>CAWUFW010005809.1:0-1266272 GCA_963921515.1 Calotriton arnoldi
CAGGCATAAACATTTCTATTGATGTACCTATATTTACAAAGAAGCAGCAATTATGATATTGTCTGATGTGTTATGGGAGGTTTTTCTAGGCTTTAGGAGCCAGGTATGAGAAGGCACGACCCCCTGCTCTGACTTTGAGTATGCGTGGGGTGTGTTCTAATGAGATACCGGCAGAGCAGAGGTGTCTGGAATGTTGGTGGAAGTGAATACGACTGTTCAGGTAGGCCTGACCTGTGTTGAGGAGTGCTTTGTAGGTGTGAATTAGGAGTTTGAAGTGTGCACTTGTGAATCGGGACCTAGTAGAGTTCCCTAAGGTTTGGTATGTGTGAGCTTAGCGTGGGAGGTTGAGGATTAGTCCTGCCTCTGTGTTATGGACAATCTGCAGTCTTCTTGTGTTTGGTTACCCATGCATTTGACTAGGGCGGCCATGTCCAGTTTGTTGTCTATAATGATTCCGAGGTTTCTACACTTGCGAAGAAGGCTTAGAGGTAGGTCCAAGGTCATGGCGCAGATGTCCTTCCCGAAGGCCACAACTTCGGTCTTGTCCGAGTTCAGTTTGAGGCAATTGGATTTCATACAGGTGTCTACTTTGGTTATGAATGTGGTGAACTTGTTCCTGGTTTTGAGTATTTTGTCTTAGAGGGACAGTATCAGTTGAGTGTCATCAACTTAAGTGAAGATGTTCATGTTGTTGGTTCTTATGACATCGGCCAGTGGAGTCATGTAGATGTAAATACAAAAACATCTTTTAAATGCTGTGGATTGGTAAAAAAAAAAACGGATAGTGTCAGAGTCAAAGCCTAAAAGGGATCACCAAAGAAAGCAATGACCAGGGGGGTTGGGGGAGGGGCTGATCCAAAGCCCCTGTGTGTTGCATATTGTGTATTGTGTGTTGTGAGTTGTGAATTATGGTGGCATGAGTTTTGCCAGACAGCAATGTTCAAGCAGGACCTAAAACTGCCCACACAGATCTTTTCATGTGCTAGAGACAATGCCACTGACAAATTGAAATAATGCTGAAAAATCTGATTACGTGATACAACCCCACCCGCACACAGCAAAGCTAAATACATGTGGTTGGACCAGATGATTTCAGTACATATTACAGTTAATAGTTCATATTTTGCTCTTATCTCTATGGACCAGATTTACAAAGCAGCTTTTAATTGGTTCCTAAATATGACATTGGCAATGCGTGCTTGCATCTGGAGCAATAACGTCATATTTTACTGATACAGAACATTTCAAGTCAAGCTAAATGAAATGCACAAATGAGATGCAGTCTGCTATCTGCTTCTGCCACAAGCTGCAACAATGACACTTATAAGAGGCACAATACCTCGAATGGTCTCTTAGCGTAGGACCATGGGCTATAATTATTGATCAATTTAAATATCCAGCTGGTACATAACAACATTTTAACACTAGAGAATGTGCTGCTTCGATGTGAAAAAAGGTGTTTCTTCACGTTTGCCTTTAGATATTTGCTTCACTTATAATGCCAGTCAGAAACCACTTCTGGGACAGTCCTGTTCTGTAAATGCAAATAGGATATTCTTCTGTTCATTCCTTCTCAATATCCACTTTTTTCAGCCCCTAAACATTATATGCATGTGAAAGTTGCAGACACTCGGAGCAAGTAGTGACATTGTCATCTTTTACTTCTTTTAATTTGTAATTCATGTGTATTTTATGCACAGTTAAATTACATTTTTTTATGGGCACTTGAATATTTATAAACGTTGGAAAGCTCTGCCACTTTGGCTGAAGACATCTGGGTTAAATTTGAGAGTTTATGTGGTATCACACACTACTGATAAGCATTAAGGGGTTGATTCCGATCTCGGTCGGGAGGGCTCCGAATCGGATTCGGCTTTACCGGATCCGAGTCGGAGGCTTTGTTTCCGACCGATCCGTACAGTCGTCCGAGCGAGCAAGTACGATGCGATTGAACGCGAAATCGCCGACCGACTCGTTTCCGGGTCCGACCCGCTCCGTCCGCTCCGTCCAACTCGTTCGCACACGATTCGTGGCGCGCAATAGAGACGTTTTACGACCGAGCCAGTACGATGCACGATCCGGACAGCCGGATCGAGTTGGAGCCTCCGACACGAAAAAGCTCTCGGAAGCAGACTTCGGGGGTCCGTGCTGGACCCCCCTTCACCCGTAGCCATACGAGTCGGACACAGGGGGGACTCATGGGTCCCCCCTATACATGCGTGTACGGTGCAGATGGCACCAACGCGTACCCACTACAAGGGGCCCACTTGTGCGCAATGTACCCATTGAGTCAATGGGAGCCCATGTACGCGTCGTACGACCGGCTCCCATTGACTTCAATGGGAGTTCGACCGAACCGAGTCCGGCAGCTTACGGCCGCATCGTACTCGCTCGGTCGGACTGCAGGGGTCCGGCTTGGTCGGAAAACAATCCGGATCGGTCGGAGAGCTTTCCGACCCAGATCGGAATCAGCCCCTAAGTGTTTTCCAGGTTAAGATATTTCTGCTTAGACATCATGGGTCTCTTCCTGTGCATGAATTGTCCCAAGAGTTAAAGCCCCATGTACAAGGGGCCTTTGCTGTTAGAAAGATTGCAATTGACAAAAGCAGATGGTTGATGATGACAAAACACCTTTTAAAAAATAAATATGTATCAAAGTCCTATTATGAGTTGGAAATTCTTTCTGACTCGTAGTAGGGCTTTTAGGATTTATTCAATTAAGAGGCGGTGTGAAATTGACTTCTACCTCCTATCTGGCATTGTTGTTAGCATAAGAGTGCACTCCTCTGACAGAAAAGGAGAAATGGTGTCATTTTGGGCTCTTCATGACCATGAATGGGCCCGTTCATGCCAAGACTCTGCTGCCTGTGACGACCACCAACGCGAAGCTCTGGTGAACCCGACTCTACTCACTACGGTGACTGCCAATGATGATCAGCAGCGTGAGCTTTGCACTTCAGGCTACCGCAACAACAGCCTGCAGTGACTGCCAGAGTGAAGCTCCAGCAACGACTGTCCATGATGCCCAACCAGATCTTCGCGCTACAGTGATGACAGTCCATGACCCAGGCCTCCTCTTTGCACTACAGCGACAACCATCCGCAATGCTCTTCTCACTCCTAGGGGCCTTCTCCACCGCAAACTGAACTTTTCCTGCTGGACATTAAAAAGGTAGCTTTTTCAGCAAGACTAACCTAGTCCATGTATCTGGCCCACTTTCCATTGTGATCGGCATGAACTTATGACTTTCCCCTGGTCTAGTACAACCAGATAACTGTGAGTGGCACTTTGTGCTTTTAGATGCTACACTTGCCTAAAAATTTGAAATTGCATATCTCTGGTTCTACTGATTGGCTTTTTGGTATCATTCTTGTTACTAAAACTTACTCTATTTTTCTAATTTATTTGGTTTGTAATTTTTCTTGTTTGTGTTTTCAGTTAATTCATGCTTTTGTGCTCCATAAATACTTTACACTTTGTCTGACTGCTTTTGTGCCAAGCTACTAGAGGTTTAAGCACAGGTTAATGTAGTGACTTTTGTGGTTCACACCCTGACAAGGATTGTGGTTGTTGCTTGGGAAGGGTTTCAGCCCCTCAACTAATAACCCAATTTCTAGCAGGTATTCACAATGCTATGCATCAATGGTTTGTGACCTCAGTCATAGTTACAACCATTTGGTCAGATGCCAACTCGTAATAGGGCGTTATTCAGTTATCAGCCCCTGAGTTTGGTGGTAACTGATTCTCAAAGGGGAAGCTATCCCTGTGGAACCAATTCATTTTTGGGAAACATGTAGGAGGTTTTGGTGGTGAAGGGTGTAGCACAAGGGACAATCGCCTGCTCATACTGATGTGTTCTAAAGCAGTAAATAATTTTTTAAGCACCACCTTTCTCATTAACGAACATGGGTTGCTTTGAAAATAACGTTTCCCATGCAAATGATGGGCAGAAGGTCTGCTCTGCCTTGGAGGTCTCCATCCCTGCATTCGCACCCAATCACAGAGAATCGCAAATAGTCACATGCTTAATTAACATTCATTAGGCACATAATCTCCCCCCTCATCCAAAACTGACTGTAAACAATTCAGGAAATATTTTAAAAACAGAACTCTTCACAACTTCATTATTTGATATCAACACAGAACTGGCGTGGCTTGGCTGGCCACAATGGCGGTCACTCTCAACTAGAGCTCCACTCCGAAGGTCCTTTTAATGGCTTGAATCCGCAGGCTGAGCTAAGCTGCCTTGGCAGTCCAGTTTCACAACACTAGTCGGACAGGGGGGTCATTTGGCTTGCCCTCAGAGGCAGTTCAGATGGCTCCTGTGGGCCCGGTGGCATTGGCTTAACCGTGGCCCTCACACGAGACCCATGCGGTGCCGGCTGCTGGGGCCTCGAGGCCCACAACAGAACTGGAGGAGAATCTCTGGCATGGCGGAGTGGCCTGGGCGGCGCAAGGGGTAGCCACCCCAGAATAGCATAGCAACTGCACCCAGGATGGGGCGCAACAACTGCAGACCACTCCAGAGGTGCAGACTCACCGTGTGGCTACTTAAGGTCCCAGAGGATTTGTGGCGACGGAGGCCAAGAGGTTGAGCCACCTCCCCCTGCCCCCCCATACACCAATGATACCCAGGGGAACATAAAGCTGGGAACTGATGGGGAATGTCTCCTCTCCTTCCCTTCTGATGTTCAGCTACAGTCATACTCCTGCAACACAAGTATTATGGTGCAGGGGCCCAGTGAGGAGGAAAACCAGACACCCATGCCTCTCAGTCCTGAGCCTCAAGTCAGAACAGCAGGAGCAGTGAACAACTACCCTGACAAGGTGCCTAAAGCCGAGAGCAACACAGCTCAGAAAACTACACTGTTGTACTGATCCTGCAATAGAGGTTGGTGAACATAGGTCCGAGGGGGACCGGGGAGGGTGGAGACACTCCACCCATGTGGAAGCATCTGGACCCTTGCCCTGTCAGCCACAAGGGGTGTGGGGGCCCCCCTGTATATAGACCATTCAACACATCTTGTAAGGAACTAATGAGATGTCAAGGTTGCCATAACCTCCCCCCTTTTCCCACCCACCGGACAGTTGAATAGTAGGCTCGCCGCCTCGCTCTTCAGGGTGCTGCAGGGAACCCTCACAGACAGCTATTGACTCTGCTGCAACAGTTGAGGGGACCGAAACGGAGCTCTCTGACCACCCTCCTTCAAGGTCACCATACCCTGTGCTCACCCAGTGGGAACAGACGCTCACCAACCATGACGAACAGTGACAGGGGTCCAGTCCTACCTGTAGGGCCGTCGCTGACTGATGTACTATGTTAACTGAGCCTGCTAAAACACTCCTACAGCCAGTCCGCGCTGGGGGGCTGGCTGCTGGGGCTGATCTGCCCAAAGGGCTGACTCCGACTTGCTGGCCTCCTCTGTTGTGGATTTCTGGGTTGAACCCTGTTTCAGGACCCCGAGCTATGCAGCAATGGGCAGACTGTGGTCGAATCTGCTGACACAGACATCCATGGCTGCCATGTCACATACTATTGTATCAGACATTCCAGCTTCAGAGGCCCCACGGCACCTCTTACCTTCTACCGCAGACAAACTGAACACAGTCCTGGCAGCCATTGAGAGCTCAAGGATCTCTATGGAGACCAAGCTGGGCTCCCTCTTGGCAGAACTGGGACTCCTGTGCAATGACCATTGAAAACTTGCAGCTAAAGTGATGGATCGGGAGAGGGCACTAGCCTCACTGCAACCACAAACCACAGACAATTAATGAGTCATCCAAGACCTATAGAGTCGGGGACGCATTCTTGAGGAGAGGGAAATGCTGAGGGACACTTCCGGAGAAGCAACACCTGGATTCTTGGCGTGCCTCGAAAGACGCAACCCGCTGTCACTTTTGGGGGACTGGCTCCAATCCTTTGTCGCTTCATCAGCCCTCACCCTGTTCTTCTCACTGGAATGGGCACTGAGTGCCAGCGCATTTGCCCCCACCTGGTACACCACTACGTCCGATGTTAGCCAAGCTTCTCAATTTCAAAGACCGGGATGCTATCCTGAAGGCAGCAAGGGAAAAGGGGCCATTGAAACTCAGAGACAAAACCATCATGCTATTCCCGGACTATACCCATACTGTACAATGACAACGGACCTCCTTTCTGGAAGTTAAGAAACAGCTACGACAGCTGGGTGTCCAGTACTTTCTGCTGTTCCGGCTCGTCTCAAAATCCTCATTGATGGAAACTTTCCTTTCTTCTCTGATCCCAAAGAAGCCTGGGACTGGGCTGATGAACACCACAATGAGTGACATGCTGTATAGACAGGGGAGCCTCCCCTAATCCACCCAGTCAAGACAGAAATGACAGAATCGGCCCCAGTTACCTCTCCACCTACAAAGTCTCTCGGCCTGGAGCAGATCATCGAAGACAGAGGCCGGGTTCTCCAGGCAGTGGTGTCTTTGGGGGAGGGTACCCAGGCCTCTGATAGGGAGGGGAGCCCTCACATCTTCTCCTCCGATGAGAACTCCCTTGCAACAGATGGCTCCAATCAGGGGTCTCAATCATCACCGCTGGTGATGCCACAGACTGCTGACACTCTTACATAGCCTCCATCACTGGTGCTGTCTGACCAACGCATTAGGGTGCGTGCAGTTGGAGGAAGCAGTTGGAGGGACTGACCAAAACAAATCTGACAGACTCATGGAGCCCGTCGGTCAGTCGGAAACTCCTCATAATCCCTTAAGGACGGCGTTTCTGCTGTTGGGATTATGATGTTGGTTTCCGACAGCCTTTCCATTTCGGCCTTTCCGACATGGAAAGGCTGTCGGAAAGCGACTTTGGGGGCCTCCTTCTTCCCTGGGCCTCCGCATGTGGCGCCTATGGTGCCCCCCTTAACATTCCTTCACCGTGTGGCAGGCCCTTGAGTTGCCTGCCTCACGGTGCAGGGATGTTTAAAAACTTCAATTTTTCTTTTGTGTCAGTAACAGCAATATATTAGGATCATGTAAGGAAGCAACTTGCGCAGTAATAAATTTAAAGCCTTGAATATATGCGAGGCCAACAGGGCGGGTAAACGTCTCGCTTCATACCTTACACATAAACAAAACCAGCATGTTATCTCTTCAATCAAAGATGCCAACAATCAAATTCACACGAAACATAAAGACATCCTCAACACATTTAAAATATTTTATCAGGACTTGTATACGAACAACCAGGCCTTTGATAAGGAGGGGTGTACCAATTTTCTTTGTGGCCTCAATCTGCCACAACTTTCAGAAGTTGATTCAGCCATGTTAGGAATGGAAATCAATAGCTCGGAAATAGAAAAGGCGGTCAGGTCCTTGAAGGAGAATAAGGCTCCAGGGCCTGATGGTTTCACTGCATCCTTTTATAAATCTTTCCTAGTTCAACTAAGTCCTACTATGAAACAGGTCTTTAACCATATTGCCACTGAAGGGCACACACCCGACTCTATGTCGGAAGCTAATATTGTTGTTATCCCAAAGGAAGGGAAAGATCCTATATACCCGAAAAACTATAGACCTATTTCGCTCATCAACGTGGACTGCAAAATATATGCCAAAATTCTTGCGGTCAGGCTTAATTCGGTCCTTCATAAATTGATAAGCAACTCTCAGGTAGGGTTCCTTCGAAATCGTTTATCTAACGACAACACACGTTTATTATGCCATGTATTAGAAAATGCTGCAACTAAAAACGAACCCTCTGTTGCCATCACACTAGACGCCGAGAAGGCCTTTGATAGAGTTTCCTGGGCGTTCTTGGACCGCTGCTTACATTTCTTTAATTTGGGCAATGATTTTATCAAGATGGTTATGTCTCTTTACTTAAAGCCGACTGCCCGCATAGCTGTAAATGGCTCACTTTCCGAGGCCTTCCCTCTTTACCAGGGTACCAGACAGAGATGCCCCTTATCTCCATCCCTTTTCCTCTTGGCATTGGAACCTCTTATTCAGGCAATTAAGCTCAATACAGATATTATAGGAGTCGATATCAATGGCGTCCGAGTTAAATTGTCCGCATACGCGGATGACATTTTGATAGTTACAGAACACCCAGACTCCTCAATCACAGCCCTGATGGACACTATAGCATTATACTCTATCCATTCGGGGTATAAGCTTAACAGAGACAAATCTGAAGTTAAACCATTAAACGTGTTTTGTGTTAGCGATGTGTTAGGGGATTCTGGTTTAGCATGGCAATCTGGTTACATCAAATATTTGTGTATTGTGTTTGGCAATAACATTATGGATACCTTGCACCAAAATGAGAAAGTGCTTTTAGAAAAAATTAAGAAACTTTTGGAAGCCTGGTCCCCAAAATTTATTACGTGGTGGGGGAGAATCGAGACCGTGAAGATGATGGTCACCCCTGTAGTCAATTATCTCATAAGTATGCTTCCACTTATATTGACTGACTCCTTTCATCACAAATTAGATACTCTTTTAACATCCTTTCTCTGGCGTGGCAAAAAAGCTAGAATTAGCATTAAAAAACTGAGGCTTGACAAAACGTTGGGGGGCGTAAACCTTGCAGATTTTCGACTATACCAGTATGCCTTTTTGGCGAAACAAGGCTCTCTTTGGGTTTCCCCTCCTGGCGATTACACACCTGTGTGGCTGGAAGTAGAATTGGCTCTTCTCAACAATATAAACCACCTTTCGATTCTTACAGCCAATCGTCTTCTCCCCACCCATTCTAGGCCCATTTTTAAGAACACTAAAATAGCTCTCTTGAAAATAGATAGGACCATGGAAGTCAGCATTACGGGATCCAACATGGAATCGCTATGGCTCAATAATAAAATTCTTTACAATGGTAAAACCCTCTATTTCGACTACTGGTCCAAAAAGGGTGTGTTCTTTCTTCATCAATTGGAAAACGCCGCGTACCCAATGACGTTCACTGAACTTCAAACTAGATATCAACTAGTTGAATTTGATAATTTTCTGAAAGTGAGGGCTGCCATTGCGAAATCCAAATTGTCTCCCAATACTCCGTCATTGCCTTTATTTGTAACAAAAATTAATAAGCTTGGCCATCAGGTCTCCCAGTTCTACAAACTTTTACGGCCCAAATCTTCAAAGCTTAATGTTAAGGTAGTCGACTACTGGAATCTACTCTCATCTACCCCGTTAACTGAATTTTCATGGTCCTCACTATGGAGCTCAGTTTCTCACAACAAGATTTCCCCGGTTCTTTCCCAAACTAAATTTTGGTTATTGCATAAAGCATTTTGGACACCGTCTAGGCTGTTCTCCATGGGGATCCGGGAGGATGATTTGTGCTGGAATTGTAAACAAGGTAAAGGTGACCTAGCTCATCTTATATTGCACTGCTCAGCAGTGAAATCCTTCTGGGATAAGGTCTACTTGTTTTTGTATAAGCTGTTCAAATGTACGTTATCCAGGGATTTACCAACCGTGGTAGCTGCTTTTTTACGGGTGGATCTGCAGTCGGATGATGACAGGGCTCTTCTTGATCTTTTATTAATCTCTGCTGTAAAAATGATACTTACCAATTGGAAAGACACCAGCAAGGCTTCCTACAACTGCTGGATGAACTGGGTCATACATCTCAGGGGGGCGGACAACATCGCTTTACAAAATTCACCTTGGAAACCCTCAACGAGGAGAATGTGGTCTACTTTGGACGAGTATTTTGCCTCTCATAAACCACCGTGAACTTATTAGGCCGAGACTTAACCGCTAAGTTAGGTGTTATATCAAGTGAGTATTTGCTTGCCATGTAAATATCGCATTATGTCAGGTTATGTATGAGGCTCGGGGCTCGGGGCTCTGGACTGTCTCCTCCTCTCTTTCCTCTTTCTTTCCTGGGTTTCTCTCTCTCTTTCTTTCTTCTTTCTTTGTGGATGTATAAGAGGTTATTTCTTCTAAATATTTTGCCGAGACATACATGTACTGCCTGCAACATTTTTGAGGCTTCTTCGCAGTTTATTGAACTGTACATTTTGCGATAACCTCGCCATGTTATCAGTTTTTGTTGATGATCTTCTCCTTTTTTCACAAAAAATCAATAAAGAATATTTGAAATTAAAAAAAAAATTTTTTTTTAAACTTCAATTTTTCAATGGGAGCAAGTGCTGTGGGCGGTTTCAGCCCGCGGCACCGTGTGTGGTCGCATCCTAATTGCGGGGTCGGAACCGTCGACCTGAGGTCGGTCGGTTCCCAATGTGCAGCGATGTCAGTCAGAGGCAACTCTGACCGACATCGTAATCAGGCCATTGTTGTCTAAAATATCGATTTTTAAATATACATACATTTAAATAATAAACATTAGTTAAATTAAATATTAATACTAATATAATCAAAATAAATATATGTAATTTTTTTTTGAAAAATATAACATTTAAAAAAATTCAAACATATATCTAATTTACTCAATTAATATTTTTAATTTATATTATTTTAAAGTATTTTTTTAAATGTAATAATATAAAAATATATATACATATATCTAATAATATAAAATATATATTTTTTTAAAACATTGTAATTGCAATAAAAAACTCTGCCAAAATAAAAATTTAACATTTACAAAAAATAAATAAAATATTAAAAACATTAATAATTATAAATATTATAATTTTAAATAACCCAAAACATATAAAATGTAAACAATATAAAGTAAAGCACAACATTTTAAAATTAATACATAAAGTATTCCCACTACAACTCATAAATAGTAGACAAAGGGCCTGATTACGATACATTAACAAATTACATATTTATTACAATGTTTACTGTATATTATAAATTAATGCAAATATTATTCTTATTATCATAATACCAAAATCTATTGTCATATATACATATATATAAGTATATATATACAGCAACTAATAAATACAATATAATTTACAATTAAAAAGCCTAACACAATTAAAACATGCAATAACAAATTACATTTTTAAAAAGTTACTCTTTTGAATGATATTACTTACATATCTTTCTACCCTATACCTCTACAAGCTACACACCACACATCTAAAATATATAATATTTACACATTTTATATGATTGAATATCTATTAAAATATTAATACTAATTAACTACTAATAAAACAATTACATTTAATTACCTTTCCACTCTTTACCCTTACAAAACAAACAACCCACACCTAATATATAGATTAAAAACAACATTAAATAAAGAATTTACATAATTAATAATCAATTAGACAATTAATATCAGTAATTAACTTATAATAAATGCATTATATGTAATTAACTTCCCACCCTTTACCCCTACAAATACAACTCACACATATAATCTAAACAATATTTTAATTACATATTTACATAATTAATTATCATTTAAACAATTAATACAAAATTACCAATATTTATTAATTATTATAATTTCCTACACATCCTTTACCCATACAAAAACCACAAAACACCCCTCCAAAAATATTACACAATTTACATAATGACTTTATCAATTAAATTAAATATTTTTTAAATATAATTAATTTATTTCCCACCCTATATACATACAAAACCCACAACCTGCACGTTAAATTTAGCCTAAAGAAAACTATTTATACAATTTACATAAATAATTATCAATTACATAATTATAAATGATTAAAAATTAATTATTAATAAATTATAATTAATTAACTTCCCACCCTACACCCCTACAAAACACATAACGCACACCTCAGACTTAAAAAACCCATTAATTAAACTATTTACATAAATAATGATCATTTAAATTATAGTAATGAAAAATTAATTATAAATTAATTATAATTAATTTACTTCCCAACCCACACCCCTAGAAAAGCCACAACCCGCTCCTAAATGTAAAAAACTAAAAATATCAATTTTACAATTAACATAAATAATTAAAATTGTATTAATTATTTGTAATTAATTTGCTTCCCACCCTATTCCCCTATAAACCCCACAATACAAGAACAATCTATGAATAAGTTGCAACTGCTGCAAAATGCAGCCACTAGATTGCTTACTAACACTCCCAAATGTATGCCTATTGCTAATGAAATAAAAAAACTCCACTGGCTGCCGGTGAGGAAAAGGGTGCGCTTTAAGGCCCTGTGTACAGTGTTCAAGGCTTTGCAGGGCACTGGCCCAGAATATCTTAAGCAGCGACTGCAATGGTACCGACCCATAAGAACACTACGCTCCTTGGGGGCAAAGTTGGTATCAGTACCAGCCATAAAAAAAGCGTCATGGGGTGGAAGAAGCTTTATAGCTTGTGCAGCAAGAGCCTGGAATGATCTTCCCTTTTACTTGAGAAACTCCACTGATCTGCTACTTTTTAGGAAGCAACTGAAACCATGGCTTTTTAATTTATAACTTGTGTCTATATCTTAATGCCCAGAGGAAAGCAGTTAGCGCCAGGACACCCTTGGGTAACCGTTTGCGCTTTAGAAGTACCAATAACATAACATAACATAACAACCCGCTATGGTACTAAAAATAACAAAAAACTATTACATTCAATTTAAAAACTACTATTAATTTACAAACCATATTAAAAAACTAACATTATCTAAACAAAAATTTTCAAACCTATTCAATTAACGTATATATATTAAAAAACACAAAAATAATAAAAAATCGATATTATTAACAACAATCTTTTTAACATCGATATTACTTACCTTAAAATTGATATTCTTGTCCACGATATTCTTGATCACGATATTTTTGTGTCACAATATTTCCAACTCAATATTTGTGTCAGTTGATATTACTGACTCAGTATTTTGTCTGAACGCCCAGCTACACTTTGTGCATTCCCGATAGACAGCCACAAACACAGGAAGGCTAGGTGTGTCTGCATACTCATTTGTATTCTGATGGCTGTCCCTGAGCAGGAAGAAAGGGGGGAGCTGACTCTTACACCTGAATAGGCAGTGTCCTGTTTCCCACACAAAGGGCTGATTACCCCCTACTGATAGTCTGGAGCCAGGGCTGGGAAGAGAGGCCCTGTGTAAACTTCAAAGACCCTTCTTTGAAGTCACCCTCACTTCAAAGGCACATTTGGGTATAGGTACTGGGTCTTTAACCCCACCAGATCAGACATTTCTGGACATACAACTCAACTCTGTCAGAAGAACTGCTGTGCTGCATCAAGGACTGATACTCTGCTGGACTGCTGACCTGGAAGGCCTGCTTTTCTCTTGTGCTGTCATGCTGCTCGCATGACTCTGCTGAGGAGAGCTGGACTCTGCTTTGCACTGAAGTGATCTCCAGCGGCTTGTTGGCTTGCCTCCTGTTGCTTGAGATTCAGGAATATCGAAGTCTTTAACTCTACTCCTGTGTCTGGTTCACTGGAAGCGGACCCAGATACTTGCATCACAAAAATCAATACATCTCCGGTCTGCATGTAGCAGAACCGGTGCATCGACGCTGTTGTGAAAGTAGAATCAGCACATCGCTCTCGGAACCAACCCATCGCCTTGAGAGCCCCGACGCATCAGAACTGCGCATCGTCACCATGGTTCTGTGGAAAGATTGACGCATCCTTCGACTGCATTGGAGAAATCCTGCGCATCGCACTTCGAAACCAATGCATGTCGGCTTGGCGCTTTGTCTATGGAACTATGCACTGCCACCCCTGCAGGATCGACACATGGCTCAACTGCACCACGCATCTTGCTGTTGCAACCTGCATAAGGAACTTAGGGGCTGATTAGGATGGCGGGCAGACTAAGGTCCGCCCGCCACCCTATCAGAAACAGGATCGCCCGACAGGCTGTCGGCTGTCCCGACATAGGCAATACAATGCAAGCACCACCACAGCAGTCGCAATGCCTATATTTTGTATTGCCGCGGGTGCTGCTGGCTGCAGCACATGCCGCAACACAAAAAGGGGTGGTGCCTACCACATGTTGCAGGGAAGTGTACTAGGGAACCATAGGTGCCTCCCAGGGCCATGTCTCAGGGCCAGAGGGGAAAGTAGCCCGCTACGGGCCCCTAAAGTCCCTTTCCGCCTGTAGTTTCATGGCGGGTTAACCGCCATGAAAAGGCGGGCGGGAAGGGACATCATAATCCCTACAGCGGCGCCTGGTAGGCACCGCCACCATTGTAGGGATATGATTCCCCTCCGACGCAAGGAGCTCATCGGATGCTTGGCGGTCGGTCTTTCCGACTGCCAACAAACCACCCACCATCCTTATGTAGCGGGCGGGAAACTTGCTTAGGATGGCGGTCTCACCACCATCCTAATCAGGCCGTTAGTTTGTTTACTGGGCCCTGCATGGGTCCTATAGCCAGCCTGTGTTCTATCGTGGTCAGCCCAAACTATTGACTTTTCCCCAGTCCAGTGCGGCCCGATAACCGCCCTCCATAGGCGCATATTGCTTCTAAGAGCTAGAACTCTTTTTAATATATGAAAATTCATAACTTGGCATCTATACATTGGATTTTTATCTTTTTAGTCTTGATTAATTTGTAAAATTATTGTCAATTTTCTAAACCTGTGTGGAGTCTTTTTGAGGTGCATTGATTGTTGTACTGTGTGTGTTGCACAAATACCTTACACAGAGCCTCTATAGATAAACCTGCCTGCTCTCTGCCAACCTTCCAGAGGGTGAGCACTGGTTATCTTTTAGTGTGTATCTAGCTTACCCTGACTAGAGAGGTGGTTCCTGCTTGGTAAGGGTGTAGACCTTTGCCAATCAAAAACCCCATTTCTAAAACATAGGGGCTCATTACGATGCCGGGTGCACTTATGTCCGCCCAACACCGTAGCGGTCTGGAACCACCCGACCTTAGGTCGGTGGTTCTGAACTAAGGGCCTGATTCACAGAACTAACTTACGTCAAAAACGTAAAGTTAGTACTTTTTGGTATTCACAGAATACACTTACTCATTTTGGTATTCACAGAATGAACTTACTCATTTCGGTATTCACAGAAGTTAGTAGTCCTAACTTTAGGACTCCTAAATGCCTTCTGTGAATACCGAAAGTCTTAAAGTTAGGATTTTTCTCAGTTTAGGAGTAGTTACTACTCCTAAACTGAGAAAAATCCTAACTCTAAGACTTTCGGTATTCACAAAAGGCATTTAGGAGTCCTAAAGTTAGGAGTCCTAACTTTACTACTCCAAAACTGAGAAAAATCCTAACTTTAAGACTTTCGGTATTCACAGAAGGCATTTAGGAGTCCTAAAGTTAGGACTACTAACTTCTGTGAATACCGAAATGAGTAAGTTCATTCTGTGAATACCAAAATGAGTAAGTGTATTCTGTGAATACCAAAAAGTACTAACTTTACGTTTTTGACGTAAGTTAGTTCTGTGAATCAGGCCCCACGTATTTGGATGCAACCGCCTAAGGGCGGTCAGAAACATCCATTATATAATGGCAACTTGTGCGGCGGGCGGAAAAGGCCTGCAGCACAAGCTGCCATTGTAAAATGGATGTTTTTAAACATCCCAGCACCGTGTGGCAGGCATGGTGCTGGGATACCTGGGATACCTGGCTTTGCAGTTCAGGCTGGACTGTTCCCATGAGGCACAGGGTCAAGACTGATTTGCATATAGCTGGGTCTGAACTGAGGTGGCGATGTCAGCTAAAGAAGGAAGTGTAGTGTAGTTCCTATTTCCCTGATAGGTTCTGCACATTGGAATAACATACACTATAGGCTTGGCATAGGACTGAGGTCGGTATGACCCTATCGCGTATATTAAACTTAATTACTGTGTACCAGCTAGCTCAGAGGCCACTAGAAACTTCTTGACAACAAGAAGGGAATAGCTTCTGGCAACCACATAACATAAAACCCTGATCCCTCAGGTTCGTGGAAACAATATACTACTTTTCATTCAGTCACTCATCTCAGAGAAGTACATAGAAGAAACAGTCGGGTGTGTTTACAATAACATTTATTGCACAGTTGTTATTCTAGTACTGGTAATATGTGCTGCAACAACTGTTGGACAGTAGCAGAGAAATATGGCCAGCAGTGCAGTTAAATAAAAATGCATGGTACAGTTTTACCATTGTGCAATAGTAATGAACACATACATGAAATACAGAATGCATTTAAGATAAAGCCTATACCCCTATGATGCCTAACTAGATGTACCTAAGTGTACCTAGCATGTGTGTAGGTCTTAGAGAGCCAAGAATCCCCCTAGGATTTAGTTCTAACCCCATTACCTTAGTGGGACTTCATCCTGATCTTGAGCTGAACACCCCAGGATGGGTGGATGGACCTCTGCCAGCTGGAGCTGTGGCATGACGCAGGTTGCAGCGTCTCAGGTCAGAGTGTCGGCATGGAAGTCTCGGTCCCCTCTGGTTTGCTTGGGCAAAGGGAGGTATATTTATACCTGATAGGTGCCTTGGAATGTTAGTATTGACGTAAAGTCGGTCAGAGGAAGACGTCAGGAATGAACCCTTAGGAAATAGTGGGTCATGCATATTTAATGAGTTCTTGGAGAAATCAATAATCCTGTGCTAGGGAAAATCCCAAGAGCTTAAGGGTCTGTTTCTAAGAACTCGTTGTGACGTAGGTTAGTCACTGTTGGACATGGATATGACGTATTTAGGATGGACCGTCTTCTGCACCCAGAGCACACGTCAGATAAGGGACAGCCTCTGTTGCTCGTTATTTGTGAAGGGAGGGCTAATGTAGGTGAAAGGGCCTGCCTGTCTTTGTAGCACGAAGGATTTGTGACTCTGAAACGGCGCACCTATGTTACGGCCTCAATCCAACACATAACACCCACTCCAATCTATGGACAATCGTGAATAACCCATTAAAAGCAAACTACGTGACTAAAATAGTCATTTGCATATAATTGGCAGGTAGTTGCATGAGAGTGGTTTATGAGCTGAAAAAATAGCAGCTGTTAAAATATGTAAAATTACTATAGACTCTGTGGCGACAGGAAAAATCTATAGTGTCGTTAAAAAATACTCTCTTAGAGTCAGTAGTTACTTATAAAAGTTCCTGTTTATAAAATTGAAAACTCTTACAAGCTGTTCAGAAGACCATGCTTTCTTTAGGGAAAAAAAAAAAGGTCAATTTAGAGGGAAAGCTCCAAGCACTCAGTGAGAGTTGAAATAATAAGAGAAAAAATGTGTTTCAGGACATGTTTTAGCAAAATAGAGATAAAAAGTGGCTGGGAGACACAACATTTCTGTTGCTAGTTACTGCAGGGGATGGACCTTTGTAATACCTCGCAGAATCGTTGTGGGAGCACAGAATAGTGCAGCCAGTTGCTGGTTCTGAGGCAGCCGGTGCTGTAATCGATACCTTGGTGGTAGCTAAAGGAAGCAAAAAGGCACCCACTGGATTTGCAAGGAATGCTTTGGTTTGATGGGAATACACTTGGGACACAGCCAAGCATGGGACTTCAGCAGTTCCAACCTGGTGGTAAATTCTGCTGGCGTTTCCTTTGGAAGTGTCAGACAGATGATGACCACGCATTCTTCACTGCAAAAAACAGGCATCAGAGAACAGGTATGTTGCAGTTGCAGTCTTTTCAGACTGGTCTTTTAAATATTAGAAACCATGAGAAGCATAGTTCCTGTTCGCAAGGTATTACCAAGGTGTATCACACTGCTTGTATGTGAAAGATAACATTTATCAAAAAGGAAAGAGGGGCAGTCTGTATGTAAGAGTGCTATTTTGCCAAAAAGAAAAAATATTTCTTTAGCTGATTTGAAATGAAAAATAAAAGTGCTGCACAAGCATGGTTTTCAGATTGCTCAAAGCATTTGAACTTTATAAAGGAAACTTTTGGTTCACTACTTTCAGTGTTGGGGCTTCAAGCCAAAGAGGGCACAACTTCCCTACACTGTAGGATTTCACTACCTCTGGATGTTATCTGTACATAACGTAGGTCTGGATTATGTATACTGAGTCCCTTGGTGATGTTCAGGAATCATTTTTGTGACAGGTATTTGTGTCAAAAGGCCAAACCACCCATACTTTCCTAACTGGGTCTGTCCTGTTGTTTTGTAAATGGCATCTAATGTTGCCCCTGCTGATGTATGTCAACTATTCCACCCCCACGCGATGGTGTTTGGTGGTGTTTGGCAACGTTCCTACTGGTGTTTAAACAACCACATTTCTAGATGCATTACAATTGTGTAGGAGTTGATAACCTTAAAGCGTCACAATAAGAATAAATCTCTAACATTTCATGATCTGAAAATGTAGCAATTATTCCTAAAACAGACAGCATATTATTCACTGTATCAGTAACCCAATTTTCAGAAAAATGTACTGCAGGTAATGACATCACTGAATGAATGATAAAATGAATGAAAATGAATGAAAGTTCAAAATACATTAATCAGAATTAAAAAACGGATGATTAAATACATCATTTAGAATACAAAGGCTTGTTCAGGCCGAATACATTTATAAGTCTCTTTTGCATTTGAATTGAAAATGGATGTGGCTTCAGTTTTATGTTGATCCTGTGTTGTAGAAAGTGTCCACTAAGAGTCATACTAAAAGCTAGCTCTAAGCAAAGCTAGAACAGAAAAAGATTAACCCAGAAATACTCCATAGTTCTACCCATGGTGAAGCCAGGTCTGTATCTTTTTGGAAAAAGAAAAGGTTCAAAAGTTTGTACTTGCATGTTCGTTGTTTGTTTTTGGGCTGGCTTCGCTTCCTGTTCACGTGGAGCCATGGAAAACGTATCACAGTTAATGAAATAGCCAGTAGCTGTATGATCAATTGTTGAAATTGCATCGTGTTTAGTTGAAGTTATTTCTGCTGTTTTTGTTGAAAAACATTGATGCACTTATTATTTGATGTTTTCTTTTTAAAAACGTTGAAGCTTTTATTATTTGATGCTTTTGTTGAAAAACGTTGAAGCTTTTATTATTTGATGCTTTTGTTGAAAAACGTTGAAGCTTTTATTATTTGATGTTTTTGTTGAAAAACGTTGAAGCTTTTATTATTTGATGCTTTTGTTGAAAAACGTTGAAGCATTTATTATTTGATGCTTTTGTTGAAAAACGTTGAAGCATTTATTATTTGATGCTTTTGTTGAAAAACGTTGAAGCATTTATTATTTGATGTTTTTGTTGAAAAACGTTGGTGTACACATTTGGTTTTGGCCAAATTGCAACTTGAGTGTTGTCTTGACTTTTATTTTGAATTTGAAAGGTTGGTTCAAGGAGAACTAGTTCCATTGCATTGTTGCATAGTCCCCCACTCCATGGATTTGATTTCTCAAACGTGATGAGCTTTTCAGTTTGAATTTCTTGAATTGAAGTGAGAGGGACGTCTACTACTGTGGAGTTCATGAGGCCTACTGCTCAGTATTGGCCACATAGTTTTTGGTTGATTCTTTCATTTGAAATGAATCTGTTTTCATTTTTCACGGCAAGATGCGGCAAAAGTACAGTTCTTGTTCCTTTCACTTCAAGGACTGGCACATGTATTTCTGTATGAGGGGCCAAATTCCTTTGTGTCCGCGATCTTTATCTCTCTCTGCCCAGATCCCCGACTTTTGGGATTCAGACAGGTCTTGCCGTGATTACCTCGACTTCCCAGTGGCGGCCTGTTTCACTTTGACAGAATCTTTGTTTGTTTCTTTGTTTCCTTTAGTTCCTGTAAAACAGCCAAACGATCATAGATACAGAATGGTTTTCATCCGCCACTGTGCCTTCAAATTTATGATCAGGTTCCCACATTTGTAAATGGAGTCAGACCTCCTAGAGAGCTTCTTGGCTGGGTGTGTATTGCCCCCTGAATCCATATAAGTGTTTGACCTCAATAGCGCCCCGCCTAATACCCTAGCTGTTAAGGATTGCTCTATGCCCCAGTCCTTCCTCTCCTCTACCTAAATTCCCTCAGGATGGCGTTGGAGAGGAGTACCGCAATACTACGTTCATCCCTTCCATGGCCTCTTTGTCAGCCCGAGAGCTAAGCGTGGAGCCACAGTCAGGGTGTAACGTTGATTGCGTATCTCCTGTTATGGACTCGCAAATCTTTCTATAACAGTTTTGAGCGTCAGCCAAGTGCTGAGGCCATACCTATAGGAAACTTGAGCAAGGATCCACTGCCACCAAGATATATTTTTAAGCCACCTCAAAATTTGAGGGGCCGCAGTGGTCCTGTTACACAACACAATCTAGTGGACAGTCTGATGCTGTCTAGCAATGGGACCTGCGCGGGTCTTGTGATGGTGGAGCCTGGCATCTGTTTACAGATGTTGCAGTTCAAGACAAAGTCAATAGTATGACTTCTAAACCCTGGCCACCAATAGCACTGTTGCAATGAAGAAATAGTAGCTATTACCCCTGAATGCACGGAGCCCAAGCCCTTGTGTGCTTTAAATGATTAATTCCTGCCTATTATCCATATTTGGAAATACTCTATCCCCCACTCCAGGAATCTGAGCATATGGAATGTTGTTTGCACCTAACTTGTAGGAGTATATGAGTGGAAATTTCTTAGGCACTGCTGTGCTGCCTTTGCGTGAAGCAATTACAGCCACCATATTCTAACCGTCTATTCTCGTTGTTGAACGAGTGTGCACAGCTACGGAAGCTGTGTGAACAGCCCCCTGTGTGGCTTCTACTGCCAATGAATTCCCTGCAACGTGCACGCCATCACGTTGATGACTCAAGTGTGTTAATCACGTGAGTTTTTGTTTGGCAGGTCATTTTCAACTCCACTACCTGTTCCCATAATTTTTGTGTTTCATTATGCCACCTTTTTCATCTTTAAACCCATTTTGTTCCCAATGGTATAAATATTTATTACTATGTTTGAACACAGAAAAAGGAATCGCACACTATAAGTGTGGGGAATTCGCGATCTGTATTTTCAAGTGCCAGTTTGAACGCTTGTAGTTCAGCTCGCTGAGCTGTACAATCTCCTAGAGATTGAGTTTTAGTGACCATTGGTCTGAAGTTACCATCGCGCACGCAACCTTTAACGATTGCACACGCTGCACTGTAAGCTTGCTTACTCCCTGTAGCGGGTTGTGCTGATCCGTCAGTATAAATTATAAATTCGTACTGATCGAGAAGCAAAATTTCAGTGGGTAGAGGTAGTTCGTTTCTCAACTGAACTACTTGTTCCCAAAGCGTTTTATGCTTTATTGTATGATTGCACACAGTAAAAGGAATCGCACACAATGAGTGTGGGGAATTCTCGATCCGTGTTTACAAGTGCAAGTATCAGGGCTTTTAAAGCTGCCAACCGAGCCGTGCTATTACCTAGAGGTAGTTTTTTTGGTGCAATGAGGACGGAACTTGCCATCCAGCATCTGATCTTTAACAAAGGCGGCCGGTGGGGCAGACCCATCAGTGTAAATTTTAAAAATTCATACTGATCTAGAGGCAAGATTTCATTTGGTAGATGATGTTCTTTTTCATATTGCAGGAATGCCTGTGTTTTTAAACTTGGATCAAATCTGGATTCAAAGTCTGATGCAGCAAAATAATTAGCCCTTTGTATCCATTCTGGATGTAAGGCTTTGGCATTAGGAATGCTAGCCCCGGTACTGGGGTGACGACAATAATGCATCATCCCATGAGCCAGTGCTCTTTCTTTTGCTACAGCAGTCTGAATGGTTGTCAGAATTTTTTCCTGTTGAATTAAAACTCATTTCTGTGTTTGTGTACAGATGAGATTTGTATGCGATTGGTACAGTTTCACCTTCATTAAAGGTTTAACAAGTGTACCCGCATTGACCCAAAATGATACTGAGTACCAAGTGGTGCAAGTTTACACGTGTGTGTATGTGTTTGGAAGCAATAATATCTTCCTGGAGTGAACAAAGAATATTGGTGTGTTCTTGTGTCCAGTGTTTGACTGAAAAGTCAGGTTTGAAAAAGGTCGTAGAAAGGTTTTACTCTCTCTGCGAAATCCAAAATGTATGTTCTGCCAAAATCTAGGAATCCCAGTACTGATTGGAAGTTGTTTTAATGTCTTTGGAGGCTGGAGCAGCGCACACTTTTCTAAAAAGTTAGCTGCCAGGCTTTTCCCTTCACTTGAAAACTAGTATCCCTAAAATAGGACACAGAGGTGGGCAATTTTTGATTTCTCAAAATTAAATTTGTAGCCCTCAGAGGCGAATCCCATAATAATGGTGCTCACCCTGGTCAAGTGTTTCCCCAATAGGTCGTCCGTTAGATAAATATCCTCCATATAGGACAACGCTTCTTCATCAAAGTGCTTTAGCCATTCAGTAACTCTTTCAGAAAATACCCCTGAGCTGTTCTTATACCCACGGGGAGATGACAAAAATGTGTCGCTGGGACTCTAATATACTAAATGCTGTTAGGTACCTGTTTTCAGGTGCTATAGTTTGACAGAAAAATCCATTTGAGACAACAAGTGTCGTTTGTATTTTTTCCCGCATAATGTTATTCATTAATGCGGCACTATCTGCATGTTGGACAGCATATGTCTTTGTGCAAGTGTTCCAGTGTCTGTAAATGAAAACTAGACGAAATGTATTATCATGTTTTGATAAGTGAAACAAGGGATTGTTCTTTTGTGAAGTGCATTTTTCAATGATCTCCTGGTATTCAAGTTGATCTAAGATCTCCCTGACC
Source organism: Calotriton arnoldi (assembly GCA_963921515.1). Classification (NCBI taxonomy): domain Eukaryota; kingdom Metazoa; phylum Chordata; class Amphibia; order Caudata; family Salamandridae; genus Calotriton; species Calotriton arnoldi. Next base: position 22,562 of record CAWUFW010005809.1, read on the forward strand.
TGTGTTTTTAGCTTCTTGCTTAATACGATATTGTCTTTGAGCATGTGGTGAAACTATTAACGGGATCACGTGGTGGGTTGAGGGCATCATCCCATCCAGCGTGATTTTTATACAATGCTGGAGCTTGGGCTACTGCCCACTCCTGTGCATATGTCTGTTTAAGGTGAACGGGAACATGGTTGGAAAATGCAGGAAAAATATACTTTCTCCCTTTGGGCGCTCCCTGACGAATGCTGGCGGCTAATCTTGTTCTGCTAACAGTATGTCAAAACTAGACAATAGGTTCTTCGCAAAGAGACCTTTTACTTTCCTGTGTTTGTCCTCCTCCATGCGGAGTGTTATTTCATATAACTTGTGTGGGACGCTCACCCTTTTGTCTGGTGTTTCCACCGTGATGTAATCATTCAATTTTGCTGTCCAGAAATTCCTTCAGGTTCTGGCGAGCTATTGTTACTTCTGCTGCGCTGTCTAGCATTGTCTGAGCCCATTCCCCGTTCAGAAGTTGAGTCCTTAGGATTCTGTGCATGTCTAACTTTGAGACCTGCAACTTTTTTCTTTTTAAATTGAGGTTTGGATTGTGGCTTGTCTTCTGTTTTAGAAGAGTCCTGAGCGTGCTTGTCCCTGGACTGCTTGCGCTCTTCTTTGTGTGCTGACTTTCCTTCTCTCCCTGTGTTGTTTGTCGAGAGGAATGTGTATCAGTATCCTGATACCTGTCAGGTTTCCTAATATTATCCCTATTCCTAAGGTTATACCTCTTTGCAGAGGGCTCCACTTGAGGAGACCTACCTCGGGACTGAAAATCTTTTCTGAAAAATGTTGTTTTTTATTATTATCCCACTTCTTTTTAGAAGAAGTAGGTGTCTGCTTAGAATTGTCCTTCTCAGGACTGCCCATTAGCTGTAGTTTTAAAAGCTTTCCCACCCAAACTGTCCCTTCCCAGTTCTGCATATGCAGTTTCAATTATTTTGGGAAGTTCTTGTAGTTGGTCTATAAGACTGACCTCTCTTAGGTGTTGGCGGATCGCCACTGAAGCTGCTTCCCCTTTAATGTTAGCTAGTATTATTGTTGATACCTGGTCGTAATTACCTAGTAATTTCATACCTAAGGTCAGAGCTGGTTCAGCTCCATACTTGTTCTGTGTCTGTCGTAAGACATCTGGAATTACCGCTAAGGAAGGAATACCATGATTCCAGGTATATATGGCAGCAAAGACTGTACCCAAAGTGGTGCAGTCCTCTAACTGTGGTGTAATCCCCATGGGCAAGCAGAGTGTTAGCATTATATGCTTTCAAATGGTGTGGTATTTGGAAATACTGCTTCTAACTGGATAATTTTCTGAGCTACCCAGAAAGGAATCTGTTCACGTTTCGTGGGCAGTTTACCCATTACTATGTGTAATGTTTGTGGAGTGATTTTAGCAGCGGTGCTCTGTGTTGGAGCTGTGTTATTTGTAGCTACTGTGGGCTGGACACCAAGTGTCCTCATGACGAGTTGCGTCATGGCTCTGTAAGAGTTTTACCAACTCTTTGTGTTGTAAGAGCAGTGCATCTTGTGGCATTATATCAATGTCAGGATGTGGTGTGTAGCCGGCTAATGTCGGCCATGTAGCTCCTGGTCTACCTAGTGGACCGAGCCTGGTTTTATTTATTTGTTGTAGGGCGCCATTAAACCAGAAATTGTGGTCCTGGTCAGTGAGCGGAATCTTAATCTCCTCGAACGGAGTGTAGACCGCTGGGACTTTTTCATGTATGTAAGAATGAAAAGTCTGAGTTGTTGCATTTACTGCTGGGAATGTAACCCAAGAATAGAACACATCTGTTTGATAATCTTCGTGTGCCTCTATTAATATCACTGTACCCTCTCGGTCTGTTAAACCATGTCTGAGGGGTTTTTGTGTGAGTCTATGCCTGATTTTGGATGCAAAATGTATTGCATTTGCTTCCTCTTCGTCGTTTGAGACCTGAGTCCCAGTGACAGGAGCAGCTGCCTCGACAGACATTGTGTTGTGAAAACAAAATGTCCTAAAAAGGGTTTTAAGATAAGGTTTTAAAAGGCACAATTGTTCGGGAACTTTTTCCTTCAAGTTTGATTAACCAACGGCCAATACATAGGAAGTTTGCCTACTCAGCTGTGGCGGAATTTTGTGCCTACCCACTCCAGACGTCTCTGGCGTTTTGTGAGTAGGGGTCTCTGAGAATAAGCATGACTGAACTACTCAGATTCTACTGTTAAATAAGTGCCAAATTCTAGTTGGGCGCCATGTAGTGTAGTTCCTATTTCCCTGATAGGTTCTGCGCATTGGAATAACATACACTATAGGATTGGCATAGGACTGAGGTCGGTATGCCCCTATCGCGTATATTAAACTTAATTACTTTGTACCAGCTAACTCAGAGGCCACTAGAAACTTCTTGACAACAAGAAGGGAATAGCTTCTGGCAACCACATAACATAAAACCCTGATCCCTCAGGATCGTGGAAACAATATACTACTTTTCATTCAGTCACTCTTCTCAGAGAAGTACATAGAAGAAACAGTCGGGTGTGTTTACAATAAAAGTTATTGCACAGTTGTTATTCTAGTACTGGTAATATGTGCTGCAACAACTGTTGGACAGTAGCAGAGAAATATGGCCAACAGTGCAGTTAAATAAAAATGCATGGTACAGTTTTACCATTGTTCAATAGTAATGAACACATACATGAAATACAGAATGCATTTAAGATAAAGCCTATACCCCTATGATGCCTAACTAGATGTACCTAAGTGTACCTAGCATGTGTGTAGGTCTTAGAGAGCCAAGAATCCCCCTAGGATTTAGTTCTAACCCCATTACCTTAGTGGGACTTCATCTTGATCTTGAGCTGGACACCCCAGGATGGGTGGATGGACCTCTGCCAGCTGGAGCTGTGGCATGATGCAGGTTGCAGCGTCTCAGGTCAGAGTGTCGGCATGGAAGTCTCGGTCCCCTCTGGTTTGCTTGGGCAAAGGGAGGTATATTTATACCTGATAGGTGCCATGGAATGTTAGTATTGACGTAAAGTCGGTCAGAGGAAGACGTCAGGAATGAACCCTTAGGAAATAGTGGTTCATGCATATTTAATGAGTTCTTGGAGAAATCAATAATCCTGTGCTAGGGAAAATACCAAGAGCTTAAGGGTCTGTTTCTAAGAACTCGTTGTGACGTAGGTTAGTCACTGTTGGACATGGATATGACGTATTTAGGATGGACCGTCTTCTGCACCCAGAGCACACGTCAGATAAGGGACAGCCTCTGTTGCTCGTTATTTGTGAAGGGAGGGCTAATGTAGGTGAAAGGGCCTACCTGTCTTTGTGGCACGAAGGATTTGTGCTTCTGAAACGGCGCACCTATTTTAGGGCCTCAATCCAGCACATAACAGAAGATGGATTCAACCCAGATCTGTGACTGGGGGTGAGTGTCTGAAAAGTTTCAGCGCTCCGTCCATCATCTCCTTGTGTTTGCTTTGTTCGCCCTAAGTTGGCAGGGTATGCCCAGACGTGGGTCCCTTGCTCATTTTGCCACTGGATTCAAGCTAGCCTGGCTGATGAAGGGTGTTACCCAGAAACCGGTCCCAGGATGCTTGTTTCCGGTTCAGGGAAGATCTGGCTTGACAGTTCGGGCTGGACTGTTCCCATGAGGCACAGGGCCAAGACTGATTTGCATATAGCTGGGTCTGAACTGAGGTGGCGAAGTGAGCTAAAGAATGATGATGGATTCAACCCAGATCTGTGACTGGGGGTGAGTGTCTGAAAAGTTTCAGCGCTCCGTCCATCATCTCCTTGTGTTTGCTTTGTTCGCCCTAAGTTGCAGGGTATGCCCAGACGTGGGTCCCTTGCTTACTTTGCCACTGGATTCAAGCTAGCCTGGCTGATGAAGGGTGTTACCCAGAAACCGGTCCCAGGATGCTTGTTTCCGGTTCAGGGAAGACCTGGCTTGGCAGTTCGGGCTGGATTGTTCCCATGAGGCACAGGGTCAAGACTGATTTGCAAATACCTGGGTCTGAACTGAGGTGGCGAAGTGAGCTAAAGAATGATGATGGATTCAACCCAGATCTGTGACTGGGTGTGAGTGTCTGAAAAGTTTCAGCGCTCCATCCATCATCTCCTTGTGTTTGTTTTGTTCACCCTAAGTTGGCAGGGTATGCCCAGACGTCGGTCCCTTGCTCACTTTGCCACTGGATTCAAGCTAGCCTGGCTAATGAAGGGTGTTACCCAGAAACCGGTCCCAGGATGCTTGTTTCCGGTTCAGGGAAGACCTGGCTTGGCAGTTTGGGCTGGACTTTTCCCATGAGGCACAGGGTCAAGACTGATTTGCATCTAGCTGGGTCTGAACTGAGGTGGCGAAGTGAGCTAAAGAATGATGATGGATTCAAACCAGATCTGTGACTGGGGGTGAGTGTCTGAAAAGTTTCAGCGCTCCGTCCATCATCTCCTTGTGTTTGCTTTGGGATACCTTGCAGGACTGTTTAGGGGGCACCATTGGTGCCCCCCAGGCTCCATAGCTGAGGGCAAGGGGTGAAGGGGCCCCTGCTAGGGGCTCCCAAAGACACATTCTGACAGCCTTTCTATATCGGAAAGGCCATCATGAAATGGCTGTCGGAAAGTGGCATCATAATCTCGACGACGGAGGCTCTCCGCTACAAGAAGGCCTTCCACCAACTCTCCGCAGTATGAGACACATTCCTTGACCACTTTAGACAGTTCACACAGAATGCTAGCTCACTCCTCATGCCTGCAATGAGGACCCCAGACAATCATGGCCAGGTCTTGCCCCTGCCCATCCCGGACATGGATCTGCCCTGTCATTTACCCCATGGCCCCCCTTGAGCTGTGGTGCCACCCGATTTTCAACCCAACAATAGCCCCACATGAGCCAAAGCCACAACTGCACTCCCACCATAAGTAAGAACATGACTGGAACTCAGCTTCAGGGCTAAGTTGATGCCACCCACTGGCTCGGACCCTCCTGCTCTTACACATGGCTGTCCCTCCCCCTTTTTCCAATTCAGGGGGCAATGCCTCAGTTCGATGGGTGACTACATAGAAGCACGGTGCATGTAAGATGCACTTAAGGATTGCTTGTGTGAAGTCTAGGTGATACCACCATCCATATGTAAGTGTACAAGGGCTTAAATAGCAGTACTGACGTAGGTTTATGGAAGGGATGGTTTTGCCTTTCTTTATAAAGGGAGCTGTTATCAGGCCGGCTGGTATTTCTTGGCCAATGTGTCCCTCAAGGGTGAAGTTGGTGTCCACTGTGAATCGAAGTGACTTGGAATTCAGTGGAAGTTGCTGTTCACAGCCATCAAGATTAATGTAATTGAGACATGTTTGTATTGTTTCTTGTTTACTGTTCTTGGTAAATAACAGAATACTAGGAATTCTGTCTTGATTTGGTTGAGTTCCAAGTATGCTGTCGAAAACTAGGTCTCAATGATTTTTAGGCAGTGGTTAAGGCATTGGATATCTAAAGCAGGGGAGACTTTCAAGTGTGGTTGCATATCATCAATATATTGGTGAATCTTGAAGCTGTTACCTGAGAGTAGAGCACCAAGTGTGTCCATGTAAATGTTAAAATTGATTGGGGACAGTATTCCACCCTGGGGGATTGTGCAAGTGATCGGGATCTTTGGGCATCTGGGGTAGGGGTGGGCAGGATGTTTGAATAGTATGAATTTGGTGACTCCACGTTACTCTTGTAACGCTGAGTTCCAGATAAATTCCACTAATCGCCATGTGGCAGAATTTGTTCTCACAAGGCTCCAGAAATGGGAGCGTGAGTGAGATTTGGAATCATTTTCGAATGTAGGCGGTCGTGGTCAGAGGGCAGCTGCCGCTTGAATAGATTTTCTACTGGAGTGGCAGCAACATGGACTCAAATGGTCGTGTGGTGTCATGCATCGCATTGTACCGTTCACGCTGACTTTTTAGCGCTGCTCACGCTACTGCCACTAAATTGCAGTGTGAGCAGAGTGACATGGATATTTCCGCCCTTTGATAGAACTCCGCAGAATCTTGCTCAGTTTTTATGTAACTCCACAGAATTCTGCAGAATAAAACTCCCTAATCTGGTGGTGCCATGTGAAAAAAATGGTGTTGGTTAGATAGGTAAGAGGACAACCAGTGAAGGACATTGCTGGGTAATCTTATTGAAAACTCAATGGTGCGTATTGCGGATGGGTTGATTAACTGAGTTGAAGGCAGCTGAGAAGACCAGCAATGTCAGAAACCAGGGATCAATTTTGTCTGCTTTAGGAGGGCCTCACACACGATTTGTAAAATAGTAGTCTCTGTTCTGCATTAGGATCTGAAGCCAGTATCTGAGATATTAATGTAGTGGGTAGTTACAATTAATGTGATCCTGGAGCTGAACATAGATTGCTTTTCAATGAGCTTGATGATGATGGCAGGCGAATGTTGGGCCAGTAGTTGATGATTCATCACGGTCCAGTTTGGGCTTTTTTAGATGTAGGGAGATTTTGTCTGTCTTGAAAGCTTCTAGGAAAATGCCTTGAGTGAAAGAAGTATTGACAGTGGTGAACAATGGTGAGAAAGTGTCCTTAGAGAGAGCTTTGTTTAAGGACAAAGGTAAGACATCATCTTCATAAGAAGTGGTTTGGGGGAGTTAAGTATGACAGCAAGCTCTGCAAGAAATACGGCTTTGAAGCATGACCATTGCAGGAGTGTAGGGTAAGGGCTGGGTGTATGAAATGAAGCATGATAGGTGTTGTCAATTTGCTGTTGGATCAGTTGTATTTTTTCACTGAAGAACAGGTTGGTGATATTGCACTTTTCTGTGTAGTGATGAATAGGTGGGTCTGACATGGGACTGATGCAGTGCTTGATTGTCTTGAAAAGCATTCTGCTTCCATTAGAGCCTTTATTAATCCTATTGGTATAGTACTTTGCTTTGTTCGATGCGATAAGATGTGTGAATGTTCTGTGGAGGACTTCAGCATTATAAGCATTATAAGGTCATTTGGGGTTTGTTTTTTCTTCCATTTTCCCTCCTGTCTGTGGATGGATCATTTATTGGCAAAAAAGTCTTCAGGGTACCAGGGACCTGAAGGCCTAGCTTGTACTATTATGTTTCAATTGAGGTATAGATGTTCACATAGTTTTCCCAAAACATATTGAAGTTTTTTAAAAGGGTGTTGGTGTCAGAAATGGAGTTGATCTGGTAAGAGATGAGTACAAGTATTAGGTTGTCTATGGAGAAGTCTTTTATGGATCTGACAGTTTGCTCTTCTCTTTGGGCTTGACCTTAGTTTATTATTAGGCCGCTGAGCAGGTAGATAAGGATGGCAAAGTCATTGGTCCAGTCCAGGGTCATTGATAGTCTGTATTAGAATCCTGGCAATGTTGAAAAGACATTATGGACATTTTTTGTAGGACCTGGCGTTGGACATTTATCAAAATAGTGATTTCAAGTCACGGTGTGATTAAGTGAACTGTTAGGTTCTCATTTTGCTTTGGTATGCCGCTCCATTTAGCTGTCAGTTGTCGAAAAATTATTGTGGACATTGCCAATATTTACAATTAGCTTTGGGTCAGTTCATTGCTTATCATTTTTAGGCATTTGTATCAATGTCATGTGCCTTCTTCTTATTCAATGCTTTCCTTCCTCTTCTTCTATTTGTCCCACCCTTGGAGCCTAGCCTTTTCACTATCTTTTTGAATATACAATGTGTATCCACCCGCTGACAAAATTCAGGGAACTATTATTTTCTTTTCTTTCACCACTCTATGAGATCGTATGTATTTTCTTGCACTCTATCCCTCATGTGCTTCGTACCCCTTCAAATACCCATCCTTCTCTCTCTTCTAGTTCATCTGCTTTCCCCTACCCCTCGGAGCTTTTTTGTATGATTTTTCAACACCCCAAGCTCTTTTATTTGTCTCTTCCATCCCCCCTTCAACACTGACTTTTCTCTCCCACCCTCTCCTCCATTTGTGCCCCACCAATCCGATCTCCCAGTCTAGTTCTTTTTTTATGTTCTTTTTTTTCTTTTGTCTTCTGTAACTGGAACTCTCCTTTCACTAAAAAGTTCCTGCGGCAAGATTGACACCTGCTTTTATGCATTGGCAAACACACATTGTTTTGCTTTTTTCTGAGGTGGAACAGCATAGTCAAAAATCATTGACAAACCAAGAGTTTGCATAAAACCATTGAAAGCCGAGACCAACTTGCAATGCCAATGCTTGTTTTGAAATCATATGACTTATACTTTCTTTGGCTACTGGGATTGTAGGTGTGGATATTCCAGCACTAACACATGCTTGTCAAAAGGAATTCTCTGGTAAGCCTAATAGTTATGTGAGTTCTATGCTACATTTCTTGCCTTTAGTACATTCAAGTCCTAACGTTTGTGGCTCAGTGCTTTTATGTTCATTTTGTTTCTTGACTTGGTCATGATAGTGTATCCCCAAAGATGTTAATAGGATTGTCACTTTTCCCCATGGGATTTCCACCTTCTCCCCAGTCTAGATCTGCTAGACATTTGAACAATTTTGTTACCAGCAAGGTTCCCTCATGCTGTATTCTTTGGCAATAAAAATGAAGGTTTGTTACGATGTTGCCTAGCTTTTTGCTGAATGAGTAGTACATTGAAATGGTTTCCTCGGTTGTGTATGAGACGAGTGTATTGTTACAAACTTTGATTTTCGTTTTTTAAAATGTTGAGGCTGTACAGATAACTGTTTATGCTGCTACACTCCATTGTAGAAATATCCGCATGGGAAAAAGACTTTACTTTTATATTTGTTGTTCATTTATATAATAATCCATTATATATATGGATGGGATCTCCTGGCATTGTGCGGCTGGACGAAGGGGGCGAAAGAAACCTGTTATATTTTAAAAAATGGACTTCCAGGCAAAACCGAAAGAGTCACTAATTTTAGTTTACAGGACTGATTGGAACAACCCGCTCTCACTAGAGATTACAAAAGCATCTCCAGGATTCAGCATTACACACATGAGGAATGCTGGGAGTTGCAGTCCTGGTGTGCTTCCTCCATTGACAGAGAGGCAGCATGATATAAAACCCGTGGAGACAAACCTGGGAGCCATGCATCTGAGGAAAGCACACCTGCTGAAACGCGTCATGCATTTAAAAAAAATAAAAGGAACTTCTGCAGCCCCGTTGTGCGCTCTGGTTTGTTGCCACGAAGGGGAACGAATGTTGTCTGCATATGCGCGAGCGGCCACGAGCACGCACTGAGCCCCGTCCACAAGTGTTTGGAGGTAAACAGTGGCAGTGGCGAATAGATGGACTTTGGAGGTATTCAAAACCTTGGGACCACCGCGAGCCAGAGAGGATTGGTAATCTGCTGAGAAATCAGACCATGACTTCAAGGTGAGGCGTGGGTTACTGAAGCTGTGCCTCCGGGTGTGATCTGCTGGCATTGTGCAGCTGGACGAAGGGGCGAAAGAAACCTGTTACATTTTAAAAAATGGACTTCCAGGCAAAACCGAAAGAGTCTCTAATTTTAGTTTACAGGACTGATTGGAACAACCCGCTCTCATTAGCGATTACAAGAGCGTCTCCAGGATTCAGCATTACAAACATGAGGAATGCTGGGAGTTGCAGTCCTGGTGTGCTTCCTCCAATGACAGAGAGGCAGCATGATATAAAACCCGTGGAGACAAACCTGGGAGCCATGCATCTGAGGAAAGCACACCTGCTGAAACGCATCATGCATTTTAAAAAAAAATAAAAGGAACTTCTGCAGCCCCTTTGTGTGCTCTGGTTTGTTGCCACGAAGGGGAACTAATGTTTTCTGCATATGGGCGCACGGCCACGAGCGTGCACTGAGCCCCATCCTCAAGTGTTCGGAGGTAAACAGTGGCGAATAGATGGACTTTGGAGGTATTCCAAACCTCGGGACCCCCGCGAGCCAGAGAGGATTAGTAACCTGCTGAGAAATCGGACAATGACTTCAAGGTGAGGCGTGGGTTACTGAAGCTGCACCTCAGGGTGTGATCTGCTGGCATTGTGCGGATGGACGAAGGGGCGAAATAAACCTGTTATATTTAAAAAAATGGACTTCCAGGCAAAACCGAAAGAGTCACTAATTTTAGTTTACAGGACTGATTGGAACAACCTGCTCTCATTAGAGATTACAAAAGTGTCTCCAGGATTCAGCATTACAAACATGAGGAATGCTGGGAGTTGCAGTCCTGGTGTGCTTCCTCCAATGACAGAGGGGCAGCATGATATAAACCCGTGGAAACAAACCTGGGAGCCATGCATCTGAGGAAAGCACACCTGCTGAAACGCGTCATGCCTTTTAAAAAAATAAAAGGAACTTCTGCAGCCCCGTTGTGTGATCTGGTTTGTTGCCAAGAAGGGGAACGAATGTTGTCTGCATATGGACACGTGGCCACAAGCGCGCACAGATCCCCATCCTCAAGTGTTCAGAGATAAACAGTGCCAGTGGCGTATAGATGGATTTTGGAGATATTCAAAACCTCGGTGACTGCCGCGAGCCTGAGAGGATTGGTAACCTGTTGAGAAATCGGACCATGACTTCAAGGTGAGGCGTGGGTTTCTGAAGCTGCGCCTCCGGGTGTGATCTACTGGCATTGTGCGGCTGGACGAAGGGGCGAAAGAAACCGGTTACATTTTAAAAAATGAACTTCCAGGCAAAACCGAAAGAGTCACTAATTTTAGTTTACAGGACTGATTGGAACAACCCGCTCTCAATAGAGATTACAAAAGCGTCTCCAGGATTCAGCATTGCAAGCATGAGTAATGCTGGGAGTTGCAGTCCTGGTGTGCTTCCTCCAATGACAGAGAGGCCGCATGATATAAAACCCGTGGAGACAAACCTGGGAGCCATGCATCTGAGGAAAGCACACCTGCTGAAACGCGTCATGAATTTTTAAAAAATAAAAGGAACTTCTGCAGCCCCGTTGTGAGCTCTGGTTTGTTGCCAAGAAGGGGAACGAATGTTGTCTGCTATATATATATATATATATATATATATATATATATATATATATATATATATATATATAACCAGTAAGCTCTGTTTTATCTTCTGCTAGCCCATGACGTCAAATATTGAACAAAGTGGAGGCCAAATAGGGATTGGGGGGTATGAACATCTGTTCCACAAAACCATAATTGAAAGAATCTTGAAAATGTTGTTAGAGGAATAGTGAGACAAGGCACTGGATTTTGGTGTTCAATATTATTTACTGTTTCATCGCTCTGGAATTTTCCTCTGGAAGAAATACTTCATAGGAGAATTGTTAGACCTGGGTCTCCCCTGCATTTTTTGCTTTTGCCTCCTGTGTTTTTGCTGTATGTCGGACTCCGTTTTGCTGGTCTAGATGCTTTGGGCACTTTGCCACTGATGTTCAGTGCCAAAGTGCAAGTGCTCCCTTTGTAAATTACTGTTAAGGATTGATGTTTCCATGATTGGCTATATGATTTACTAATCAGTCCCTAGTACAGTGCACCGTGTGTGTCCAGGCTGGTAAATCAAATGTTGATAGTGGGTTTGCAGCACTGATTGTGCTACCCACACAAGCGGCCTGTAAATGTAACTCTGGCCTGCCATTGCAGAGCTTGGGGCAGTCTGGTACTGCCATGTCGACTTGGCAGGTGCACCCACGTGCCAGGCCCTAACCTTACCTTTTCTTACATGTCAGACACCCCTAAGGTAGGCCCATGGTACCCCTGTGGGCAGGGTGCAGTGTATGTGAAAGGTAGGACATGCCCTGGTGTGTGTGGCATGTCCTGATAGTGAATTACTGCCAATTTCGTTTTTCACTATTGCAAGGCTACCTGTTCCCATAGGACAGAATGGGGAGTTTGTTTATAACATCTTATAAACATAACTGGCCCTGGGAATAAGGTAGGAAAATAAAGTTTAGTATGCCTGAACTCAGAATGTTGAAGTGCTCCTTTAATTGAGGGTGATTTTTACATTCCGTGTTTGAAAATACCACTTTCATAAAGTAGGTATTTTCTTGCCTAACCATCCAATGTGCCTCTGCTAGGGTTGTGTATTGCATGTCTGGCTTTTGGATGACAGGGGCTGGAGAGGGGCAGTGGCTCCAGAAGTCTGATGAGTCAGGGCTGGGCTGAATAGACCTGGGCTGCATTTAGAGTAGGGGGAGGAGATTTCCTTTCTCCTGAATGGGCCTGGTCTGCCTTCCACAATGCTGTCTCCACCTCCTGCTAGGAAGCTGCACCAGTGAGGACAGAACTGGTTTTGGCTGGGTACAGACACTCTCTGCTTTCAGAGAACAAAGTATTTTTGTGTCTAAAAAGAGAGGCCCAGACCCCCAGACGTTTAGATCACTTCTGGGAATCAAGAGGAACCTTTGCCAAGGAGAAGAGCCGGAGAAGCTGAGGAGGAATAATGCCCCTGTGCTGTTTGCTGTCTGCGGTTGGCCTGCAGTGGCTACTTGCTGCCAAGGAAAGGAGAAAAGGACTTTGCTGTTTGCTTTGTCACCTGCTTGAAAGAAGATCTCCAAGGACTTGAAACTGAGCTTGCCTCCTGTTCTGAAGTCTCAGGGACACAAATACTTCACCACCAGCTCCCCTGAATTTACTTGCTGGGAATTCTAACCTGCAAAGAGGTGCCTGCTGCTGTTCTGGACCTCTAGAGACTGTTTTCCGCTGGGAGCTTGAAAAACCACGCAACTTCGCAGAAGCGAGACGCATCCGTACCTGTTTCCAACGCATCACCAACGAAACCGTCACAGCGTTTGCCGTGGCTCGAGGAATTGCTGCACGCTGCATCGAGGGCACCGATCACCGAAGTCCGAGATCATCGCACCGAGTTCGACGCAAGGCCTGCTGTGTGGCTGCATGAGTTCACTGATTATCCCAGATCGTCGCATTGCATCGAGGCGCCAAGTTTGTCGCATCGTTGGGGGACGCAGTAAGAAACCGAAGCATCACCTCCCCACGCAGTAAGAAACCGACGCATCACCTCCTCTCCGGTAAGGAACCAACGCATCACCTCCCCTGCGCTGCAGTAAGGATCCGACGCATCACCTCCCCCGAAGCAAGGAACCGACGCATCACCTTCCCTGAGTGTAAGGAACCGACGCATCACCTTCCCTGCGGCCCGTTTTGTTTGTTTGCGTGACGCATCCCAGGTACTTTGTGAGAAAAGTGTTGCATCTGCAATTTGCTTGAACCAAACTATTTCTACCGTCTGAAAGTCATATTTTTATTACTGTATTGTGGATTTTTGTCGTTTGGTCTTGTTTTGGTTTAGATAAAGATTACTTATTTTTCTAAACTGGTGTGGTGTCCATTTGTAGTGTTTTCACAGTATTACTGTATGTGTTCACAAATGCTTTACACACTGCCTCTGAGATGAGCCTGTCTGCTCGTGCCAAGCTACCAAGGGGGTGAGCAGGGTTTTTTTTAGGAGTGTATCCCCCTCACCCTGACTAGAAGCAAGGGTCCCTATTTGGACAAAGGTACCTACCTCTGCCAACTAGAGACCCCCATTTCTAACAAGAATCAACACAGTAATTGTAGCAACATTGAGGCAATAATTTAATTTCCATCATATTGATTGGTGGTTTCAATGACTGAATGGTACGATACTTAAGTGGGGCAGAAGAGTACCAGTCACCACCTGCACCTTAGGGCAGTATCCGTGAACCGATTCAACTTGGCGAATTACCACAAGGTGTGGGGAGGGGAGCTGGGGTAGAGGACACAGGGGAGTAGATCCTACAGAGACAGTTTATGTAATCACAATGAATCCTTTGCTGGATTTGGTTATGCGGACTCAAACTCTTAAGAGGATCTTAAACCCTTTCTGAAAGATGGGCTGCATTGATCTGCCACTGAGCGACTTTCCCTTTTTTGTAGCAATGTCTTTTTTTGCCATGGAGAGTAGGGGATGAGGAATACAACTGAAGATAAAAGCAATGATTAGCACACACTTCAATTACAACATGCAAAACCCCACACCTTCCTATAATTGACTGTGACTTACTGTTAGGGCCACTCAGAATTTGTTGCCTGGAAAACTGTTGACACAGCAATTCTCCTTTAATCTTGACATATTTAGTCTTGCACACACAATCCTGTCTGTAATCATAGGTAAATTCTCGCTTAGCTCTCTGGCACGAGGGATTACTTTGGGGAAAATAGTCATGCACAGCTAAGGCTCAAGTCAGTTCTGAAACAGCCTTAGTTTCTTAATTTTTTAAGTTTGAGTTCTGTAAAGCACACCTGTTGGTATCTTGCACGGATGCTTGGCCCTTGCTTCTGTGCTCAAGCAAAGACTCACTTAAAATGGCACACTGGACAGAAACACTCTTGTCTCAGAATTATGAGCACTGTAAAACACCAAAAGTATTCTTATTCTTGAATCAGGCCCCCTATTAGACAATCTGTGTCTCTTTTCATCTCTCCAGCTTGTTAATTGTCTTGTAGCCAAGAAGCCCCTCTGGGGCCGGATTATCACTGCTTGCATGCCCAAAACAAAGTCCACCAGTCTTTCTCAAAATAAGGGAGGTCTTTTCCCAACAAAAATAAGGGCACACTTAATTGTCCCAGAATTCTTCTTGGTTCTGTTCAGCCACGCTCAAGAGCTTCAAGATGCTGGTACATTCAATCTGGCTAACTGCGTTAACAAGTGATGATTGTCTTTGTGTGTCCCTATTGGTAGAGAGCTCAAACTCATGTGGACATGAGATTTCGTGAAAACCTATGGGATCCAAGATGGCCACTAGAGTGTGTTAAAAGTCATCCTTTTGCTCTGTTCACCCCTTTTTTTTTTTTTTTGCTGAATGATACTGGTATTCACTGACTCTGACTGTACTGTGGGCTCTGCTAACCAGGCCCAAGGGCAGTGCTATGTGTAAAAAGGTGCATGTAATGGGGTACATTTACAATTGACAATGGCAGACCCTATAAGTCCATAGTAGATAATAGGGCCAGGGGGTACAATCTACCTATAAGTCCCTATTATATAATAGGGCTTGGAGGTTTAGAGGCCCAGCAGATTTCCTGCACTTGCATGTGTCCGCTGCTGTGTGCCTGCTGTCCTTTTAAAGGCAGTCCTGCCTTGCAGCCTGTCTTTAAAAGTAAATTCTCACAATTGGTAATGACGGCCCTATAAGTCACTAGTATATAATAGGATTAGGGGGTTCAAACTACCTATAAGTCCCTAGTATGTAAGAGGGAATGGACGTTTAGAGGCCCAGCTGATTTCTTGCACTTGCATTTGTGCACTGCTGAGTGCCTGCTGTGCATTTTAAAGGCAGCCTGGCTTTGAAGACTGTCTTTAACCCCTTCGCTGCTAGGCCTTTTCCCCTCCTGTGCTAAGCCTTTTTTTGGCTATTTGGGGTAGTTCGCGCTTAGGCCCCTGTAACTTTTTGACCACATAACGTATCCATGCCAAATTTGCGTCCTTTTTTTCCAACATCATGGGGATTCTAAAGGTACCCAGGGTTTGTGGATTCCCCTGGAGGGGACCCAGAAATTAGCCAAAATACAGCAAAATTTTGGTGTTTTGGGGAAAAATGCGAAAAAAGGGCTACAGATGAAAGCGTCTGGTTTTTTCCCTGCAAATGGCATCAAAAAAGGGGTTGTGGTGATGAAATAACCATCTTCCCAGCTTTCAGGGACAAGCAGACTTTTGTCAGAAAACCAAAAAATTTTACACAGTTTTGGCATTTTTCTGGGACATAGCCTATTTTTGCTATTTTTTGTGCTTTCAACCTCCTTCCAGTTAATGGTAGAAATGGGTATGAAAGCAATAATGGATCGTAGAAAGCTATACATTTCTGAAAAGTAGACAAAATTCTGAATTCAGCAAGCGGTCATTTGTGTAGATCCTTCAAGTTTTCTTTATAGAAACAAACAGTTAAATATAGGAAAAATTGAAAATTAGTTGAAAAAATCAGCCATTTGTGTCAACATTTTCACCTGTAACTTCTTCTAATTATGACAGCTATTTGAAAGCAATAAACCGTTACATCCGCTGGACCTTTCTGGTTGTGGCGATATATAGGACTTGTAGGTTCACCAATAACCCGACGAACCCAGAGCCAATAACTGAGCAGCGTCTTGCAATGGTTTTTTATTATGTACCGGGTATATAGCAATTATTCTGGGAAAATTTATACATGGAAAAATCAGTATGAAAGACACCTATGTATTTCTGAAATGGGAACAAAATATAGAGTTTAGAAATAGTAGATATTTGCACATTTCCAAAATTGGGAGTACCCATACTAGCATGAGAATTATAGGACATTTTTCAAAATGACTTCTTTTTCACACATTGTCTTTCATTTGGAAGGCAGAAATGCATCAAAAGTCAATAGATAATAACAGTTGCTCTACAATTTTGTGTTACCCTAAGTCTCCCGATAAAAATGGTACCTCACTTGTGTGGGTAGGCCTAGTGCCTGCGACAGGAAACGGCCCAAAACGCAACGTGGACACACCACATTTTCACAGTGAAAAATGACCCTTTTTTTGCAAAGTGCCTAGCTGTAGTTTTTTAACCCTAGCTCTGCCGGCACCTAGGGAAACCTAGCAAACCTATACATTTTTGAAATCTAGACACCCAGGGGAATCCAGGATGGGGTGACTTGACTGGCTCTCACCAGGTTCTGTTACCCAGAATCCCTTGCAAACCTAACAAATTGTCAAAAAAAACACATTTTCCTCACTTTTCTGTGATGAAAAGTTCTGGATTCTGCGTGGATCCACAAACTTCCACCCACCCCGCGTTCCCCAAAGTCTTCCGAGAAAAATGGTACCTCACTTGTGTGGGTAGGCCTAGTGCCCGCGACAGGAAACAGCGCAAAACACAACGTGGACACACCACATTTTCACAGTGAAAAATGACCCTTTTTTTGCAAAGTGACTAGCTGTAGTTTTTGAACCCTAGCTCTGCCTGCACCTAGGGAAACCTAGCAAACCTATACATTTTTGAAATCTAGACACCCAGGGGAATCCAGGATGGGGTGACTTGACTGGCTCTCACTAGGTTCTGTTACCCAGAATCCCTTGCAAACCTAAACAATTGTTAAAAAAAACACATATTCCTCACTTTTCTGTGGTGGAAAGTTCTGGAATCTGCGTGGATCCACAAAATTCCACCCACCCCGCATTCCCCAAAGTCTTCTGAGAAAAATGGTACCTCACTTGTGTGGGTAGGCCTAGTGCCCGCGACAGGAAACAGCGCAAAACACAACGTGGACACACCACATTTTCACAGTGAAAAATGACCCTTTTTTTAAAAAGTGCTTAGCTGTAGTTTTTGAACCCTAGCTCTGCCGGCACCTAGGGAAACCTAGCAAACCTATACATTTTTTAAATCTAGACACCCAGGGAAATCCAGGATGGGGTGACTTGATTGGCTCTCACCAGGTTCTGTTACCCAGAATCCCTTGCAAACCTAAACAATTGTCAAAAAAACACATTTTCCTCACTTTTCTGTGGTGGAAAGTTCTGGAATCTGCGTGGATCCACAAAATCCCACCCACCCCGCATTCCCCAAAGTCTTCCGAGAAAAATGGTACCTCACTTGTGTGGGTAGGCCTAGTGCCCGCGACAGGAAACAGCGCAAAACACAACGTGGACACACCACATTTTCACAGTGAAAAATGACCCTTTTTTTGCAAAGTGCTTAGCTGTAGTTTTTGAACCCTAGCTCTGCCGGCACCTAGGGAAAGCTAGCAAACCTATACATTTTTGAAAACTAGACACCCAGGGGAATCCAGCATGGGGTGACTTGACTGGCTCTCACCAGGTTCTGTTACCCAGAATCCCTTGCAAACCTAAAAAAGTGTAAAAGAAACACATTTTCCTCGCATTTCTGTGTTGGAAAGTTCTGGAATCTGCATGGATCCACAAAATTCCACCCACCCCTCGTTCCCCAAAGTCTTCTGAGAAAAATGGCACCTCACTTGTGTGGGTAGGCCTAGTGCCCGCGACAGGAAACGACGCAAAACGCAACGTGGACACACTCCAATTTCACTGTGAAAAATGACCCTTTTTTGGCAAAGTGCCTAGCTGTAGTTTTTGAACCCTAGCTCTGCCGGCACCTAGGGAAACCTACCAAACCCACACATTTCTGAAAAGTAGACACATGGGAGATTCCAGGGAGGTATGACTTGCATGGATCCCCCAATGTTTTCTTACCCAGAATCCCCCAGAAACCTGAAATTTTGCTGAAAAAAATGGCTTTTTTCACACATTATTGTGTGGGAAAGTTGTGGCATCACCGGGCTGACACAAATTTCCTACCACCCAGCGTTCCCCCAGGTCTCCCGATAAAAATGGTGCCTCACTCGGGTGGGAGGCCCAAGTACGCGCGACAGGCAAGGGCCCAAAACGTATTGAGGCGACATCAAAATTGCCTATCAGAAGACGACCTGGTTTTGCAAGGGGGGTCCCATGACTTTTTGGCCCGGGACTCGGCGGCCACCTAGGGAAACCTAGCAAACCCACACATTTCTGAAAAGTAGACACCCGGGGGATTCCAGGGAGGTATGGCTTGCGTGGATCCACCAACGTTTTCTTACCCAGAATCCCCTGCAAACCTGAAATTGTGCTGAAAAAAATCACTTTTTTCACACATTTTTGTGTGGGAAAGTTGTGGCATCACCGGGCTGACACAAATTTCCTACCACCCAACGTTCCCCCAGGTCTCCCGATAAAAATGGTGCCTCACTCGTGTGGGAGGCCCAAGTACGCGCGACAGGCAAGGGCCCAAAACGTATTGAAGCAACATCAAAATTGCCTATCAGAAAACGACCTGGTTTTGCAAGGGGGGTCCCATGACTCTTTGGCCCGGGGCTCGGCGGCCACCTAGGGAAACCTACCAAACACACACATTTCTGAAAAGAAGACACCCGGGGGATTCCAGGGAGGTATGGCTTGCGTGGATCCCCCAATGTTTTCTTACCCAGAATCCCCCAGAAACCTTAAATTTTGCTGAAAAAGCCCCCCCGGGGGGGGGGCAGAAAGACTGTTATGGTGGCAAGGGCGTGGGGGCATTGGCGTGCCCATTTTGGGCAGCCCCCACCCTAAAAAAAATTGCACAAAAAAAATCCCTGGTGTTTAGTGGGCTTTCTGCCCCACCGGGGGGGCAGATTGGGGGCTACAGCCCCATCTGCCCCCCAGGGCGGGGCAGAAAGGCTGTAATGGTGATGGGGGGTGGGGGCATTGGCGTGCCTGTTTTGGGCAGCCCCCACCCTAAAATAAATTGCACAAAAAAAAATCCCTGGTGTTTAGTGGGCTTTCTGCCCCCCCGGGGGGCAGATTGGGGGCTACTGCCCCCATCTGCCTCCCGGGGGGGCAGAAAGGCTGTAATGGTGGTGGGGGGGTGGGGTCATTAGCTTGCCTGTTTCGGGCAGCCCCAACCCTAAAAAAAAATGCGTCCAAACAAATCCCTGGTATTTAGTGGGCTTTCTGCCCCCCCCGGGGGGCAGAAAGGCTGTAATGGTGACGGGGGTGGGGGCATTGGCGTGCCCGTTTTGGGCAGCCCCACCCTAAAAAAAATTACACAAAAAAATCCCTGGTGTTTAGTGGGCTTTCTGCCCCCCGGGGGCAGATTGGGGCTACTGCCCCCATCTGCCTCCCAGGGGGGCAGAAAGGCTGTAATGGTGACGGGGTGGGGGCATTAGCGTGCCCGTTTTGGGCAGCCCCACCCTAAAAAAATTACACATAAAATAAATCCCTGGCATTAAGTGGGCTTTCTGCCCCCCCGGGGCAGCAGATTGGGGGCTACTGCCCCCATCTGCCTCCCACGGGGGGCAGAAAGGCTGTAATGGTGGTGGGGAGGTGGGGGCATTAGCGTGCCTGTTTCGGGCAGCCCCAACCCTAAAAAAAATGCGTCCAAACAAATCCCTGGTGTTTAGTGGGCTTTCTGCCCCCCGGGGGGCAGATTGGGGGCTACCGCCCCCATCTGCCTCCCAGGGGGCAGAAAGCTGTAGTGGTGGGGGGGGGGCATTAGCGTGCCCGTTTCGGGCAGCCCCCACCATAAAAAAAATGCGTCCCAAAAAATCCCTGGTGTTTAGTGGGCTTTCTGCCCCCCCGGGGGGGTGCAAAAGCCCTTGCCCAAGGGGCCGCTCCCCCCTCCCTGGTTCCTTAGTGGGTGGATCCCTGCTTCCACCCACTGGGGAGGGGTACCATTGGAAAGGGGAGATTCTCCCCTTTCCAATGATACCTCTCCCGTCTTTCTACGTGCTCAGGGGGCTGAGATAGCCCCCTGAGCACGTAGAAAGTGAAACTGAAATGAGCCTAAAGGCTCATTTTAGTTTCGTTTTCAGTGAAATGAAGTCAGCGCGACGTGCGCGCTGATCTTCATTTCACTGAAAGGAGGGGGCCTCGGGAGCTGGGGAAGCTCTTCCCCAGCTCCCGAGGCTGTGGGGAGAAAGGAAATCCCTCTGCTGTCTGCAGCAGAGGGATTTCGTGCCCTTGGCCTCATGACGGAATGGTTCCGTCATGAGCACAGGGGCGCCGATGCTCATGACGGAACCATTCCGTCATGAGCATCGAAGGGGTTAAAAGTAAATTGTGTGCAAACCCGACTTTGGTGGTATGGGCACTTGAAAAGTTATAATCTACCTTATTGTTATTTATTAGGCATCCCCCAGGTCTCCCTTATGTGTCCCAGGGGTGGGTGGGCGGGCATGTACCTATAAGCAGGGACCTTATAAACGATGTTTTATATGCCCTGGTGATGAAAAACTGCCCCTTTCATTTTTCCCCATTGTAGATGCTTAGCGCCAAAAGCTAACGTTGCAATATTGTATGTAGATATAACTATTGCTAGGAAAGGAGTAAATATCATTCAAGGACTTAAAATATTGGTGTTGATAAATGCAACAACTTTCCACTGTTGAATTCATCATAACTAGTACAGAAGAGGGGTTATGGAACTTTCTCTTCTGCAAGCCAAAATCCAGCCTTCTAGTGGTCTCTGCTGATTGGTCAGCCTTAACAGGCTTAGCCAGGCTTCTTTGATTAGGTGATAAGTGGCCTGGCCGGAGCAGAGGTTATCTGATGGAGAGAGTTCCGCAGCTGGAGAGGATGGGCCCAGCAGAGGAGGCTGGGTAAATCAAACTGAGCTCAAAGAAAGAGCAGATCAGTAAGGAATGCCAGGCGTTCCTACCCCCACATCCTGTGCCCCAGCCAGATGGCAGGCTTAGGACAGGAATTGCAAAGGTCAGGGGGAGGCGAGCTAATGGAAATGAGCCACACTGTGGGTTGGTTTAGCTAGCTTTTACTCCTCTGGTGAGAAATCATCCATGTTGGATTTTGGAAGTGCAGTGCTTTTTGGGACAAGATGATGCCACATTTGGGTGGAAGTTGTCATGCTTTTGAGTGGCACCCAGAATCTCATTGGACAGAGTTTCCCCCTGCTTGTCACCCCAGAAGACTGAATAAATATGTGAGAGCTGCATAGTCTCTCAGATCTTCTACCTGAAACTACAAGGGAAAGAAGAACTGCCCTGCTGGAATCTGGATTTTCACTGCAAGACCTGTAGTCTGAATGACTGTGCCTGCTGCACAATCTGGTACTACAGCCCTGGGGACTGTGTCTTGCTTCAAGAAGGATTAAGGAGTGGATTCCCTACAAGCTACAGGTTAGCGGAGCCCACCTACATTATCTCCACCAAGACTCCACATCCTGGAGTGCGTCCAGTGGACTTTAAAGGATTTGGCCAGTTGCATTGTGGGAATTGTGGTCCAGACTTCCTAGAGCTAATATAGGAGATTCCAGACTTTGGATTAGTGATTTGGACACTTTGAACCTACAAGGAGACCTTCAGGAAGCACCTCCTGAAGTTTGGAGAACTTTTGGGAAAAAGCGCCATAAGGTGACCGATGCGACATCGAGAGTCAAGCCAGCCACCTTCAACCGCAACCGGCCGGCCACCATTTCAAGTTCAATCCGCTGAAAGCTCTGGACTTCCAGGATTTGATCAAGGCCTTGCGGGAAGACAAGCCGGCGAACCCTCTCCGAATCCGGCCTGCTGTGGGGGGGTCGAGCGCCATCGGAAGAAAAAGCTCCAGAAAAGTTTCTAAGTGTGAAGGTAAAATTTTGACCGGGACCTCCAGCTTAGTGTTTTCTACCAGGGCTCCATCGCGGTCAGCCTCAAACTTTGACTTTGCCCCAATCAAGTGAGGCCAGAAAGTGGCCTTATAGGCTTTTACGCACTATAAAGTGGTTAATCTTTAAAAATTGATATCTCTGGTTCCCTACATTGGAGTTTTGTTGTTTTGGTGTCTATTTGTTCATAAAAATATTTCCTATTTTTATAAATTGATGTGGGATTTTTCTTGTGTATTGTCTTACTTATTTCTTTATTGGTGTTTTTAAATGCTGTATATTCCTGTCTCCTAAGTTAGGACTGACTGCTCATTGTCAGCTACCAAGGGCTGACCAAGGGGCTAATATACTGAGACCTTTGTTGACCTTATACCATGTTGGTGACCTTATTACTAGTGTTAGGTGCATACTTACCTCTACCAATAACCCACTTTCCAACAGAGTGCCATTGAGATGCAGTGCAGACCTTGACCAGACCTGCCATGTCTGGTGCAGAATGTTTTAGGCCACACCATGAGCCCGGCAAATATGATTAGTCCTTTTTAGGTCGAGCCTATAGCGGCAGCGCGCATGCGCTGCTTGCTTTGCGAGGCATGCAGTATTCAGTATGGAGTGGAAGCTCCGTGGAAGCTCCGCCCACTCTCCGCCCATGTTTTTAATTGGCTCGTGTCATTGTCTTTCGTAAATGCTGCTGTCTGATTGATTATGAGGCTTGTTAGTCCCTCCTTACTATGGCCATGTCGCCATTTGTACCCTCCCATGGCTACTGGCCCCTTTACTTTGAGTGTTACACAGTACTTACGTGTTATTTAGACTGTGAGCACTACTTTGTTCGTGCCTTCTCGCCCCCTTCTCCCCCCGCCCCCACTCCCATTGTACGTGCTCCCCCCCCATTGTCCATAATGCAATGCAATAGGTCTTGCGTAAATGCGAGTCCTATTGCATTACAAATGAGAAGCGGGTGAGGTTCGTGCTTATTTCTCGAAACAGGTACAAGGCGCATAACCTTATGTGTACCACCGACATTCCGCAAGGTCTGGCGAGAATTAACTAAACCGTCCGCCTATCGACACCCCGTCGTCATGGAAAAAGAACGTGCATTTCTTAATTTATTTATTGTATGTTAACACACTAATTTCCTGTTTAACGAAGGCTAATAATTAGTTTAAACGTTTCGTGGTTAAATGCTAGTTTGGTGGTTGAATTGTTTTTATGGTTTTTACGTGAACATGTAGTTGATAGCGCACCCTTTCAACATGGCCGCTCATTTGAGAATATTGTAACGCTCTTGGCAACAGGGTTACATTTGTTGACTGCCCCGCCGTGCCTCCTGACAGGGGCGTAAAGATGGCGTCTCATTTCAGCGATGCCCTACAGCTGACTGATTTGGATGATTTCATCGGACCTTCCCAGGTGAGCGGTGTTTGGAGGTGTAAGGGGTATATAGATTGTGTGGTATATATAGAAGAAAGGTGCAGCAATTGTTTAAAGGATCTGACGAATGGGGAGTGGAAGGGGCAAGAGAGTGCGTGTATTAGAATCTGAGATCTCTTATTTTTAATTGAGGCGGCGGTAAGGGGAGCGGGGGCTATGAGTCTCATGGCGCATTTTTGGGGTCCTGTTCGAAAGAAGCCTCCTCCAATGTATAAAAGTTAAAAGTTGGCCAGAGTTTATCGAGTTTGATTACTATTCATAGTTTATTTAAGGTGACTTCCTAGCACGGAGGAGGTCACACAATATTATTAAAGCAACTAAATAGACGGCTGACAAATACAAGTCAAATAAAAGTGTTCGTTGATTCGTATAATTCATAGCAGTATTGAACAAACAAACATGCATCTGGGCTTATATTTAAAATGAAAAAAAAATGGCAAACATGCACATTAATCACATTTTGAACGCCAACATAACAGACAGTTGTCACAGGATTCTGCCTCCTTATGAATTGTCAGTAGCAGAAGCAGTGCTCTTCTCCTGAGTATGAAATCACAGGCAGTGGCAATATTCGTTTTACTTTTTGAAAGTGTATTTTTTATTAGAACTGGCAAACTAAGGAAGATCTTTGTTCCCCAGCGTTAAGAAATAGAAATCTGCACGTGAATGTTTCATATTAACCTGGATTTTCAATTCCTACATTGCTATTCTGGCTAGCAGCCCCTCTCCCCACCCACATACTCTTAACATCTGGGTGACAGCAGGCTGTCTCCTCACCCCTTCTGGATATTCTTTGTCTTGCACATGAGCTCCATGTCCCTCTCAGTGTTGACGTTTCTCCACATTACCTATAGGTTCCAGTTCCTCTCTCCCTACATGCTGCTTGCCCTTTGTGTGCCAGCCCCCCAACCCCCAAGACACGCATCCCTTACCAATGTTGAATCCAATGATTCTCTTATAATAACATTCAACATTATGAAAACATCAGGGGTCTCCAGCACAACTAAGGCAAACATTTGTTTGCATAGTGATAGAAAGTTTATAAAACAAAAGTTGCTCTAGTCATGTGTTTGTTAACACAAGGATTTGAGGCAGAAGAAGACTGATGCATAGCGCAATTAAGCATGAGGCTTTGAGGAAGAGGCACTCCTTATTCCCAATGCTGCTGCAACCCCCGCACTCCCCTCTTATCGAAGCTCCTCGTTAGGCCACCTATTGAATTCTAAGTGCCTTTATGCCCCATTTGGTCCAGCTATTACCTCCCTCTGTGACCCATTGAGTTCCCATTTTTCTTTCTGAGTTTATCGCTGTAAAGCCAATTAAACATTCAGGTTAGTGTACTTTTGATTCTACCTTTCTAGCCAACACATTTCTTTTGTTTTTCAGATATTGGGGCTGGGTTGGTAGACCCCCTGTGGTTTGACAGATGATGTCCTTTCTTTATTTGGCTATTAAAAACAAAAAGCATGGCGGTTTTAGAGCACTGTTTCCCTTCCCTGCTTCCCGGTAGAACCGCTACTGCCCCACCCTCTCCCCCCCAGCTGCAAAAAATGTGCTGCATGGCTAAATACTTATAAGGCCCCAAAGGCGAGACCAATTGCATTGCAAATGCTTGTTTGTGATACAAACAACAGAAGTAAACCCAGTTGAGACATGGTTAAATTATAGGATCAAACAGGAATGTCTCACTAGGTAATGATAGAAAACATTTCATTATAATAACTTAATTATAAGGAAAAAATGGAAAAACAGACAGCACCAAGAATTGTAAGCATTAACCAGCCAATTGATGTAACTGAGGTGTGCCAAACGGTCACACCATTGCATGCACATTCACTTCTGAAAAGAGAAAACACAGGATGCTGAAACTCAGGCATCCAGGGGTTTTCAGAGTCAATCATTAACGAAAAGCACTCACCGATAGTGAGTGCACACCCCTGGTTTTGGGAGAGTCGGCAAGTAGATCTCTGAAAGAAAACCTTAGGGAGGGGTTGGGGAAACCAATTCGCCCAGGTGCACTCGCCGTGCAGTAGAAGGACGAATCTAGATGGGTAGACATGAGGAAAGGCTCAAGGTTGATTTGGCTCCATGAGTTAAGAAGGTAGACATAACAACTGGAAATGATAGGCACTAACCTGTTGGGCATTGGATAAGTCCTAACAGCATGGACCTCATTGAAGCAGGTACAGAACACCGTATGTGAGGGAGCAATTTAAAGGCGGCTAGAATGAGAAAAACTAGAACACTGCCACAGCTGGGGAGGCGGTCCTAAGGCAGACCAGAGCCCCAGGGGGACTAGAATGTTGAAAGAAGCTGTGAAAACCTACGAGGGAACAGACGTGCTAGAGGGCTCAAGGTGGCCGATCCCCCCTCTTTTCATGTAAAAGAGGCAACAACCTAGGGGATCATCTTGTCCATGTCATCACATGGATACCCAAGACTAAGGCTAACTAGTCCATTACTACTTCATGTGGCTTACCACCCATTAATTTGGTCACTTCAAATGTCAAATTGTACTGTGTGCGCACAGACTTCTAATACCAAGACCTTCAGAAGTGGCACTAATACCTACCCACTGAAACAACTGAGCAATTGTCGCTCTATGAATGTCATATATGCTATTTGCTGCTCCTGTGACTTACTTCATATCGAGCGAACAACACAGATGATTAAGGTCCACATTATCCAACATAAAAGCAGGCTCAAGTGTAAAGTTGAAAATGCCTCATTGGTATCTTATTTCACCTCCCTTATTCACACTGAAAATTACTTCACCTGGCAGGTAATTGACCAATCTTCCCTTTCAGTATGGGATGGTGACCTTATGCAGCTACTTCTACGCTGCAAATGCCGCTGGATTTCCCAATGTGACTCTGTCAATAGTGGGCTGAATACCCTCGATGAGTGAAACAGTATGGTTGCCACATAATCTTTAAAGAACCTTTGATCATTGCATTTCTTTGTATATTATGCATCAACTTGGCTACCACACGAAATATCCCTTGCCAATTGATCCATGAAGACCTTTGTAAAATATGTTTTCTCTGAATGATATGTCTTCTTGTATAATATTTTAACACTGGATAATGCATTTTTCACCTATATGCCTTGTTTAAATAACCAATGGCTCAAACGTGTGGCCCATGCTTGGCACATTCAGTTTGCTTTCTTTGTACATAATTTTCTATAGTATGAAATGTCAGTGTAATTTACTAGATTGTATACCCGCTCATAGGGACAGGAATCGTGTTGTTTACTAATTGAACTGTTCATTCACCTAGAGCCCTCTAGCACTTCTGTTCTCTCTTGAAATTTCATGCCTGGTACCCTGGGGGCTTCTTTAAACATTCTAGTCCCCCCAGGGCCCTGCCTCTTCCTTAGGACCACCTGTGTCAGCATTCTAGTGTTTCTTAAACTAACCATGTTTCACAGTCATTTAAATTGCTCCCTCACATACGGCGTCCCGTACCTTCTTCAATCAGGTCCACGCTGTTAGGACTTATCAGATACCCAACAGGCTAGTGCTTATCATTCATTTCACACTGTTTTATCTGCCTTTTTGACTCATGGAGCAAGGTCAACCTTGAGCCTTGCCTCATGACTACCCATATAGATTCGACCCTCTACCTCATGGCGAGTGCAGTCGAGTGAATTGGTTTACAACATCCCCTCCCTGAGGTTTTCTTTCAGAGATCGACTTGCCGACTCTCCCAAAACCAAGGCTGTGCGCCCACTATTGATGAGTGTTATGTTATGTTAAAATTATTTCTAGGGCACATGTACACCGATTGGTTTCTTGGCTTGGCTGGTGTGTTTTTCACAGGCAGGCAAAGTATGCTGGGCGAGGGAGTAGCTTTGAGGCAGTAAGTACAGCATAGCCGCTTCCCCGATCACTGAGGACCACAACCCCTTTTATTTGAAAAACTTCAAAATTTGCAAATTTCATTTATCTCTTCAGAGTTTGAGTACAAGGGTCCCTCCCTTCCCGTGCAGAGCTCATGGGGCATAGTTAGAACAAAAATAAGTAAATTTTTCAAGCTAAGTACTCTCACAAAATGTATTTAGTGTTTCACTGACTATGAAGCACAACGAGTAGACATACTGCTTGGTTTTTTGGAAAAGAGCGCCTGGACATGACGATATTATAAAGTGTGTGTTTTCTGTTATTTGTTGTGTACTGTCTTGTCCGTATACATTTTTTTACACAGAGTGAAAGGCACCTTGACAATGTCACCCTGATAGAAAAATATATCACACATTTTTCCACTGGATGGTGATGTGGTTTACAACACTTAACATGCCGGTAATTTAACCCATGTTATGCATACTTTTATCTTTCCAGAATGAATTGAGACATCTTACCAAATAGGTAGTATTGAAGCATCATACGATTGGGTATCGTATAACGCACAATGATATACCATGAATAGGCACTAAAGAATACAATAGCCAATATTCAGGAGTGGTATTAGGGATCAATCGTACTTGGTCCTGAAGAAAAGCCAAAGGGGAAGGCTTGAAACATGTAGACCAGGAGTAACACATACATTATATTGTGCACCTCCAACACCCCCGTTTTTAACAATACCAGCCACAGGATTCAATAAAGTTTAGGTCCCTAGTGGCCAGGTATTTTTTAGAATTTGTGTTCACTATCTCACTGACCCTTCCACTACTATCTTTTAGTAATACAGCCCACACCTCCCAAAAGTGCTCCCACGTCTCCGTCGGTTGCAGCACACCCCGTCCCGCAGCGGGGCGGGAAGAACCCGATGATGAAGCATGCCACCAAGGGACCTTTTGGTGAGTGAGGGTTATTTTAAGAAAAGTAAATCTTTTCCCTTAAGGAATACTACTATATCTGGAACGATATCAGTTTAAGCTTTCTAGTGGATTTCTTTTGATTATCTATTTGATACAGGAGGCAAGGTACACTGCGTACCTCTCTCTCCCTCTTCTTGATTAATGTGGTGTGTTCTTCCTTCATGATTGGTTCTTCAACCCCCTGGATGCCTGAGTTTCAGCATCCTGTGCTTTTCTCTTTTCAGAAGTAAATTGTTATCCGATGGTGTGACCGCCTGGCACACCTTAGTTACATTATTTGGTTGTGTGAGCCATTCTGCACATCCTATGAATCAAATTGGCCTCCCCCAAGTGGAGTTACCTTTTCCTTTCTTGGATTCCCATCGAGCATATCCAGACCCATTCGCCTATGCATGCCAGAGGGATTTATCTTTTTGGTGAGTGTATTGACATCATTGACTGCTTGTTGTAGGAATCAAGGGCACATTTTCCTGTTTTTGCTCTTCCACTGGCTAAATTTTGCACCTTTGATTGCAAAGTCATCACATGTGCCCAGTGCAGCCCCATTTTTTGCTCACTGTCCCTGGGCTCTATCTAACCAGGCCCCGGGCCAGGGCCAGTGCTATGTTGAAAATACAGTGAAAACACACACATGCATTAGGGTACACTATGTATTAAGGCACACTTACAATTGGCATGACCTACCCTATAAGTCCCTAGTAGATAATAGGGCAAGGGGATTAAACTACCTATAAGTCCCTATTATATAATAGGACATGGCAGTTTAGAGGCCAGCAGCCCTTTCTGCACTTGTATGTGTGCACTGCTGAGTGCCTGAGGTCATTTTAAAAGCAGCCCCGCCTTGCAGCACAAGTAAATTAACTGCAAACGCGACTTTGGTGGTAGGGGCACTTGGAAAGTGACAATGAACATTATTCTTACATATTATATACCCCCAGGGTCTCCCCTAGGTATCCAAGGGGGGGAGGGTCATGTAATTATAAACAGAATCTTTATAAAAGATGTTTTATATGCCCTGGGGATAGTGAAATCACACAATTAATTTCCCCCATTGTAGTAACGTTCATCCCAAAATCGACTTTGGTGCTATGAGCACTGTAGAATGAGGATCTATACTATTTGTGCATATTCAGGACCCTCAAGGTCTCCCCCTAGGTGTCCCCGGGGGGGTCATGTAACCATAAGCAGAGACCTTATAGAATATGTTTTATATGACCCGGTGATGGAGAAATTGCACATTTCAGTTTCCCCCTTATATATATTGCTAGGAATTGAATAAAATATCATTCAAAGACTTAGGAGAATGATATTGATAAATTCAACAATGTGCTATTGTTGAATTTATCCTAGATTATACAGAAAATAAGTTATAAGACTGTCTTGTCTGTAAGCCAAAATTCAGCCTTCCTGCAGTCTTTCCTGATTGGTCAGAGTTAACAAGATTAGCCAGGCTGCTTTGATGAAGTGATAAGTGGCTCACATGAGGAGAGGCTATCTGCTGGAGAGAGCTCGGCTACATAGGAATGCCAGAGCAGGAAGTAGGGGTCATAAAGCATGAGGCTTCAAGGGAGGAACAGGACAGGCAGGGAATGCCAGGTCTCCCTACCCCCCATCACCTCTGAGCCAGCCAGATAGGAGGGTAAATGAAGGAATCTGCAGATGTTAGGGGGTGGAGATCTATGGAGGTGAGCCATACTGAAAGTTGGTTTAGTTAGCTCTTTGTGCTCTGCTGAGATTCCAGCCATGATGACTTTGGAGGAATAGTGCTTTCTGGGAGAAGATTATGTCACACTTTGGAGGAAATGGTCATGCTCTGGGGTGTTGCCTTGCACCTCATTGGACAGGAGGGCTCTCCTCCTTGACCCCATAGAACACTGAATAAATATATGAGAGGTGCAGAGCCTCTCCGATCTGCTTCTAGAAGCTAAGAGAGAAGAAGGATTACCATACTGGAACCTTGATTTGCACCACCAGGCCCTGCATTCTGACTGACTGCGCCTGCTGCACTATCTGGAACTACAGCCCTGTGGATGCACCTTGCTTCAAAAGGATTAAAGAGTAGACTCCCTGCAAGCTACAGGTTAACAGAGCTCACCTGCATCATCGCCAAGAGCCCTTTGCCTGGAGTGTGTCCAGTGGACTTTCAGGGGTTTTGTCCAGGTGTGTTGTGGAAATTGTGGTCCCAACCTTACAAGGACCATCTTGGAGCTTCTAGACCCTTGGATTGTGTTTTGGACCCTTTGGACTCTCAAGGGGAACTTCAGGAAGAAGTTCCAGAAGTTTGGAGCAACTTTGGAAAAAAGCTCCATAAGGTGACTGGCTCAACCGTGACCCAGCCCAGATTCCAGGTTCATCCCACTGAAGAGCTCCAGAGGTCCAACTTCCACAGTTTAACCAGGAGGTCCCTGAAAGGTAAGCCGGCAAACGCTCAACAAATTTGGACTGGTGAAGAGTAGCGAGGGCACGCGAAAGAGAAAACTCCAGGAAAGTTTCTAAGGGCGGAGGTAACATTTTGACCGGGGCCTCCCGCTTAGTGTATCCAAGCAGGGCTCCATTGTGGTAAACTTGAAAGTTTGACTTTGTACCGGTTAAGTGTGACCAGAAGTCCCAGAGTGGCGCTATAGGTTTCTAAGTGCTAGAAAGTGTTTAATCTTGAAAAATTCACATCTCCGGTTCCCTACATTGGAGTTTTGTCGTTTTGGTGTCATTTTAAAGATAAAAATATTGGGGCAGATTTACAAGCCCCCTGCGCCATTAGTACGTCACTTTTTGTGATGTACTAGAGGCGCATTCCACTTCTCCATATTTACAAGGAGAGGAAAAGCCACCCTGCGTGACTTTTCCTCTCCTTGTAAATATGGCCCCTTCACATGCAGCACTTTGCGTGGAAGGGGCGTTCCATGGGTGTTGCTGTGGGTGTTCCCACGCAACACCCATGGAACGAGACACATTTCCAGATTTACGAGGAATCGTAAATCTGGAAATGCGTGTCAATGCTACGCCTCCCCAGGGGAGGCGTAGCGAGGCGAAACGAGGAGAAATGTTTTCATTTCTCCTCGTTTTTTCCTCTTTCAAAGCGTGCTGCATTCTACAGCACGCATTGAAAGAGGAAATCACCTCTAATGATTGTTTTTTTTCAGGAAGGGTTACCTTCCTGAACAAAAACAATCTCCCCACGACGCAGGCATCCTTGCACCATGGTGCAAGGACGCCTGCGTGGGCACATGGCAGCAGTTTGTGCGCCAGCGCAGGGGGAAGCATAGAGGTGCGACATATTGTTGTAAATATGTCGCATCGCTGTGCTTTCCAAACTAACGCAGCACGGCGCAGCAAAATGACTTGCTGCGCCGTGCTGTGTTAGTTTATTGTAAATCTGCCCCATTGCCTATTGATATACATTGGTGTGGGATTTTTACCGTGTGTTGTGTCTTAATTATTTACTGAATTGGTGTTTTTTAATGCTTTACATACCTGCCTCCTGAGTTAAGCCCGACTGCTCGCAGCCAAGGTACCAAGGGTTGAGCATGGGAATAATTTATTGAGACCTGTACTGGACCTATACTGAACCATAGACTGTGTTGGTGGCCAGTGGTAGATGCATGTTTACCATTACTAATAACCCACATTTTTCAGCACCTTTCTTCTCTATTTACCTTACAGATTTCCTGGATTCTTTTCAGGTACCATCAGCACGGCCCATAATCTCTTAAATTACTGGTCCAGTTTCGCTCTGGACACGTTTTAAAATTTTTATTCCACGTTATTCTTAGGTTGCAATCATTCCTTTGTGTAAATATTATCCTGATGTGTTTACTGTTTGAGGTGGATATTAATTTACTGTCTGAGGTGAAGGCACCTTGCTTATGGAATTCACTTTCCAAAGAATTACAGAAAGCATAAAGTCTCAGAAACTCTGTGCACTTCGGAAGACATTGCAAGTCATTTGTTTTTCAGCTTGCCCTTTGCACTGACTTGTAAAAAGAATGTTCTGTTCTTCCGATCTCTCTAGTACACACATTTATATTTGCATATCAAACTGTATTTATGCACATTTTTATGATGTTAAATTCCTTCAAGGTTGCGAAGTCTTGCTCAAGGATGTTATTTACAATCTTAAATGACTAAGTACAAAAATATGTGCCCTCAGATTGAATCCAAATCAGCCATGAAGCCAAAGTCAAACCAACATTTTAAAAGTGACATCCTTTCAATCATATCAAGGGCGACCAGCTGTTCATGTTTAAAGATAGGCAATTTACGTGGACATCATGTGCTCTCCAGTCCGAATGAACTAACTACCAGCAAAGGGCATCGGATGGTGTGAAAAAAGTTATTTTTGTGCCCTTTTAATACATTCTGTTCTGATGAATATGGAAGCAATAGAAAATCGAATTTTGCAGAAGCAGCTTTTTTTGCCCCAAGCAATGATTTACTGGCAGTAAACCTGTATCAAATGTAAACCATGAGGTGTAAATTAAAAAAGAAAAAACACACCAAGGGTCGGTTTTTTTCTTTTTAAACTAAAACCACATTTGGTGAGCGTCTCTCTACGGCATTGTATGTTTTGCTCACGTTTATTGATTAACAGCCTTAATTTGAATGTGCAGTGGTGACAGTGGGTACTTTCGCTGATGTGGTAGTAGTTAATGTGCAAAGAATGCCATGGGGTTCATTTCAATTTATCTGTTATTCTCAGGACATTTGGCTCCTTTCTTTGCATACTAATGTAGATGCTAAATTTGCTCTCCTTTGGCACTGTGATCCTTTTCTACCAATATGCCGAAATTGTTTGAAAGCAAAGTGTTAGCAAAAAGAATTTCTCAGGTATTAATGAGGCATGTATTTTTTTTTTTTTTTTTAAAGAAATAGTAAAATGTAGGGTGCCCTTTAACTCCAGCTAACAGTTATTAAAAAGTGTTTGGTTCTCGGGATATAGTGTTAAAGTGGTTCATCACACAAAGGGGTCGATTCCGATCTCGGCCGGTAGGGCTCCGAATCGGATTCGGCTTAACCGGATCCGATTCGGAGCCCTATTTCCCGACCGATTCGAACGTGCGTCCAGGCGAGCGAGTACGATGCGAGCGCACGCGAAATCACCGACCGACACGTTCGCGGGTCCGAACCGCTCCGACCGACTCGCACGGACATGACTCGCACCGCGCAATGGAGACGTTCTCCGGCCGGGTAAGTATGATGCGCGCCTCGAGCAGTCCGACCGACTCGCGCAGTCCGGCTCCAAAGGGTAGTCGGAGCCGGACTTTGGGGGTCCGTGTCGGACCCCCCTGTACGTGTAGCCACGTGAGTCGCACACAGGGGGGACCCATGGGTCCCCCCTACCTGTGCATGTACGGCGCGAGTCGCTTCGCCGCGTACCCGCTGTAGGGGGCGCCCTTGTTCGCCTCGCACCCATTGAGTCAATGGGAGCCCGCGTACGCGTTGTACGACCGGCTCCCATTGACTTCAATGGTAGTCCGACCGAATCGAGTCCGATTGCATGCGAACGCATCGTACTCGTTCGGTCGGACTGCTAGGGTTCGATTCAGTCGGAAATCTCTCCGGCTCGGTCGGTGAGATTTCCGGCCCGAATCGGAATCGGCCCCAAAGTGTTGAAGGAGTTCCTATTGGCTGGATTCAACGACCCAGGAGACAATGCTGGTAGAGAAGATCTCAGTGAAGGGTGTTGCCTAGTAGTACAAAATAATGTAGAAACTGCGAAGCTGATTCAGACATCAGCCATTGAATTTCTACAAGGATCTTGTTCCTCGCAGATAGCCAAATGTAGCTTCCCGGCTAGCAGGACCCGACTCAAAAGGATGACCTACATTTAGGAGGATGGCTGAACTAGTTGAACAGGTGCTCCTTAGCCAGTTATATATCTCAAGATGGGGGGCGTAGAGCCACTGCTTTAGGAAATATACACATTCGGGTGTGTGTGGGCAATGAGGGAGTGGGGTAGCAGCTTACGTCAGCAGGCCACTGGTCTTTTACCTACCTCGTTTAGGAAGTTCTGTTTCCTGGCCAAGCCTTGCAGAATGCACCCAACAAGGTGAAATTGATTTGTAACATAATTATGGACATGCAAATGAAACCTTGCACATCAACACTTAGGGACTTATTTATAAAAAGTGTTGCATCACTGCGTGAAAACAGCGATGCAACACTTTTCAGTGCGCCTTCCTTGTGACACCATGGATGCGCCGTATTTACTGTACGGCGCTTCATGTTGCAAGGATTTACAGATACGTCAGTATTCCTGACTTATATGTAGGTGCAAAAGTGATGCATTGCTGAGTTGTGATGCAACGCCATCAATGTGTCCTTTCACAAGGTTCTGCGTCAGT
Source organism: Calotriton arnoldi (assembly GCA_963921515.1). Classification (NCBI taxonomy): domain Eukaryota; kingdom Metazoa; phylum Chordata; class Amphibia; order Caudata; family Salamandridae; genus Calotriton; species Calotriton arnoldi. The sequence continues at coordinate 57,251 of CAWUFW010005809.1, forward strand.
CTTACACCTGCTGTGAGGCAGGCGTAAGGATTTGACACAATGGCTTCCTAGAATGTCGCAATGAAATCTCATAGATTTCACTGCAACACTTGTATGAGCCTTTTTTGCGGCGGAACGCCCATCCTGCATACATTAGACCTGATGCAGGTATAATGTAGCGCTGGGGTTCTCAAAGTGACGCATCGGCTTAGATGTGTCACTTTGCAAATATGTCACAGTGTGGCCTCATATTTTACGCCGCCAGTGCAGCACAAAAAGTGACGCACCGGCGACGCAAGGGGCTCATAAATAAGCCCCTTAGTCCCTTCTCCATCACTCTTGTTTGAGGGCCAATGCAGGCAAGAGCAATTTGAATCTTTTGTCTCTATTTGTGTGCCACCTTCCTAAATCAGGATTTCAACAGTAAGGAAGTTGGAGCACCCCTCTGTGACAAGCAGTGCTTAAATGGTAAAAATATAAGTGCTGGGGCACAATGTTTTGTTCAGAAGCCCCTGGGGACCACTGTCGAAGGTCAGGGTGCCGATGCTGAATACCAAGGCAGCATATTCTTGATTCCACCTCATGCCTCTTTAATCATCCACTGACACGCACTTCCTATTTATCTCACTCTTGCATTTTCTTTTTGATCACTGTGTTTCTGTCTTTCTCTTCCCCTTCCTTCCCCCCCCCCCTTTGTTATTTTTCTCTCTGCTGGTCTGAATCAAAGTCCGTAGAGGAAAAATAAGTGATTGCCCGCAAAAATTAATGACAGTTGGCCCTACTGGCAACCGCCGGCTCATATTAAGCATGGGTGACTAGAGATGCGTTAGGCTCTTTATCTGCCCGCCTATCAAGGGCTCTCCCTACTGGCACACATTTTGTTCGTAATAGAAATCCATGAGTTCAATTGATGTTTTACACACCTAGCGTCTTTTTGTGCACATGGATATCATAAGTGTTCCCAAAATGACAAAAAATAGCTAGGGTCAGATTTACTAACTTTTCAGTGTCAGGTTTGTATCTCAAAATTGATGCGAATTGGTGCAAAATCTACACTTGAAATTTACTTGGCAGCGCAAAACTCGTTTTGTGCTAGAACTTTGCCTGAAAGTAACACAAAACAGTGGTCTGTGCAGCTTACAATTACTTTGCATCAGTGGTGCGTTCAATGGATTAAAAACATGGACGCTCCCAAGCAATGACTCATGGGTTTTAACACAGCCCTATCTACTTTGAATAGAAGCAGGGTTTTGCCCCAAAAAATAATGCATTTTTGAGACTGTTGTTAACTCAGAGAATTGCTTTTGTTTGTTATGTTATGTTACTGAGTTTGTAAAGTGCACGTACACCAATGGTTTCATGGCGCTATGGTGGGGACAAGAAAGTTGGGTGCAGATAAGCATTATTTCAGTTATATGCTTGTATGAATAACTATTTTTTAAACAATTTTCTGATTGCTGGTTGGCACGTTGCAGATCCTATTTCCATAGGAAGGGAGTTCCACAGTTCGGGGGCAACAACTGAATATCTGATGCCACCCAGTCTCTTCTTAAAATTTGGCACTTGCAGGAAGTTCAGGTGAACAGAATGTAGGGGCATGTAGGGGTGTACTTCAAGATTCAGAAGTTGATAAAGAGGGGACTTTTGCTGCAAAGTGATTAAAAGATCATACAGCCGACCTTGAAGGTTGTTCTCTGTTCTACAGGCAGCCAGTGGAGGTCCAACATCAGGGGAGTGATGTGGCAGCATTTGGGTTGTTTATAGATTAGATGGGCTGCCTGGTTCTGGACAATTTGAAGTCTTTTGATGAGGCCTTTAGGTAAGTCAACATAAAGAGAGTTGGTGTAATCCATCCGCGAGAGAACAAGGGCGAGGACGGCATGGACAAAAGCCTCAAAGGTTAGGAACCTAGCAATTTATTTGATTTTACGAAGCATTAAGAAGGACGAGGAGATTACTGAACCAATTTGTGGCTTTGTGGACAGTTCGGCATTGATGGTTATTTCGAGACTTTTAACAGCTTTTTTTGGAATAGGGGAGTCTCCCAGCTTATTCGCCAAAATGAGTTGGTCCAATATTTGAACTTATTTTTAGTGATGATGACTTCAGGTATTTTACACGTTTGATTTCAATTGGTTGCTGTTCATCCAGTCATGGATGAACAGCATTTTGGATTGAAAATGCTCTTTAGATTAAAGGGAGTTGTCTAATTTGAAGAGTAGCTGCATTTCGTCGGTGTCATTATAGATCTTACAATTCAGTTTTTGTATTGAGTGTACTAGGGGCAAATGTATATGTTCAAAAGGTGAGGGGATAAGGAGGATCCTTGGGGAACTCCTCAGACTAGGTGAACCTGAGGAAAGGTGAACTGAGTTATACAGACGGACTAGGATCGGTCCCCTAGAAAAGAAGTATCTATTTGAGTGCTGGTCTGTGCAACCCTGCAGCCCTGACACGGTCCACCAGGAGGTTATGGTCAACCTTGTCGAAGGCACCTTTATTGACTTCTGCTCACATGTCATCCACCACAGAGAGGATGATTGCTTCGGTGGAATGGGTCGGATGAAAGCCGGCTTAGCAAGGATTGAGGAAATCAGACTCCTCAATGAAGGTGCAAAGGTTGCGTGCCACATGCGCCTCTAATACTTTTGCTAAGTAAGGCAAGAGGGAATTAGGGCGGTAGATTTTCAAGACGAGGGGGTCCTCGTCTTGTCTTTTTGAAGTGGTACAACTACTGCCTCCTTGAATGCACTAGGTACCTTTCCAGTGGTAAGGGAATGACTGAGAAGATGCAGGAGAGGTTCTGGAATAGCAGTGAAAGACTTTTTTAAGATTTAAGGGGGAGGGGGCAAGTTTCATTTAGGGAGCCTAATTTTACTTTTATCAGTAGGCCCTTAAGGCAATCCTTACTGATCTCGGGACATGAGAATAGAGTGGAAGGATTCATGCCTTCTGAATTATTCTGTTTAGGTAGGGAATTGGCGGGGATGATTGCTTTGACAGTCTTAATTTTGTCTATGAAGTGGATGTTGAGTGCATCACAGAGAGATTGAGAGGGGGTAATAGGTAAAGTCACTCTGTCAGGATTTGAACGGTCTGAGATTATTCTAAATATCTCCTTTGATTTGTTTGAAGACGAGCAAATGCTGTTTTTAAAGAAAGTAGATTTAGCCTACTGAATGTGTCCTTTATACTGTTTGAGGTGTTCTAGATAGAGTGTTTTAGCCTCTGCGGTGTAACTTTTCCGCCATTTACTTTCATGGCAAAGTAGGTCCAGTTTTCTAGTTTTAATTCCTCTGTAAACCATTTTGAGGCTTTATGACTTCTAGACTGTTTTATTCTACGTACGGGAGCATGAATATCACTGTCTTTTGCAAGATAGTCAGATATCATCTTCCCATGTTGGTTGATGTCATTATCTTGCTTAGGTGCGGTTGATATCAGTGAGATGCAAAAAGAATTTAAGTTAATGCGTGTCCAACTTCTGGAAAGAAGTCCGGCTGGGGGGCGGGGGGGAGTTTATGGGGAAATCCACCAGTCAATTAAAATTTAATTAGGTGATGGTCAGACCAAGCGCATGGGGACACTGTGAGATTTATAAGTGAAAAGTGCAAGGTCCAAACTTGGGGGCCGATTCCGATTCGGGCCGGAAATCTCTCCGACCGAGCCGGACCCGGAGAGATTTCCGACCGAATCGGACCCGTGCAGTCCGACCGAACGAGTACGATGCGCACGTATGCCATCGGACTCGAGTCGGTCGGACTCCCATTGAAGTCAATGGGAGCCTGTCGTACAACGCGTACGCGGGCTCCCATTGACTCAATGGGTGCGATGCAAACAAGTGCGCCCCCTACAGCGTGTACGCGGCGAAGCGATTCGCGCCATACACGCACAGGTAGGGGGGACCCATGGGTCCCCCCTGTGTGCGACTCGCGCGGCTACGCGTACAGGGGGGTCCGACACTGACCCCCAAAGTACGGCTCCGACAGCTCTTTCGAGCCGGAGTGCGCGGCTCGGTCGGACTGCTCGCGGCGCGCATCGTACTTACCCGGCCGGGGAACGTCTCCATTGCGCGGTGTGAGTCGTGTCCGTGCGAGTCGGTCGGTGCGGTTCGACCCGGGATCGAGTCGGTCGGAGCGGTCGGGACGCCCGGACGAGTCGGTCGGCGAATACGCATCGTACTCGCTCGCCCGGACGCGCGTACGAATCGGTCAGGAAATAGGGCTCCGAATCGGATCCGGTTAAGCCAAATCCGATTCGGAGCCCTACCGGCCGAGATCGGAATCGGCCCCTAGGTCTAGAGTGTGACCTATGATATGTATTTATTTGTTTATTTATTTGGAAGGTTTTATATAGCATGAACATGACCTGTAAGGGTATCAGAAAGCTGTAAAAAGAAGAAGATTGGGAGGTAAAAGAGTACATAATAAACATATAGTAAGTTAACAAGTACAGTTACAAAAGGAGAAAACCAAACATGTGGTACATGTAAAGTAACAAAAATTGCATCATTGAATGAGAAACCCATGTTGTTGATAAGAAATAAAAGTTAGTTATGGTGTCTTCAGGTTGATTGTTGCAACTGGTTATTCAGGAGTAACCCTTTGACTGGTTTTTTGAATGAGGAGGTCGAAGGGTTAGATTTGATATCGTGAGGAAGAGCGTTCCATATTCTCAGGGCAAGACCGGAGAAGGAGCGGTTGTACGCTCTTTTTTTTTTTTTCTTTTTAATTTTGAGGTTTCTGCATTAGAGTGTTAGAGCGTCTTAAGGCCTGATTCAGACCAGAAAGAGTGGGGGGTCAACATAAGCTGCTCAAGATTTTGATTCCTGAGATAATCATAGAATGGGAGGAGTGATGACCTCCATTCTCATCATTGGCCCAGTAATTAAAGTCTCCTACCAGTAGGATCTTGGCATGGTCGACGCAAAAAGGAGAGATGGCTTCAAAAAAGGACTAAGGAAAATGCTGCATATATTCCGGGGGACGATAAGAGAGGGAGCAGATGAGGGGGGGAAGCATTAGATTCTAGTTTGATTATCAGATTGTCTACCGCAGGAACATTTAAGGAAGTAAGTTTAGAAAATTTCAGGTGTTTCTTAATTACTGCTTCCCGCTTAGGGGGGGGGGAATGGTGGTTGACTTGAAGGATGTAATAGTTGTCAGGTAACGTGTCAAGGATGTGATGTCAGGAGAAGAGTACTCTGTGAGCCAAGTTCCTGTTAATTTCAGAATGTCTGGGGTTTCAGACTCAAGTAGGTGGAAGATTTCTGTTTGGTGTTTCACTATGGAGCATGTATTAAAGTAGTAGATAGCTATTTTATCAAGATTATTGCTGTGGGTACTATACGTGGGATAGAGTTTTGGACTAGAGGGAAGGTCTGCTATACCTCCAGCAATTGGGGAGGTAGTGGTAGTAGTATTGATAATGCCTAATTTGTGTAATTTTGATGGACCAGAGGTTCTAGGTCAAGTTGATAATGTAGAGATTTTGTATGTCATTTGAGGAGTATTTATGAATTTAGGTATAGTGGCTGGCCCCTGGCCCTGACCGGACGCGTGCAGAGTGGCTTGCCTTTGGCATGCCTTCAGTGCGCTGACGGCGTGCCGACTGCGTGCATCTGCTGCATGCCCGCGACTTAAAGGAAATTTATAATGTCCGGGAGCACGTAGCTCCACCCACAACTGAGGACAAGTTGCTGATTGGTTCCCCCGTTAGCTTAGATTGGGTCCCTCTGTGATTATTGCAGTGCGGTGAATCGGCATAATTAACACAGTAAAGCAGTAAATTTTAAAGACGGATAAGTAACAGCGTCTTAATAAATATTTTAATCAATTCAGGCAGTATTTCACACAACATGCTATGCCCCACTTCTCAGGTATTACCGTAGCTCGTCCATGGTTTAATGGACATTTAAAATGTCCTGGAGCACATAGCTCCAGCCACAACCGAGGGCAAGTTGATGATTGGCTCCCCGGTTAGCTTCGATTGGTTCCCCCTGTGCTTATTGTGGTGCAGTGAATTAGTGATATTAAAACAGTAAAATGGTGAATTTTAAAGACGGGTAAGTAATAACGTCTTACTAAAGGTTTCAATCAATTCAGGCAGTATTTTACACAACATGCTTTGCCCCACTTCTCAAGTGTTACCACTGCACGTCCGCGGCATAAAGGACATTTAAAATATCAGGGAGCACATAACTCCACCCACAACTGAGGGCACGTTTATGAGTAGTTCCCCCCGTTAGCTTGGATTGGTTCCCCCTGTGGGTTTTGCTGCACGGTGAATCAACAATATTAAAATAGTAAAACAGTGAATTTTAAAGACAGGTAAGTAGCAGAGTTTCAATCAATTCAAGCAGTATTTCTCACAACACGCTATGCCCCACTTTAAAGTTTGTCTAGGCATAGTATTTTGTAATGGAAGGGTACTCTTTTGGTACACAACCTACTCTTAACAAAACACAGATACATTTGCACTATGGTGCAATGATGTGTGTGTAGTGCTAGGTAGGCTGAGTGTATTCCACTGGTAGGGAGACAGAAGGACAGTGCTATATTTTAATATAGTTGCTGGTCTGTGTTGCATGTCCTTTAAGTAAATCTACCACCCAGTGTTCTGCTACTCTTCCCCACTTTTTAAGTATCACTCCTCTTGGGGGGGCGGAGCTTGCCTGGCTTCAAGATGGCTGTATAATTAGCCCTCTCTGCCGTCCCGGCAAATAATCCTTCATTATCCTGTTGTTTGCAGCCCTTGAAGCACCGTAATTTTTGGTCTGATTGTTCCCGTTGCCCTCCTGCTACGGACGATCGTGCTTCTTGGGTTGCGGCGTCTGCCAGGAAACGCCTGCGGGATCGCTCTTGTTGGTTGCCTGGCTACACCTGCTCCAGATTGGCTCTCTGGCAGGCCCGACTGTGTTGGGAGGGAGCTCGCATTGTTGTTGCAGCTGAGATCCCGGGTCCTGAACTCGACTCGGTGAGCTGCTGATCGTTACTGTGGCTGGGTGGCCTTGCGGTTCCGGCCCTGCTGGGCCTAGGGGGAGGTCGGGCGGGTGCTGTCCCCCCGGATCTGTTGAGGCATGGCCTGCTGGCACCTGATTTCTCCTGCTCTCTCCTGAACTTGGTCGTATCGTTGCGACCCTTGGCCACCTTCATTCAATCTTCTAGACATTTTTGTTGGGCCTAGCGCGGGGAGGGGCCGGCGCAGCACTGCACATTGATAAGGTCTGTCCAGCCCTATAATAGGTGTTGACTGCCAGCACAGTGCGGGGCATTAAGAAGGCCCATCTGGCTCTGCCTTGGGTGTGCACTGCACTGGGGTGACGTGAAGACCTCTCCACCACCGGCGATGCCTCCTGGTGGGCCCGGAGTTTGTTTAAAGAGCCGGCCACTCGCAGGTGCTTACAGCGTTTGCCGCATTGCTGTGTGGGCCTAAGAGTTATCAACATGGGAAAGCCAGAGAAATCCCAAACTACAATTCGAGGCTCGTAAATCCAATAGACAGATGGATCAAGATAAAAATGCCTCTGAATCGGGCTCTGAGGTTGGTGATTCACCTTCTGAAGCAGACATAAAACAAATACTGACGGCCATGCAGAGTAGTCTGAATAAAATTGATGGGACGATTGACTCTCATTCCTTCCGTATGGATAGGATGAACGAGCCACTGGATAAGAACGCTGAGCGTTTAGACATGGCTGAAAGAAGGGTCTCGGAGGTTGAAGACACCTTGAACTCTGCATCACTGTCCTACGCGACGTTAGGCAAGCAACTTAAGGGTCTGCAGGCTAAAGCGGAGGATTTGGAAGCCCGCTCTCGGCGGAATAACTTATGGATCGTGGGTATTGCAGAGTCCACCAATATCCCCAACATGGAGCTCTTTGTGGAGCAATTGCTAACATCACTGTTGGGTAGAGACTGTTTTTCCACTATGTTTGTTGTGGAGAGGGCACATCGTTCACTGGCCCGTGACCTGTCCATGGGGCGCCGCTTCGTCCTGTTATAGCAAGGCTCTTGAGCTACAATATGAAGGTATGGCTGTCTCTGTCTAACCTGATTTTACCCAGCAGGTGCAGGAAGCTCAGCGTTTGTTTGCTTCAGTGAAGAGAAAACTCTGTGATCTGCAGTTAGAGTATATTATGATGTACACTGCGAAACTGAGAGTCCAAGCAGATGGGAAAACTCACATATTCACGGACCCTGTGCAGGTGCTGCTGTTTCTCAATCGCAGAGAGGGCGCGAAACCTAAGAGGGGCACTACAGGCCTGTATGTGGGAAGTGAGAAAGACATTGCGACACAAGAGGAATGACATTTCATTGTTATATTTTTGAGGCGGCCTTAGGCGGTACCTGCTAGGCGGGTTCCACGGCTTTTGTCCCAGTACTAATTTATATTGTCAGACCTGTTGGGACTGGTGTTGGGTTGCTGTAAATTACATTGCACTTTTCAAGAATGGTGGTACTCATGGGTTGTGATAGCCAAGGTACATGTATACCATGCAGTCAATCGATCCCTCCGGACCCGGCATTGCCCTGTGACAGCTATAGGCTGCATGATGTGTACACTATGGACGGGGTCCTCCCGGCGGAAGCTAAAGTAGGGGGGGGGCTTGTGGGTGGAGCGGCACAATCAGCATGGCCCACTAGGCATCATGGTAAAATGTGGCTGTTCAAACTATCCCCTATGCTGGGACTGGGTGTGTCTCCAGTCAGGCGACATCTGCCCCAAAGTGTGCACCACAAGGGGTTCGCTTAGAGGTTTTTTTGTGGTTGTTTATTTCATTGTGAGAGTGATCTCTCCTGTTTTTAGTTCATGTGCATTATGCAAGGGGGGGGCTTAATCGTCTATGCACAGTTGGGGTGGGAATAGCGCGGGAGGGGGTGGGTTTGTTTGAGCTGTACGACGGGCACATACATTCACAGTGAACCAGTGTTGATTCTTGGACTGTTTTCAATATACATGTACACCCTCTTAACTATTGTGCATGACCGATATGACAGGCCCGATGCCGATCCCTAGTGGGGACAAGAAGGTGCGATTTGTATCATGGACTATCAGAGGGTTAAATGACCACTGAAAAATCCGGAAAGTGGTAGCGTATCTGAAGAGGAACTGCGTGGATGTCGCCTTGCTACAGGAGACACACTTGCCAAGTAATAGTGGCAGGCTCACACACAAATACGTCCAAGGCAAGATCTGCACCGCAGGGTTTACCACTCACGCTAGGGGGGTTCTAATATGGATCAACCCTAAGTCAGGGATTACCCTCCTGGAGTCCGAAGTGGATCCCAGTGGGAGATACATTATAGCGAAATGCCAGAAAGAGGGTCTAATCTTAAAAGTGGCTAATGTGTACGGTCCCAAATATGATGACCCACAGTTTTATTGCTTGTTAGGTAACCGACTTATGCAGGATGCGAGTGCCACTCTAGTAGTGGGTGGTGACTTTCACTGCATCTTAGATCCTGACAAAGACCGCTCCAAGGGCCCCCCACGGCGGCCTTCAGCTGCCGCTAACGCTATACTTGGCCTGATGAAAGAGTTAAGCCTGCTGGACGTTTGGAGGAATTGTTCACCTGTCTCTGTGGGGATTCACCCACTCCTCTGCTCCCCATGACACTCACACCTGCATCGACTACTGGCTCATTGCTAGGAGTTTGTATTCGAGTGTCCCAGGCTGTACCCCACTTGCACGCATGTATTCGGACCACTCTCCTGTACAACTAGATATTACGTTGCCTACCAGGCAGGCTGCACCATTCCCCTGGACATTTCCCCCTTACTCACTGCTGGATCCATTGTTCACCGCTGAAGTGGCGACAGAAATAGATGTATTCTTTGAAAAGAATATAGGTTTGGTTGATAGTTTCACCACTGTCTGGGAGAATTTTAAAGTCTACATCAGAGTTATTGCTATCTCTAAGCATTCAGGAGTGCTCAGGGCCCTCAGGGACAGGTTAGCAAAATTGGAACGTGACATCGTAAGCTTAGAACACACTTTTCAGGAAACCAAAGATAAAAATCTGCTGGGTGATATAAAGGCAGCCCTAGAGGAGTTTAAGGAGGCGGTTGATAGTGAAGTGAAACACTTTGGCAAGTATGCCTCAACCAGAGTATATGGGGATGGTGAATGGCCCGGGGCCTTGCTGGCGTCGCTGCTGCACCCTAAGAGAGACGCAGACACGATTACTGAGATTCATGATGAACAGGGACTCCCATTACGAGAGCGCGCGGATATTGCGGACAAGTTTAGCAGATACTACGCTAATTTATACGCATCGCAGGTGCCCCCTGATGACCATGCTATACGAGATTACCTCGAACACATCCAAATGACTTGGCTTACAAATGCACACAGAGAGCACCTCATGGCCCCTCTCACCCCCCGGCGAGGTCAAGGCTGCGCTATAAACTATGCGGTCGAATAGCGGTCCTGGCTTAGATGGACTTACAGTCAATTTTTACAAGACTTACCGGGATAAATTGGTACCCCATTTGATATCCCTGTTTGAAGCCATGGCCGAATCGGAGGTTATGCTACCCTCCATGCATGAGGCTCTGATCATAATGCTGCTGAAACCTGGAAAATCTTCAGCTGACTGTTCTTCATACAGACCCCTATCGCTCTTAAATGTAGACACTAAGATATTTGCCAGAATTTGGGCGAATCGGCTATCTCCATTGATTCTTCTTGTGGTCTGCCCGAAGCAGGCCTGGTTTGTCCCTGGTCGCAACTTGTCTCTCAACCTCAGGACAATTTTTGGTACTATCCAGCAACTCAACACAGATGTTGATGCCGCAGCTGTCTTTTTGGACGCCAAAAAAGCATTTGACTCTGTGGAATAGACATTCATGAAGGGGGTTCTGAGGCGAATCGGAGTTGGTGTGATCGTTTTAAAGTTGTTCACCTTGCTGTACACGCTGCCTATTGCTAGGATATGTCTGGGCAATACTGTTACAGCCCCAATTGCTATCTCGAGGGACACCCGCCAGGGTTGCCCATTGTCCCCACTTCTCTACGCTCTTGTGGCCGAGCCTTTGGCGTCTGCTCTTCGGGAGTATCATAGTCATAGGGGTCTGCAGTTCCCGGAGTACAGTTTGGTGCTTTCGGCGTACGCAGATGATACACTGCTATATGTATGGAAGCCGGGAAATAATCTTAATCATATCCTATCGGAGGTCGTGCAGTTTGGGCACTCATCCGGCATCAAAATTAACTGGTCAAAATCAGTGATCTTCCCCCTAACTCCTGCTACCACTCCTACGAGCCTTAATTTCCACATGCAGTGGTCTACTGATCTCATTCGATATTTAGGGATACAAATCCACTCTGACCCAGAGGTAGTACTCTCGGAAAATTACGGGAAGGCAATCTCTAAACTTGAAGACGATATCACCAGATGGATCAGACTACCCCTTTCCTTATTGAGCACTCCGCACTCTCGAGAAAACCTGGCGACTCGACCAGACCACAGACAACAGGACCGCCCTCAAGCACGCCACCCGCAAACACCACCAGCTGATCCGTGCCACCAAGAAGTCGGCACTCAAAGAACGACTGGACAACAACGCCCATGACAGCAAGGAACTTTTCAGCATCGTCAAAGAGTTCTCCAACCCCAGCGCCGGAAACAACGACATCACCCCCTCGCAAGACCTCTGCAACTCACTCTCCGCGTTCTTCCACCGCAAGATCACCGACATACATAACAGCTTCGACGCACAAACCACGCACCCTACCGCCGAACCAACGCCCGCCACCACCACCCTCTGCAACTGGACCCCGATCAGCACCGAAGACACCACCCGCACGATGAACTCCATCCACTCCGGATCACCAACCGACCCCTGCCCACACCACGTCTTCAACAAAGCCGACGCCACCATCGCACCCCATCTCCGGGACATCATCAACTCCTCCTTCCACACCGCCACCTTCCCGGAGAGCTGGAAGCACGCCGAGCTTACCGCCCTCCTGAAGAAACCAACGGCGGACCCCACCGACCTCAAGAACTACCGTCCCATCTCGCTCCTTCCGTTTCCGGCCAAAGTCATCGAGAAGACCGTCAACAGACAGCTTGCCGCCTTCCTCGAGACGAATGGATCCCTCGACCCCTCGCAGTCCGGGTTTCGGGCCAACCACAGTACCGAGACCGCCCTTATCGCAGCCACCGACGACATCAGAACCCTAACCGACAACGGGGAAACAGCTGCCCTCATCCTCTTGGACCTCTCCGCGGCGTTCGACACCGTCTGCCACCGCACCCTAGTGAAGCGCCTCAGCAACATCGGAATCCGAGAGAAAGCACTGGAATGGATCATCTCGTTCCTCGCCGGAAGAACCCAGAGAGTCCGCCTCCCCCGTTCAGATCCGAAGCCACCGAAGTCATCTGCGGCGTTCCACAAGGATCTTCACTCAGCCCAACCCTCTTCAACGTCTACATGAGCCCCCTCGCAGCCATCGCACGCCAACACAACCTCAACATCATCTCCTACGCCGACGACACCCAGCTGATCCTCTCCCTCACCAACGACCCCACCACCGCCAGAGCCAACCTACACGACGGGATGAGAGACGTCGCCGACTGGATGAGGAACAGCCGCCTTAAACTGAACTCAGACAAGACGGAAGTCCTCATCCTGGGCTCATCACCCTCCGCCTGGGACGACTCCTGGTGGCCCCCGGCCCTGGGCACCGCGCCCAAGCCAACGGACCACGCACGCAACCTGGGCTTCATCCTGGACTCCTCCCTGTCGATGACCAGACAAGTCAACGCCGTCTCATCTTCATGCTTCAACACCCTGCGCATGCTCCGCAAGATCTTCAGATGGATCCCCACTGAAACCAGGAAGACCGTCACCCAGGCACTCGTCACCAGCCGACTGGACTATGGGAACACCCTCTACGCCGGAACCACAGCCAAACTTCAAAAAAGACTCCAGCGCATCCAGAACGCCTCCGCACGACTCATCCTGGACATCCCCCGACACAGCCACATCACCGGACACCTGAAAGACCTGCACTGGCTCCCCGTCAGCAAGAGAATCATGTTCAGACTCCTCACCCACGCACACAAGGCCCTCCACGACCTGGGCCCAAAGTACCTCAACGACCGCGTGACCTTCTACACGCCCACACGCCAGCTACGATCAACCAGCCACGCCCTCGCCACCGTACCACGCATCCGCAGAACCACCGCCGGAGGAAGATCCTTCTCCTACCTGGCAGCCAAGACCTGGAACTCCCTCCCCACTCACCTTCGGCGAACCCAGGACCATCTCTCCTTCAGGAAGCAGCTCAAGACCTGGCTGTTCGAGCAGTAACTTACCCCCTCCCCCAGCGCCTTGAGACCCTCCCGGGTGAGTAGCGCGCTCTATAAATGCCGTGATTGATTGATTGATTGAGCCGCATCTCTATTATGAAAATGGTGGTCCTGCCTAGATTTATGTTTTTGTTCCTAAACATTCTGATGTTGCTGCCATGCCATATATTCGCTAAACTACGCTCACTTATGATAAAATTAGCTTGGACTGGTAAGCAGCCGAGGGTCAAGTGGGATACGTTGACTCTACCATACTCTGCGAGTGGCCTTGGAGCTCCAGACTTAGAACTATACTACAGGGTAGCACAAGCTTCCCATGCATATGGTTGGATACATGGCCCATGTGAACTTCCGCATTTATATATAGAAAGGAATGCGATTGGCCCAGACACTCTGACACAGACCCTCTTTAATCCTCTGGTTCAACGGCATGGGGTCTTGGATTCTATAAACTCCACTTCACATGCCTGGCATAGGTTACTAGAATATCAAGCAGGTTCCCTCTTGTACCCGCCGCTGATCCCCCTGGAGTGGTGCTCCTGGTTCCAGACAGGGACAGAAAGAACCGATTATCACTCGCTTAAAGTGTCGGGCATTTCTAGAATAGGAGACTTCTTTCACGATGGCGTTGTATGCAGCTGGGACGACTTGCCCAAGGAAGGCTCGGTACACACGCCGTTAGATCAATTCCAATATGCCAGGGCTAGGCACGCATGGCGAGAGCTTCTGGGAGATGATATGCAGGAGCCCTCCGCAATGTCCGCACTCACACATATTATTCGTGCAGACTCCCCCGCTAAATTAATTACAGTCCTTTATGCGCAGATATTGGAACTCAAGACAACACTTTGTAATAAGGCACGTCTGGACTGGCAGATTGATCTGGATTTGGTCTTTGATGATAAGCGCTGGAGGTACTGCTGCGAAATCACCAAACATATATCCTTTAACTGCAGACATCGCTTAATACATTTTAAATACTTAAATAGAACCTATTACACTACCGCTAGGCTATTTCGCTATGGGCTGCGTGACTCTGCTCATTGCGATCGTTGCTCTGAGCAGGAAGCAGGGTTTCTTCACATAGCTTGGTTGTGTCCTGATATCTCCAAATTCTGGAGGGACGTCTTCAATGTTCTGAGCGAGGTCGCGGGCATGTCTTAGCACCTAATCCACTGCTATCCCTACTTGGGTATGACATGGATATTGACAGAAGCTACAGGAAGCTGGTAGCGATGGGGATGCTGCTGGCGAAGCGCAGGGTCGCCATGCGCTGGGCTAAGGGGCCGATTCCATTGATGTGGGAGTGGAGAGCAGATATGCTATATTGCAATATGCAGTCTGAGATATACAATGAGCTGCTTCCTCCCCAGAATCGCCCCTAGGGCTTTTGGGGTCTGTACAAGCAATACTTAGCAGAAAGTGAGGCAGTGGAGCCAGCCAGCAAGACGACACTATGGGTATATGAGAGGATCATGTCACGCACGCTGGGTGCGTCACTTTGTGGGGGGGGGGGTAACACACTGCAGATTCCTGGTTGGTCTCCCCTTCTCTGTTGAGGAATGTCCTGTCTGCGGCCTATCTGACATTGGTACTAAGCCTCGATGTGTGGGTCAGGTCATAATTTACGCACAAATGTATTGACTCCAGATGTGTACTGTATTGGAATTGGAATTTATGGCCCGCCCATGTTTTATTTTTGGGGATGTTCTCATTTCTTTTACTCTTACAATAACGTTGCGTACGATATGTAATATTATAATAAAGTAATTAATAAAACTAAAAAAAAAAAGTATCATTCCTCTTCGTCTAAATATTTTAAAAAGTGTCTGTCCTGCTTTTACCTTCTCCTAAAACCCTCCCCTTCCCAATAAATTCCACCATATTTGCAGCCTTAGTCAGGTCTGCTGAGTGCCAAGAGAGGCAGGGGAAGATGAGGCAAATAAGTATCTGCCATTCCATTCCTCTTTGAGGTTTCTGCAGACAGAGGAACCTATCATGAGCAGGTGTGCTGACATAAGTGTTTTTAGGTCAGCCTTGACAGCTCAGTTGTCAATTGACCAAATGTTATCAAAAAAAGATCTCTCTGGAGTAGAAGAGTTAGAAACTGTGTCTCCACCCAGATGTTGGTTCATCTTAGTACAGATTTTGATTTGGCCAGAGTTTGTACTTCCACAGAAATAGTGCTAACCCACTAAACAGCTATGATCATTTGTTTATCAAGCTGCTTGAGCCAGGGCTCTTTATCAAGTCAGGCTATTGTGTTACAACTAAGGGTGGGCGTAGTTCGCGGAGTTGCGCTACGCGACGCGAAGTGGTAAAACAACTCCGCCGCGCTACGCGGAGCTATGCGAGCAGCGTAGTGCGATAGGAAAATGCTGTTCGCGGTGATTGCACAGTGCCGGATGCTTGTCCGAACTGTGCAATCATTGCAAACGGCATCATGCACAGTGTAATCGGTCGTTTTCTGCCGCACTAGTAGATTTTTACTCGAGCAGCAGCTTTCTCAACGCGAACGGGCAGTTTCTCATCGCGAGCGGTCGCGAGAATACGTGACTACTCGCAATGAGAAACCTGACCCCCCCGCGTTGAGAAATATCGCCGCAAGGTTTATTTTCCACGCTCGCGCTCGCCAACTTGATGTTGCCGATCGCGAACGAGGAAAAATCTCGCCGGGATGTTGATTTTGCTCGCTCGCGGACGCCAACTTGACGTTGAGGAACGCGAGCGAGCAAAAATGTCCGCTACGCGTAGCGGATTTTCTCTGCACTCCGCGAGATCCGCGTAACGCGTATTGCAGCAAACTCTGCAAACTCTGCGAGCGGAGCGTAGTTCACCACCCAGGGTTAGTTACAACAGGAGTTTTGGGGGTGTGGTTTTGGCGCCTTTCATGATGGTGGCACCGTGCTGAGCTCCAAGTAGAGTGGGGAGCTTCCTACAATGTCTGACCTCATGGGACGGACAACAACGGCAGAAACCAGCGGGCATTGCCTCTGGAAGGCTGGTGAGTCGCTCGGAATATCTCTTTTCGGCCACATCGGCATCCCCGTATTTCTTCTGCAGTCGGCCCGGGACTTATCACTCCATCATTGAGTCCGTGCCCACCATTTTGAGAGGCAGTTGGCACACGTCTGTGAAAAAGAATCTCCAAAATGGAAACAATTTTAAATGAAAATTCATACTTTATTGTTCACTTTGCCAGCCCTGGAGACTTGTTTTATTTTTTGTTTACTTCAATATAATTATAAATGGCCATGCTCACTTTTCTCTGAGGCATTTTCATTTACTTGTCTCTCATAAAAATGGCACCTCATGGCAACCTTCGCATTCACACCCCCACTTAGCTCATGTTTCGTTTTTTTGTGTTTACAAAAGCTGACCCAGAGTAAAAATCTCATTAGATAAGGCTCTGTGGAACATTATGTGAGCTGTCCCCTGAGATGACGTCCTTTTATATCATTATATTACCTCCTATTATCATCTTTCAAAAGTGAACTTTATTTTCCATTTGTGCTTTAAGTTGAAGGCTGAACCCCTTATTTTTCAATTCTGTGTCCTTTCTGAC
The DNA here is from genome assembly GCA_963921515.1 of Calotriton arnoldi. Taxonomy (NCBI): domain Eukaryota; kingdom Metazoa; phylum Chordata; class Amphibia; order Caudata; family Salamandridae; genus Calotriton; species Calotriton arnoldi. The sequence continues at coordinate 74,117 of CAWUFW010005809.1, forward strand.
GTCTAATTGTTACTCTGTTGTTTTCATTTTTATTTCATTTTAAAAAATCACGATACTAATATTAAATTTAATACTAACATTATATTTAATTTATTTCAAACCTAATATTTATATATATTAATTTATTTAATGTACTGTAATTTTATTTACCCCAACTAAACTCTAAAAACAACTTACTTCCCCTTAAAGCTACCCACCCCTAAACCCTAAAAACTATTTCTATGCCCCATAACGCTACCCTTCCCTGAACCTCAAAAACCCATTAATAATACCTAACATTGAAACCTAAATATGCCTTACCACCCCTTAATGCCACGCCTACCTGAACCCTAAAAACGATTAATGTCCCTTACAGCTATCCAACTCCGAAACCTAAAAAACCTTACTACCCCTTAATGTTGCCCTGAAACCAAAAACCACTTACTCTACCCCATAAAGCCATCCTTACCTGAATCCTGACCCCTCGCCCACGTCGCCCGACAGCACAACCTCAACATCATCTCCTACGCCGACGACACCCAGCTGATCCTCTCCCTCACCAAAGACCCTCACACCGCCAAAGCCCACCTCCACGAAGGAATGAAGGCCGTCGCCGAATGGATGAGGACCAGCCGCCTGAAGCTGAACTCGGACAAGACGGAGGTCCTCATCCTTGGTTCCAACCCTTCAGCCTGTGACGACTCCTGGTGGCCAACATCACTGGGAACAGCCCCGCCACCCACCGACCACGTACGCAACCTAGGGGTCATCCTCGACCCCACCCTCTCCATGACTAAGCAGGTCAACGCCGTTTCCTCATCCTGCTTCAACATCCTCCGAATGCTCCGCAGGATCTTCAAGTGGATCCCCACCGAAACAAGAAAAACAGTGACCCAGGCCCTCGTCACCAGCAGGCTGGACTACGGAAACGCCCTCTACGCAGGAACGACGGCTAAGCTCCTGAGACGGCTGCAACGCATCCAGAACGCCTCTGCACGTCTTATCCTCGACATCCCCCGACGCAGCCACATCACACCCTACCTGAGAGACCTGCACTGGCTCCCTGTCAACAAGAGGATAACCTTCAAGCTCCTCACCCACGCACACAAAGCACTCCACAACTCCGGACCAGCCTACCTCAACAGACGACTCAGCTTCTACACCCCCACCCGCCAGCTCCGCTCGACCAGCCTCGCCCTCGCCACAGTCCCCCGCATCCGGAAAACGACCGCCGGCGGCAGATCCTTCTCCCACCTCGCCGCCAAGACCTGGAACACCCTCCCCACCAACCTCCGACAGACCCAAGACCTACTGGCCTTCAGAAGACTCCTCAAGACCTGGCTCTTCGATCAGTAGCAGCACCACCCCCCTCTTCCCCCAGCGCCTTGAGACCCTCGCGGGTATGTAGTGCGCTTTATAAGTGACATTATTGATTTATTGATTGATTGAATCCTAATAAAACCCTTAATGCTACCCTTCTTTGAATTCTAAAAAACCCAAATACCTCTTAAAGCTACCCCATGAGCCCTAAATACTTAAGGGCTTATTTACAAGCCCCTTGCGCCACCCGTATGTCACTTTTCCCATGTTAAAAATGACGCAAAAGTGGCGCAAGGGGCTTGTAAATAAGCCCCTTACTATCCTTTACAGCTAACCATCTCTGAACTCGAAAAACACCTTACTACCCCCTAATGCTACCCTTCCCTGAACCCCAAAAACATTACTAGCCTTTAAAGCAACCCATCTGTGAACCAAAGAACCCTTGTTGCCCCTTACTTCTTCTTAGTGCTCATTTAGGGATTCATCATGCTGTAAACTGGTGCGGCTTAAAGGTGAAATGCTAGGGGGTGGGATTGGGAACCAAATTACTGATTGTCCCAGTAATTCCTAATTTCTAAGGAGACTCTCAGGGTTCCACTTGTGATCACTGTGTTTTCTGTCCCCACCATCCTCCCCACAGTTATCAATGTCACTAGTGTCTGTAACTCTGGTGAGAAATGACAGGGTGAGATCAGAGACCTCGTTATGAGGCCCTTAACGTGTCGATCAACACAAAATAGCTTACCTCAGTCAAATGAGCATAACACCACTAATGAATTAATTTACAGAAAGTTGGATTACTTTGCTCTTATGCCTCGATTCGGTATTAGCATTGCTAAAACCAATAATCATGCCACTACTGCAAATTTAGAATTAAATGGCAACATTGGTTTTTCTGTTTTCCCACAACTATTGGTTTAAAATTAGCAACAGCTATTTGCTTGTGATCTGGTCCTGACACGGAACGCAGTAATTTTTTCAAGTGCAAAAACAGCACTAAATGCACAAAAAAATCACCTTTCACACATTTCACCTGATTTTTTTACACCTTCCCGCATACTTTGAATTGAATGGCAAAATACACCAGGTGTTAGTGCACGAGTATTCCAAATTTGTCTTAGTAAAAGCACATCTGTGAATGACAAATTTCCCTCTTTAGTTCTGACTTGACAAAGCAGCTCTCTTGACGACTTTTTTGCCATCTCTTTAAAATATGCACAAATTGGGTTTTGACTTGAGGACTGTTACTCTCTCGCCTCATGTAAGCATCTAACGATGTACCATTCTGCTTCCCAGGAAGTGCTTCCTTTAGAATGCACGAGGGACTATTGGAATTGTGAAAAATAAACTCAACTATTTACATAACAGTTTGTGACATTCCGTCATTTTACTCCAACATGCATTCGACACAGGAAGCAATATTTTTTGCTATATTTCAGCAAAGCCAGTAGGGCAGGTTTAATGTGATGAAAAAACATTTATTGTACAGGATGCATGCAAACATCATTTGTGAATGCCAATGTTTACATTTACGGTTACATTAAAGCCAGACTTATTGGCTTTTACCAATGCTTGTTGCACTGTCTAAAGCACGTATATATAACTCAGACTTTCTCTGAGTTACTGCACAGTTTTTAGACAGATTGTCAATCACTGTTCGCAGTTTCCAACATGTTACCTGCAATTCATGTATGGACTTGAAAAAATTGCAAGCTATACGTAAGTACTATAGACTTGAGAGTGGTGTTAAGCCTAGTGAATGCCATTTTAAACAATGCACTTTTCTTGGAAGATTTTTAATTTACCTGGTAAAAGTTATTGGTCATACAATTTCAACCTTTCCAGAACTAAGACCATAAACTGCTGCTGGAGAAAGAAAAATTCTCTTGCGCTGGTCACTTGAGTAGTCTCTGCTCGACTATCACTCGGGAGTGAATATGTCTTTCATTGAATAATACGTTACTGTGATTTAGCACATCAGAAAAAAGCAATTCAAGGCAATTCCTTAAAGTCCTTCAGGGAACATGGAATGTCTGATATGAGAAACCTAATCACGGGCAAATCTGAGCTGAAATATATTTTATATGTTTTACTTGGGAGAGCTTCCCTGAAATTATCGAATAATCAACGACTGTAAATGAATTTTGAACTGAAGGTCAGAAAAAGGCAGGTGAGGTGACCTCCAGTTCTTTTCATCAGAGAACTTTAGATAACTCTTCGCCCCTGCCGGCTAAAAGAATATAGGATCTAGTCAAGACTTAAAAGCAATCTACGGACAGTAATAAAGAGTATTTATAACCAAGATGTATACAAGACAAATGTTAAGTCAGTCGGGGACTGGCCATATTTCATTTAGGACGTATAAAATATCAAAATTACCCAGCATTTCAGTTATGCGGCGAAGGGATTATAACACGAATTTCATTTAAGCTCATTAAGGAAAAGGTTTACTCCCTGATTATGGGGCAAATGCAAATCTCAGATGCAACTTGCGCATCTGCTATAAAACTCCACTCTAGGAAATGGTAATTAGTACTGCGGTATCTGCATCCAGTTCCGAGTTGCACCCGCAAGAAGGGGGAATTATGTACGAATGTAGCATGGTTTTATCTGGTATACAATTTGCAATTGCGATTTTTGGTAGGTTTTACATTATCCTTGAAAAATGCTGTGGTGCTTAATAAAAATATCATATGAAAGACTTAACTCGTAACTGATCGTTCCACAAATTAAAAAAAAAAGCAAAAGGGAATGTAGTAGCAGGATGTTGTGGTCTAAAACAGCATATCTCAACAGCCACCTTCAATTCCACCAACTCACCAGACTCCGGCGCTCAGTCTCAATCTGTCTCGCACCCCCCTCTCCCAGCATCTGCAAAAGCAGAACGGGAGGCCTAGCCTTCTCCTACATCACACTCAAAGCATGGAACAACCTACCTCTACACATCAGGGCCTCATCCTCGCTTCTTGAATCCCGCAAGAGGCTGAACACCTGGCTCTCTCACCAATATAGCTACTGCAGCACCTGGATACCCTATCGGGTGATAAGCTGCGCTCTACAAATCCAGTTAACATAACATAACAAAAAGGATTACAATATATGCAATCAATCTTTAATAGTATTTATTTTATAATGTCTTTAGTGAAATGTATACTTTCCGGAAGACTATCTATGGTACAGAGACTTTATGTTTTGCTTGTCTTGTTAATAATATCTGTCCACATGGCAGCTTGTTGGGTACCTTTTTGAAAAAAATTACTCTTCCAAATGGGAAAGTACTTAATTTTTAGCTGGTGGACAAATCTGTATAGTACCTGTTAGAAATGGGATTTCTGGTTGGCTATGGCATGCGCCTAAGCCAGGCAGAAACCACCACTCTAGTCAGGGCAAGGGAGTTACATGCTGAAGATAACCCCTGCTCACCCCCTTGGTAGCTTGGCACGAGCAGTCAGGCTTATCCCAGAGGCAATGTGCAAAGCGTTTGCGCAACACACTCACACAGCAGCGACACACTAGGCACACCGCAAAAGAAACTCCACACAAGGTTATATAAAAAAATATCCTTTGTATTATCATAAACACATTAGAATCATAATCACACAATATACACTGTGCCAACTGGCACCAGGTAGTAATTCACAGGGGATTATATACATGACAGGGCCAATCGGGCCACGGTCAGAACCATCGGAAAGCACAAGTAATAACACAACCAGTAACTACTGGTAAAATAATGAACTCAGCATTATCACATTAGGCCTAAACACATTATGCAATCTCATTAGGCATAAATATCATAGCATGACATTTGCATTAGGCATCACATTAGGCATACATCCTAATACCCAGCAGTGCACCCCAGTAACACTAATGAGGTGCACACATCTCCTGGGGGCCTTACGCCACACCAGGACACCAAATGACCCCAGGCCTACTGGCCTTCCTCGGGGCCCAAATGCCCTCTGTCCAAAAGTCAGGGCTCTAAATTATAGGGCCTTCCCAATGACCCTCTGGCTGCCTTGGCAGCGAAACCAATGTGCGCAATGCACTGGGGGTGTGGGAGTGTATCTCACTCCTTCCTTGCTATCAAAATAAACATGCCCCCGTCGTTTGCAGCTGCCCGCGCTCTTGCGGTGCAGCTGGGAAGACAACCACGTACTGGCACTAACAGTGCCTAGGGAGCCCCTTTTAATGGGGCCCTTCCGGTGGCGCTCTCGGCACCCCAATGCGGCCAAAACGACGTCTGCACTGACACCAAAAAAGTGCAATTTCAGCCCCACTCACCGGGACTCTAAACTGCCATGTGACCACGTTGCAAGTGCCCGCAATCAGCGGTGCAGCTGTAAAGAACCAGTGCCTGATTTGAGCCCCACTCACCGAGGCTCTCCGTGGACTCCTCCGGTCTCAGGCTGAAGGCAGAATTTCAGGAATGGGCGCCTCAGCAGAACTTCGGCGGGCACCCGCGAGGCTCCGGTCCCTCTTCTCCCTTCCGGACTCCGTGGGGACTTTACTGGCCTCCACGCAGGGGCCGCTTTCCTTCCTTGTTTCTCGGGTGCGGGCCATGCCCACAACCAGGCTTTCTCCTGCCTAGCTTCCGGTGCTGTTGCGCACAATTGGCTGCTCAGAATGGCCCCGCCTTTGATCAGGCACTTGCCTGGCTTCCGGCCCACGACTGGGCCGACCGGCCTCCAGAGCGAAGTCTCCTTTTGGGCAGACACTCCCCAGGCACGAGCAGCGCTGCATGCGCTCGCTCTCAAGAGTCCTTCCGGTTTCCGCCCACAGTCAGGCTACCCTGCCTGACTTCCGTTTTCGCCGATCTCGGCGGCAGCTTCACTCCGGGAGGCAACACAACGCAGGGTAGGCTCCTGCTCTACTCTTGGACTACCACAATGCGGGGTAGGCTCCCGCTTCGGTTTAGAGGCGCCCAAAATGCGGGGTAGGCTCCCGCTTTACCACAGTGCGGGGTGGGGGAATCCCCACGCCGGGATTCCCTCGGGATGCTTCGGCAGCCCAGCGCTGCAAGGCACCCACGCTCCTCTCGTCCTGGAGCTTGTAGATGGGCAAAGCTGGGCAAAGAAAACCACAGGCAGGCCAGCACGCTGGGGCTCCAAGGCGAGCAGACCCCTCAGCTGCCTAGCAGGGCAGCCAGTCCATCCCCAGCGGCAGTTCCTCCTGGCAGGCTGGCAGCCTGCCGGCCGCAAGTAAGCACCCAAACAGCACACTTTACATGGGGTTACAGCCCCAATATTTATATGGCGATTCTCTTTGTTCTGCCCTGGCACAGAGCTTGGGGAACCAGTCTCAATTGGTTCTGGGGAGTACTGGAGCACTTTGTGTACAGTGCTTCTACTCCCCTTTGTCAGGTGGGGGCTCGGTCATCAGACACACCACAGGGGGGCAGAGCCAGCATTCACCCAGGCAGGCACAGACCTATTCAGGGTCAGGGGACTACTCCTCCCACTACTCCAAATGCAGGTCTCCTATTCAGCCTAGCGCTGACTCACCCTGCCCTCCCTGGAGCCTCACACCTCACCAGCCCCTGTCACTCCAGAGCCAGACATGCAATACACATCAGGCAGGCAGAGACACATAGCACACAGAACTGCCAACTTCTAAAAGTGGCATTTCGAAAATAGTGATAATAAATCTGCGCACACCATTGCGCAGCATTTATTATTACTATTCCAAACATACCAAACTTGACCACGCTGCTCCTCTCATATCAGGAATTACCACTGAAACACTTATCAAGGAATCCCCTATGCATTCCTATGAGAGGGCAGCCTCACAGCAGTGAGAAACCAAAATGGCAGTTTGTCACTACCAGGACATGTCACACACTTAAGGTACATGTCCTACCTTTTACCTACAATGCACCCTACCCATAGGGCTAGCTAGGGCCTACCTTAGGGGTGACTGACATGCAGTAAAAGGGGGGTCACAGACGTGGCACACCCTTTAGGTGCCACGTCACAGCGGCAGTAACACTGCGCGCACAGGCCCTGCAATGGCAGAGGCCTGAGACAGGTTTGAAAGGCTACTTTGTGGGTGGCGCAAGCAGCGCTGCAAGCCCACCAGTAGCATTTAATTTACTGGCCCCGGGTATATTAGATACCACTTTACTGGGGACTGATAGGTAAATTAAATACGCCAAACAGGTGTAGACCAATCTTACCATGTTTAGAGCACACGCACTTTACACTGGACAGCAGTGCTAAAGTGCCCAGAGTCCTAAAACCACCAACACCAGGTCAGAAAAAAAAAGACTAGGAGGAAGGCAAAAAGTTCAGGGATGACCCTGCAAAAAGGGCCGAGTCCAACAGTACCATTTAATGATGAAGCTTGGGAGAATTCTAATTGCGTTGTTTATTCCAAAGCAAACATATATTTAAAACAAGCCTTAGAGAAACTGGGATGTTGGTTGAGGGGGTTCTCAGCCCTTCTCAAGCAACAGGCAGAGTCCTTGACCAGGTGAACTACAAAAAGTCACAAAATTAACCTGTGCTTAACCATGCGGTAACTTGGCACAAAAGCAGTCAGGCATAACTTAGAGAAAAAATGTAAAGTATGTATGCATCACAGAATTAGTAACAAAGTGAAACACAAAATAAGGAAAATCCCACACCAATTTAGGAAAATCAAATACATTTTAATACATTATTTGACACCAAAATGACAAAACTCCAAACAGTAGAACTGGAGATATGCAATTTCAAAGGTTTAAGGTAGGTATAACACCTAAAAGCACAAATCTCCACTCGCTGTTATCTGGTCGTGCAAGACCAGACGAGAGTCACAAATTCAGGTCGACCGCGATGGAGTCTGGTCTGATGCAGGGACCAGGTTAGTTCTGCTGAAAAAGTGACCTTTACAAAGTCTGGCACGAAGAGTGCAATTTGTGCTGGAGGAGTCTGCAAGGACCAGGGAGAGCATCGCGGATGGCTGTCAATGTAGCGTGAAGAGCAGGCCGAGCATAGCGGATGGCCATCCCTGTAGAGCGAAGGTCCTGTCGGGGGTCACGGACGGTCGTTGTTGGAACTTTGTATTGGTGGTCACATTGGGCTGTTGATGCTGTAGCGAGAAGTGCTAATGTTGCATTTCCGGTCGTCGCTGGCAGTTACTGTAGCACAAAGAGTCAGGTTTACCGGTGTTTCACATTGGTGGTTGGTGTTGGTGGCAAGATCTTGGCATAAACTGGCCCCTTCGGTATTCCTGAAGAGCCCAAAACTTCATGATTTATCCATTTCTTCTAGGCGGAGCTCAACTGATGCCACATCAAGGGACCAAGTCCTGTGAGGCACCTCTTTGTGATAAGGAACTCACTCCAGCAGGAGGTCAACTACTAGCCCTTGGAGTCACTCAGGTAGCCTGGGATGAAGGGTGCAGGTCTAGATTTCCTTTTCAGACAGCAGGGCAGCTCTCAAGCAGCAGAACAGTCTTCAGGCAGCAGGTCAGTCCTTCTTTTGTAATATCCACGGGTCCAGGAGTATACTGAACAGTGTGTCTGAAAGTTCTAGTTTTATACCTGGCAACAGCTTTGAAGTGGAAGAAATGTCTGGAGTTTTCACCTCCCCACAGCTGGGACAGCTCCCGCCAAGCAAGAGCAAACACTAACTCCACTCCCACCAAGCGGGAGCTGTCAAACTGCTCCCGCTTGCTGGGAGTGGAATTTTCATCTGTCAACCTGCAGCTGTCATGCAGGCAGGGAAACAGAAGAAATAATTGCTCCCACATGCAGGGAGAAGCATTTTGACTGCTCACTATGTGTGGGAGCAATGCAGGCTCCCGCTGGAGGCTGGGAGCCAGCAGGGACCGCAAGGGCCTTGAGGCTCCCCCCCAGTCCCCAACAGTGGTCACTAGGTGCACTGGATGACCTCCAGGGCACCCAGGAGCAAGAGGCTGAGCCCCAGGTATGGGGTCCCTGGGACAGAAATCGACCCAGGGGGCCATGCGGCCCCCCTCCTCTTCCAATAATTGTCCGAGCCCTGGGGGATGGGGCCCCTGGGGCCAAATTTGGGCCCGGGAGGGGGGCTGCACAGCTCCCCTTCCCATCTATTCTTGGCTGGGCCCCGGGGAATCGGGTCCCCAAGGCCAAAATTGGTGCGGGGGGCCATGCAGCCCCCCCCATTAACCTTTGGCAGGGCCGTTCTGGGCCTGATGCTAGTTTCACAGAAATTACCTTCAACTGGAGGAACCTACAAATTTGAACATAGCAGGTTCTCCAGTTAGAACTCCACTTCTGTAAAGGACACATTATCCTGACCTCCTGGCCTTGAAGAAGGCAAAGCAAGTGTGTTCTCTTGGCAATTCCACATTGAAAGGCGATCTAAAATGCTTTGGGGAGGTGAATGTATTATTGAGCTATTGAAGGCAATCTGTAGTGACCGCGACAAGCGAGTCCTTTCTTGTCTTTACCTGGTGAGAACAGAGTCCATGGTTCTCCCTTTAAATAGCTACAAGTATTCAAATATACAAATCGCTTGGAAGCTTTGGCCTATGGCCCGCACACCTTAATAGTATGCAAAGGTCTTCCTGCCTTTTGCCAGGATGATGAACAGTTTAACAAATGCCCCCTCCCCAGCTCGTTTCCTGCTGATTTTGGTGAGGTGGTGTTGATGCCAAGGAATATGAGGATATCTCCACCAAACAAAGAAGCACTTGCTTCATATAGTTAAGAAGAAAGACCCTTATTTGCCTTGTTTGGTGGAGATTTACCTCTTTGTAGTCTCGTTGTCTCCTCTATAGGAGATTTTATGTTATCACATATTTCTGGATAAAGATGCACCAGGAACAATCACATTGCCAAAACGCACACAAGGTCCCTGGTGACATTTTGCCATGCTCTATTACACAGCTGTAGTGCAGAATACGTACTGGATATTTACCCAAGGAGGTAGCACTTGGTAATAAACCAATAGAAAATACTCCACTTAGGTAGATATTTTGTACAAAGCTGGGGAGTCTTGTTAGATTAAGTGGCAGGTGTGGTTCCTTTGTGGCCCAGTCACTCACACAGCTACTGACACACCCACACAGAGACTTAGACACCCACTCACCCACTCAGGCACTCACACACACACTGACAGACACACTTAGACATTGATACACTCACTCACAGACCCACTCACACACCTATTAACACACCCACTCACACACCCACTCACAGACCCACTCACTCACACACCCACTCACAGACCTACTCAGACACTCTCACATACCCACTCAGACACTTTTGCACCCACTCACATACTCACTCAGACACTCACACCTACTCACAAACCCACTCAGGCACTCATGTACCCACTCACAGAACCTCTCATACACTCTCACAGCCACTCACATATCCATTCAGACACGTATGCAGCCACTCACAGACCCGCTCAGACACATACACCCACTCACAGAGCCACTGGGATACTCATGACCCACTTACAGAACCACTCATACTCTCTCACACCCACCTACAGACCTATTCAGACACTCATGCACTTGCCTCACAGACCCACTCAGAGAATCACGCACCCATTCACAGACTGACTCACACACTCAAGGGGGCTCTCGCAAACATACTCAGACACTCTCACACCCACTCACGGACCTACTCAGACACTCATTCAGACATTCACAGACCCACTCGGGCACCCACTCAAACACTCACACACTCACTAACAGACCCACTCAGACACTCACACACAGTGGCGGCTCCTCGAGGGAGTGCTGCGGGCGGTAGGGCGGGTGGGGGGTAGTAAACTCCGGCATACAGCTGAACGGAGTTAAGTAAATAAATAAATAAATAAAACAAATTACATTGCGCGCGCTGCAACGCCAAATGGCGATGTAGCGCGCACAATGTAATTCGTTTTATTTATTTATTTATCTATTTAACTCCGTTTGGCCGTATGCTGGAGTTTACTACCCCCCACCCGGCCCCTCCCCCGCCCCACCGCCCCGGAGCACTCCCTCGAGGAGCCGCCACTGCTCACACACCTACTCAGACTCCCAGTGAGACACTTATTCAGCCACTCCCAGACCCACTCAGACACTCACACACCCACCCACCCACCCAGTGAGACACTCATGTAGGAAGTCACTCACACACCCACTGAGATACTCATGAACTCACTCACACACTCACTCTCAAAGGTTACAGGTTAAAGTTAGGAAATAAAATTTAAAAAACCTTAGAAATGTACCACAAAAACCTAAAGTTACAGGGATGTTATAGTTAGAAATTATCTTTAAAAAAAACACAGAAATTCACTAAAAAGCATAGGTTGCAGGGAAGTTATAATTAGCAAATAACATTAAAAAAATTGAAATTCACTGAATAAACCAAAGGTTACAGGGACATTATAGTTAGGCTCAGATTTCACTCGCACAAAACCATAGAAATTTAACAGTCACAGTTACCTGAGCTAACTATAACTTACTCCCAGCAATGCACTGCTTATGACCTCACATATTACATCACTCATGATATGGTGAGTGACCTCACTGATGACATCATTGATGACGTCGCAAGTACTTCATTTTGAGTGGCCTCTTAATTTGGATAGGTCCAGCAGCGCCCTGCCCTGTTGGAATAATGAGATTCATGAAACACCACACTTCTATTGATTTTCACATTGAGATTTTGGCTGTTGAAAGCAGCCAACATTGCTATGTAAAAAGCCAAGCGCAAGTGAGAATTAGTGAGGAAATGGACACAAAATTACCACTTCCACTGGTAATTCCCAATTTCTGAGGGAGTCATCAGATTACGGCTTGAAACCGCTACTAACACCAGCACTCTGGAGTTGCCAGCTACTCTGAGTATATATCTAACTCTGAAGGGATGACGTTACAGGGACACATTAAAGGGCCACTCCTAACAAGTGCCTATGACTGCAATTGTGAGACAAATGCCTGCCAACCAAAGAAAATCTTTGTGCAGTAGCTTGGAAGGTACAGCTCTATATCTCTTGACTTTTTCTAGAATGTGGAAAAAGTCTATGATACCCTACTCATATGCTTTTACGTAAACTACAACCATTACAGAATGCTGAAAACTGACTTGTCCTAGGCTTCTTGAAATTAACTCACAAAGGACGAATACAACTCCAATGTATTTCAGTGTAAGAAAGAACTGCTCTCAAGCCACTGTTTTTTTAGTTATTGAAAGCTTGCATTTAATTCAATATAAATGCCTTAGAATTGTCTAAAATGTATAAAACAACCTGCTAAATCAAAGTAATTCAGGGTTTATTGACTTCTGTTCTGTAAATAGTTTACAGCTTTGCTCGTCATTGGATATCCTGTGGCTGTGTAAGAGTTCATTTTATTTCCATCAAGAGTATGTGGAGATATATTTTTGCTCAGGTTCCTTGAAACTTTGGTGACTCTAAAATCTCAACAGAAAGCAAAATATAATATAATAGAACAGGAGTAGTGTAATGTACTGTACCAACCTTTACCGTTTGGAGAATGTTGTGTACTTCGTGATTAATTGGGTGGTGGGAGAAGGGTGGTTGTCCTTTAAAAATGACACTCCGTACACTAACTATATGACCCAGTTGAAGGCTTTTGCCGAAACGCGTAGGTCTGTTTCCTTCTGTTGCACGCGCACTTTGCTTTATTGTAGAAAAATGATTAAAAAAATCAAAATAAAAGACAATGGCTGAAGAATCCGTTTATCTCCATGTGTGCTGTCTTCCCGAGTTGCCCGAAGTGGTTTGGCTGAAAATGTGTCGGACAGTGGCTGGGAGTGTGTATCTTATATATAGATATATAGGCAAAGAGCTACCAAACCCAGTCACATGAATATATCAGATCTCAATGTTTTTGTGCAGCAGCATTGAACGATCTTGTGCTGGTTGGTAGGAATCCATGAAATACTTAAAACAATTCCAAGGGGTGACTTACCTCCAGATGTCATTTTTTCAATGTTAACGAACTGCAGGTATATATGGCGCCGAAGCAGGACGCGAGTTTCAACACTTTCTCGACTCACCAATACAAGGTTCAGCCGTATTCCTTTGCCGGTAAGAAACTTTTAATTTCAATTTTACTCGCTCAAACTAATGCTCATTTTACAATGAGGCTACAGTGTTTGAATATTGATCCCACCATTTACCTTTTAGGACATGATGAGGAACATAAGTAAACTGCGTATCGGGCAGTTATACCTCTCTTATTATGAGAGTCTCAGTTTGCCCTTCATGAAATGGTAGCATAACATAGCAACAATATGGATGGACTGGGACGGAAATACAACCGGACACAAGGTACGTGTCTGGTTATAATAGTAGACGGTTTTGCACCATAACACACTTCTAAATATATAATTATTCAATTTTAATGATTCTTTTTCTAGATTAAAGTGGATTTGAAGACATTGACCGGTACATATATTACTCTTAGACCTGGGATCTCTTTCAGCACACTGTCTATACTAATTGGGGATCTGTGGGTTAGATAGACTCCCACTACTGAGAACAATTTTGAGTTGAGAATAAAATAACATAATAGCTAACATGACACGATTACTAAGGTGTAGTAGATAATCAGGATACCCACCAATATTATGTTGAATGACGATAAGTGTTAATGAATTATGGTTTAACTCACGGAAATGTATTTGATATTAGTAAAATTGATCACTGTGCATGGGTATCCACTGAACAGTCACGGATTGTGTACAATCATAACATAACGTGTATTTGTAAATTAACTTGTCACAGATGTCACTTTATTAAGGGGTAAAGCAAACATTATGAGATGTAAGTACTTTTAGCCCTGATGAAGTCGCGGGTGTATTCAATGCAGCAATGAAATACGTGTTGGCTCTGAGGCTAAGAATTAAAAATTTGGAACATAAGAAAACTGAAAATCGAAGGAATTCTGTCATTATAGGAGCCATTAACACTTCTTCGCAAGCCAATGCAATTCTTTAAGTGAGATCTACAAACCCACACAAGGGGTGATTTGCGCTGCCTTGTGTGACTTTGTAAAAGCAAAGTAATGCAAGGCAATGCATTGCACTGCCTTGCATTACCTTGTTCCAATGAGGCATTCCATAAGTGGAGTATGGGCATTCCTACGCATCCACCCATGGATTTTGGCACTTTCGCAGATTTACAAACACTTTTAAACCTGAAAACGATTCAAAATGGTGCGCCGCCCTGATCCAGGTGTAAATATCAGGAGAAATATCTTTATTTATTATTGTTACTTTCTTTTTCTATGTTTGATGCATTTTACATCCCTCAAAGAAAAAGGGAAATGTCTTTCAGGATTGCTTTTGTGCAGGAAGGTGTCCTATCTTGCACAAAAACAATCCTGCTCGTAATGCAGGCAGCATGATGCAAGGGTCTCGCATTGGCACGTGACTGCACACAGTCCGCCAATGCAAGGAGGGAGCAGGAGTGTGCCATATCTCTCCCTTTCAGGCAACACAACACAGCAAGTTCACTTGCATAGTAAATCTGGCCAAAGTAACTGAATGGTGTGTCTTACAGGATAAAGCAACTATTATGTTGCTAAGAAACCACTTTATGCATTGATCCTAAAACATCCATACATGGTCTTGGTTCAATGTTTTTAGTTTGACTGTCCTTCAGGTTCTGTATACGCCTTTCAGAGGTTCCTCTCTTAATAAACCACTCAAGAAGCAATTTCTGGCAGTTCACAAATGCAAATATACATGTATATATTTGCCGGCATATAGATCTACTCCTACACCTAGGTGAAAGTCCCCATTATTTTGCTATTCACCATTTTGTGTAGATCAGTCAAGCAGGGCCAGGGAAAGGGGGGTGTCCCAAAATGTACATTCCCCTTGTTGATTCCCATTGGATGCTCTCAGATGCAGGAAACAATTGGGATGGAATTTCACCAAATTTAGCAAAACGTTACTCAGAAAGTGTGCCTTTTGTGATCTAGTGTAAATCCATTGAGGCATTTGTAAGAAATTTGCAATTAAATAGATGCTCAGGGTGGGCTTTGAAAAATGTGGTCATTTGATTGGCCAAAAGAGCTTTTTCTCCCTTGGGCCATTTCAGTTCCACAGTAATGGTACTAATATCACTGTATTCATGTCATGCAATAGAAGGAGAGTTCCACATTCAGCCATTTTTGTACACTATCACACTTGGCTATTATTACTGAATGCAATAGGTGGCAACTGCAATGTTTAGCCTATGTATAGCATATGGGTGCTTTCCATATGCTATTTTTCGGTGGCCAATGTAGGTTGGTTTCCGAGCTAATTATATGCACAGTGCAATAATAGGACAAACCTTCTGCCGCACCTATTCCACTGTTATAGGAGGACTTATAGTAATTGATTAGGGTGATAACTGGTGCTTTTCCCACCCACAAAACGGAGATAACCATTTCATCTGCAAGGAGTGTTGCGGATCTCTATGTGGAAAATTCTGCAATTATTACAGACTCCTGGGAGGCAAGATCATTTTGAAAATGGCTGCGTGCCTCATTTAGTGATAATGGGAGAGGATCCCAAAAGACAAGGTCACTCTGCAGTTGCACCATCAAGGGAGACAAGTTTCGTTCCCATGTGCATTGTGCCTACCTAACAATATAGACGCTCAGGAAATGGAATCCCTCTGACACAACCGTCAATTTACTCGCCCACCAGAGGTCTGGTGATTCCAGATTCATGGGATACAACACATTTTTTTCTAAATTATTGATCCCAATCTTAGTTGTTATAGCATTTCAAACCAGTACATCTCTAAAAGACCAGTATCTTTTGTATGTGGTGCCTGGAATTCTGTTCTTAAACAGTTTACTAATATCACTGTGCTGTTTATTACAGACGTGATAACCATAATATTCGCTGCAGAGTCATATTGTTCATCCAGTGTACAGACCAAGGCTGTCCTAGTTTTGTTTGGGTTTAAGGTCTCCTCTTTTGATGGCCCAAGAAGAGTAACCTCTCCCCTGACTCTTTCTAGCATGGTACTTTGTTTAGCTTCAAAATCAGCTCCATCACTTAAGATGTGTTTAGCCCTAAGGAACTTAGGAACTCTCCACATGGGATGCTCCATTATAGTTTATCGAGGTGTCCACAACTGGCATGAAGCAGGCTGTTGACAAATGAGAGTTTTCCACAGAAAGCAGTTGATAAAGTATTGCCTTTAAATAAAGACTAAATACAATACAATTCACAATGTCAACAAATATGACTTTAAAGCTTTTAGAACGCTTCCAAATGATAGAAAGATCACCAGTGAAGCACAGTCTGGTCAAGGCATGAGTATTATAGTTTTCCATGTTGGTAGCCCAGACCTCTTGCCCATGACCAAGTGATAGCTGGGAGCGAATCAGGTGCCCATTGAATCTGGCTGTATACCTTGGTATCAATCAGAAAATTGTTATTTAGACAATATGTAATCATGACAATCAACTTATGTGTGTGTGAAAAATAAGCAATCGATCTTGCACTCATGAAATGCCTGCATGTCTGAATGCCATGGTCATGATATATGTTAGTGTATAAGGTATATACCTCTAGAATCATCAGGAGTGATCTTCACAAACAATGGTGTCAATATAGGCAAGAAGGCTGTGACTGTCTTTGATGTAAAAAATATATATTTACATTTCAAACTAATTTAAATCATTTTACAATAGTTCCTATGGGGTGTTATTTTAATTCCAATTCCTCCAATGATTTCTATTGGAGCGTTTTGCAGAATCAGTTGTTTGACATTTGTTGTTCTGGATTACTTCAAAGCTGGAATAGAGAACCTTTAAGCCTGTTTTGATGCATTCAGAGCTGTAGTAACTTTATAAGAGCATTTTGGAAATTGCAATGCATACTCTTTTGTGGGTGTGAATTGTATTCGCACTACTGTCCCAAACTCCTCCTTGAATTTCCTTTAACCCTACCCATTTTTGATTAATTATTCCCCATTTTCCCACCGCTTCCCCTGGTTCTTAAAACATTTGCTACAAAGTAGTATACTTATGTTTGTGGAGATTTCTGCTATTGTTGCAGAGATCTCTGTACAGAAATAATAGGAAAGGCAGTGCGCTCTGGTCTTAGGTTTGTGACTTGCATTTTCTAGTACATGAATATTGATGAAAATAGCCGTGATTTATGATCCCTTATCAAATATTTTATGCTTAATGCATATAATGGATTTCCAAATTGAGTTACCTTGATGAATCTGGTGGGTAATATCTATAGCAACACAAAAAGATGATGGACGGAATGCTGAACATTGTCAAATATTCCCCCCAGTCACAGACCTGGGTTAAATCCATTGTTTTTTTGCCCACCATTCCACCCCAGTTTGGATCCACCCATATGCAAATCAGTCTTCACCCTGCTCCCCATGGAAATAGTCCAGCCCGAACTGCCTTGCCAGGTCCTCCCTGGACCAAAAAAAACCAAGCATCCTGGAACTGGTTTCGGGGTATCACCACTCATCAGCCAGGCCACCTTGAATCCAGTGGCATAGCGAGCACGGGACCCATGTCTGGGCATACTGTTCCACTAAGGGCAACTTATAGCAGCGCAAAAAGATGATGGAATGAAGCTGAACATTGTCAAACATTCAACCCAGTCATGGATCTGGGTTGAATCCATCTTTCTTTTGCTCACCATGCCACCCCAGTTTGGCCCCAGCCATATGCAAATTAGTCTTGACCCTGCTCCCCATGGGAGCAGTCCAGCCAGAACTGCCAGGCCAGGTCCTCCCTGGAACAGAAAACAGCATCCTGGGACTTGTTTTGGGGAATTACCCCCTTATCAGCAAGGCTAGCTTGAATCCCGTGGCATAGCGAGCACAGGAGCCACGTCTGGGCATACCCTTCCCACTATGGGTGACTTATAGCAACACAAAAAGATGATGGACAGAATGCTGAACATTGTCAAACATTCACCCCCAGTCACAGATCTAGTTTCAATCCGTCATTGTTTTGTTTGTTCGGGCTGGACTGTTCCCATGGGGAGCAGGGTCAAGACTTATTTGTACATGGCGGGGTCCAAACTGGGGTGAAATGGTGAGCAAAAGAACAATGAATTTAATCCAGATCTGTGAATGGGGCTGAAAATTTGACAAGGTTCAGCAGTCTGTCCACCATCTTTTGGTGTGGCTGATATGTATAATCAGCTAGGGCCTCTATTATTTGGGAGTAGGCTCAATTACCAAAATTGAAAAAAGGCCTGAGTCAGAAATAGACCTACAAGGATTATTAACCAAGCCTGGAAAGAATTAGGGATGAACTTTGGCATATCAGTCTTCATGACCAGTCTGCATTAAGTCAGTAAGTAAGTAAGTATTTTATTAACCGTTCAATTATTTAAAATCTTTACAGAAAAAAATGCACTTAAAAATCGGTGCCGCTCCTCTCTGCCCCCACCTCCCCTCGGACTCTCATGTCTCTTTGTTAAAGTATGTGAGTTCATGGCTCTTTTAGTTGAACATGGAAAGCTTGAGAAAATAGTCATTAATGGACACCATCGACTATGAGGGTGCCCTGCTCTGTGTCCCGCCTTTGGCGCTGCCCGTGGAGTGTTAAAATCTGGGGTGTCGGGGGAGAGTACCAGTTCCTCACTCCCCTTTACTGTTGTGGGGTCTCAGTAACCCCCGTATTTGCTCGAAGGTATGAAGTTTCCGGCTGCTCAGCCCGACTAAAAAACTCTTTAATGGCTCGTTGTTGCCCTGGTCCATCAATTTGATTTTTGACTCGAACTCTAGTGAACCCAGGCTGTTTTTCTGTTTAGAGTTTCGACGGAGCACCTCACTGTAGGGACTATGGCTGCCCTTCGAGCGCCTGTCTAATAAGGTGTAGTAACTTCGCCACTCTCACCAGGATGCATGTATTTGTTTCAGAAAAGCACCAGTCTGAAGCCTCCTTGCAGGGCTTGTGCCTTGTCCCTAAAAATGAGGTGTAGCAACCAATGGCGATCTCTGGCCACTTTGGGACAGCAGCATAAAAGATGTAGCCAATATTCCTTGTAATAAAAGCATAACTGGCAGGATGCTGCTCCATCCTTGCAGGCCCATGCTGGGTTAAAATCCGAAATCCTAATTGCTATAAGCCGCATGAACAGAATTCTTCTGCGTGCCTGGACTGAGAGCACCTCTTGTAAGTAGAGTTGAGCTTTCCCGGGATGTAAGAGGAATCCAATCCAGTTGTATTGTGGTTGTGGCAGAGAGAGGCCCTATCCTTTTCATACGAGATAGCCCGGACCTGCCTCTTCACTGCGTTTGTCCAGGCAGTTGTCGGAATCTTGAGTAAGGGCAGGCTTTCTGCTTCTATCTTCAGGTTCCCAATTGCTTGGCTCAGCTTAATGTGCCAGGGGGAATCCAATTCCCCAAAGATCGAACCCAGTTGGTGTTTGAGGGTGTTGTCCGAAGCTTTGAGGACCCTGATGTGATATTTGATTAGATCGCCCTGTAATGCCAGACTGGGTCTTTTAAGGCCAAATTTCAATCATAGCCTGGCTTTTCTGGCATGTCTTGGCACTTGCATCACTGCTTTGTAGGCTTTAGTCTGGGCTGCAGCTATAATTTCATCCAAGGCCCCTGGGAAAGCCAGGTGGCAGTAGTTGATGGCCGGAATTAGTTCAGCCTTGAGAACTGTCAGCATGGGCTCCGCTGTTGGACTAGTCAAACGTTGGTTTAAATGCCTCAGTGCGAAAATGACTCGATTGATCTTTGCACTTAGATGTTTTATGTGTGTCGCTAGGGAGGCCTTCTCTGAAATCCAGACCCCGAGGTAGTTATAGGCAGGCGTTGTTCCTATTTGGTGGTTTCCCAATTGCCAGGTTGCTTGCTTTTTATGAGGATATTTTCCAACTACAACTATTTTAGTTTTGCTCTGATTGACTAGAAAACAGTTTTCCTTATTACACTTGTGCTGTTCAAAACTCTGTATGGGATGATATAACCCCGTGTGGTTTTGGCGCTCACTACTACGGTATATTATTATTACGTGATGCCTAATTTAGGTGCTCAAAAGGGGAGGAGTCATCCAATCCTCCAAAATTGGGACCCCTAGGGATCTGCCTAATACTTAAACATAAGCCCGAGCACACATACAATATTTGTCATTTAAATCAAGACCAGCACAATGCATAGAAAAATTCAAAAAGGGTTTCTTGTGTTTTAATTTTCTTTTCTTTAGTTGCTCCAGCCAACACGTGTTTCGTCGTCTGGGATTAACCCACGACTTCCTCAGGGCTGTATTAATGCAACGCAGTCTGTGCGCCTCAGTACCGGTTATAATTCCGTCCCGGCCAGGGAGGCAGGGAAGAGTAAAGATGATCCAAATTTCTATTTCTTTGCTTCTCAATGTAATCTAAAATCCGACAAGCCACGTATGATAGTGTGTTGTTGATGGTAGAAAGGATGAGCGTCAAGTACACGCTCAATGAGGCACTTTAGTGCACGCACGAATTGTGGCGTCCAACACCGGCTCCCAGTATGGTTGATGTATTTCCATAATTTAGAGTGATTTTTTTCACTTTTAGCCATTTCTCTTCAATCAGCTTTCTCTTGCACTCCCATGCTTTCTTCCTATAGGCTGTCCTCAGATCGGCTATGGGACTTGCTTCCAACCGTGCGCCCCCTTTCTTTTTTGCGCCTTACTAAGGGCTCATTTGCAATCCATGAGGCTCTTCGATGTACGCAACTTGTGCGGTGATGAATCTGGTCTGGGTCTCTGGTTTTTACATTGTGCATTCCCCAAGTTCTGCTGTAGGTCTTTATTGAGGGCTTCCCACTGACTTATTACATTCAGCGGAAATCCGAACCCTGGGCATGCTTCTCTCTTTGCTACCCACTCCATCAGTTCTGTTCCCAAGTTAGTTATCAATTTTATTCTTTGGAGGACTCTAAGCCGCTCTATACCTGTGGGTTCACCTAATGTTTGCTGAAGAGCTGCTGCTTGCAGTGCTGATTGTAAGGAGGCACACAGAGGCCTATGATCGCTTTCGCCCCTATCATCAACTGCAAAGTCGCCTAGCCTTTCGGCCAACCTCTCATTGAGTAAGATGTAATCGATTGTAGATATGTTCCTGAAGTTCGCTTGGGGGCGCCACAATGGGGAGCGTATTTTTTTAATAAAATGTGTTGATCGTAACTCAGAGTTTTAGAGCAGGGAGAGAAGGGACCTCGCCTTGAGAGAACACTTACGACACCTATCAGCTCTGAAGAGCGATGCAATGTAATTGTAGATTTCTTCCTTCAAAAAGTATCCCCTATATACAACTTTTTCCCTGAGGAAGCCCGTAACTGCCTTAGTGAACCTAAAGAGGTATCTAATGAGCCAAGTGTGCCATCCCTGAGCGTGTTTCTTGCCCCCCCTGCACTGGTGCTCAAGGAAAGGGCTTTAAAAATCAAATCTGGCTCCCCAGCCGATCCTGCGGCACCAAACTGGATAAAAGAGGGCATTGAATTAATAATACCCAAAATACAGCAACTAATAGACGCATCCTTTAAGGGCGGAGAGGTTCCTAGGGCATGGAAACATGCGACCGTCAGACCTCTAAAGAGAAAGCCCTCAGCCAACCCCGAGCTACTGGATAATCTGCGTCCCATCTCTTTGCTCCCCTACATATCCAAACTCGCTGAAAAGTTTGTGAATAAACAATTAGTGGAACATATAAACTCACACAACCTTCTACATCCAACTCAATCAGGCTTTTTGAGCATCCTTCTCTACCGAATCCGCTCTCCTCTTTGCAATAGAGACCATAAGGAAAAGGGCGGATGCCGGTCAGATGGTGGCCTTGGTCCTATTAGACCTAAGTGCCGCCTTCGACACAGTATCCCACAAGCTACTCCTTCAGCGTTTATGGGTGTGTGGACTGGATGGGGTAGCACTACAGTGGATGCGGTGCTTTCTGGAAGATCGTAGTTTCCAAGTTATTCAACACCCACATCGATCAAAAATCCTGCCACTCCATCAAGGGATCCCACAGGGATCTACTCTGAGTCCCACCCTTTTTAATCTGTACATTGGACCATTGGCTAGGATTATGGACAAATACAAGATCTCCATGGTGTCGTACGCTGGCGACACACAGCTTGTGGTGACCCTAGCACAAGACTCCGGTGAGTCTGCAGTACAGTTTTCCTCTTGTCTCAATGATTTGGCCGCATGGATGTCGAACCACTGCCTTAAATTGAATGGCAGCAAGACAGAGGTCATGATTGTTGGGAAATCTCCCTCCATCTGGGGTACAGCCTGGTGGCCCCAGGCACTGGGGCCTATCCCTGAGCCCAAAACCGAGGTAAAAAACCTGGGAATATGGCTCGATCCTAAACTCTCGTTTGAGACCCAAACTAGAAAGGTGGCAGGGAGATGTTTTGGCACCCTTACGATGCTAAGAAAAACCCTAGACATCCTTCCTGTATCATCAAGGAAAACCATAGTTCATACTCTGGTGACCTCGCAACTTGATTATGGCAATGTCCTCTATCTGGGTGCGCCAAAAGACTGGGTGCAACAACTCCAATGTATTCAAAATGCAGCAGCACGCCTTGTTCTTAATGTACCAAGTCGATCTTCAACGACACAAGCTCTCGATTCCCTCCATTGGCTGCCAATCGGGAAGAGAATTCTCTTCAAAGCCATGTGTTTCTGTCATAAGAGCCTACAGGGGATAGGCTCCAGCTACCTACATGATTTCCTCACCCCGTACAATCCTGGCAGACAGTTAAGATCGACAGGAGCACAATTACTCAAGATTCCCAGGATAAGGAAAGCTACGATGGGTGCACGATCTTTTGGCTATCTAGCAGCCAAGAACTGGAACACACTCCCTTTCTGGTTACGAGCTGAGAAATCTGAACCAATCTTTCGCAGAGGACTGAAAACATGGCTTTACAAACTTTAGTCCAGTTATTCACCCACTCTCACTGCTGTGCTTCTAGCACGGGGACACACCTCTTGGGGTAGCCAGGCGCTCTATAAATGAACTATTATTTTATTCTTATTGTCCCCTGATCTATGCGAGTCTATTGCTTTGTCCAGGCCTCTCATGTTAAAGTATCCTGCAATGACCACGTAATGATGTTCAAATTTGATTAGTACTTCCTCTAGCAAGCTGTGAAGGTGTCCATGAAAGCTTGCATTTGACTTTGCACCGGATTGATATAGCAGTCTCTTAGCAACAGGCAGAAAGGGTGACGATTCACCCTGTTGCCCTTAATTTACAAGACTTGCAGCTCAGGAGATTTTATTTCTGAGGTTTTGAATTTACGGGCGTGGCTTATAAATATCAAGAAGCCCCCTGACGGGTGACCAAAGATGTTCTTTTTCGTGGCAGCTACTTGATATTCGTAAAAGGTAACTAATGGAGTCCTTGTCATTGCCCAGGTTTCCTGGAAGCACGCTGTGTCTCCCTTTGCTAGGTAGTCCTGCAGCACCTTGTACCTGATGATTTTACTTAGCCCTGTAATGTTCTAGGATGTTGATCTGAGAATGCCCCCTCTTTCCTCTCTTCTAAGATGGAATTTTGTCTGTTATTAGTGTTGCTGCTGCCTTGTTTCTTCTGTTGTTGTCTGCTCGATCTGACTCATGTGTTCTCCGGGTTCACTGTCTCTGTCTGTAAAACGGATGTTTGTAGGGTTGCTTGATCGTTCCCGATCATTTCTGCCTCTTTTCCTGTGACTCTATGCGCCATGCAGAATTGAGCAGGCTCCCATACCCTCACAGTGGGGGGTGAGAACATATGGGTATTTCCTCACGCTGGCTTGTTCTACGTTTATGCCCCAGCTGGCAAGCTGTTGAGCTTACCCTAAGACTCTCAGTTGAAGACGCTGTTGGCTTAAACCCACTAACGGTAAAATCGCCATGGGTGTCGCCTTGTAGCTTTCTACATTTTACCCACTCCAGATTTTCAGATACGATTTGAGTAATGGTGGCATATGACTGAATAGCCAAAGGATGTTTGACCTGTACAGGACATATTGGCAGCCCTTAATGTGGTACCTGGGGGTGAACACCACCTCATGGCATTTCTTTTGTCTTAGGTGCGTCCGTTGGGCGCCTCTTCTTCGACTATGCTGGGGTGTACCGGCCAAGTTTTGGCGAGGGATTGACGATTCTTTGCTGCGGTCGGCCTGCTGCCCCTGCTGAGGTAGTGGCTAAAGTTCCTTTTATCTGCTGCTCTCACCTGTGGGGTGAGCAGTACCCTTCCAGACCAATCTGCGTCTCAGATCCTGATTGGTGATATGCCCTGAACTGTGTACTGGCGTCCTCCTTTTTGGGGACTACCACCGAAGCTTTTTTCAGGCCAGGGTCTGATGTAGGCCCAATTAGTGACTGAGAAGCCTGGGTTTTGCACTGACACAGTGGGGCCTAATTCCCTAGAGAATTTCCTTCCGCTGATGCCTGTGGCGTGATCTGCTGTTTGACGTCAAAGATCGGGTATAGTGGCCTTGGGTTATCTCCTTCCTCCAGACTGCAGCATGACAATATTGCCGGTGTGATTGATCTTGTTTTAGCTTTTGATCTTTTTAATTGTTTTTTCAACTTCTTCTTAGCTCTCCTTGAGAGTGGGGCTCCCTCCCACCCTTGTGCTCCCCGCTTGATGTCCTTATTTTGTGCCACCCCTTCACATGTATCAGCGACACTTGGGCTGGCTGATGTTTCTTTCCCCTCTCTGCTTCTCTGGATTTCCAGGATTTTGTTGCTTCTTTGGCCTTCCTTCAGTGTGTGGTTGCCCGTACTTCCTGGTGCTTGTCCTCACACGCTGATTGGTTGGCCCTTAGCCAATCAGCGCAGAGCATGGGTGGAGCCTGTTGAGCCCCCTTAGCCTCAAATGCACACCACTGCGAGGACGCGCAGCGGACGCGCGCAGCGGGCGCGCCGCTGGCAAGCCCGCCTGCGCCCGTCCGCGCCGGGACATCGCCAGGAGCCAGAGTCCCTGCTCCTTCCAAAGCCCAATCAGGTAGCTACACTGGCAAAGAACTGCGGGCCTTATATAAAGAAGGATCCTGCGGGAATCATGGCTGGGACCCAGAAAACTGTCCTTCTCTTTGTGAACACTGTGAATTTAGAATGCACCCCCTGAAACATGCTACACTCTTTGGTTCTGGGATGGTGACACACACTCTTTTGAGCATTAATTGTCGCTCATTGCCTAAACATCATGCTGAGGTGTTCGATCTTCTACAGGAACACTCACCTGAGATCCTTTTCCTCACGGAAACCTGGCTATGTGAATCTTCTGTGGCCATACCAGCACTCGCTCTTCCTACAGGCTATGCTATACGCAGCATAAATAGTTCTGGAGGAAGAGGGGGCGGCATTGCGATTATTTATAAATCAGTTCATTCCTGCAGCCTGTCCCCCTTAGATCTTCCTGACTGTGAGAGTGCACTTTTTAAAATTTCTATGAGTGCGAACTTTACTTTCTCCGGCCTTCTTATTTATCGACCCCCGGGTCCATCAAAAACCTTTAGAGAAGCCTTGATAAACACTGTCATAGCACTGGCTCTTCAGACTGCCAATTTTAACATCATAGGCGATCTGAACCTCCATCTAGAGCTACAAGAATCATCGGAGATTGTTGGCTTTTTGGGGGATCTGGCAGCTTGTCAGCTGATTCAATTGACCCCCAGTGCTACGCACAGAGCGGGACACCTCCTTGACCCTATTTTCTCTAATTTAGAGTCACTGGAAGTTCTGTCACCATTCCCTATGATTTGGACTGATCATTTCCTCATCATGATGCGGCTAATGATAGCTGGCCATAAGACCCAGCCTAATCAACATCCCTCATTAAAACGGCCCTGGCATAAATTGAACCAAGTAGATTTTCTCACAGCCCTGAGTGCAAAGCCCGTGGTAAAAGTTGCAAATATGGAAGAGGCTAACGCGATCTTCCAAAGGTGGATTACTCAAGCCTTAGATATATGCATTCCCCTTAAACTTACCCATTCTAAAAGCACTCGGGCTAATGCATGGTTCAATGAAGATCTAACCCTTGCTAAGAAGAACTGCAAGATCTTAGAAAGATCCTGGAGGAGATCATATGACCCCCAGGCCAAAGCACTATATAGAGCGGCCATTAAATCCTATCATAAATTGGTGCGCATAACCAGAGCAGCTTATTATTCTAGCCTGATTAATACTAGCACCAACCGCAGCAAAACTATATTCTCTCTACTGAAAGATTTAATCTCCTCTCCAGTGGAATCGGGCAATGTTATTTCCTCCAACAAACACTGTGAGGAGCTGGCAACCTTCTTTTGAAGAAGGTCGAAGATATCTACCAAAAGTTTGATCATGGTATACCCTCCAGTGTTTGCGGAAGGAATGCTTATATTGGCACTGAGACTGTCCTTCTTGCTTCTCTTCCCCCTATTTCCCCGAAGGAATTAGAGAGATTAGTGATCAAAATCAAATCTGGATCTCCAGACAATCCTCTTAAACCAGACGCGTTCAGGAAAATTCAACAAGGCCTTCTTCCTGAGTGTCTGGATTTACTTAATCTATCCCTTTTCACTGCGATGGTGCCTAAAGCATGGAAGCATGCGAAAGTGGTCCCTCTACTTAAGAAATCAACACTTGACATGTCCAAACCAGAGAACTATCGCCCGATTTCTTTGCTTCCTTTTCTCTCTAAAATTCTAGAAGCACATGTGAACTCTACTCTAACACAGTTTTTAGAATCTAATCATATACTTGATAGTTCACAGAATGGGTTCCGAACAAGATACAGTACTGAGTCAGCTTTACTGGCTGTGGAAGAACAACTCAAATCCGCGCTGGATGCCGGCAAAACATCAGCGTTGGTGCTGCTGGATCTAAGCGCGGCATTTGACACGGTGTCCCATGAAATCCTGCTCCTACGTTTGAAGGAGATAGGAATTGGGAATAAAGCTCTAGCGTGGTTCTCCTCCTTCCTGGCCGACCGAACCTTTCAAGTGACCTCTCCCCCTTTCTCTTCCCATGTACACTCTCTTCTCTGTGGGGTTCCTCAGGGCTCTGCATTGAGCCCCACGCTCTTCAATATATATATGAGCCCTTTGGCACGGCTGGCCAAAGTACGAGGAATCTCCTTGGTGTCTTATGCCGACGACACCCAACTAGTGATTGCCCTGTCTAATGATCCCAAGTGAGACAAAATAAAATTTAAAGAAGACATCTCTGCATTTGCAGAATGGATGACGGCTAACTTTCTGCAATTGAACTCTACCAAATCAGAGATTCTCCTGGTTGGCAAAGAGTCTCATCTCTGGATGAAGGAATGGTGGCCTCGGGCACTTGGTGATCCCCCTGATCCCAAACCTGCAGTGAAAAATTTAGGCTTCATAGTTGATAATAACCTCAACTTTGAAACACATGCCAAATCAGTGGCTGGGAAATGCTTTGGACTATTGCGCGGCCTTCGACCGATTTTGGGTCTCTTTGATGCCCAAACACGCCAAATGATTATACAAGCTTCTATTCTGGCCCGTCTAGACTACTGCAATGTGCTTCTTCTTGGTTCTAATAAATCCGTGCTTAATAGATTGCAGCGGGTCCAGAACGCGGCAGCTCGTGCTATTTTTGCCCTTCCGAAATTCAGTCATGCCTCTAATCTTCTTCGCCGCCTGCACTGGCTGCCCCTTGAACAGCGTGTTTGTTTCAAGACGCTTTGTATCATGCATAAGATACTGACAGGAAGTGACCCAGATATCCTAGGCGACCTTTGCACTCTGTACACTCCCTCGTGTGCCCTACGCTCGGCGAACCAGAATCTTGCATGTATCCCTCACATACGTAGAGCTAGATCTGGTGGCCGCATCTTTAGACGCCTGGCCCCCACTCTCTGGAATGCTCTCCCCCTATATATCCGCAGTAACCCTGACCATCAGGCTTTCAGACGTCTTGTGAAGACTTGGCTCTTCTCCCAGGTCTGACTCCCTTTCTGTCCTGCCCCTGTTCTTTCCCAGATATATTTCCCTTTGTTTTGACTCCTGCTTGGACTGGCTTTAGCGCTGGGACGCCTCTTTGCCGAGGCAGCCATGCGCTTTATAAGTATTTTAATCTAATCTAATCTAATCTTCATTGCCTTTGTTATTAGTCTTAAGTCAAGACTGTGTTCATCATTTGGGCCTGTGGGAATTTGATCCCTTCTGATGATCATGGGTATCCAGTGGTTGGTGTTAGTGGTCCCCCCTTGCCCCTGGAAATCGCTACCATGTCCCCTAATATCTCAGGCAGCTAGGCCCACTTGTCTATGATGGCTGCACATGAGCACGAACAGGTTTCATGGCCTGGTTGTTGTAGATGCTTGCTTCCATCGTTGTCAGCCTGTTGCCCTGAGTCGCGAGGCGCTGGGCAATTAATTGCAAAAGATCGATTTGGACCTCCATTTGTGTTGATTGCCATATCAGGGCCCTAGCTAGTGTGTCTTGAGCATCTCTGATGGCTTTCAAGTGGAGGTTTTCCTGGTCTTTTGATGGCCGACTCTTAGTACAGGGTTCCTTGACGTCTGCGTACTTCCAGAGAAATCTTGGAGTGAGTTCCAGGGCTCTTTCAATTGTCAATTCTAGCTTTTGTAAAAAAGAGGCCGTGAGGTCTTCTCATCCTGTTGGCTCTTTGCTGGTGGGAGGATGGCATTAGTTGATAGGCCTCTGGATCTTGTTAACTTCGCCAGCGAATTAGAGCTGCGATGACTTGAGGGCCATTTGTCTTATTTGATGTTGCCCTGGGGTTCTCTATGTTCGGCGAGGACCTCCTGGACTCATTCTCTTCCTTTTGGGCCCTTTCTTTGTGGATTTTGCTGCTTGTTCCCTCATTTACCTCTTCATTCCACCCATCAGGTGGGGCCTGTCCGTGCACTTCCCACTCCCAGTCCTTAGGACATGAGTGCAACCTTCTCTTGGGGGCGGGACTGCTAAGGAGGGGAGAGTCCGCCATTCCGTGGCTGAAACCTAGCCTTGAGATTTGTGCTTTGTTGCAACTTCTGTTTCTTCAGAGGGTCTGTCCTGATTTATTAATGTGCCGATGGGTGCCTGGAAAAACTGTGTTATCAGCCCTTGTTCGGGGGTGTTTGCCAGCGGTAGCTCTTGATTAAGTGGTGGGATCGTGTTTCTTGTGACCCTTGAGTGTGTGCGGCCTATGAGCTCATTCACTTCCATGACGGACCCTTGATGATGGGGGGGCTTCTTTTTGAGCGCCATACTTTAGAGCTGCTGTGGGGGAGACCTTTACTTTTCCCCTCTTGCCTCCTTCCTTTTTTCTTTTTTCCACACTTCGGGTAGCCTGGGCAGCTGAGATGGCCCTTGAGTAGCCCTTGTTGATGGGCTGATGAT
Organism: Calotriton arnoldi; assembly: GCA_963921515.1. Lineage (NCBI taxonomy): Eukaryota > Metazoa > Chordata > Amphibia > Caudata > Salamandridae > Calotriton > Calotriton arnoldi. The sequence continues at coordinate 103,687 of CAWUFW010005809.1, forward strand.
GACCAATGGTGACTTCCTTTTTCCACTCTTCAAGTAGCCTGTGCAGCCTGTACAGCTGGGGAAGGCCCTTGAGTAGCCCTTGGTGGTGGCTGATGGTGACTGGTGGTGACTAGTATGCCTGGCACCTTATTTTGGGCTCATGATACCCCTTCAGGACAAAGTTAGCTGGTTGCCCAGCTCAAGCTTGGGGTGCTCCCTCTGTTATCCCCAAACTCTCCCAGTTGTTGTCTCCAGTTCATGATGGCTGGTGGCAGCTGATGGCAAGATACAAGGGGGAGCAAAGCAGGGCGCCACGGGCCTCACAAGCCACACCCTGACCATCAGAGCCGCCTCCATGGGGCCTGAGTGGGCTCCCTCTCAGTGGTGGCTCTCTAAGACCACCACACACACTCTGCGGTGTTCACTCCTCACCTGGTTCGGATCCACCTGGTTGGATCCACGGGGCCCCCACTAAAATCCACTGTCACAGCCGGTGTGCTTGCACTCTCTCTAGCCCAGGTCTCTGGGCTGCCTGGATCGATTGGCTCCCGGTTCGCTAACCGGGCCGGCGTTGGATCGAGACTCGGCCATGCCAGGCCATGCCTCCAGCTCGGCGATCCCCCTGCCCCCCTAAAACCCGCCCTCTACGGGGGGTCAGTGGTAGTGGACAGGTCAGGGAGCCTCGGGGCAAGGAGCAATGGGCGGCCGGCTGCGATATGCTGCTCTTCCTCCTGTGCATGCTTTCAAGTCAAAAGATGCTCTCCGATTGTAGAAATATCTTTCCTGGTCATGGCAAACTGACATGATCAGTGCTTAGTCTGCAACATGGGAAGAATGCACTATGTCCCTTGGGTCAAAAGTTTATGTGAAGGCCTCTTCACTGCTCTTCACTTCCTTCCCATGGACGTCAAACATTTCTCACACAAATATCGACTCTTTGTCCTTCTTTCCTGTAGAAATGGTGTCTTTGCATGTGCTTGAGGGAGGGCAACTATATAGCACCAGAGTACATCCAGGGAGTGTTATGTCCCGTATAGAGGCCCTAATGTAGACCCGTTCATACATGCCCTAAAATGGACCTATTCATATTTGCCCTAATACGGTCATATTCGTACTTGTCCTATTATGGTCAAAGCCGCATATGCCCTATTACGGTCAAAACTGTACATGTCCTATTATAGTCATGATTCCTTATATAGGCATGATCTTTCACCTACATTGGTCCTCGCTAGTACACAACGTGCTCTGAGGGCTGAACGTTATCTAGTCTGTGGTTTTGAATACAGCAGGGTTTTTCCCAAACACAGGCCCACACTGTACTCATCAATTATGCATGGCTCTCTAGGAATACACAACCTGCATAATATGTATGTAAAAAGTTCACCCCTGATGTCTTCCTAAAGTCTAACAAGGGCCAATACAAACCATACGAAGCAGCTAGAGTCTTCAGGGTATAAATACACCACATCTTACCCCGGTAAGACAGAGGGAACCGAGACTTCCATGCTGACACACTGACCAGAGACGCTGAGGCTCCTGCATGCAGTCGCTCCAGCTGACAGCGGTCTGACACAGCCCTTGCGGGGTGTCCAACTCGAGACCAGGACGGGGTCCCACACTCTCTCTATTCAGGTATGGGGGTTTGACTAAATCCTAGAAGGATTCTTGGCTCTTAGGCTTTTAGACCTACACACATATTCTAGGTACACTCAAGTACATCTAGTTAGTCATCGTAGGAGTACGCGCACTTTTCATAATGCTTTTTATATTCATGTATGTATTCATGATTATTGCAATATGGTAGAACTGTTCTATCCCTTTGCTTTTATCGTACTGCTGATAATATATCTCTGCTATTGTCTGCTGGTTTCTGCAGCACATATATTTTACACTAGAATAACAACTGTTCAATAAATACTTATTGAAACGCCCAGACTGTTTATTCTGTGTAACTCTCTGAGACAAACCGAATAAGTAAGCATGAGTGACTGAGCGAAAAGTAGTACATTGTTTCCACGATTCTGAGGAATTTGGGTTGTCATGGTCTAAGGTTGCCAGAAACTAATCTCTCACCGATAAGAGGAGATTCTAGTGGCACTGTGAGCTAGCTAATGCAAAACAGGCTAACATACGCGGTGGGGGTGCACAGAGCCAGTCTACCACCAAACCCACAGCTTATGTTATCCAAACGCGCAGGTCCTCCATGGGTACTATAGGAACTACACGACATGGCGCCACCAACGTTGGTTTGGGACTTATTTAACAGTAGAATCTGAGTAGTTCAGTCGTGCTATTCTCAGAGAACCTACTCACAAAACACCAGATACATCTGGAGTGGGTGGGCACAAAATCCGCCGCAGCTGAGTAGTACGAAAATACTATTTATTGGCTGTTGGTTAATCAAGCTTGAAAGGACATTTAGTTCCTAAAAATTGTGCATAACACCTCATCTTAGTTCCCTTTGAACACTTCTTCCTCTAAACATGCCTGGTTCAGGGGATGAGAGAGTTGACCTGAATTTCTTAATGGGAGGAGAAGATCCTGAGGATGCAATACAAATTGCACCAAAATTCAGAAGGATAGTCACCATAAGACTATTAGAAAATGGCTTACAAGCCAAGGGTGGCATTGTTGTTTTCGTGATTGAGGCACACGAATCAAACAAAACAGAGGTATTCTCTTCATGGGTTACACTCCCAGCAGCAAATGCAGTAACAAATACATTTCACTACTATATAGAAGGAGATGCACCAGGGGAATATTGTCCGTTTGAGGACATAGAGATTCCACTCACTTACCAGGAACATCATTACTGGTTTAATGGTGCCCTACCCCACGTACGAGAAAGAGTAAGATTAGGCCCGCTCGGAGGAGACGGGGCCACATGGCCAATACTAGCGGCTTACACACCGCATCCTGGCATTAACACAATGCCACAGCCAGACTTACTAGTACAATACACAGATTTAATTAAAATCTACAGAAACCTGACACAATTTGTCATGAGGACTTTAACAATCCAACCTGCACCAGGTGCAGCAAACAATACTCCGACTCAGGGTACAGGAAATAAAATTACTCCTCAAACATTACACGCGGTAATGGGCAAAATGCCCGCAAAACGCGAACAAATACCATTCTGGATAGCTCAGAAAATAACTCAGCTTGAGGCGGTATTCCCGAATACTACCACATGTGATAAACACAGAATTCTAACAATCTGCTTGCCCACGGGGATCACACCACAAGTAGAGGACTGCACCTCTTGGGGTTCAGTCTTTGCTGCCATATATACCAGAACACATGGTATCCCGTCCTTAGCAGTAATACCTTACGTATTGAGACAGATACAAAATGAGTACGGAGCAGAGCCTGCCCTTAACTTAGGGATGAAGTTACTAAATAACTTTGACCAGGTATCAGCCATAATACTAGCTAATATTAAAGGGGAGGCAGCTTCAGTAGCGATCCGCCAACGCCTAAGGGAGTTCAGTCCATAGGATCATCAACACGAACTACCCAAAATAATTGAAACTGCATATGCAGAACTAGGCAGAGACAGTTTAGGTGGGAAAGCATTAAAACCACAACTAGAGGGCAGTCCTGAAAAGGACACTACAAAGCAGACACCTACTTCTTCTAAAAAGAAGTGGGAAAATAAAAAACAACAAAAGTCTAAAGACAACAGATCTCAATCCAGAGGTAGTTCTCCTCACCAGGAGCCCTCTGAAAGGAGGTATAACCTCAGGAATAGGGATAATATTAAAAAACCTGACAGGTATCAGGATACTGATACTCGTTCCTCTCGTTCCTTTCAGGGTTCATCAAAAAACTCAGAGAGGGAAGGACGGTCAGAGGAGCGTACAAAGTCCAGAGACACGCAACGCGCTGCGGACTACGCACCTAAAAAAGAAGATAAACAAAAACAGAAACCTCAGTTTAAAAAGAAGAAGGTAGCAGGTCACAAGATCAGACATGCCCAGAATTCTGAGGACACAGCTTCTGAACGGGGAATGGGCTCTGACGATGCTAGACAGCGCGGCAGAAGTAACGATAGCTTGCCAGAACCTGAAGGAAATTCTGGTGACAGCGGAGTTGAGTGAGTATATCACGGTGGAAACACCTGATACTCGGGTAAGTGTCCCACATAAGTTACATGAGATAACACTCCTGATGGAGGGGGACAAGCCCAGAAAAGTTAAAGGTCTCTTTTGGAAAAATCTGTCATCTGGATATGACATTCTATTAGCAGAACAAGACTGGCCGCCAGCATTCGTCATGGAGTGCCCTAGGGGAGAAACTGTAATTTTTCCAGCCTTTTCTGACCTCGTTCACATACATCTAAAACATGCATATGCGCAGGAGTGGGCGGTTGCCCTAGCTCCAGCATTGTACAAAAATTATGTTGGTTGGGATGAGGATTCAACCCACCACGTGATCCCGTTAAAAGTTTCCCCAAGTGCTCAAAGGCAATACCCTATAAAGCAGGAAGCTAAAAAACAAGTCAGGGAGATCCTAGATCAACTAGAATACCAGGGGGTGATTGAAAATTGCACTTCACCTATGAACAATCCTTTGTTTCCTGTAATGAAACCTGACAACACATATTGTTTAGTTTTCGATTACAGATATTTAAACACTTGCACAAAGACATTTGCAGTTCAAAATGCACATAGTGCCGCATTAATGAATAACATTGTGCGCAAAAAATACAAAACAACACTAGATATCTCAAATGGATTTTTCTGCCAAAATATAGCGCCTGAAAGCAGGTATCTGACCGCATTCAGTGCGTTAGGGTCCCAGCGACAATATTGTTGACTAGCCCAAGGGTATGAAAATAGCCCCGGGGTATTTTCAGCAAGAGTAACAGAGTTACTCCAAAATTTGGATGAAGAAGCATTGTCCTATGTGGATGATATTTATCTGATGGACGATGACATACCGAGGCACTTGACCAGGGTGAGCACCATTATTATGGGATTCGTCTCTGAGGGCTATAAGTTTAATTTAAAAAAACTCAAAAATTGCCCACCTCAGTGTTCTATTTTTAGGATATGAGCTGTCAAGTGAAGGAAAATGCCTAGCAGCAAACTTTTTTGAAAAATGTGCGCTGCTTCAACTTCCAAAATCATTAAAGAATTTACAATCAATTCTGGGATTCCTATATTTTGGTCGAACATACATTTTGAATTACGCAGAAAGAGTAAAACCTTTCTATGACTTAATAAAACCTGATTTTTCAGTCAGACAATGGGCACAGGAACATACAAATATCCTACGTTCACTACAGGAAGACATGATAGCTTCAAAACATTTACAGACACACGTAAACGTATGCAACTTAATGATTCGAGTAATAGCGGGTCAATGCGGGTACACTTATTTGACTTTCAATGAAGGCGAAACTGTACCAATCGCATACAAATCACACCTGTACACAAATGCAGAGATGCGTTTCACTTCAACAGAAAAAATCCTGACAGCAGTGCAGACCGCTGTAGCAAGAGAAAGAGCTCTGGCTCAGGGTAAACACATAATTGTCGTGACCCCAGTACCAGCTTTAGAAGCTGTTACAAAAGCTAGCATTCCAAATGCGAAAGCCTTACATCCCAGATGGATACAATGGGCTAATTCTCTTACTGCAACAGATGTTGAATACAGATTTGATCCAAGTTTAAAAACACAAGCATTCTGCAATACAAACAAGAATATCCTCTACCAAATGTAATTTTGCCTCTAGATCAGTATGAATATATTATTTACACTGACGGATCTGCTCAACCGGCCATAGGGAGTAAGCAAGCTTACAGCGCGGCGTGTGCGATTGTTAAAGGTCGCATGCACGATGGAAAGTTCCATCCGAGTTGCACTAAAACGCAATCTCTAGGAGACTGCACGGCTCAGTTGGCAGAGTTAAAAGCACTGATACTGGCACTTGTAAATATGGAACACTAATTCCCCACACTAATTGTGTGTGATTCCTTTTACTGTGTACAGTCGTACAATGAATATTTACATCATTGGGAACAAAACGGGTTTAAAGACGCGAAAGGTGGCACAATTAAGCATACAATGCTATGGGAACAGGTAGTGGAGTTGAGAAACGAACTACCAAGGGCTCACGTGATACATACACTGAGTCATCAGCGTGATGGTGTTAACGTTGAAGGGAGTTCATTGGCTGATGAAGCCGCAAAGGGGGCTGTACGTACAGCCGCCGTGGCTGCAGTTACTCGTTCAAAAACGAGAATAGACGGCAAGATTATGGTAGCTGTCAATGCTTCACGCAAAGGCAGCACAGCAGTACCTAAAACATTTTCACTCAAGTACCCCTACAAGTTAGATGCACAAAACATTCCATATGCTCAGATTCCTGGAGTGGGGGATAGAGTAATACCAAATCTTGATCGTTGGCAGGGCTTAATTCTAGCAGCAGACGAGGGTTTGGGTTCTGCGCATACAGGCGTTACAGCAACTATTTCTTTATTGAAACAGCGCTACTGGTGGCCAGGGTTAACAAAGCAGACCAAAGACGATGTCTTAAAGTGCGACATCTGTCAGCAGATGAAAGGCTCCACCGTATCATGCCCAGCACAGACACCATTGCTGAAATCAGACAAACCTCTCGCATGTGTTTATTTGGACCACTGCGGACCCCTACAATCTGATGGGGCCAAGAAATATATCATGGTTGCAGTGGATTCCTGCTCTAGATTCCTATGGGTTTGGCCTCAGTGCTCAGCTGACGCTCGAACTGTTATAAGAGATTTGCGAGTCTTTATCTGCACATACGCAGTTGGCACGTTACATTCTGACCGTGGCCCGGCGTTTAGCTCTTGGACTTACAAAGAGGCCATGGAAGGAATGGGCGTAGCATTGCGGTACTCCTCTCCTTATCATCCTGAGGGAAATTCCGTTGTGGAGAGGAAAAAACGTGACTTAAAGCAATATTTAACAGCTAGGGTATTAGGCAAAGGCGGTAGATGGGTTGATCATCTTTATGGGGTACAACGAGCAATAAACAATCAGCCAAGAAGCTCTCTAGGGGGTTTCACTCCTTACGAGGTCTTATTTGGGACAAGAATGTGGGTACCTGATCTTGATTGTGAAGGCACAGTGGTGGATGAAAAACCATTTGATATCCATGATCGTTTGGCTGTTTTACAGGATCTAAATAAATCCAGAACACAACAAAGTAACGTGCTCCAGAAACAGACCGCCACTGAGGAAGTCAAGGCAGTAACGGCAAGACCTGTCTGGATCCCAAAAATCGGAGATCTGGTCAGAGAAAAGATTGCAGACAAGAAAGAATTTGGGCCATTCTACAGAAAGCCTGTACTGGTCCTAGCAATCCAAGGCACAAAACTGTACTTCTGATGCCTGTTGCCGGAAAAAAGGAGAAAAGATTTGTCTCAATCAACTTAATTAAACCACACTATGTGGCCGATACTAAACATGGACTCCACAGTAGCAGACGCCCTCCTCTTGCTAAAATCCGATTTCAACAAATCCTGATGCAATTCCAACAATTGATCAAACTGCTTCTGGCTATTTCATGAACTTTGATACGTTTTCACTGGATCCAAGCGAGCCGGAAACGACGCCAGCCAAAAATCACTCAAACAGAAACTCACTGACTTTTTGAACTTTTTTAGAAAGACTTACCTGGTGTCACCTTGGATTGAACTATGGTATATCACTGGGATTTTATTTTTCTTTTCTGGCTAGGTTTAATTATAACTTTTGGTATGCTTATTAATGGACGATACTCTCCAGCAGAGCTCTACAGCCCAAAGAGTCAATTTGATTTTAAAGCCACACCAGTCTTCACATCGTGAACCAAGAGACTTGTCTTCAGTGAACATCACAGCAGTTCCTATACCGGACGGTATAGTATGGGACAAGATTGATTATGATATATTCGGTCCAACTGAACTTTTAAAGCTTAAACATGTATTTAAAGTTTCTTTAAGTGATATCATTACCACCAGTACATTTTCTGATGATTGGGACACTGAAACTGTAAACAATATGATGTCTGATTTAGAAAAAACTGCAGCATTTCCGAACAATGAAATGTTAAAAGGTACTTCAGACTATGATACATTGTACTGTTACCAACATTATGGTCATCATTCCTTACACAAATCTATAACACCTAGAACTGTATTTGAATACCACCAGTGGGAACACTGCCCAACACCTCCAAAAGGTAGTTCACAAACCTTTGCACAGAAATTCACATACTTTTCAGGGTTTAATACATTATTACAAAGTGGCAAAAACATCAGCACAGAAAATTATGTTGACTAACACCAAACAGATTTACTCTGCTTCCTTTATGGCCCAGTTGTCTACACAGGGTTTCAACCTGTGGAAGGACACTATAGATTTAAAATCAATCTGGGGTTCTAGGGACTGGCAAGTCCAGGGAACAGAAGCGCTTTTTAGAGCATGCCTCATTCCACTGCAGCTGATATTTCTAAAGGACACTGTGCAACAGACATCCTGTCTTGGACTAGCCAAGAACAAGGAACTGTCTAACAATAATATCAAAAGTGCCCGTCAGGGTCACAGTAACATAGTGATCTCGCTGAACTAACAACAACAAAATCTAGCCCCCGGGAGCTATTTGCCCCGCCCGCCGTTGGAGGACGTTGGTCAGTGTGCTCACCACTCCTAAACGAGATGAGGAACCACAGATTGATTGTGCGCCTGTGAACGCCCCAACTCTTGGAAACGGGATTATATTTGCAGTATACGCCTCTAACCTGCCTAAAGCTTTGAGCCTGAGGAGCCCACCTGTTCATCTTATGTCTTTTTCCACTTTGATTCATTTGGTTGAGCTGGTCTCAACCTAACTTTTCTTATTCAGGGCTATATACCTGGATACCCCGCATCAAGGTGGTTCTTTCTTTGTGTCCCACTTTCTGACCTGGTCGCCCTGATGAAGGTGTGACCCGCATTGGGTTAGACACCGAAACGCGCGTTGGCGCTGGATAACTTCGTGCCCCCAGATCTTTTTACTATCGTTCAATGAGAGGACGCACGATAGTTGTTGTTGTGAATATTAATTCCTTGTATAAAATGTATAATCACCTTGGATTTTGGACGACATTTCCTGCGATGAATTGCGCTTGAGTGGTGAGAATGCCTGAGTATGTGTGTATTTGTGGATGTGAGTGTTTGTAGTATATGAATGTGGGACCGTATTTATCTGTTCTGTTTTGTATTAATAAAATTATGTTTTATGTTACTGTTTTGCAAACTTTGATGAAAATGCTGTGAATATCAAAAATTATAAAATAAAAATATATCTATTTTGTCATATATATAAAAAGATTCTCTCTATTTTGTTTGGAGGATTTTGTTGTTGTTAGTTCAGCGAGATCACTGTTACTGTGACCCTGACGGGCACTTTTGATATTATTGTTAGACAGGTTGGGTTTTTTGATTCTCATTGGTTCTTGTACCCCTGTCCGACCTGTCCTTTATTCGCCTTCAGGGGCCCCCTTGTTTTAGTGGTTAAGAACAAGGAACTGAACTCACCCGGGTTTCCTACACCATCACAGATGGGTGGGGGGCAGAATTCAACTACACAAGGGGTAGGATTAGATGACATTCTCCAGTACAACAGATCAGATCCTGATTGGACGAAATGGCTGATTTGGCCCATTGACACAAACACCTGTCAACAGAGATTTATGAATACAACCGAAGGGTTTAGTATCCATAGGCCAGATACACGCTATGTACAAAGACAACACCCAGGGGTAGTGACATCGTATAGTGTTGGGAAGTTTTGCCTTGATTGGCTAGAGACCTCAACACTCACAGAAGTAAAGCATCACTTAACCTTACTCACACCTGATGTGGACCTTAGGGATTTCTTGCTAGGCCCAAGGAAAACATATCAGAAACGTTTCATAAATGCCGGCATTTATGCCTATTATAATAAAAGCTGGAAAATATCCCAACAAGAGGCCGCAGAAAGAAAACGGGAAATAGACCGTATTAACTTAGAAAAGGCATTAGCTGTAGTGGATAATGGTTTAACAACTTTGACCTCCAGGATTTACTCCTTAGACAACATTGTGTCTTTGGCAATCAACATATTAGAACAAGATCTGGCCTTGTTACAACACGGGACATCTCAGCTACGTTCTATTATGATGCTAAGCTGGATGCTACAATCTTTGCGTGCATGCTATGTGCCCTGGCATTTCATAAACACCACGTCTCTGTTTTCAAAATACAATCTGACTGATTAACAGACAGAAATGGCACAAAGGGGAGCCAAATATACAATGCTGCGTATTGAGAAATTGGAAAGGTTACCATTCACTGTAGCCGAGTCACCATCAACTGAATGGCTAATTCATGGCCAAATCACTCTGCCGGTCACTACGTTTCAGTTTCAATATTGCCTTGAGCAAAGGCAGGCAAATATAAAAAGATGGGTAAGGGTTACATTAAGGAAACTTGGGAGTTACCATATAGATACCGATGCCGGAATGGGGATCGAGAAGTGGATCTGAGTGGTACAAACTGCAAGAACGCTTTAAGCGGTTCTCTCATGTGTCAGGATATTTCACTACACGGAGCCTGTAGCGGTTCAGTAGCAAACCGATCGTGTCACATGACAGGGGCCCCAGTGGCCATGATCACACCGGTTTTTCAGCTGCTCTCAAATGGGAGTTACTTGATGCTAAATGATCAAGGTTGCTGTGGGATGCTTCTGGGCGTCGCCTATCTGGTCACCGTTAACTCCAGGGTTACTTGCTGTATGCAAGTATTGTTTCCGCCACTGAACACAGTCAGGGAGGCGCCGCTATGGCCTTCACTGAACATTTCTTTCATACAATTTGATACTCTGAGCAGACTGCAAGCCATGCTTTTACAGCAAACCGTGCCCTTAACCTCCGCTCGAGAAACCTTTGAACTTCAAGTTGCAAGGACCTCGACTGAGATACAGGAGCTTATACGTACAAACTGCCCCTTTCATTTCGTAGAAATGGTGGGACGTATCTTCAATATGTCTGATATGAGCAGTATTGTACACCTATTTAAGACCATAGGGTCAGGACTGTTAAGCACCTTTCAGACAGTCCTCGGAGTAATCCCAAATTTTATACACTCCATATTGGGAAGCGTATTTGGAGGACTCCCGCTTATCCTGTTGCTGATTGCAGGGGTCCTATTCATTATACTACTGCCACGCAATGGACGGCCCAATTCCCGAGGGAAATAACAAATAACAAATACCAGCATTTGTAAAGTGCACAGCTACCTCCGGAGAGGTGTCCCGGCGCTGGGGGCCCTCGGGAAGATTAAGCGAGCTATTGCCCAGAGTCACATGGTGCTGGGCTAACCTGCCGCCGGCACCGGGGATCGAACCAAGAACCCCGTGGTCCGGAGTCAGGCACCCTGGCGCACATACTCCTGGAGCGGAAATACTGTGAACGCATGGTACAACTTCTGGGCATTTCTTGCCTGCGAGAACTCAATGCCTCCTGGTTTCTATCCTTTCGACCAGTCTGGGTAGACTGCACCTTACATGTTCTTCGATGCCTGTTTTGCGGAGAAGAATGCACTTTGGATCTTTGTCTAACATTTCCATCAGATGCGCCTCCGGACACGGATGCAATGCTGGACCACATAAAGGCCCATGCTCTGCGTTGTCCCCAGCGGCTTCCAATTCTGATGAATGCATTCCTGGAGAATCCACAGGTGCCGTTTGCTCCTGCTGGGTTAGGTGACTCCTCCACAGGCACCCAGGTAACAACTGCCGCACAAGCTGCCGCAGCATCGACTGTTGGCAGTGCTACATTCCATCTATGTGCGATTGACGTTCTCTGTGAGGCGTTGGATTTGTCGTCTGCAGTAGCTCACACAGATAATGTTGTGCTTCCCAGCCAGGACACTTAATCTCGAATTGGCTCATCGCGTCCTGGGAAAGAATTCGGCTTCTCCACTCGTTTTCATAATAAGCGAGCAAATTTGGAACATTTCCTAAATTGACACTTTCGCTTGAGAAAAGCATTGCCTTCTTCCGTTTTGAGTGAAGCAACTTATATAGAGAAACAAAATAGACATTTCTTTTTTTTAGTGGCAATTGGAAATAGCTGAATTGTAACATTTTTTGAAGTTTTTTTAACAATTTTAAAACCATGTTTTTACTTGCTTTTAAAATGGTTTTAAATTGTCCAGATTTTAAGTATGGTCATTGTCATCCTGTTCGGAAGAGGAGTGGGTGTTATGTCCCGTATAGAGGCCCTAATGTAGACCCGTTCATACATGCCCTAAAATGGACGTATTCATATTTGCCCTAATACGGTCATATTCATACTTGCCCTATTATGGTCAAAGCCGCATATGCCCTATTACGGTCATAACTGTACATGTCCTATTATAGTCATGATTCCCTATATAGGCATGATCTTTCACCTACATTGGTCCTCGCTAGTACACAACGTGCTCTGAGGGCTGAACGTTATCTAGTCTGTGGTTTTGAATACAGCAGGGTTTTTCCCAAACACAGGCCCACACTGTACTCATCAATTATGCATGGCTCTCTAGGAATACACCACCTGCATAATATGTATGTACAAAGTTCACCCCTGACGTCTTCCTCAAGTCTAACAAGGGCCAATACAAACCATACGAAGCAACTAGAGTCTTCAGGGTATAAATACACCACATCTTACCCCGGTAAGACAGAGGGAACCGAGACTTCCATGCTGACACACTGACCAGAGACGCTGAGGCTCCTGCATGCAGTCGCTCCAGCTGACAGCGGTCTGACACAGCCCTTGCGGGGTGTCCAACTCGAGACCAGGATGGGGTCCCACACTCTCTCCATTCAGGTATGGGGGTTCGACTAAATCTTAGAAGGATTCTTGGCTCTTAGGCTTTTAGAGCTACACACATATGCTTGGTACACTCAGGTACATCTAGTTAGGCATCGTAGGAGTACGCACACTTTTCATAATGCTTTTTATATTCATGTATGTATTCATGATTATTTCAATATGGTAGAACTGTTCTATCCCTTTGCTTTTATCGTACTGCTGATAATATATCTCTGCTATTGTCTGCTGGTTTCTGCAGCACATATATTTTACACTAGAATAACAACTGTTCAATAAATACTTATTGAAACGCCCAGACTGTTTATTCTGTGTAACTCTCTGAGACAAACCGAATAAGTAAGCACGAGTGACTGAGCGAAAAGTAGTACATTGTTTCCACGATTCTGAGGAATTTGGGTTGTCATGGTCTAAGGTTGCCAGAAACTAATCTCTCCCCGATAAGAGGAGATTCTAGTGGCACTGTGAGCTAGCTAATGCAAAACAGGCTAACATACGCGGTGGGTGTGCACAGAGCCAGTCTACCACCAAACCCACAGCTTATGTTATCCTAACGCACAGGTCCTGCATGGGTACTATAGGAACTACACAACAGGAGTGGAACCAGGGCAGGTTGCAGGGCTTATACGCCTACACAATCACTAGCCAACCGTTTTTGTCCTCGCTTCATATCCCTCTCCAGTCCAGAGAGGCCTTTCCTCAAATACTACTTAGTTGAAGCTAATTGTATGTGTTGTTGTGTATGTGTTGCAGAAAATTGTTATTGAGTTCCACTATTCTTTCGTGTTATTTTGATGCTGATCAATTCAGTGCTTAAGCGAATATTCATTTGTTAAGTGGTAAGTTTTGTGTTTCAGCGTTCTAAGTATAATGTCACAGCATTCTTAGCTATATTATTGAGGAGCAGCACATATTTCGTTTTCGGTGACGATCATTTGATAGTATTTCCCATGCTAACTCTGGTGTTCGGGCCTTTGTTTGGTTTCACTGTAATGCTTCAAATTAGTTTTGATTACATGCACAAAATTTTAGGTAAGGTGATACATTGTCTAGCCTGATGACCACTCCTGTCCTTTTAAGCAGTCTCATTTACATCATTACTTTATAGGCAATTGATGTGTATCCACTTTGGCTTCCTGTTTTATCTTTTTCTGTTATGTGACTTCATGGGTGCCTTATGTGCAAGTTTTAGTGTTGGGCTTTATCTAAATGTAATCCGTGGATATGCAAACAACTTGTAGTTATTTTGACTATCTTCATTGGGATATTAATATTCAGCACTCATTAAATAGAAATATTTGAAATCAGGAGTCAGATTTAATTATTTTGTCTAATGACAGCAAAGTAATTTCGACTTTCGAATCTTAATTGCTGGAAAATTATGTTTTCATAGCTTGAAATCAGTATAAATATAATAAAGTGTTTTAATCAAATTTACTCTTTTTGAGCAAATCTGTGTACCATAATTTCAAGATATTTGCTTCTTGTTATAGATTCAAACATGAGCCTACATGGTCTGGCAGTGAAGAGTGTTTAATTGTCTCCATGTTGTATGATTGCCACCTTTCCATTCTATATTGGCCTTATATTATAAAGCTGACTAACCACACACAATAGACGTTTATAGGGAACACGTTGGCAGATATTTTAAAAAGGAAAACATAAGCGTGTATGAGATTACAAAATGAGCATGAGCTGTAAAATATGGCTGTTGAAAGGCGATAATTATACCACAGAACTTTGATCTAATGCAAAGTAATTTACATGCGAACTACCACTTAGAAGGCACAGTTGAATGGGGTAATTATACCTCATTGTGTCAGCTAAGTTATTCCAATGCACAAGCTATAGGTAGGGATTTAAAGTATGCTGTAATGTGACACGTTTTAGGTGGTGGTGATTGCTGGCTGCCGGTGAGTTTGGGGCATTTCAATAAATTAAAGCTATTGAAATGCAGAGTTTTAGCTTGCACAAGAGAGAAGTAACTATAGTGTGGAAAAATAAATCAGTGACCTGTGTATTTATTATTCTGAAAATAGCCATCTGTGCATACATATCTGATAATTATAGGCAGCTGTTTCCCACCTCCCTTTGTTCTCACTCTAATGGTTCTGGATTTCTTCAAACATAATACTGTGTGCTGGGGCAGAAATATTTGAACGCCACGCTTTGAAAAATAAGTAGCATTTTGCTAAAATAGTCCAATGATAATTATTGGACTATGGATATGTGTAGTTTCTGTTTCCCGTGCACTTGTTCTGATCGCATAATCTCGTCTCGAGCAGACAATGTCTTCCAGGGGCCCCGGTGCTGCAGGAGTACGGTGACGTATATGCTGCCCTGGCAACGTTCCCTGCGTCACTTTAGAAACAGGGTGGACCAAAAATTAGAGCTATTGTCTCGCGAGACATTTCATCACTATTTCATACCTTGACTCTGATTTTTCACACAGGTGACTCCCAGGCATAATATGCGTCACAGTCATGATTCTTCTATACAATACAGGTGGAAAATAAATATGTAATTTCACTAACTCTACTCAAAATTGCCAAAATCAATGCATTATATTTGGAAAATATGTAGAAACTTTCAGAGGTTGATAAAGAAAAAAAATTGCAATATTATTTGTTAGTTTATTTATGTGTTTTTTTTTATAAAGATCAATCCAGATCCCCCATGTAGCATCATTGTAGTATAAAGGGAGGTTTCTCTGAGACTGAGCAGATCCCAAAACAGACTGCAAATATATGTACGTAATAGAAATGTTTCTCAATTCTTGTATGGCAAAGAGTATGATGGAGCAGGATTTCGCGAAAAGAAACCTGCTCAACCGAACCACCCTTTAATATGGACTAACAGTAAGTAGTGTTAAACGACTAATGTGCACATTTACACTACACTTGGGAAGACTGCTTTATAAAATGCATGAACTAACTAGAACTAATGCGTAAATAACCGGAAAGTTAATAATTTTGTGTTTTGAATGAATTCAAGAGGTTTGCATGGCAAGGCCGCAGGTGTTTTTCGTAAAAAGCATGGCGTGTGTTGCTTTATACTAATGAATAATGCCGCTTTTCTGCTTAAGCTATGCTAGACTAACCGTTAACATAAAGTTGAGTTAAGATGGGGGTAAACCGTGAAAATTACATTATCACATAATTAATAATGTTTGTTTTTCTGTTCTTTTAGTAATGGACGAGTTTTCCATGATGATTAAGTTAGCCACAGTAAGGGCGGGTGAACAAGAGGGCGAGTGGGAACCATGTGACTACATGACTGAACTGCTGAGCAAAGCTGGAAAAAACGTGACCTGGTGAAGGACATGAACATTGACAAGCGGCCAACGCCAGTGTCATCGTGGGAATGGAACCCGAAGTTGTTGAATTTAATAAATTGTTAAAATGTTGATACATATGTTCTCATGGGAGAGAAGAGGTATTGATGACTGTATAAAAAATGTTTAGAACAATGGTGTAGTCAAAAGTAGATGATTTCATAGTGGGGTGACACTCCACCCCTAGAATCCCACCAATCCCTTAGCTAGAAAATGTGAAATTAGCAATCATCATGGGACGGACATGTTCCTTTAGGGTATAAGAATAAGTACTTTAGGCGTGTGGTTTAGGCAGCCAATGGTGTGGTGTGTAGGCTTCAAGGGTCACGTAGGCTGAGAGAGGGAAGCGTTGCTGTTTTCTTCGGTGAGCTGAGAGGCCTAGATGTTTCTGTCCTGTCCCTGTCCTGATTCTTAAGTCTTTGATCCCTGACTCTTGGTTCAGGGGTCCCTCACTATCGCCTAGACCTGGGTGGTGGTTTTCCCTTACAGATCCTCCGAGTTTGTATTTTATCTACTTAGCATTGTAGAAATGTTAACTTTTTTTTCGGTTGTTTCCTTGGATATGTGTGCCTTTTGCCTCTTCATCTATCCCCTCCGCAATCGTTTTGGATTTTAAGAGATTGATTATTGTGTATCTAATGTCTCTTCATCTATCCACTCAGTGCAACGTATATTTTGAATGATATTTCCGTTGTTACTGTGATTAGTTTGTTATTCTCTCCCATGAGGTCTCCAATGTTTGAGTAATTTTAATTGCTAGATAAAATTATTAAATCACACCGAGAGTTTTGTGGTCATTTAATCAGTTATTATAAAGGGTTAACCTTTATCTGGAGAAATTACCATTGCCATCAACTCTTCAACTAATTGGTCCATCGACCAAGTAGATGAAAAGTCACATAAAATTAAAAGATGTTTACATTTTGTGTATAAATAACAGGAATAAGTTGAAGAAAAAGTTAACAAACTTGACACCAGCGCATCAGGGATTTTGGGTGAATGAGTATGGGCCAATGTATGATGTTATTGAATAATTATCCCTGATCATTTATTTGGGTTCGAGCTGGATCAGTTTCTTGGTAGCAGAGTGACGGTTTGATTATTGATTAGTTTGGTAAATGGTTATTGAATATTGATTATATGTTTAACATAAAGAGTTAGCGTCATGTTTTATGTTTTCTAGAAGTACAGGTACGGAGTTGCCTGAGGAATCCCGGGAAGGAATTTACCTGAAGTAGGCAGAAGAAGAGTGTGGTAAAGAAATCACAGTGCAGAAGTACTTTGTCTGTTGGAAATAATACTGAAAAGCTAGGTAGGGCTGTCAGTGTTATAATTAGGGAATTCCGTATGTAAGTGGAGTGTATGAAATAGTGAAGGGTCCACTTTCGAAACTCTGGCAGTAATTCTTGAGGGAGTAACAGGACACCTTTCTAATGCCAAGAAAGTCCTCTTGTGAAACTTCGGCTTTATCCCTAGAGGAGTAACAGGTCTCCCCAGAGCTTGTTAGAAAAGTGAGATAACGCTGGTCGTTATTGTTACTTGCAGTGTAAGGATCTCTTGGAAAAGTGAAGACTATCTCTTTATTTAGTGGAGCAGACAAGGTAGCATTGTCTTTCTTATGTTGTTACTAACAGAATTTCGATTAAGAAAATCTCAGAAAAATATTGCCGTAAAATTTTGTAAAGGAGGGGTCAGTAGAAGGAGTGATAATGATGTCACAGAGTGCCACGCTGGTATTGGTCAGAGCATCGGGCGTGTATCGAGTGTAGATTGTAAAGGGAGGGTCAGTCGAAGGAGTAAAAACTGACGTCACAAAAGGCCGCGCTGGCATTGGATAAACAGCGGGAGAGAACAGAGCTCTGATTGGTAAATTAGAGTGAGTCGTGCAGACATTGGTTGAGATTGAAGTTATGTAGGGAGCTGTGATTGGTTGGTTGGTGTTAGTCGCACTGGTATAGGACAGAATCTAACAAATAGGGAAGAGAGAAATACGGAGAAATTTTTGTTGAAGTTATTATTGAGAACAGACATTAATAAAGAAGAATTTTGAAAATGGGTTTGTTAAAAACCATAAAGAATTTCTTTAAAAAAGACAAACAAATTGTGACGAGAGAAGGAATCCCCATTCCACCCCCAAAAACGCCTGCTTCTTATATGATGATGGAGCAAGGTTATCATACGTGTGTTTGGTTAGAAAATTGGACGAAATATACGAAGGACGATGAAATGTTAGCTTTTCCTGAGTTTGGAACATTTAATGTGAGAATTTTTACAGAATTTGAGAGCTAGGATGAACATGCTAGAGCCAAATCCAAGACTTACACAGTAAGAAGCGTTGGCGGAATGGGAAGTAGAAGCTTATGAGCGAGAAAAAGATCGAAGTGGTAGGAGATTCAGAGGTTTCATGCCTAGATATCCATTCGAGAGGTGAGAAGGTCAGATGAAAAGATGGAGAAGAGCGGTAGTGACCGAGGGTCTATATCTAGTTTTGACAGAAGAGAGTCAGACAGGTACCAAGTGTAAAGAGAAGAAAAATATAGAAGCGTCCGGAGAGGGTTTAGATGAGTCTGATGATGAATTATTAGAAGAAATTATGACTAAATGGCCTCCGCCATATGAAGAAAATTCAGGAGAAATTATTCCAAGTGCCCCACAAATGGTAACCCCATTGACTCCCCAAGTTACCGAAATGGCTAGAATAGTGCGAGAAAATGAAGTGAGTCTGTTAAACAAGGCTAGAATGGAACAAGTACAGAAATTAAATCAGTTAAATTTGAATGCAGAAGCTTTGACGGTATCGGTGACAATTGGTCCCGTGGTTCCATTGTTTCGAGAAAAATCGACTTTGCCTAACGTACACACGTTGTCAGTTCCAAGAAGTAGTGTAAGGAGTGAAATAGTGTAAGCAACAAATGAAAATAGACAAAATGACCAAAATACTACACTGTTAGACTTACCGATTGATGAATTATTGACGGAAACCCCGAGGAGAAGTATTCAACTAGACCCAAGGAAATTATGGCCAAATATTACTCCAGTAATAGGGAGTTCAGCAGGTCCCTCTCCAGAAGAATTAACTCATTGGATAAATGAAATGACTAAACCAAAAGCCCAACCACAGAGTATAAATGTAAGTCAATTGAAAGTAGATTTGGAAGAGATGATTATTGGAACAGTAAGTCCAGATAGATTAGGGACTTATAGTGAAGAAGAGTTGTTGTTTTTGTGTAAAGGTATTACTTGCACAGCGAAGAATTTCCATGAGAAATTATCAGAGTTTGCTAGTGAGTTTGGTGTAGATATAGAAAAATCGAAGGTGTTACAAAAAGACATACAGAATGGCTTTTACTGACAAGGATTTAGAGAGTTTGAATATATCAGGAAAAAGATTGCAGATAAAAGAGTTAATGAATTTACTGAAGAAATGGGGAACTTTAGAATGATGGAGGAGTAAGTGGATGAAAAAGAAGGAAGAAACTGCAGGTAGGGGAACTTCCATGTTTCCATTAAAAGAAAACGAGCAAGTTGAAAGGGTATATCCGATGAGAGAAGTTCCAGGTGGTGGATATGTTCATGTACCTTGGACTAGACAAGACATATTATCATTCACTAATGATTTTCCCAGATTGCGAGAGAAGCCAGTTGAATGGTACAAACAAGTGGACAGATTTGTAAAAGTCTCAAAGGTGTTGTTGAAAGACTTAGATGGTCTTTTTGAAATAGTGGTTCCAGCTGACTTGTGGACAGAATGTAAGATTACTGTTGATTGGCCTAAGGATGAATATCCCAGAGATGCAAGAACAGGTGCACCATCTGAAGAGGTGATGAAAAAGTACCATCAAGTCATTACCTTCTTGAAGGGGAAGATTTCTCCTAAAGAAACAGATTGGGTTAAGATTGACAGGACAACCCAAGAGCCCAAAGAGTCAGTGCATGCATATTATGAGAGATTGTTACAGGTGTTTAAGCAGTACAGTGGGTTTGAGAATATTGGAGACAAAGATATGGGACATTTTGTGTATCGATTCGTATATGGATTGAAACCAGAGATTAGTGCAATGATACAGCAGCATATGCTCTGCTGGCAAAGTAGGTCAATAGACAAAATTTTGAGGTATGCAAAGTGTTGTAGTGATGACATTGATTCAAGACTTAAAAAGTTGAAAGAGAAAATGATGTGGGCTCAAGTGAAGATGGCAGAACAGCAACAGGAAAATAGTAATGGACAACAAAGTCAGAATCAGACTGGTCAGGTAAACAGTGGAGGTAAAGGAAAATTTAAAATGAGTAAAGAAGAAGCTAAAAAGAAATTTCCTTGTCATGCGTGCGGAAAAATTGGACACTGGAAGAATGAGTGTAGAAATGGACAAAAGGGCAATGAAGTAAATCAAAATTTAAATCCACAGATGCAGAATGAGGTGATTGGGAATCAACAGCAGCAGCAGCAGGTAGTTACTCCACAGTTACAGGTGCCACAACCTCCTATGTCCCATAATGTGAATGCTCATATGCAGATGTACAGTGCAAGTACTGGATTCCACGGAGGAGAGCAGTTTGGTAAGAATCCACTGGTTTCACAATATTTGGTACGGTGTAGTGAGAGTGATTCGGATTCGTCTCAATGACGGTGCCTGAGGGGGAGGAAGAGTGCGTACTTGGCGCATCTTTAGAGGTAGATCAGTCAGGTCCATTTGTTGATGGAAAGGTAGAAGGTAAAGATATCACCTTCTTGCTGGACACTGGTGCTACTCGTTCTACTGTGAGAGCAGCAGAAATTCCAAACCTACCCCTCTCGGAAGAAACTATCCAAGTTGTAGGCATTGCAAATAAACATATTAGAACTCCTGTAGAAGTTCATATTGGAAACTTCAAAGACATGCATCGGTTTGTGGTATGTGATTCCAGTCCCATAAATCTCTTGAGCAGATATTTACTGTGCAAAATGAATTGCACCATTTATTGTACACCAGATGATGTTGCTTTTATGACACCTGATGAGGATGTTGAGTACAAAGTATTGATGGCCCAGAGAGAATCAGAAGTGAGTGAATTATATTCACTCCTCACTGATGAAGATTTGCCTGAAGAGTTAAAAGATACAGTAAGATCAGAAGTGTGGGATTTCACAGGAAAAGAGATTGGATTAAGGACAAATGTGGATCCAATCCAGATTACAGTAAAAAATGGTGCTATATATCCAAATACCCCACAGTACAAAATGAGTCCAGAAGTAACAGCAGGAGTCACACCTGCGATTGACCAAATGATTGAACGGGGAATTTTAAAGGAAATAATGAGCAGTCCCTGTAATTCGCCCATTATTGGAATCAAAAAGCCTAATGGGAAATATAGAATAGTACAAGATTTGAGAAAGGTGAATAAAATTGTAGTGCCATGTTGTCCAATAGTGCCAAATCCAGCAGTAATTCTTTATCAAATTCCCTGTGATGCGAAATGGTACACTGTTATTGATCTGTGTCAGGTATTTTTCTCCATTCCTTTGCACCCGGAAAGTCAATATTTATTTGCATTCCGGTTTGAAAACCGTATTATGGCCTGGTGCCGAGTTCCTCAAGGGTATACTGAAAGTCCCTCGATCTTTAATCAGATTTTGAAAAAATGTTTGGAGACTTTGGTCATGCCTGGAAACTCTGTTTTGGTTAAATATATTGATGACCTACTGTTGGCATCAAAAACATGAGAAGCATGTGTGACAGACACATTTGCTTTATTGAACCATTTAGCAGAAGGAGGACATAAAGTATCACCATCAAAATTGCAATACTGTAAACAGGAAGTTCAATATCTAGGTCACAAAATTGAAAAAGGGGTCAGATAGGTGACACCAGAAAAAATCAGTGTGATTAAGAAAATGAATCCACCCAGAAATCAAAAAGAAGTGTGAATGTTTTTGGGAATGGTTGGATATTGCAGACAGTGGATTTGTGCCTTCTCATTAATTGCAAAACCTCTACAGAGGTTGACACGAAAGGATGTGAAAGATCCAATCGTGTTGGATGAAGAGAGTATGGAATCTTTCTCAAGATTGCCAAACAGTCTTTGTCAAGCACCTGCTTTAGGAATGCCGGATTATTCTAAAGAATTTGCATTGTATTGTTGTGAGAGAGATGGATGTGCACTTGCAGTTTTAACTCAGAAACACGGAATGGCCCGACGTCCGGTGGCATATTTTTCTGCCACCCTAGATTCAGTGGCTGCAGCATTGCCAGGCTGCTTAAAAGCAGTAGCCACCACTTGTGTAAGTTTGGAACAAAGTGAAGCAATTGTGATGGCTTATCCTGTAAAGGTATTCGTACCACATTCTGTTGAGATCCTTTTAACTCGCACTCGGACTCAACATATGACATCTAGTCGGCTGACTAAATATGAGAGAGTGATTCTAGGTGCTGAAAATGTGACAGTGGTGAGGTGCACTACTGTGAACCCAGCCACATTGTTGCCAGATTCAAGATGTGAGGAAGTGAAAGAAGAAGCAGAACATGATTGTCTGGAAGTGACAGAACTTTGTACTAAGTCCCGTCCGGATATAGAGGATGAACCGTTAGAAAGGCCAGATTGTGAATTGTTCGTGGATGGATCATGTTTGAGAAATAAAGGGGTGAATTGTGTGCTGGTTATGCTGTCTGCACTTTATCAGGCGCATTAGAGGCATCTTGCCTGAATGGGGTAAAATCCGCCCAAGTTGCAGAGTTGATTGCTCTGGTTAGAGCATGTAAATTGGCAAAAGGTCTAAAAGTAACCATCTACACCGATAGTCAGTACGGGTTTGGTATCGTACATGACTTTGGTCAGATATGGATGCAAAGAGGATTTTTGACTTCCTCAGGTTCCCCAATTCAAAATGGAAAAACTGTAAAGGAATTATTGGATGCTTTGCAGCTACCCCAAAAATTTGCCGTTGTAAATTTTGCAGCACATCAATCAGGAGATGATGATGTGACAAAGGGCAATAGATACTCTGACCAATTAGCGCGTTACTGTGCACAAAATACAGTGGTCATAAACAGGTCAATTGAAAAGAAAAATACTGAATGCCATCTTATGTACACAACAACATTTGAGTCTTGGGATGAAATAAAGCAAATGCAGGAAGAAGTCAGTGATGAGAAAAAGGAAGAGTGGAATAGAACAGGTTGTAGGAAAAATACAGAAGATGAGGTTTGGGTCTATTACGATGGAAGACCAGTATTACCAGATTCTTTACTTTCCCATATGGCCAGGATGTATCATGGACTAACACACATCGGAAGGAATGCAATGGTAAGACTGTTCAAGCAGACATGGTATAATCCAAAGTTCAGGGCCATCGCAGAAAGTTTATGTCAAAGGTGTGCCATATGTCAAAAATAAAATCCTGGAAGAAAAACAGTTGTAAATTGGGGTGTAATTGGGAAAGCAGGAGGTCCCATGTAATGGGCTAAAGTACGTCTTGTCATTGTCTGTTTGTTTTCTCGCTGGGTGGAAGCCTATCCAACGAGAAGGAATGACAGCCTTACAGTGGCTTAGTTGTTGTTAAGAGAACTAATCCCTAGGTTTGGTTTTCCAGTCGATTGGAATCAGATAGGGGATTGCATTTCAATAATGAGATAATTCGGATGATTTGTGCAGCATTACAAATTGAGCAAAAACTGCATTGTGCCTATCGACCAGAGGCTTCTGGAATTGTTGAACAGATAAATGGTTCAATAAAATCTA
This sequence comes from Calotriton arnoldi, assembly GCA_963921515.1. Taxonomy (NCBI): domain Eukaryota; kingdom Metazoa; phylum Chordata; class Amphibia; order Caudata; family Salamandridae; genus Calotriton; species Calotriton arnoldi. The sequence continues at coordinate 127,588 of CAWUFW010005809.1, forward strand.
GGTTAGGGAAGGTATGTGCATCCACAACACTGAAGTGGCCTGACGCTTTGCCCCTGGTATTGATGAGCCTTAGAAGTATTCCTGACAAAAAGACTGGATTGAGTCCCCATGAAGTATTGATGGGAAGAACCATGAGACAAGCATACATACCTACGAACAAACTGATGACTATGTCTGATGATCGTGTGCTAGATTATTGCAAAGGACTGGCTGACCTGGTGCGTTCTGTGTCCCGCAAGGTTGGAGCAGATGCCACAACGACACAGCCGAACCAAGCACATGATTTGAATCCTGGTGAGTGGGTACTAGTCAAGAAGCACGTAAGGAAAACATGTCTAGAACCACGTTGGAGCGGCCCTTACCAGATCATATTGGTGATGATAACAGCAGTAAAGTGTTTTGGCTTGCCAAACTGGATACATGCAAGCCATACCCGCTTAGTCCCAAGTCCAATTGAAAGACCTGAAGTACAGCAACTGGAAATTCAAAACCGAGTACCAGCAGCTGAAGTGTGCGAAGCTGAAGAGTCTGGAGTGACAGATTCTAATGAACATTTTGACGATGAACAGCCAAGCACAAGTCAAGTAAATTGGGCACCAGATACTGGGATTAAAGAGACTGTTGTTGAGTCAGAAAAAGGTGAGGCTGCCGGTGAGCCAGGAGAAAGAGAAACGGCTATTGAGCTAGAAATTGGACCAAAGGAGAGTGAAAACACCAATGAACTAGAAGAAGGTTAACTCATTGATGAATCAGAAGCAAGTGCTGAACCTACAGAAACAGAAATACAAAGGACCAGAGAGAGACAGACAGAAAGAAGATCAAACAAAAGAAATAGTGAGACAAACACAGAAGGTGAAAAAGTAGTTCAGAAGAAAAGTCCTAGAAAGGGAGACATTTGGTCAAGTGGAGCAAGAAGACTAAAATACAGAATAGTCAAAAGAAGGTTGGGAAAAAGACCAGAGCAAAGTAATGAAGTTTCAAGCCAAACAGAATTAGAGAACACAAAAAGAGAAACAACCCGAAAATCAAAGAGAACAAGAATTCCATGCAGGAAGTACAAAGCTCCTGAATGGACCTACGTTATACTAGAAGAATTTGAAAATTTAGGTCTAAGTGAAGAACATGAAAGTAGTGATACTGAAAAGGAAGATGAGAACAAACTAAGACCACCTTAAAAGAACTATAAAGAGACAAAGGAGGAAAATTTGTCAGATGAACTGAATTGAGAACTTAAGAGAAACCCAAAAGACTAAATAAAAAGAAAGGGGTAAAGAAGAAAGTCATTAAGTGTAGGATTACACAGAACAATATTTTTGAGAAAATTAGGATTTTAGACTAGAAAATTGTTAGATTTTTATATTTTTCTTTTTTTGGTAGTACATCAAAATGGCAGAAGTAGAAGTGACTGAACAACCAAATTCTAGACTAAAACGTAGATGTATTAAAACATGTTTATGTAGTGTTTTCCTATTAACGTTTATATGGATCCTGTTGATTGTTATCTTACCTATTTTTAGTGTAAATAATATTGGAAATAATACTAATGATATGACAATTGAAGGAATGAAAGATGTGTCTAAAACACGTATCAATACTAATATAGAACAAATAGATGGAAGTATTCACCATCATGATAAATCAATTAGTGACTTTTCGTTAAGTGTCTTTACCAAGTTGTTATATGAGTATACTAACACTATGAACGCGAGTGATTGTTATGTCTGTATGAAATTACCTACGTCTGTCTCTGAAGGACTAACCTATCACCATCTTTCTCTAACCTATGGTGTGTCATGTAGTGTACTCAGCAGTCTATTTTATATGACTGGTAAGCTGGATTATCAATATACTGATATAGATTTAGTATTTTCAGAAATACCAATCATAAAGGAATTGAATAAAGTAGTAAGTGCTAAAAATGCTCGTTATATGGGAGAATTCTTCCATATCACTAAAACCTTAGATATAGAATATGCCTACAAAAACAATTTAACCTGTAGTTTACATGATGAAGAAAAATTATTTTTAGATATGGTAGAGAATAGAAGAGCAAGTTTCCGGAAGAAAGCTAATGAACAGAAAACACAGGCACCACCTTGGGCTTTTAGAGAAGGAAATTATGAGAAGGGTGAGACATACGCTGCACTGTCCCTGGACTGGTCACGAAAGGGGAAACTTTGTTTATATAGATCAAGGACTAACTATAATAATTACTTTATTGGCACTAGTGAATGTGAGCATACTTTCCAAATTACTGGAGGATGGGGATTGAAAGGTGGAACTGACCCAGTTTTCCCGGGAATCTATTATGTGTGGCAAGAAAGCCTATTATAGGTTACCAGCACGTTGGTACGGAAGCTGTTATTTTGGGATCGTCTTTCCAAAGGTCTACCATAAAGACCGTGGGGACAATAGTGCCTATGAAATAAAACAAGGACTAATACGAAGTAAAAGAGCAAGTTTTTCAGAAATAGTAGGTGATATCTTTGGTGCACTGATACCCTCAGTTGGAGTTGTTATAAATGCACACACAATTCGTAAATTATCCACAGTGGTTGATCGTTTATCAACAGATACTGCTGGTGGTTTCTTGATGATTGATACCGAAATGGTGGCAATCAGATCAATGGTTTTACAAAGTCGACTTGCCCTTGATATTCTTTTGGCAAAAGAGGGTGGAGTCTGTAGCATGTTGAAAATTCAACACTGCTGTACCTATATCCCGGATAAAAGTAAAGGGATAGAAGGATATATTAGAAATATTACAAAATTACATAATGAGTTAACCCAACTGGAGGTTGATAGTGTTTGGGAGAGACTCGGTAAGAGTTTCTCTGCAGTAAGTAAATGGTTTTCTATCTTAGGAAATAGTTTATTAGGAAAAATAATAATCCCAATATTTTCTGTAGCAATAGTGGTTCTAGTAATATTAATAACATATAAATGTTGCAAATATGTAAGAGAAATAAAAGATGCGAAAAACAAAAAGAATAAAAGTAAAGGAAGAAAGAGAAAAAGAGAAGAAATAGAGTTAGAAAAAGTAAAAGGAGAATATTATGACATGATGAAAGAGTTAGACGAGAGTGCCATAAAAGAAGAAAAAGAGAGTAAATGCTAGACAACATAAAAGGTGGAACTCGGTATGGTGAGTTTTTATGATGGCTCTTAAAAGCCATCAGAGGGGGGATTGATGGAGCAGGATTTCGCGAAAAGAAACCTGCTCAACCGAACCACCCTTCAATATGGACTAACAGTAAGTAGTGTTAAACGACTAATGTGCACATTTACACTACACGTGGGAAGACTGCTTTATAAAATGCATGAACTAACTAGAACTAATGCGTAAATAACCGGAAATGTAATAATTTTGTGTTTTGAATGAATTCAAGAGGTTTGCATGGCAAGGGCGCAGGTGTTTTTCGTAAAAAGCATGGCGTGTGTTGCTTTATACTAATGAATAATGCCACTTTTCTGCTTAAGCTATGCTAGACTAACCGTTAACATAAAGCAGAGTTAAGATGGGGGTAAACCGTGAAAATTACATTATCACATAATTAATAATGTTCGTTTTTCTGTTCTTTTAGAAATGGACGAGTTTTCCATGATTTTTAAGTTAGCCACAGTAAGGGCGGGTGAACAAGAGTGTGAGTGGGAACCATGTGACTACATGACTGAACTGCTGAGCAAAGTAGAAAAAACCATGCCCTGGTGAGGGACATGAACATTGACAAGCGGCCAACGCCAGTGTCATCGTGGGAATGGAACCCAAAGTTGTTGAATTTAATAAATTGTTAAAATGTTGATACATATGTTCTCATGGGAGAGAAGAGGTATTGAAGACTGTATAAAAAATGTTTAGAACAATGGTGTAGTCAAAAGTAGATGATTTCATAGTGGGGTGACACTCCACCCCTAGAATCCCACCAATCCCTTAGCTAGAAAATGTGAAATTATCAATCATCATGGGACGGACATTTTCCTTTAGGGTATAAGAATAGGTACTTTAGGGGTGTGGTTTAGGCAGCCGATAGTGTGGTGTGCGGGCTTCAAGGGTCACGTAGGCTGAGAGAGGGAAGCATCGCTGTTTTCGTCGGTGAGCTGAGAGGCCTAGATGCTCCTGTCCTGTCCCTGTCCTGGTTCTTAAGTCTTTGATCCCTGACTCTTGGTTCAGGGGTCCCTCACTGCCGCCTAGGCCTGGGTGGTGGTTTTCCCTTACAGATCCTCCGGGTTTGTATTTTATCTACTTAGCATTGTAGAAATTGTAACTTTTTTTTCGGTTGTTTCCTTGGATATGTGTGCCTTTTGTCTTTTCATCTATCCCCTCCGCAATCGTTTTGGATTTTAAGAAATTGATTATTGTGTATCTAATGTCTCTTCTTCTATCCACTCAGTGCAACGTATATTTTGAATGATATTTCTGTTGTTACTGTGATTAGTTTGTTATTCTCTCCCATGAGGTCTCCAATGTTTGAGGATATGATCGCTATAAGTAATTTTAATTGCTAGATAACATTATTAAATCACACCGAGAGTTTTGTGGTCATTTAATTAGTTATTAAAAGGGTTAACCTTTATCTGGAGAAATTACCATTGCCATCAACCAAGTAGATGAAAAGTCGAATAAAATTACAAAATGTTTAAATTTTGTGTATAAATAACAGGAATAAGTTGAAGAAATAGTTAACAAACTTGACACCAGCGCATCAGGGATTTTGGGTGAATGAGTATGGGCCAATGTATGATGTTATTGAATAATTATCCCTGATCATTTATTTGGGTTCGCGCTGGATCAAGTACCATACCCATAGCCAGGAGTTAGTGGAAGCAGTGGGAGTGGTAAAGCTTTATGGGGTTCCATACACCAGCTGAGCACTCTTTTTTGGGATATTCTTTACCCCACTCCAGGCAATCTGAAACTCTTCCCTGTATGAAAATGCATTTACATTATTCTACACCAGTAGTTTGTCAGTTATAAGTCTTTCCTGTAGGTCAATCAGTTGTTTCACTATATCTATGTCGTACTCTGCAAATTAGAAAATAATGATTAACTAAAATTGACAGTTAGGTGAGCTGTGTTCAAACATGCCGGAAAACTTAAAATGGAATGTACAAGGACTGGCTTAGCAGGTCTTAATGCCCATCCTAAGCCCTACACATTGAACAACGATACATTCTTATAACCACTGCCTGTGTCGGATATGTTCCAACATGCCTCACCTCTCATCTTGAAATTATTTTAGACAGGTTATAAGGTTACTTATCAATGGCAGTGCCCCATCCCATGCATTACAAATGAACAAACTCACACCCAGCACATTTTTGTGATACATTAATGACAATCTCAACTACTCCCAGAATAATGTGGTGCCATTCGGTCCTACTGTATTGAAAGTGAGGACTCATGTTCGAATATTAGCGACTGGAAAGATATTTAATTCACGGTGAGAACATTACATTCACATTAGAAAAGTCTTACTACAGTCTAGAATTAGTATATTAGGACTGTTATGTACAGGGAGCATATTGCTCTTAAAGTACTTTGTTGACAGAAACTTTTGAACATAAGCGTGATGCATATTTTTATTTGTCAATATTAGACTTGTCAACCCTAGAGTAGTCGTCCTCTAACCTTTTGCCTTACTTCTTCACTTTTGCTGATATTGTTTTGTTGGCCTTAGGACTCTCTGCACTTTACCCTTGCTAATCAGTGCTAACCAGTGCTTACCAGTGCTAAAGTGCGAGTGCTCTCTCCTTTAAACATGGTAAATTGGCTTACACTGGATTGGCACATTAAATTTACATGTAAGTCTCTATTAAAGTGGTCTTCCATGTATCCAGGGCTGTAAATTAAATGCTAGGGTGGGCCTGCAGCACTTATTGTGCCACACCCTTCAGTAGCCTTTTAAACATGTGCCAGGCCTGAAATTATAGCATGTGTGTGCAGCTTTTAAATTGCCATTTCGACCTGCCAAAATAAACCTTTTGCCAGACCTAAACCTTCCATTTTAATGCATATAATTCATGCCGAGGGTATGCCCTAATAGTCCATAGGGCAGGGTGCAAAGTACTGAAAAAGTGGACATCTACATTTGACTTTTACATGTCCTGGTAGTGAAAAGCTCTTAAATTCATTTTCTCTACTGCAAGGCCTGCCTCTCTCATAGGATAACATTGGGTTACCTTATTATGTTTAATAAGTGCAGATGTTCAATTGGGAGCAGGTAGGAATATTGAGTTTGGTGTCTAAAGAATTGTAATTTAAAACACTCCTTAACGGTAAAGTCGGTTTTAAAGTCACAATTCAGAAAATGCAGCTCCGCAGCTCCCCTGAAACTGCTGCTGCGTGGTGCATACTCAACGCGGGATCTCGCAACCCTCCGCAACCAGGATTTACGGTAGTTTGTTCAGTGGGCCTAATGTGCTCCCTGTGTACGGCCCATGCACCATTGCGGTTGGTTCTTGCCCAGGATCAGACACTGGCCACTATTGAACATCTTTTGACTCTACATCCACCTGACACCATCACACCGGTTTCATTTATCATGAGGTGCGCCACCATGGCCATGAAAGAAAATTTCTTTCAATTTGAAACCCAGCTCTACCTACAGGTATCGGGTACTTCCATGGGGAGTACCTTTGCCCCCAGCTTGGCGAACCTCTTCATGCACGTCTTCGAGGAGGATGTCGTCCTTTCTAACAACAATCCATACCTCACCCATATTCTACTCTGGAAGAGGTATATCGATGATATCCTGGTGGTGTGGAGAGGCGATGCTGTAACCATCAAAACCTTCTATGACTGGCTCAACACTCGCAATGACCACCTCCGGTTTACATGCAAATACAGCAGAGAAAAACTAGCCTTTCTGGATCTCTCAATCTTTCCATTGGAGGGCCACTTGGAAACCGAACTGTACCAGAAACCCATGGCCCGGAACGCCTTGCTCCAATATGAGAGCCATCATCCTAAGTCCTTGTGTGAGAACCTTCCTTTTGGCCAATTCCTTAGGCTGAGACGCAACTGTTCCAGTATCAATAAATACAAGGAACACGCATTGACATTAAGGAACAACCTACTGGACAGACATTATCCGACAGCACTAGTCAAGAAATGAGCTAAACTTGCGCTCAATAATAATAGAGATGCCTTGCTGGACAACCCTTCCAACAAACAACCACAGACGAGATTGGTGTGTGTCAACACCTTTAGTTCCATCTCTAATGCAGTGAAAAAATCCATCATGCGAAGCTGGAATATCCTTAACAAAGGACAGATATCCCTGCAGAAACCCTTGTTCGCCTTCAAAAGAGGATGCAACCTTCGGGATAGTCTGGTTCATACCAGACCTCCACTCACAACCACACACAGATCTAACACCCTTTGGCATCTTCCAAGTGTCCAAGGCCACTTTCCCTGTGGGTCTTGCTCTGTCTGTGCCCAGACCAAAGTTACAAGAACTATTGATATTGGCACAGCAAGACCTTGGGAGTTAAAACATCACACTAACTGCAACAGCGAGCGAGTCATTTATCTTATCACCTGCCCATGCGGTCTCAGATATGTGGGTATGACCACACGGAAAGTACGCACACGCATACTGAAACATAATAGGACTATCAGATGCGCTAAACAAACTATGAGGCTCACATTGCATTTTTTAGAAATGCATCACCAGGCAGACACACTCACCTGGACAGTCCTTGACAAACCCAACCTCAGCGCGGTGACACCCGGTCTCACCACGAAACTTCTGCGGATTGAGCAGCGATGGGTGTTCAGATTGAGCACCTCAAATATGGGACTCAATGAAGACATTCCTTGGTTGGCGCTCACCTTAGCCTAGGAGTACACCAGCCTCCCCATCATCCTACTGGCTTTTTGACTCCTCAGGCACACACTCGTTGTTATGGCATCTGAATGTTTTCTCCAGCAAGAGTGGTATTGTTGGCACACTCATGCAGTTCACATGAGTGTTGACACTCTCTATTGAGCGATGGTAGCTCTGTGACACGTCCCTCGGTGATCACTGTCTCTGTTGCACTATGCTCTTTCCGCAACACATGGTATGTCCACCCTCTGTGACATACCTTTCAGTGCTTACTGATCAATCAACACCGCACAGTGCATAGCACACACTAGTTGTGCAGGTCAGCTTTGCACATATGTTCTCTCGCAAACTCATGCTTCTGATTGCTCTGTCATTGTTGGGCTTGTTCACACTACCTTGAATCATCTCCTTTATCTGTATTCTTTACTTTAACGCCACCACCTTTTTCTATTCGGTTGGGTTGGCGTATGTACCTTTGGCTAATAGCCCAGGACAGATGCAGTGAATTTTCTAACCTCTGTGGATGAGTCTCACATCCTTTGATCACGTATCATGTGTATATAGTGGTTCCACCACGTCCAGTGTTTTGACTGAAGTGACTGTCTGTTGTGCTGTGGCACAACCATGCGACACATGTCTTTCCTTGTTACCTTCTAAACAGCGTGAAATGTTGTCTTTTTGTTTTACAGCAGGTTTCACCGGTAAATCTACTGAACTACAGGACCACTGGTTCAGTATAATACACCGTTGTTTTTGTTACTTTCACACCTATTGATTGGTGCATTCATTTCACTTATTGCAGTAGCTAATTGTTGATCCTGATGAAGGACATGATACTCTGATAGGTCCAAAGGCCGAAACATGTTGATCGTACTCTAATGCAGTTGTCTCTAATGTCGGCAGTTGCATTACTAGCTATTTGTTTTTAATCCTGTCACAAGGTAGCTGAATGAAGCTTGCCATATAGCTAACCTTGTAGCCAGTTTTAACCACATTCACTCTAGCACTGCACCTCACTCACTACACACCACGCTTACATAGGGTTTTAGAATAACCCTCCTTATCAATATAAAACATCCCTGTGCTCCTCCCTCGCAGCGAGGGGGTTGTAGCCCACTTCAAGACTAGGTTCTTGACGCAAGGAGGTACCCCTATGATGAAGCATTACACCTCAGGTGTGTGAGGGCAACCGTCCTTAAAAGGGATCCCCCTCCCGAACATGGTTGACAGAGTCCACATGCCCCTCAGACCCTTGCTCTGGACCCGTGGGCTCTTTTTGTGATAGAGTTCTCTTAAGGCCCCCAAAATAATTTCTAAGGGAAAACCAGCAGCCACTCCCAGTCTGAGCCAAAAAGGAAGGGGTTCTTTGTCAAACAAACAGAGAGGTTTGTCCCACAGTGTACTGAACACTACAAGTATGGGCATCCCAAGGGATACACCAAATGTAAGGGCACTTCCCCCCACCAGTGGGCAGACACCTGGGTTGGCAAGTGTAGCACTTGGGGAGGATGTGGTCTTAGCTTGGGGGGAGAGAACAGAAGTTACTTAGTGTCCCTAGGGGATAGAGAGCTGGTGCCAAAAGCACAAATGCCTTCCAATACTTCCAAGTATAGGCAGTGGGTCACCATCAATGGGCACATGGTGGAGGTTCCAAAAAACACAGGAGCCAGTATGACTACTGTGAGGGGTCATCTGGTTTCCTCAGAGCAGGTCTTCCCTAATACATTCCACTAGGCCATAATAACAGACAACCAGGAGAGTCATTACCCAGTGGCTCTTGTTCCCTTTAAGTTGGAAGGGTGTCTCAAGTTCTCTAAAAGTAGCTTTGAGCCCTGCCATCTCTGTAGATTGTCTGTTAGTCAACAACTTAGAGCCACTGTCTAGAAGGAAATGGAGATTAAGTCACACCAGAGAAGTTAAGCTTGCCTGACTGAGTCTGTATCACCACGAGGAACATGAGTGCCCAAGAGGGAGTCAAGGAAGGCTGGAAGAATGGCCCAGGCAGCAGGGCAAGGGGCACGGAAACCAGCGCCTGAAGTTCCCACGGTCCAAATGGATGGGCCGCCTGTTGAAGCCCAGGCAGCAGGTGATAGCTCTGGAGATCCCCTTATCTATTGGGAGAATGACCTACTTTACAGTGAGCTTAAGGTTCCTGGACCTGAGTCAGCCTGTGCACTGGTAGTCCCTCATTGTTACAGGGCCTTCCTTGTGGGGTTCCCACACGATATACTCCTGGCAGGACATCTGGGGCCAGAGATGACCTTTGCTAGGCCTGTCTCCAACTACTACTGGCCCAGGGTGAACATACCCTTGGATACCTTCTGATATCACCCGACAGGCCAGCAGGACTAAAGGGAAAAATCTGAAAGCTTGCCTGGTTCTCTTTCCTGCTGTTGGCAACCCCTTTAAAAGGGGGGCATCAAAATTGTTGGTCCCTTGGACCCCAAGACAGCCTTAGGCAACAGGTTCATTCGGGTCTTGGAGGATCACTCCATGTGTTTCCCAGATGCCATCCCCTGAGGTTGGTGACTGCACCCGTGGTGGCTGGGTCCTTGATTGGGAATTGTACCCGCATGGGGTTCCTCAAGGAAGCTGTATCTGATAGAGGCACAAACTTCATGTCTGCGTACATGAAGTCCATGTGGGATGAGTATGTGGTAACCTACAAGTTTCCACACCTTCAAACCAACGCAGTTGTTGAGAGATTCAACGAGATCCTGAAAGGCACTCGAGGGGGAGAGTAAGGGAATTCAGCGCACAAGACACACTATACAAATATTGCTATGTTGTTATATCAGTCCAGTGCCATACAGAGAAGGAATGGCATCCCTGCATCCCCCTGATGAATCCTATTGAGTAACATGTATAGCATAATACTAAAGAGCTAAAATGACAGCCCCAAACCAGAGGATTATATTATTATGTGAATATACTCATGAAGTTGTTAAGGACATTTGTAATTGTTTGCCACAACACACCAAGATTAGCTATTTGGCCAACAGTGAACACTGTATGCTCCGGATAACAGTAGTTATGTAAATATAAAAATAGAGCACTTGATTTCGTGTATGTCCCTAACAAAAGCTAGACTTAGGAGTATATCGCATGGATTGGACAAAGAGATTTGTAATTATTTGCCACCACACACCAAGAATAGCAACTTGGCAAACAATGATCATTGTATGCTCTAGATGTCAGAATTTACGTAAATATAATAATAGTACACTTGATGTCCCTATTATTGGCTAGACCCAAGAGTATACCACAGGTATGATTCGCACAAAGAAAATGGTTGATCCGTCTGTTAATCTAGGTTCAGGCACTAATAGTAGTCGTACACATTATATGATGGTTGTTTTATAATGGCACAGTCCACGGAACTGATGTGCTGACACTAGGTTCACATATCGATAAAATGAAGGACAGATATTGGAATAGGTTGCTATCATGTCAGTGGAAGAAAATGACCGATACTTCTTTTGGACATACTGCAAGATGGCGTAACCACTAAGAGATGTGGTCAGTCTTCTATAAACATTGACACGAGCACGCTCACTTACAAATATGACAAACAAGATGGTGTCCGCCCCAGATACGGAAATGAGCGCACTTGCCCAAGAAGAAGATACAGAGACTCTGGCCTGTACACAGGTAAGGACTAGGGCCTCGGGGAATGCAGGATGTTCAAAGTAATTTAATTGTAGGATTACATTGAAGAAGAGCACATGATTTGGGGAACGCTGGGTGCCTCGATGTTACAATCCAGTATTATATGCGGTTTAGGGGATCACTTTCTCCCTGTACATGCAGAATGCTCTCCCAGAGCTCGAGATATGATATGTTGTATTTTCATATACTGAGATATAGCATATTTTGACTGTAACACAAAATAGATATAAGAAGAGAATATACCAGTTAGTGATGCCGTATAACAGCAGAGAGATAACCACATGTATCATAATTTATGTTGAAATGATAATTACAAAACGTTGATTGTATATAATTTACAAATAAAGCACTATTGTTTTTAATTGACACATAAAAACACCAATAAAAAGAAATTTAAAAAAGAATATGCGGTTTAGGGGAAGCGGGCGCCTCAACTTTACTTATTGAGCAAACTCGGACATGTTTAGTTTTAGTTACAGTATATAAGTAATGGATCCCATATTCAGTTTGGTTCCAATATTTGTACACTGCAGGACGCACGATTTAACTGGTGTACACAACTTTGCATTGGCTCTATGCATACCACTGCTATGCCCACAAAGTGGGGAATATATTCACCATGGAGGTATGTGATCTTTAGATACTATACAACATAGTATTAATACTGTACTAGCATGATAATAGTTTTCATTATGGATATTTTTTTGCCCTTTAGAGAGAAACTGTGGACAACAGGTATCATCTTAAAAGGGTAATGGTCACTCCTTTGGAGATAGGGTGAACTCACAAGACTGTTTGAATTATAATACACTGGTTATGCTTGCAGCGTTTTGAGCCCTACTGTGTCTTAACTTTATATGAGCTTTATGCCTTATAACCTTTCCTTATATAATTGCTTGATGTTACTTCACATAATCTGTCCAAATAATGAATTGGTTTTACACATTGATACATGGGTTTACAGCTCACATCTTTCAAATTATAATTTCCCTCTCTAGGAGACTGAAGTGATTGGATGCTGCAATGTGCTAAAGTATGTCACATGTAAAGAACGGTACACCGAAAGGGGTGTGGACAAATGTATAATGGTTTTTTGAGTTGAGAAAAGCATGGGTTTCCATTGGGAATTGCACACTGAGTACAATGTGTATCAGCTGGTTGTAGTGGCAACAGAAGTAATAGGGCGCTCAAATGTACTAAAGTATGTCACATGTAAAGTACTATACTCCGAAAGGGATGTGGATTACTGTAAAATGGATTTTCAAGTTGAGAAAAGCATGGGTTTCCACGGGGACTGCACTACATTGAGTACAATGTGTATCAGTTGACATGAGCACTGGGTGTAATGTTCTAAATGTATACAAAGGATGACTTTGTAAGAAAGATTTTAATTTAATATTTCCAGCCCTGAGGAAGTTGTAGAGTGACTTACCCATTGACGAAACATGTGTTGGCTGGCAGAGGAATCAGAATCCAATTAAAAAAAAGAATTAGAGACTATAAGGATGACTGAATGACTCTTATTTATGTTTATATATGTTTGCATGTGCTCAGAGACTTGTCTCATTTTAGATCCTGAAAGGCATGATAGCGAGCCTACCTGAGTCATTGAGGCAGAAGTGGGACATCCTCTTGCCATGCCTACTATTCGCCTACTGGGAGGTGCCACAGAAGGGGGTTGGGTTTAGTCCAGTTGAGTTTCTTTATGAACACCTCTCAGCTTTATGAGAGAGGGGTGGGAGCAAGCTCCCAGGAAACCCCCTCATCATAAAGTCAGCTACATGCTGGCTCTCCTTAACCAGATGCAGCACTTCTAGAAAAAAGCAAAAGAAAATCTTGAGGCAAGCCAAGAGGTAATGAAACTCTGGTATGACCAGGTGGCTACTCTGGTTCAGTTTCAGCCTGGCTAGAAAGTGTGGGTCATGAAGCCTGTAGAGTCCAGAGCTCTCCAAGATTGTTGGAAAGGCCCATATGAGGTGTAGGAATAGAAGGGAGATGCCACCTTCCTGGTGGACCTCAAGACCCCTAGAAACCCATTAGTGGTGCTCCACATCAACCGCCTAAAACCCCACTTTAAGAGGTCCAAAGCTATGACACCGTAGGTGACAGATGACCAAGTAGAAGAAATGAGTGAACCTCTCCCTGACTTCCTGTCTTCCAAGGAGCATGATGGGTGAGTAGAGGGTCTTGACCTCTCACCAGCTCTGACCTAGAACATGCAAAGTGACTGTCACCAGTTACTGGGGCAATTCTTTTCTATTCTCCATCACCCTTGGGCTAACACACTTGTGTACCCACAACATTGATAGTGGACACAGGATACTTGTGAAAAACAAAATTCACAGGTTGTTGGATAAGGTGAGGGACAGTATCAAGGAGGAAGTCTCCAAGATGCTGTTGATAGAGGTAATTGGTCAAGTCCAGTTATGCTGGTGCCTACGATTTCCCCACGGGGCGCCACCCCAGAACTTAGGTTCTGTGTGGGCTACCAAGGACCCAATGATGTCACTATCACTGACACTTAGCCCATCCTCTGAGCTGATGAGCTCATTGATAGGTTGAGAGCTGCCAAGTTCCTTAGTATCTTTGATCCCAAATTAGGCGACTGGCAGAGGAAAGAGTGAGGTCTGCATTCTTGACCCCAGAGGGCCACTTCCAGTTCCGGATGATGACTTATGGATTAAAGAATGCCCCTACCACCTTTCAGAGGTTGGTAAAGAAGGTTCTGCCTGGGAAGGATGCAATCTATTCCACCAACCTAGATGACATATCTATCTTCGACTCCAGCTGAGAGGAACACCTGTTTCAACTTCAAGAGGTGCTTCAGGCCCTGCAAGAGGCAGATTTGACTATTAAGACCAGTAAATGCCAGATAAGGTAGAGTACCATGGTGTATCTGGGCCAGGTAGTGGACGGGGGCAAAGTGCAGCCCCTCCAGACCAAGACTGAGACAGTCCTGGCCTGGCAGCCCATCAAAACACAGACTGAGGTGAGGGCTTTCACGGTTTTCACTGGATATTACAGGAGGTTTGTTAAGGTGTATGGAACCATTGTAGCCCCCTTAACTGAGCTGACTTCAAAGAAGCAGCCCAAAAAGGTGACCTGGACAGAGGCCTGTCAGAAAGCCTTTAACACCTTCAAGGAGGCCATGTGTACAGCACCTGTACTAAAGGTTCCTGACTTTTCCAAGGAATTCATTGTGCAAACAGCTAATTCAAAGCATTGCCTGGGGGCTTTCTTAGCACTGTTAAATGAGGAGGGTCCAGACTAACCTGTAGCATTAGCAGGAGGTTACTTCCACAGGAACAGAGGTGGAGTGTTCTTGAGAGGGAGGCCTTTACTGTGGTTGGGGCACTGAAGACACTGAGACCATACCTATTTGTGACTCACTTTTAGGTTCAGACAGACAACAGGTCCCTCAGATGGCCCATGCAAATAAGGGGTGAGAATCCCAAGCTGTTGAGGTGGTCAATCTTCCTAAAAGGAATGGACTTTATGGTGGAACACCATCCTAGGTCAGACCGCGCCAATGCTGATGGTCTCTCCAGGTTTTTCCACTGTATTAATGAGAACTCCCAAGAGATTGGGTAGTTCTCCTCACTTTCAGCTGAAGGGGGAGGGGGGCACATGTTAGACCTATTAGCCTTAGGGTGGTCTTCTCTTAAGCCTTTTGCTTATTCCTCTATTTTTGCTGATCTCATTTCTCTTGGCTGTAGGACTTCGCACACTTTACTACTGCTAACCAGGCTAAAGAGACTGTGCCCTCTCCTTTAAACACCAGATTGGCACTTTTAGTTTAATTGTGAGACCCTAGCAAAGTTGTACTGCATGTACCCAGGACCTGTATTTTAAATGCTACTAGTGGGCCTGCAGTACTGATTGTGCCACCCACTTTGGTATCCCCTTTGAACATGTATTAGGCCTACCATTGCAGCCTGTGTGCATATTTTTAAACTGCCATTTCAACCTGGCCCCAAACCTTCTTTTGTAATACATATAAGTCTCCCTTAGGGTAGGCCCTAAACAGCCCATAGGGCAGAGTGCAGTGTATTTAAAAGGTTGGGCATGCAGTTCCAACATTTACATGTCCTGGTAGTGAAAAAGTCTTATTTCATTTTTCACTACTGCAAGGCCTGCCTATCCAATAGGATAACATTGGGTATACCTATTACATTTAATGAATGATAACTTTCAATCCGGAGCAGGCAGGTATGTCAAATTTGGTGTCTAAAGAATTGTCATTTAAAAGCCTCTTTAATTGCAAAGTAAGATTTTAATTCACAATTCCAAAAATGCCACTCTTAGAATTCTTACATTTTCTTGTTTCAACCATTTCATGTCTGCATCCTATATCCTGGGTGTTAGAAATGGGTTTTCTGGTTGGCTAGGGTATGCACCTAAGTCAGCAGAACCCATCACTCTAGTCAGGGCAATTAGTTTTCACACCAAAGAACAGCTGTGCTCACCCTCTGGCAGCTTGGCACAGAGCAGTCGGGCTTATCATCAGAGGCAATTTGTATAGCATTTGCAAAAACACACTCACACAGTAGCACAATGAACACACCACAAAAGAGACTCCACACAGAATTATATAAAAAATATTGTATATATATAGTACATGAATCATGGACTGAAACAACATGAATCAATAATTCCTTTGTCCATTGGAAAATTGTCAAAACATCACAGTTAGTGCAAAAAGATAAAAACGTATATGTTACACCCGTCATGAAAACATCATCACTGCACATACAAATGCAAATCCTGAAATAATACTCGTTATCCTGACAATGCAGTATTATTGACACTGTGACCATATACATACTCCAGAATAACCGTGGTTATCCTCTACAAAATGAACTAACAATGGGTAAAACCATGTGAGGAAATCTAGAGCTAGCCATCATTATTCTGCAAAAATCCCGAGCAGAATGATATCCATACCATCTGTACTTTCAAGGGATATGCCCTTTTACAAACCAAACCACAATTCTTGAGGGGGTAGCAGTTCTACCAAAGTTTCAGGGCTCCCCTTAGGGAGCACAGAATAATGAGTAGAAGTGTCTCAAACAGCATAGTTTCGCCATGCTGGAAGCCCTGCTCACTTTGCTGGACAATAAGGGACACTCCAGATACAATCAGCAGATACTGACAATCAAAAGTGAAACAAAGAGCTGCGAGGTGTGGCCCTCTTCTCCAGACAACTCGGGCCAGACCATTAAGGGAATGCCAGCAAGCAGCTGCTTGCGGGGTGCCGGACAGTATTGAAACTGGGCGGCTGCTGTGCGCAGGCAGCACTTTGTAGGGGGTTGCCAGTGGGGGTGCAGACCTCCCAATCAGGGTGCCCCTGGCCCGATCTCACCTCTAGTGCAGGGGTGTGTGGTCGGACAGCGTTAGGAACCCCGCTGGTCCCGGTAATGCAGAGCACAAGTCCGTAGAGACAACTGGTCTCTGGGGCACATGAAGGATTCCTAACAATGAAGGAACCCCAAAGTAGATGCCTGCTTGTGTCCCGGGGGGACTACTGAGTGTGCATCAAGAAAGAAGCACTCCAGTAGGTCCCTGCTTGTGCCCCGGTGGCTCTGCACAGTGTGCAATGGATCAGAGCAAAGGAATAAACAAAAGGCATGCTGAATTCTATGATTCACACAGCAGTCTGACAAGGTAACAGGAGTATATCTGGGCCATTAAACCCCTCACAAGTGCAGCGGGAGGGAAGGAAAGCCCACAAGCCCCTGATGGACACTGAGGAACACATGCAGGAATATAGGCAGCAGGCCAGCGTACATAATTCTTGGGGTAAAGAGCAGTCCTTCTTGTAGCCCAGAGGGACACAGGTCAGCACAACCATGCGAGTCCAATGGCAGTTCTTCCTGGCAGCATAACAGTTCCTTCTGGCAAGGTGCAGTCAGTGGAGCCAGCAGCATCTGTATACAAGTCCATGCAGTGTATAAAATCATAGGGTCGCAGCCCTTGTGCTTATACTCAAAATGTCTTTTATTTGGAGGTAACTTCAAAAGAACCTTAGAAGTGTGCACCACCCCTTTTCAATTCAGCTCTGGCTCCAGAGGTTCAGTAGGGGATAAACAAGCCCTTTGTGTGAGGTCAGAACACAGCCTATTCAATTGTAAGAGCACCCAGCCTCCCTCTCTCCCAGCCCAAGAACACCATGCAGTATGCAGATGAAGGCATTGGCAACCCTGTTATACCCCAACCTCCCTGTGTGATGGCTGTCTGGAAAGTATGCACAAAGCCTAGCTGTCACTCTGTCCTAGATGTTGTTTGGAGTCAGGCTGTAAAGCACACAGAGTCATAAGCACATAGACATGCCCACTTTCTAAAAGTGGCATTTGTACAATAGTAATGAAACATCCACCTACACCGATAAGCAGGATTTATCACCACTATTCCAAGCATACCAAACATGGCAACGCTACATCTTTCAGATCAGAAATGACCACTTACAGACATATAAGGAAATTCCCAATGCTAACTTAGGAGAAAAGCAGAACTCGCTGTAGTGAAAAACAAAATCGAGTGTTTGTCACTACCAGGACATGCCACACAATTAAGGCACATTTCCTACATTTTATCTACACAGCACCTTGCCCATAAGGCTACCTAGGGCCTACCTTAGAGGTGACATATGTAGTAAAAGGGTATGTTCAGGCTTGGCAAGTAACTTTAAATTCCAAGTCAAGCTGCCTAAAGCTCAACTCAGAGAAGACAGAGGTCCTCGTCCTCGGACCCTCCCCCACCGCCTGGGACAACACCTGGTGGCCCTCTGCCCTCGGAAACCCACCCACCCCTACAGACCACGCCCGAAACCTCGGCATCATTCTCGACTCCTCCCTCATCATGACTCGCCAGATCAACGCTGTCGCCTCCACCTGCTTCAACTCCCTCTGCATCCTCTGCAAGACCTTCAAGTGGATCCCCCCCGAAACCAGGAAGACCGTCACCCACCCACTCATAACTAGCAGACTGGACTACGGAAACGCCCTCTACGCTGGAATCAACAAATCCCTGCTACACAAACTCCGGACCATCCAGAACTCTGCAGCTAGACTCATCCTCGGCGCCTCTCGACGTGAGCACACGACCCAACTCCTGCGAGACCTACACTGGCTCCCCGTCGAGAAGAGAGTAACCTTCAAGCTACTCACCCATGCCTACAAATCCCTCCAAAACATCGGACCCACATACCTCAACGAAAGAGTCTCTTTCCACGTACCCAACAGAAACCTCCGCTCCGCCGACCTCGTCCTAGCAGAAACCCCACGCATCCATAGAACCAGAGCAGGTGGAAGGGCATTCTCCTACATCGCAGCCAAGGTCTGGAACAAGCTCCCAGTCAACATCAGATGCTCCCCTACTCTACAAACCTTCAGGAAGAGCCTCAAGACCTGGCTCTTTGGCTGACCCGGAGCTGCGTCCCCCCCAGTGCCTTGAGACCCTCACAGGTGAGTAGAACACTTTAAAATTCCCTGATTGATTGATTGATTGAATGTGGCAGTAAACTCCGCATGTAGGCACTGCAGTGGCAGTCCTGAGACAGGTTTAAAAGTAGGCCTGGGCGGAAAACTACGCTACGCTCGCGTAGTTTGCGCAACTACGCGCTACGCGAATTGCACATAGCACAGTGCAAAAACGCGCAGCGGGCATTTTTTGCTTGCTCGTGGTCCTCAACGTCAAGTTGGCGACCGCGAGCGAGCAAAATGACATCCCGGCGAGACTTTTTCCTCGTTCGCGATCAGCAACATCAAGTTGCCGATCGCGAGCGTGGAAAATAAACCTCCTGGCGAGATTCTCAACGCGGGGAGGTCAGGTTCTCATTGCGAGTGGTCGCGATGAGAAACTACCAGTCCGCGTTGAGAAAACTGCAGCTCGAGTACAAATCTACTCGAGCAGCAGAAAACGACCGCTTGCACTGTGCAAGATGCCGTTTGCAATGATTGCACAGTGCAGACAAGCATCCGGCACTGTGCAATCATTGCGAACAGCATTTCCTACCGCACTACGCAGTTTGCGTAGTGCTACGCGTAGCTCGCGTAGTACGAAGTGCACTTCGCGTAGCTACGCGTAGCGCTACTATGCGAACTACGCCCAGGGTTATTTAAAAGGCCACTTCTGTGGGTGGTGCAAGCAGCACTGCAGACCCACTAGTAGAATTTAATTTTCAGGCCCTGAGTATATGGGATACACTGCACAAGGGACTTACAAGTAAATTAAATATGCCAAACAGGTGTACACCAATCATACCATGTTTAAAAGAGAGAGCACATGCACTTTAGCACTGACTAGCAGTATTAAAGTTTCCATTGTTCTTAAGCCAACAAAAACAGGTCAGAAACAATACAGAAGGAAGGCAAAATGTTTTGGAATAACCCTGCAAAAATGGGCAGGTCCAGCACTGGGTCATATGACTAGGTGTATCTGGCAGGTGGTCTTTGTGTATTGCTCCCAGATAGGGAGACAAAGAGGAAATAGGTGATAGCTGGATGGGCCATCTTTGACTTGATGAGGGGAAGGGGCTGACACCTACCACACTTGCACATCTCAAAGGCTCTACCCAGCACATTCACAATGGGCTCTGATACTAGTCCTTTGTGACCCCAGACAAACGGGCCAGGGCAGGAGGGCCGGAAATTTCAAACACATCTGGAGGTGAACACCTCCAGAATCTGTCTCCTACTTCAAAGTGCGTACCAGGTATAAATAATGGACCCTCAGATCAAACTCTTCAGTCCACCCCTAGATCTGTGGAAGCCTCAGAAGGACTGCTGCACTGCTCTGCCAGAAGAACTGTTACTATGTTGCCCTGCTGCTGCCTGAGGGAGAAGGCCTGAACTTTGCATCTTAAACCCAGGACTACAAGAGTGACTCCAAGGGCTAGTTGGCTGGCCTCCTGATCAGAGCCTCAGGGACAAAAAAGCTCCAACCACCTGGACTCTGCCTGCTGTGAGTATTGCCCCCTAAGTGGTGCCAACCCAGTCCTGGACCCTTATAATAATAAATGCAATTTGTAGAGCGCACGGCAACCTCAGCTGAGGTGTCCCGGAGCTAGTTGCGGATTCAGGGTGTGGGGTAAAACAAAAACGGGTCAATAATACAGGTTAAAAAAACAGGTTTTTAATGCCTTCCCTAAGGCCTGTTCTGAATCCAACATGCGGAGGTGGACGGGCATAGCATTCCAAAGTTTGACAGTTATCACTGCGAAAGATCTGCCACCTATCCTGGCTTTAAAGAAGCGAGGAATCCGAAGAAGTCGCAGGTGGTTTGATCTCAGGGCCCGATCTTGATGGTATACTTGCAGTCTCTGCCTGAGATAATCCGGGCCCTGATCTCTGGTGGCTCTGTAGGCCAGAGTGAGTGACTTAAACTCAATCCTCCTGCTAACAGCCAATAGAGTCGCTACAAGTGCGGGGAGATGTGATGGCGAATCGGCACAATTCTAATTAATCTGGCCGCGGTGTTTTGAATTATCTGCAGCCTGCAGACAAGATAAGCTGGCAGACCCAGATAAAGGCTATTGGAATCGTCCAGCTGGGAGGTCACCAGGGCGAGGACCGTAGTCTTCCTGCGGTCCTCCGGCAGGAAATGTAAACATTTCCTCACAGCTCCTAACTTCCAGAAGCACGCAGAAGAGACATGGCACACCTGCATCTTGAAAGAGAGGTCATTATCAAATTTAAACCCCAAATTTCTGGCTGAATCCACCGGGTTAGGTGGTGGGTTCAGCTCTGAGGGCCACCACAGATTTGAGGGTGGTGGTGCCGCCTGGCTAAAAAACCAAACCTCCATTTTCTCAGCATTAAGCTTTAAGCAATTCTCATTCATTCAGGCCGAGATGTTTTTCAGGCATTGCTTAAAGTTAAGAAAGTCCACCTCCGAGTGTTCTTTGAAAGAGAACACCAGCTGTGTATCAACAGCATAGGAGACTACCCTCACACCCCATGTCGCACCCAGGGTAGCCAGAGGGGCAAGGTAGACATTAAATAATAGCGAGCTCAGCGCCGAACCCTGCGGTCCCCGCAAACAATGGGTTTCTGGGAGGAGACGAAAGGACGTAGAAACACGTGTTGCGAACGATTCTTCAGGAACGACTGAAGCCAAGACAGAGCTGTACCCGCACTCCCACTTGTCTCAATCTTTCCAGCAGAATCGGGTGGGCTACAGTGTCGAAAGCTGTGGACAGATCAAGTAACACCAGCATAGCTGAGGCGACCTGGTCCACAGATTCACGTACTGTTTCTGAGACTGCAAGGAGTGCGGTCTCCGTGCTGTGCCCAGCCATAAACCCGATTGCGAGTCATGTAAGTGACTGTTCGATTCTAGGAATACTTCCAGTTCCTTCCGGTGCTGGCAGTAGGGAAATGGGTCTAAAAGTCTTGTGCTCCGCTGGATCAGCATCTGGTTTCTTTAATAAAGGCAGCAAGAATGCTTGTTTCCAGACGACTGGGTAAATACCAGTATTCAGGGAGGAGGTCCAAATCTGGTTCAGAAACGGACTAAGCCAGGGGGCCAGAAGTATGAGCTGGGCATGGATCTCCCGGAGACCCCGACTTGCACTTGGACAGCTCCCTGAGTGACTCCTCCAAAGGCAATGGGCAGAATTCAGACCAAGTATAGGGAGAGTCTGGCATTAGACTTTGCAAGAGGGAGGAGGGAAGCGCCGGTAGAGGAAAGGTGGAGTAGATCATTTAGATCTTTTGCTCAAAGTAATCTGACAGGCCAGCGCAAAGGGTAGGAGAGGTCTCAAATGTGCTATCCAAAGTGATTAGTGAAGTTTTTGACAATTTAAAAAATTTCTTTGACCTAGTTATCAGATTTTTTGATTTGGTTAGAGAAATATTCCCTCATCATGCTGCGCTTTAACCTATGGAATTTTTTCAAAGCCTCTTTATAGAGGCATTTAGCCGCCAGAAAATAGGACTTTCTCAAGGAATATTCTAATTTCTTACAGAGACTTTTCTATGTTCGTAGTGTCGTGTAGTTCCTATAGTACCCATGCAGGACCTGCGCGTTTGGATAACATAAACCGTGGGCTTGGTGTTAGACTGACTCTGTGCACCCCCACCGCATATGTTAGCCTGATTTGCATTAGCTAGCTCACAGTGCCACTAGAATCTCCTCTTATCGGGAGAGATTAGTTTCTGGCAACCTTAGATCATGACAACCCAAATTCCTCAGAATCGTGGAAACAATGTACTACCTTTCGCTCAGTCACTCGTGCTTACTTATTCGGTTTGTCTCAGAGAGTTACACAGAATAAACAGTCTGGGCGTTTCAATAAGTATTTATTGAACAGTTGTTATTCTAGTGTAAAATATATGTGCTGCAGCAACCAGCAAACAATAGCAGAGATATATTATCAGCAGTACGATAAAAGCAAAGGGATAGAACAGTTCTACCATATTGCAATAGTCATGAATACATACATGAATATAAAAAGCATTATGAAAGGTCGCGTACTCCTACGATGCCTAACTAGATGTACCTGAGTGTACCTAGCATATGTGTAGGTCTAAAAGCCGAAGAGCCAAGAATCCTTCTAGGATTTAGTCGAACCCCCATACCTGAATAGAGAGAGTGTGGGACCCCGTCCTGGTCTCGAGTTGGACACCCCGCAAGGGCTGTGTTAGACCGCTGTCAGCTGGAGCGACTGCATGCAGGAGCCTCAGCGTCTCTGGTCAGTGTGTCAGCATGGAAGTCTTGGTTCCCTCTGTCTTACCGGGGTAAGATGTGGTGTATTTATACCCTGAAGACTCTAGTTGCTTCGTATGGTTTGTATTGGCCCTTGTTAGACTTGAGGAAGACGTCAGGGGTGAACTTTGTACATACATATTATGCAGGTGGTGTATTACTAGAGAGCCATGCATAATTGATGAGTACAGTGTGGGCCTTGTTTGGGAAAAACCCTGCTGTATTTAAAACCACAGACTAGATAACGTTCAGCCCTCAGAGCTCGTTGTTTACTAGCGAGGACCAATGTAGGTGAAAGATCATGCCTATATAAGGAATCATGACTATAATAGGACATGTACATTTATGACCGCAATAGGGCATATGCGGCTTTGACCATAATAGGGCAAGTACGAATATGACCGTATTAGGGCAAATACAAATACGTCCATTTTAGGGAATGTATGAATGGGTCTACATTAGGGCCTCTATACGGGACATAACACCCACTCCTCTTCCGGATAGGATGACAATGACCATACTTAAAATCTGGACAATTTAAAAACATTTTTAAAGCAAGTAAAAACATGGTTTTAAAATTGTTAAAAAAAATTCAAAAAAATGTTACAATTCAGCTATTTCCAATTGCCACTAAAAAAAGAAATGTCTATTTTGTTTCTCTATATAAGTTGCTTCACTCAAAGCGGAAGAAGGCCATGCTTTTCTCAAGCGAAAGTGTCAATTTAGGAAATGTTCCAAATTTACTCTGTTATTATGAAAACGAGTGGAGAAGCTGAATTCTTTCCCAGGACACGATGAGCCAGTGTGAGATTAGGTGTCCTGGCTGGGAAGCACAACATTATCAGTGTGAGCTACTGCAGACGACAAATCCAATGCCTCACAGAGAACGTCAATCGCACATAGATGGTATGTAGCACTGCCAACAGTCGGTGCTGCGGCAGCTTGTGCGGCAGTTGTTACCTGGGTGCCTGTGGAGGAGTCACCTAACCCAGCAGGAGCAAATGGCAACTGTGGATTCTCAAGGAATGCATTCATCAGAATCGGAAGACGCTGGGGACAACGCAGAGCATGGGCCTTTAGGGGGTCCAGCATTGCATCCGTGTCCGGAGGCGCATCTGATGGAAATGTTAAACAAAGATCCAACGTGCATTCTTCTCCGCAAAGCAGGCATCGAAGAACAGGTAGGATGCAGTCTACCCAGACTGGTCGAAAGGATAGAAACCTGGCATTGAGTTCTCGCAGGCAAGAAATGCCCAGAAGTTGTACCATGCGTTCACGGTATTTCCGCTCCAGGAGCATGTTCGCCATTCCCTCGGGAATTGGGCCGTCCATTGCGTAGCAGTAGTATTATGAATAGGACCCCTGCAATCAGCAATAGGATAAGCGGGAGTCCTCCAAATACGCTTCCCAATACGGAGTGTATAAAATTTGGGATTACTCCGAGGACTGTCTGAAAGGTGCTTAACAGTCCTGACCCTATGGTCTTAAATAGGTGTACAATACCGCTCGTATCAGACATATTGAAGGTACGTCCCACCATTTCTACGAAATGAAAGGGGCAGTTTGTACGTATAAGCGCCTGTATCTCAGTCGAGGTCCTTGCAACTTGAAGTTCATAGGTTTCTCGAGTGGAGGTTAAGGGCACAGGTTGCTGTAAAAGCATGGCTTGCATTCTGCTCAGAGTATCAAACTGTATGAAAGAAATGTTCAGTGAAGGCCATAGCGGCGCCTCCCTTACTGTGTTCAGTGGCGGAAACAATACTTGCATACAGCAAGTAACCCTGGAGTTAACAGTGACCAGATAGGCGACGCCCGGAAGCATCCCACAGCAACCTTGATCATTTAGCTTCAAGTAACTCCCATTCGAGAGCATCTAAAAAACCGGTGTGATCATGGCCGCTGGGGTCCCTGTCATGTGACACGATAGGTTTGCTACTGAACCGTTACAGGCTCCGTGTAGTGAAATATCCTGACACATGAGAGAACCGCTTAAAGCGTTCTTGCAGTTTGTACCACTCAGATATACTTCTCGATCCCCATTCCGGCATCGGTATCTATATGGTAACTCCCAAGTTTCCTTAATGTAACCCTTACCCATCTTTTCATATTTGCCTGCCTGCCTTTACTCAAGGCAATATTGAAACTGAAACGTAGTGACCGGCAGAGTGATTTGGCCATGAATTAGCCATTCTGTTGATGGTGATTCGGCTACAGTAAATGGTAACCTTTCCAGTTTCTCAATACGCAGCATTGTATATTTGGCTCCCCTTTGTGCCATTTCTGTCTGTTTATCAGTTAGATTGTATTCTAAAAACAGAGACGTGGTGTTTATGAAACGCCAGGGCACATAGCCTGCACGCAAAGATTGTAGCGTCCAGCTTAGCATCATAATAGAACGTAGCTGAGACTGCCCGTGTTGTAACAAGGCCAGATCTTATTCTAATATGTCGATTGCCGAAGACACAATGTTGCCTAAGGAGTAAATTCTGGAGGTCAAAGTTGTTAACCCATTATCCACTACAGCTAATGCCTTCTCTAAGTTAATACGGTCTATTTCCCGTATTCTTTCTGCGGCCTCCTGTTGGGATATTTTCCAGTTTTCATTATAGTAGGCATAAATGCCAGCATATATGAAACGTTTCTGACGTGTTTTCCTTGGGCCTAGTAAAAAATCCCTAGGGTCTACATCAGATGTGAGTAAGGTCAAGTGATGTTTTACTTCTGTGAGTGTTGAGGTCTCTAGCCAATCAAGGCACAACTTCCCAACACTATAGGATGTCACTACCCCTGGGTGTTGTCTCTGTACATAGCACGTATCTGGCCTATGGATACTAAACCCTTCGGTTGTATTCATAAATCTCTGTTGACAGGTGTTTGTGTCAATGGGCCAAATCAACCATTTCATCCAATCAGGATCTGATCTGTTGTACCGGAGAATGTCATCTAATCCTACCCCTTGTGTAGTTGAATTCTGCCCCCCACCCATCTGTGATGGTGTAGGAAACCCGGGTGAGTTCAGTTCCTTATTCCTGGCTAGTCCAAGACAGGATGTCTGTTGCACAGTGTCATTTAGAAATATTATCTGCTGTGGAATGAGGCATGCTCTAAAAAGCGCTTCTGTTCCCTGGACTTGCCAGTCCCTAGAACCCCAGAATGATTTTAAATCTATAGTGTCCTTCCATAGGTCGAAACCCTGTGTAGACAACTGGGCCATAAAGGAAGCAGAGTAAATCTGTTTGGTGTTAGTCAACATAATTTTCTGTGCTGATGTTGTTGCCACTTTGTAATAAAAAGACCTCGGGTCAGATGTATTGAACCCTGAAAAGTATGTGAATTTCTGTGCAAAAGTTTGCGAACTACCTTTTGGAGGAGTTGGGCAGTGTTCCCACTGGTGGTATTCAAATACATTTCTAGGTGTTATAGATTTATGCAAGAAATGATGACCATAATGTTGGTAACAGTACAATGTATCATAGTCTGAAGTACCTTCTAACATTGCATTGTTTGGAAATGCGGCAGTTTTTTCTAAATCAGACATCATAGCATTTACAGTTTCAGTGTCCCAATCATCAGAAAATGTACTGGAGGTAATGATATCACTTAAAGAAATTTTAAATACATGTTTAAGCTTTAAAAGTTCAGTCGGACCGAATATATCATAATCAATCTTGTCCCATACTATACCGTCCGGTATAGGAACTGCTGTGATGTTCACTGATGCAAAAGAAACAATTGATGGACAGAATGCTGGACAATGCAAACATTCACCCCCAGTCACAAGGATCTGGGTTAAATCCATCATTCTTTTGCTCACCACACCACCCCAGTTTGGACCCAGCCATATGCAAATCAGTCTTGACCCTGTTCCTTGTGGGAACAGTCCAGCCCGAACTTCCAAGCCAGGTCCTCCCTGGACCGGAAACAAGCATCCTGGGACCGGTTTCAGAGCATCACCCTTCTTTAGCCAGGCTAGCTTGAATCCAGTGGTGTAGTGAGCACGGGACCCATGTCTGGGCATACCCTTCCCACTTAGGGCGACAAATGCAAAAGAAACAATTGATGGACGGAATGCTGGACAATGCAAACATTCACCCCCAGTCACAAGGATCTGGGTTAAATCCATCATTCTTTTGCTCACCACACCACCCCAGTTTGGACCCAGCCATATGCAAATCAGTCTTGACCCTGTTCCTTGTGGGAACAGTCCAGCCCGAACTGCCAAGCCAGGTCCTCCCTGGACCGGAAACAAGCAACCTGGGACCGGTTTCAGGGCATCACCCTTCATCAGCCAGGCTAGCTTGAATCCAGTGGTGTAGTGAGCACGGGACCCACGTCTGGGCATACCCTTCCCACTTAGGGCGACAAATGCAAAAGAAACAATTGATGGACGGAATGCTGGACAATGCAAACATTCACCCCCAGTCACAAGGATCTGGGTTAAATCCATCATTCTTTTGCTCACCACACCACCCCAGTTCACTGAAGACAAGTCTCTTGGTTCGCGATGTGAAGACTGGTGTAGTTTTAAAATCAAATTGACTCTTTGGGCTGTAGAGCTCTGCTGGAGGTATCGTCCATTAATAAGCATACAAAAAGATATTATTAAACCTAGCTAGAAAAGAAAAAATAAAATCCCAGTGATATACCATAGTTCAATCCAAGGTGACACCAGGTAAGTCTTTCTAAAAAAGTTCAAAAAGTCAGTGAGTTTCTGTTTGCGTGATTTTTTGGCTGGCGTCGTTTCCGGCTCGCTTGCATCCAGTGAAAACGTATCAAAGTTCATGAAATAGCCAGAAGCAGTTCGATCAATTGTTGGAATTGCATAGGTATTTGTTGAAATTGGATTTTGCTCTTGACGAGGCATGTTGACTTAGATGTCTGTAGTCGGTCTGATTGCAACTTGGTTGTTAAGTTGATTTTCATTTTGAAGATGAATTTCTTGTTGAAGTGGAACGAGTTCCATAGCATTGTTGCTTAGTCCTTCATTCTGTACAGGTGGCTCTTCAAACATGATGAGTCTTTCTGTTTGGACTTCTTGGATTGTAGCGAGAGGAGGGCGTCTGCTACTGTGGAGTCCACGTGGCCTACTGTTTAGTATCGGCCACATAGTGTGGTTTGATTAAGTCGATTGAGACAAATCTTTTCTCCTTTTTCCCGGCAAGAGGCAGCAGAAGTACAGTTCTTGTGCCTTGGATTGCAAGGACGGGTACAGGTTTTCGGTAGGATGGCCCAAATTCTTTCTTATCAGCAATCTTCTCTCTGACCAGATCCCCGACTTTTGGGATCCTGACAGGTCTTGCCGTTACTGCCTTGACTTCCTCAGTGGCGGCCTGTTTCTGGAGCACGTTACTTAGTTGTGTCCTGGATTCATTTAGATCCTGTAAAACAGCCAAACGATCATGGATATCAAATGGTTTTTCATCCGCCACTGTGCCTTCACAATCAAGATCAGGTACCCACATTCTTGTCCCAAATAGGACCTCGTAAGGAGTGACACCCCCTAGAGAGCTTCTTGGCTGATTGTTAATCGCTCGTTGTACCCCATAAAGGTGATCAACCCATCTACCGCCTTTGCCTAATACCCTAGCTGTTAAAGATTGCTTTAAGTCAAGGTTTTTTCTCTCCACAACAGAATTTCCCTCGGGATGGTACGGAGAGGAGTAGCGCAATGCTACGCCCATTCCTTCCATGACCTCTTTGTAAGCCCGAGAGCTAAACGCCGGGCCACGGTCAGAATGTAACGTGCCAATTGCGTATGTGCCGATAAAGACTCGCAAATCTTTTATAACAGTTCGAGCGTCAGCCGAGCGCTGAGGCCAGACCTTGAGGAAACTTGAGCTGGAAGTACA
Organism: Calotriton arnoldi; assembly: GCA_963921515.1. NCBI lineage: Eukaryota > Metazoa > Chordata > Amphibia > Caudata > Salamandridae > Calotriton > Calotriton arnoldi. Next base: position 156,641 of record CAWUFW010005809.1, read on the forward strand.
CGAACGGACAACCTAATGCTGTCTAACAATGGTATCTGTACTGGACGTGTTGCGGTGGACCCTTCCATCTGCTTGCAGATGTCGCAGTTCCAGACATAGTCTCTAATCTGCCTTCTCATCACGGGCCACCAGTAGCGTTGTTTCAACAAAGAAACAGTCTCCCTAAGTCCCTTATGTACAGAACCTTTCCCTTCGTGTGCCGCCACAATTAAACCTTGCCTATGATCCATATTTGGTATTACTCTATCCCCCACTCCAGGAATCTGAGCATATGGAATGTTTTGTGCATCTAACTTGTAGGAGTACTTGAGTGGAAATTTCTTTGGTACTGCTGTGCTGCCTTTGCGTGAAGCATTGACAGCTACCATAATCTCGCCGTCTACTCTCGTCTTTGAACGAGTAACTGCAGCTACGGCGGCTGTGCATACACCCCACTTTGCGGCTTCATCAGCCAATGAATTCCCTTCAACGTGAACACCATCACACTGATGACTCAGTGTATGTATTACGTGAGCCCTTGGTAGTTCGTTTCTCAACTCCACTACCTGTTCCCATAGCATTTTATGCTTAATTGTGCCACCTTTTGCATCTTTGAACCCGTTTTGTTCCCAATGATGTAAATATTCATTGTACGACTGTACACAGTAAAAGGAATCACACACAATTAGTGTGTGGAATTCGTTTTCCGTGTTTACAAGTGCCAGTATAAGTGCTTTTAACTCTGCCGTGCAGTCTCCTAGAGATTGCGTTTTAGTGCAACTCAGATGGAACTTTCCATCGTGCATGCGACCTTTAACAATCGCACACGCTGCGCTATAAGCTTGCTTACTCCCTATGGCCGGTTGAGCAGATCCATCAGTGTAAATAATGTATTCATACTGATCTAGAGGCAAAATCTCATTTGGTAGAGGATATTCTTGTTCGTATTGCAGAAATGCTTGTGTTTTTAAACTTGGATCAAATCTGTATTCAACATCCGTTGCAGTAAGAGAATGAGCCCATTGTATCCATCTTGGATGTAAGGCTTTAGCATTTGGAATGCTAGCTTTTGTAACAGCTTCTAAAGCTGGTACTGGGGTCACGACAATTATGCGTTTACCCTGAGCCTGAGCTCTTTCTCTTGCTACAGCGGTCTGCACTGCTGTCAGGATTTTTTCTGTTGAAGTGAAACGCATCTCTGCGTTTGTGTACAGGTGTGATTTGTATGCGATTGGTACTGTTTCGCCTTCATTGAAAGTCAAATAAGTGTACCGCATTGACCCGCTATTACTCGGATCACTAAGTTGCATACGTTTACGTGTGTCTGTAAATGTTTAGAAGCTATCATGTCTTCCTGTAGGGAACGCAGGATATTTGTATGTTCCTGTGTCCATTGTCTGACTGAAAATCAGGTTTTATTAAGTCGTAGAAAGGTTTTACTCTTTTTGCGTAATCCAAAATGTATGTTCGACCAAAATTTAGGAATCCCAGAATTGATTGTAAATGCTTCAATGATTTTGGAGGTTGGAGCAGCACACACTTTTCTAAAAAGTTAGCTGCTAGGCTTTTTCCTTCACTTGACAGCTCATACCCTAAAAATAGGACACTGAGGTGGGCAATTTTTGATTTTTTTAAATTAAATTTATAGCCCTCCGAGGCAAATCCCATAATAATGGTGCTCACCCTGGTCAAGTGCCTCGGTAAGTCATCGTCCGTCAGATAAATATCACCCACATAGGACAATGCTTCTTCATCCAAATTTTGGAGTAACTCTGTTACTCTTGCTGAAAATACCCCGGGCTATTTTTATACCCTTGGGCTAGTCAACAAAATTGTCGCTGGGACCCTAACGCACTGAATGCGGTCAGATACCTGCTTTCAGGCGCTATTTTTTGGCAGAAAAATCCATTTGAGATATCAAGTGTTGTTTTGTATTTTTTGCGCACAATGTTATTCATTAATGCGGCACTGTGTGCATTTTAAACTGCAAATGTCTTTGTGCAAGTGTTTAAATGTCGGTAATCCAAAACTAAACGATATGTGTTGTCAGGTTTAATTACGGGAAACAAATGATTGTTCATAGGTGAAGTGCAATTTTCAATCACCCCCTGGTATTCTAGTTGATCTAGGATCTCCCTGACTTATTTTTTAGCTTCCTGCTTTATAGGGTTTTGCCTTTGAGCATTTGGGGAAACTTTTAACGGGATCACGTGGTGGGTTGAATCCTCATTCCAACCAACATGATTTTTGTACAATGCTGGAGCTTGGGCAACCGCCCACGCATATGCATGTTTTAAACGAGGTCGGAAAAGGCTGGAAAAATTACAGTTTCTCCCTTAGGGCACTCCATGACGAATGCTGGCGGACAGTCTTGTTCTGCTAATAGAATGTCATAACCAGATGACAGATTTTTCCAAAAGAGACCTTTAATTTTTCTGGGTTTGTCCCCCTCCAGCCGGAGTGTTATCTCATGTAACGTATGTGGGACACTTACCCGATTATCAGGTGTTTCCACCGTGATATACTCACTCAACTCGCTGTCACCAGAAATTCCTTCAGGTTCTGGCGAGCTATTGTTACTTCTGCCGCGCTGTCTAGCATCGTCAGAGCCCATTCCCCGTTCAGAAGCTGTGTCCTCAGAATTCTGGGCATGTCTGATCTTGAGACCTGCTACCTTCTTCTTTTTGAACTGAGGTTTCGATTTTTGTTTATCTTCTTTTTTAGGTGCGTAGTCTGCAGCGAATTGCGTGTCTCTGGACTTTGTACGCTCCTCTGACCGCCGTTCCCTCTTGGAGTTTTTTGATGAACGAGAGGAACGATTATCAGTATCCTGATACCTGTCAGGTTTTTTAATATTATCCCTATTCCTGAGGTTATACCTCCTTTCAGAGGGCTCCTGTTGAGGAGACCTACCTCTGGATTGAGATCTGCTGTCTTTAGACTTTTGTGGTTTTTTATTTTCCCACTTCTTTTTAGAAGAAGTAGGTGTCTGCTTTGTAGTTTCCTTTTTAGGACTGCCCACCTGTTGTGGTTTTAATGCTTTCCAACCTAAACTGTCTCGGCCTAATTCTGCATATGCAGTTTCAATTATTTTGGGTAGTTCGTGTTGTTGATCTATTGGACCGAACTCCCTTAGGCGTTGGCGGATCGCCACTGAAGTTGCTTCCCCCTTAATGTTAGCTAGTATCATGGCTGATACCTGGTCAAAGTTATTTAGTAACTTCATCCCTAAGTTAAGGGGAGGTTCTGCTCCGTACTCATTTTGTATCTGTCTCAATACGTTTGGCACTACTGCTAAGGACGGGATACCATGTGTTCTGGTATATATGGCAGCACAGACTGAACCCCAAGAGGTGCAGTCCTCTATTTGTGGTGTGATCCCCATGGGCAAGCAGATTGTCAGAATTCTGTGTTTTTCATAGGTGGTAGTATTCGGGAATACTGCCTCAAGCTGAGTTATTTTCTGAGCTATCCAGAATGGTATTTGTTCGCATTTCGCGGGCATTTGCCCGTTACCGCGTGTAATGTTTGAGGAGTAATTTTATTTCCTGTACCCTGAGCTGGAGTACTATTTGCTGCACCTGGTGCAGGTTGGATTGTTAAAGTCCTCATGACGAATTGTGTCAGGTTTCTGTAGATTTTAATTAAATCTCTGTGCTGTACGAGTAATTCTGGCTGTGGCATTGTTCCGATGTCAGGATGCGGTGTGTAAGCCGCTAGTATTGGCCATGTGGCCCCGTCTCCTCCGAGTGGGCCTAATCTTACTCTTCCTTGTACGTGGGGTAGGGCGCCATTAAACCAGTAATAATGTTCCTGGTAAGTGAGTGGAATCTCTATGTCCTCAAACGGGGCAAGGTCATGTGGTGCATCTCCTCTCAAATAGTAGTGAAATGTATTTGTTATGGCATTTGCTGCTGGGAATGTTACCCATGAATAGAACACCTCTGTTTTGTTTGATTTGTGTGCCTCAATCACGAAAACTACCATGCCTCCCTTGGCTGGTAAGCCATTTTCTAATAGTCTTATGGTGATTGTCCTTCTGAATTTTGGTGCAATCTGCACTGCATCCTCAGGATCTTCTCCTTCTGTTAAGAAATTCAGGTCAACTCTCTCATCCCCTGCCTCGGAATCAGGCATGTTTAGAGGAAGAAGTGTTCACAGAGAACTAAGATGAGGTATTATGCACAATTTAGGAACTAAATATCCTTCAAGCTTGATTAACCAACAGCCGATAAATAGGATATCTTGCCTACTCAGCTGTGGCGGAGTTTATGCCCACCCACTCCAGACGTCTCTGGGGTTTTGTGAGTAGGTTCTCTGAGAATAGCACGACAGAAATACTCAGATTCTACTGTTAAATAAGTACCCAACCAACGTTGGCGGCGCCATGTCGTGTAGTTCCTATAGTACCCATGCAGGACCTGTGCGTTAGGATAACATAAACCGTGGGCTTGGTGTTAGACTGACTCTGTGCACCCCCACCGGATATGTTAGCCTGATTTGCATTAGCTAGCTCACAGTGCCACTAGAATCTCCTCTTATCGGGGAGAGATTAGTTTCTGGCAACCTTAGATCATGACAACCCAAATTCCTCAGAATCGTGGAAACAATGTACTACCTTTCGCTCAGTCACTCGTGCTTACTTATTCGGTTTGTCTCAGAGAGTTACACAGAATAAACAGTCTGGGCGTTTCAATAAGTATTTATTGAACAGTTGTTATTCTAGTGTAAAATATATGTGCTGCAGCAACCAGCAAACAATAGCAGAGATATATTATCAGCAGTACGATAAAAGCAAAGGGATAGAACAGTTCTACCATATTGCAATAGTCATGAATACATACATGAATATAAAAAGCATTATGAAAGTGCGCGTACTCCTATGATGCCTAACTAGATGTACCTGAGTGCACCTAGCATATGTGTAGGTCTAAAAGCCTAAGAGCCAAGAATCCTTCTAGAATTTAGTCGAACCCCCATACCTGAATAGAGAGAGTGTGGGACCCCGTCCTGCTCTCGAGTTGGACACCCCGCAAGGGCTGTGTTAGCCCGCTGTCAGCTGGAGTGACTGCATGCAGGAGCCTCAGCGTCTCTGGTCAGTGTGTCAGCATGGAAGTCTCGGTTCCCTCTGTCTTACCGGGGTAAGATGTGGTGTATTTATACCCTGAAGACTCTAGTTGCTTCGTATAGTTTGTATTGGCCCTTGTTAGACTTGAGGAAGACGTCAGGGGTGAACTTTGTACATACATATTATGCAGGTGGTGTATTCCTAGAGAGCCATGCATAATTGATGAGTAGAGTGTGGGCCTGTGTTTGGGAAAAACCCTGCTGTATTCAAAACCACAGACTAGATAACGTTCAGCCCTCAGAGCTTGTTGTGTACTAGCAAGGACCAATGTAGGTGAAAGATCATGCCTATATAAGGAATCATGACTATAATAGGACATGTACAGTTATGACCGTAATAGGGCATATGCGGCTTTGACCATAATAGGGCAAGTATGAATATGACCGTATTAGGGCAAATACGAATACGTCCATTTTAGGGCATGTATGAATGGGACATAACAGTAGTTCAGTGGAAAAACAGGGGGCTGAGGGTTTCCGTCTAGAAGACGTAACCGACCTGAGTGGGGCGGCAGTGTCTAAAGCCGAAGTGACCCAGCGGTTAAAGCTGGATGCATAACTGTCGGGATCACCCGTCAGCTGTGGGATAGCTTCTTGGAGTGGCGGCCCCATAGCTTCTGGGGTGACCTTTCTCCAGTTTCTCCTCCTGTCAGTAATCGACAAAGACTTAGATAGACTGAGTTATAAACTGAAGCTGAACGGTCCGACTAAGTCAGGCGTTCGGGTGCCTCCACTTTAAGGTTAGGATTGTTAGAAAAAATTAGGTCAAGCATATGGCCCACAATGTGAGTGGGGGCGGTAACCAATTGCGAGAGATTTAGACCCGCTAAAGTTTCCACAAACAGGGATGCCTAGGAGCAGTTTTCATCATCCGCATGGACTTTGAAGTCTCCCAGCAAAGTTAGATTGGCATACTTTAAAGAGAGTTGAGCGGCGAAGTCACAAAGCTCTAGCAAGTGGCTGGAAGGGCTGTCGGGGGGTCTATATACTAATATCCCGGCAAGCCAAGGAGGAGGAGGATGAGATTCTGACACAGAAGGTCAGAGTCTCAATATTCCCAATGTGCTCCCCTCTCATAGTGGAGATCTCCCAATCATCCCTAAGGAAAACTGCCACTCCCCCACCTATCTTGTTGCCACCCCGATTGGCACAAGTAATCCGAAAGCTGTCGGGCACCGCCAGCATGAGGTCAGGGTTTGTGCCCTACCACAGCCAAGTTCCTGTTAGGAACATGAGATCCCAAGGGTTCGGTTCCAGGGAGAGCTAGATATCCTCTGCATGTTTAGGTAAAGATCTGCAGTTGAGCAAGCAGGCCCTGATATTAATGCTTTTGGCCAAGGGGATACCAGGGGGGGCCAAGAAGTGGTAATATTGCCTCTATCCCGCCCACTGCTAACCACCAGCTTAAACATGCAAGTGCTGCAGCAGTACTCAAAGGTGCCCGTCCCCAGGTCTATCTGGCCTTACCCAACCAGGCTGCTTTGTCCATGTTCAGAAGCTGGTCCCTAGACCAGGTAATAGGAGTCAAATTCAAAGTTTGGGCAATTTGTCTGGAGCTGGCCGCGAGCCGGAAGCGGACGGGCGCAGACGGGCTTGCCTTTGGCGCCCCAGCGGCGCCCCGGCTGCATGCGTCCGCTGCTTGTCCACGACGCAGCTGCCATTTAAATAGGAGGTCGGGCCGTCCTGTTGACGACTAGACCGCCTATCAGTTTCCCAAGCGGGATGAGTAAAAATGTCTGCGCCCTTTGCAGCAAACAGGCAAGGCAGAATCCCTTCTCCTCCAGAACCAGACAGGTGAGGGAGTGGAAGTGGGCCTGAAGGTGCTTTGCCAGTCCAGCTGTGGTCCTGAGCAGAACCGACACAGCGTGATGCATCTCCTCACAGCCGCTTAGGATCTACCGCAGTACAACAGATTCCAGACACAGGACCTCGCATTTCAGCCCATAGCTTCCTTGGAGCCACTGCTGTGTGACTCATCCTTGATGCAGGCCTTTGTATTGCGAGCCCCTCATCGACGGCAGCCTTGACAACGATGCAGGACTTTGGATTGCAGGCCCACAGCTCCTTCAGAACCGTCTGTGGGCAAGGCATCTTCGCCACAGAACTTTGCATCCCAAGCACCTGGTCCCTCTACACGTCCCGCAATCCTTCGTGGTCGGCATGAATTTCTGGCTGTGTCACAGTTCGGCACGACCAGATAACCACATTTGGCGCTTTGTGCTTTTAGGCCCTATTTTTACTTAAATCTTTAAAATTGCATATCTCCAGTTGTACTGACTGGAATTTTGTTGCTGTGGTCTCAAATAATTTATTAAAGTTAATTCTATTTTTCTAAATTGGTGTGAGCTTTTTCTAGTGTTGTGTTTTCACTTAGTTACTGTTTGAAGTGCTGCATAATTATGTTACACATTGCCTGTCTGCTTTGTGCCAAGCTACCGGAGGATGAAGTACAGGTTTATTTAGGGTTGCTTGTGACTTCACCCTGACAGGAATTATGGTTGCTACTTGAGTAGGGGTTCACCCCCCTCAATGAGTAACCCAATTTCCAGCAGATGGTGTCAGTGCTCTTTATGAGTTTGAATTCTTGCTTAGATTCTGCTGGACATTAATACATTTATGATTTTACATCTATCTGTATTTCTGTATTTCTGTATTTGGGCTTTCATGGCAATTAGTGCATTATTTTCTCTGTAAATCTACTTTTTGCCTTTTCTTTGATCTACAACTCAATTCTTTGTACTTCCAATAGTTTATTATGTTTAATTCTGCTAAATTGTGTTATCTAATGAGGAGTGTAGTCTCGAACCTAGATCAACAGGAGACTCTGGAGCCAAATTATGTTGGTAAAATATTGGGTTGATTAAATAATGGCCTTTCAGATGATTATTGGGGTACTCACAAAGTACATAGCTAAACTACAATAGTTTAGGGCGCACCTTCCTGGAAACCTTAGGTTTCTGGCAGAGAATTGTGGTCCAGTCCCTATCGGTCAATACAGTACGTAGGTCTTGACTCCATTGAAGTTTAAGAGTTGTCATAGGCAGTACTTGCCTTTCTAGAGAGCACGATATTTATCTGTAACTCTGTGGTGTTTAGAGCTCCAACGTACTTGGAGCCCTCAATTATAACACTTTCTGTGATAAAATGAATACGCCAGCTTCCCTTTGCAACTTCAAAATTGACATCCCTGCTGAACTGCTCCACCGCAAATGCAAACATTGCGGAAAGTCAACTTTAATATGTAATTTATTCAAAGTATGTGATATCAGTGCTATTGAAATTTATGTGATATCAGTGTATCATGTCTCCCCATCAACCCTCAATGCATTCACACACATTGTTGCTGTCATTTACATTGCTTGTGCTGCTCTGTACAGCATTTTTAGTAGACTTGCCGATGCACTCCTAAATACATAAATTAGAACCACACTGAACAGACACTAAACGCACCATACTGTTGAGCTCCAAAGAAGTACATTTGAACTACTGACCTACTCCACATCAACATCACTAGTTATGAATAGAAAAGCACACAAGGCTTCCAGAGGCAAGCAAAAAGCTACCCGTTATTGCCGACTCTCCATTAATGTCTATGGGCATTATTCCCAGTGGTTTTACAGCCAAAATGCTAAACTTACACCTGCAAACATTATATTAGCCACACTACGACTCTGACTAGAAGCAGGGGTTGAAATTCTGATCCCTCTACAAATGGCAGTTTGTTCAGTAATCAGAATTCCAAGCAAGAATCTTCGCACACTACTTTTTCCCCTGACAGATTTCAGCAGCTCAAATCTGCCATCCTGGAAAAGAACCAAAAAATTGGCAAACAATGGAATTCGATAGGATAAATACAAATACTCAAGGTTATGCCTCACTTCCAAGCAAAAGATTAGTAATAGTAGATATTTACCCTAGCTCGTAAATGCCTCATCTTCAGGTAATTGATTCACTGGGCGTGATAAATAACTCACTATTTTCTGACCTTGTTATGCTCAGTTTAGGAGGTCTTGGGGTAGGCAGGAGCTACTGGCCCCACAGCCGTGGGAGCGAGTGTTGCTAGTCTCTACTTTCTAAAGGACTGACCTACTATAGTTCTCCAAACTGTGCCAAATGCAACACTCGCATCACTTTACTCTCAATGGTAGCAATGGCGAGGAGTCACAGGCTTCTCAGGGAGGATAGTGTGGGGGTGCTCAGGCTCAGTACTCAAAACCATGCCCAGCAGTGCAATAAGATCAATGTCTAGCCCAGTACTTCTCTTTATAAAAGACAGGTACTTTATTACAGAAAAAACTGAAATATTACATGCTATCATCATGAGGCAACACCTGGTTCACGAGTGTGAGTCTTAGGCGCTTCAAAGTGAGTTCACTACCTCTAGGTGCTATATCCTCTGCCCCATCTGTCTCTTTCTCAGAGTATTCAGAATTTGAGGCATAGTTTCTCATAAGGTGCAGCTAAATCCCTCCTACTTTTAAGGCATTGGAGTATCTCATTCATCCTTAGTTGGGGAGACGCAGGGGCCGTGTTTGTTTATCCTGTGACGACAGATTCATCGGCGATAGGCAAGCAGGTGACAACTGACCAGCGAGTCCTCCAGAAGGCTGCGGCAGGACCAGGTACTACTGATGTTGGCCCTCTTCCGGGCTCCGACATCAGTGGATGTGGGCAAGCCCGGAGGCTTCGGCAAGTCCAGTCCTGAGTCTCTTATTAGTCTCTTGGGGTCAGTCACACTAAGGCCCCGCCAGGCAGAGGCAGTTGGCAGTTCTCCTCGCCCTCTTGCGGGGTTCAGGCCACTGTGAAACACTTTTAGGTGCTGTCCTTGGATGCAATGCCAGTCAGCCATTCAGGGCACTGAGGTCATCTGCAACTTGACTGACAGACACTCTTTTCCACACATAGTGCCATGAAGCAACATCCTTGAATCTTCTCAGCAGGGCAACCTGGGACATTTCTGGGCAGTGCAGAGTCTTTTACTCAATATGGGGCATCCCAGGGCACCTCAGATTTGGTAGTTCTTGCTTCTTGGGACCAGTTGAGATGCATGGCATGGATTGGCAGTCCCACTGTCACACTATTGACATCCTTGGATACACAGTGAGTGTCTCAAACAAGAAATTATCCCGGCTGTATTTGGGCCTACTAATCAGGAACCTTGGTTGCCATGACAGGAATAATGCAAGGAGACCAACTGACGCATTCTGGTAGTGCTGCGGCTCCTACAACAAAGCTGCAAAGACAGATCACTATTCATGATCTCCTAAGTCTGTTAGATGGTGAGTCCCTGTTGGATGCACCCCTATGCCAGGGTTAATTACTGCAGTCAGTCAGTGTTATACCTATGCTCTTTGGCGTGTTTTACCTTGTCTATTTTTGCTTCTGACCTCCTGTTTTTGACTGCGTGCTGCATTTCGCTTTTGCTGGTTATAGAACTCTGGGCATATTACCACTGCTGATCAGTGTCTAAAGTGCAAGTGCTCCCTATGTAAATTGTGATTATGATTGGTTATTCATAATGGGTGTTAGAAATGGGGGTCTCTAGTTGGCAATGGTTATCACCTTTGTCCAAGTAGGGACCCTTGCTTCTAGTGAGGATAAGGGAGTTATGCCCTTAGACAACCCCTCCTCACCCCCTCGGAAGCTTGGCACAAGCAGACATGCTTATCTCAGAGGCAGCGTGTAAAGCATTTGTGCACACATGCAGTAATACAGTGAAAACACTACAAATGGACACCACACCAGTTTAGAAAAATAAGTTATCTTTATCTAAACCAAACAAGAGCAAAACGACAAAAATCCAACATACAATAATCAAAATATGAACTTTGCAAGAATAACCTTAAAAATGCAGTTCCTTGAAGTCGGTAGCTCCGTCCGGGGCTACCACGGTGCTGAAAACAACCAAATCCAACCGTTTCGGTCCATTTGATTTACAGGCCCTTTGCACACACAGTGCATTATACTAGGGATTTATTAGTAAATCAAATAAGCCAAACATAGAAACACCAATCCATAAACATAATTTACAAGGAGATCATCTGCACTTTAGCACTGAATAGCAGCGGTACAGTGCCCAGAGTCCTAAAATAAAAAAAAACAGGGTAAAAAATAGAAGGCCAAGAAGAAAAAAGTCTAGGGATAAACCCGCAGAAAAAGCCAGGTCTAACAATTTACATATCTGATTTACTGGTAAGTCCCTAGTACAGTGCACTGTGTGTGCCCAGGGCCTGTAATTCAAATGCTACTAGTGGGCCTGCAGCACTGATAGCGTCGCCCACATGAGTAGCCCGGCAACCATGTCTCAGACCTGCCACTGCATTATCTGTGAGTGCAGTTTTAAATTGCCATGTTGACTCGGCAAGTGCACCCCCTCGCCATTCCCAAACCTTCCCTTTTACTACATGTAAGGCACCACTAAGATAGGCCCAAGGTAGCCCCATGGTCAGGCTGCAGTGTATTTGAAAGGTAGGACATGTACTGTTGTGCTTTGCATGTCCTGATAGTGAAATACTGCCAATTTCTTTTTTTACTATTACAAGGAATATCTCTCCCATAGGTTATCATTGGAGCAGCCTTGTTCGTAATCTCTTACAAGTGTAATTTATAATTGGGAAGAGATAGATATTTTGTGTTTGGGGTCCCTGAACTCACAATTTAAAAATACATCTTTTAGTGAAGTTGGTTTTTAAATTGCATGTTTGAAAATGCTACTTTTAGAAAGTGGGCATTTTCTTGCTTTACCTTTCTCTGCCTCTGCCTGCCTGTGGAATCCACTTCTGGTTTAGGCTGACAGTTGGGCTGTTTGTGCATTCCCTCTAGACAGTCACACAAAGAGAGCTCAGGTGTGCCCTGCATATCATGATGTCTCATCACCAGGCTGATTGGCCTTCCCGAAACAGGGTGGTGGGAGGAATGTCACTGGTGGGAGGGTTGTGCCTGTCATCACACAAAGCTGTCTCCGCCCTTCTGTAGTGTGCCTGGAGCCAGGTCCGGGAAAGGCAGGGTCTTGTGCACTACAAAGACTTTCCTTTGAAGTTTGCATACTTCAAAGGCAGAAACTGGTATAAGTATTGGACCTGTGACACCATAACTTCCAAATACTTCTGGACTAAGAGGAGATTTTTCCAAGAAGAATAGCTGGTGAAGCTGTAGGAGGGGAACTGCCACTCTTCTTGTTGCTGTATTATCCTGGTATACTGCTTGTTGCTTCTGTCTTGGGAAGTGAAAGGACTGGAATTTTCTTTATGTATCCTGCTTGCCAAGGTTCTCCAAGGGCTGTGTGTGCTTTCCTCCTGTTAAGAAGTCTCAGGGCCATCATTTACTTCACCTTGTTAGGAGTTCTGACCTACCAAGTGGTGCCAATTCAAGTTCTGGGCCCTTCGAGGTGGCTTTGCTGCAAATAACTGAAGAAAATCCATGCATCGAGCTTCAGCACCTGTTTTTCCTGCAGCAGTCTTGCTGTGCGGTTGAAAAACCAATGCATCACTGCGATGTGGATAAAGAATTGGCGCAGCGCCTGTTGTGAGGCCAGAAGATCGGCGCAGCCCAAGTCCCGAGCATGGTGTCACCGACATCCGTGGCACCCGCTCCGACTCTGACACAGGCCCTGCTATGCGACTGAAGGAATCAATGCATCACCTGCTCGTGGCTGGAAAATTGACACAGTGCCTGGTTCACTGCCACCGCATCGACCCAGCACGTCCGGATGCTCAATGCATCACACCTGTGCGCCAAGTTCTTTATCGACGTTGCCCCGCAGTAAGGAACCGAGGTCGCATGTCCGGAAACTGACACATCACCTTCCCTGACAGTAAGGAACTGACCCATCACTTCTCCTTAGAGTACGTAACCGACGCATCACTTTGCATTTCCGGCATCTCACCTCCCATGCGCATGTTTTTGACTTTGATTTTGATGCACCCCAGGTACTTTGTGATAAAAGTGACACGTCCATAGTTTCCTTTGGACTAAAGGGTTTTGAATCTTTTAAAAGTGATATCTTTGTTTGTGTGTGTTGGTTTTTTGTCGTTGTGGTCTTGTTTTACTCAGATCAATATTGATTATTTTTATAAACTGGTGTGGTGTCCTTTTGTAGTGTTTTCACTGTGTTACTGTGTGTTTATGTATAATTTTTTACACATTGCTTCTGAGATAAGCCTGACTGCTCTTGCCTAGCTACCAAGGGAGTGAGCAGGGGTTATCTTAGCTGTGTAATCCTCTTACCTAGAATAAGGGTGAAAGCCACTGCCAACTAGAGACCCCCATTTCTAACAGTCAGTTCCTCCTACAGGCGTGGCACTTCTTTCTCCTTCACATAGGCAGAAAGCGCCCTGGTGCTAGTGGCATACAGATCATCTGGTACTACAAGATGGGAAGAGCCATCAGATACCAAAATACATGACCACCACAACATCTGTGAAAGATCCATGGAATGCAGAGTAGTGCAGCATTTTCAGAATGAAGATTACTCTGTGGGGCAGTGTTGCAAAGTCATCCTGTGCCCTGGGCACCCCCCAACTTTTTTGCACCCCCCAACTTTTTTGCTGAATGGTACTGGTGGTAACTGACTGACTGACCCTGGGCTTCGCCTAACCAGACCCAGGGCCAGTGCTATGCTGAAAACACTTAGATACAGTTAAAACACCTACATACACTAGGGTACACTACGGGTTGGGGTACCCCTGTGATTGGCATGACCTACACTATAAGCCCCTAGTATATAATAGGGCAGGGGAATTGAAACTACCTATCAGTCCCTAGTATGTAGTAGGGCATGGCAGTTTAAGAGGCCAGCAGCCTTTCTGCACTTGCATGTGTGCACTGCTGAGGCCTGAGGTCAGTTTTAAAAGCAGCCCTGGGTGCCATGACTGCTTTTAAAAAGTAAATTGTGCCCAAACACGACTTTTGGGTTTGGGGCACTTAAAAATGGATAACCTTCAATGTTATGGCATATTAGGGACCCCCAGGATCTCCCCTAGGTGTCCCAGGGGTGGGGGGTCAGGTATTTATAAGGATACACCCTTATAAAATGAGTTTTTATATGCCTGGGTAAAGGGAAATTTCACATTTCACTCCCACATTGTGGTAAAGTGCTGCCCAAATTCGACTTTGATGCTAGGAGCACTGTGAAGTGAAGGATCTGCAATATTGTTACAGATTCAGAACCCCTAAAGTTTCCCCTAGTTGTCCTATGGGGTGGGGGGCCTGTAGATATAAGCAAAGTACTTATAAAATATGTTTTTGTAAGTCCTGGTGCTGGAAAAATGGCCCAAGTCATTTTCCCATTGCAAATCCCCTGTTACATAGGTTAACATGGTAGGAAGCTATTAATTAATAACTCTTGAAAGGAGAGGGCTAGAAGTGCCATTCAAAGATTTCCCCGAATGGTATTAATAAATCCAACAATATGATATTGTTGAATTTCTCCTAAAGTGTACATACAAGAAGTTATAAGACTTTCTTGTTTGTAAGTCCAGATTCAGCCTTCCAGTGGTCTGCCCTGATTGGTCAGAGTTAAGTAGATTAGCCAGCCTGCCTGGAGAGGTGATAAAGAGCCCCTGGGGTTATGCAGCTGGGCTGGGAGGGCAGTGTGCTGGTCCACAGGAATGCCAGGCCAGGGGGAGGGGTTGTAAACCATGGGCTTCAAAGAGAAAAACAGAACCCAGTGACATTTACAACTCTGAACTTTCTACCTCAGGCAGATGGGGGGATTAAGGAAGGTATGAGCAAATGCAGGGGGGAGAGTATAAGTAAATTAGCCATCCTAGGGGTGTGTTTAGCCAGCTCTTGCCTCCTTGCTGGAAAATCTGCCATTATGGATTTGGAAGATTTGATGCACTCTGGGACAAAATAATGCCACACTCTACAGGAAGTGGTCATATGTTTGAGGAGTTACCCTGCTCCCATTGGTCAGGAGTGACCTCCTGTCTGACCCAGAGAACATGGAATAAGTATCTGAGAGGGGCAGAGCCCTTCAGATCTGCTGCTTGAAACTTACTGAAGCACGACTTTGCCAAGCTGAGAAGTTTTGCTGTGCAAAGATTTCTAAGGCCTGACATCTGAAGACTGCACCATCTGAAACTACAGCCCTGTGGATTATCTTGCTGAAAAGGAACTAAAGAGTGGACTCCCTGAAAGCTACAGGTTAAAAGAACTAATCTGGAACATCACCAACTAAATCTGCACCTTGGAGAACTACCAGTGGATTTGTAAGGGTGACGTCCTAGTGGATTGTGGGAACTGAAGTCCTCAACTTTCAAGGACCATCTTGGAGCTTCCAGACCCTTCGAGTTAGTTTGAGACACTTTGGGATCCTTTGAGGAACTTCAGGAAGAAGTTCAAGAAGTTTGGAGACCTTTGGAGGAACTTTGAAAAAAAGCTCCATAGAGGGACCGACTCAACCTGGTCAGCCAAGCCGCCTGCCTTGAACCGTGAGCTGGCCAAGCCACCCAGGTTCGTCCCGCTAAAAACTCAGTCGGTCCAACTTCCAGAGTTTGACCGGGACTAGAAGAAATCTGAAGCCGGCGAACCCTCACTGGATCCAGCTACATGAAGAGCATCGAGAGACCCCGCGAGAAAAAGCTCCGGAAACGTTTCTTAGTCCGCTCTTAGAAAAGGTGACCAGGAGCAACCGCGAGAGCCAAGCCGCCTGCCTTCCATCGCATGTCGGCCTGGGCTCCTGGGTTGCCCCGCTGAAGCGCTAAAGAAAAAGTTTCTAAGTCCGCTCCAGGGAAGTTGACCGGGAGCTCGTCGAAAGGCAATCCGGAGAACCCTCAACGGATCCGGACTGGCTGGGAGCTTCGAGGGGCCTCGAGGAGAAAAGCTCCAGAAAAGTTTCTAAGTGTGAAGGTAGAAACTGAGACCGGGACCTGCCACAAGCTGTAGCCGCCCAGGGCTCTATCGCGGTCAGCCTGAAACTTTGACTTTGCCCCGGTCCATCACGAACAGGTATCTCAATATGGTGCTATAAACTTCTAAGTGCTATATTTTATTAGATCTTTGAAAATTCATATCTCCGGTTCCCTACATTGGATTTTTGTCGTTTTGGTGTCATTTTAAAGATAAAAATATTTCCTATTTGTATAAATTGGTGTTGGATTTTTATTATGTCTTGTGTCTTAATTATTTACTGAATTAGTGTTTTTAAATGCTTTACATACCTGTCTTTGAAGTTAAGCCTGTCTGCTCGCAGCCACGTTACCAAGGGTTGAGCATAGGAATAATTTTCTAAGACCTATGCTGAGTCCTACCAATGCTTAGTGGCCTTATTGCCAGTGGCAGACCTACATTTGCCCCTACCAATAATCCACTTTCCAAACATTTGGTGCTCAGCGGTGTGGATGAGGACTTGTGTTTGAAAAGTACACCTTTCAGTGAATGAATTAAGATTATAAAAATCCTCTAAATTGCCTTAGAACAAAACTTTTGAGTTTGATTTTTGGAATTTGGACTAAACTGTTTTTAATCCATTGTTTTGATTTTTCCAAATTGTTCTAAGTCTGTTGTGCCTAGTTGTTGTGACCCAAAACTAGGGAACCATGGAGCTGGACCTGGCTAAACTGTCCCAGTTTAAGCTTGCTGAGCTTAGGAAACAGTGTAGGCTTAGGGGGCTGCCTGCTGCCAAGAAGATGAGGAAGGCAGGGTTACTTGAGTCCCTACAGACCTGGGCCGGGGCAGCTGAGGAGAACCCAGGGGGGGTGGGAGGATGTTCCCTCCAACCTCACCCAAGAGGGGGGTGAGGATGAGACCTCTTCCATTGTGACTAGTGTTAGCCAGGTGAATCAAGGTGGTGGTGGGAGTGGGGAAGGGTCCCTTACTCAGGAACCACTACCGTCCCTTGCAGAGAGACAGCTTCAGGCTCAATTAGCTTTGATAGCTTTAGAGCAGGAGAAATTAGAATTGGCTAGGAAGAGATGGGAGAAGGAGGAGTTGAGAAGAAATGGTGGCAGTGAAAATGATGAAGATTTTGAGATGTCCAGGGGTGGTGCATTTGAACCTAAACTTCCCAAGGGTATAGTTCCCAAGTACACAGAGGGGGATGACATTGACAAGTGGCTAGCAGCTTTTGAGAGGGCCCTTATAATGAGTATTGGGGTGCACTCCTGTGGGAGTTGATTCCAGTAGCTGGGAGGGTTAGGCTCCTGACCCTGAAGGAAGAGGATGCAGAATCATACCAGCAGATGAAGGCATGCTTAGTCAAGAGATTTGATCTGACTCCAGAGCAGTACAGGGTGAAGTTTAGAGGCACCCAGAAATTGAGTTCAAAGTCTTGGGTAGACTTTGTGGACGTTTCAGTGAAGGCACTGGAAGGCTGGATTGTTGGTAACAAAGTTGACACATATGAGGGATTGTATAATTTGTTTTTGAAAGAACATATTTTGACTCATTGTGCAGAAGAGAAGTTACACCACTATATAGTGGACTCTAAGCTGACAGACCCCAGAGAGCTGGGTGAAGCAGCTGATGAGTGGGTGAGAACCCGGGTTTCCATTCAGCACCAGGGGGGTGACCAGAAGAAAGGAGGACAGGTCCATCCCCAGGGGAAAGCCCAAGGGAAAGAAGGTCAAAACCAGAAGGAGTCCGCCAAAGACCCACAAAAACCTGCACAAGGAGGGGGGCCCCGACCCAACCCAAATCCAAAGGGAGGTGGAATCATGGAGAGAATGGTAGGTTCTTTGATTCCTCAAAAGTGGGTAAGTGCTTTGACTGTAACCAGCCAGGGCACACACAAGGAGATGCTGTCTGCGCCAAGAAGCTCCCCCCTAAGGGGCCATCCACAGGGATTGCCAGTGTCAGTGTAGGGGTGGAGAGTGGTGCCCCAGTGAGGAGTAGTCAGGTGGTGGAAGCAACCTTAGTGTCCCTGGGTGGGGTGAATATTGCAACCCTTGCTGCCTTACCACCAAACATGGACAAGTACAGGCAGAGGCCTAAAGTGAATGGGACTGAGGTTGAGGCTATCAGAGACACTGGGGCTAGTGTAACTATGTTCCTGGATGAGCAGGTGCCTCCAGAGAGGTTGTTACCTGGTGAGTTTCACCAGGTGACTTATGCAGACAGCACTACCAAACTCCATCCTATGGCTGTGGTGGATTTGGAATGGGGAGGTGTGACAGGCCCTATGAAGGTAGCTGTGTCAAAGGTGCTCCCAGTCCAGTGTTTACTGGGCAATGATCTTGAAGCCTCTGTGTGGTCAGAGGTGGAGAGAGGACTCCATATGAAAATATTGGAGCTCCTGAGTGGGTATGTGCTGTGACTAGGTCACAGACTAGCCAGAAGGGAGGGGCTGGACACTTGGACCCTGGAACAAAGGGCCAAGCATCCAAGGACAAGGGTACTGGGCCTGGTGAGCCAGCCCAGGGAACTCCAGAGGTGCAGGCAGAATCTAACCCTGAGGGGGAGAATCTGGCCTCTGAGGGAGGGACTCCCTCCCTGCCAGAGCTGTCAGATTTGGCAGAACTGACAGGAGCAGGTGGACCCTCCAGAGAGGAGTTCCGTAAGGGACAGCATGACTGTCCCACCCTTGAGAGCTTGAGGCGGATTGCTTCTAAGCAAGAGGAGGGGGATGACAGTGGGTTTCACAAACTCTACTGGGAAGATGGACTGCTTTATACTGAGGCCAGAAACCTCAAGGAGGGGGCCACCAGGAGGTTGGTGGTGCCCCAGAAGTACAGAGAGTTCATCCTGACTTTGGGTCATGATATCCCCTTGGCAGGACATTTGGGACAGACAAAGACATGGAACCGATTGGTGAACCATTTCTACTGGCCCCATATGTCTGAAAAGGTAAAGGAGTTTTGCAGCTCCTGTGTCACCTGTCCGGCCAGTGGCAAGGCAGGGGGCAAGACAAAGGCTCCCTAATACCACTGCCAGTGGTGGGGGTTCCTTTTGAAAGGGTGGGGATGGACATTGTTGGTCCCCTGGACCCACCTACTGCATCATGGAATAGGTATATCTTAGTGGTAGTGGACCATGCCACTAGGTACCCTGAAGCGATCCCTCTTAGAACCATTGATGCTCCTGCAGTAGCTAGAGCACTGCTTGGTGTGTTCCCAGAGTGGGTTTTCCAAAGAGGTGGTGTCAGATAGGGGCACGAATTTCCTGTCCAGCTATCTGACTGCTATGTGGGATGAGTGTGGTGTCAACTACAAGTTCACCACCCCCTATCACCCACAAGCAAATGGTCTTGTTGAGAGATTCAACAAAACCCTGAAGGGCATGATAAATGGGTTGTCAGAGAAACTCAGGAGGAGATGGGATGTTCTCCTCCCATGCTTACTGTTTGCCTACAGGGATGTGCCACAGAAAGGGGTTGGTTTCAGTCCCTTTGAGTTGTTGTTTGGACACCCTGTGAGGGGGCCATTGAGCCTGCTGAGAGAGTCTTTAGAGAAGCCTCTTAAAGAAGCAAAGGACAATGTGCTTGACTATGTGCTAGGCCTGAGATCTAGAATGGCAGAGTGCATGTACAAGGCAAACAGGAAACTGGAGGCCAGCCAGGAGCTCATGAAGCACTGGTATGATCAAAAGGCTACTATGCCTGAGTATACTCCAGGACAGTTGGTGTGGGTGTTGGAGCCTGTGGCTCCCAGGGCCCTCCATGACAAGTGGAGTGGGCCCTATCCAATCTTAGAAAAGAAGGGTGAGGTTACCTATTTGGTTGACCTTGGAACCCCCAGGAACCCTCATAGGGTCCAGCATGAGAATAGATTGAAACCCCACCATGACAGGGCAGACATGACCATGTTTCTGGTCACTAATGAGGGTGTGGAGGAGGAAACTGAGCCTGTGCCCGACCTCCTCGCCACTAATGTGAAAGATGGGTCAGTGGAGGGGGTGATACTCTCTCCCAAGTTGACAGACCAGCAGCACAGAGACTGTAAGCAAGTGCTGGAGCAGTTTGCTGGCCTGTTCTCTTTGACCCCAGGCATCACTGAGTGGTGTGTGCACCACAGTGACACTGGTGACAGCCTACATGTCAAAAATAAACTGTACAGGTTGTCTGACCATGTCAGAGCCAGCATTAAAGCTGAGGTTGCTAATATGTTGGAACTGGGGGTAATTGAACCGTCTGAGAGTCCATTGGCCAGTCCAGTGGTGCTGGTACCTAAACCTAATCCTCAGGGGGGACCCAAGGAGTTAAGGTTCTGTGTGGACTACAGAGGATTGAATGCAGTCACAAAGACTGACGCTCACCCTATACCTAGAGCTGATGAGCTCATTGATAGGTTAGGGGCTGCTAAGTACCTGAGCACTTTTGATTTGACTTCAGGTTACTGGCAGATTGCCCTCACTGATGGAGCAAAGGAGAGGTCAGCATTCTCCACCCCAGAGGGACATTATCAGTTCAGGGTAATGCACTTTGGATTATGCCCCTGCCACCTTCCAAAGGTTGGTGAATAGGGTCTTGTCTGGGTTGGAACAGTTCAGTGCAGCTTACCTGGATGATATAGCTGTATACAGTTCTACCTGGGGGGATCACTTAAACTACCTAAGGGAAGTGCTTCAGGCCATGCAGCAACAGGCCTGACTATTAAGGCCAGTAAGTGCCAAATAGGGCAGAGTTCTGTGGTGTACCTGGGCCACCTGGTAGGTGGGGGACATGTACAGCCTCTCCAAGCTAAAATCCAAACTATTTTGGATTGGACAGCTCCTGCTACCCAGACTCAGGTCAGGGCATTCCTTGGACTGACAGGGTACTATAGAAGGTTTGTTCAAAATTATGGGACCATTGTGGGGCCCCTAACAGAACTCACTTCTAAAAAGAGGCCCAAGAAGTTGATTTGGACCCCAGAGTGTCAGAAAGCTTTTGACACTCTGAAAGCTGCCATGTGTTCAGCACCAGTGCTACTGGCCCCTGACTACACAAAAGAATTTGTGGTTCAGACAGACGCTTCAGAGCAAGGGCTTGGGGCAGTGTTGTCACAGCTAAATGAAGAGGGCCTTGATCAGCCAGTTGCCTTTATTAGCAGGAGGCTTCTTCCCAGAGAGCAGAGGTGGAGTGCCATTGAGAGAGAGGCTTTTGCTGTGGTTTGGTCCCTGAAAAAGTTGAGACCATATTTGTTTGGGACTCACTTTTGTGTTCAAACTGACCACAGGCCTCTCAAATGGCTCATGCAGATGAGAGGGGAGAATCCCAAGCTGTTAAGGTGGTCCATTTCCCTACAGGGGATGGACTTTACAGTGGAACACAGACCTGGGGTTGCCCATGCAAATGCCGATGGACTTTCCAGGTTTTTCCACTTAGCTGATGAGGACTACCAGGGTGTAGGTTAGTAACCCATCACCTTTCGTTTGGGGGGGGGGGGGCTATGTTGCAAAGTCATCCTGTGCCCTGGGCACCCTCCAACTTTTTTGCACCCCCCCAACTTTTTTGCTGAATGGTACTGGTGGTAACTGACTCTGACTGACCCTGGGCTTTGCCTAACCAGGCCCAGGGCCAGTGCTATGCTGAAAACACTTAGATACAATTAAAACACCTACATACACTAGGGTACACTATGGGTTGGGGTACCCCTGTGATTGGCATGATCTACCCTATAAGCCCCTAGTATATAATAGGGCAGGGGAATTGAAACTACCTATCAGTCCCTACTATGTAGTAGGGCATGGCAGTTTAAGAGGCCAGCAGCCTTTCTGCACTTGCATGTGTGCACTGCTGAGGCCTGAGGTCAGTTTTAAAAGCAGCCCTGGGTGCCATGACTGCTTTTAAAAAGTAAATTGTGCCCAAACTCGAATTTTGGGTTTCGGGCACTTAAAAATGGATAACCTACAATGTTATAGCATATTAGGGACCCCCAGGGTCTCCCCTAGGTGTCCCAGGGGTGGGGGGTCAGGTATTTATAAGGTACACCCTTATAAAATGAGTTTTTATATGCCTGGGTAAAGTGAAATTTCACATTTCACTCCCACGTTGTGGTAAAGTGCTGCCCAAATTCGACTTTGATGCTAGGAGCACTGTGAAGTGAGGATCTGCAATATTTTTACAGATTCAGAACCCCTAAAGTCTCCCCTAGTTGTCCTATGGGGTGGGGGTCCACTTATAAAATATGTTTTTGTAAGTCCTGGTGCTGGAAAAATGGCCTAAGTCATTTTTCCCATTGAAAATACCCTGTTACATAGGTTAACATGGTAGGAAGTTATTAATTAATAACTCTTGATAGGAGAGGGCTAGAAGTGCCATTCAAAGATTTCCCCGAATGGTATTAATAAATCCAACAATATGATATTGTTGAATTTCTCCTATAGTGTACCTACAAGAAATTATAAGACTTTCTTGTTTGTAAGTGCAGATTCAGCCTTGCAGTGGTCTGCCCTGATTGGTCAGAGTTAAGTGGATTAGCCAGCCTGCCTGGAGAGGTGATAAAGAGCCCCTGGGGTTATGCAGCTGGGCTGGGAGGGCAGTGTGCTGGTCCACAGGAATGCCAGGCCAGGGGGAGGGTTGTAAACCATGGGCTTCAAAGAGAAAAGCAGAACCCAGTGACATTTACAACTCTGAACTTTCTACCTCAGGCAGATGGGGGATTAAGGAAGGTATGAGCAGATGCAGGGGGAGAGTCTAAGTAAATTAGCAATCCTAGGGGTGTGTTTAGCCAGCTCTTGCCTCCTTGCTGGAAAATCTGCCATTATGGATTTGGAAGATTTGATGCACTCTGGGACAAAATAATGCCACACTCTACAGGAAGTGGTCATATGTTTGAGGAGTTACCCTGCTCCCATTGGTCAGGAGTGACCTCCTGTCTGACCCAGAGAACATGGAATAAGTATCTGAGAGGGGCAGAGCCCTCCAGATCTGCTGCTTGAAACTTACTGAAGCAAGACATTGCCAAGCTGAGAAGTTTTGCTGTGCAAAGATTTCTAAGGCCTGACCTCTGAAGACTGCACCATCTGAAACTACAGCCCTGTGGATTATCTTGCTGAAAAGGAACTAAAGAGTGGACTCCCTGAAAGCTACAGGTTAAAAGAGCTCTTCTGGAACATCACCAACTAAATCTGCACCTTGGAGAACTACCAGTGGATTTGTAAGGGTGACGTCCCAGTGGATTGTGGGAACTGAAGTCCTCAACTTTCAAGGACCATCTTGGAGCTTCCAGACCCTTGGAGTGAGTTTGAGACACTTTGGGACCCTTTGAGGAACTTCAGGAAGACGTTCAAGAAGTTTGGAGAACTTTGGAGGAACTTTGAAAAAAAGCTTCATAGAGGGACCAACTCAACCTGGTCAGCAAAGCCGCCTGCCTTCAACCGCGAGCCGGCCAAGCCACCCAGGTTCGTCCCGCTAAAAGCTCCATCGGTCCAACTTCCAGAGTTTGACCGGGACTAGAAGAAATCTGAAGCCGGCGAACCCTCACTGGATCCGGCTACATGAAGAGCATCGCAAGACCCCGCAGACACTTTACCAAGGGTTGAGCATAGGAATAATTTTCTAAGACCTAAGACCTATGCTGAGTCCTACCAATGGCTAGTGGCCTTATTGCCAGTGGCAGACCTACATTTGCCCCTACCAATAATCCACTTTCCAACAGGCAGTAAGAATTAACTTTTCCTAGCAGATCCATAATGCCAAGACCATTAAGCTGAATCTAAAGTTTTAAAGAAAACTTTTTTCTAAACCGGGAGCCAGTCTATAAATACTGGGACATGTCGGCCTATCTAGGTAGATAAAGTATCAATCTTGCTGCTGAGATTTGAATCGTTTCTAACTGAATCTGTAAGCCAACTGAGATGCCCAAATAAGGAGAGTTACTGTAGTCTATTCTTGCCAGACAGCGAATGTATGCAGCTCTAGGACTACTTCAGCATGTTTAGAATACAGAAGCATCTGACAGCTGTTTTGCGCGCTTGCTGGGACAGCGATTATTCTTGGTCGTGGATAAACAGATTTCTGACCATAGACACAGGCACGGGGCAGCTCCAAAGTCTGAAGGCCACCAGTAATTGGACCAAGCTTGCTTCTCAAACAGAAGCACTTCCATCTTATGAGACAGAATGCATCCACGAGGCACCGATATCACACAGAATTGAAAATTGCTCGAGATTGAAAGACATTTTTAATAACAATAACCATAATCTGTGCATCATACATGTATGATGTTGTTTCAAAGCCAACAGAATGCACTAGCTGAGACAAGGGAAGTATGAAAACATTAACTAGTGGGGGCCTCTGGGGAGATCCCTGGTACACCCCGCTTGTAGTAGAATATGTCACAGAAACGAAAGGTGAGTCATCTGCGGGTATCCCATAGTGGATCTGCAAATGTTTAGGGTTACCTGGCAAACTCTGGAAATATTTGAAAGTCATACTTTTCGAGGATTTACACCTGGGTCCTCTGCGAATATGCTTTATGAATATGCTTCTTTATCGTTCCAAGTCTGGCCTCCACACGTCCTCCCTTGCTTCACTCTTACCTCTTTTTCATCTTCGCCCTGACTTCCTATTTGTATATTGAACTCCTCTCCGATCTTCTCTACTTAACCATGGTTTAACTCTCCTTTCGAAAGGAGTCTTATTTTCTACAAAATATGAAGTGATGATAATCCTTCATTTTTATGTTTTCTGTACTCTATGCTCCATGTTTTTTAATTCGTTTTTTTATTTTTCAGCTCTGCCTATGCTGCATATTTCTTATTTACGAGTAACAACTAGGTTAAGATATTCTATAGGACAATTGTGAAAGTTTGCGACCAAAAGTTAACTTTTTCCAAAGACAATAAACACGATTTTGCTTTATAAAGGCTCAAAAATGCTAATAAATGTTAGATTGTTTTATCAGTCAGAACATCCTATTTTTGGGAAACGACAAGTCAATGTTCTAGCTTTATTAAAAGCACCTAGGCCAAACGCAATCTGAAAATATTGTAATTTTATGAGCAATACAAATAAGTATTTGTACTTAAATAGTACATTATTTGCAGCAAGTGATTGCATTTCAATTGTTTTCAGAAGCACTAGCTCTTAGCCTTAAACTTGCAGTGTGTTTGCAAAAAGTAATCATGCTGAAAATCACTGCATGGCACAATGGCTGATCGGCTTTCAGGTGTTCATTTCCTGACAGAAAGAAATATGCCTCGCCTCACAGTTTGTTCACTGAAGCAACCTTTCATTGGATTTTTGTCTGCAAGAAATGGGCTGCCAGATATGCTTTGTGGCAGAAGAATTAGGGTTTTTCGACTTGCTTTAGTCATGATTTCGCAACCTTCCAAGTGTGAAAAAGTGCAGATATCCATCTTAGATTGCCTTGAATCATTAACCTTTTTCACATGTGCCTCCAAATGTAGAAGCCATGGAGTGGCAAAGTTCCCACTGTTCTGGATTTTGCCCTGAACATGTCCGCGTGATAGCACAGTTAGCAGCAAAGTTAGCAGCACAGTGAGTCAAGGATTGCGGTCCTTTTCCAATGAGTGAAAAGTGAAATAAAAAGATGTGCTTCTGCATATACGCGCTATTTAGACCGGGTGAAGCTAAATGTCAGGAAGATAAATTAAAATTATACCAATCGGGTGACTGCAGGCTAAAGGCCAGATATGGATCAGATATATTAATTACACGTCCCACACAAAAGGTTGGAAAACGGCGTGGTTCCAGGAGAAAATATGCAATGTTAAGCCAGCGCAAATAATATAGATACTACAAACATTTATGAGTTTCGTTTGAAACAAAGCAAATGTAAATGACGCGACAGATACAATTACAAGTTATATTACCGATATCAGCTGTAAAATGACTTAGCACATTAGCATTAATACCATCAGTGAGACAACATTGCATGTTGTATTATTTATTGCTGGAGTGTGAGATGTTATGCAATGATTTTGTGCTTTTAGGTGTTGTTACTAATTTGTATACATTTTGGAAGGTCACAAGCATTCTAGTTATGGTTTGCATGGCTGCTAAGCGAGTTATGGGGGGCGGAGCTAACCATAATTAGCAAATGTCAGAAGATTTTCAGTGTTAATTCATAACCATTATTAGGCTTTAATTGTGTTTTTAATGTGAATTTCAGAATTTTGTAAACACATATTTGGTCTTATAGCTTATGCTAACCATACCTTCACTGTGTTTTGAAAAAAAAATGTTGATGTTATACCTCATCCAAACTAGACCCATGCAGGCGGCCAACCCTAGCCTTTGGCTGTGCGCTACAGGTATTGGCTGCAGAGCCTGCACTTAAACCTACTGTGCAAGAACTTTGACCTTGATAGCTGTGGTTGGTCACAAATCACGGCTTTCAGTCACGCCCTGTCATGTGCCTCAGCTAGGCCTGAAGGGAAACACTGCCATTTTACATGTACACGTTTCTTCTAAGCTATCTTCCCCTTTACTTATTGACGTTTGACACACATTTGCGTGTGTGACATTGCAGGATTAGTTTGCATGAAACCACAATTGGTTACAAATTCCTCTTCGTAAGAACACTATCACGACACCTTGAACATCCCGTACAAGGTCTGAACATACATTGTGCAATGTGATTATTTGTTACTCGTCCATGCGGCGACGCAGCTATCTATAGAGCATAAACAATGGCGGCCTGAGTAAGGTCTCGGCTCGGAGAAAATATGCTTTTTGTTATAAATAAACTAGCATTTCTGGGTTTAGGCAGATGAGCACTTGCTGTCATTGCAAGGTCACTACACACTGAAACCTCAGCCCAGCTGCTTGCTGGTCCCTCTGCAAGGAGGGATGTCCAACCTGTGACAAAGATGGGGACGTACATATTCTCCCTTCAGGTAATGGGGGATGGATCATCCTATAGGAGATTCTTGGCAGAACACATACACACACCCAAGGCATCTAGATTAGGGAATGAATAATAGGAGTACGCTGTATATTGTTTTATATGCTTGCATATATACATTGTTTAGCAAGATGGTGGAACTCTTCATTCTGTTCACTGTCCTAATATTGCTAATTACTCTTATCTGCTTCTGTCTATTGATCATTGCAGCACATATATTCTATACAAGAATCACAATGGTTCAATAAATATTGAAAACACCCCTCTGTGTATGTTTTGTATATTTCTCTGTGAGAGGTCACGAGTAATTTAGCGAAAGAGTTCCAGATCTGTTACCATGATTCCTGGGGAGTCAGGGTTGTCATGTTCTGTGGTTGCCAAAACCATTTGTTACCTGTCTAGGTTTAGGGGTGCTTATGGTGACACTGTGAGCTAGTTGGTCTGTAGGACAACATATCCTGCGAGGGTGCTCAGAATCAGTCCGGCACCATCCCAATGTTTATGTTACCCAAAAAATGCGTAGTTCCTACTAGAAAGTGGAAACTACACGACAGTCCTGGACTCAAATTACTACAGACAGTCAACTCCCTTTGGCCATGCGCAGAAGGGAACAGGCACAGGGCTTGGCTTTGGCCAACTCATATGCCCAAAACCCACAGGCAACCATTCCCTTCTGCCATGCACAGAAGGGTGGGCCACAAGGGTGTGTTTGTCCACATGACCTGGCCAAAGCCAGGTCCTGCGTCCAACCTGCCACAGACAGCGAATTCTTGACGTGCATGATCTGAGGCCATGAGCACCATGGATTGGCCTTCTACCAGTTACTGTGTCCAACGTAATGCAGGAGCTCAACCCCTAAGGCAATGACCTTTGGTTGTGTGCAGGGGGCGGTGATTTGGGATTTTGTTGTGCTTGTGAGTGAAAAATAATAGAGTGGAATGTGACCTGCATAATCTCTAGTGACTAAGACTAATGCAAGCATTGCTTCAATCCCTTTGTTATTATTTGCAATTGCCTAATGAGGTCCCTTTTGACCCGTCCTTATTGATTATGACACTACGTGAATAAGGAAGACCATTCTGGATGTTAAAAGCTCAACAACACTTGACTCTGATGAATGACCCTCTAAAGATCACAGGCATCAGCCGTATGGTTGATCTCTTTATCTGTGGCCTAACTTGGTACATTCCTAGAGACTGGCAATGTTTCCAAAATAAAGCCAAGTTCAATATTTATATTGCTAATTAAAAAGTCAATGTCAACCTTCCTTGGAAATATAAATTATTGCCAGTGTTGTGTCCATCTGCTAACATTTTCTTGAAAACTCTTGGGGGTCATTCACTGGATTGAGTGACATGTTGTGCAAGTTCTAAATGAAATTCTGTGCTGGGATCTGGTGCCCCTGGCCATGATGGCAGGTCGTTCCATTTAAGGGAGTTAATTGGCTGCTGGATTGTACACTCATGCACTTCTCCCTGGCTTTGGATATTATAAATAGAGAGTGCTTATGGAATACAATGTACAAATGAAGTGCACCAAGATGGCTTGTTTACATCATAAATTATACGTATTCGAAGACATGAGCCATTTTGAAATTTGATGGAGAGCCCATCCAACATTTTAAAGTTATAATTTGTCACTAAAGTATGAGGCAGAGTTGTTTGCTGCTCCCTCATTCTACTTTTAAATTGCATAAGCAATCTTCCCAATGAGAAGGGATATTAAAATGTCCTCCATTGTTAGGGGTGAACAATCTGCATTACTGTTTTTTGCAGATGATTTGGCGTTCCTGAACAGGACACCAGTTGGCCTGTAATGGGGCATGAATTTCTTGGGGAACTTCTTAAAGGGAAAGAAAGGCTAAAACAAAGACACTTTGTTTTAGCCCTAAGTCTCTTAAGCTGAGCTGGCATGTGGGTGTACCAAATTCGAGATTGTACTCGCAGTTATCCTTAATCTTTTTTGCTCTACACCAAAACCTCCAGGGTGTGGACTCCCTCAGGTCTCTTCCTTTAACCCTTCTCTTTTTAATATCTACATACTCCACTAGTTGACCTAATTAATAGTTTTAGTTTCACTTGCAAGACTCATAGTTCTCATCTGCTTTCAGAGTTGACTCACCATGTTGCGCTACCTTATCTGTTACATTCTAGGCTAGGCTTCGCCATATGTAGACATGGATTTAGCATTATGTTGCTCAAATGTCAATTTTATGTCAAGACTGAGGCTAATGTTGTTACAATCCTCCTTTAAATGCTACCGCTCAGCCACTTTAAAAAACTTAAAACACTTTGTGACAAAAATTCTAACCTAATAAAAGGTTCTGATGAACATGATGGGATGCGACTCGATCCCCAGGGGGTTTCATGTTTGATTCCACATTGATAAAGCATCCGCTTTCACCGGAACGGTCGCCAGCTGCTCATGTGGCTGAGTATTTGCAGGTTTCGCTAAGGAAGCAGATTCCTAAAGACGTTAGATTGCACCTTAGGTCTGAGTGCCCTAGGCCCACGTTAGCCAATAAAGTAATGCAAACCCCAGATTTGGACGCAAAGATTATAGCATTTATTGGCAAGGGGGGACACGACCCCAAGAAAGTTTTAGATAAAGGCCTAAGAATGTGTCAGGACAGATTGTTGGATTTAACAGGTCCATTAACAAATATTTTTTATATGGCAGAGGAGGCCTTTGTGGAAAAGTCATCCCTTAACATGGAGGAACTGAGATAATGGATACAGCGAGCTGTCTGTCTCTTAGGGAATGATAATACTGCCATATTGGCAGAGAGAAGGAAAAGCATCCTTCTAAAAATAGACCCTAAATTGGTTGAGCTAGCCAATAACAAAGAAGGGCCTGCAGCGAATGGTTTATTGTTTGGGGTGCATTTATTAAGAAAATGTCGAAATATGTGGGTGCTTTCAGTTCACTACAAAAGTCTCAAAGAGAGATTAAATAAGTGTTTGACAGGCGTGTTTTTGGCTGGGCCGGGCGAACGAGGTGTCGGTACCCCGGCAGGGGCAAGGTATTACAAGGACCTCATTTACAAGGGGATTTTAACCAAACCTATAGCAAACATCATATCAATCAGGAGGGTTTTATCCTCAGAGACAAGGGACTAGAGGAAGAGGATTGGGAGGAGAATGTTGTGCTTGTGGATCAGGTAAGTCTAGACCATTTTGTAACCCCAAAAATACTGGAGATCCTTGGGTGTTATAAACGATAAGGGGACGTCACATAGATTTTGTAGGAGAACCGGTTCAGGTTCAAATTCCAGACTTGATAAGGGTTAACATAGATCTAACAGAATTGGTGAACAAGGAAGTGCATGATTTGGTAGAAAAAGGTGCTATTGTAGAGGTGAGGTCTGTTCAAAAGGGGTTTGTGAGCAATATATTTGTGGTGCAGAAAAAAGACAAAGAAACGAGGCCAGTAATAAATCTGAAGAATATGAACGATTGGGTGGAATATCACCATTTCAAAATGGAAGCTTTGCATTTAATAAGGGATGTCCTGCAATCTGGGGATTGGCTAACAAGATTGGATTTGAAGGATGCGTACTTGACGATTCCTATTTGGGAACCCC
This sequence comes from Calotriton arnoldi, assembly GCA_963921515.1. Classification (NCBI taxonomy): domain Eukaryota; kingdom Metazoa; phylum Chordata; class Amphibia; order Caudata; family Salamandridae; genus Calotriton; species Calotriton arnoldi. The sequence continues at coordinate 187,061 of CAWUFW010005809.1, forward strand.
ATCAAATATATCTTCAGTTCAGGTGGGGTGAAAGAATGCGGAAGTTTGTATGTCTGCCTTTCAGTCTATCTTCGGCTCACTGGTGTTTCACCAAAGTTCTTCGACTGGTGGCAGCTTACTTGCGCAAACCAGGTGTACGTCTCATTATTTATCTAGACGACAATCCTTTCAATGGATCAGAAGAGATCAAAGGTGTTGGAACATACTCTTATGGCAGTATCTTTGTTAGAGGACCTGCGGTTTGTGGTGAACAGCTAGAAATCGTGTCTTATTCCAAGTCAGGTGACTCAGTTTCTAGGCTTTATGATAGACAATGTACAACGTCAATTGAGACTCCCAAATGAGAAATTGAAATGTATAAGGAAGGAAATAAGAAATATTTTGGTTTTAGAAAAGGTAACACTGAGGATGTTAGTGACAGTGATAGGCTTGTTGTCTTCTACAATACAAGCTATTTTTCCAGGACCTTTGAATTATCGTGCTCTTTAGAGATTGAAGACCAAACATCTGAGACAGGGGTTGAGATATTCAGAAGAAGTGGCTCTTTCAGAGGACGCCAAGGAGGAACTTGGTTGGTGGTTAAAAAATATGAAAACGTGGAATGGGAGAGCCACTTTTGGGACATTACCAGATTTGGTCATAGAATTGGATGCAAGTTTGACAGGTTGAGGGGCAACCTGTGGTTCAACTTCTATAGGAGGTTTGTGGTCACAGAGAGAGAACAATTTGCACATAGATTGTTTAGAACTTTTGGCGGGATCCTTTGTGATAAAGAGTTTTACAAAGGACAGTGCGAGGTGTTCGATTCTCTTGAGGATAGACAACGTGTTGGCTGTGAGGTATGTGAACAAGTTAGGGGGACCAAAATCAAAGGATTTGGCAGACTTGGCCAAGGTGTTTTGGGAGTACTGTTTGAAGCAGAACATTGTAGTGCAGGTGGAACATATTCCAGGTCTGAGCAATGTGGAGGCAGATTGGTTTTCAAGGACCCACAGAGATTCGAGCAATTAGTCTCTGGACAGAGCGGTTTTCTTGACATTGATGGAATTTTGGGGCCCTTTTCAGGTGGATCCTGTTTGCAGACAGGTTGAATACCCAGTTGAAGAGGTTTTACAGTTGGCGTCCGGATTCGAAGTCTGCGGGGATAGACGATTTCAGGCAGGATTGGAGAGGTCTGATGAGATATGCATTTCCTCCTTTTTCAGCGATAACACAAGTAGCTATGATGGCTCGCAAGTGGAAGGAGACGGTGGTGTTGGTGACGCCCCTTTCGAAAGCGCAAGTGTGGTACCCTATATTGCTAGAAATGTTGGTGGATTACCCGATCCTGTTGCCAGTGTTTCCAGAGATCTTATTGGGTCCAAAAGGAGAACTGCACAATTTAGTGCTAGAAGGTCAGTTGAGGATGATGGCATGGAGAATTTCAGGGGAGTCTGTGAGGTGCTAGGACTTTCACAAGGGGCATCAATTCTTATCAAGGAGTCTTGGGCACCTGGTGTCATGTCCTTTAGGATAGTCCCATCATGTGCATACCAATTACATACATTTTGTCCCATCCACACGACATAACGGTCTTACACAGGTGACCTTTTACCTAGTAGCTTACTTCTGTCTCTTCGACACCAGGCTTTCGGTACCTTATCTTAATCCCTGTACCTGACGTACATAAACATGTCCACAGGCATGGCAGGTTTTCTGTATAAGGGTCACCACTTTTTTCATCCATGGCCAACAGCCAGCTGTGCATGATCATGTTTGTTTAGAAAAGGATGAGCGAATGTTTTCAAAACATATCGATTCTAGAAGAAACCCTGGAGTGACCACTTTAGTATAAAAGACCCTCACTCCCCCTTACAGAAGAAAGAATTCCTTCCAGGCTAGACCGAGACTCTGCAGGCTGATCCTCGACAGGCAGAGATCTGACATCCCTTGCATGGTGCCATCCTCGACGTAGAGACAGGGTCCTACATTCAGAACCATCAGGTGGGGGGTTAGCACTTCCCCCGGGGATTCTTGGCTCCATTAGGATATATCCTAGCACTTACATACACATGCTTCACCTATATATCTAGGCTAGGTACATTTAGGTAGGCTGCGCATCATAGGAGTACGCCAATGCTATTGTTTTATATAATCTGCTTTTATTCATCCTATTAGCACTATGGATAAATGTATCTGCAAATTACGATATTGGTGCTAGCAATCACATTTGTCTGCTCCTGTCTTTTGATTGTCGCAGCAAATATGTTTCAAACTAGACTGACGATTGATCAATAAATAATTATTGAAACCGTTCCTATCGTCATTCTATGTGTATTCTGAGGAAAGTAAGCACTAGTGACTATGCGAAAGATACCGTACTGTTTTCCACAGTACCTGAGGAATCAGAGTTGTCATGTTCCATTTGCCAGAAACTACCTACACCGCTGTAGAAAACATGGGGGTGGTAGTGGCAACGAAGAGCTAGCTGGTCTAACGGCTGACTCATCCAGTGGGGTTGTCCAGACTCCAGAGTCTGTCTGCACACCAAGCCCACAGTTTAGGTCATACAAAATGCACAGGTCCTGGGGGTTCCTAGGAACTACACGACATGGTGCCGTCAATGTTGGTTTGGTTCTTATATTAACAGTAAAATCTGAGTAGTTCAGTTGTGCTTTCTCAGACAGCCCTACTCACATTTTCCAGAGACGTCTGAAGTGGGAAGGATAATCCGCCTCAGCTGAGCAGGTACACCCTGTGTATTGGCTTGTAAGGACTAAAGGTTCCCATATTGTGCTAAACCCTTCCTCTTAAACCTTTACTTTCTCCTCCTTTCAAAATGACTGAATCTACGAGTAGCAGTGGAAGTGCGGAAGGAGACGAATTTTCTAACGCTCTAAACATCACATAGAACTGCAGACAGGCAGTAACTCTGAGATTGTTAGAACATGGCGTACCTGTAACAAGTGGCCATGTTACTTTCGTGATTGAGGCACATAAGGTGTTCGGATCAGAGGTATTCTATTCCTGGGTGAAATTCCCTCCTGCAGATCCACAGACACATTTATTCCATGAATACATTGAAGTGGATCCACCGGAAGAATCCATCCCATACAAGGACATTGAAGTCCTGTTAACTTACCAGCAACATAAAAACTGGTTTAAGGGCGCCCTAAATCACACAACTTTGGTTATAAGACTCGGTCCGCTCAGCATAGGAGGAGCGACATGGCTGGTCTTAGCGACTTACACTCCACATCCTGAGATAGACACACTCCAAGTAGGGGAAGTGCGTGCACTTTACAAAGAAATAGTCAGGCTATATAAACATATTGTCCAATTTGTCATGCGAACACTTACATTACAACCTGCGAGAGCTGCTCCACCTGGTGCAGTTCAGACTCAACACAAACCAATAATTAGTCCACAGATACTAAAAGCAATAATGGGTGCGTTCCCATCAAAAAGGGATCAAGTACCATTCTGGATTGCTCAAAAAATAGCACAGTTGGAAGCAGTATTTCCCCATACAGGTCCACAGGAAAAACACAGAATGTTAGCAATTTGCTTGCCAATGGGAATGGTTCCCTCACTTGAGGATTGTACCACATGGGGAACAATCTTTGCTGCAGTCTACAGTAGAATACACGGTACCCCGACCATATCAGTTATTCCTGAAGTATTAAAACAGATACAAAATGAGTATGGGGCAGGACCTGCCCTGGACTTGGGTATGAAACTGATGGGTAATTTGGACCAAGTCTTGGCAATTATGCTGAGCAACATCAAGGGGGGAAGCAGCAGCGGTGGCTATACGCCAACGCTTAAGGGAAACAGCTCCTACAAATCAGGAGTGTGCATTACCAAAAATTATCGAGGAAACCTATGCTTCACTAGGTAGAGATAGTTTGGGAGCCAAACCAGGGAAACCACAAATGGTGAGTAATTCTGTCAAGGATAACTTAAAGCAAGCACCCATTTTTTCGGAAAAGAAATGGGGAAACAGTCAGAATCAATCCAAAAATAACAATAAAAGAAACACTTCACGATCAAGGTGTGGGTCTCCCCAACTGGAGTCCTCTGAAAAGAGGTATAACCTTAGGAATCCTGATAACATTAGGAAACCTGACAGGTATCAGGATACTGATACACGTACCTTTCATTCCTTTCAGTGTTCATCAAAAAACTCGGAGAGGGATGGACGGTCAGAACAAAAGACTGAAGATCGACCAAAGGGAAAAAGGGAAACACATCGCAATTCAGATTTCATTATCAAACAGGAAGAGCAACCTAAAGCAAAGACTGAATTCAAAAAGAAGAAAGTAGCTGGATTAAAAATCAGACAAGCCCAGGTTACTGAGGACTCAGCTTCTGAATGGGGAATGGGCTCTGACGATGCTAGACAGTGTGGCAGAAGTAACAATAGCTCGCCAGAACCTAAAGGAATTTCTGGTGACAGCAGTATTGAATGAATACATCACGGTGGAAACACCTGATACAAGAGTGAGTGTCCCACACCGTCTACACAAAATTAATCTCCAAATAGAGGGGGACATCTCCAGAAAAATTAAAGGTCTCTTTTGGGAAAATTTGACATTTGGATACGACATCCTGTTAGCAGAAAAAGATTGGCCTCCTGACTTTGTAATGGATTGTCCAAAAGGTGAAACCGTCATTTTGCCTGCCTTTTCCGAACTCGTTCCTGTTTCCTTAAAACACTCATACGCGCAGGAGTGGGTGCAAGCGCTAGCTCCAGCATTATACCGCAACCATGTAGGGTGGGACGTAGAGTCCAAACACCACGAGATCCCATTAAAAACTATTCCAACTCCACAGGGACAGTACCCTATTAAAATAGAGGCAAAGAAACAGGTCACAGAAATCCCAGACCAACTAGAATACCAAGGTGTGATTGAAACTTGCACCTCGCCAATGAACAACCCTTTGTTTCCCGTAATGAAACCTGACAACACATATCGTTTGGTTTTAGATTACAGACATTTAAACACATGCACAAAAACATTTGCAGTTCAGAATGCACATAGTGCTGCATTAATGAATAACATTGCGCGGAAGAAATACAAAACAACACTAGATATCTCGAATGGATTTTTCTGCCAAAATATAGCTCCTGAAAGCAGATATTTGACAGGATTTTCTGCCCTCGGCACTCAGCGTCAATTTTTTCGTCTGTCCAAAGGCTAGAAGAACAGCCCCTCAGCAAGAGTGTCAGAGCTATTACAAATTTGCGATGAGGAGGTAGTGTCCTATGTAGATGATATTTATCTGACGGACGATGAATTACTTGAACACTGGTGCAGGGTGAACAACATACTTGTTGGTTTTGCCAATTTGGGCTACAAATTTAACCTAAAAAAATCAAAAATTGCCCATCTCAGCGTCCTATTTTTGGGTATGAGCTGTCAAGTGAAGGGAAAAGCCTGGCTGCAAACTTTTTAGAAAAATGCGCGCTAATCCAGCCTCCAAAAACTCAAACGGGTTTACAATACATTTTAGGATTTCTAAATTTTGGCAGAACATACATTCAAGACTATGCAGAAAGAGTCAAACCTTTCTAAGACCTAATCAGACCAGATTTCACAGCAAACAAGTGGACTCAAAAACATACAGACACTTTACGTTCAGTTCAAGCTGATATGATAGCTTCAAAACACTTGCAGACCCGAGTAAACGTCCACAACCTGGTAATACGGGTCGTTCCCGGGTTAACAGGGTATACCTACATCACGTTCAATGAAGGTGAGACAGTTCCAATTGCATACAAATCTCATTTTTACACAAATGTTGAAAATCGATTTGCAGCTACAGAAAAAATATTTACGGCAGTACAGACTGCTGTAGGGAGAGAAAAAGCACTAGGACAGGGGAAACGCATCATCGTTGTAACCCCTATACTGACTTTAGAAGCGGTAACCAAAGCCAGCATTCCAAATGCAAAGACATTGCATCCACGTTGGATACAAAGGGGTAATTCTCTCACTGCAACAGATGTGGAGTATAGATACGATCCTACACTGAGAACACAAGCATTTCTGCAGTACGAGCAAGAATACCCTCTCCCGAATGAAATCTTGCCTCTAGGTCAGTATGAATACATCATTTACACTGACGGTTCTGCTCAACCTGCCATTGGAAGTAAACAGCAATATAGCGCTGCGTGTGCTATAGTGAAAGGTCGTATGCTGGATGGTAAGTTCCATCCCAGCAATACGACTACACAATCTCTGGGAGATTGTACAGCGCAGCTGGCAGAACTGAAAGCTCTGATACTAGCACTCCAGTATACGGATCGGGAATTCCCCACACTGATTGTGTGCGATTCATTTCACTGTGTGCAATCTTGCAATGAATATCTTCACTACTGGGGCCAGAATGGGTTTAAAGAGGACATGGGTGGCACGATAAAACATAAATTGTTATGGGACCAAGTGGCAAAACTGAAAGCATGCCTCCCATGGGCTCAAGTTAGTCACACCTTGAGTCATCAGCGTGTTGGCATACACGTTGAAGGGAATTCAGTGGCTAATGAAGTCGTCAAGGCGACAGTGTGAACTGCTGCCGTTGCTGCAATCACTCGTTCACACACGAGAATTGACGGAGATATACTAGTAGCTATCAATGCCACAAAGAACAGCTCTGCCGTACTTCCAAAAGGCTTTCCACTCAAGTACTCTGACAAGTTAGATGTGCACAACACACCGTATGCTCAAATTCCAGGAGTGGGGGAGAGTGTAATACCAAACAAAGATCGCAGATTAGGTTTAATTCTAGCTGCACACGAGGGTCTGGGCTCTGTACACGCAGGAGTCACTGCAACAATTTAATTATTGAAGCAGCGTTACTGGTGGTCGGGGTTGACAAAACAAACGAAGGACAATGTCCTGAAGTGCGATATTTGCCAGCAGATGAAGGGTTCCACCATTCACAGACCACCACAAACACCATTACTGATTTCAGACAGACCTCTCGCATGTGTCTATTTGGACCACTGCGGCCCTAAAATTCAGACGGGGCTTACAAGTACATCTTGGTGGCAGTGAATTCATGCTCTAGATTCCTATGGGTTTGGCCCCAGCGCTCGGCTTATGTTCGAACTTTTATAAAGGATTTGCGAGTCTTCATCGGGACATACGCAATTGGCACATTACATTCCGACCATGGCCCTACGTTTAGCTCTCGGGCTTACAAGGAAGCCATGGAAGGTATGGGCGTAGCCTTGCGGTACTACTCCCCCTACCATCCCGAGGGAAATTTAGTGGTGGAGAGGGAAATCAGGGACCTAAAGCAATCCTTAACAGCTAGGGTATTAGGTGCGGGTGGTAGTTGGGTCAAATTACCTATACGGAGTCCAGAGGGCACTCAATAATATGCCAAGAAAATCCTTGGGAGGCCGTACCCCTTATGAAATCCTGTTTGGGACAATAATGTGGATACCTGATCTCGATTGTGCCAGCACAGTGGCGGATGCAAAACCATTTGAACTGAATGACCGATTGGCTGTTTTACAGGAACTAAATGAATTCTGGGCGTTACAAAGCAACGTGCAAGTCAAACGCACTGCCACTGGGGAAGTGAAACCAGTTCCGGCAAGACCTGCCTGGGTCCCGCAGATTGGGGACCTGGTCAGGGAAAATATCATGGACAGAAGAGAGTTTGGACCATCTTACAGAGCACCTGTACGTGTCCTGTCAGTTTTGCGAACAAGAGCAGTACTTCTTCCGCCTCTTGCCGGCAAAAAAGAGAAAAGATTTGTCTCCATTGATCTGATCAAACCGCATCATGTGGCCGATTCTCAACAGTAGGCCGTGTGGGGTCCTGAGTAGCCACAGATCTCCTCTTGCTACTATACAGGAAGTTCAGATGGAAAGACTAATAACCTTTCAAGACTCCACTACACAAAGTGAAGTAGTATCAAATAATGGAGCGCAAATCATTCCAGTTGAAATTGAAAAACATCAAGAAGAAACAACAATGCAAGTTGCAATTCGGCCCAACAATGATGTCTACATTAATGTGCCTTCAAACGACACATCTGCCAGTTTTACAAAACCTACAGAGTTACAAAAGATAGATCGAACTGCGTCTGGCTACTTCATCAACTTCAATGATTTCTCCTCAGATCCAAATGAACCTGATCAAACGCCACCCATTTCAAAGAAAGAGAAACTTCTACGATTCTATCTTTTGCTCAAAAAGACTTACTTAGTGTCACCTTGGTTACATATTAGGTTAGCAATAGTATACCTGTTAATTTGGATTGGCACAGTGACTCTTTTTTCTGCTTTTGAACGGACATTATCTCCCAGAACGCTCTGCAGTACAATCTGTGAACTTGGTCCTGTAACCACATACGTCATCACACCATGAACAAAGAGACTTGTCCCTGGTGAACATTACAGCAATTCCAATACCTGATGGTATAGTTTGTGATAAAGTTTCATATGATGTATTTAATCCTACTGAACATTTGAAAATTCCACATTTGTTTAAATTTTTTTTAAATGATTTCATTACCCCCAATACACTCTCGGATGATTGGGACATTGAAACTGTAAATACTATGCTTTCAGATTTAGAACAGTCTCTTGCAGTCTCTTACAGGGAATTGTATGAAGATACAACCGATTACGATACCATGTTTTGTTACCAGCATTATGGTCATCATTTTTTGCGTAGAGCAAGTGTACCACTCACTGCTAACACTTACCATCAATGGGAGCATTGCTCGACACCACCAAAGGGTAGTTCTGCCACATCCGCACAGAAATTTGCATACTTTTCAGGGTTCAATACATCAGACCCAGAATCGTTTTACTACAAACTTGCACAGACTAATGCAACAACGAAGAAGATTATGCTGACTAATACTAAGCTGATATATTCAGCACCTTTTCTCTCCCAACTGTCTATACAGGGTTTCAACTACTGGAGAGACACCATAGACACAAAATCTATCTGGGGGACAAGAGAGTGGCAGGTTCAGTGCAACAGACTACCTGTTACAGGTTTGCAAAAATCAAAGACCTGAAGACACTGAGCATCCCTTCACCCACACCTATTAAGGGTATCTCAAATAACAAACTAGCCAGTGAAGGGACACATGGTACACGTACATACAATTCATCATCTCCCAATTGGAAAGTTTAGTTGGTTTGGCCTGTAGACACGAATAGGTGTAACTCAAGATTCAAGGGTATCACCGAAGGGTTTAGTATCCATAGGCCCGACCTACGCTATGTACACACAGACGACCCAGGGGTAGTGACTTCCTATAGTGTCGGGTAGTTGTGCCTAAATTGGCTAAAGACCTCGACACTATCACAGGTGAAACAACACTTGTCCCTTCTGTCAGACAACATGGATCTTAGGGATTTCTTGTTAGGTACCAAGAAACCACGTAGGAAACGCTTCTTATATACCATCTATAATGAGGTTTGGAAGTCTCCCAACAGGAAGCTATTGAGAGACTTCGTGAAATCGATAGAATTAACCTAGAAAAGGCTTTAGCTGTGGTAGACAACGGCATGACCACACTCTCGTCTCATTTTTATTCACTGGGTAACATTGTGTCCTCAGCTATCGACAAAATGGAACAAGATTTGTCTATTCTACAACATGGGTAATCTCAGCGACGTGCTATTATGCTTCTAAGCTGGACGCTTCAATCATTACGTTCTGGTCACAATTCATGGCGATACATTAAAGACACAAATCTGTTCTCGGCCTTCAATCTGACCGACAGAGAATTGACCATGGCACGCAGAGATGTGAAGTACACTATGCTGCTCATTGAAAAACTGGAGAAGTTACCTTTTACTGTAGCAGAGTCACCATCTACAGAATGGTTAATCCATGGCTATATCACACTGCCAATCACAACATTCCAATTCCAATACTGCCTGAAATATTACCCAGTAGGCAGGTATGAAGCGTTGGGCGAAGGGTACATACGAGAAACCTGGGAGTTGCCATACACATATAGGTGCAGGAACAAGGACAAGGAGGTTATCTTGAATGGTTCAAACTGCGAAAAGGCCTTGAGTGTCTCTTTAGTGTGTAAAGAAGTGTCGCTTCACGGAGCGAGTAATGCGTCAATTGTGAACTTGTCCTGCTACCTGAAGGGTTGCCCAACTGCTGTAATTCATCCAGTTTTTGAGTTACTTTCCAATGGGAGTTACTTGATGCTGAATGACCAAGGCTGTTGTGGAATGACATCAGGCATCACTTATCTAGTGACTGTAAACTCCATGGTTATTTGTTGTAAGAAAGTATTGTTTCCCCCAGCTCGCACAGTTAGGGAGGCACCACTGTGGCCTTCACTGAATGTCTCCAACATAGGGTTTGATTCTCTGAGCAGACTGAAAGCCATGCTGTTTCAGCAAAATGCGGCCTTAGCTTCAGCACGAGAGATCCTTGATCTCCAAGTTGCAAGGTCCTCGGCAGAGATACAGGCTCTGGTCCGTACGAACTTCCCGCTCCATTTCGGAGAAATGGTCCATAGTATCTTTAACATGTCTGATACGCGGGGGATAGTGCACTTATTTAAGAGCATTGGATCAGGTCTGTTAACCACCTTTCAAACCATTTTCGGAGTGATTCCATCATTCATACACTCTGTACTTGGAAGCGTTTTTGGAGGGCTTCCTTTGGTCCTGCTTTCAGTTGCGGGCATCCTGGTTTTAATTCTATTACTTCGCAATGGATGCCAACATCACTCAAGACATGGAGAGATCACTGCTGGAGCGACGTTGTCATGAGCATTTAATGTTCTTCGTGGGTATACCTCGGCTACGAGAGCTGAGTGAGCATTGGTTCCTGTCTTTCAGACCGGCCTGGCTTGACTGCATTCTGCCAGTATTTCCCTGCCTCTTTTGCAGATTCGGATGCGTGTTGGACCCCTGACTGACACTTCTATCGGTTGCACCGCCAGACATAGACATGCTCCTGGCGCCTTTGCGGGCCCATGTGCACAGTTGTCAACAGCATATTCCCATGTTGATGATGGCATTCCTAGAGCCTCCGTGGGACGCTTCAGCTCCTGTTGGAATGGAGATCGGCTCCACTACGGATGTCTCAGGCACACAGGCATCTAATTCTTCCCTGGCGGCTGCCGTGGGAATCAGCGATGACCACCTCTGCTCACTTGATGTCATACTGGAAGTACTTGAGGTACTCGAGGGACTGCCGCAGATGCCATGTACAGAGATGTTGAGTCTTCAGCGCAGGATTCTTAAAGAATCTGGCCTTTCCTGTGCTGGGAACCATTTGGACAATTTTTAAACATGTACCAAATTGAAGGTCAAACTAACTTTGTTTTTTCTTCTCTGCTTTATCTGAACATAGTGGCTTTCAAGGTGCTCAGAAAAACAATGACAATATATTCAAACATATAAAGGACCTTTTTGAACGCTTTTTAGGGAAGAATACTTTCACTATAGACCTTGCTTTTATGAACATTTTTAAGACTTTTTTAAGTGCTTTTTAGTATGTTTTAAAATGCATGATTTTTATGCTTTTTTTAGCATTATCTATCATTACCTAGCTGACCTTGTTGACCTTTTGATGAGGAGTGGGTGTCATGTCCTTTAGGATAGTCCCATCATGTGCATACCAATTACATAAATTTTGTCCCAGCCACACGACATAACAGTCTTACACAGGTGACCTTTTACCTAGTAGCTTACTTCTGTCTCTTCGACACCAGGCTCTCGGTACCCTATCTTAATCCCTGTACCTGATGCACATAAACATGTCCCCAGGCACGGCAGATTTATTCTGTATAAGGGTCACCACTTTTTTCATTCATGGCCAACGGCCAGCTGTGCAATATCATGTTTGTTTAGAAAAGGATTAGCAGAGGATTAGCGAATGTTTTCAAAACATATCGATTGTAGAAGAAACCCTGGAGTGACCACTTTAGTATAAAAGTCCTTCACTCCCCCTTACAGAAGAGAGGAGAATTCCTTCCAGGCTGGACCAAGACTCTGCAGGCTGATCCTTCGACAGGCAGAGATCTGACATCCCTTTGCGGGGTGCCATCCACGACGCAGATACGGGATCCTTCATTCAGAACCATCAGGTGAGGGGTTAGCACTTGCCCGGGAGATTCTTGGCTCCATTAGGATATATCCTAGCACTTACATACACATGCTTCACCTACATATCTAGGCTAGGTACATTTAGGTAGGCTGTGCATCGTAGGAGTACCCCAATGCTATTGTTTTATATAATCTGCTTTTATTCATCTTATTAGCACTATGGTAGAAATGTATCTGCTATTTACGATATTGGTGCTAGCGATTACATTTGTCTGCTCCTGTCTTTTGATTGTCGCAGCGAGTATGTTTCATATTAGACTGACGCTTGATCAATAAATAATTATTAAAACCGTTCCAATCATCATTCTATGTGTATTCTGAGGAAAGTTAGCACGAGTGACTGAGCGAAAGATACCATATTGTTTTCCACAATACCTGAGGAATCAGGGTTGTCATGTTCAGTGATTGCCAGAAACTACCTACACCGCTGTAGAATACATGGGGGTGGTAGTGGCACCAAAGAGCTAGCTGGTCTAACGGCTGACTAATCCTGTGGGGGTGTCCAGAGTCTGTCTGCACACCAAGCCCAGTTTAGGTCATCCAAAACGCACAGGTCCTGGGGGGTCCTAGGAACTACACGACACTGGATTCTAGAAGATGTATAGATTGACATGGCAAAAATAAGTTTGCTGATGTGTGGAAAGGGGTTCTGATCCAGTTTCAGTGGATATCTTGGAGTAAGTGAATTATTTGTCTGAAATGTTTGTGAAAAATTTGTCTTATAGGGCAATTAATGTTCACCGGTCAGCGATTGCTGCTGGTCATAATGTGATAAATGGCATTTCAGTGGGTCAGGATGTCCTGGTGAAGAGACTTATGAGGAGTATAAGAATCTCAAAACCGCTGGTTTCTAGATATAATTCTATATGGGATGGGGCCAAAGTGTTGAGGTATTTGGATGACCTGTGTGCAAGCTTTACTAAATTTAAAATTATTATCACACACATTGATAGTTTTGTTATGTCAAGTATCTTTTAGAGGAGTATCGGATGTTAGAGCATTGGAAGTGTCAAACAGAATGCTTTCTCTAATTTCTATTTAAATAGAAGGACGAAGACAAATTCGCAGACTATATTCTACCCTTATTTTGATGATCATGAAAAACTGTGTGTGGTACGTTGTGTGAAGGAGTACGAAAGAAGGACTTCGCATTTGAGAGCTGTGGAAGTAAAGCAGTTGTTGATTTCCTTTAGGAATCCTCATAGAAGTGTGTCATCTCCAACCCTTTCAAGATTGGTGAAAGAGGTGATGAGAAATTCTCGAGTGGATGTGAGTATGTTTGGAGCACATTCGGTAAGGTGTGCATCTCCTGCACAAGCCTTTATGCTAGCTGGTGCATTACAAGACATATTGAGATGTGCAGATTGGTCAAATTATGTAGTTTTTTCCCAATTTTACTTCAAGCCTGTTTAGAATGCAGCTTGTTGTTTGTTAAAAAAGCTTTGAACTTGCAATAATGTTAGCCTCCGGTCTTGACATATAATGTAGATTTTCCCCAGCCTTGATGGTCAGAAAATCTGGATTTTATTAAAGACAAGGAGGCTAATATTATTCCCCCCCTGTACCCAATCCTATTTACAGATGTTCATATTATTTTATAGGATGTGGCCAACAATAGAAGAAGAGGAGGAGGAGGTACAATCCTTTTCAGGGCCTTTTTATACATTTCTTGGAGCATCATAAAACAATTCACCGATCCTGTTTAGGGAGAGGAATGTGGGCCTAGTCTTAGAACCATAAATGACTCCCACATGATGACAAATACAGGAGGGTCTCGACCTTGCGTGAACACGATGAGGGCCAGTGGGTAACGTGTCCTGATGTTCGGCATGGGGAGCACGTGATGACTATATGTGCTGTGTTCTGATTGGCTGAGCATTCATAATTTCATGAGGCATCTACCTCAACAATGTTTTGGGATTGCGCGCCCATCTGGCAATGTGGATTTTATTGGGGCCAGTCTCAATTGTGGTGTCCCTGCCTATCTGTGGGACTAAACTGAGTTTTTACTGTTCGCGCATTTGGTCTGCTGGTTAAGTGCCACCACACCTGTGATCTGTCAATCAGTTGCTTCAGGCCTCGGCTGGAAGGCCTGCCTGACCATGTATTTCTGACTCTGGGTTGATGGAGAGGTCATCTCGGGTGATTTCGACAACAGTGATTTGATTTCATTTGAATCCAACGTATGGATGCGGCCACACCCACTGAAAACAAAAGGTATACAATTTTACAATAATACATTAACTTGTTGTGCATTGTAGGTCATGGGGATGGATCCAGGAAAGATATCTGTAGTCCTCCGGTGATTGGGGGATTTCTTTACTTTGGAAAGTTTCGAAAGAGTTCGGTGGAAAAATTTGTGATAAAAGTACAAGGTCTTTGACTTTCAAACCTGGGTCTTATTAGGATTATGGAAGTGGTCACTGAAGAGATGGAGGGCCTCTGAAGGGTGGTGTACTTTGGTGGTTCAATTGCAGATCAGTTGGATAAGAGCTGTTGTTTGCTGGTAAAGTTCAGAAAACATTTGCATCCTTACGTATCATCATCAATCATTCTTGGGGATTTCTGTGCCTTTCTTTTTTAGGGATGTGCTTTTATATTCTTGCATGTTATTTTTAGTGGGGCACCGGAAGGTGGCCCCCAATCAGAGTGTCTACTTTTTTTTAAGACAATGGGTGTTTATTCCTGGATCCCCTTAATTCTTAACCCACCAAAAGAGACAATGGAGTGAGCCTTGTGTAACCCCCTCATAAAAGTACCACAACTCACAAAAAGAGAAGGACTAAATAATAACACAAAAGAGACCCTACCTTAAATTATTCTGTCCGTGTCTCTATCCAAACAAGAACGTAGGAAAGGGGTTAAAGAGGAGGGATAAAAGGGAAAATCAACTGATTTTTTAGTACTGCCCTCACCCACTATGTAGTGGCATGCTTCATCATTAAGCCGCTTACAACGCCCAGGTGCAGACCAACACACTGGGATTTTTTTGTGAGGTGAAAAAGAGAAAGAGAAAAAGGAAAGAGTTTCCCTGTGAGGGATCACTGGTGCAGAAAGAAAGAGAGATAAAACTGCCTAAGGAGGTACCACCTGAACCCCTTTATTCATAGTCCATCTTGGCAGAATTAAAAATTCAGAAAAAGGGGTTTATAGGAGGAGTAACTATTCCTTAACCCCCACTTGTTTGGATAGAGACACAGACAGAATAATTTACGGTAGGGTCTCTTTTGTGTTATTATTTAGTCCTTCTCTTTTTGTGAGTTGTGGTCCCCTTAATTCTTGCCTACGGGTCATTGGTTCCCCCCATCATGAAAGAAAGGGATATGTTTTGTTAAGGGGTGGTTTTTGTGAGCCTATGGATTGTCTTCATTTTTTAACTAATGTTTTATGGTTGTTGCTGGGCTTCTAATATCCTACCTTCCCTACTGAGGGAGTGCGGGCGTGGCTTTTGACCTACATGTGCTCCTGTTGATGTGTAAAGAGGGGGCATGCCACTATTGGGTTTTGTTGGTGATTGCAGCATTCTCTGGGGTCACATGTATACACCGCTAGTCCCAGCATGCGACATGCAGTGGGACCGTCCCTAACGGCACAAGGTGTCTTGACTACGCCCTTTGTCTAGAGGGTTCTTTTTGGGCTAGCTTTGGGCTACTCTTTGCTAGTACATTGGGCTTTTCCCTAGGTTCTGATGTGATTTGGTTATTTTTATTGCCGTGTACTGGAGGGGTAGGAGAGCTGTCCGCTGCCCTCATGTGTTTCTGATGTGGCGGTGTCCGAGATTGGACTGATTTGCTCCCCTAGAAGGTGTATGTAAGTCCTTGTGCATGTCAGCTTTATTGCTAGGTCGGATACGGTGGTGACCCTATTTCTGAATACCTTGCACAGAGTTGTGATGGATTTTTGCAGACTCTTCCTTCCTGACACCCCCTCTTATGTATGTGTGCTCTGGTGGTTACCGTCATTGCCCATATGCACCTCGGCCCTGCTTCACACTCAGTCTAGGGGTACCCTGCAGGCATTTGTATGTAGGGGTCCCAACTGTATTCCTGCCTGCATATGCTGTTGGTCATCAAGGTCCTTGTTCTTTTGGCTGCTTCAACTAGGAGATGGTGTGTGCGATATGCCCACTGCTGGGCTAACCCGCATAGTTAAAAGACATTCCCTGTATACTCCAGGACTGCCTCAGTGAAGGGGGTCTGATTGGCTGGGACTGCCCTTTCCTGTGTGGATGCAGTGCGGGACTGCTTCGCTGGTTCAGGTTCCAGGGAAGAAGAGCCAAGGGAGGAGCAGGTTTTAGTCCTGTTGTCAGAAAACTAAATGAATAATTTTAGCTTGGTCATTAGGTCTTGCTCTAATATATTAGTCGGGTATGAGGGAAAGTATGATAGCTGTTCCCTCATCCTTTTCTCCTCTATTACCAGCTTGAGGGGTTCTGTGATGGGGATCCTGCCCACTGTACCCGAGACTCCTATAGTTGCAGTGTGTTTTGATATGGGGACCTTCCCTTCCCGTAGGCATGACCTGGTTGCACCCATGTCCATCAGGAAATTGTATGGTGTCTTGTTCACAAGCACCGTGACCACGGTGTATGCTTCCGATTTGGGTGTTTTGTCGGCTACTGGCATAGGCTCTCTATTTTCTTCCTTGGACTGCTATGCCTACCCTCTAGCTTCACTCTCGTGGTTGGATCCCAGGGAAACTGGGGCCCTCCTACTCACTTCCACTAGTCGTATCACTGTCCAGACCCTCTATGAATCTCCCCGTCACCCGACTTCGTTCATTGGAGTGCACTTTTCCTGCATCACTGGGGTTCGATGGGTTGAACGCAACAGACGGGGGTTGAGTTTCAGCGAGCTCTGGCACGGGACTGGGCTGATGCTGGGAATGTCTGGTCTTGGTGGCCTGTTGGCCTCCCTTATCTGGATCTAGTAGTTCATTGTTCGGTGGGGGGCCCTCCGACTCCCTCGACTGGTGGATTGGTGTATCCTAATGCAGGGATTGCAGGCATCAGAGAGAGAACCCCCATTACTCCATACAGTGGGAGAGGTGGGGACACCTTACTTGTGGTTTCTAAGACAGGATTGTTGGTCTGGGCCTCCTCAAAGATGGCCTATAGTTCCAACATTGCCTCTCTTCTGGTCTTTTTCCCTCCATATTTGGCCCGAATGTGTGTTCTCATGTGTTTGATTATGTTAGTGTCGAAAGTTTCCCCCTCTGGCCAGGGGAACGCGTGCACCTTAATGTGTGCGTGCCATTCGCGCCAATTCTTGCTTTATTTTTTAACCTGTGTGGGGAACCTAGTTTGCATGTGCTTTAATAGTGACTTCATGATAGCTGGCTACTTTTTAAGGCACTGATACGCTCTAGCTTTTCCAGATCAAATAATATTAGATTCTACACTGATCGTTTTGGAAATAAATACATGGGGATTACTGGTTAATACTACTTCTACGAGCTCAATGCTATATTTTAGCAGGAACATAGCAGATATGGAAAAACAATTGTAAGAATTAGCAGCGCCTTTATAAGAACATTGTGTCATTAACAAAACACAACATTCAAGACAAAAATGCAGTTGCAATAATTTACTAACACCACAACATCAAGAATGCATCACTTGATACCGGCAATGAAGAAAAAGAGAGAAAAAAGTGACAGAGCAAAAATGATAACATTGTCAAAAAATACCTTAGCCCGCTCCTTAGCACTTGCTACCGGATGATGAGGGGAGGCTTTGTGCTGTACACAGGACTAAGTGAGCCTGATAACCTGTCAATATTGGCTCCGGGACAAAGATAACAACAATTTATGCGGAAATGAGCAACAACTTGACAACCACAGGCCCTCCTTGGCCAAGCACAAACAACACCTAATCTTCAAGGTCCAAATTTTCCCTACTGTCCGAATTACACTCTATATCACACCCAGGGGTCATGAGTACCATCTGGTTCATGCCCAGCAATCCAAATGAATAACACTTATCACCTCTTTCAAATACCAACAGTGTTAAGAAACCAGTAGCCCTATATCACACCCAGGGCCTATGCGTACCGTCTATATCATGCCCAGCGGTCCAAGCCGTGAGGCCTCACCCCTGTATCACACCCAGGGGACAAGAGTACCATCTGTGTTATGCCCAGTGGTCCTAACGACTAACAACCTTTCCTAGTGTCCTGGCTATTGAATAAAAGTGATGTCCGTGAGATTGCCTCCAAGGCCGCCTTACGACTACTCAGTTCAGACTCATAAAATAGGCAATATGTTAGATTTCTGTCAGTGGCAGGGAACTCAGGTTACATTTTTGCGTTTCTACCTAGTTTGACATACACCAAATGCTGGGACTAAGGATCAGATGTAGTCTCTTACCCACTTATGGCAGCTTCAGGATGAACCTCCGCCCCGCAGATTTAGCAGAACGTTCAATTAATTTTGGAGTCTGCTCACCTTCCTTGCTGCGCAGATGTGAATCTGTCAGAGCGGGGTCCTTTCATTCGGCTACATTTGGGTTCAAAGCACCAATCTTTCTTGGCTGGCTCGCCAAAATATTGCCCTAATGTGAATTTACCTTAAAAAAACAAAGACAAGAGGCGTTTGGCAAAACAGGAAGAGTTGGTTGAATTAAACACTGTGGCCAGAAATGGGCATGAGGACTGACTCAGAGTACAATTGTTTTGAGCTCCTTAATGCATATTTCTTGGAGCATCATAAAACAATTTGCAGATCCTGTTTAGGGCCTAGTCATGGAGCCATAAATTACTCCCACTTGATGACAAACGCAGGTGAGTCTCGACCTTGGACACAATGAGGGCCAGTGGGTAATGTGTCTAGATGTCTGGCATTGAGAGCACGTGATCACTGCATGTGCTGTGCATGCTGTGCCTTGATTGACTGAGGGTTACTAACTTCATGTGGCATCTAACTTTATGATGCTTTGGGAACACGCGCCCCCCGAGCCATGTGCGTTTTATTGGGGCCAATCTCCCAGGACCATTGTTGGGTCGCTGCCTATCTGGGACTAATCGGGGTTTTTCCTGTTCTCGCGTTTGATCTGCTGGTTTTGTGCCACCCCATCTGTGATCTGTCAATCAGTTGCCTCAGGCCTGGGTCGCAGGGCCTGCCTGACCACGTATGTCTGACTCGGGGTTGATGGAGAGGTCATCATGGATGATTTTGACAACAGTGATTCGATTTCATACATCGACATCAACATTAACATTTAGGGGCTTATTTTGATGTCGGCCGGAAATTGCTTCCCCCGACACCGACTCAGCCATAGGACCGACCAACACCCAGTCTGTGGTCCCGACCGGCTCATTTCAATGCGAATGAACACTGTTCGGTCGCATGCTCCCTTTCCTCAATGGGAGCTCGTATTACGGCTGTAAACCGGCTGTAGCACAAGCTCCCATTGAGGAAAGGGAGGTGCAGTTCATCCCTGCACCCCATGGCAGGCACCTCAAGGTGCCTGCCACAATGTGCAGGGATCAACAGGGGGCACCATAGGTGTCCCCTCGGCCTCCAACCGGAGGCTGTGCACCAGAGGGGGCCCTGCTGGGGGCCCCCAAACATGCTTTCTGACATGGTTTCCATGTCGGACAGGCCGGCATGAAAATCATGTCAGAAAACATGCATTGTAGTCTCAAGGGCAGAAAGGCCTGCCCTTGAGATTACTGGCTGCATTCAGACTGGCGGAAGGGCTCTCCGAGCCCATCAGAAGCCAGCGGGAATGACTGACCAGTTTACTTTCCGACCAGCTCTATCATAATGAGGCGGTCGGAAAGTAAACCGAGCGGTCCATTATGATGCAGCCGTAAAGGTTCTGACCGCAGGTCGGAGCCTTTATGGGCCGCATCGTAATCGGCCCCTTAATGTTAGGCATAGCTATGGTGTTTCCTCAAAGTATTTTACCATTTTCTGAGATTACAGGTACTTGTCGGGAATGGGGTCATTGGTAAGGCTATAATGTCTTTGTGGAGCTATGGTGGATTTATCTAATCAAATTAGTCACCTCATAAAATTATTTTTTGGAGGGCCTAGGGGCTCTTTGTTAGGTACACTTGGCACGTTGTGTTCAAAACAATGGAAAATGAGAAGATTTGGATGAAATATATATATGTAATAAATGCCTTTATTGCATGGAGCTGCTATTGCTTGGAATTGTCATGGAAAATGATGTGTTGTTTTACCAATATGTACAATTATTTGATTAAATGAATGGTATACATTTTATTGTTGTATTTTAATATTTGTATGTGTTTTTATTGCAGGTGGTCTCCAGCACAACTATCAGTATCGCTTCAGTTCATGTCGCATCATGGAGACTGGTACCTTCCACATCATACATGATGCCCTCTTGACCACAGATTAAGATGATCCCTGCACCTCTCAGCTGCCTTTGACACAGTTGGCCAGCCCAGCCTCATGAGCTTCCTGAATTCTTGAATTAAATCCACCAGCAATGTCCTTCTACCTTTCGAACTAACACCAGTCTGTTTACATGGGCACCTTCTGGTCCCTATCACCCGCAGAGTCTTGCAGGGTTCCTTAATATCTCCTGTTTTGTTCAGCTTCTACATGGAGCTGCTTGGTGCTCTTCCCACAGATGGCAGCATCAAGATTCATCAATATGCTGATGATACACAACTGCACTTGAAAGAGTCATCTGTTTCAGATATCTAATGCCTCAAACACTGCCTGCACATCATTCAGACCTGGATGTTCCACGCATGTCTGAAGCTCACCCCAACACATACACAATTCTTATTATTTGTCCAGAAGAGCAAACAAGAAACAGTACAAACCTGACCCAATGCCATGACCACTGACAGCTTTGAATCCCATTTTTCACTGAATACCAACAGAACATATTGCAAATAAAAACAAAGTTGTGGAGATCAAATTGATTCTGCTAAGTGTAATTTTTGTGCTATAGGCCCTCAAAACCTTTTTCATGTACTTCATCTTTGCCCAGTAACAAGTGATGTTCGAAAGCATTTTCTATTTCCTTTATTGGAAGCTTTTTTACTTAACCACGCATCAAGTTTTGATATTTTTAATCACTCGTCTACCAAATGAACAAATATGTTTCTCTATATTTGCATTTTTTAAGAGTTTTCTGTTGGTCTTTTTGAAAAATACTGATTTTTTTATTATATTGATTGACATTTATTTGTATTATTATAAATGTTAGGTGCTTGTTCATTAATGGATGTATTTTTGATCTCTGAGGAGGTCTAAATCGATATTCTTAATAAACTTGAAACTTGAAAAACACAAAGATGGACTGGTACCAGTCTTCTCTTCTAAAGTTAGTAAAATAATTTCTTCCACAAAGTGACTTCAGAACTGCTGTTCAAGCCCTTGTACCATCAAGGATAGTGGGAACACCCTAATCTACTGCCACAAAGACTCCACAATAGCACCTCTTGAAGGCATCCTACACGCCGCAGCACATCTCAGCCAGGGCCTGAGGAAATATGATCACATCACTCCCATCCTGATGGAACTCCGTTGGGTCCACTCTTCGGCCCACACCATGTTCAAAACCAGATGCATCTTTTAAAAACCCATAATGACCAGCACCCCGCATATCTTTCAGACAAGCTTGCCATCTCTTCTGGCTCTCAACACACCTGGAGCCAGGTCATCATCAAACTGCAGACTAAGAAGTGTAAAAAAGTAAAAGAAAGTCAGCAGGCCTTTTCCATATACGCACTTAGGTTCTGGAACAACATCACCATATTCACCAGTACCACCATAACGCTGCACCATTTTAGGAAAGAGTTGAAGACTAGCCTCTTTCAAGAACATTACATCATAATGCATTCACCATCCACAATCCACCTACCTCTCCTATCACTTGTTGGCTTTAGGCTTGTCTTTGATCCAGTACAGCACTCTGCTGCATTTTGGTTTGGGTTACGCCATAGAAGTACCATATACATACAAACATACATACATATATACATACGTGCATGCATACAGAAAAACTTGATAAGCACCAAGTTACAAAGATCATTAAAAGAGGGTATTGGGAACAGTGATATGTATTTTAAATGTTTAAGTCAAAAAACACCCAGAAAAAGTAAACATCATTCATAAGTAACAGTTCACAGTTGAATGGGATCTCAATGTGATTTCAGACCACCTATTATAACTGGATGTTGGATACATCACTGCATCTCCCCAGTCAAAGATTTTACATGATGTCGGTTTTTTATGAGAGACAGAATTCTCCAGCAGAAAAATATACAAGATTTAATCATGGTTAGGGTCCTTCAGAGGTAGATATGTCAATGTAAAGCTCCCTATAAAACCTTGGGTTTTGTCACCAAAAGATCAGAGTAGGATAAACTGGATTACATGAATCCCAATTATGCTTAGTCACTGGGATTGATGTGGTTTTAATCCAGTCCTTCAGATTTAGGGCCTAATTTAGAGTTTGGCAGTGGATACTTCATCAAAACATGATTGCTATCCTGTCTATCTCACTACAAGTGCATTGGGATATAATGCACTTGTAACAAGGCGTACAGGACATCTGTCATGTTTGTGATGGCGTGTCTGACTTTATTGGTCCCCAAAATCCTCCAGTGGGACATGACTAGAAGACATAGCCTGCATGGCACCAGAATTATTTTCAGTGAAGTCTTGTTGAAACTTTCTTTTGCATGACAAAAGTTCCAAGTGGGACAAGTCTTGTTTTCTTGTGTGCCTTGTCTGTGACCTCCCTTGCATTGTGACAGGACATTGTTCCACATTTCTCTAACTGCTGTAAAAATTATTTCACATCTCTCCTCGAGTCCTCAGGGCAGGCTTCTGGGCAACAGGTCTCTCTCCAGGCAGGGCCCCTTGACAGTCCTGTCTCCTGCAGTCTACTGGACCTTGTTGGAGTCACTAGCCTTTCTGCTTTTTGTGTCCCTGGAGATTGCAAAAAGGAGGTCAGCTGCCTGACCCTTTAAGAACTTTCCCATTCTCTGAGTCCCAGGCAAAAGTCAGGAGGAGTTTTCGTTCTTCCAGCAGGGCCTTCATCTTCAGGTGTATTCGTCCCATGCCCAGGAGTGTTCAGAGTAGGCAGTGGTGTGATACAAGTCTTATCCTGTGCACTAGTCAGTAATCAGAGCATTTTCCCTATCCAATCCTGTCTATATTCTCAACCTGTGACTATCTCCTTTTGCAACACTCTCTATTTGCTTGACTGTAAAAATTCCCTGGAGCCCAAATCCAATATGGCTTAACCCTTCTTCCCCCAGAAGGTTCACTTAATCTCTGTAAAACCACTTCTTTGTGCTGATGTGGCCTCGTGTACTGTCAGGGTCGAAACCACCTTTCCCTCCTGCTAGGGTTGGTACCAAAATGTCTAGGAGGGCTCCTAGAATGAATGCTAGCGGCACTTCTTGATATTTTGAATTCAAAAGAGGTAGTATTAATTCCGTCCTTTGTTCTGACAACTATTCTTAACCATTTCCAGATGGCTCATCCCTGATAAGTGAATAGTGGTTGACAAAACCTCTGCCTTTATGGGTTCTGAGGCCAAACCAATGTCTTCCGAAGAGCCAGGTTGTTAACTACAGCCAAAAATATGTATTCAGCCTCTAGAGGTAAGATGAGTGGCCCATCTGGTTGTAAGAAAACTTTGGCTCAGGCAGCACAAAGTATATTTTTATACATTGATAAACAAATGCGAAAAGGAGCATATTACTTCAATATACATTACTCAATTGTAAGTAAAATAAGATATATTAATCCATCTTATTCAATTCCATTCAAGGAGTCTTATTGATCTGTATTCAAATCCACTTAATTGAAGTAATTTTAAAAGCGTACAGCAGCCCAGCCAATGCGTTTCGTCCAACAGGACTTCATCAGAGTTGGATCTGCTCCTCCAATAGCCAATGTGTTTTCAAGAAGTCGACAAATAATGTTTGGTGAAATAGAATCCTGAACAAGTTCAGTTCCAATGTATATGCAAGATGTAGTACCTTCTAGTATGATCTGCCTCCTCCGAGCCCTATTCCAAATAACGAGTAGCCGATCTGTTAGGCTGGGCTGCTGTACGCTTGTAAAATGACTTCAATAAAGTGAATTTGAATACAGATGAATAAGACTCCTTGATGAATGGAATTGAATACAATGGATTAATATATCTTATAGTACTTACAATTGAGAAATATATATTGAAGTAATATGCTCCTTTTCGCGTTTGTTTATCAATGTTTGTGTTATTGGTGACTTCAAAGCAGTGGGGTCATGAAAAGTATAGCATTGAGGATCAATACATTGATTAGAAATCTATACTAGTGCGACATTGGATGGCCCACACTGCTAGCATTTGTAATTGGTATATTTTTATACAGATACGCTACCAACAAAATTATTAAAAATCGGATTTCACCATTAAATTAGATTCTTGAAACGATGGGTAAAATAACTTTGATTTATTTCATCACTAGTTTGTTAAATGGAGATGTAAAATAAAAAATTTATTTACACCTAGGGCCGTCTCATGGGAAGTGTTAGTGAACCTACATAACAGTAGCAGTTTTTAGGCATTCAGTCACTATGAGGGCACCTAATACCAATATGTAGAGTGCCACTTTAAATATTAGGCAGCCTGTCCTGTGGGCGTACAAGGCAATCTTTATGACTGTCTTACTAATACATAAAAATAGATTTCCCTGCATGGCATTGGCACTTTTCCATTTCATGGTAGTGAATAGCAGTCTCACAGTACAGGAAGTCTTAACTCTAGCACAAAATAGTATTCCAAAAAAGGCAAAAAATAAGGAGTGACAATAGTGAAAAGGTGGACTTTCTCTATATTGCTGCAAGATCCATCAATCAATCAATCAATCAATCAGGGGTTTGTAAAGCACAGCTACTCACCCGCAAGGGTCTCAAGGCGCAAAAGGGGGGGTGGATTCACAGGGTGCTGGGGTCATCCGAAGAGCCAGTTCTTGAGGTCTTTCCTGAACAGGGGCAGTGTGGGGGTTTGCCAGAGGTGGAGGGGGAGGTCGTTCCAGGCCTTGGCTGCGAGGCAGGAGAAGGACTTCCCTCCCATCCTGGTCTTGTAGATGCGTGGGAGGGTGGCCAGAGAGAGGTCGGCTGATCGGAGGGGTCTCTTGGGTGCGTGTAAGAAGAGGCAGTCCTTTAGTTATACTGGACCGATGTTGTGTAGGGCCTTGTAGGCGTGGGTGAGGAGCTTGAAGGTTATTCTTCTTTCGATGGGGAGTAAGTGGAGATCGCAGAGGTGTTGGGTGATGTGGTGGTGGCGGGGTATATCTAGGACTAATCTGGCTGCGGCGTTCTGGACGGTCTGGTGCTTGTGAAGTAGTTTCCTGCTGATTCTGGCATAGAGAGCGTGGCCGTAGTCCAGTTTGCTGCTGATGAGGGTGTGCGTTACCGTTTTTCTGGATTTGGGAGGGATCCATCTGAACGTTTTTTGGAGTATGCGGAGGGTGTTGAAGCATGCCGAGGATACGGTGTTGTTCTGGCGGTTCATCATGAGCACTGAGTCTAGTATGATACTGAGGTTTCGTGCATGGTCCGTCGGGTGGGGGGTTTCCGAGGGCGGGGGGCCGCCAGGTGTCATCCCAGGTGGATGGGGTGGGGCCAAGGATGAGGACTTCAGTTTTCTCGGAGTTGAGTTTCAGGCAGCTCCTCTTCATCCAGGTGGCAACGGCTTTCATCGCTTCTTGGAAGTTGTGCCTGGTGATTTGGGTTCTTTGGTGAGGGAGAGGATAAGCTGGCTGTCGTCGGCATAGGAGACTATGTTGAGCCCATGGGTTCTGATGATGGTCGCGAGGGGGGCCATGTAGATGTTAAAGAGGGTGGGGCTGAGGGAGGATCCCTGGGGTACTCCACATCTGGTCTCTGTTGGTTGCTGAGTTCTGCTTGTGAGAAATGAAAATTTCCAGTCAAGGGCCTTTCTGGAGATGTCGGCGTTGTGTAGTCTGGTGGCTAGTGTGCAGTGGGAGATGGTGTTGAATGCAGCTGAGAGGTTCAGGAGTATGAGGGCTGCCGTTTGGCCTTGGTCGAGGAGGGAGAGGATGTCGTTGGTGGCAGCGAGTAGGGTGGTCTCTGTGCTGTGGTTGCTGTGGCATCTGGATTGGGAGATGTCTAGGACATTGTTGACTTCGATGAAGTTTGCTAGCTGGGTGTTGTCTGCCTTTTCGATGACTTTGGCTGCAAATGGGAGCAGGGAGATGGGCCTGGAGCTCTTGAGGTCGGTCGGGTCTGCAGAGGGTTTCTTCAGGAGGGGGTTGACTTCAGAGTGTTTCAGTCATCGGGGAATGTGGTGGTTTCGAGGGAGCGGTTGATCATCCGGCATAGCTCAGGTGCGATGGCCGTGGCGGCTTTGTGGAAGTAGGGGTCTGAGGGTGCTCCAGAATGGATGCTCTTCATGGCCTTTATGGTGTCTTCTTTCGTGAGCAGGGTCTGTTAGGTGGCATCATTGGGGGTGGGAGCTGGGGTGGTGCAGAAGTCTTGGTTGTCGAAGTTGTCATAGATCGTCTTAATCTTGAGGTGAAAGAAGGTACTTAGTCGGTTGCAGAGGTCTTGGGAGGGTGGTACGTCTTTTGTTTCGCTGCCAGGTTTGGCGGGTTTCCTGATGATGGAGAGGAGTTCTTTGGAGTTGTGGGCATTGATGAGGATTCTGTCTTGGAGGAAGTTCTTTTTTGTGGCTTTGATGAGGTGGGATTTGCGTGGTGGCTGCTCTGTAGGTGGTGCGTGTTTCTGAGGTTTTGTTGTTCCTCCATGTCTTTTCGAGTCGTCGGCAGGAGCACTTGGATTCTTGGAGTGCAGGGGTGAACCAGCTTGCTTACTTGATGTGTCGTCCTGTGGGTTTCTTAGGGGGGGCGAGGGTGTCAGCTCAGTTTGTGATCCAGCTGTGGAGGTTGCGTGCTGCGGTGTTGGTGTCAGGTGTCGTTGTGGTGGGGTTCTGGTGAGGACGGAGGTGAGCTGGTCTTCAGTGACTTTGTTCCAGTTTCTACGGGGGCTGCGGTGGGTGTGCTTGTGTATGGTTGGTTTTCTGAAGGAGAAGTGGATGCAGAGGAGGTCTGTGGTGTGGCTGTAGGAGATGCTGTTTCCTTCTGTGAAGACGGGGTCAAGTGTGTGTCTCGCTGTGTGCATGGGGGCAGTGACGTGTTGCTTCAGTCCTATGTTGGCGAGGTTCTCTAGTGTTGGGGTTGTCGTGGTTGTCCAGGTGGAAGTTTAGGTCTCAGAGTAGTATGTAGTCTGTGGACGCAAGGGCGTGGGGTGTGATGAGGTCAGCAATGGTGTTGGTGAAAGGAGCACGGGGCCAGGCGGCCTGTAGATGAGGGTTCCGCAGAGAGTTGTTTTGGGGTTGGCCTGGATCTGGAAGTGGAGATGTTCCATGAGGGTTGTAGCATTGTTCGGGTCAGTGGTTGTCATGCAGAGGGAGCTTTTGTGCACGATGGCGAGGCCTCCTCCTGGGCGGCTTGGGTGGTATTTTCTCAGGATTTTGTTCCATCGGGAATGGCGGTTGCGATGTCGGATGTGAAGTTGGCGTTGGTCCAGGTTTCTGTGAGGAAGGTGGCGTCAGGCGTGTGGGATATGAGGAGGTCCCAGATTTCTATGGCATGCTTGTGTAGGGAGCGCATGGTGAGGAGGATGCAGTTCAGTGGTTTGTTTGCAGTGACACCCGGTAGGCTGGGGGCTGCTGCTGGGGTCCGGAGATGGGTGAAGGTGCAGTGGCAGTGTCGGTAGGAGATCGGGCCTTGGGTGCTGCTCGACGTCAAAAGCTGGCAGTTGCTGCGTCCGTGGTTGAGAGTGTGGAGGATGCTGGAGTCGTAGCAGAGGCTGGTCGGAGGACCAGGGTCCCTGGCACTGGTCATGGTCGGGTCATGGACGGGCACAGACGGGCTTGCCTTTGGCACACTTTCGTAGCACCAGCGGCGCGACCGCACAGCCGCCGCCATTAAGTCGGGGTCAGGGAGGGCAGTCAGCTGGGAGGGGGGAGTTAGAAGGACACACTGGAAGGGGGAGGGGGCCGCGTGGGCAGCAGCGGCAGGGAGCGCTAAAATGACAAAGGAAAAAGAGAGAGCAAAAAGAGAAAGAGGGAACGATAAGAGAAAGAGGGAGCAAAAAGTGAAAAGAGAGCGCAAAAAAAGAGAAAAGAGGGCACAGAAAAAAGCGAAACAGCAGAAGTGCAAAGTGCTCTCCCATTGGACCACCAGAGATGAGGCACAGGCAGGAGCCTGTGTGTGGAGGAGGGCATTGAACCTACTGCAGAACAAAGAGTCTCTTAGGGCAGCACTTAGTGGTGGAGCTGCGCGGGGGAGAGCAGTCACACTGACCCTGTCAGTGGTCTAACTTGCATTCAACCACGAAGCATTTTTGTACTCAGGCAGAAGTGTTAGATGTGAGCTCTTGAGAAAATCCGTGGTTTGAAATATTTTCACTGAATTATTTTTGAGTTTTGGATGTTTTTAGCTATATATGAGATATTTTGTTTTATTGTAAGCAGTTATTGTAAGCAGTAGAATTTTGGAATTTAGGAATGAACCTAGTAAGTGGAACTGATCAGTTGACGGATTATGAACTTTCACGTTCCGCAACATTGCAAAGAGTCTGTTAAGCACTCACAGATCAGAACATTTTCTAAGACGATCAGTTCAAGGGCGGGTTTGGTCAGAAGATACCTATCCCTCATCAGCCTCTTGCAAGGAGTCAAAGCGTATTAGCGGATTATTCAATCATGCTTATGTTGGGACTTAAGAGTTGCCATACCTTTTCCTGAGCTCACCTTACCTATTGCTCAGCCAGGATGAGTGCTGGAGTGCTTGGTGATGAGTGGAATGCTGAATACTTGGTGATGCCACAGAATGCATCTGTGCCTGGTGATGTGCTGAGTGTGCAGGCTGAGCAGCAAGGAAGTGGGGCTATCTGCTATCTTCTATTTACTTACCTGAGCCTTACCTTGTAACCAAGTATAATAAATTCATCTTCTACAATCCTGCCCTACTGCCACATGGACTTCTTTTGCCCATTACAACACTTGCAACGATTTGAAGTAAGAACCTGCGTATTGTGGAAGATAGACTGTATTTTAACCTGCTGAAGAAACTGGGACTAAGTAACTTTAAGCTTGAAGGAAAAGGACACCCTGGTTAGCCCCACCAGTGTCCCGCATCACCTGGAATGCCTGTACTCTGGGGCTTTGGACCTTCTTGACAGCAATAAACTTTATGTAGTAATGCCAACTAGCCTGCTTGCGTGCATGCCCTGAAGTGCTGAAAAAGATTTCAGCAAGTGGTGGAAGCCCTTGAAGTTGCTGCAAATGTACACAGAGTCTACTTACTGAGTCAGCTAGTGCAACCAATAATATTTCTTCTATATCATCAAACAACCAGCGTGTTTGATCTGTTTTGTGTGGATTACATAGAAATTCGGTGAAGCAGCTGCGTGTATTTGGAGGAAACCGGCAGCGTTTATGTTAAAGTTAACAACACATGGCGTTTTGTTAGAAGAATCAGCTGCTCGATCTCTGTGCTACTAACAATGAAGGTATAGTGAAAATTAATATTGTGGGTGAGTTCTGCAGTGCTGTGGCAGCATTTTTACTTTAGTATTCACAAAAAGGAATGGGTGAGGGTAACGGACTCACCTACTCCGAACCCCCAGTCAATACTTATTCCACCAGAAGGAGTAGGGAGCAATAAAACATGAAAAATGACTGTGTCTCGTGGTGGCACGTGCTGTGTGTCTTAAAACTGCCCTCACTCACACAATTTGTGTGACATGCTTCATCATTGGGCTGCTACAAAACACCCTAGCGCAGCCAACGCCTGGGGTGGAGCAATAGGGTGGGGGAAGACAATACAACACAAAGAGAAACACAATAGTTATAAAGTGACTGGGGACTTTATTCCTGGGCCCTCCAGCCAGGATTAATAAGGAATTCCCTCAGATACAGAACTAGGGGTTCTGGCACCATCCTATTTCAACCTGAGGTGAGAGGATTATACTGTTATACTGGGACCGGCAGAGTCCTGAAGAAGGCCAGCGTGACCCCAATCGAGGGGCACAGACAAACGGCTGAAACATGTCGACTACCTGGCAGTAAGGAGGGGTGTAAGGAGCACATTACATCTCCCAATCACCACCATCCTTCACGTTTTTAATCCTGGCCGGAGGGCCCAGGAATAAAGTCACAGACACAGTGACACCTCCGAGCTAGTTTTGACTCACACCATACTGCACTTGCACTTCCGGCGTCCCCAGTCACTTTATAACTATTGTGTTTCTCTTTGTGTTGTATTGTCTTCCCCCACCCTATTGAGTGAGGGCAGTTTTAAGACACACAGCACGTGCCACCACGAGACACAGTAATTTTTCATGTTTTATTGCTCCCTACTCCTTCTGGTGGAATAAGCATTTTTACTTTGACAAGTTCTTGGTAGTGCGAAGTGCGTGCCCTTGTTCTGTTGGGTTTCTGTAGGATTCAAATGGGCCGCAAGACTGTCATGGATGCATGGCTTGTGTCCACTTACCAGGATGTGATGCGCCATCTGAAAATGCCCACGTGAGATACCTTTTGTCACGGCTGTGTTCTCTCATGCTGCCATCCCGAGCCTTCACTGCGAGCACTGTGACGCAGTCTGCAGGAGTCAGCAATAAGCGTCATTTGGCGTCGGACCTTCTTGCTTAGTGGAGTTGCTTGAAACTGAAGGAAGCGCGTAGTCACCGAGATGACTGCTGGGAGGCCACCAACTAGACCGCAGATCTGTCTGCGCACTGCTTGCACTAAGGAAACAGGAAGTGGTGTGTGGCGTGCATCGGAAACATGAGGGGGAGTGTATTTCTGTTGTGCTGCGGCCTTCATTTTGTCTGCTAATTGAGATAATGGTTTGGAAGCTTGAACATGTGCTACAGCTCGACAGTGAATTAACAGACGGTGAGATACAGACTTGACAGTGGAACAGGAGAGAAGGGAACATTGACGGTTTTGTACAATACTTAGGTGCTGCTAGCATTGGTTGTGTAGAGCAGTGAATATTCATTCAGGTGAGAGGTCGCTCACAGAGGGGGAACTTCGAATAATTTTGTGATCCTTATTACTTTCCATCTCAAGTTCGCTAGCGATGCTCTATCTTGTTATTCTGCTGCAATGCTATTTGATGCTACATACGATGTGTTCCTATGTTGATTCATGTATGTTTGAATTTTCTTGTTATTTTGCTGCCATGTTATTTGATGCTACATACGATTAATTCTTATGTTGATTAGTGTGTGTTTGAGCAGAGGTGAAAAAGTGGACTACATTTTCTATATTTATTGCATGCCGTATTGCATGCCGAGTGCTTGTTTATTGTTGCTTACATTGATGTCATGCCTATGCGTATTAGGCCATACTTTTATGGGTCCATTGGGTTATAGCCTGTGTCAAGGTGTGTAGCATTTGATTTTCTGAATGTTTTTAGAGTCATGTACTCTGACACAGGATTGTTTGTCATACTATGTTCTGCCTGTCTCGTGTGCTTAATAATTGTGTGGTGTTGCAGGGATTCTGCGCAAACACAGAACTATGCGTAGGATTATGGGACCTTAGTATATAGGGACTGAGTCATCCAACCACCTGAGTACACATGAGCCCAGGACCGACTAGCTATAGTGTCTCACTTGCCCTCCTACTCACTCACAGAGGAACAAGTGATTAGACACCCTAGAACATAACACTCTCGACTCTCTCAAGAATTGCGGTTACAAGACACACCCTTTCCCTCACACTCTTGTACTTGTCCACAATAAGATCTGACAGAGACACAAACAAGTTTAAAATATTTATTTTAACCAACGTGCTCTAATATGCAGTATACGTGCCACATTTAGCAGAAAAATGCATAACACAAATACGGTCAGCATAGTAAGTAGTCCATAAATCATAGAAGGAGCTGTCATCGTGAGAGACAGCGTAGCCCAACCTCCCTCCCCTTGTATAGAAGCAAGATGATTATATAACAGAAGATCTCTGGGTGTTTTCTGCAGACCCTGTACCTCAATCTATAGATGGTAGTTCTACATCATAGGTGCTGTCATGCTCTTCTCCCTGGAAAGGTCCCTCTCCAAGTGTGTGCTACCTATCCGGGTATTCCAATGAGACCAAAGTACGTATTCCCAAACAACAGCTGCATCTGTATGGCAAAGATAGTGTCAAGGAGCACACTAATATCTAAAGCAATTCAAATGTCAAGTACAATATAATCTTTTAAATCATGGCATTAATGAAACATATGTAGACGGGAGTCTTGATAGTTCTTGAATTCAGTTATGTTGCTTTTATTTTCACAATTAGAGGAATGAATACATGCATCAGCCCAGCCAACACGTTTCATCCATAAAAGGACTTCATCAGGGCTGTAAAAACAATTAAATAAACATTTTTTTAGTATCAACTAAATAACTTCAAAATTTAAGCACAAAACTTCAATAAAGACACAAGATAGACAAGACAACTATCAGCAAGACTAGTACGTTCTGTCCATAATTCTAAGACCAAGAGAGCATCCATTAATCATTATACAGTCAAAATTGCATAAGTGACGAGAGAACATGGCGGCCAGCGCTTAGCAGGTCGCGGAAGCACCCTCAGAGCGTCTAGAGGATTTTTTTTTTAAATTACCATGTCTGGGTGAGCCAATTCGGTGCGGACTGAAGCGCAGTTGATCCCCTTGACCTTTCTCCCAGCAAGGTTCCCAGCGCGGGTCGGGGTTGCTCGGTGTCGAAGGAACTGCAGGCGGAGTGGGGTTACGTGTACTCGGCGGCAGCGTGGAGGTCGCGACGGGATGATTGTGGGGGAGGGCCGCCCTGGAGCTCCGTAGAGGGAGAGGTGTGGCAGCCAGAATCCCCTTCCGGGGGAAAGGAGGTCACGGAGCCAGTGGGCTGGAAGGTTTGCCCGAGAGAAGCTGTGCTCTAGGCGGGTGTTCGGCGGAGTCGGCGGATCTCCACAAGGGGATTGTAGGCGAGGATCGCTCTCTCGTATTTCCTTCAGGGGAAACGTTTCTCAGTCCCACTGGGTCTTCTCCCCAACTTAGCGGTAAGGAGCAATCGCCCCCGCCCCCCCCCCATCCTCGATATCCCCTTAGAAAAATAAAAGGAAGCAAAGGTGGTAAAGGAGGTAAGGGAGGGGAAAGAAAGGGGGTAGTAAGTTTTGGGGGAGAAGGGAAGGTGGAGGAAAAAGTAACGATAAGCAAGATTAAAGGGAAAAAGCTTGCAGTTCAGAAGCGGAAGGCTGCCCAGGAGATTAAGGTTACTCCCTCACTAAAGGCTTATTTTAAAGCTATACCTCAAACTGTTATTTTGACAGAGAGCAGGATGGAAGGGGGAAGGGAGGTGGACAAAGAAAAGATCATTGAGAGTGAAATCTCCCGAAGTTTTAATTAATGCCATAGATTGGAGTAACAATATTTCTTCTAATAGCTACCAAATACTGGCCGGGCTTCCTGCTGAAGAGAGCATGAGTACCCCACCTATACAGGGAGGGTTACAGCAGGGAGCAGTCTCAGTAGCCCCGGGCCAAGGTCTGGTCTTTAAAGGGGTCTCGGGAGATGGTGATCTACCGCTGAGTGGTCTGTTAAAAGCCCTGACAGTAGAGATTAGATCAAGATTTGAGACTTCGGAAGGGAATCAGAGGGAGATAAGACAAGCCTGCGATACTTTGGAGAGAAAGATGGACGACCTTAATAGTAGAACAGGTCTGTTGGTGGGGGAGGTAAAGGAGCTCAGGGAGAAGGTCAGCATAAACTCAGCCGAGATTACAAAGCTAAAGCTATCAGAGTCTGAGTGCTTAGAGAGAGTGGAAAGATTAGAAAATTTTCAGAGGAGAAACAATATAAAAATCTTGAAGGTTCCTGAAGGAAAGGAGGGAGAAGATATCAAAGCCTTCGTAGTACGTCTGATAAAAAGAGAGCTACAATTAGAGGAATCTGAAGAGGATATAAGTAAGGACATTCAGCGTGTACATAGAGACCCGTTTAGGCTAAACAAAAATAGGACAAAGCCTAGAAAAATGTTGCTTAATTTTTTAACTTTCTCTCTCAAGGAGAAAATACTTTCAAAAGCTCTAAGCCTGAAATTTGTAGAAGTGGATGGGGTAAAATATGATTTTAGATCAGACGTTTCAGCTGCCACTTCAAACAGGCAATGGGAGTTAGGCAAAAGGATGGACCAACTGAAAAGTTTGGGAGCTGTAGTCCAGTTGAGATTCCTGCGTACCTCAAGGTGATGATTGATAATAAAATGCTTATCTTTCACTCTTGTGAGAAGGTAGATGAGTTCTTAAAAGATTTTCAATCTAACAGGAAATAATCCTCTTTTTCTTTTTAATGCCTTTCTAACCCTGCCACTTGGCTCAGTTAGGGAAAGCTAAAGAGTAGTTATAGTCAAGTATGTTAAACGATTAGACTATGGGAGAAAGCCACGGGGGGCGGAGAAAGAAATAAAGAGAGAAAAATAAAAATAAAATATGTAGATAAAATATAAAATAATAACAATTAAGTTGAAAATAAACGAACATATTTGCGAGGTGAATTATATAAAGCTTTCTCTCCTAAAAAAAAAAAAAATGTAAAAACCTCTCCTTCTTTTCCCTTTTTCTTTCTAGTATAAAAATGTTTACTGGGATGGTAATTTTTTCACACTAGATGGTAATATGCTCTGAGGGGAACTCCATATGGCCTTTTGGCCTTGGAATAGTTGGGAGGGGGTTCTCTATGGGTGGGAGGGTGCACAGGGTGGGGTGCAGTGGGAAAAAATCAAAAAAATGTTTCCTCTAGAGTCTCTTTTTATGTTTTTAGAAACAAAGGCTTTAGCAGTAAGAGATGATGGGTAGTAAGAAGGGAGGGTGTATAAATATTCTGTCCTGGAATCTAAACGGCTTACGGGTCAGAGGTAGGAGGGCAAAAATACTTCAGTATTTGAAAGATTCCTCAGCTCAAATTATTATAGCCCAGGAAACTCATTTAACCGAGAAGGAGGCAGTAGAGCTCTTTCGAGCGACTAAATGGGTAGCGTACTTTGCATGTACAGCCCAAGCAGCAGTGAAAAAAGGGGTGGCAATTTTAATCAAGCGAGGTCTTCAAGTAAGTTTGGACTCCTATACATCTGATAAAGCGGGTAGATGGGTAGTAGCCAAAGTAAAGATCTTGGCTCGGCCCTTCACGTTAGCCGGCTACTATGGGCCTAACCACGATGAAGTTGGTCCTCTGCAAGATCTATTGGTCGAACTTTTAAATTCTTCTGATCCAATTATTCTGGCTGGAGATTTTAATGTTGTACTAAATCACGTATTGGATAGATCCATACATAGTAGAGCTCAGACTAACCCCAAGATGCTTAGCTTAATAAAGCAAATGATGGAACAACTGGGTCTGTTGGATATATGGAGACAGAAAGTAGGGGAACAAAAAGGCTTTACTTTCTTTAATAAGAAGTACAGGCATCAGTCTAGAATTGATTACTTTTTAGTAGATTGTAAGTTGAAGGATGAAATACAGCAGGTTGAACATGTGGGAGTACACTTGTCAGACCACTCAGCGGTGATGCTCACATTGGAGGTCAGTAAGGTTGGTACTCAGTCTAGATAGACCCTTGACCGCACAATTTTGTTGGAAGAGGAAGTAGTACAAGCCCTTAAAAAAGAAACAAAAGAATTTTTTTAACTCAATTGGGGAACCGCACCCCCCGGGGTCACATGGGATGCCTATAAAGCGTTCTTAAGGGGCAGACTTGGGGCTTTAGCGGCAGAGAAGAGGAGGAGTTATTACAAAGAAGTGGCAGTACAGGAGGAGAAGATTCGTTGCTTGGAAAAAAACTAATCAATCCAAATATAGATGATGAGGCCAGGATGAGTTGGCTCCAAGAACTGTCACAGGCGAAGGCGAGTTTGTCCACCGTATTGCAAGAGCAATTGAGAAAGAGATGGGAGGTCAGTCAGATGGCTTACTTCAAATATAGCGAAGGGTGTGGCAAACTTCTGGCATGGAAGGCAAAGAAAGAACAACTAAGAAATAGAGTTGAGGAAATTATATGCGATCAAACGGGCAGCCGAGTAGGTGATAGTAGAGGAATTGAGCAAGTATTCCAAAGCCATTTTAGTAAAGTCTATCGAGAAGATCTTATGCCATCTGAAGATATTCTTAATAAATGGGCAGGACAGGGCATGGGAAACCCTTTGAGAACAGAAAAAGTAGATCTCCTAAATAGAGAAATAGACGTCCTGGAAGTGGGAAATATAATTGCTCAGTTAAAGAAGGGGAAGGCCCCTGGGCCAGATGGCATTCCTCAAGAGGTCTACAAAGTTTTGGCTGGTACTTTAGCTCCTATTTTAGTCAATCTTTTTAATGAGCTATTCGTCAAACATGTGGACCTGCCAGGCTCCTGGAAGGAAGCCACAATATCGTTAATTTTGAAGCCTGGAAAATGCCCCAGAAAATGTGATTCATACCGCCCTATTTCCTTGCTAAACAGCGATTACAAGATCTTTACTAAGACCCTGGTGGACAGGTTAAATGGGATGATGGATGAGCTAATAAATGAAGACCAAAAAGGTTTCATTCGGGGAAGATTTTTGAAAGATCTGACTTTTACATTGGTCGGCACAATAGATCTAGCATCCACATATAATCTTCCTTTTGCCTTGGTGGCTTTGGATGCTACCAAGGCCTTTGACCGTGTGAACTGGGTCTACTTAAAAAAAGTCGCTACCTCCCTGAACCTAGGTACAAATTTTTGTAATGCTCTTTCTGGTCTCTATCAAGCCCCAGAAGCCAGGATTTTAGTCAATGGCTGCTTGTCCCAACCTGTAATGATATCCAGAGGAACTAGGCAAGGTTGTCCCCTGTCGCCTTTGCTTTTCAATCTCTATATAGAGCCATTGGCAAGAAAGATCAGAGAGGATCCTGAAATTATACCCTTTAGTTTCTCTGGCTGGGAAAAGAAACTTGGGCTCTATGCGGATGATATCGTGATTTTAACTACAAATACTGTGATTACTTGGCCTCGTTTGATGGCTCTAACGACAGACTTTGGGAAGGTCTCAGGTTACGAGGTTAACGGCGATAAGTCTGAAATTATGTCTTGGAACATCGAGGGGGAATCTGGAAAGGATGAGATCAGGTATTTGGGTGTGATGATATCTCATGATATTGGCAAAATAGCAAAACTAAATTTCGATAAAGTCCGAAAGGAGATTTTGAAACTTTTGAAAAATTGGTCTCATCTCCAGCTATCCCTTCTCGGAAGAAGTAATTTGATTAAGATGGTAATTCTCCCAAAGCTGACTTTTATCTTTGACGCTATCCCCTTACCTTTTGCTACGGATTGGATCAAAAAGCTACAAGGAGACATAGGTTCCTTTATATGGGCGAGTAAAGGTCCAAGAATAGCTTGGAAGAAGCTGTGGAGAAGGGTTGAGAAAGGAGGATTAGCTTTGCCAGATTTACTCTTTTATTCATGGGCGTTTCTTTTAAAAAATGGGAAGTGTCTCTTTAGCTCTCCAAATCCTTCTATGGTAGGAGGTTTATGGGCCAAAACTGCGAACCTGGAGTCGGGAGGCAATGTGGGCTTTCTTTTCAAATATGCTGACCCAAATTTTTTTTTAAAGTTCAGGCTGAAGATTTTGAGGGGGCTTGCAGAGACTTGGTATAAAGTGAGGAAAAACCTGAAAATTCCATACCATAGTTTTTTAGCTCCCATTTGGGACAGTCCCGGCTCCCCGGAGTGGACAAAAGATATCCTTGCCAAACCCCTGTTAGAGGGGGGCTTTACGCACTGGGACCAGATTTTAAGTGATGGTGAGCTTATCTCCTGGGAGATATGTAGTCAGCTTACAAACTTTCACCTATCTAGGTTTAAATATGTGCAAATGCAGGGCTGGATCCACGACCCACTAACGAAGATAGGTGTACCAAACGACCTAGAGTTTAAGCTGACGCAGCAATCCAGTCAAAAGAAGGAGTTAGCGACTATTTATTGGCTACTGGTGGATATGGAGGATGGCGATTTTACGCTTCCTGTGGAACTGTGGGGAAAATACTTGCCGGATTCATCGCTGGAAAAATACTGGCAAGTATCTATGGCTATGCTTTTAAATTGGTTAAGCCTGCATACCTGAGGAGAAATCATCTCTTTTCCATCCATAGAGCGTATTGGTCACCCTTGAAGCTGTCAAAGTTCGGGAGAGGAGGTGAAGTGCGGCAATATGAAGGCCGATGACGTCCATATGTTTGTAGAATGTATAGAGTTGCAAACTTTTTGGAATGATGTGAGTAGGGCGCTGTCTCAAATGCTTAAGCTGCATGTAAAGGTAAGCGTTCTTCTTATTTTCGGTCAGTTGGAGCCTGAAGTAAAACCTACTAAAGGTCAGGCAAGGCTTATCTTTTACATTGCACTGTTGGCACGCAGGGAAATCTGCAAGTTATGGGTGTCCCCCCTCTCCCCCAGCCTGGAAAATTTGTTGGACTCGATTAAATACATAGTTACTATGGAAAGGATGATCTCTAGAGATGTTAACTTTTGGCTTCCCTTGATTGAATGGTGTGACGCTCTAAACGACAATAGTTAGGTTTTTCAGCGGTCCTATGATTATGCCTTACCAGCCTCATCAGGTTTTCGGGCTTGGGTCCTTGTGGCTTTGTCTGCCGGTTGGAAAGGTAGAGGAAGAAAGCAGACATTTGGACAAGAGAGTAGATGGATTTCGATTCCAAGGGCCTTTAGAAACCTCGATCTCCCTCTCTACTCGTACCTACCCGTATTGCTGTAAAGCACAAGAGCACAGGCTTTCAGGTGTCCATCAAGATGTGTATGTGCATGTGGAAGAACGTCATTGTTTTTTCTTTCCACTAAAGAGGCTTATGACGATAAAAATAAAATAAAAAAAATTGCATAAGTGCCCCCCTGCCTATATACACTCTAATTTACAATAATGCTAACAGTTATTTTCACAATCATTTTATACTCATTTTATAATTGATCTACGTAGATCATGACATCAAGAAAAAACACAATGCACAAAGAATCTATACAATCTTATAAATTCTGGCTAAGTCGATTTGTTCTCAATGCAATAAGCGGGATGGTAACCAGTTTCCTATAAATGTCACCTTTGAAGCTAAAAAGAAGATAGGTCAATCATGTTTGTTTTCATCTTCATCTTATTTCAACGTTTCTCCAATCCCCCATGATCAGATGTTATAGTCTTCTAAAAATCAGTTAGTAATCGCCGCAGCATAAGTTTTAAGGATAAACAAAATTAATAAGCACTGAACCATCACTATAATAAGTTGAAAGGTCTCTATATCTTCATTTTTCTCTGAATAATATTCATAGCTAAACGCAAATAACTCACTTAAAATATGACGTGGTATCAAATCAATACCAATGGAGCAGGCCACCCGATCGAGAATAGTTATATTCCGTATTGTGAATCCCCCGTTGCGTGCTATCAATCACCCAAGTCATTGTCATTCACCAATTCATTAACTGTAATAGTACATTTGTAATATTTGCTATAATTTGTAACTGCGGCAACGTTTACATCAGTAGTACTATTAGAGCACTTAAACTAAGAATTCAGGAACATAGGAGAGCTGTAGAAAACAAAGATGACAGGTCTCCATTATGCCAACACATGATTGCTAACCACCCAGATGAAATGGAGTTTGGGTTCCATGGAATCCAAAAGCTAGAGACTGATCCTAGAGGCGGGAACAAAGAATTGAGGCTGAGACAAAATGAAGCCAAATGGATTAGTAGACTAAGAACTATGTCCATGGGCCTTAATTTGGAACATGAGTTACATTTCTTCCTGTAGGAGATTCTTTGCCAACTATTTCTGTAGAAAAGATATTGTGTACTATGGCACTGTTCAGTCACTTATTCTGATGTAGACTTAGGGGCCGATTCCGATCTCGGCCGGTAGGGCTCCGAATCGGATTCGGCTTTACCGGATCCGATTCGGAGCCTTGTTTCCCGACCGATTCGTACGCGGGTCCGGCCGAGCGAGTACGATGCAAGCGCCTGCGAAATCGTCGACCGACTCGTACGCGGCTTCAACACGCTCCGACCGACTCACACGGACCCGACTCGCACCGCGCAATGGAGACGTTCCCCGGCCGGGTAAGTACGATGCGCGCCGCGAGCAGTCCGACCGACTCGCGCCGTCCGGCTCGAAAGAGCTGTCGGAGCCGGACTTTGGGGGTCCGCGTCGGACCCCCCTGTACGCGTGGCCGCGTGAGTCGCACACAGGGGGGACCCATGGGTCCCCCCTACCTGTGCATGTACGGCACGATGTGCTTCGCCACGTACACGCTGTAGGGGGCGCCCTTGTTCACCTCGCACCCATTGAGTCAATGGGAGCCCGCGTACGCGTTGTACGACCGGCTCCCATTGACTTCAATGGGAGTCCGACCGAATCGAGTCCGATAGCCTACGAACGCATCGTACTCGTCCGGTCGGACTGCCAGAGTCCGATTCGGTCGGAATTCTCTCCGGGTCCGGCTCGGTCGGAGAGATTTCCGGCCCGAATCGGAATCGGCCCCATAATGTAGACTTATGACTTTGTGTGTCGAAGCATCTTTGTAGTATAGATACACTTGGTGATTATTTTATGATCGATTGAATGGTGATTATAGCCTTTAGGTAGGCAATGATGATATGGCATTTGGCATGATAGATGAACTTTAATGCTACTGCTAATATTTATCCCATTATGCCTATGGTGTCTCATATTTGGAACACATAGGTTGCTTGTTTTGGCACAAATGGTGAGCTTGGAATGATACTGCTAACACAGTTTTTCACACGCCTATGGTGCTTCTTTTATAGAGCACATAGCTTGGCAGTACTCCCCTAATTTTGGATTTTATTGGGTACTATGCTTCAATAGATTTGTGGCTGTTCAATTGCGCGTGTGACTGCCCGTCCATGAGTGAAAATAAATTTTTTGTTTGATGTTGATGATAAGCATCTTTGATTCTGTTGTTGTTAGAACATATATACATTTTTTAATTAGGTTGACTTAAATAAACTATGTAAGATCCTAGGTTATCTGTATGGGACCTTGTATGATATTGACAGCTCGTTTTCGAGCTTCTTTCGAGCCTTTTACTTTCACTTGGACTGTCCTCTTGAAATATGATTCCCATTTTGCATTTATTCGTGGGTATTTCAGGTCGTGGAGCTAATATACATGTGGCTTTGTCGGGCTCCGCTTCGGTCTATCACTATTTTTAAGGTTTGCCCATCAGATAATTGGAATGAATTAGTTCTATTGAGGAATTAGGGTTTTTGGAATTTATTTAATTTAGATCCGCTTTGTTCTACATTGGAAATAACGCTTTGCCACTATTAATTATAAATAACTTATATGGAAACTTATGTTGGTTTGTTAGCATTTTTCTTTAACAAAAAGAGCAGAATCACAATTCTAAGGATTGGCTTTTATATCAGGCGGAAATGACGTCTTGTAACTGTAATGCGGATGTTGTACACATGGTACCTCGCCTCCGAATGGGAGCTTTGTTTTTGAACATTCAAGTGATTGGAAGAATTACGCAGGGATTTTTTGAATGAAACCCTTATCGGGTTTTCTGCATTTATGCTAAATCTGGGCCTGGTTGCGTTTGTACCTGATAGGATAAGATATTTAGGTGGGAGAGCTCACGTAACCGCCCTCACAGTGGTGACGTGGAACTCGTCCTCTGATTGTCTGGGTGATTGGGCGGACCTGAGTGAAAACCTCTATCAGTTTTCTGCATGACTATTATGCTAAGTCTAGGCTTGACCAAGCTTTCACCTGATAGGTGGAGATATTAGAGTTTAGAGCACATTGAACCGCCCTTGAATGGTTGAGTGGAACTCGCTCTCTGATTGGCCGCGTGATATGGCGGACCAGAGTGAAAACCTCTATCGGTTTGAATGGTTGGGTAGAACTCGCTCTCGGATTGGCCCCGTGATATGGCGGACCAGAGTAAAAACCACTATTGGTTTTCTGCATGACTATTATGCTAAATCTAGGTTTGACCGAGCTTTCATCTGATAGGAGGAGATACTAGAGTGGAGAGCACATTGAACTGCCCTTGAATGGTTGAGTGAAACTCGCTCTCTGATTGGCCGCGTGATATGGCGGACCAGAGTCAAAACCGCACCCACATGACGTTTGTATTGGGTTGGTTAAGTGCGCCTCTAATAGGCTGATATTTTTGGCGGCAACATGAATGCTTGATGATTGGTTGTGTTATGGTTTGAAAGGAGTGTAGGTGATGGGGAATCCTCACTCACAGATAGACGACTGGCAAGAAGACTGAGGATATTTGCTCAGGAGGTGAGAGTATTAACTGTAGGCGAGCGCCTATAGTTTTTGCTAACAACCGTGCTTTTGGCAACTTGCCACTTTCTTTGTGGGTAAAAAATTTTTATGAAGGGCAAAATATTTTCTTGGCTAATTTAATAATGAATCAGCTATTCATGGGTAGATAGTTTGTCAATACTTGTGGTTTAAGCTAACCTTAAACACTTTGGCATTACTATTTGGACCAGACTTTTCTGGTTTGAACTTATTCTTGCTGACAGACCTTGATCTTCCAAGCGTGGATTAGGAAGAACTTACACTGTCATTCGGTGAATTTTATCTTTAAGCAAATTTGCTCAGGGGGACGCTGGTGACTCATATTGTAGATACTAGATACATCATTGTGTATATTCGGGCAATGAGTATTATTTTATTTTTTTTGTCCTCATTTATGCGATCTTCATGGTTATGGCAAGCAAGGTCACCTTGTGTTAAGTGAAAATGGGAGCCGTCCTTAGATAACGAGGTAAGACCATGTCTTAGGAACCTACAAATTCTTTGAGTTTACCATCACGGAGCCACCATGATGAATCCCTTGAATTTGTTGGATCGCGTTTGTTGGAATCATTGGACATCCCTTCCTACCCTGCCACATAGTTCTTGTCCCAAAGTTCCCAGTACTTAGCACGTTTACTTTCCCCTCTAGATTTATCCAATTTCCTGAACTTGTCAACTGAAAAAAGCCAGTCTGCCACCTTAGGAGGAGATGGAAGAATCCAATTTATACACACCTCACGTCTGGCTAACAAGATTAAAGTAAATAGTAAATATTTCTGATTTTTACTCAAAACAATAATAGGTTCATTAGTATCCAAAATGCCAAAAATAACAGTAAAGGTGCTTACCTTAATATTAGTATTTAGAGCTTTATCAATGATCTTACCAATTTCATTCCAATAAGTATCAAGATGAGCACATAGGTGGAACATATGAATGTCATTAGCCTTTATCTCACCGCATTTTGGACACTTTTTCGTCACCTGGTTATTCATTTTAGATAATTTTTCAGGCGTCCAGTAGGACCTGTGTAAAGTAAAAAGATGATTTTTCCTAAGGGGTGCAGAAACTATAATATACCATAAATAAGTGCAGGATACTTGCCAAAGTTGTTGCAAGTCTTGAGCCGGAAAGATGTTCTTCCAGATATCGCCTGGTGTGGTAAAATCAACCTCGTCCCTCTGGGTCAGGTACCAGTACCATTTTGAAATTTCTTTTCGGGCTGGGTCTTTCTGTATTTCTTCCTCCAGTTTCCCAATATGTTCTGCATTTATGTCTTGTTCTTTGGACCAGCTAGCCAACTGATAATATTTGAACCTTGAGATTTCTGCGTTGGTTCTTTCCAATAGTAAGAGCCAGCTCTTTAAATTGCCAAGCTCTAAAAGTTCTCCCCATTTCTCTATTCCTGCTTTTTTTAAAGGACCTGCTAGGGAGTCTTTCAGGCATTCCGGTGTTCCCGGTGAATTCCATACTGGTGCTAGCGGACTGTAGTACGGAAACTTCCATGCTCTTCT
Organism: Calotriton arnoldi; assembly: GCA_963921515.1. Classification (NCBI taxonomy): domain Eukaryota; kingdom Metazoa; phylum Chordata; class Amphibia; order Caudata; family Salamandridae; genus Calotriton; species Calotriton arnoldi. The sequence continues at coordinate 231,037 of CAWUFW010005809.1, forward strand.
TATCTCGTACCATAGTTTGTACGCTGACCCCAGTACCTTTAATTTAATTTTTTTAAAGTACTTGGGGTGGCCAAACTTATAGAGACAATGATCATAATCAGTTACTGCTTTCCAATAGGCAGAATAAAGTTCATGCGGTCGGAGAAGATTCCTGATGTTCTTGAAATGGAAGGCTCTATAGTACATCATAAGGTCTGGGCTGGCTATCCGCCCTCGATTTTCTCTTTGGCAAAGCTTTTTCCAGGCTATCCTTACTCCTCTGGAGGCCCAGATGAAGGCATTTATTTCGCTCTGAATCTTTCTTATCCAAAGTGGTTTGAACTCCAACAGAATAGCGTTAAATACAAAAGTAAACTTTGGCAGGATCGCCATTTTAATAACGTTGGCTCTCCCCATAAAAGTAAGAGATAAACAGCTCCAAGATCTTAATAACTTCCTCATTTCTTTTACTTTTAAGTCCAGATTTACTTGAGCAATTTCATCAATATTTTTTGGAACTTCTATCCCCAAGTATTTGATTTTATTTTTTGGACCTATCACCGGCATAATCAAATTCCAATGCATGACCTCAGTCTTCTGATGGTTAACTTGGTAGCGGGAGATACTCCCGAAGTCTGTTAATAATCTTGTTATGCTGTTAAGGGATTTATTCAAGTTGCTTGTGTAAATCATTAAATCATCAGCATATAGTGCCACTTTCAGAACCCATCCATTGAATTTAAAAGGAATGATTTCATGAGACCTCCTTATCATGTTAGCTAAAGGTTCTATATAAAGATTAAAAAGGTGGGGGATAGCGGGAATCCCTGTCTAGTACCTCTTTTGATCTGGAATCCTTTCGATAAGCTACCATTAATGAGTATTTTGGCTACAGGGGCCGAGTATATATTTGCTATTCTCTCCTAAGCCGTAATGAAAGATGACTTCCTGCAAAAATGACCAGTTCACGCGGTCGAATGCTTTAGCAGCATCGAAAGTAAGAACTGCAAGCGGGGATTTTTCCTGGACAGCAATATCAATTGCTCCAATAAGTTGGTGAGTGAGATCATGCAATTGTCTCCCCTAATAAATCCCTTTTGGTTGTTGTGAATAAGTTTATCTGATATGGATCCAAGTCTTTTTGCTAAAATCTGCGTAAAGATTTTGTAGTCGTTGTTCAAAAGGGATATGGGCCTATATGACTCACATTTAAGGGGATCTTTACCAGGTTTTAAGATCAAACTGATAGTCGCCTCATTCCAGGTTTTTGGAAGCGAGGAGCCTTCTAAATAGATAGTATTAAAAAGGTCCGCTAATCTAGGGGCTAAGGATTCCTTTAGAGCTAAATAGAGCTCATTTGGGATAACATCTGGGCCAGCAGCCTTTCCTCTTTTCAGTCTGTTAATCGCCTCCATGACCTCTTCCGCTGTGATAACTGCATTTAATAATTCGCAGGAATCTACATCCAACTTGAGAATTTGTGAGTCTCTTATGTAGAGGTCCACTGCTGAAGCTAAAGGTGAAAGGTCTTCCTCATACAGTGACTGAAAAAAATCTACGAAGGCTTCTTCTATGTCTGCCCTATCTTCTACTTAAGGTACATAGGGACCCTTTCAGGCCTAATAAAGTAAGGAAAAATCCACGGAGAGTACTTGTTAATTTTAAGACCTACACTGTTAAGGAAAGTATCTTGAATAAGGCTTTGAAATCAGGCACCCTCTCCAAAGGCGGCTATAATTATAAAATTCGTTCCGATATCTCCAAAGCAACTGCGGATAGACAGTGGGCCCTAGGAAATTATATGCAAGATCTGAGAGTTGAAGGGGCAACGGTCCAAATGAAATTTCCAGCCCTTTTGAGGATAATGTGGAACAATCAGACCTACAATATCAGGGAGCCGAAAGAAGTAGAGTTATTCCTAGAACGAATGAAAACAAAAAGTAATAAGCAATGAGCAAGAGCCAAGACAGATAAATAAATTCTCACGACAGCGGATCTCTAACAGGGCAATTAGGTTTGTCCAATGACAGTAGGGAGGGTTCTCCGGGGTGGGGTTAGGGGTGTGGGTTTTTTTACTTTCTTTGAGTACAATTTAAATAATTTTCTTCTGGGTGGGGAGCATTGGGGAAAAAAGACAAAAAATATTGTCCGATATGCAACACCTACGGCAAGCACGGTCATGATAAAAAGCAGAATAACAAACTCTTATTAGGATAGGTGAGCTAAAAATCTCGACTTGGAATGTGAATGGGCTAAGAACAAAGAGAAGGCGACATAAAATCTTTGAATATCTTAAATTAATAAAGAGTGATATCATAATATTGCAAGAAACCCACCTTCTCAAAGTAGAGTGGCTCGAAATTATAAAACGAGAAAAATGGGTCGGGAATAGTGTTTGCACATACCAACCCTGTAGTATCAAGGGAGTAGCAATAATTATTAAAAAATCATCGAAATTAACAATATTAGAGGAATGCGCAGATCCAAGAGGCAGATGGGCATTCGCTAAGATCAAGTTGGGAGATATTTCTTTTTCTGTGGTTGGGTACTATGGCCCTAACACGGATGACCCCGCACCACTTCAGTCCCTCTATGCGCAGTTAATCACAACGTCCACACCAATTATTTTAGGTGGTGACTTTAACATCTTATTAGATTCCAAAAATGATAGCCACCCGCCTGGTAGAGCCTCGAATCTTCCTAAAATGAGAGAGTGGCTGAATAGACTTAAAGACGATTTGGGGCTGGTTGACATTTGGAAGACCAAAGGGGATCATAGTAATAGATACACCTATAGGAATCACAAATATGGCCATGCCTCTAGAATTGACTTCTTTTTAATAGATAAACTATTAAGTAATAAGGTGAAGAAAGTGCTTCATGTGCCTGCCCACCTCTCTGACCACTCCTTAGTCCAGCTAGACATATGCTATAATTTCTTGCAGGGTGAGAAAAGGTGGACATTAGATCGCACTCTTTTGCTAGACCATCAAGTTATAGACAAGTTGAGAGATACAACAGTAAATTACTTTGAAGATAATGTTAATGGAGAAACATCTAGCCAGGTAATTTGTGACGCTTATAAAGCCGTGCTTAGAGGGGTTTTAATTGGTCTAGCAATAAGCAGGAATAAGGAGAAAAGGCTTAAAATCACCCAGTTAGAGGCCGACATACTAGAAAAACAGGTGAGGTGGGAAGCTGCAACTTCGGAGGAAGAACAAAACAAAGCAATGGGAGAAATATTAAAAAAGAAATACGATCTAGCACTCTATTTGGAGGATAGGGTAAGGAAGAGGTGGCAGGCCAGTTGTTTACCAAACTATGAGTATGGGGAAAATAGCGGAAAACTCCCAGCGTGGAAGCTTAAAACTGACTCCAACAGAAATAAAATCTTGGCAGTATACAAGGGCAGTGAAGGGGGAAAAGTAGGCAATGAGTATTATGATGATATTTTACTGTTGCTCTTTGTTCATAGAGCTTACCTTCTTTACGCTACAGGGAATCCCAGTGATTATATATTAATCAAGAAGGATTTTTTCTGATAAGATTCAACTGCATCTATTTATCAATAAAGAATCACTCCATTCTTGGAAATTCTTATCTCAGTGAGTATGATTAGATGTTTATCCCTTTTTTAGATTTTTTAATAATGGGATTCCGGACTGGGCTCACTTTGCATTTTCAATTTTTATAGACCGAGGAACCGACGCTTTAATTTGGGTGATTGATAGCACGCAACGGGGGATTCACAATACGAAATATAACTATTCTCCATTGGAAGGCCTGCTCCATTGGTATTGATACCACGTCATATTTTAAGTCAGTTATTTGCGTTTAGCTATGAATATTATTCAGCGAAAAATGAAGATATAGAGACCTTACAACTTATTATAGTGATGGTTCAGTACTTATTAATTTTGTTTAGCCTCAAAACTTATGCTGTGGCGATTACTAACTGATTTTTAGAAGACTATAACATCTGTTCACGGGGGATTGGAGAAACGTGGAAATAAGATGTAGATGATAACAAACATGATTGACCTATCTTCTTTTTAGCTTCAAAGGTGACATTTATAGGAAACTGATTACCATTCCGCTTAGTGCATTGAGAACAAATCGACTTAGCCAGAATTTATAAGATTGTATAGATTCTTTGTGCATTGTGTTTTTTCTTGATGTCATGATCTACGTAGATCTATTATAAAATGAGTATAAAATGATTGTGAAAATAACTGTTATCATTATTGTAAATTAGAATGTATATAGGCAGGGGTCGCATATGCAATTTTGACTGTGTAATGATTAATGGATGCTCTCTTGGTCTAAGAATTATGGACAGAACGCACTAGTCTTGCTGACAGTTGTCTTGTCTATCTTGTGTCTTTATTTAAGTTGTGTGCTTAAATTTTGAAGTTATTTAGTTGATACTAAAAAATGTTTATTTAATTGTTTTTACAGCCCTGATGAAGTCCTTTTACGGACGAAACGCGTTGGCTGGGCTGATGCATGTATTCATTCTTCAAATTGTGAAAATAAAAGCAACATAACTGAATTCAAGAACTATCAAGACACCCGTCTACATATTTTTCATTAATGCCGTGATTTAAAAGATTATATTGTACTTGACATTTGAATTGCTTTAGATATTAGTGTGCTCGTTGATGCTATCTTTGCTATTAGAAGAGAAATTAGTTTTCTCTGAAATGTGACCGCTCAGTAGTGGGGTCAAGTCAGGTGTGAGCACCTTTGTGCTATATCAGATTTTGAGGACTTATATACTGGTGCAGCCCATATAGCCCACACTACTGTTCCGTTACCTTTTGCTGCATCTGTATGTTTTGTCTAGGTGCTAGGGCCTGACCAGAATAGAATAACAAGGGGCATTGTTGTTCGACCTTGTTCACAATGTTCAGACTAAATCCCAGGAACCTGCAAAGCATGAACACAACAGTAGGTTCTCATGTGAAAATATCAAAATAGGCATTTGCAAAATAAATTCATGTAGTAACGTGTGCAAAGCAGTGGTCACTCTGCAGCGTGCTAACTTAGGGAAGACGACAATGTCCCAATGGGCCACGTGACAGTGGTAAGGACACGTATTCTGGTTTTGAGTTGTAGGGTTAGGTGTACCCTAGTGCCAAGTTGTGGAGTTTGGTGTACCCTAGTGCCGAGATGCAGCGTTGTGTGTACCCTAGTGCCTATTGAAGGGTTGGATGTACCCTAGTGCCAAGTTGTAGGGTTGGATGTACCCTAGTGCTGAGTTGTAGGGTTGGTTGTACCCTAGTGCAATGTGTAGGGTTGAGTGCCCTAGTACGGGGTTGTGGGGTTGAGGACCCCAGTTTTAAGTTGTAAGGTTGTGCACCTTAGTACGATGTTGTAGGGTGATTACCATAGTATGGTGTTGTGGGGTTAAGTACCCGAGTACTGTGTAGTGAGGTTAAGTACCACACTGCTAAATTGTAAGTAAGCCTGGGCAGAGTTCCCGGAACTTCGCGAAGTGCAAAAAAAACGCACTGTGCTATGTGGACCCTCCACAAGCAGCGGAGTGTGTTAGAAAAATGCCGTTCGCTGTAATTTTCAGCGCTGGGTGTTTGTCCGCACTGTGAAATTATTGCGAACAGCACCATGCACAACGCAAGTGGGCGCAAGTGGGCGCTGCTTCTTTTCTGCCGCTCGAGTAGATTTTCTACCCGAGCGGCAGCTTTCTCAACGCGTACAAACGGTTTCGCAACACAAGCGGTCGCGAGCATACGCGGCCAACCACATTGAGAAATCCGACCGCCCGCGTTAAGAATTCTCGCCCGGAGGTTCATTTCCCTTGTTCGCTCTCGCCAACTTGACATTGAGGAGCGCGAATAAGGAAAAATTGTCACAGGGAGGTAGATTTTCCTTGCTCGCCAACTTGATGTTAACGAGCACGAGCGAGGAAAAAACTCTGTTCCGCTAAGCGGAGCAGAGTTTTTTAGAACTTCGCAAGCCCCGCGTAATGTGGAGTGCAGAAAACTCCGCAAACTCCGCGAGCGGAGCGGAGTTCACTGCTCAGACTTAGTTGTAAGGTAGTGTACCTTAGTATGGTGTGTAGGGTGAGTACCCAAGTATTGAGTTGTGGGGTTTGGTATACCTTAGTGCTTAGTTGGAGTACCTGAGTGCTGTGCTGCAGGTTTGTGTATTTGATTACAGTGTGAAGTGCGTTGCCTGAGATTCTTGGTTGGTCAGAGGTATAGGGTGTGTTGCATGTGACTCGAAGTTCTTTCTGGTTACGGTATGCTTGTCTCTGTAAGGTCCCTAAGGAAAGGGGATGGGTGAGACTTTAATGTATTTATTGCTTTAGGAAGTATTGATTGCTTTAGGAAGTATTGTTTGCTTTAGGAATATTCTATCAATTCTTTTCGTGATTTTAATGTATTTAGTGCATTAGGAATGTTCTATCAATTATTTGGTGACTTTAATAAACTTTAATGTATTTAATGATTTAGCAATGTTCTGTCTATTTTTCATCTTTAGTCTGTTGAATTTACATTCCAACAGTTCAGCTTGTAATTTTATCTCCTATTTTCTTCATTTTGGTTTATATGTATTACCTTCTCTTTTTGCATTATTTCTGTCAATAGTTTTCCTAAGTAAAGGAGATATGTTGTGACTTAAGTGTTACCAGGGGGAATGGGGTTGACACCTGTTCAAGCACCAGCCACAATCCTTGGCAGGGTAAACCATAAAATTCACTTAATTAACCTGTGCTCAACCCTCTGGTTGCTTGGCACTAAAGCAGTCAGGCTTTGAGGGACTGTGAAAAGTATTTTTTCAGCACACAAACAGTAAAAAAGTGAATACACAGCACGAGGAAAATCCCACACCAATTTAGAAAAATAGAGTACATTTTAATAAATAATTTGACACCAAAACAACAAAAAATCCAATTAGTATAAAAGATCAAAGCACCAACTGCAGACATCTAGTCTCGCGAGACTGGGTCAAAGTTGAAAAATATGGCCAACTGCGATGGAGCATGGGTTGCATACAAGAAGTGTATTGAGCCCAGTTTCTGCTTACCTTCAGACTTAGAAGTAACTTTGAAGAAGCATTTCTGATAATTTAAAGTTCAGCGGGGTAAGGCTGCAGATGGTATCCAAGAATGGAGCGTCGTCCTCTGGGAGCCACAGTACGAAATTGTGGTGAAGATTTCTGCCTTCAGACTTAGTCACTCTTTTGGAAGTTGAAAATCTCCGGCAGGACAAGGAAGCAGACTGTAGCTGTCAAGAGTTCCAGGAGGCCGGATTCCCCTTTGGTGAAGGACCACTAAATAGGATTTGCTGATGCGAGGGGGAATGTAGCAGGAGCTGCCCTGAAGTCAGGCTGACCTGTGAAATAGACAAGCAGGTTGGTCCCAGCCTTCCATCAGTTCTCAGAGCAGTTTTTAACCACATTTGTTCTAAGTCCCAAGTTTTGGATTTTGGCATTCAGAGCAATTAGCACCACCATCAATGGTCCACGACTGGAGGGGCACCATTTGGGGGGTTAGGATTTAACCAGGCTGGGTCCAGGTGAGGGTTCAAGATGAAGGAAAAAAATTCTGTCCCTGAGGCTCTGAATAGGAGACCAACAAACTAGCCCTTTGAGTCACTCCAGTACTCCTGGGTTCAGGTGGTGAAGCAGGGCTCAAGCAGCAGGGCAGGCATCTGAGGGTTCAAGGCAGGCTCCAGGCAGCAAAGCAGTCCTCCCAGGTGCCTCAAATCAGTCTTGTAGAGTACACAGAAGGCCATAGCAGCAGGCAGTCCTCTGAGAGTTCTTCTGCAGGCCCAGAAAGTGAACTGAAGAGTGGGTCTAAGGGTCCCTTTTTTATACATGATACCTTCTTTAAAGTAGAAGTTTCTAGAAAATTACCTTGAAGTGCTTGAAGTTACCCGACTAGCCGTGCCCTAGCTCCAGGCTGGCTACAAGAACAATGCAGGGATGACAAGTCCTTTGTGTGAAGTCAAAGCACAGTCTAGTCAGTTGCAAGTGGGGCTGTGCCCAGCTCCTTCCCACCCATTCTGCAGTTGAAGGTCCATCCAGGCACACTTACTCCCTATATTGTGTTGCTGTCTGGGAGGACTACTACACACAGTAGAGTACCCAGGAGAGGCTGCATGCACCAAATAATTTAGGGCAGAAAAATGCGAACTTTATGAAAGTGTAATTTTCATAATTGTATCTTAAATTCCGAATTTACCATAAAAGAGGATTTTTCATTACAATTTCTCAGACACCAAACATACAATTAAAAGTTATTCACTTATTAAATGGGATAAGGCAATGAAATGTTATCCTATTGGACAGTAGACCTCACAGTAGAGATAAACTAATTCAGTGGTTTTTCACTACCAGGACATGTAAAACTTTAAAGTACATGTCCAATCTTTTAATTACAATCCATCCTACCCTAGGGCATACCTAGGCCTACCTTAGGGGTGAAATATATGCAATAAAAGGGAATGTGAAGTTTGGCAAGGGGTTTATATTGCCAAGTCGAATTAGTAGTTTAAAACTGCATTCAGGCTGCAATGGTAGGCCTGTGACATGTTTCAAGGGGCTCCTTAGGTGGGTGGCACAATAAGTGCTGCATGCCCTGCCCACTAGCAGCATTTAATTTAGAGGCCCTGGGTATATGGTGTGAGAAGTTGGCCTGGCATATGCTGTCCACTAATTATAGTGGGCACCTTGCACCAGTCCAAACAACCCCTTATTGGAGATAGGTTAAAGACAACCTTTATTGAAAGCTATCCTAGTGGTAGCTATGGAGAGCAGCCTTCAGGCTAAGTCTTGAAGGAATGTAAAGCAGCTTGTTTTACCAGTCTATAATCTCTTGAGTGACCAAATGAAAGAGCACCACACCAGGTATATATTCAAAATATATGTATTTATTACTAAACAAACCCCTCTAGTCTCTTTATGAGGCTAGAGTTCGAAGTACATAAGTTATAAGTTATTTAAACACAGTAATAGCACAAATACACGTTTGGGCCCTAGGGCGTACTCAAACCATATACCAATAAAGTGGTATAAGAACCACGACTGAGCTAGACACTAGGCCTAGAGCCTCTAGAAGTGCTTGGACCACAAGGAACCACCCAAGGTAGTGACACAGGGGACCCACGGGGGACGCGTGCAGTGTATAAACACAGCCGCGAATCGCCGTTAACTTCTATGGAGAAAGTCGCGGTTTGGAATTTAAAGAAAAGGGACACTTAAAGAAGGACTTGGAGCAAACCCTTTGAGAACTAGGTCGTTCTAGAGTCTCTACCCACGGGAGCACCGGAGTACTCTTGTTACCTCACCCAGGGAAGCCGGGTGCATAGGTGCCTTTCGGGGTCGGGTTTCGTCGTCGATTTGAATGGCGATCTGCTGCAAAGTGCTGCTGGTGACCAAGTGAAAAGTGTCCGGGTGGATCCAAAGGTGGATCGGAGATCTGAAGAACCTGAAAGCAGAGGGGACAGAGTCTGGGTCACTAGCCAGTGACCAGGAAGGCGATGAGCAGATGCCCACCGATGTCGAGTGCTTCAGGTAGGTTGACGGTCGTCTTGACTCTTCAGCCATGAGGTCCAGGAGGCGTTGTCGGCAACCAGGAGCAGGATTCGGGCTGGTACACGATGTCTGTCGAGTGCTGAGGTGTCGGCGACCGGATTGGACCCAACAAGCCTTGGCAACAGAAAGTCTTGATGAAGATGAAGATTCACGATTGTGCAGACCAGCAAGGTCTGAGGAACTCACCCAGCAAGGGTAAGTGAGGGCAAGCCTGGAGCAACCAGGGAGCCCAAGTAGAAAAATATTGGCCTTCGTGAAGGGCTACTAGCCAACGGACTAGCAACCGCGAAGGAGCCTCGAGACGGTGCACGTGGAGCTTGGCTCACAGGACACTCGTGGAGTGGAGGCCAGTGATCTTCGGTGCAGTTGGTGCTGGAGACTAGGGCTACTCGGAGCCCAAAGCATGACTTCGTGGGAGACCCAGAAGAGGATGCACTTGCAAATGCGTGCGGTGTCCAGGGGTCACGGTTCCACGTTACCCACGACAGCTATGGGCCTCAGCTTTGCTGGGGACTCAGGGCAGCTTCGGGGAAATCTGGAAATCCACCTCTGGTGATGCAAAGACTTCGGCGTCCGACGGGAGCTTAGGCGATGCAGACTGGACAATTGCTTCTTTGGTGCCTGCCAAGCAGGGGAGTCACTCCTTGACCCCAAGGGAGATTCTTCTGTCCTCTAATCTTTAAGTAGAGCGTCGAAGGTCCAGGATTCTGTGTCAGAGTTTCATCCAGGGATAATCTAAAGTCCTAAGGACTGGGTTCCTATACTTATACTAAGTTTAGGGGTTGGACTTACTCTGTGGCCCCACCTATGGGTGGGTCAGGGCAGAGGGGTGGCTACACCCCTTTCCCTTTGTCCAGTTCGCGCCAAAGCAGGGGCTGCAAGCCCCTGATCCGGTTTGAACTGGGGTATGCACAGGGACACCAAATGTGCCCCCAGTGCAGGACTTCAAAGCACCCGAGAGTGCTCCCGCCCAGCCCCAATACACACTATCCTGTCTGGGGAAGTGGTCACACCTCCCTGGGACAGGAAACCTATTGTCCAGGCCTCCCCTGCCGGAGTTTCGGTCAGCAGCAGAAGGCCAGACTTGTGTCTGTGGCAGCAGCATCCATTTTGTGATGCCAGGGCTTTAGAAAGAAGTTACCGGGCAAGCCAGGGTTAACATGTCTCTCCCTCTAGAAGGGTGGAATGCTACCCCCGCCACCAGAATTGGCGGGGAGTAGTATTCCAAGATGTTTGACACCAAACACGACGTGTTTCGGTGCAGCCATTCCAAAGTTAGCATTTAACGCGAGGTTATAATGCGCTTAAGAGTATATGGTCAGGCTGCACTACAAACAGCATCAGAGAAGGGTCTCCGAACGCTGCAGAGGGGCCCTGCTCATGCAGGGGCACCCTCTCACATAGGAACCACGCACTCTGCCTTCAGGATTGATAAGGCCTGCCATAGGAGTGACTTATAGGTTTATATGTGTGTATGTATACAGTGATATAGGTAGCCTATATCACAGTAAGGGGTGCATGCACCACCTTACCCAGACTGCAGTAGCAGACCTGTGGTGTCAGTTTGGATGGCCTTCCAGGGGTGGCACAATACATGCGGCAGCCCCTGGTAGGCCTCTGAGGTACCTATGCCCTGGGTACATAGTATACCATATACTAGGGACTTATAAGGGCACTCCAGATTCCAATCAGAGATGTGTCTAAGGCACATGGAAACCATTTTACAGAGAAAGCAGATAGACTGGGGCCCTGAATAGCAGGATCCCAGTCCAACTAAGTCATAAATCAGCAAAACACCAGGAAAAAAGTGGGGCAACCATATAGTCAGTGTTAGACGTCAGGTTTCCTGTACCCTGTCAGTGTTATAAATCTGTGAACTACATCTCCTATAATGCCTCAGAAAGGTGTGTTGATTTTGTGCTTTCCCATGCTGCACAGGGACCTATCAGCTGACAAGCACAGCTTATAAGCAGTGAGCACCCGATCCATGGTGCTTGGCTTTACTTCCTGTAGGGACCACGCCCTTTACCTGTTTGGATTTCCACGGTCTTTCTTGTTCCCGGTATCCGCGATCTACCTTTGCCTTGGAAACACCCTTCTACCGCAAGCGCGAGGAAGCGCTGTGAATAACCTCTGCTTATCGCCTCAATCAGCACCAGGACTCGCAATTCTCACCTGGATCCCATTACGGAGACAAGCGCGAGGACGCGCTGTTCCCTTTACCGCACAAACACCAGCTCGAGGACGTGCTGTTTTTTGCCTTTCTATTTTGATTCCTGATCTTAAGCGCGAGGAGGCGTTGTTGGAATTCTATTTTTGGTTTCTATGCACAGAGCGAAGGGGCTCTCATACACCGCCTTTTACAAATCCATAAACGAAACCATCGTCGAAGCGCGAGGACGCGCTGCTCACTATTGCTTTACTTCTTTTTTTTGTTGTTGTTCTGATCTCAAGCGCGAGGAAGCGCTGGATGTACTTTATCATTATTAGTGCACTTTCACCGACAGCAGATCCTGCCTAAAGACTATAAAAGCCGCTAGTGCGACTAAGTGCTGCAGTACTTCTTTTTGGCATTTCTGTGACTTTACGGTGGTAGAGCCACGTGAGTACTTTTTTCTTTGAAGTGACTTTTATCCAAATTAGAGGTGGTGTCTGCGTATGCCGTTGTGGAGAAACGGGTGGCAAATCAATCTCCTCCAGCCTCGAGGATTCTTTAGTTTCTACTTCCTTTTGTTTGGGATTTGATATGAACACTCCTTACAAGTCTCATCGTAATAATTTCCTTCGTGAGGTCTTTTTTATCTACTGAGACGCCCTATCTGCCTCTGTGTCCTGTTCTGGAAGTTCCCTGGTGGTCCCTCCCTGTTTCCTCGCTCCCTGGGGATACTGCTCTACCCTTCTGAGTCTATTAACAGAGGGAGACTGTATCTCAGGGGAGAGGAGAGATTCTATCTTCGCTCCTGTGGATATTGGTATTTCTGCTTTGGGACCCTAGACCGCGACAGTCAGATTCCACCTTCCTACATATGGTATACCATTAATCAAGGGACGTATATGTAAATTTAATTAGTCAATCAGGTGTACACCAATTTAACATGTTTAGGGACGAAAGCACAAGTACTTTAGTCCTAAAGCCAGCAAAAGTAATTTTAGCAATAAAGGGAGGCAAAGGCAAAAGGTTCGGGGAAAGGCTGACAGTTTTAACAAGTAATAACTGAATACTAATTGCAGAAAATCAACAAATCTGTAGTATACATTTCGAGATGTCTCCTAATATACCTACTAAAAGGGGTGTGTTGAAGGAAATCAAGAATCAGGGCTTCATTACAAGGTTGCCGTTATCTCTGCCAGAATCTCAGTACAAAGGTGTTTTTAATACCAGGGGCATAGGTTCCTCTGGGAGGTGGGAAATGAGTAGAGTTACTATGGATTACAAGTGTGGTCATCAGTGTCCTCTTAGAAATGAGAAATAGCTAAGTAATTGGGTCATTTCGGTCCTGATTTTCCCTCTGATTCCTTACTTTTTAAAGGTACCTCATCTGGAGGCACCCCCTGCTTTCAATAGGTCAACTCTCTAGGTGAAATAGCACAGATGTACAGAATCACAGTAGATCTCAGCTGGTTATTCCTGTTGAGGGATGCATCGAGACTAAAAATGACCTCACAATGAGGCAGTGATTAAGAAGTTAGTGAACTAAACTTATGATAAAATGCTGATCAACAAATGACATATATGACACATTTTATTACCAGCACCTCAAATAATTTCCTTCCCTCAACGCCGCATACCAGTGCACCTCCAGGACGGGAGCTACGCCGATTGACCGGCATTCTACATTGATCTAAGACTGTCCTCGAATCAGGATTGGCTCGTCATAGGATATAATGTATCCTCTTCTATAATACTCTTGCCCTGAAGAAGCCCCAGGCTAGATGGCCATAGTCAGGGGGCGAAACACGTGTTGGCTGTTTCCTTTTATCCTTCCATTGTAATAGTCATTGAACCACAAGGAAACATGATCACATATCTATAAAGAATCTACTATATTCACGCGAGTCTATTGGAATTTTTTTCTCCACCAATTGAAAATTCATAACTACCTGTCCAGACACGTTGTTTTGGAACTATTGTATAATTAGGGGGTTAGGGGTTTCCCCCTGATCTGGACAGGTTCTCTGCATAAGAATTGAGAGCCCAATCAAAAGCGGTGAGTAAGGAGGCTGGACCCAATACCCCTTTAACTGTGTTGGCACTACCTCAAATAATGAGAAAGAACAAATAGTGTTCATATGACCTCATGAATGATGGCCATAACCTACCCAATTCCATTAGTGTGGTTCACAATAAAATGCCAAAAGAATGTGAAATAGCCAACGGTATGATTGGCACATACAATTGTGTGACCTCATTTTGTTTGTGGTCACGATGTAAAAATAAAAATAATGTATCCCTTATTATGGCCTGAGAATGAGTTAGACAGAGTGAAATTATCACATGGAATTCACTCCACCTCATTGAGAAATGGGAGGTTTTTCCACACAAGGTTTTACCAGCGAGTTGTAGGAGCACCATACTCGGTTTTTCCAGCCGCACTTCTGAAAAGTTGCATGAGACTTTTGCTGCAGCAGCAGACAAGACTATGTCTGCTTTTTTTCTAACAGGGAGAGCATACAATGTTCCCCCTGCAAGAAAAAAGCTTCACATTCCTTCACCCACCACACCATCCTCAATCATTCCACCGGCCCATGTATACATTTCCCACTCCTTAGAGTAGGGAGTAAAACAGAAACTTTGCATTGGTTAAAAATAACAGGGCATATCTATTTTTACATTTTTTCCTGATTGAATTATAGACAATGGAATAAATAAATGTGACTCTGTCTTGGTTGTATGTGGGCCCGGGAAGGGTATCGTCCAAGGATGGAGCTCTACTATGCAGTGCATGTATAGTTAGTCCATGTACTGGGTGTATGCATGCCTGAGAGGAATACATTACATGAGAAGTAGTACAATGCAGTGCATGTGTGAATAAAACATGTGCTGGGTATATTTGTGCTTGCGGGAAGTACAATACATGAAGTGTGAAGGGCTGTGCAGCATGCACATAGTGAGTGTGTGTGCTGGCAGTACATGTGTTGAAATACCACACCCCGGCTAATTATAGGAAAGCTTCAGTGCCGAAAAGTACTCACAGACTGAGTGTGTGTGTGCGTGTGTACACTGAGTAAATGTGCCTGCAAGGGTACATTGTATGGAGGACCATGGATTCCATTTTGGGAGGCTCAGGCTTGCATGGTGAAGACATGTGGAGGAGAGGAATCCCCCAGACAGATTTGTGATTTCCTGCATTCCTGTGAGCTGGGTGGAAACATTCACTAAAGGGGAGGAAGAAACCCCCTTTTGATTTCAAAAGACTGCTTTTTGTTTCAGTGATAGATCACAGGAAAGGGCAAAGACACATCTTAGGAAGGGAGATGGGACTAATAAGAGAAGCATAAAAGACTAATAAGAGAAGCATACAGAGTAGGAAAAGAGTCCTGAGATTGACACTTTGGTGCACATATCACTGTGGCTGACATCCAGGTGTGAACTCTGGTCTCTCTCGTGAATTATGTTGTGGACAATCAGCTTAGGAGTCGTGTCTGCTTTGACAGACCTTTATCATGAAGGAAGATGAGAAGGAGAAATACCCATTTCAAAAGAAGCAGAACCCCAAGATAAAGTTGAAAAGACTTAGGGCCTGATTACGACTTTGGAGGAGTGGGGGCAGGCTGACATGTCAGTGTCCCGCTCCCACACCACCAAAGTCGACCGCCGGCTGCTCACCAAATTATGAGCTTCCTCGTGGTCTGGCGCGTGGTGCTTTGGTGATCCCATGGCGGTGCAGTTCAAAGGCTCATATGTGAGCCTTAGAACTTCCTCGCAGAGGGAGCGCGAAAGCAAGTTCCGGCACAGCGTGGACTGTGCAGTCTATGCCGTGCAAGAACTGGGGTGCATGCACACAGGGGTCACAACATGTGCCCCCCTGCATGCACTCCCATGCACAAGAGCACCAGGGGGCCCTGTGGGGCCCCCTTACTTTCCTGACCACCACACTTTCATGGCAGGCTCATCGCCATGAAGAGTGTGGAGGTCTTAAAAGTCGTAATATGCTTGGTGCTGCCCCAGTAGCACCGCCAGCATATTGTTGCCCCAGACCACTGCACCACCACTGAGGGATTGCGGATTCCCTGTGGTTGCAGTGGTCCCATGGTGGTCCGACTACCAAAGTTGTAATACGGCGGGCGGACCACCGGTGCGGACCACCAAACCCAAAATCAGTCCCTTAGACCCTAAATTACATTTGGTGCCTGGAAAAAAACTATAAGAAGGGAAGGTTGGTCCCCACAAATTTGTCATCTGCCAAACAGCCAGACGGGCTGTGTGAGAATGGGAAACTAAGCAAGATTTCTGCCTGTGACTAGGACTGTGGGCAAAGGCCTGCTGGTCTCCATGCTGGGTGAGGGGACATTACCCAGGACACCAAGATCACCTCCCCTGGAGCACCATCACCTGCCTGCTTGCCAGGACAGGAGTGCCCAGTGAGGGAGAGGAGAGCATTGGAGGGAGCGAGGTCCAGTGGGGAGCCCTGCATTAAGGATACAGAGCGAGGTGTGAGGCTGTGCGCCGATTGGGCTGTTGACTGTGTGCAGTATCAGCTCTGTGTCCTCGCATGCCAGGAGAGGGCTATGTTGTTCTGAACCATATCGGAAGCGCTGGGCAGGAAGCACCAAGCTGCACTGCTGCGCCATAGTGACTGTGTATGCCATTGGGGGTCACCGGTGAACTGAGTTTGGGCCACATGCACAGGGCCTGTGACTGCTGAAATTAGCAATCCTGTATGCCAGGTGAGGCCACCATAGGGAGGGTGGGGAGAGTCTGCACCCTGATTGTGAGTACCACGCAACCCCATATGCCAGGAGGGGCTGCCAGTACCCCTTTGGCCTAGAGTTCGGGTCATCACCCTGGACCAAAGATGAACTGCGGAGACCAGCGGTTCAAGCCCGCACACCGTGATCTGCTCCTGATGAAGTCCCAGAGGTTTGCTGAGACAATGCCTAGGGCGTTGCACCCCCGTTGGAGCTCCAGTCGGGAGCTGGAGGATCACACCAGCACCCCCCCACTAGGGGGCAGAGCAACTTAACATCTCTGTCTGCCGAGCAGAAGTAGCTCCGATCCCTCTAACCCGACTGCCTGTGCTGCTTGACAGGAAGAGCCTGTGCCGCTGGGTGCTGCCGTATCCATTGCGAGTAGCCTGACTTCGGCGTACAGGATCCGACTCGGAGCGCCTGAGGAGAGGGCACTGCTGCTGCAGCAAAATAAACACTTCGGACTAAGTTCCTAAAAGGCATTCCCTGATGCAGCCACCGGTGAACGGGGAATAAACATGGACACATTACACTAGGGGGCCGATTCCGATTCGGGCCGGAAAACATACCGACCGACTCGGTACGGGAATATAGTCCGACCGACACGTACCGGCACTGCCCGACCTGCGTAGTACGATGAAATGCATGTGAATCACGACCAACTCGTACGGAACACAAGCCGAACGACCGAACTGCACGGAAACAAGCTATCCGGCCGGGAAACTACGCGAATTGAACCGACCGACACACACCAGGAATGAACCCGACCGAAACGTAGCCGTGAACTCCGACCCGCGCAGTACGATGCAATGCGTGGAAAACCAGACCGAGTCGCACGGAGCCCAAGCCGTACGACCGACACGCATACAAAACCCAGCCGAAATAACCCAATACTCCGCGACCGACGCGTACGCCGCACATGAAACCTAGCAGAAATACAGCGTGAACGACTCGGAGAAGCTCGCACGAGACAACTGCAGCGTCCTACTCGGTCAGAAGAACATCTCCTACATGCCCAAAAAATACAAGGGAAAAAATACAAAAAAAAGGGCCAAACAAGCAATGACAAAGCCAATAAATACTGGGGGGGAAAACATGGAACAAAGACACACCCACAACTCCACCCATATAAAGGCCACAAATCCCTACCATGATCCTTTGCAAATTCAACTGACCTGCCAGCACAGAACACCATCAGACAGCAACCACAGACACACTCACAGCTCATCCATCACACAAGCCACACACCATTAGCACCTCACAAATAGCACCCTCACATACACCCAGCAAAACCTACACTCACCCACCCTCACTTGCACACACACACACATCAATCACCACCACCCATCACCATGCCCCCCAAAGAAGAATCCAAAGTTCCTAGACAGTGAATTGGAAGTCCTGGTAGATGAGATCCTCAGGGTAGAGCCACAGTTGTTTGGTACATTGGTCCAACAGACCCCCATGTCGCAGAAAACCAAGATGTGGGAGAGGATCATCGACAGGGTGAACGCACAATCACCATGTTTGCGCACAAAGGAAGACATCCAGAACAGGTGGTATGATGTGCGCAGGAGGGTCAAGGACCTACTAAAGAAGGATTACATCTTGAGTCAGCGCACCGGCAGTGGCCCTCCTGCCAAACCACTATACCTCAGGCCCTGGGAGGAGAAGGTGCGGGCCATCCTACCACCAGTGAGCGTATATGGACTATCAAACATCCCAGAGCCTGGTGAGTACACAACAAATATACACAATATTGTGTGACAATACACACACATCACTGTCAAGGGGATAGTCAAACCATGCACCCTTAGCAAATCCACAGCAACCAAAAGATAATCATCCCAAGATGTGTATGTTAGTCAGATAAACACAATACATGCCATCTCATAGTGATATGTAACTGTGTCATGACATGTACAAACCTAACAACAAATAGAGCAAGGCAGTGGCATAAATCTAACCAACAAACACAGTCAGATATTTTGCCACCACTAGAACACCACCTCACAGGGAAGCTCACTGAAAGGAAGGAATTCTGTGTATGCTGGGGAAGTCAGTGTAGCCAATAGCATGATGGGAGTTGTAGTCACAGATATTGGTCACCCTCACAATTGGCCCATCAACACCACTCTGAACCATGCTCACATCACAGGGAGTGGAAAACTACTGACAAGATGGCTGACACTGGGTACTGCTGTGGGGAGCACAAGGCCCTGCTGGGAACTGGGCACCAACCAACAGCAGGACACCACTGACTGACATCCTGAAAGCCAACTTGCACTCCCTGCAATGGAAGCACTTTCCATGGTGGGATATCTGGCTGGGTGCGAAGGAGGACTGACAGCTCTGACCATAGTCACCAGCAGCTTTTCTCACACACCCCCTTAACACAAACTCCACACAACTCACCTGGGAGAATGCAATGCCTCACACTCTAATTAAATATCCCACAAAGAACAACCACACTGGGTTATGCTGTGTGAAGCACAGGGACACTTTTGGGACTTGTAGCCAAACAAACGCCAGGACAACACTGTCAGCCATCAAGTCAGCACAGGCACACTACCCCACAGGGAAGCAGAGTCAAAAGGAAGGAAGTATGGGCATGCTGGGAAGGGGGGTGTAGGCAATAGCATGATGGGAGTGGTAGTCTCAGCTCAACATCCCCCACCCGCATGGCCCAGCAAGCTCACACTGAAGCATGCACACCTCACAGGGAGTGAAAATCCACTTCAAAGATGTCTGACACTGGCCTCAGCTGTGGGGAGCACAATGCCCTGCTGGGAACTGGGCACCAACAAACAACAGGACCACACTGTCAGCCATCTTGCCATTGCTGTCACACTCACACACAGTGAAGTCCACTCAAAAGGAAGGAAGTATGGACATGCTGGGAAGGGGGGTGTAGGCAATAGCATGATGGGAGTGGTAGTCACAGATATTGGTCACCCTCACAATTGGCCCATCAACACCACTCTGAACCATGCTCACATCACAGGGAGTGGAAAACAACTGACAAGATGGCTGACACTGGGTACTGCTGTGGGGAGCACAAGGCCCTGCTGGGAACTGGGCACCAACAAACAACAGGACCACACTGTCAGCCATCTTGCCATTGCTGTCACACACACACAGTGAAGTCCACTCAAAAGGAAGGAAGTATGGGCATGCTGGGAAGGGGGGTGTAGGCAATAGCATGATGGGAGTGGTAGTCACAGCTCAACATCCCCCACACGCATGGCCCGGCAAGCTCACACTGAAGCATGCACACCTCACAGGGAGTGAAAAGCCACTTCAAAGATGTCTCACAATGGTGCTCTGTTGTGGGGATCACAAGGCCCTGCTGGGAACTGTGCACCAACCAACAGCAGGACACCACTGACTAACATCCTGAAAGCCAACTTGCACTCCCTGCAATGGAAGCACGTTTCATGGTGGGATATCTGGCCTGGGGGGAGGAGGAGTGCCAGCTCCGACTACAGCTACCAGCAGGCCCTTACACACACACCACTTCCACTAACTCCAAACAACACACCTGGGACCGTGCTCTACAAGAGAGTGAGTGAAAAGCCACTTCCAAGATGTCTGACAATGGTGCTCTGTTGTGGGGAGCACAAGGCCCTGCTGGGAACTGTGCACCAACCAACAGCAGGACACCACTGACTGACATCCTGAGAGTCAACCTGCACCCACTGCAAGTGTGGCATGCTTCATGGTGGGATAACTGGGCTGGGGGGAGAAGGAGGTCCGGATGTCAACCAAATACCACCAATGCTGGTCATGCACACACCTCAACATCCACATTGAAATGCATCAGGTTGGCAGGAAAATGAGCCACACCAATATCAACCTCTGACTGTGACAACTTGGGACAATGCAATGTACAGGGCCGCATCCAGAGGTACAGTCACAACTGTCATGTGTTTGATCCATTGATGCCTGCTGAAACATAACATACATTGTGTGTCTCTTCCAAAAACAGGTGATGATGGGGACACAGCAGCAGATGAGGAGGAGTCCCTGTCCCAGGCTCCGGGGGACCCTGAGCTCTCTGGTGTGGAACAGCCTCTGCCCTCATCGGATGGCGAAGACCAACCTGGCACCTCCGGTGGGAGTCATCATGCAGCACCAGCAGGACCACCATCTGCACCCCCTGCACCCATTCCTCCAACATCTGCCAACACACAGACCACCCCCGCCGACACGGACAGACCAAGGACACTCAATGACAACAGCACAGGGACCACAGCCCACCGTGAAGCAACGGACAACAACCCCAGTACCAACCCCCAAGGGGGCCGAGGGTCACCTGTGCGTGCCACGGCAGCTCCCGCACGTGTGTCCAGGGGTGGTGGTAGGGGTGGTAGGCAGAGGTCGCTGTTTGCAGAGGGGTCTGGACTGCATGATGACCCACAACTGGCACGCATTGCTGATGCGTAGCAGAATAGCACCGGAGAGGTCAGCCAGGTAGTGGGGATCCTCAAGGACATTCAACAGCAGCAGGCTGCCCATCATGCCCGCTTGGACTCCCACATGTCCCGTGTGGAGACACACTTGTCCCGTGGGGAGACACACATGTCTGGCATGGAGTCCAAGTGGGACACATTGGAAGAACTGACAGCGGTGCAGAGGGACATATTGACATGCCTCCGCCAGATTAGCACCAACATGTTCACACCTCCCTGTGTGCCCACAACATCTGGTGCCGCAACAACTGCAGCTGCCACAGGGAGGGAGGATGACTCTGGTGGAGAGTCCTCTGCACCGCAGCGGCCTGCACGTGAGGGTCCCCCCAGAAAGAAGAGGGGTCGTCCGAGGAAGGACAACTGAGAGGCCGATGGCCATGTACATCCCCCAGGAACCCAACACCTGTTCTGGAAATTCTCCTTTGTGTGCAAACTGTTCACCCTGTCGAATGCAACACAACTCTCCCACATGACATGGGGAGTTTAAGTTGGACTAATGTATCAGATGACTGTGGACTTTACTCAGGACATTTCTGCTACCAACACTTCCAACTCATCTGGGAACTTTGGATTCCAATACCAATGTACAGCACCCACCATCCTGTGTACTATCCTCACACATGTATGTAAATAAACTCACTAATACACCATACTTGCCTCTGTTGTGATTCCAACGTTGTTTTTGTCATGGAGATGATGATCTGCTAAATGACACTGTGCATGCTAACTGCCACAGCAAGTTCAACACCGTCATGTCAGTCATGGCGACGTGACACATATGAGGGAGACACACCACTAGGGCTACACAACACATAGACACCAGGGCCATCTGACTCATCGCCTACACTGATGTTGCCAGGAAATACAGTGGAATGCACAGACACCACACCTATTCAGAGTCTGTGTGAACTAGCCCACAGGTGCAGTAAGCAAATGTCAGTCAGATGTGTGACCACAGACAACGCACATCCCAAAGTGAAGCACAGATTTATTACACATTTGTAACATGTTGTTTCCACTACAAATGCAACGTAATCCCACGTGGCAGTGGTCACACAGTCAAAAAGTGTAGAAGAAATAAAGTCCAGGGGTGTGTGGCACATCACCGGTAGGGAAACGACTGCTGCCACCCTGAAAGCTGAATCATGGTGTCGGGGGATCCAAGTTGACCAAACAACACTGAAAGCACCCTGTGAAGGACAGACTTGACACACAGTCAAAAGCACTGAAGAACAGGACAGAACTGAAATACTCATGCCCAATACATGTCACAAGATACCTACACATAACCAAATTAGCATGTCAACACTGTTGGGGAGTACAGACTACCTGTAAGGACACATCGCTGCACGCATCCAGTCAAGTAGCACATGGCCACACTCAAACAGCACCAGAGCACCACCCACACAAATCATGCAAACTCACATCATTGACATGACATCTCTGGATACTCACATTCAGCTGAAGAAGTTGGTGATGAGCTGTGTGCGGACATCACCCTCATCAGCATCATCATCACTGGCATCGTGGCCCAGGCCAGGATCCTCCACAGGTGGCGGATGTTGGTCAATGTCATCCAGGATGAGAGGCAACTCCTTCCGCACTGCCAGGTTGTATAGCATGCAGCAGACGATGACAATATTGCACACCTTTGCTGGGGCATATGGGAGGGCCCCTCCTGTCTTGTCCAGGCAGCGGAAGCGGCTCTTCAGGAGACCAAATGTCCGCTCGATCACTCTCCTGGTCCGACCATGTGCCTCATTGTAGTGCATCTGGGCTGGTGTCACAGGGTTCCTGAGGGGTGTCAGCAACCACGGCATGTTGGGGTATCCGGAGTCATCTACAGACAGACAATTGCACATTAGCTGAGTTGGAAAAGAGGGCGGAATACAACATAGCAGAACACACACAATGGGACAAATTCAGTACACACCGACAAGCCAGGCACGCTGGTTCTGCATCTGTGACATCATCCTCAGGATGCGACTACTCCTCATCACGTAGGCATCATGTGCCGAACCGGGGAAACGGGCACACACATGTGAGATGCTCATATCTGCAAGACATACCACCAGAGCATTGATCGAATGATATTGTTTCCTGTTCCTGTATGCCTGCTCATGTGCCTGTGGTGGTACCAAAGCCACATGTGTCCCATCAATGGAGCCAATGACATGTGGCATCCTCCCCAGGGCATAGAAGTCACTCTTGACGTCAGTGAGTTGTTGACGTTTAGGGAAATAGATGTACTGGTTCAGGTATCTCAACATTGCCTCCAAAACATCGCGTAGCACACGGCTGAACATGGTCTGTGACATCCCACCAGCAGTCGCCACAGTGTGTTGAAAGGTACCAGTGGCAAAGAAGTGTAGGGAAGCCATCACCTTCACCTTGGGGGTCAGCGCTGTAGGGTATGGCCGGCCAGGTTGCAAATGTGGGGCCAACCGCACCGCCAATTCCTCAATCAGCGCCCTGTTGAAGCGGTACCGTCGGATGCAGTCACGTTCCACCATCGTTGCAAGGTCAGGGAATGGTCTATGGACAGCTGGTGCCCTACAGTGCATAGGTGAAGAAAGAAAGATTGTCAGTCACCCCACATATGTGCCATTGACCATACTCAATATCACATGATACATCATTACGAGACACAAGTACCTGATGTGTGTGCCGTTCTGTATGGACATATATGGCACCTACATGGCCAACATCTAACATCACAGTTCTACATGTGTTGACAACAAGTTCCTGGTTGTGCCATGGGAAATCATTAGGCTGTGTCACATTCCAAACACACACCACAGTGACATGTCAGGACAGATGTGCCACAGGCATCACAGCTCATTGACAGGTAGATTCCCAGGGACCCTGTATTGCCACATGGACACTGGCATGACATGGCGTATCATGTACACGTCAGCAAAACAACCATGACTCCCACAGGTAGTGGCCCCTGTTGCCTCTGCAGGACAGACATGGACGTCTGTGACACACACACGCACAACATCCAAGTCCATGCACAAACAACATGGATGTGGAGACTGTCTCCCATTGTGCACATGGAATCAGAGACATCGGAAACACAACATGCACACAGACTGTGGAGGGCCATCACTATTGTGGCAATGGGTCACCCTGTGACGTATATACCTTCCCACATGGGACTCAGGGGGTATGTGACATGACATACACAACCTGGAAATGTGACCATGCCACATGCTCTGAACTGAACAGTTGCACATCACAGTGGTCATGTGCACAACACACAAAGGATTCTGTCCCCATGAACACGTGCACAGCCTGGGAGTGGCAGCCCCCAAGTGCCACCCAAAAAACCACACGTTGACCCCCATACACAGAAAAGGTAATGCAGCCTTACATGCCTTAGGATACAGTGTGGACAGGCTGTGGTGTCGTAGGTGTGCCCCATAGTCCCTGTCAAGTAATTTTGGCTGGCATACGTTCACCAGTGACAAGCATGGTGACATATGCGAGTGACTTGTACAGGGACGCGTCGTACAGCAATGGACCGATCCGTGTGCACGCATTGGCCATTGCATATGATGTGAGCGGAGATGCGTTGTACAGCAATGGACCGATCGGTGCACACGCATTGGCCATTGCATATGATGTGAACGGATAACTGTTGTTTTTCGAAATACGCGTTGTACAGCAATGGACCGATCGGTGCGCACGAATTGGCCATTGCATATGATGTGAGCGGATACGCGTTGTACAGCAATGGACCGATCGGTGCGCACGCATTGGCCATTGCATATGATGTGAGCGGATACGCGTTGTACAGCAATGGACCGATCGGTGCGCACGCATTGGCCATTGCATATGATGTGAGCGGATACGCGTTGTACAGCAATGGACCGATCGGTGCGCACGCATTGGACATTGCATATGATGTGAGCGGATATGCGTTGTACAGCAATGGACCGATCGGTGCGCACGCATTGGCCATTGCATATGATGTGAGCGGAGACGCCTTGTACAGCAATGGACCGATCGGTTCGCACGCATTGGACATTGCATATGATGTGAGCGGATACGCGTTGTACAGCAATGGACCGATCGGTGCGCACGCATTGGACATTGCATATGATGTGAACGGATACGTGTTGTTTTTCGAAATACGCGTTGTACAGCAATGGACCGATCGGTGCGCACGCATTGGCTATGGCCTGACATGGTAACGGACGCGATTTCGAAGCTTTAACGAGTCGGATGCAGTGAATTCAGTTGGCCACCCACAACAATGTTGCAAATTAATGGGTGTCATGAAGTTGAACTTTTGAAGGATGCTGTGGGCATGTATAAGTGGTGCAATTCCATGGATTGGCCAGATTCAGAAGATGCAAACGACTTGGACCTATCACTTTGGACATATGGGACAGTATCTGCCTCTGCAGCACACATATAATGCTGGCTGTTCGACTGAGAGCTCACTTGCCTGCACTACATGCTCCAGGACGACATCTGCCACTACCACTCCTGCTGTCTCTGCATCCTCTGGCTACTGCAATGGCACGTACTGTGGATAGAGCCCCAGCCTTCAGCACTGAGGAGAACCAGGCCCTGCTGGACAGCCTCCTTCCACAGTACGATACCAAAGAGGACGATGGACGGAGCGTTTGAGCTAATCAAACACTCACCCCCAGTCAACTGATCTGGGTTTAATCCATCATCATTCTTTAGCTCACTCCACCACCCCAGTTCAGACATGGCCATATGCAAATCAGTCTGACCCTGTGCCTCATGGGAACAGTCCAGCCCGAACTGCCAAGCCATGTCTTCCCTGGACCGGAAACAAGCATCCTGGGACCGGTTTCTGGCATTTCAGCCGTCATCAGCCAGGCTAGCTTGAATCCAGTGGCAAAGTGAGCAAGGGACCCACGTCTGGGCATACCCTGCCAACTTAGGGCGAACAAAGCGATACCAAAGAGGACGATGGACGGAGCGTTTGAGCTAATCAAACACTCACCCCCAGTCAACTGATCTGGGTTTAATCCATCATCATTCTTTAGCTCACTCCACCACCCCAGTTCAGACATGGCCATATGCAAATCAGTCTGACCCTGTGCCTCATGGGAACAGTCCAGCCCGAACTGCCAAGCCATGTCTTCCCTGGACCGGAAACAAGCATCCTGGGACCGGTTTCTGGCATTTCAGCCGTCATCAGCCAGGCTAGCTTGAATCCAGTGGCAAAGTGAGCAAGGGACCCACGTCTGGGCATACCCTGCCAACTTAGGGCGAACAAAGCGATACCAAAGAGGACGATGGACGGAGCGTTTGAGCTAATCAAACACTCACCCCCAGTCAACTGATCTGGGTTTAATCCATCATCATTCTTTAGCTCACTCCACCACCCCAGTTCAGACATGGCCATATGCAAATCAGTCTGACCCTGTGCCTCATGGGAACAGTCCAGCCCGAACTGCCAAGCCATGTCTTCCCTGGACCGGAAACAAGCATCCTGGGACCGGTTTCTGGCATTTCAGCCGTCATCAGCCAGGCTAGCTTGAATCCAGTGGCAAAGTGAGCAAGGGACCCACGTCTGGGCATACCCTGCCAACTTAGGGCAAACATAGCAAAACCAAAGGGGATGATGGACGGAGTGTTGAACATTGCAAGCACTCCCCCCAGTCAACTGATCTGGGTTGGCAGTTCGGGCTGGACTGTTCCCATGAGGCACAGGGTCAGACTGATTTGCATATGGCCATGTCTGAACTGGGGTGGCGGAGTGAGCTAAAGAATGATGATGGATTAAACCCAGATCAGTTGACTGGGGGTGAGTGCTTGCAATGTTCAACACTCCGTCCATCATCCCCTTTGGTTTTGCTATGTTTGCCCTAAGTTGGCAGGGTATGCCCAGACGTGGGTCCCTTGCTCACTTTGCCACTGGATTCAAGATAGCCTGGCTGATGACGGCTGTAAGCCAGAAACCGGTCCCAGGATGCTTGTTTCCGGTCCAGGGAAGACATGGCTTGGCAGTTCGGGCTGGACTGTTCCCATGAGGCACAGGGTCAGACTGATTTGCATATGGCCATGTCTGAACTGGGGTGGCGGAGTGAGCTAAAGAATGATGATGGATTAAACCCAGATCAGTTGACTGGGGGTGAGTGTTTGATTGGCTCAAGCGTTCCGTCCATCATCCCCTTTTGTATCGCTTTGGTCGCCCTAAGTTGGCGGGGGTATGCCCAGACGTGGGTCCCTTGCTCACTTTGCCACTGGATTCAAGCAAGCCTGGCTGATGACGGCTGAAATGCCAGAAACCGGTCCTAGGATGCTTGTTTCCGGTCCAGGGAAGACATGGCTTGGCAGTTCGGGCTGGACTGTTCCCATGAGGCACAGGGTCAGACTGATTTGCATATGGCCATGTCTGAACTGGGGTGGTGGAGTGAGCTAAAGAATGATGATGGATTAAACCCAGATCAGTTGACTGGGGGTGAGTGTTTGATTGGCTCAAACGTTCCGTCCATCATCCCCTTTTGTATCGCTTTGGTCGCCCTAAGTTGGCGGGGTATGCCCAGACGTGGGTCCCTTGCTCACTTTGCCACTGGATTCAAGCAAGCCTGGCTGATGACGGCTGAAATGCCAGAAACCGGTCCTAGGATGCTTGTTTCCGGTCCAGGGAAGACATGGCTTGGCAGTTCGGGCTGGACTGTTCCCATGAGGCACAGGGTCAGACTGATTTGCATATGGCCATGTCTGAACTGGGGTGGTGGAGTGAGCTAAAGAATGATGATGGATTAAACCCAGATCAGTTGACTGGGGGTGAGTGTTTGATTGGCTCAAACGTTCCGTCCATCATCCCCTTTTGTATCGCTTTGGTCGCCCTAAGTTGGCGGGGGTATGCCCAGACGTGGGTCCCTTGCTCACTTTGCCACTGGATTCAAGCAAGCCTGGCTGATGACGGCTGAAATGCCAGAAACCGGTCCTAGGATGCTTGTTTCCGGTCCAGGGAAGACATGGCTTGGCAGTTCGGGCTGGACTGTTCCCATGAGGCACAGGGTCAGACTGATTTGCATATGGCCATGTCTGAACTGGGGTGGTGGAGTGAGCTAAAGAATGATGATGGATTAAACCCAGATCAGTTGACTGGGGGTGAGTGTTTGATTGGCTCAAGCGTTCCGTCCATCATCCCCTTTTGTATCGCTTTGGTCGCCCTAAGTTGGCGGGGGTATGCCCAGACGTGGGTCCCTTGCTCACTTTGCCACTGGATTCAAGCAAGCCTGGCTGATGACGGCTGAAATGCCAGAAACCGGTCCTAGGATGCTTGTTTCCGGTCCAGGGAAGACATGGCTTGGCAGTTCGGGCTGGACTGTTCCCATGAGGCACAGGGTCAGACTGATTTGCATATGGCCATGTCTGAACTGGGGTGGTGGAGTGAGCTAAAGAATGATGATGGATTAAACCCAGATCAGTTGACTGGGGGTGAGTGTTTGATTGGCTCAAACGTTCCGTCCATCATCCCCTTTTGTATCGCTTTGGTCGCCCTAAGTTGGCGGGGGTATGCCCAGACGTGGGTCCCTTGCTCACTTTGCCACTGGATTCAAGCAAGCCTGGCTGATGACGGCTGAAATGCCAGAAACCGGTCCTAGGATGCTTGTTTCCGGTCCAGGGAAGACATGGCTTGGCAGTTCGGGCTGGACTGTTCCCATGAGGCACAGGGTCAGACTGATTTGCATATGGCCATGTCTGAACTGGGGTGGTGGAGTGAGCTAAAGAATGATGATGGATTAAACCCAGATCAGTTGACTGGGGGTGAGTGTTTGATTGGCTCAAACGTTCCGTCCATCATCCCCTTTTGTATCGCTTTGGTCGCCCTAAGTTGGCGGGGTATGCCCAGACGTGGGTCCCTTGCTCACTTTGCCACTGGATTCAAGCAAGCCTGGCTGATGACGGCTGAAATGCCAGAAACCGGTCCTAGGATGCTTGTTTCCGGTCCAGGGAAGACATGGCTTGGCAGTTCGGGCTGGACTGTTCCCATGAGGCACAGGGTCAGACTGATTTGCATATGGCCATGTCTGAACTGGGGTGGTGGAGTGAGCTAAAGAATGATGATGGATTAAACCCAGATCAGTTGACTGGGGGTGAGTGTTTGATTGGCTCAAACGTTCCGTCCATCATCCCCTTTTGTATTCCTTCCACAGTACAGCAAGCTGTATGGGAAACCAGGGGAGCAGGTGAGTGTGCTGTCCACTGCCTTACTAATTGTTCATGTTGTCTGACTAGCAAGACGTACAGTGTGTACACCAGTGGGTAGCATGCTCACTGAGTAGTTGTCACCCCCCAAAGTGTGTAGTCACATGCACTGAACAGGTATAGTGCAGTAACAGTGCATTCCAACAAGGTTTGACTTCCCAGGCAATGATACCATTTAGTAACTGCTGGCAAACTGTTCATAGCCATAGTTGCACTACCTGTGTAGATCATATGCCCCTGTGATTGAGACATGTATATCCAACTGTGTGATGCACGGAAATATGGCATGTGTAGTAATGGCCTTTTCACTTTGTCATCCTCACAGGTTGATGCCCACCAGAAGCAGGAGATCTGGCTGACCATCGTCCGGGCAGTACGATCAGTGGGGGTCTACAGGCGCAGGGTCTGCAACTGCCAGAAGAGGTGGCAGGACCTTCGGGGCTGGACCCGGAGGATCGCAAGGGTCCAGCTGAAGCTGTCGCCTCCTCGCAGGAGGGGCGGACACCGGACCCTGACCCCCCACATGCTCCGGAGCCTGGCGGTGGTCTTCCCTGACCTGGATGGGCAGCTGAAGGCCAGACAGCAGCAAGGAGGTGGTAAGTGCTAGCCTCAACTGTGTACTATGACTGACATGCTCTATGCACTCCTTTAGCCTGGTTCCACTTCCACAGTACAACTGTCATGTCGTCCTGGACTCATGTCCCTCACTTGTGTCATGCCCCCTCCTCATCTGATACACAGGTGTGGCCGTTACAGTCTGTGACTTAGGTCACTTGGGTACAGTGTACTTGCAGTTACCTGTGGTTCAAGTTGGGGACAGCATCAGTTACAGGAACTTTGTGGTGGGCTGCATGGGTGGTACAATTGCTCACATTGCCTGTGATCTGACATGTACTCTGGGTATGGCTTTAATATGTGTTCCAATTGCTGCTCTGACTCACCACATGTCTGGGGTATGTGCCACACACCCATGCTGCTGCAGAGACCAAGGTAGGGGCCTCAGAAGTATGTACATCATGTGTGTGACACATGCATAGCCACCTGCCTAGTGTTCAGGGTAATACCATGTTGCACATGGACCAGGACTATAATGCCTACTCAGTACATCGAAGGCACTCTGTTCTCCCACTCCCGTGTGTCAGCATACATATTGGGCATTGTGAAGAGTGCACTCAGGTGTGTGCCTCTGTGTCACCGTGGTGTGGCTTTGCTATTTGGACTCCTGGAGTGTTGAACAATTTGGGGTGGCCAGCCATCTGAGTTATGACTATGGGATCTGCACATAGGTCAATGCATAGGTCTCTGATCCCTTGACTGTGCACAATGTTGTATGAAACATTGAGGTGCCGGCAGCTTTGGTTCATTCTCATCAGACGGTGAAGTGCTCATGTGTATGGATTTGTGTTTGCAGTCACTCAAATGTCTCATTTGATTGACGTGGGATCATCTCAGTCCTCATGATGTGGGTGGCCAGTGGTGCACATGTGCACCTGTCAGCTACAGGGCTTACATTTCTGAAACTCCCCTGATTGTGACACAGTGCAGACTGGTGTTGTGTGTATGCACTGCCCCTGTGACAGGAGACAGTTATGACTGACTTGCCAGACAGGCCTGTGCCATGACATTCAAATCGCAAAGGGTGATCCAGCAGTGGTGTGATATGTCCTGCATGCACACCATTGTTGCATTGTCTATCAGGACATGAGGACATCATTGTGTCTGGTGATGGAAGCAAAACCCGCATCTCAACAGAGACTTTTCCCATCACTTTTCCTGACACATGTACTGAGTCAGTGGCAGGAGATGGCATGTGTTTGGAGTGAGACATTTCCATATATACTCTTGGATGTCCAACAACTGTGTATGTGGTGCATGTGTGCACATATGATTAGTCGCATACAACAGGCAGCAGACAGATGGGTGCATGGACAGGTAGGATATGTGTGGCATGACTGACTGTCAGGCAGACAATGGGCTTCTTCAAATCAGCACGAATTGCAATGTCTAGCAAATGATGGCAAGGCTTGCTCTGTGATGTGCTGTACTTACTGTGGTGTGTGTGGTCAGTACAGGTGACTACTGTTGCTCTGTTTATCCTGATTGTT
Source organism: Calotriton arnoldi (assembly GCA_963921515.1). Lineage (NCBI taxonomy): Eukaryota > Metazoa > Chordata > Amphibia > Caudata > Salamandridae > Calotriton > Calotriton arnoldi. Next base: position 262,274 of record CAWUFW010005809.1, read on the forward strand.
TGCAGATACATCCACGCCACAGGAGGAGACAGCTCCATGGACCAAGAGGAGCGGCAGAGCCAGACTGGGTCCACTGCATGGGAGACCGAGGGACCCAGTGGCACCGAGGGTGAGGGGAGCCACACTGAGGATACCTCAGCTACGACCACCTCGGCTGGGGAAAACAGCATCTCCAGTGAGGACTCCCTTGTGGAGGCGGGTGTCAGCAGACCAGAGGCAACATCAAGCAAGTCTGTCCCCGCCACCACCACCATCTCCACCCTCCCATCTGCTCCCATCCCACATGTCTGTGGAGGCTCCCGTGTAGGGGAGCGTGTCTCCTTCATGCCAGGCACCGCACCCCCTGCCTCTGTCCCCCCTGCTGCCCTGAGTGTGGAGTCTGTGGACTTGCTTAAGCAGATCCATGTAGGGCAGACATCAATTCTGAGTGCCCTCCATGCACACACGGGTCTTTTGACACAACTGGTGTCATTCATGGAGGGCATGTCATCTGGCATGTCTGCCCTACATCGGACCAATCAGTCCATGGCCTCCTCACTGACGGCAGCAGTGTCCCTCCTGCAACAGTCCCTCGCCCCTCCTACCTCTGCCCCATCCACAATACCCAGCACCCTACCTGTCCCAAGCACACACACACCGGCACCGGCATGCACCAGCACAGACACAAGCAGCACACAGACTCACACATAAAAATCCAGACGCACACGCACGCACAGTCAGGGGACTGATACCTCACTCACAGGGGCTGGGGCCCAGACACACACACACGCATCCACGAGCACTGCGCAGTCCTCAGATGCCTCTCCCTCCAAAAGCCCTTCACTTGCCTCACCTGCAACCCCCCCCTCCCAGAAGCTCTTCCTCTGTGAGCTTGGCCTCTTCCCCACAGATACACCTGACACGAAGTCCAGACGGAAGAGGCGACCACCACACACAGAGGGGAGTGCCCCTCACACCCGGACACCCTCCCCCAGGCACAGGCAGACAGAGGACCCCATTCGTAAGTCCCCATGGACCAGGAAGGGCAAGACCCCACCACCACCACCACGCAGCTCCACCACACAGTCTCTCTCCTCCATCCCCCAGGCCACCACTGCACAGGTTCCACCACCACACCCTGCCCCAGTTTCCCCCACACACTGATACAGCATCCCCAAACTGCTTAGGCCCTCCCCCGCTACCACTTGCTCTTCCACCCCCAAACCAGACGCTCTGCTTGTTTGTGCCACTGGTGTGGAGACCGGGTCCCCCCCTCTGTCCTGCCCACCTCATCTGCCCCCCCTTCCACTCCCTTGGAGTTGTGCACTGCAGTGGAGTCCACAACCACCCCGTCTGACTCGGGCACTGCAGTGGGGACCCAGTCCACTCCATCTGACCGGCCCACTGCAGTGGTTGCAGCACCCAAAACATCTGAGTTGTGCCCTACAGTGGTGCCGGCCCCCACTGAGTCAGACACCTCCACTGCAGTTGCCGGTGACACTCCTGCACCCACCACCCCTTCACTGCCTCCTTCTGGCATCCCCTGATCCTGTCCCTGCGGTGCCTGGCCTGCCCCTTGTATGCCCCTCCGAGGGGATGTCCCCTGTCCGTACCAGTGCAGGCAAGCAATGGGTGACAAGTTGTCACGTATCAACCTGTTGGGACTGTGTATTTGGACTGGCCATTGGCCTTAGTTTCTTTTGGACTTCAACTTTTAATTTAACATTTGCTGAATAAAGCCTCTTTTTGTTTAATTGTGGTTTTTCTTTGGATGTACATGATGTAGATGAGTATCATCATGCATTTGCAGTTGTAATAGTGTTCAGATCAGGAAAATGAAGTGTTGCTGTGATGGACTCCATGTGTTCCATGGGATATGTGTCCTAATGTAGTCTGGATCTATAGCATCCTTTTCTGCAGTCTGAGGGTGTAATGTTCAGCATTTGACACATGGATGTACGTTTTGCATTTGTAAATTACCATCTTTGGCTTACACTGATGCACATCTGGTGGGCTTACCACTGTTCAATGTTTCTATTTCCCTGACTGTGTGCCCATCTCCACTGGACATGCAGTTTTGCACATCAATGTTGAAGGACTCATCTGTGTATACAGTGCAACTTGCTTGACACGTGTTTAGGGTGTATGCAGATGACTGACGTGACACTCCCGTACCCAGGCCGATGTGAGCAGAGCCTTCAGTGTGTTGTAGTTGTTGACTCACTGACCGAGTGTTCTGCTGACATGTTTGAGTTGTGCACAGACAAGGTTTGGCACAGCGGACCTTCCACAGGAGTGGAGTGCCCTCATGGCAGTGTGTAATCCTGTGACATTGGCTGGGCCCGTGTTGTGTGTTGTGTGAGCATGTCTGTGTGTGTTCCCTTCCCTTTTCCTACACAGGCTGTGTCCCTAGGGATGTTCCTGTTTGTGATGCTTGCTGAGTTGTCCTGTGTTCATCCAGCATCTTGGACCTGGTTTCTCCGGGATGTGGGTGCATGGTAAACTAATGTTCATGAGGTTGTCATCCCTAGTTGTCTTTGTTGTCAGGGCTGGGGATGTGGGCAAACGCAGATGGGACACAGTCAGGATTCCCCTTGGCACTTGTGGGTTACACAAGTCATGTAATTTACAGTTTGTGGTAGCTTTCAGTGATTGTGACACGTTGTGTGTGTGACTGCTGCCACTCCTCAGGGTCAGAGCTGCAATGTTGGAAGTTGTCTATGTGTGTTCTTTGTGGGTCACCTTGGCTTCTTCATTGGTGTGTGACTGTGGCCAGGATCCCATTGATTGGGGTGGATTTCACGTCATGCCCATGTACGGCATACTGTGCAGTGTGTCAGACATTCACGAGTCTTGTTGACTGGCCATGTGTGATGGGTTTCACACCTTAGTTCCCACCACCCCCCCTGGGATTGTCATGGGTGCATGTGCAATGTCACCAGTCCATGTGAGCTTCACAGCTGCACATTGGTGGAGATCAAGGTGTGTGGTGTTGAGTGTGTGCAAATATGAGTTGTTGCACGGCTAAACCCCTACCTCCATATTGGCCTTGGCTGACAGGCCGTGCTGATTGATTTGTGCTTGTGTAGGTGTGATGCTAGTTAGTTACTCTGAACACATGGCTGTGGTTCACAGTGTGAACGACATCTACCTTTGTCATCACAGTGGGATTATCATGCAGGCTAGTGTCACCACAATGCGGTGTCCCTGGGAGTAGTGCTGTGGTGGGTCTGTCTTTTGCTGTGTTAGTTGCTGTTCCTACAAGCTTGTGTGACATGTGCAATTTGGGCTCCCTCTCATCTCACAATGCCTGATTACCCACATAGGGAAATCCGATCCATGAGTTACTTTTGTGTGGCACTGTATACACATCAGTGTAATTGGGATTCAGGCCTCCTCATGTGTTGTGGGGTTGCCTGGGGACACTGGCACACCCCCCCCATCACCTGTTGTGTTTGATATGCAGTGTGAGGCTGCCTGTTTGTGCATCTGCACCACTACATTGGCATATCTTTAGTGTTGCATTGGCTGTATGATGTTTGGTGGATTTCCCCTGCTGTCCCTGGGACTCCTAGGTCATCAGTCAGCACAATAATCATGGTTTGTATGTCCCATTGCTGCCATGGTATGGTATTTGTTCACCTCACATCTACAGTCTCCACAGGATATCTACATTTGTGTGTCCATTGGTGCAGATATGTGGGTCTGCATTATGCTGGTCACTTCTGTCATTGTGTAATTGATAAATGTTGACAATGCCAGCCCCCATGGGTGATGTTTGTCTGCACATGGCCAAAGGTATGTCTTATTTGCACTGCACCGTTTGCCTCACCCAATCTATGTTGCTATGGGACACAAGCACTACTTTGCCACTGATGTGTTTGTTGTTGTGTGACCAGGAATCATCCATGCTGTTTGGCATTTGCAGCTTTTTCCATGACAACACTTACCTTTTGGTCACTGTGATGATGGGGCTTTAGACCCCATTGCCACAATGTTAAAAATGTGCTTCAACTATGGACCCCACACTTACATTTTGGTCACTGTGATGATGGGGGTTTAGACCCCATTGCCACAATATTCAAAATGTGCTTCAGCTATGGACCCCACACTTACATTTTGGTTACTGTGATGATGGGGCTTTAGACCCCATTGCCACAATATTCAAAATGTGCTTCAGCTATGGACCCCACACTTACCTTTTGGTCACTGTGATGATGGGGCTTTAGACCCCATTGCCACAATGTTCAAAATGTGCTTCAGCTATGGACCCCACACTTACATTTTGGTCACTGTGATGATGGGGGTTTAGACCCCATTGGCACAGTGGTCATGGTCTGTTTGCATTGTGGAGGCCACACACATTTATGTGTGACACATGTGATAGGGGGTCACATTGTATGTTCATTGTCATGTTCAGTGTTGTAGGCATGTGACACAGACTACACACGCTTGTCATGATGTTGGGGTGATGTCTTTTTCTGACATTCCTTATGTTTGAGTATGCTGGTTGTGTCATGCATTACCCGTCCTATGAGTGGGGATGGTAGTGGTGACAGGCATCCAGGCCCTCCTGGGTAGGGGTGGTGGTAGTGGTAGGCATCCATGCCCCCATGAGTAGGGGTGGTGGTAGTGGTAGGCATCCATCCCCCTATGAGTGGGGATGGTAGTAGTGACAGGCATCCAGGCCCCCCTGGGTAGGGGTGGTGGTAGTGGTAGGCATCCAGCCCCCATGAGTAGGGGTGGTGTTAGTGGTAGGCATCCATCCCCCTATGAGTGGGGATGGTAGTAGTGACAGGCATCCAGGCCCCCATGAGTAGGGGTGGTGGTAGTGGTAGGCATCCATCCCCCTATGAGTGGGGATGGTAGTAGTGACAGGCATCCAGGCCCTCCTGGGTAGGGGTGGTGGTAGTGGTAGGCATCCATGCCCCCATGAGTAGGGGTGGTGGTAGTGGTAGGCATCCATCCCCCTATGAGTGGGGATGGTAGTAGTGACAGGCATCCAGGCCCCCCTGGGTAGGGGTGGTGGTAGTGGTAGGCATCCAGGCCCCCATGAGTAGGGGTGGTGGTAGTGGTAGGCATACATCCCCCTATGAGTGGGGATGGTAGTAGTGACAGGCATCCAGGCCCCCTGGGTAGGGGTGGTGGTAGTGGTAGGCATCCAGGCCCCCATGAGTAGGGGTGGTGTTAGTGGTAGGAATCCATCCCCCTATGAGTGGGGATAGTAGTAGTGACAGGCATCCAGGCCCACATGAGTAGGGGTGGTGGTAGTGGTAGGCATCCAGGCCACCCTGAGTAGGGGTGGTGGTAGGCATCCATCCCCCTATGAGTGGGGATGGTAGTAGTGACAGGCATCCAGGTCCCCATGAGTAGGGGTGGTGGTAGTGGTAGGCATCCATCCCCCTATGAGTGGGGATGGTAGTAGTGACAGGCATCCAGGCCCCCCTGAGTAGGGGTGGTGGTAGTGTTAGGCATCCATCCCCCTATGAGTGGGGATGATAGTAGTGACAGGCATCCAGGCCCCCATGAGTAGGGGTGGTGGTAGTGGTAGGCATCCAAGCCCCCCTGAGTAGGGGTGGTGGTAGTGGTAGGCATCCATCCCCCTATGAGTGGGGATGGTAGGAGTGACAGGCATCCAGGCCCCCATGAGTAGGGGTGGTGATAGTGGTAGGCATCCATCCCCCTATGAGTGGGGATGGTAGTAGTGACAGGCATCCAGGCCCCCATGAGTAGGGGTGGTGGTAGTGGTAGACATCCAGGCCCCCATGAGTAGGGGTGGTGGTAGTGGTAGGCATACACCCCCCTATGAGTGGGGATGGTAGTATTGACAGGCATCCAGGCCCCCCTGGGTAGGGGTGGTGGTAGTGGTAGGCATCCAGCCCCCATGAGTAGGGGTGGTGTTAGTGGTAGGCATCCATCCCCCTATGAGTGGGGATGGTAGTAGTGACAGGCATCCAGGCCCCCATGAGTAGGGGTGGTGGTAGTGGTAGGCATCCATCCCCCTATGAGTGGGGATGGTAGTAGTGACAGGCATCCAGGCCCCCCTGGGTAGAGGTGGTGGTAGTGGTAGGCATCCAGGCCCCCATGAGTAGGGGTGGTGTTAGTGGTAGGCATACATCCCCCTATGTGTGGGGATTGTAGTAGTGACAGGCATCCAGGCCCCCATGAGTAGGGGTGGTGGTAGTGGTAGGCATCCAGGCCCCCATGAGTAGGGGTGGTGTTAGTGGTAGGCATCCATCCCCTTATGAGTGGGGATGGTAGTTGTGACAGGCATCCAGGTCCCCATGAGTAGGGGTGGTGGTAGTGGTAGGCATCCATCCCCCTATGAGTGGGGATGGTAGTTGTGACAGGCATACAGGCCCCCCTGAGTAGGGGTGGTGGTAGTGGTAGGCATCCATCCCCCTATGAGTGGGGATGGTAGTAGTGACAGGCATCCAGGCCCCCATGAGTAGGGGTGGTGGTAGTGGTAGGCATCCAGGCCCCCATGAGTAGGGGTGGTGTTAGTGGTAGGCATCCATCCCCCTATGGGTGTGTATGGCATTGGTGATAGCCATCCTGCCCCTATGGTTCTGCTGTTGCTAGTGTACGTCATTTCTGCATCCCTATGTGTGTGTGACATATTTCGGGTACGTGTCGTTTGTTTGTGTTGTGGGTGTTTGACTTACTGTCTGCGCCGTACGCGTCCGTACTGGTCCCGGTAATAGATGTAGAGTATTGGTAGGACCTGCGCGATGGGATTCATGGTTGGTTCGTCTCGTTCGGGTTTCTCGTGGCTTCGACTCGTACTCGTCGCTGGCTTGTTCGTCTCGTCGCCGTGGATCGTCTTGTGGTGCGAATCGGAGCTTATGTACAGCTCTCCCGGATGCTCTGACGTGTCGGACGTAGCGACGGGTTCGGCGCGTACGGAAGGCGCATCGTACTAGTCCGGCCGGAAGGTGCTGTGTATTTGGTTCCGTGCGACTCGATTTGGCGTTTACGGATCCTGCTCGGGCGGGGAACAGGTGCTGAAACAGGTAAGTACGCCTCGCTTGGAATCTGTGCTGTTATGCGCATCGTACTTGCTTGTTCGGACGACTGTTCGAATCGGTCGGGAAACACATGTTCGGCTTGGTTTTTTTCCGGACGAATGGTGTTAGGTGCGCTTCCGGCCGAGATCGGAATCGACCCCTAGGTAGGGTGGGACAGGCATTTTTTAGACAACTACTAGAGTCCCGACCTCAAGGGAAATTGTGTCGTTGCTTCTGGACATTGAATTATTGTTTGTACTGTTTGAGTTATGAGTCATGTTCTCTGACTTGAAAGGGGTTCTGACAGTTTATAAAACATTGTAAATGAGGAAAGGTTTTATAGAGCAAACACGTATTACAATATTTAGCAGTATTTTGGCCCTCCTTTAATAAAAATGTATAAAAAATGGTTTTGAGATAAACACGTTTCTATGATATCAAATTGTTTTGCTAGGCCATTATTTATCACAACAACAGTCACAATAAACGAATATCATTATGATAGAAGAGGTGTGGCGCAGCGGCCAGGGTGCCTGACTCTGGAACACGGGGTTCACGGTTCGATCCCCGGCGCTGGCGGCAGGTTAGCCCAGCACCATGTGACTCTGGGCAATAGCTCGCTTAATCTTCCCGACGGCCCCCAGCACCGGGCACCTCTCCGGAGGTAGCTGTGCGCTTTACAAATGCTGGTATTTCATTTCATTTCATAAATGGAGCTTGTTAGAACTGAGGGTCTCTAGTTGGCTGAGGTAGGTACCTTAGCCCAAATAGGGACCCTTGCTTTTAGTCAGGGAAAGGAGGGACACCCTCTTAGATAACCCCTGCTCACCCCCGGGAGCTTGGCATGAGCAGCCAGGCTTATCTCCAAGGCAATGTGTAAAGTATTTGCAACCACACTCCCAGTAACACAGTGATAACACCACAAATGGACACCACACTGGTTTCATAAAAATAGCGGTATCTTTATAAAAGGAATACGATGAGACCAAACGATAGAAATCCAACATATGCGTATTCGTAATACTTCTCTTTGCCGGTTATTAGGCCAGCAATCACTTGTAGGTTCTTGCGGTATTAATGAGCAATTCACGATCTCTAATGCGGTCCTAATGCAATGCTATGCAGTTCGTAATGTAGTAATAAGACAGTCCTTAATGCAAGAATCAGGCAGTTCGTAATGTAAGGATAATGCGGTTCATAATGCAAGAATAATGCGGTTCGTAATGCAAGAATCAGGCAGTTCGTAATGCAAGAATAATGCGGTTAGCCAATCTGCGCAGTCAACTCGGGCACCTCTAGGCCCCAACAACAGAGACAACGGTCGTAAGCTTAAAGGGGCGGCCCCGGTACTGCTGGGCAGGTACGGGCTGCTCGGGGACTCAGCGCGTCTAACGGGGTGCAGCGGGAGAGAGCTCGGAGCACTCCTGTACTCCTCCTGCACGCCTCCCCAGGCCACACACGCTTGCCGCTCCCGACCGGAGTCCAAGCCTTACCTGGGGGGGTGCGCTGCCTCGCTCTCTCTCTCCGCTCGTCGGACGTCCTGCTGGGCGATCCCGATCACGTTGCAGCTCTGTTGCGAGGCGACGCTGTAGCCGGACGGGTTACGGCACTGCCTTCTCCTTCGTTGACGATCTTGGGCAGAATCCTTTCGACGAACAATGATCACGATCCCTTTCACCTTGTAGCTTCCTTAGCTTCAAGAAATCCTTTAGCACGTTGCGGCTCGGGCTGGCGATCTTTACTCACAGCCTCAGTTACGATGACGGCTCGGGCCACAAACAGCAATGCAGCAGCGTGGACGATGTTTTACGCTGCAGGGGCAATGCGGTCACGGGGCACCTCGTAAACAGCACCACGGACCACACGGCAGTCTCAGGCATGCAAAAAGCACACGCACACAGCGTCGCTGAGACACACTTGGAAACTTTTATGTTCCTGAGTTTCCACAACAGGGGACCAGCTCTCCTTGGGCCCTTGGAGACAAGTTACTTCAGGACACAGCACACATCAAAGTCCTCTCAAGTAGGGGGACACAGCACACAGCAAAGTCCCTTGTCCTCACCTCAGTCAAATCAGCAAACTGCAGGCCAGCCCCAGAACACACAGCAATGGCAGTCCTTCTCTTCAGTCTCTTCAGCTGTTCTTCTTTGGCAGAGGTTCCTCTTGATCACAAAGTAGTTTCAATCCTTTTTCAGTATGGATTTCAGTCTTGAGTTCAGGGGTTTCAGCTCTTACATTTATACCCCTAAATGCCTTTGAAGTCTTTGTGTTCAGGGGGCTCTGACCCCGGCCCAAACCAGACCTGGGTGTCTTCCTGCCAGTGCACACCCTCTTCCTTTGATAGTCAGGGTCTGGGGCCCAGATGCTCAGCAGGAGGTGGAGCCATCCTCTGGGGGCAGCAACACAGCCCTCTTCACATCAAGGGGGCTACTCCTCCCCCCCACATCAAACGCAGGCCAGCCTGTTGCTGCCTCACCTACTCCTCCCTGGGGTCAGGACACTTCCCAGACCCTGTCACATCCAAACCCAGACACGCAATACACAACCAGGCATAGGCACACAGGATGGTTTAAGACAAGAAACCAGCCACTTCTAAAAGCGTGGTTTCTAAACACACAATTCAAAAACCATCTTCACAAAAAGATGTGTTATTAAATTATGAGTTCAGGCACACTAAACTCCATCTCTCCATTTTATGCCTATGGGAAGATATGCTGGAAACATGGGACTCAGCATTCCCCATTCTGTCCTATGGGCAAGATGGCCTTGCAACAGTTTAAAACGAATGTGGCAGTATTTCACTGTCAGGACATGATGCACACCTCAGTACATGTCCTACCTTTCACATACACTGCACCCTGCCCAGGGGGGTACCTTGGGAAGGTAAGGCCTGGCAAGTGGGTGCACTTGCCAGGACAACAAGGCAGTTAACAAACTGCACGCAGGCACTTCAGTGGCAGGCCTGAGATCTCTTCTTAGGGCTACTTGTGTGGGTGGCACAATTAGTGCTGCAGGTCCACTAGTAGCATTTGCATTACCAGCCCTGGCACACATAGTGCACTTTACTAGGGACTTTACTAGTAAGGCAGACATACCAATTATGGACAACCAATTACCATAACACTTTATACAGGGAGCACTTGCACTTTGACACTGATCAGCAGTGGCAAAGTGCCCAAAGCATCTAAGCCAGCAAAACAAAATCCATCACAGCATCAAAAATAGAGGAGGTAAGGGCAAAAAGTCAGGGGTAACCATGCCAAGAAATGCCAGGTCTAACAGAGCTCAATTGCGACAGAATCAATTATGTTAACAGTATTGCTATAAATACATTTTAAATATTCAATTATTAATGTATCAGATTTATAATCGTATCTTTGATCAATTTTATACACATACCAGGGATATCCGGGGGTCTGATAAGAGACAATCTTCTCCTACATGCACCAAATGAGCCATAGATGTTAGACGTCTTTATTGAGATGCCTATTGTAAGTTCTAAGCTAAATCTAATGATCTTTCTGTTTTCGAAGTAGGCCGTGCGATAAAACTATCTTTTGTGAATACTCTCAAAAAAACTCATTGTCAGCTGCAAGAAGAAGCTATATTGTTACATGACCAAATTCTACATGGATACCAGGCTTTGTTATACTACAACGTCATAATCATTGCTTACTTGGATAATGATATTTCGACTACCAATAAACTGAATTGCACTGAATGTTAATCTACTCACCTTTCTTGGTATTTTTTGTTGTTGTTTTTTTAGTTTGTTTATTGGCATTTTTCAATACATTAACATTACAATTATCAAGTATGGCAGACACTACAGCGATAATCCATGAATACATCAGTCCTGTATATAACATAATTGCAAATGCAGCAGTCTGGACATCAAGCAATCAGCAGAGGTATGAGCGGCAGTAGGGGCATTACAGCAAACCTTTTAGCTATCAACCTTTTGGACATGTGTTCCAGCATAGTTCCATGCAATAATACATCAGTTACAGAGTAGGTTAGACGTCACAGTGAAAATCACGGAATACAATAAGCTAGTGCATATCATGAGTTCGAATGCATCTGTCCCAGCTCCTGGCGATCAGTATAAACATGGGAAGCAGAAGAAACATCGCAGTACCTTCATTAGTGTGCACTCTTGACCATCTGGTTTGGCATGCTCCGTTACAACAATGCTACGATTGCTGGGTGTGGTACCTACTACAGTTGTCAACCATGACCCTCCCTCTCCAATACTTAGCGTAGGCTTAGACGTAGCAGTCCCAGTACACAGCAGTCTGCCCAAGCCTGAGTGGCCAGGGGGACATCGCTGTAGTCCTCTCAAGTATTGTCCCCATTACCTCGCGTCTCGACATTCTCATGTCGTTGATCAGTTTGCGATGGTGTGACCTCATCGTCCGCTCCTCCTGCCGTTACCTTAAGCATGTACCGAGTGAGCGGTTTCCAAATGTCACAGGGTCGTGAGTGGAGAGATAGCAGTTCTGCGTAAATATTATTTTGTTCCTGACAATAAGTGAGGTCGGTCAGCCATTCCTTAAACTTGGCGGCTCTGCAAGAAATTTTGCGCTTGGCCACCAGCAGTCCCATCGCCAGGAATCTTTTTACATGGCCCTTGTGGCCAGGAAGGTAGCCCAGGAGACCCATTTCCGGTGTAAGATCTAGCTGCACTTCTAGCATGTCCCCCAATGCTTTCGCCACCTCAGACCAGTATTGTGCTATGTATCTGCATTCCCATGATAAGTGTAGAAAGCCCGCTCCCTCCTGCTTACAGCGGTCGCATCTATCAATGTCTCGCAGCTGGAGTCTGTGCAACCTCACCGGGGTGTAATACATTCTATGGAGGAATTTGAAGTGAATTATTCGGAACCTGCTGCTGGCGGTGATGCGCTCGGTCTGTTGGCAGCTATATGCCCAGGCCTCTTCCGTGATAGGATGTCCCAATTCCGCTTCCCACCCCTGTTTTGTCTTCGTGGTGTTGTGCGTCCCCGCCCCTATGGAGGCTTTGTATATGCGGGACACAGCATGTGACGCCCACCCCGTATCATTTGGTGCAAAGGGAGCAATGTGGGGGGTTCCCCCGGGAAGTCGGGGGTAGCAGTTTTAACAGCTTGTCTTAAACGAATGTACAGGAATCTGTCCATGGTGGTAGGTGGTGTGGTGCCCAGGAATTCGGCCGCATTTTTGAACCTGCCTTGGTGGTACATGTCCCCCCACGTGTTGATTCCTAGTCGGAGGAGCATGCGTTTGCAGATCCCTTCCTGTGTGACTGGCAGATTATATTGGTCAGGTAGTGGGAGTAGCGGGGAATATAGCATGGGGGCTTGGGATCTTGTAGCAATGGCCTGCCACGCATTATTTGTACTAGCCACTGTGGATCCTTTCCCCCCGGCCGTTTTGTCATCTACACCTAGGAAGCCCCTAAGGGTCCTTGGCTCCATGTACCCTTGTTCCACCGCCAAGTGTGTCATAAAAGGGGGGGGAGGGCTAACCAGTAAGCGGCGAAATGTGCCTGGGTGCTGAGATAGTAGACTTCGGGATCGGGCGCCTCAAACCCACCCTGAGCAAACGGCAGCGTGAGGGTGCACCACTTAATCCGAGGCTGCTTGCCGCCCCATGCGAGATGAATAAGTAAGCTTTTCAATCTAGTGAAGAAGGGGCGCCCGGGTGGAGGGGAATGTTGGTGAAGATATATAAAAATGTAGGCATGATAACCATCTTCATTAAAGATATGCGACCCGCTAGGGAGAGTGGGAGAGCTATCCACCTGTTTATCAGATCCTCCACTTTAGTTAGGGCTACCCCATAATTAGTGCGTAAAAGCTCCTCCTTGTCTCTGGTGACATTGATCCCCAAATATCGGACCTCATCGTCACTTCATACCATCGGATAGTCCATTTCAAACGGAGTGGTGCCAGTCGTGAGTGGCATGACTTGGGATTTACTCCAGTGAATGGTGATTCCTGAAAAGGCCCTGAATTTTATAATTTCACGAATCATGGCATTCAGTCCTTCAGCAGGATTGCCCACATAAAGTGTGATGTCATCTGCGTATAGCGATATTAAAATGGGCCTCGTGGGGTAGTCTAGCGCGTGTTGCTTGTGGTGTTGGCGCAGCATGGCCGCCAGCGGTTCCATGGCTGTCGCGAATAGTAGGGGTGAAAGGGGGCAACCCTGCCGGGTGCCCCTGGTAATGCTAAAGGCTGAGGAGCGCTCCCCATTCAGCATCAGTGAGGCTCATGGACTGTTATGCAAGAGTTTGATCCACATAAGAAATCCCGGAGGAAACCCCATGTGTGTCAATACTGCTAGGAGGTATCCCCATTCCAGGGAATCAAACGCTTTGGTGGGTCCAGAAAGACCGCCACCGCTTGCTCCTCCTGATCTATGTCGTGTAAGATGGTAAAGAGGGTCCTTAGGTTGTGCGAGGTTGATCGGCCAGATATGAACCCTGCCTGGTCGGGTCGTATAAGACCATCCATCAGGAGGGTAAGCCTATTGGCCAGTACTTTTGCCAATATCTTTACGTCGCAGTTTATCAGTGACATTGGTCTGTACGAGTCTGCGAATTCAGGGGGTTTTCCCGGTTTTAGCAATGAGACCAGCATTGCTTCTCGCATGGTAGGCGGAAGCATCCCCATCTGAGCTGCCTCCTCATAAACTGCCTTCAGAAAGGGGGCCAGGGTATCTATATATGTTTTGTAAAATTCCACGCTAAGGCCGTCCGGTCCCGGTGCCTTGCCATTACTAATCTGCATTATGGCCTCCCGGATTTCGTCTGGTTCCAGGTCAGCCGCTAAGAAATCCCTCTGCCTATTGCTAAGCTGAGCCAATTCTATCTGTTGCAGGTAGAGTGGGGTCTCGTCTTGGCGTGTTGCACATGTCGTATACAGTGTGCGGTAATGCGCGACAAATACTTCCTCTATGGCCTTCGTATCCCGATGTATCACCCCGTCTTTATCTCGGATAGCCAGGACATGATTCGCCGTTCTGGGTGGGCGAATAGTCTCAGCTAGTGCTTTGCCAGGGCATTCACCCTCACCGTATTTGCGGGCTGTGTGATATTTCCCTCGAAATAGACATTCCCTTTCCGCTTCTGCCTGGTATTCTGCTACGCTCTCCCGTATCTTGGCAAGTGTGGGGCCATCACCTGTGCCCTTCATACTCGCCTCTAATTGCTTAATCTGACTTTCCAAACGTGCTATCGTCATGCGAATATCTTTGAGAATTCCCCCTGTCTTGGCCATACAATGTCCCCGCACAGTGACCTTCAGCGCTTCCCACACTGTAGTCAGGGATGGCACGGAGTCTATATTAAGTCGCAGATACTCTTCCAGCGTTTCACCCAGTTCGGTCTGAAACACTGCATCTAGGAGTGCCATGGGCTGCAAACGCCACTGCCTAACCTGGGGGGACATCCCTGGCGGGGCCACCGACATAAGCACAGGGGAGTGATCTGAGTAGGTGCGCGCTAAATGGCGGGAGGAAAGAGCATGCAGGGCAATCTCTTGTGACACGAGCCACATGTCCAACCTGGACCAAGTATTGTGCACTGCAGAGTGAAACGTGCCTTCGTATTGTGTCGGGTGATGATGCTGCCATAAATCTACCAGTAGGTTGTCAGTGACTATTTGCTGAAGTAATCGCTGAGCTTTAGAGTAATGGTGTGGCAACGGGTGGGAGCGGTCATGAGGGGGATGCAGTGTTAGGTTGAAATCACCTCCCCATATGAGGTGGGTCGAACCTATGTTGACTATGCGCGCCTATAAGGTATTGTAATAATCCTCATCATCCACATTGGGTCCATAAATACAGACTAACGTAATAGAAGCCGATGCCAGCTGCCCCCATGTCATGCAATATCTCCCTTGCGGGTCGAGCGTTGAGCCTTCCTCAATGTACGGTACCGCTTTTTTAATGAGAATTGCCGTCCCTCTAGAGAAGGCAGAATACGAGGAGAAGTATTTGTGTGAGGCCCACGTCGTGGCAAACAGAGGCTGTGTTTGGGGAGGGGTTTGCAGCATGGCTATACTGATCTGGTGTCTATCTAGGTAGGCTAGAATATGTCTTCTCTTCCTGGGGTCTCCCAATCCCCTAACATTCCAAGTCAGGAGATTAAGGCCTGTTACTGCCTTGGTCTTGTGTCCTTCACCTGTCATCGCCCTGTAGCTTTATTTTGCATGGAAGTGTCGAGTCCATACTGATGTCTGCTGTTGTATAATACCCACATTGTCTGGTTGTCCGGTCTAGCAGGATAAAGCGCCAATATGGTAGTGTCTGCCTTTTGTCCCCAACGTCCCTCCCACAACGGCGACCCCAACTTGCCGTGTATAGTACCCTCCCTTCGAGTCCCTCCCAATACATCCTCCAACATTTGAAACGTACGTGTCACCATGACTCTAAGTGAATAATGCTCTGGCCCTGTTTTTAGATGGATTGGCTTATATGATAGCAGGAGGTTCCAATACAGAATCTGGACTACACAGTGCAGCAGCAAATGCAATAGTAAACAAATTCTACAGGCATTAATGGGCTTTAGTGACAGTGTCCAACAATCAACACAACAAAGGCATCTGCCTAACAACACAAATCCCACAATTGGGAAGCAGGGGTGTTCCCTTAGAGACGTGTGCCCTAGGGGGCGTGACGGCTCCTCTCATACCATGTCGGTGGACAGGAGGGGGCCCTGAAATAACTATGTTGTATCCGATAGCGCCCTTGCCCCCTCTGGCTAGTGTCAGCAATAAGGGCTGAGTGCACTACATTACCCATAGTTCGTATTACCTTCAGAGTAGTGTCAATGCGCATGCCAGTAGGGGCGATATATCTACCTGCCATCGGCTGTCCTTGCATCTCCAGCGAATGTTCTCAGTATTCTTCGTGGTGTGTTGAGTCGTCGTCGTTGTTCGTCGGGGATCGCTCCAGTCTCCTGAACCCTAAAACCACTTTTTTAAAGAAGTCCGCCGCCTGTTGGGGAGTAGTGCAAAGCTGTTGTTTACCATCGTAGGTGATCCGTAGTCTCGCAGGATAGAGCATTGCATATTCCACCCCTTCCTGCTGCAGTTTCTTCTTGATGGGGGCAAATTTCTTTCGCGCTTCTTGCACATTTAAGGTAAAGTCTGGGTAAATGGAGATGGCGTTGTTTTCGAAGACCACATTCTTCAGTTCCCTTGCTTTACGTAGGGCTGTGTCGCGGTCGTGATAATTGAGCAACCTCGCGACTATTGGCCGAGGCGGTGCTCCCGGCGGTGGTTTTGGCGCCAGTGTGCGATGTGCTCTTTCCACAATAAGCATTCTGGAGAATGCCTCTGGTCCAAAGCACGTAGTGTGCATCCGTTCCACATATTCTTCAAGCCTTCCGGTGTTAGTGGATTCTGGGACCCCCGTGATGCGTATATTGTTCCGCCGTGAGCGGGCTTCTATATCCTCATTTTTTGCTGCGATCACTTTTAGCAGTTTATCAATGTCTGTGAGTTGTCCCGCCGCCTGTGCATGGTCATCTTCTAGGGTGGAAATGCGTGTTTCAGCTTCTTTGATTCTCCCATCTTGTTTTTCGATCTTCTGGGTAATCTGGTCCATTCTGGCGCACATGGAATCCATCTTACACTCTATGGAGGCAAAGCTCGTTTTCATTGTGTGAAGCAGCGTCTTCATGTCTACTTCATCTGTGTCGTGCGCCTCCGTTCCAGCGCCATCTTGATGAGAGTCAGGCGGTTGCCCTCTGGGCGCCTTGCGGGTGTCGAAGGTGAGTTTGGGCTGCTTGCCATTTGGTTTCCCCATTGTTGCAGTCAGGCTACGCAGGGCAGTCCGTCGCCCTCTCACTCTGGGCCGTGCAGGATAGGAAGACAGGCTTGTAAATCTGTCACTCTGAGCAGCGGCAGGTAGTACCGGGAGTAGCGTGTCAGTACCTTCGACTATAGGTTTGCTGGTCCCTAACGAACGGCAAATCGATGCACTACAGTCGTATTCAGGGCTTGTGCCAGGTAGAGTCCTGGGGCTGCGTCAGTGTCTCCTCCAGTCAGCCGGGGGGGTCTGGAGCATCCCACCTATACACTCAGTCAGCGATCTAAGAGTAAGTGGGGGTGGGGGGGTGGTGCCCCTCACTAGCCAGTTCTTGCGCAAGATTAGGAGTTTCTGCAGTTTCCGGTCGAGTGGCCCACGTGCACCTCGTGTCTCCGGAATAATTGGCACAGGCCTCTTAACCCTCACAAGCAGCAGGCATCATGATTTTCATGCAGTCGTATTGTCCAGCAGTCTCTTGTAGGGCCCTCCTTTAACAGTATAATAGGGTGTCACCAGGGGGCGTGTGGGGCATCGAAGTTGCTTGAATGTGGAAACGGCATTCAGGCGGGTTATGCGTTATAGGAGCACAGGGTCTTCAAATCAGTGCAGCCGGGCGTCCCTCTTACTCTGCAAGGTGCTGTTCCCTACTGGTGATCTGCTGTCGGTGGAGGGCGGGGGCACAGAGGTGCTCATCAGTCGTTGTATGGTCGGTGTACCCACTCGCGTTATGATCCGCCTCGCGGGTGGGCGCGGTTGTGTGGCGCATGGAGATTCATATCCTGGGCGGTAATGGCTACGCGCTCAATGCGCCTCTGAGGTGTTCCGGCGTTTGTAGCAATCTTTGCAGCGTGTAGAGGCCGATTAATGGTAGTCGCTGCAGAGTACGTGTTTCGTGCTCAGTAGCCCCCCGCTTCTCCGCGCAGCAGCTGATCGGTAGAGTCGCTGGTTCCCCATGGGCCACCCTCTAGGTAGGCCGCGATCCCCGGTCTCAGTTAGGCGCAGGCCGCGTCTCAGTCGGTTGGTGGGCGTCTGGCGCGCGCGCGCACAGCTTCAACCGCTCAGTCGTCTCGCACTCTTGCGGAGCCCTCCGCCTCACCTGGCACCTGTCTCCCCGTCGCTCCACGCACTATTAGTCGTGGCTATGAATGTGTCCCAGCAGCGCCACACCGGGCCTCGATTGCAGCTAGGCGGTCGCCCTGGTCGCGGCCTAGTCGGCTATCACTCGCCTCGCAGGCCGCAGTGGGATTCAGCTGTTTTCAGCGGCAGCGCAGCCCCTGTCGTCCTGCCGTCTGGTCGGTGTGCCGCCGCCTTGTTTGCCGATTCTGGTACAGTTGTCGATGGCAGTCTGCGCCATCGGATTCAGGATAAATGCTGATGATTTTGATCAGGGCTGACAGAGCCTCACTAAGGTGCGGCCATCTTGTCGCACGCCCCCTAGCGTCTCCACCTTTCTTGGTATTTACATATGCCACAAGCAGAATTAATTGTGGGTTATCCAGCTCTTATCATTTTTATATGATTTTAGGAAATTATAAAGTGCACTGTGCCCACTGGACATATATTCAGGTCTCGAACACGGGTGATATTGGTGATTGGAGTGCTTTGCTTTGAATTGACTAGCCTCTTCAGATGTATTCAGCACTTGCTATTTGCACACACCTGGCCCAGGCATCTAAGCAGGATGTCTTCACAACTTCTGCTTTTCAGATGTTTAATTCCTTAATCATAGGTTTTAATCAAAGATACCCGAGTGCGTTATATAGAGGACACAGGAATAAACAAAACTGATTTAAAGTTTGTTTTTGTAGATACACTGTGAGGTTGCAAAGCCAGGTAATCCAAAGTGCACGCACAAAAACCTCCTCGCTCACCCAAGAACAATACTCCCAATTACAGTACTATCTATTCTCCGTGTAGTTTGTAAACATACCACTCGATCTTACTTTAGCTAGAAATAAGGTTGTATTATGTGACTAAGTGCACTCTGTAAGAATAATCAAGGTGGTTTTACATAGTATGAAAGTTTGATAGCCCAATGAAAACAGCAGTTTTCAGCTCTGCATAAAAGACCTCCAATCCTCATTCTCTAATCTGTTGATGAGTCCCGTAATATTTCCTTACCACAAAGTAATAGACTTAGGGGCTTATTTACGAGCCCCTTGCACCGCAGGTGCATGGCTTTTTATGACAAGACTCTCAATCATTTCTATGAGGCGACGCAAAGCAGCTCTGCATGGATTTGCATGGCCTCATAGATATGGAGTATGACAAATCAGCGCAAGTCGCTGCCTTGCCTTACTCTGCATCAAGGAGGCATTCCATGGGCATTCCGGTGGGTTTTCCAAATCAACATCCATGGATTTCGAAGCTGCCCAGATTTACTTAATCATGTAAACCTGGCGCAAAACCAAAACCATACACCTCTCCAGAGCAGGCGTTACGAGGAGAAATATTTTTATTTCTTCTCTTTTTTTCCTCTTTTCATGTGTGCTGCATTTTGCCTCTCAGGATTGTTTTTGTGCAGGAAGGTTCCTTCCTGCACAAAAACAATCCTGCAGGAAGGTGCCTTCCTGCACAAAAACAATCCTGCCTACAACGGAGGCACCCTTTCACCATCGTGAAAGAGTGCCGACGTTGGCGGTAGGCAGCTAACTGTGAGCCAGTGCAGAGGGGAAGGACAGGATGCACCGTATTTCATAAATATAGTGCATTTATGCCCTTTCACATTGGTGTAGGTCAGCACAGCAAGAAAACTGGCAGCACTGCCCTACGCCAATTCTTCATATATGAGGCCCTTCTTGTCTTCTTTCAAGAGTGTCAATCCTAGATCTATACAAACTACACTTCTTAAGTTACTACAGCTGTAAATGTGTCAAAACAAGTGTAAATGTATTCCTACCTTGGAGTAAGACAAGCACTCACAGGTAGTGCAACATACTCTCATAGAAAACCTTGGAGACAGGTAAAAAAATAACTTCAGCTTACCATAGGAACTATTGTAAAATTAATGTAATTATTTCATCAAATAAATTATGATATGATATGATATGATATGATATGATATGATATGATATGGAGGAACAACCTTCAACAGGGGAGGCAACACCGACTGAGAGGAAGACAAAAGCAAGGAGGAAAAAACTCAAAAGAAGAAGCTGCTGATCTAGGATCAAAAATGGCCAAAACACCGGCAGGTTGAAAAGGTCGGCAGACAAAATGGAATTGATTCAACAAGAAACTGGTATTAATACAATAAACGTATGTAAACATGAACTGACAGTGACTGAGAAAACAGTGTTAGAATTGGGCCTTTCTGCTCGGATCTTTCTTTTGAGCTTACAACAACTAAATTAAAGTTATTTAAACAACTTAAGTAAATTGAAATTGATAAAATGAAATGGTTTGGCTAATGTAGAAAATCTGAAGCTACCAATAGATTAAGTTGAATTGACAATAGATGATGTGGATGTCTTCTAATGTTACATGAACTTGATGTGGGACACAGATGAAGGTTACCCTGGATGTACCTGAGAGATTAGAACCATTAGGAAATAATGGGGCTGATTCACAGAACTAATCTGAGATAAAATCCTAAACTTACTACTTTTGGTATTCACAGAAGGCATTTAGTAGTAGTAAAGTTAGGACTCCAAACTTTACTACTACTAAACTGAGACAAAATCCTAACTTTACGACTTTCGGTATTCACAAAAGGCATTTAGCAGTAGTAAAGTTAGGAGTCCTAACTTTACTATTACTTAATGCCTTCTGTAAATACCAAAAGTAGTAAGTTTAGGATTTTATCTCAGTTTAGTAGTAGTAAAGTTAGGAGTCCTAACTTTACCACTACTAAATGCCTTCTGTGAATACCAAAAGTAGTAAGTTTAGGATTTTATCTCAGAATAGTTCTGTGAATCGGCCCCGAAGTGAATACAACAAGCAAAAGTGTCTTAAAACCCAAATTAAGATACATACCGAACATGCCACATCACAGCATTGATATGTTTGATGACCTATTAATTTATTGAGCAATGTAAAATAAAGACTGTGGAGTATGTTTTCCATTTTTGTCATTGTGTTTCTACAAATTCCCTGTGGCAATGTGGACTCACATACTTGGGAAAGTTTACTCATAGCTGAAATGTGTTATACCTGTAATTTGCTGAAATTAAGGGATTCATATGAAATCTCTTATCACAATCTTGCAAAGGAACAGAAATTGACTATTACAAATCTTGTGACGATATGAATTTAATCATTAAGCCCTTCGATAAAAGACTAAGGGGTTGATTCCGATCCCGGTCGGAGGCGCACCTAATACCATTCGGCCGGGAAAAAAGCCAGGCAAATGCCTGTTTCCCGACTGATTCACACATACGTCCGAACGAGCAAGTACGATGCGCACAACTGCCCAAATCCCGACCCAGTCGTACTCACCCAATACAGGTCCTGTTCTCCGACCGAGGCGGATCCGGAAACGCCTCGCCTTTGGCTTCGAGTCGCACAGAAGCCAAAATGCTACCCCGTCCGGCCGGACAAGTACGATGCGCCCTCCGTACGCGCCGAACCCGTCGCTACGCACGGCACGTCAAAGCATCCGGGAGAGGCGCACATAAGCTCCGATTCGCACCACAAGACGATCCACGGCTACGAGACGAACACGCCAGCGACGAGGACGAGGCGAAGCAAAGAGAAAGACGAACGAGACGAACCAACCATGAATCCCATCGTGCCGATCCTACCAATATTCTACATCTATTACCGGAACTGGCATGGACGCGTACGACGCAGAAGGTAAGTCAGACACCCACCACACAAACAAACCACACGTACCCGACATATCACACACACACATAGGGATGCAGAAATTACTTACACCAGCAACAGCAGCACCATAGGGGCGGGATGGCTATCACCAATGCCACATATACACATAGGGGCCTGGATGCCAACCACTAACACCACCCCTACCCAGGGGGTGCCAGATGCCTACCACTACCACCACCCCTACCCAGGGGGTGCCAGATGCCTACCACTACTACCACCCCAACCCATGGGGGGCAGGATGCCTGTCACTGCTACCACCTCTACCCATGGGGGGCTGGATGCCTACCACCACTACCACCCCTACCCAGGGGGTGCCAGATGCCTACCACTACCACCACCCCTACTCAGGGGGTGCCAGATGCCTACCACTACCACCACCCCTAACCAGGGGGTGCTAGATGCCTACCCCTACCACCACCCCTACCCAGGGGTGCTAGATGCCTGTCACTACTACCACCCCTACCCATGGGGGCAGGATGCCTGTCACTACCACCACCCCTACCCAGGGGTGCCAGATGCCTACCACTACCACCACCCCTACCCAGGGGTGCCAGATGCCTACCACTACCACCACCCCTACCCAGGGGTGCCAGATGCCTACCACTACCACCACCCCTACCCAGGGGGTGCTAGATGCCTGTCACTACTACCACCCCTACCCATGGGGGGCAGGATGCCTGTCACTACCACCACCCCTACCCAGGGGGTGCCAGATGCCTACCACTACTACCACCCCTACCCAGGGGGTGCCAGATGCCTACCACTACCACCACCCCTACCCAGGGGGTGCCAGATGCCTACCACTACCACCACCCCTACCCAGGGGATGCCAGATGCCTACCCCTACCACCATCCCTACCGAGGGGGTGCCAGATGCCTACCACTACTACCACCCCTACCCATGGGGGGCAGGATGCCTGTCACTACTACCACCTCTACCCATGGGGGGCTGGATGCCTACCACCACTACCACCCCTACCCAGGGGGTGCCAGATGCCTACCACTACCACCACCCCTACCCAGGGGGTGCTAGATGCCTACCCCTACCACCACCCCTACCCAGGGAGTGCTAGATGCCTGTCACTACTACCACCCCTACACATGGGGGGCAGGATGTGGTGCCAGATGCCTGTCACTACCACCACCCCTACCCAGGGGGTGCCAGATGCCTACCACTACCACCACCCCTACCCAGGGGGTGCCAGATGCCTACCACTACTACCACCCCTACCCATGGGGGGGCAGGATGCCTACCACTACTACCACCCCTACCCATGGGGGGCAGGATGCCTGTTACTACTACCACCTCTACCCATGGGGGGCTGGATGCCTACCACCACTACCACCCCTACCCAGGGGGTGCCAGATGCCTACCACTACCATCACCCCTACCCAGGGGGTGCCAGATGCCTACCACTACCACCACCCCTACCCAGGGGGTGCCAGATGCCTACCACTACTACCACCCCTACCCATGGGGGGCAGGATGCCTACCACTACCACCACCCCTACTCAGGGGGTTCCAGATGCCTACCACTACCACCACCCCTACCAAGGGGGTGCTAGATGCCTAACCCTACCACCACCCCTACCCAGGGGGTGCTAGATGCCTGTCACTACTACCACCCCTACCCATGGGGGGCTGGATGCCTACCACCAACAACACCCCCACTCATAGGATGGGTAATGCATGACACACCAAGCACACACCAACATAAGGAATGCAACAAAAAACATCCCCCCCAACACCATGACAAGCGTGTGTAGACTGTGTCAAATGCCTACAACACTGAACATGACTTTGAACATACAATGTGACCCCCTATCACATGTGTCACACATAAATGTGTGTGGCCCCCACAATGCAAGCAGACCATGACCACTGTGGCAATGGGGTCCAACCCCCATCATCACAGTGACCAAAATGTAAGTGTGGGGCCCATAGCTGAAGCACATCTTGAACATTGTGGCAATGGGGTCTAAACCCCCATCATCACAGTGACCAAAAGGTAAGTGTGGGGTTAATAGCTGAAGCACATTTTGAACATTGTGGCAATGGGGTCCAACCCCCATCATCACAGTGACCAAAAGGTAAGTGTGGGGTCCATAGCTGAAGCACATTTTGAACATTGTGGCAATGGGGTCTAAACCCCCATCATCACAGTGACCAAAATGTAAGTGTGGGGCCCATAGCTGAAGCACATTTTGAACATTGTGGCAATGGGGTCTAAACCCCGATCATCACAGTGACCAAAATGTAAGTGTGGGGCCCATAGCTGAAGCACATTTTGAACATTGTGGCAATGGGGTCCAACCCCCATCATCACAGTGACCAAAAGGTAAGTGTGGGGTCCATAGCTGAAGCACATTTTGAACATTGTGGAAATGGGGTTTAAACCCCCATCATCACAGTGACCAAAATGTAAGTGTGGGGCCCATAGCTGAAGCACATCTTGAACATTGTGGCAATGGGGTCTAAACCCCCATCATCACAGTGACCAAAAGGTAAGTGTGGGGTCCATAGCTGAAGCACATTTTGAACATTGTGGCAATGGGGTCTAAACCCCCATCATCACAGTGACCAAAATGTAAGTGTTGACATTGAAAAAGCTGCAACTGCCAAACTGCATGGATGATTCCTGGTCACAGAACAACAAACACATCAGTGGCAAAGTAGTGCTTGTGTCCCATAGTAACATAGATTGGGGGAGGCAAACAGTGCAGTGCAAATAAGACATACCTTTGGCCATGTGCAGACAAACATCACCCATGGGGGCTGACACTGTCAACATCCATCAATGACACAATGACAGAAGTGAACATCATAATGCAGACCCACATATTTGCACCAATGGCCACACAAATGGAGATACCCTGTGGAGACTGTAGATGTGAGGTGAACAAATAACATACCATGGCAGCAATGGGACACACAAACAATGATCATTGTGCTGACTGATGACCTAGGAGTCCCAGGGACAGCAGGTGAAACCCACCAAACAACATACAGCCCAATGGCACACTAAAGATATGCCAATGCAGTGGTGCAGATGCACAAACACAAACAGGCAGACCCACACTGCACATCAAACACAACAGGTGAGGGGGGGTGCCAGTGTCCCCAGGCAACCACACAACACATGATGAGGCCTGAATTTCAATTACACAGATGCACATACAGTGCCACACAAAAGTAACTCATGGATCCAAATCCCCTATGTGGGCAATCAGGCATTGTTAGATGAGAGGGAGCACAAATTACACATGTCACACAAGCTTGTAGGAACAGCAACTAACACAGCAAGAGATAGACCCACCACAGCACTACCCCCAGGGACCCCATATTGTGCTGACACTAGCCTGCATGATAATCCCACTGTGATGACAATGTTAGATGTCGTTCACACTGTGAACCACAGCCATGTGTCCTGAGCAACTAACTACCATCACACCTACACAAGCTCCAATCAATCAGCAAGGCCTGCCAGCCAAGGCCAATATGGAGGTAGGGGTCTGGCCGTGCAACAACTCACTTTTGCACACACTCAACACCACACACCCTGATCTCCACCAATGTGCAGCAGTGAAGC
Organism: Calotriton arnoldi; assembly: GCA_963921515.1. NCBI lineage: Eukaryota > Metazoa > Chordata > Amphibia > Caudata > Salamandridae > Calotriton > Calotriton arnoldi. The sequence continues at coordinate 287,475 of CAWUFW010005809.1, forward strand.
TCACATGGACTGGTGACATTGCACATGCACCCATGACAATACCAGGGGTGGTGGTGGGAACTAAGGTGCAGAAACCCATCACACATGGCCAGTCAACAAGACTCGTCAATGTCTGACACACAGCACAGTATGCCGTACATGGGCATGATGTGAAATCCACCACAATCAATGGGATCCTGGCCATAGTCACACACCAATGAAGAAGCCAAGGTGACACACGAAGAACACATGTACACAACTACCAACATTGCAGCTCTGACCCTGAGCAGTGGCAGCAGTCACACACACAACGTGTCACAATCACTGAAAGCTAACACAAACTGTAAATCACATGACTCGTGTAAACAACAAGTGCCAAGGGGAATCCTGAATGTGTCCCATCTGCGTTTGCCCACATCCCCAGCACTGACAACAAAGACAACCTGGGATGACAACCTCATGAACATTAGTTTGCCATGCACCCACATCACAGAGAAACCAGGTCCAAGATGCTGGATGAACACTGAACAACTCAGCAAGCATCACAAACAGGAACATCCCTAGGGACACAGCCTGTGTAGGAAAAGGGAAGGGAACACGCACAGACATGCTTACACAACACAGGCCCACGCAATGTCAACAGATTACACACTGCCATGAGGGCACTCCACTCCTGTGGAAGGTCCGCTGTGCCAAACCTTGTCTGTGCACGACCCAGACATGTCAGCAGAACACTCCGTCAGTGAGTCAACAACCACAACACACAGAAGGCTCTGCTCACATCAGCCTGGGTACGGGAGTGTCATGTCAGTCATCTGCACACACACCAAACACATGTCAAGCAAGTTGCACTGTATACACAGATGAGTCCTTCGACATTGATGTGCAAAACTGCATGTCCAGTGGAGCTGGGCACACAGTCAAGGAAATCGGAACATTGAACAGTGGTAAGCCCACCAGATGTGCATCAGTGTAAGACAAAGATGTTCATTTACAAATGCAAAAAGGACAACCCTGTGTCAAATGCTGAACATTACACCCTCAGACTGTAGCAAAGGATGCCATAGATCCAGACTACAACAGGACACATATCCCATGGACCACATGGAGTCCATCACTGCAACACTTCTTCGTCCTGATGTGAACACTATTACAACTGCAAATGCAGGATGCTACTCATCCACATCATGTACATCAAAAGAAAACCCAAAAGTAAACAAAAAGGGGCTTTTTTCAGCAAATGTCAGGGTAAACACGGAAGTCCAAAAGAAACTAAGGCCAATGGCCAGTCCAAAATCACAGTACCAACGGGGTGAGAAGTGACAACTGGTCACACATTGCTTGCCTGCACTGGTACGGTTGGGGGACATCCCCCTTGGAGGGGCAGGCCAGGCACTGCAGGGACAGGATCAGGGGATGGCAGAGTGAGGCAGTGAAGGGGTGGTGGGTGCAGGAGTGTCACCGGCAACTGCAGTGGAGGTGTCTGACTCAGGGGGGGCTGGCACCACTGTGGTACACAAGTCAGTTGGTGTGGGTGCTGCAACCACTGCAGTGGGCTGGACTGATGTAGTGGACTGGGTACCCACTGCAGTGCCCGAGTCAGACGTGGTGGTTGTGGACTCCACTGCAGTGCATGACTCCAAGGGAGTGGAAGGGTGGGCAGATGAGGTGGGCAGGACAGAGGGGGGACCCGGTCCCCACAACAGTGCCACTAACAGGCAGAGCGTCTGGGTTGGGGGTGGAAGAGCAAGTGGCAGGGGGAGGGCCTAAGCAGTCTGGGGATGTGGTATCGGTGTGTGGGGGAACCTGGGGCAGGGTGTGGCGGGGGAACCTGTGCAGTGGTGGCCTGGGGGATGGAGGAGAGAGACTGGGCGCTGGAGCTGCGTGGTGGTGGTGGTGGGGTCTTGCTCTTCCTGCTCCGGGGGGACTTCCTAATGGGCTCCTGTGTCTGCCTGCACCTGGGGGAGGGTGTCCGGGGGCGAGGGGCACTCCTCTCTGTGTGGGTGGACTTCCTCTTCCCCTGGTATGCTGGATCAGCAGGAATGAAGGGGAAGAGGCCGAGGTCACACAGGAAGATCTGCTGTGTAGGTGGGGTAGCAGGCGAGGCAAGGGAAGGGGTCTTGGAGGGAGAGGATTTGGAGGACTGCGGAGTGAATGTGGATGCCTGTGTGTGTGTGTGTTCCCCATATCCCTGTGTCTGTGGTATCAGTCCCCTGAGGATGCTTGTGTGCACGTCTTGCCTTACTCTTGGGTGTGTCTGTGCTGCTCGTGTCTGTGTGTTTGGTTGACTGTGCAGGTGTGCATGTGCTTTGGACAGGTAGGGGGGCAGGAAGTGTGGATGGGGCAGAGGTGTGAGGGACTGTTGGAGGAGGGACACTGCTGCCGTCAGGGAGGAGTCCATGGACCTATTGCTCCTCTGTAGGGCAGACATACCCGTCGAGATGCCCTCCATGAATGACACCAGCTGTGTCAACAGAGTGGTGTGTGCATGGAGGACACTCAGCATTGCTGTCTGCCCTACATGGAGCTGCCGAAGGAGGTACACAGACTCCTCACTCAGGGCAGCAGGGGACACAGGGGCAGGGGGTGCGGTGCCTGGCACGAAGGAGACACGCTCCCGAGCACGGGAGCCTCCACGGACCTCAGGAATGGGAGCCAATGGGAGGGCGGTGGTGGTGGTGGTGGTGGCGGGGCCAGACAGACTAGCTGGCCTTTGGTGGCTGCTGAGACCCGCCTCCACAAGGGAGTCATCCTCCGAGCTGCTGTGGTCCCAAGCTGAGGTGGATGGTGCTGAGGACTCCTCGGTGTGGCTCCCCTCGCCCTCCGTGCCACTGGGTCCCTCTGACCACTCGTCCGATGCTGACCCAGTCTGGCTCCGCTGCTCCTCCTGGTCCGTGGAGCTGTCCCCTCCTGTGGCCGTGGATGTATCTGCAAACAATTAGGGAAACAGACAAACATCAGTCACCTGCACTGACCGCACACACCACAGTAAGTACAGCACATTACAGAGCAAGCCCTGGCATCTTTAGTTGAACATTGCCTAAAGTCCTCACACAGATTCGGGGAAGCCAATTGTCAGTCTGATGGTCAACCATGGGACTCACACCCCTCCTGCCCTTGCACCCATCTGTCTGGTGCCTGTCTGATGGTAAGACCCCAGTGTGGACACATGCACCACCTACACAGTTGTTGGACATTGCAGGGAACACGGTGAAGTATGTGAACATGCACACATCACATCTCTTGCCACTGAGTCAGTGCAGGTGTCCGGATAAAGGGATGGCCAGAGTCTAATTAGAAATGCATGTGATGCATACCAGCACCAGACACCATGATGCACCCATGTCCGGATAGTTAATGCCACAATGGGGTGCATGTTGCACATGTCACTCCCCTGCAGGATCAGTCCCAGGAAGTTTAATGCCATGACACAGGAATGCGTGCAAAGTCATACATTACTGTCTCAAGTCACATGGCCGTGGCAGCCAGCCAACAACAGTCTGCACTGTGTCACAATCCGAGGGCATGGGGAATGCAAGTTATGTGACTGACAAGTGCACATGTCCATCCCCCAAAAACCACATCATCTGTACTACTATTTGTCCACGTCATACCAACTGGACATATGGGGGACATAAAACACAACTCTCTGAACATGAGCACCTCACAGTGTGCTGTGAATGAAAATACAGCTGCCTGAAAGTCACAGTCGCAAACACCTGTGTGCACAGTCAAGTGATCAGACACCTTTAAGTCACAGAAGTATCGTCTATCATGGTCACATCTCAGATGGCATGCTGAGCCCTAACCGATAAACATACCAGTAGTCCTGACAATGAAGACACAGCACAATGAGACAGAGGCAGACACCTGAGGGTACATTTCACTGATCACAACATGCCAGATGATACACGGGAGTGGGAGTACAGAGTGTAATGTATGCCCTGGAGTAGGCATGACTGTACAGCTCCACCTGTAAGAGGGATGAGTCCTGGACAGTAGGCAGGTGGCTAAGCATGTGTGACACACTGGATACACATACTCCTGAGGCCCAAACATTGTTCCCACCAGCAGCATGGGTGTGTGCCAAATTCCCCAGGGACATGTGGTGAGTCAGAGCAGCAAGCGGACCACATATCAAAGTTACACCCAGATCACATGTCAGAACTTAGGCATTGTGTAAGCAATTGACCCACCGATGAATCGCACAACATAGTCACGGGAACAAATGCTGTCCCCCACCTTGAGCAAAGCAAAATGCAATGACACAGTCCCCAAATGACACAATTTCCTGACTATAAGGGCCACACATATGCGTATCAGAGGAGAAGTGGGCATGTCACAAATGAGGGACATGGGTCCTGGTCCACATGACTGATGTACTGTGGAAGTTTAACCAGGCCAGAGGAGGGCACATAGCATGTCAGACAAAGTGCACAGTGCAGTCATGGACTCACCCCCTCCTTGCTGCTGTCTGTCCTTCAGCTGCCCATCCAGGTCAGGGAAGACCACCGCCAGGATCCGGAGCATGTGGGGGTCAGGGTCCGGTGTCTGCCCCTCCTGCGAGGAGGCAACAGCTTCAGCTGGACCCTTGCGATCCTCCGGGTCCAGCCACGAAGGTCCTGCCACCTCTTTTGGCAGTTGCGGATCCTGCGCCTGTAGACCCCCACGGATCTTACTTTCCGGGCGATGGTCAGCCAGATGTCCTGCTTCTGGTGGGCATCAACCTGTGAGGATGACAAAGTGAAAAGGCCATTACTACACATGCAACATATACGTGCATCACACAGTTGGATATACATGTCTCAATCACAGGGGCATATGATGTACACAGGCAGTGCAACAATGGCTATGAACAGTTTGCCAGCAGTCACTACATGGTATCATTGCATGGGAAGTAAACCTAGTTGGAATGCACTGTTAATGCACTGTACCAGTTCAGTGCATGTAACTACACACTTTGGGGTGTGACAACTACTCAGTGGGCATGCTAGCCAGTGGTGTGCACACTGAAAGTCCTGCTAGTCAGACAACATGCACAATTAGTGATGCAGTGGACAGCACACTAACCTGCTCCCCTGGTTTCCCATACAGCTTGCTGTACTGTGGAAGGAGGCTGTCCAGCAGGGCCTGGTTCTCCTCAAGGCTGAAGGCTGGGGCTCTCTCCACAGTACGTGCCATTGCAGTAGCCAGAGGATGCATATACAGCAGCAGTGTTGGTGGCAGATGTCATCCTGGAGCATGTAGTGCATGCAAGTGAGCTCTCAGGGGAACAGCCAGCATTATATGTGTGCTGCAGAGGCAGATACTATCCCATGTGTCCAAAGTGATAGGTCCAAGTCGTTTCCATCTTCTGATTCTGACCAATCCATGGAATAGCAGCACTTATACACGCCCACAGCATCCTTCAAATCTTCAACTTCATGACACCCATGATTTTGCAACATTGTTGTGGCTGGCCAACTGAATTCACTGCATCAGACTCGTTGGAGCTTCGAAAACGCGTCCGTTGCCATGCCAGGCCCCAGCCAATGTGTGCGCACCGTTCGGTCCATTGCTGTACAACGCGTACCCGGGATACAACGCGTACCCGCTCACATTGAATGCAATGGGCCGGCCGGGCACACCGATCGGTCCATTGCTGTTCAACGCGTACCCGCTCACATTGAATGCAATAGGCCGGCCGGGCACACCGATCGGTCCATTGCTGTTCAACGCGTACCCGCTCACATTGAATGCAATGGGCCGGCCGGGCACACCGATCGGTCCATTGCTGTACAACGCGTACCCGGGATACAACGCGTACCCGCTCACATTGAATGCAATGGGCCGGCCGGGCACACCGATCGGTCCATTGCTGTTCAACGCGTACCCGCTCACATTGAATGCAATGGGCCGGCCGGGCACACCGATCGGTCCATTGCTGTTCAACGCGTACCCGCTCACATTGAATGCAATGGGCCGGCCGGGCACACCGATCGGTCCATTGCTCTACAACGCGTACCCGCTCACATTGAATGCAATGGGCCGGCCGGGCACACCGATCGGTCCATTGCTGTACAACGCGTACCCGGGATACAACGCGTACCCGCTCACATTGAATGCATGGGCCGGCCGGGCACACCGATCGGTCCATTGCTGTTCAACGCGTACCCGCTCACATTGAATGCAATGGGCCGGCCGGGCACACCGATCGGTCCATTGCTGTTCAACGCGTACCCGCTCACATTGAATGCAATGGGCCGGCCGGGCACACCGATCGGTCCATTGCTCTACAACGCTGCACCCGCTCACATTGAATGCAATGGGCCGGCCGGGCACACCGATCGGTCCATTGTTGTACAACGCGTACCCGGGAAACAACGCGTACCCGCTCACATTGAATGCAATGGGCCGGCCGGGCACACCGATCGGTCCATTGCTGTTCCACGCTGTACCCGCTCACATTGAATGCAATGGGCCGGCCGGGCACACCGATCGGTCCATTGCTCTACAACGCGTACCCGGGATACAACGCGTGCCCGCTCACATTGAATGCAATGGGCCGGCCGGGCACACCGATCGGTCCATTGCTCTACAACGCGTACCCCGGATACAACGCGTACCCGCTCACATTGAATGCAATGGGCCGGCCGGGCACACCGATCGGTCCATTGCTGTACAACGCGTACCTGGGATACAGCGCGTACCCGCTCACATTGAATGCAATGTGCCGGCCGGGCACACCGATCGGTCCATTGCTGTACAACGCGTCCCTGTACAAGTCACTGGCATATGTCACCATGCCTGTCACAGGTGAACATATGCCAGCCACATATACTTCCCAGGGAGTGAGGGGCACACCTACAACACCACAGCCTGTTCACACTCTATCCTAAGGCATGTAAGGCTGCATTACCTGTTCCGTGTATGGGGGTCAACATGTTGTTTTTTGGGTGGCACTTGGGGGCAGCCACTCCCAGGATGTGAACGTGTTCATGGGGACAGAATCCTTGGTGTGTTGTGCACATGAACACTGTGGTGTGCAACTGTTCATTTCAGGGCATGTGGCATGGTCACATTTCATGGTTGTGTATGTGTATGTCATGTCACATACCCCTGAGTCCCATGTGGGACGGTATGTACGTCCCAGGGTGATCCATTGCCACAATTGTGATGGCCCTCCACAGTCTGTGTGCATGTTGTGTTTACAATGTCTCTGATTCCATGTGCACAATGGGAGACAGTCTCCACATCCACGTTGTTTGTGCATGGACTTTGATGTTGTGCGTGTGTGTGTCACAGACGTCCATGTCTGTCCTGCCGAGGCAACAGGGACCACTACCTGTGGGGGTCATGGTTGTTTAGCTGTGGTGTATTCATGATGCACCATGTCATGCCAGTGTCCATGTGGCAATACAGGGTCCCTGGGAATCTACCTGTCGATGAGCTGTGATGCCTGGGGCACATCTGTCCTCACATGTCACTGTGGTGTGTGTTTGGAACGTGACAGCAGTACATGGGTACTGTGACACAGCCTAATGATATCCCATAGCACAACCTGGGACTTGTTGAGGGAACATGTTGAACTGTGATGTTAGATGTTAGCCATGTAGGTGCCATACATGTCCTTACGGAACGGCACACGCATCATGTACTTGTGTCTTGTAATGATGTATCATGTGATATTGAGTCTGGTCTATGCCACATATGTGGGGTGACTGACAATCTTTCTTTCTTCACCTATGCACTGCAGGGCACCAGCTGTCCATCGGCCATTCCCTGACCTTGCAACAGTGGTTGAACGGGACTGCATCCGACGGTACCGCTTCACCAGCCCACTGATTGTGGAATTGACGGTGCGGTTGGCCCCACATTTGCAACCTGGCCGGACATACCCTACAGCGCTGACCCCCAAGGTGAAGGTGATGGCAGCCCTACAGTTCTTTGCCACCGGTACCTTTCAACACACTGTGGCGTCTGCTGGTGGGATGTCACAGACCATGTTCAGCCGTATGCTCCGCGATGTTTTGGAGGCTATGTTGAGATACCTGAACCAGTACATCTATTTCCCTAGACTTCAACAACTCACTGACGTGAAGAGTGACTTCTATGCCCTGGGGAGGATGCCGCATGTCATTGGCTCCATTGATGGGACACATGTGGCTTTGGTACCACCACAGGCCCAAGAGCAGGCATACAGGAACCGCAAACACTACCATTCGGTCAATGCACTGGTGGTATGTCTTGCAGATATGAGCATCTCACACGTGTGTGCCCGTTTCTCCGGTTCTGCACACGATGCCTACGTGATGAGGAGTAGTCGCATCCCGAGGATGATGTCACAGATGCAGAACCAGCGTGCCTTTCTTGTTGGTGTGTACTGACTTTGTACCATTGTGTGTGTTCTGCAATGTAGTGTTCCACCCTCTTTTCCAACTCAGCTAATGTGCAATTGTCTGTATGTAGGTGACTCCGGATACCCCAACATGCCGTGGTTGCTGATGCCCCTCAGGAACCCTGTGACACCAGCCCAGATGCGCTACAATGAGGCACATGGTCAGACCAGGAGAGTGATTGAGCGGACATTTGGTCTCCTGAAGAGCCGCTTCCGCTGCCTAGATAAGACAGGAGGGGCCCTCCCATATGCCCCAGCAAAGGTGTGCAAGATTGTCATCGTCTGCTGCATGCTACACAACCTAGCAGTGCGGAAGGAGTTGCCTCTCATCCTGGATGACGATGACCAACATCCGCGACCTGTGGAGGATCCTGGGTTGGACCACGATGCCAGTGATGATGATGATGAGGGTGATGTCCGCACACAGCTTATCACCAACTTCTTCAGCTGAATGTGAGTATCCAGGGATGTTATGTCAATGATGTGAGTTTGCATGATATGTGTTGGTGGTGCTCTGGTGCTGTTTGAGTGTGTCCATGTGCTACTTGACTGGATGCGTGCAGCGATGTGTCCTTACAGGTAGTCTGTACTCCCCAACAGTGTTGGCATGCTAACTTGGTTCTGGGTGGGTATCTTGTGACATGTATTGGGCATGAGTATTGCAGTTCTGTCCTGTTCTTCAGTGCTTTTGACTGTGTGTCATTTCTGTCCTTCACAGGGTACTTTCAGAGTTGTTTGGTCAACTGTGATCCCCCGACACCGTGAATCAACTTCCAGGGTGGTAGCTGTCATTTCCCTACAGGTGATGTGCGCCACACCCATGGACTTCCTTTCTTCTACACTTGTTGACTGTGTGCCGACTGCCAGGTGGGATTACCTTGCATCTGTAGTGGTTACAACATGTTGCAAATGTGTAATAAACCTGTGCTTCACTTTGTGATGTGCGTTGTCTGTGGTCACACATCTGACTGACATTTGCTTACTGCACCAGTGGGCTAGTTGACACAGACTGGGAATAGGGGTTGGGTCTGTGCATTGCACCGTATTTCCTGGCAACATCAGTGTAGGCGATGAGTCAGATGGCCCTGGTGTGTATGTGTTGTGTAGCCCTGATGGTGTGTCTCCCTCATATGTGTCATGTCGCCATGACTCACATGCCGGTGTTGTACTTGCTGTAGCCAATAGCATGCACAGTGTCATTTCACAGATCATCATCTCCACTTCAGAAACAATGTTGGAATCACAACAGAGGCAAGTATGGTGATTTAGTGAGTTTTTTGACATACATGTGTGAGTATAGTGCACAGGATGGTGGGTGCTGTACATTGTGATTGTAATCCAAAGTTCCAAGATGATTTGGAAGTCCTGGTAGCAGAAATGTCCAGAGTAAAGTCCACAGTCATCTGATACATTGGTCCAACTTGAGCTCCCCATGTCATGTGGGAGAGTTGTGTTGCATTCGACAGGGTGAAGAGTTTGGGCACAAAGGTGATTTTCCCGAACAGGTGTTTGCTTCCTGGGGGTTGTGCATGGCCATCAGCCTCTCAGTTGTCCTTCCTCGGGGGGGGGACCCTCAAGTGCAGGCTGCTGCGGTGCAGGGGACTCTCTGCCAGAGTCATCCTCCCTCCCTATGGCAGTTGCAGTTGTTGCAGCACCAGATGTTGTGGGCACACAGGGAGGTGTTGACATGTTGGTGCAAATCTGGCGGAGGCATTGCAATATGTCCCTATGCACCGCCGTCTGTTCTTGCACTGTGTCCCACTTGGACTCCATGCGGGACATGTGTAAGTCCAAGTGGGCATGATGGGTAGTCTGCTGCTGTTGAATGTCCCTGAGGATCCCCACTACCTGGCTGAACTCTCCGGTGCTAGTCTGGTACGCATCAGCTATGCGTACCAGTTGTGGGTCATCATGCAGTCCAGACCCCTCTGCAAGCAGCGACCTATGTCTACCACCCCTCCCACCACCCCATGCGACACGTGAAGGACCTGCGGTGGCACGCACAGGTGACCCTGGGCCCCCTTGGGGTTTGTTGCTGGTGTTGTTGTCCGTAGCTCCACGTTGGGCCGGGGTCCGTGTGCTGTTGGTGGTGTTGGTCCTTGGTCTGTCCGTGTCAGCAGGGGTGGTCTGTGTGTTGGAAGTTGTTGGAGGGGTGGGTGCAGGGGGTGCAGCTGGTGGTCCTGCTGGTGCTGCATGACGTCTCACTGCGGAGGTGCCAGGTAGGTCTTCGTCATCCGAGGTGGGCAGAGGCTGTTCCACACCAGTGAGCTCAGTGACCCCCGGAGCCTGGGACAGGGACTCCTCAGCGTCTGCTGCTGTGTCCCCATCATCACCTGTATTTGGAAGAGACACACAATGTATGTAATGTTTCTACAGGCATCAATGGTTCAAACACCTGACAGTTGTGACTGTACCTCTGTATGTGAGCCTGTACATTGCATTGTCCTAAGTTGTCACAGTCAGCTGTTGATTTTGGTGTAGCGCATTGTCCTGACAACATGAAGCATTTCAATGTGAATGTTGAGGTGTGTGCATGGCCAGCATTGGTGGTATTTGGTTAACATCCGGACATCCTTCTCCCTCCAGCCCAGTTATCCCACCATGAAGCATGCCACCCTTGCAGTGGGTGCAGGTTGACTCTCAGGATGTCAGTCAGTGGTGTCCTGCTGTTTGTTGGTGCCCAGTTCCCAGCAGGGCCTTGTGCTCCCCACAGCAGTACCCAGTGTCAGCCATCTTGTCAGTTGTATTCCACTCACTGTGATGTGAGCATGGTTCAGAGTGGTGTTGATAGGCCAATTGTGAGGGTGAGCAATATCTGTGACTACCACTCCCATCATGCTATTGCCTGGACCCCCCTTCCCAGCATGCCCATACTTCCTTCCTTTTGAGTGGACTTCACTGTGTGTGGGTGTGACAGCAATGGCAAGATGGCTGACAGTGGTGTCCTGCTGTTGGTTGGTGGCCAGTTCCCAGCATGGCCTTGTGCTCCCCACAACAGAGCACTGGTGTCAGACATCTTTGATGGGGCTTTCCACTCTCTGTGAGGTGTGCATGCTTCAGTGTGAGCTTGCTGGGCCATGTGGTTTGGGCATGTTGAGCTGTGACTACCACTCCCATCATGCTATTGCCTCCACCCCCCTTCCCAGCATGCTCATACTTCCTTCCTTTTGAGTGTACTTCACTGTGTGTGGGTGTGACAGCAATGGCAAGATGGCTGACAGTGGTGTCCTGCTGTTGGTTGGTGGCCAGTTCCCAGCAGGGCCTTGTGCTCCCCACAACAGAGCACCGGTGTCAGACATCTTTGATGGGGCTTTCCACTCTCTGTGAGGTGTGCATGCTTCAGTGTGAGCTTGCTGGGCCATGTGGTTTGGGGATATTGAGCTGTGACTCCCACTCCCATCATGCTATTGCCTCCACCCCCTTCCCAGCATGCCCATACTTCCTTCCTTTTGAGTGTACTTCACTGTGTGTGGGTGTGACAGCAATGGCAAGATGGCTGACAGTGGTGTCCTGCTGTTGGTTGGTGGCCAGTTCCCAGCAGGGCCTTGTGCTCCCCACAACAGAGCACCGGTGTCAGACATCTTTGATGGGGCTTTCCACTCTCTGTGAGGTGTGCATGCTTCAGTGTGAGCTTGCTGGGCCATGTGGTTTGGGGATGTTGAGCTGTGACTCCCACTCCCAACATGCTATTGCCTCCACCCCCTTCCCAGCATGCCCATACTTCCTTCCTTTTGAGTGTACTTCACTGTGTGTGGGTGTGACAGCAATGGCAAGATGGCTGACACTGGTGTCCTGCTGTTGGTTGGTGGCCAGTTCCCAGCAGGGCCTTGTGCTCCCCTCAACAGTACCCAGCGTCAGCCATCTTGTCAGTTGTTTTCCACTGCCTGTGATGTGAGCATGGTTCAGAGTGGTGTTGATGGGCGTATTGTGAGGGTGGGCAATATCTGTGACTACAACTCCCATGATGCTATTGCCTCCACCCCCCTTCCCAGCATGCCCATACTTCCTTCCTTTTGAGTGTACTTCACTGTGTGTGGGTGTGACAGCAATGGCAAGATGGCTGACAGTGGTGTCCTGCTGTTGGTTGGTGGCCAGTTCCCAGCATGGCCTTGTGCTCCCCACAACTGAGCACCGGTGTCAGACATCTTTGATGGGGCTTTCCACTCTCTGTGAGGTGTGCATGCTTCAGTGTGAGCTTGCTGGGCCATGTGGTTTGGGGATGTTGAGCTGTGACTACCACTCCCATCATGCTATTGCCTCCACCCCCCTTCCCAGCATGCTCACACTTCCTTCCTTTTGAGTGTACTTCACTGTGTGTGGGTGTGACAGCAATGGCAAGATGGCTGACAGTGGTGTCCTGCTGTTGGTTGGTGGCCAGTTCCCAGCAGGACCTTGTGCTCCCCACAACAGAGTACCGGTGTCAGACATCTTTGATGGGGCTTTCCACTCTCTGTGAGGTGTGCATGCTTCAGTGTGAGCTTGCTGGGCCATGTGGTTTGGGGATGTTGAGCTGTGACTACCACTCCCATCATGCTATTGCCTCCACCCCCTTCCCAGCATGCCCATACTTCCTTCCTTTTGAGTGTACTTCACTGTGTGTGGGTGTGACAGCAATGGCAAGATGGCTGACAGTGGTGTCCTGCTGTTGGTTGGTGGCCAGTTCCCAGCAGGGCCTTGTGCTCCGCACAACAGAGCACCGGTGTCAGACATATTTGATGGGGCTTTCCACTCTCTGTGAGGTGTGCATGCTTCAGTGTGAGCTTGCTGGGCCATGTGGTTTGGGGATGTTGAGCTGTGACTACCACTCCCATCATGCTATTGCCTCCACCCCCCTTCCCAGCATGCCCATACTTCCTTCCTTTTGAGTGTGCTTCACTGTGTGTGGGTGTGACAGCAATGGCAAGATGGCTGACAGTTGTGTCCTGCTGTTCGTTGGTGGCCAGTTCACAGCAGGGCCTTGTGCTCCCCACAACAGAGCACCGGTGTCAGACATATTTGATGGGGCTTTCCACTCTCTGTGAGGTGTGCATGCTTCAGTGTGAGCTTGCTGGGCCATGTGGTTTGGGGATGTTGAGCTGTGACTCCCACTCCCATCATGCTATTGCCTCCACCCCCTTCCCAGCATGCCCATACTTCCTTCCTTTTGAGTGTACTTCACTGTGTGTGGGTGTGACAGCAATGGCAAGGTGGCTGACAGTGGTGTCCTGCTGTTTGTTGGTGCCCAGTTCCCAGCAGGGGCTTGTTCTCCGCACAGCAGTACCCAGTGTCAGCCATCTTGTCAGTTGTTTTCCACTGCCTGTGATGTGAGCATGGTTCAGAGTGGTGTTGATGGGCCAATTGTGAGGGTGAGCAATATCTGTGACTACCACTCCCATCATGCTATTGCCTCCACCCCCTTCCCAGCTTGCCCATACTTCCTTCCTTCTGACTCTGCTTCCCTGTGGGGTAGTGTGCCTGTGCTGAATGGATGGCTGACAGTGTTGTCCTGGCGTTTGTTTGGCTACAAGTCCCATGTGTGTCACTGTGCTTCCCACAGCATGACCCAGGGTGGTGGTTCTTTGTGGGATAATTAATTTTAGTGTGAGGCAATGCATTTTCCCCGGTGTGTTGTGTGTAGTTTGTGTTAGGGGTGTGTGTGGGGAGAGCTGCTGGTAACTATGGTCATAGCTGTCAGTCCTCCTTCCCACCCAGCCAGATATCCCACCATGGAACGTGCTTCCATTGCAGGGAGTGGAAGTTGTCTTTCAGGATGTCAGTCAGTGGTGTCCTGCTGTTGGTTGGTGCCCAGTTCCCAGCAGGGCCTTGTGCTCCCCACACAGGCGCGGTCGGTGGTAGGAGTGCCGGTCTGGTGGTGACGTGGGGCGGGGGAGGGGCAGGGTGGGGGGTAGTAAACTACGGATTAAGGCCCAATACAGGTAAGTAAACATTTAAATAAATAAAAGCGAATCTCGTTGCGCGCACTGCATCGCATTTGGCGATGCAGCGCTCTAACGAAGTCGTTTTATTTATTTAAATGTTTACTTACCTGTATTGGGCCTTAATCCGTGGTTTACTACCCCCACCCTGTCCTCCCCGCCCCACGTCACCGTCCGACCGGCACTCCTACCACCGACCGCGCCTGTCCCCACAGCAGTAGCCAGTGTCAGCCATCTTGTCAGTTGTTTTCCACTCCCTGTGATGTGAGCATGGTTCAGAGTGGTGTTGATGGGCGTATTGTGAGGGTGGGCAATATCTGTGACTACAACTCCCATGATGCTATTGGCTACACTGACTTGACCAGCATACACAGAATTCCTTCCTTTCTGTGGGATTCCCTGTGTGGTGGTTTTGTAGTGGTGGCTACATATCTGACAGTGTTTGTTGGTTATATTTGTGCCACTGCCTAGCTTTATTTGTTGTAGGGTTTGTACATGTCATGACACAGTTACATATCACTATGAGATGGCATGTGTTGTGTTTATCTGACTGACATACACATCTTGGGATGATTCTGTTTTTGTTGCTGTGTATTTGCTAAGGGTGCATGGTTTGACTATCCCCTTGACAGTGATGTGTGTGTATTGTCACACAATATTGGGTATATTGGTTGTGTACTCACCAGGCTCTGGGATGTTTTCTAGTTCATATACGCTCACTGGTGGTAGGATGGCCCGCACCTTCTCCTCCCAGGGCCTGAGGTATAGTGGTTTGGCAGGAGGGCCACTGGTTGTTGGCTCAAGATGTAATCCTTCTTCAGTAGGTCCCTGACCCTCCTGCGCACATCATACCACCTGTTCTGGATGTCTTCCTTTGTGCAGAAACATGGTGATTGTGCGTTCACCCTGTCGACGATCCTCGCCCACATCTTGGTTTTCTGCGACATGGGGGTCTGTTGGACCAGTGTACCAAACAGCTGTGGCTCTACCCTGAGGATCTCATCTACCATGACTTCCAATTCACTATCTAGGAACTTTGGATTCTACTTGGGGGGCATGGTGATGGGTGGTGGTGGTGAGTGATGTGTGTTGGTGTGCAAGTGAGGGTGTGTGAGTGTGTGTTTTGCTGGGTGTATGTGAGGGTGCTATTTGTGAGGTGCTGATGGTGTGTGGCTTGTGTGATGGATGAGCTGTGAGTGTGTGTGTGGTTGCTGTCTGTTGGTGTTGTGTGCTGGCAGGTAAGTTGAATTTGCAAAGGATCATGGTAGAGATTTGTGTCCTTTATATGGGTGGAGTTGTGGGTGTGTCTTTGTTCCCTGTTTCCCCCCAGTATTTATTGGCTTTGTAATTGCTTGTTTTGCCTTTTTTTTTGTGTTTTTCCCTTTGTACTTTTTGTGCATGTAGGAGACGTTCTTCTGACCGAGTCGGACTCTGCAGTTGTCTCGTGCGAGCTTCTCCGAGTCGTTCACGCTGTGTTTGTGCTGTTTTATGTGCTGCGTACGCGTCGGTCGCGGTGTATTGGGTTGCTTCGGCTCGCTGTTTTGTATGCGTGTCGGTCGTACGGCTTGAGCTCCGTGCGACTCGGTCGTGTTTTCCACGCGTTGCATCGTACTTGGCGGGTCGGAGTTCGCGGGTACGTTTCGTTCGGGATTCTTCCTGGTGCGTGTCGGTCGGTTCGATTCGCGTGCTTTTCCGGCCGGATAGCTGTTTTCCGCGCGGTTCGGTCGTTCGTATTGTGTTCTGTACGAGTCGGTCGGATTTTGCATGCTTTTCATCGTACTTTGCGGGTCGGGCTGCACCGGTACGTGTCGGTCGGAATAAATTCCGGCTCCGAGTCGGTCGGTACGTTTTCCGGCCTGGATCGGAATCGGCCCCTAAATATAGTACTGATGGAATCACACAAAATAAGTAATAAGCATATAGGCAACTACTGGCTTCTGGTTGTTTTGAGAGTATAACCACAAAGGAATACAAGTCTATTATGAGAAGGTTTCATGATTTATTATGGGATTGGAAAGAGAGAGGAACATTGGATCTAGGTCAATATATGTTCATGTCGAATGACAAACCTGTGATCTCATGCTTCTATCATTTACCATAAATACATAACACCCCCATAACACTACCTGGGAGACCCATAGAGCATCCGGATCACTGACATAATATCGATGACAACAATATCGACCTACCAGAATATCGTGTCAAGAATATCGATGATCAGAATATCGACATCCTATCTCTACAAAGGTAAGTACAAAAATATCGAAACCAAAATATCGTTGTTTAAAATATCGTTGTTCAAAATATTGTTTTTTTAAATGTCTTAAAAATAATGTAAAATAAAATAAAAAATAAATATAATTAATAAAAACATAGATAGAATTATTTAAAAATGTTAAAAATTATAAATAATAAATATTATATGAAAATAAATTAAACATACATATATAAAAAATGTTATATATATATTTACTTAATATTAATAAATAATTATTTTATTAAATTATAAAACATTAGAAACATAATAAAAATTAATAAATTCATATATATATATATATACATATATATATATAGACATAAACCTGTAAGATAAATATAAAAATAAATTATATATATAATAAAATAAAATATTAAAATGAATATTTATCTTTAAAACAACATTTTACACTACATTAACTGAAACAGTAGGGAAAATGTTGGATAGCGTAGGGGATAACATTACTATTCCCACTCCAGGGAGTGCAACAGTAGGGAAAGTGTTGTTTAGCGGAGAGGAATAATTCACTATTCCCACTCCAGCAAGTGCAACAGTAGGGAAAGTGTTGGATAGCGGAGGGGAATAATTTACTATTCCCACTCCACGGAGTGCAACAGTAGGGAAAGTGTTGGTTAGCGGAGGAGATAAAAGTACTATATCCACTCCAGCAAGTGCAACAGTAGGGAAAGTGTTGGATAGCGGAGGGGAATAATTTACTATTCCCACTCCAGCAGCTGCAACAGTAGGGAGAGTGTTGGATAGCGGAGGGGAATAATTTACTATTCCCACTCCACAGAATGCAACAGTAAGGAAAGTGTTGGATAGCGTAGGGAATAAAATTACTATTTCCACTCCAACGAATGCAACAGTAGGGAAAGTGTTGGATAGCAGAAGGGATAAAATTACTATTCCCACTCCAGCAAGTGCAACAGTAGGGAAATTGTTGGATAGCGGAGGGGAATAATTTACTATTCCCACTCCAGCAAGTGCAACAGTAGGGAAAGTGTTGGATAGCAGAGGGGAATAATTTACTATTCCCACCCCAGCAAGTGCAACAGTAGGGAAAATGTTGGATAGCGGAGGGGAATAATTTACTATTCCCACTCCACAGAGTGCTACAGTAGGGAAAGTGTTGGATAGTGGAGGGGATAAAATTACTATTCCCACTCCAACAATTGCAACAGTAGGGAAAGTGTTGGATAGCGGAGGTGAATACTTTACTATTCCCACTCCAGCAAAATAATAAACATTAATTAACAAATACTTAAATAATAAAAAATAATTTACCTCTCAGCAAATACCCCTATGAATAACACCACCACTATTGTAAAACATGCCACAATTAACATAATTGCTTAACAATTAATTAATTAACTAATAGCAATGAACAATAAAATTAAAAACAATGAGTAATAAATTAATTCATACTATTAAGACTATAAAATAACAATAATTAAATATTATATAAAAAATTAAAAAGTATATTAATTTTTAATTACTTGCCACACTATTCCCCTCTAATTACACAACTCGCGCATAAAAAATTAACACAATTTACATATTCACCAATTAATTATTAATTATTAATAACAATTAATAATTAATAAATAAAAAATTATTTAATGCACTTAACAATATGAAATATTAAATACACAAATATTAATTAATAAAAATTATTAACTAATGAATTATAATAACATTACTTCCCACCCTACTCCCTATAAACCCACAACCTGCTCTTAAAAAAATAACACAATTAAGATATTTACCAATTCATAATCAATAATTAATATCCAATTAATAACTAATTAATAACAAAATATTTAACACAATTAACAATATAAAATACATAAATATTAATTAATAAAATTATTAAATAATTAATTATAATTAAATTACTTTCCACCCTACTCCCCTATAAACCCACAACACGCTCCTAAAAATACACAATTAACATATTTACCAATTAATTATTAATAATTAATAACCAATTAATAACTAATTAATGAAAAAATTAATTAACACAATTAACAATATAAATTATTAAATACAAAAATATTAGGGGCCCATTACGATACCCGGCGTAAAAAAATCCGCCAGGCATGGAAGCGGCAAAAATCCGCCCGCACACACCGCCTGAACACCGACCACGCCATTACGATTACACAAACCGAAAACCGCCATCGGCGAAAAATCACACAAAATACCGCCCGCCAACGTCCGAGTCGGAGTCAAACCGCCCGCCACGGACGGAAACACGCACGACAACACAAAACCGCCCGCCCTCACGGCCGACACACCGCACGTGAAATTACGATCGCACCGACATGAGCGCGGAAAAACCACAAATATACCGCCCGCCAGCGCAAACAACGCCGATGAGAATCGACACGGCAGAAGCCATGGCGCCCACGTACCTGCACAGAAACCATCCGCACACAAAACCAATAGCACACAACATGGCCAACAAGTCCACACAGCAAGGCACGCACAAATACACAAGCACAGTACACATCCCGAAAACACCCCCCGGACAAACAAAAAATACAAAGGCCAGAACCCCAGACACAACACACCTGAAAACAACAGACCATGAGGACACACCCACATAGGTGAGTACAAAAGCAGCACTCCCACAGACCACAACCCCTTGCTACATTGCAAACCAGAGAGGAGAGGAGAGGACACAGTGACACAGCAAGGACAGCAGCACACCACAGAAACGCACACATCACAACCACCACCACCACCACCACCACCACCACCAAACACCACCACCACCACCACCACACACCGGCACCACAAACCCCCTGCACATTACACAACACACACCGCACCAGCACCACAAACACCATGGCACCACAAAGAATGCCCAAGTACACGCCCATTGAGCTGACGGTCATGGTCGACGAGATCATCAAGGTGTACCCACAAATCTATGGGAACATGGTCCAGCACACACCACTAGCCACCAGAAACAGAATGTGGAACCGGATCGTAGACCAGGTCAATGCAGTCGGGACCCTGCCCAGGAACAGAGGTGAAATAAACAAACGTTGGAATGACGTAAAGAGCCTGGTCAAGAAGAAGGAGGGCAAAAACAGAGAGCTGGCTGCCGTCACTGGCGGAGGGAATCCCGCGCTCTTTAAGACCTTCAAAGCGTGGGAGGAGAAGGTGCGAGTCGTAATACATCCGGAGATCCTCGCCGGATTAACAGGGGAGTGGAGGCTGGTAAGTACAAACTAATGTATACCAGCACACCGCTATGTACTCACATGCGCAACCACCATGCCACAGCTCCCAGGGACAAACACCCCCATGTCCAGCACACAATACACAACACATCACACACACATGCAACAGACACCACCACACACAGCCCAAACCGAACAACTGTAACATACGTGGGGACATGTGTACACTCAGCCAGCCACGTAACCACCAACAGGTACCCAAATATGCCAGAAGCGCCACAACGAGCACCCACCACACCCATGTGTCCGCCACAGCTGCACTAACCGACAAGTAACAGGTAAGTGGCAGGAACACAAAGTGCAGTGGGTGGGAGGGTGGACAGCCCAAGTACAACACACACCAGGCCCCAGTCCCACAGCACAGCAAGGAGGAGCATCCCCCACACCCCACAGCCACGTGTCAGCCACCGCAGTGCACAACGACAGCCGAAAGGCAGACATCACGGTCCACAGCAATCGGTGTCAGTGGGTGTCCAGCCACCCCCACGACCCACAACACCCCCTCACCCCCACAGACCTGCAACATGGAGCACCCCCCGCTTAGAGCCATGTGGCATCCAGTACAGTGCACGCACGAACAACTTGCAGGTGGGAAACTGGACAGGGCTGGATTACTGGAGGCATGAGGACCATAACACGACCAACACATGGGACATGTCACGTAGCAGACGAACACGCAGCACCACCCACCGTCACGAACAAGTGAACAATGTGCACACGGACATGAACAACAGACTCACACCCCACATGACCCATCACATACATAGCAACACCCAAGGAGCCACGTCTGCATGCACAAGCCACACTGAATATAGTACCACACGGCAGCCACTGTGCAACTCATCACACACAACCGAAACACCATTGAAGTCCTGTCCATGTAGCCCCTACTGCCTGTCAACCACACACCCCACAACTACGCCTATGTAAGACAAACAACACTAGACGCAACAGAGCGGAACAACATATATGCACACGAACACCACTGAACCCATCAAACACACAGACACACCATGCACATACAACATACCATCCATCCGTCAGCCCCAGTCTCATGAAAGGCATGTCATCCGCACAGCTGCCACACATACAGCAGTCACGCTAAGATACATGCCCATGACCAACCATGTGCCAGAAGTCAATGAAGCGCACGACACACTGTGAGCAACAACACACAACATGGGCCACACCCCCCCGAGCACTGCAGTGATGCACATGGCACAGGGCAGCACGCACACCAAGGAGATGGGACAACTGCAATACGTTGGCTGGCACACAACCATCACTCACTCATAACGATGCGTCCAATGCCATGTCCAGTAATCACAACAGACAGCAAATATGCAGGCCATGTCAAACATGCACACACCTCAAACCATGCACTGTCATGCTGCCACAACACATGTCACGTTCGGCACCCATGGCTCACAGCATGTACCCCAAAAGCATATTCCCTCCCAAATGCGAATCTGGGGCATGGCCCCCATGTTGCCATATGCGTTCCTAAGCGTTCCATTTGAACCCCAAAAGCATATTCCCACCCAAATGAGAATCTGGGGCATGGCCCCCATGTTGCCATATGCGTTCCTAAGCGTTCCATTTGAACCCCAAAAGCATATCCCCTCCCAAATGCGAATCTGGGGCATGGCCCCCATGTTGCCATATGCGTTCCTAAGCGTCCCATCTGAACACCAAAAGCAAAGTACAAACCAGACCCAGGATGGGCCAGGAGCCCGCATACACCAGAGTCACAATAAGTAGGGGCACAGCAACACACCCATCGGCATGGCCAATCCGTCCCATGCCACATGTGCACAGCACACAGTCCCATTGCCAAGCACACACAACTACAAATGCTACAGCCACACACACGCCTCCGGGAAACCCATGTACGAGATTGCACGAACTGTTAATGTCAGACGACAACTACATACTTTGCCAGGTGCAACACAATAACAAATCTCATTCTCTCCACAGGTGATGAACTGCTGGATGCTGGGGATGGAGCCAGCAGCCAGCACAGCCAGCCTACAAGCCCCCAACGAGGACACACGGATGTGGAGGATCTGTCCTCCTCTTCGGACACGGACCACCAAGCAGGCCCATCTGGTGTGGCAGGGCCCAGCCGCTCCCCAGGACCCCTCCTACCCACCAACCCATCATCCAGGGCTGCTGAACATTCCCAGCCCCCAGCCCCCTGCTGCCACTGTCGTTGCGGCCACACCCACGGTCATTGCGGCCACACCCACGGTCATTGCGGCCACTACCATTGCCGCAACCGCCACCATCGCTGCACCGACCACCACCGCCGCCACCACCACCACGTCTTCGCTGGCACCAGCCCCAGCGCAGGTGGTGGCCCGGCCGACTGGATCCACCCTGGGAGCCACAGCGAGGACCGTGGTGAGCAATGTGGCTAGTGGGCAGGCCGGTGGCAGCAGGACTGGTAGGAGGAGCAGGGTCAGGGAAACGCCAGCCTCCCCTGGGAGCCATGCCCTGCCTCAAATGGCCAGAGTCCTTGGGGCCTATGAAGAGGCCCAAGGACAATGGGTCCGGTCTGCTTCAGACACACGTGAGGTGCTGGGGGTGCTGAGGTCCATGGACGCCCTTATGGGCCAACTCGTGGACCTCATGGGCCAGCTGGTGGTGGCGGTGAGGTCACTGCCAGGGACAGCAGCTCCCCCTCCGCCACAACCTGCCGGGGCGCAGGGTGGAGCAGCAGTGTCCAGTTCCCCTGCGTCCACAGCCAGTGAGCACACCTCAACCACCAGCATGTCGCAAGCAGGCACCCCCTCGCAAACGTGGAAGGGGCCGTCCGAAGTGGAAACAGATCTCCCGGGAGGACTTCGCACGCTCCAAACGCAAGTGAGGCAGCCAGCCAGCCTTCCGCCAGCTTTCCTTGACCAGCCACTGCATTGACTTGGACTACGATCCCACTCCACACAGCCATCTGGATGGCATGTGTGTGTTGGACTATGGACATAGAACCAGTGGGTACACCCTGATCATCACGCAGCCATGACCGACAGCTCATTGTCACTGCACGCACCACTTTTGTCATCACCTTACACACAATCACATGTCACAGTTTGTAATAAATGCACCTTTTTCACTAACTGCTGTTTGTGCCCTGTGTTTTATTTGTACGGAATACAACGGCCACCTTGGGCGGAAAGGCACCTGATGCGTGGCATGGCAATTGAATCCGGAGGGCCTGTAGGGACCTAGGGGTGGGAGACAGAACAGGAGCACATTCAATGAGTGTGTCACACACCCATCACACAGTACATGTCAACAACTACAAGCAATGTACACACATCGCACAGAGCAATAGGGCACAATGCCACAGCCACCAACAGTGGCATACTACCCTGGCCATGGAGCGTTGACACACAGCACGCAGTGAACAAACGGCCACCCTGACACAGCACACACACATCTGCACAGATACAGCCACATCAGCCGTCGTACATGGACACTCACCGTCAAGTGAAGTAGCGGGCGATGAGCTGCTGCCGCACATTACCAGCTTCCTCCTCTCCGCTGTCCTCCTCACTCGAGCTGTCCTGGTCTGCGGGCTGGGGCCCTGGTTGATCTCCGTCATCCACGATGAGGGGGATCTGCTTCCGAATGGCCAGATTGTGCAGCATGCAGCACGCCACCACTATCTGGCACACCTTCTGTGGGGAGTACGCCAGCGCACCCCCGGTGCGGTCCAGGCACCTGAACCTGGACTTGAGGAGGCCAAAGGTACGCTCGACCACACGTCTGGTCCTCCCATGTGCCTCATTGTAGCGATCGTCTGCTGGGGTGCGAGGATTCCTCAATGGACTGAGCAGCCATGCCCCATTCGGGTACGCAGAGTCACCTGGGTGTGAGGGACACAGAGAACCGTTGCAATTCCAACTGGACAGGGGACAGCATCGCACAACCAGCACGCTACACCACTCCACATACTCACCGACAATACAGGCACGATCCTGTTGCATATTGGCCATCAGTCGTGGCAAGATGCTGTTGCGCATTATGTGTGCGTCATGGGCCGAGCCTGGGAACTTTGCACACACGTGGGTGATCACCATGTCCGCAAGGCACACCACTTGCACATTCAGGGAGTGCGTGTGCTTCCTGTTGCGGTACAGGTGCTCAGTGGCCTGTGGTGGAACAAGGCCGACATGTGTGCAGTCAATGGCTCCAACGACGTGTGGGATTCTGCCAAGGGCATAGAATGCACCCTTCACTGCCGCCAATTCACGAGCCCTGGGGAAGCGGATGTACCTGTTTCGGTACAGCATCATGGCTGCCAGTACATCCCTCAGCACCTTGCTGAACATGGGCTGGGACATCCCTCCTCCAATGCCCACTGTGTGCTGGAATGACCCAGTGGCGAAGAAATGCATGGCGGCCATCACCTTAGCCGTGGGGGTGACAGCAGTCGGATACACCCTGCGGGGACGGAGATGGGGTTCTAACATGGCACACAGTCGATGCAGGCTTGGCCTGTCCAGCCGAAACTTCCTAATAACCTCTGTATCGTCCATGTCCGCCAGCAATTGGTATGGGCGGTCAATGTTCGGTCTCCGCCTAGGGACAATGGCAGAGGACACATGTCAAAGCAACACGACACATAGCAATTTCGCATACACATCACTGACATGACTGAGCAAGCACATGAGCCACAGCCCAGCTGTCAAGCTGGGACGGCACGGCCACAATACACTTACACAGGTCTCCCAACAATGGCAATGGCTAGTGATACAAACCACTGCCATGTGCATGCACATGGGGATCTAGGCCCCAATGACTTGCGGGGCGTGCTGATGGGGACTGACTGCATATCCGTCAAGCGGCAACGACACGGCAACATGAATGTCTGCTGAGCATGGAACTGCTTCCGCGGCTGGATGAGTATGGCACACGACGACGACGATGTGGGCACAGGCTGAGCGGCCAAAACAAGTGGGACCTGTGGCACGAGGGGATATGAGACAGTAGTAGGTGTCAGCACTGCACCCTATGTACAGCACTGTACGGATCACACCTCCCGAAACATTGACAGGTGTCCACATTGACAGCCCCATGCCAAGACGGCTGTGTGCTTGCAGTCACACGTCACAGGTGAGAGGTTACATTGCACGTGCCAGGTGGCAGACGTACATAGTGGGAGCTGGCATGTGTGTGCATGTGTCTCCTGTTCAGGATCCACCAGATGGGCGCTGACTCTGTACTGACCATTGGACACAGCATGTTCCGTGGAAGGCTTGTGTGTGTGGGATGGTGGCACTGGATGTGCCTCCGTTGGGTGGGGGTCCATGCACAGGGCGGGTACGTCGATGATTGCGCATTGTTGGTCACGGTGGGTGCACCAACTAAGATGTGTTGCCCTGTGTTCAATTCCTATGTCCGCATGATGATGGACTGTAGATGTGGGCAGACTACACATTGGTCGATGTGCTGTCTATATGCATGTGCCTTCACACCAGGCACAGCTGCCCCTGCACATGTGACCCCTGCTGGACTCGCTGCTGGGTCTGTGGAGCTGATGCACCTTCTGCGCGTGGGGCGGACAGCTCTCCTCACTTCCCTCATTGCGCATGTCATGACTTTGCCGCAGGTGACATGGATCATGGAGGGCCCACATGTACGCGTGGGTAGGCTACACATGATTGTACACTGGTCGCCACCCCCAGTCAGTGTTTCGAATGGGAAGGTTGTCGTGCTGGTGGTATGTTCGATGTGGCGGATGGGCGGGCCTAGGTGCGGGCTTACATTCCGGACATGGGGGGGTAGTTGGATTGGCGACTAGTTGCAGTACACACGGGACACGTCTCTTCCTTTCCACATCTGGGTCATCCCTTGTACTAACTGACAGTGATACAGTCATCTTCGCCCCAGCCCTCATGTCCTCCCCTCGCTCCCCCAATATGCATGCTCACCTGCGAGGCTAGCGCTTGCACAGGCAGCCCCAAGCTCGCACCAGAGAGGGCAAGGAGTGTATGTGTGGGTCCAGTTGCACGAGTGGGCTGTCTCAGGGTATGATGTGTTGCGGGACGCCGTCCACCTGCGTGGTGCCCCAAATGGAGACCCGGCCTGCATGGACTATGCATCACAGTCTTCGCCTTCCGGATCCGCCACCTGCGACACCCAGTGGCTGTGGCTGCCCTTGCGGCCAGGCCGCGTCCGTCTGTGGCTGATGGCCCACACATTCACTCTTTGGCCTCTCTGGGGAGGGCTCGGGGGTGGTGGCGCACGCGCTTGCACTTAGTCGCAATGGCATGTGGCGTGGTTGGTATGATGGGCAATGGATGGGATGGTGCGAGCCACCTCCCGTGACGTCAGTGCTGCTCGTGCTGTGGTGCGTCCCCTACACTTCCATCTGACTTGTGCCATGCTAGACGTTGAGGTTCTATTGCCTGCGTGATATGACCAGGAGGAGCGCGAGGAGACCTCTCACACACCATGCTCCACTGCCATCCCGTGCCCTGTATCGCCTGTGCGGATTGACTATGTTGGGGTTACACCTGGTCGACTGGGGCTGTGTGTGCCTTGTCAAGGGGCATGGCGGGCGCACAACAGGATCCAGCTTGTCCACAGAGGGTGGGCTGAGGTGCGCCTGGTACCGCTTTGTACGTGTGCCCGGCTGCTGTGCACACACGTGTTCACTCCCCCCGACAGGTGTCCTCTCACAATGCCCAGGGAAGCGGTGGTGTACTGTTCATGACCCCTCCCAACACGGCGTGCTCCAACTTGGCATGTGCGCATCTACCCGTCGCACCCACCCACCTGAGCACTGCGTCCATACGACTTCACACGACACATGTGTGTCTTCCACAGTAGTGCTACTCATTTGCGTTGACATCCAATACCAGTGGACTAGATGGTCATGTCACGACTGCCGTGTACTTCACATACTCTCATCCTCTCTCATTCGTACTAGTGAAATGAGTCAGCGGAGACAGTTTTGGTTTCAAACATTATATTGAGTCTTCTGTCCTCTGTGATGCAGTATAGTGGACACTACTGGCAGCGGAATACATGTTGAGGATATACTGAGCATGATTGCAAATGGGATAGGGTGTGGGGTTACATGTGATTGGCTGTTGCATGTGGGATGTGGGCTTCAGAGTGACATCTGCTTGGCCAAGGCTGTGCTAATGTACATTTACGTATAGCTGCGGAGCTGCGGACTTTGACACAGACGGTATACATGTAGCCTACCAGACCGCTTGGCATCATGGGCACAGTCCATCTCAGTTCCATGTGACAGGTTTGCTGCGGTTGTTCCTCATGCACGCGTGCATGTGAGATGACATCAGGGCATGTGCTTGCGTGCATGCAGCGGCGTGCCACTTGTTGTTGCACTGTGGTGGTTACTGGACATGTCACAGTCACTGGGGTCGTGTTGTTGTTGTATGCACTTGTCGTCCATGCAAAGGTCCTGGTATGGGATTCCCGGGGCGGGGGTGGGAGGGGTGCAGCACCCACAGACTCCAGGCGACCTATTCATGTCCACTGAGCGGTGTGTGTGTCCATGGGCGCTGGATCCATGTCGTGTCCTGGTTGTTCGTGCAGTTCCGTCCATGTGGGTGCGATACACAGAGCCCATGCCACTGCCTCCCACGTTGCATGCGGTGTTCCTGGATGTGATGGGGGACAGTGTGCATGTCCCGGTCATATCCGATGTCATGGCGATGTCGTTGATGGTGTGGTTACAGTTGCCGGTCGTTTGGTATGGCTGTTGTGGTGGTGACTGGCCAGTCCATGCGGAAGCTAAGCATGGGTGCGGGGTTGGACATCATAGGTCACTCGGGGAACCTGCGTTGTGGTCCGATGAATTGACAGGTTGTCAGGTATGCGATGCCGTCCAGCAGGGCTTCCATGTCATTGGTGGTGTACATGTTTGCCAGCCAATGTAGCGGATGGTGGCTGTCAAGGTGTTGTTCGTAAGTTGTCCCTTGGAGGACCATGATGGGGCATGCTGGGTGACATTCGATGTAGCTGTTCTCGATGATCCGTCGTGTGGAGGCACAGTGGTCCCATTTCAGTGCGGGTGCGATGTTGGCCACATACGCCATGCCCCCATAGGCAGAGCAGGCCCTGTCGTGTGCGTCCAGAGGGAGGAGTAGTGGTAGCAGGTCCGCCTTCAGACATGCCGGGTTGGAGAGGCATATCTCGACGGGATGCTGGTATGGACACCTCCGACAGTAGAAGACGGGCATGACGCAGCTGAACAATGTGATGCGGTAAGTCAGTCGGTAACTTACGTTCAGCAGGGACAGGAGATCGCATCCCAATGTATGGAACAGGTTAGTTTTGTACAGCTTGAGCTGTTCGGCGAAGTTGGGTAGGTGTGTTGCGGTTGCCATTTCCCAGCGGTGCGTTGTGGTGGCGTGCTCCGGCTGTGTGTGCAGTCTGCAATGTGCACGCTCCGAGGTTGCTGTGAGCTCTGTGTAGTCGTAGGGAGACAGGACTTGTGTTCTGTTTGCTTGTTTGGAGGACACGGGCCCTCTTCCCACATGCTTCTCAGACAGTTCAAGGTCAGTGATGTGTGACTCCTTCCAATTAACTTGCATGTGGCCGACATGGGGGAGTGTTTTCTTCTTTCTTCCCCGTCCGTTGTGTGCTTCTGTGATATGCGCTATCTGCCCTGTGGTCGGTCTCCTCAGCATGCCTGTGTTGGTCTATTCTTGGACAATGGCTGTATTCACCGGCTTCTGTCGTAGGGCTGTGGTTTCGGAGTTGGAATGGAAGGTCATTCAGTGCTGTCTGCTCTCCCTTGTGTGGGCGGCAGGCTGCCTTTCCGCTCTGCGTTGGGCCTTGTGTGTGAATGTTATTCTTGGGCCACCTGTTGTCGGTCCCCGGGCTCTTTGGTGTTCCGTTTTATATGTCTTGTTCATATGTGCAGGGTGGTATGGGTGTTTCAGTGTGGTACTGGCGTTCCTCTTCCCGAAGGGGCCCTGCTTCTCCTAGTTGGTGTTGACGCCGCTGTGTGCTTCGCCATGTTTGTTACACTGGGGTGTGTCCTGCTGTTGCGTGTCTTCACTGACATGTGTGCGTCGGTTGTGTGGCGTTGGGTGTTGTCCGTGAATTGGGCGTTGGGGACATGTCTGTGGCAGGCCTGTCACGTGTCATGTGCGTTCGGGGTGGGGCTGATGTGTGTGCTGCTTGGTTGTGTCCCTGTGTCTGTGTGCGACGCATGCATGGTGCTGCGGTTGGCCTCTGCGTTGTGCGCATGTGTGGCGGCGTCATCGGCGCTTTGGGGCCGTGACGGGGTGGTTGGTTCCTAGTCCCAGGTGGTGTGTACACATGTGTTCCGCGATGTTACGATTTGGCCTGTGTGTCATATGTGGATGCAATGGTGGATGTGTTGTGTACACGCGCTGGTGGGGGGTTGTCCGCTTTTTCCGCCCTTGCACTGTGTGCGCTGTTTGCGTGCACTTGTTGTGTGTGTGCCTACCTGCGTCTCCGCGGTACGTTGCGTCCTTGGTGGTGCATCAGCAGGAGCATGGGGAGGGCCTGCAGTGCTGGATTCATGCTCGGGGAGCCGCTTCTTTGTTGTCCGTGCTCGGCATCCGTGTTACCGCTTCGGTTTGTCGTACGGTATCTCTTGGCCGTGGGAGCCGTTTGTTTGCGGCATCGTAATTTATGCGCCGGGCGGGACGTGTTTCGTCGGACGGTGTGTGTCAGTTGGGCTGCGCCGCTACGTGTACGGGCGCACTTTGATGGCGGACGGTGTTGCTGGCTTGCCGGCGGTGTTTGGCCTACTTTTCGCATCGTAATTGGACGGGCGTGTGGACTGCTGCGTGCCGGCGGTAACTGGTGCTTTTTGCATCCGCCAGCACGGCGGTGGTGCTTCCGCCCGCCATCGTAATGAGCCCCTTAATTAATTAAAATTATTAATTAGTTCGTTTTTATTAAATTACTTCGCACCCTATTCCCCTATAAACCCACAACCCGCTATGGAACTAAAACGCAATATTTAATCTCTTAAAAAATTAATAATTTCTAAAAATGCATTCATAAATATATTAATATTAAATTACTTCCCACCCTATTCCCCTATAAACCCACAACCCGCTACGGAACTAAAATACGCACAAATTACTTAACATAAAATTAATTACTTCTAAAAATGTCAAACATACATTAAAAAAATAAGCTATACTTTTAACACATATACTAAAATACAGAACACTAAAATAAATTTTGATATTATTAACAACGATATTTTGACTAACAATATTACTAATTTCGTTATTAACAAAAACGATATTTCTTACCTGCATGTCGATATTCTGGTCGACGATATTCTTGAAGGTCGAAATTGTGTCACATCGATATTTATACATTGATATTATGGCATATCGATAATTAAACATCGATATTATGACTCTATACCAGAGCATCCAAAGGAAGCCATCTGGAAAATGCTATCCTATATATTAATATTTTATTGTTTTTCATTTTACAGCATTACCATCTGTTGGAAAAGATCCTTCTGATTTTTGGAGGAAGATGCATGAAATTGAGTAGAATGATTCGTACATGATGATGACTTTGGATGTTTTATCCCATTATACTAGTAGCATGAAAAAGGTATTAGAGCATGTGAATATTTCCTGAAGAGTTACCCCTCGAGCAACTGTGCACATAATGATATGCTACTTGAAGTGATTGAATTTTGTCTATATGAGAACTAGACCCAGGATAAAATGTCAAATATGTTGGCGTTATTTTGCATGATTTCAGTAATTTTGCATTACACTTGTTACGTAACAATACTAAAATATGTCATTATGTCACTTTGTATAATTAGGCATCATTCACATTAAAAATGCACCGCGAATGCACTATTCGCAGCGAAACTTTACTGTGAACTCACAAGAGTAGCAGAATGTGAGCAACTGTTGTTTGCAGTGCTATTTTGCACTAGTTTTCTAGCACAAATTGTATCCTCTCATCAAACATTGATGGGAGGACACATTTTCTGCTAAAATATAGAGCAAAGTGACAGAGTTGCATTTTGCATAACTTGCATAATTACTTGTTTTGCATAGTTTAGCCAATATTCCATGTAATTACACGGAGCCCGTATGTACACATTTTAAACACCCCTAATCAGAACATATTTATATTTAAAAAGACGGGGGCTCATTATGATGGCGTAACGTTCGCCACCGCCGGGCCGGCGGTGGCGACCCTTACGCCATCGTAACGTGAAATACCCCCCACCATATTATGATGGCGGTGGGTATCGCGGCGGACGCAACGTCCGTCCGCCGCTTTTCCGCCGGTCGGCAATCATTATGATTGCCAGCCGGGCGGAGCTGGGCCACTGATATGGTGGCGGTGCCTAGCAGGCACCGCCAGCCATATTAGGATGTGGGTATTTTAAAGCCTTTCCATGGCGGGAAAGGCTGGTGGGGATTGGCTTTGGGGGCCCGTTGCGGGCCCCCTGGGGGGGTTGGGATGGGGGGTGCACTTGGGGGGTACTCATGGTACCCCCTGCAGCTTCCTGCACCAAGTGGCAGGCACCGCGTGGTGCCTGCCACGTGGTGCAGGGAAATGCTGTGCATGCCCTTTTACCATTGCGGACGGTGCTGCAGCCAGCAGCACCATCCGCAATGGTAATAGGCCAGGATGCGCCCACCAGTATGGCGGCCGCATCCTAATTGTGCCGGTGGGACCGCCGCACGTCTGGCGGTCGGTCCCATCACTGTTATGATGGCGGGCGGACTGATGTCTGCCCGCCATCATAATGAGCCCCTATATGAGCACCTGATTCACCCCAGGCTATGCAAATGTGTTCATTGGCTGTTGGAAAAAGTATGTGGTCTAGACCCAAGAGAATAAAAAGTAAACAATCGTCTGCTACTTTGGATAAGGCATATAGATTGCCTTTTCCTACTCTGGGATGACAGTTAACCTGTATTTAATACAGTTATGTTATGTTATGTTATGTTATGTTATGTCATGTCATGTTAATGATACTTATATAGCGCACAAATACTACTGGTCTCTTATAGCATCACTGAATATGAATACTCTAAATCCGAGTTTTAGTCACCAAGTCTATAATGAGGAGGTACACTATTTAGACATCAAGGTATATATTAAGAATGGGAATATAGTCACAGCCCTTTATAGAAAGGAAACTGTGGCTAATACCATCCTAGGCTCAGATAGTCAGTATTCATCCAAGGAGTCCTGTCAGTAGCATACAATGCTGAAATGACATAGTGCCAAAGAGATTTGATGTGATGCAGGTGAATTTACAGTGGAGAAAGAGAGGATGAAGAGTAGATTTCGAGCCAGATGTTACTCTAACAGAATCCTTGCCTTCACTGAAACTAGGCTCGATAAAATAACTAGAACTGAGCTGGTATTTCCCACACTTGATATGGAGAAAGTAGAATATACTAACAATGTGAGAGTTATCACTTCACAAGCAAGCCAGCCAAGAAAAGTATGACATTCTTGAGGATTATTGGGCCATCTTAAAGAACAATATATTCATTGGTACACAGCTGGAATTGAGACCACAGATTACATGCAGAAAAGCAGCGTCTCTTAAAGACAAAATGGTACATAGCTATTTTTGCAAAATTGAGTAACCCAAGGGTGTCAGAAAATGTGGTAAAATGCAAAGCGTGTAAAATCAATAGGAAAGTTGATAAGATAATAATCAATAAAAAAATATCAAAGCAATAGTTAAATTGAGTACATATGATTCTGACTATTGCATTTACATTTTGGAAATGTCATGTTCCTTGAAATATGTGGGAAGCACTATCTTCCCTTTGAAGAACAAAATTTTAGAACATCTTAGAGATGTTGAGCATTGTGATAGAACATATTTCACCATTTCACCATTTCCAGAAACTCAATTACAGTAGGTCTGACCTACTATGTCATTATGGAACTGGCAGGATTGTACGCTCAGCTCAGAGAGGAAAATGAGAAAGAATTTTGCAATGCCTTGAATCAAGATATATTTTGGAACTGAATAGAAATGCCCGGAAGGGCCTCAATATGGGGGAAGAAATGGCAACATATTTGGGTTGAACTAAAACATGAACTGTTGATTTCCTTCTGGACACAAATTATCCTTTATTATAAATCAATAGAGAAGGAGGGAGAAGCAGAAGTTCAATCAGCTTCCAACTGTCAATTAGCATTAATCAAAAGAGGGGGCGGAGTGAACCACATCTGTCTTATGCCAGAGTCTCAGAGAAATTGGTCTTGGAAACCCTCAACCACATCCTCACAAACAACGGCATATATTATCTGCCCAGGTGTGATCTGGTGGGTTGTACCACCATTAGGTCCCTCACTTGAGTGTCCTGTTCGCCAAGTAATAACATCCTCCATCAGGAGGAAGACTGTCTGGGTGATGATAGTGACAAAGTCTGGGAAGTTAATTGTAAAATTATCTCCTATGCTGTATACAAGATTTATTTCCTATGGAAAGTCTTAACTAACTTTAGCTATGCTGGTGTAATATATACATGTATAAATATGGGTGTGTGATTCCTATTACCCTGCTAGCAGGAATATTTATATGTGTTTGTGTGCAAGTGTGTATGTGTGCTTGTGTGTGTGTTTATATCTCTGCTAGCAAGATCATTGGAATCACAGGCCTAATGAGGTTGTCAACATTGATCAGCTCCATCTCCATGGTAGTAGAGGAGAGTAGAGTTACTAAAAGTTAGAAAAATAAAAATAGCCAATGGAGACTAACAAGAATTTAAAAAGGTTTGAGTTGGTATCAAATTATTTAACTAGGTTTTTGTGCTACAAAAATGACTGTATAGTACTGCATAAACACAAGTCCTGATCCAGACTGCTGAACACCAATGTTAGAAATTGGGTTGTTGGTTGACAGGGGTGCGAGCCATGATCAAGCAGCAACCACAATCCTTATCACAAGCCAACCCTAAATTAACCTGTGCACAGCCCTCTGGTAGCTTGGCACAGAGCAGTCAGGCTTAACTTAGAGGCAATGTGTAAAGTATTTGTGTGACATTTCAATCAGTAATAAAGTGAAAATACCACACAAAAAGGATCCCAACCAAGTTGGAAAAATAGAGCTACTTTTAATAAATTAAACAAGACCAAAACGACAATATACTCAGTAGAACCGGGGATATTCAAGTTTAAAATCTTAATGAAAATTCTGCCAAAAAGCTAAAAGCGCCAACTGTGGATATCTGGTCATACCAGACTGGAACAAAGTCACAAGTTCTGGCCGACCATGATACGGCGTGGGCTGGCTACAGAGACCCAGTTAGTCCCTTGGAACAAAGTACCTTAAATCCTGGTTTGCGGAACATTGCTGGGATCTGCGTCAAAGATGCATCGCACAGCTGCAAGACTGTGATATGATGTCCTGTGTCATCTTTATTATTTACTTATTTGAAATGTTTTATAAATCGCGAACATGACCCGTCAGGGTATCAGAGCACTGTACACAAAGCATGTAAGATAAACAGGGAAAGGAAGCACATTGAACATGTAGGTAGTCAGGTAAGTCATAACACGAACAGAACAATCAAGGTAATAGAAGGTAAAGTGCAGAACAAATGCATCATTGAACGGTAAAACAAAGCTTTAGACCAGAAGTAAAAGTTAATTTGGGTGGCTTCCAGTCTATCATTGCAGGTAGCTAGTCAGGAGCAACCCTTTGACTTCTTTTTTTAATGTGGCAATCGAGGGGTTAGATCTGATTTCGGGAGGAAGAGGGTTCCAAATTCTCAGAGCAAGGCCAGAGAAGGCTTGGTTAAAAGTTCTTTTCTCAATGAATTTTTTGTGGTTTCAGCAGTAGGTTATTAGAGCGTCTTAGGGATCGATTCACACCAGATAGTTCAAGTTTTTTTGCCAGGTAAATTGGAGTGTTATGGTGAAGCACTTTGTGCGTCAAGCAGGCTATCTTGAAATGAATCCTTGCTTCGAAGGGGAGCCACTTGAGATCAATTAAGTCTGGTATGATGTGCGCACATTTTCTTGAGCCCATGATTAACGGTGGGCAGTAAACTCCGCTCCGCTGGCGGAGTTCACAGAGTTTTTGCTTGCACCTCCAAAGCTGCTGTAGGGCAGAGTAAGGATGATCTCAGGCAGGAGCGTGCTTCAACGCACCTGTGAAAGTTGATCTGCGGACGGGTTCCGGGAGAGCTCTAACCCTGGATGGTGAAATGGCGCTAGCAGCGATCAGATGCTCTACGACCGCAGCACTGACAGTTCTCTAGGGCGGATGGTGAAGCAAGGAGCCAAAGGCAGGCAGCCCCATTCAGAGCAGCGGGCAACTGTGGTGCATTTCCTGGGATAAGGGCCCATCTTCATTCAGTAAATAGTCTGTCTTCCTTTCTGTGTGGGTCACGTGGCTTCCAAGGGCTCCGCAGGGACCGGGGGAGTAGGACCTGTCCTCTGGGGCTCATCATGGCCCTGAAGCACAGGCTGACGCCGCCTTCAAGCATCTTTCCCGCTTTGGTAAGTGTGGCCACCAGAGAGTGTGATGGGCAGCCTCTCCCTGCAGAGCTGCTTAATCAAGCACGCCCCCACATACCATTTCTCTGCGAGTCTTGGATGTAGCACCCCAACTCGCCTCTGGGAGCTGTTTTAACAACTCGACAGAAGCTTTCTGGGTACCCAACTCCTCACGCTGCTTGGAGTCCCCTGAGGCCTATTTTAGCCAGCATTAGGAGGGATGTTGATGCCACCTCACCTGTCATGGGGAGCACAGTAATTACAGCTCCGTTGTGAGGACTTTTTGTAGTTTTGTTGGGGGACTGGGAGAGTTACGGCGCAGTGAATATCGAACCGCAGGAAGAAGTAATCGGTGAGTGCCCACTGCCCCCCTCAATGCCAGCACCGCTCGGAAAAAGTGTTCGAAGACAGAGGGGCCAGTGTTGGGAGGGGGTGGGCGGTGTGGGGGAGATGGGTTTGCCTGTCAGCACAGAACACATAGGGGACTTTGGCTGTGTAGCTTATGACTCATTAGTGGTCTGGCCCAGGGATATGGTGTCTGAGCATCGTCTTCTTCAGAAAGTGTCACTCTCAGCTACAGAGGAAGGTTGTGCATAGATGTGCGTTCCAGTGCATGTCTGAGAGCTCTGGAAAAACTAGGGGTGGGCAAATGGTGCAACTCCACCCGCTCGCGGAACTCCGTGGAATTCCACAGAGTTTTTATGCAACTCCGCGAAATTCCCCGTAGTGCAACTTCGCGAGCTCTGCCCACCCTTACCCATGATGAGTTTGGCTGCCGAGTTTAGAGTAGCCCTTAAAGGGGCCAGTTTGGCTTTGGGAAGTCCAGCCAGTGTAACAATTCCATAATCTAAGCAGGAGATAACGAAGGATTGGACAGCAAGCTTCATGTCATCAGGGGGAAGGAAGAGTTTAATTTTCCTTAACGTGTTGAGTTGGTGATTAGCTCCTCTAGTTGTTGCACTGATCTGGTCATGCATACTCAGATGTTTATCCAGAGTTATGCCTAATGATCTAGTGGATACTACAACATGAGGAGTGCAATTGAGGGCAGTTAGTTGTTTGAGCCAGTCCTGAATGGGTGTAGAGTGGCTGTGAGAGGAAATCATTAGGACTTTGGTTTTCAAAGTATTTAGCATAAAGTGACTGTGATTTAACCAAAGTTGAGTTTTCACAAGTGCAGAGTTAAGAGTTATGATGTCATCCGGTGTAGAAATGTTCATGTACTGTTGCGTATCATCTGCGTACATGTGGTAATGTATGTTCGATTGGTTCAGAATTTTGTGAGAGGTTCCATGAACAAGTTGAAGAGCCTGGGTAATGGTGCAAATCCTTGAGGCACTCCAATTGAGACTGGGGTACTGTTGGAGAGGGAATGGTGGACTTTAACTCTTTGAGTTCTATTATGTCGGAATGAGGCAAACCAATTTAACATTGATCCTGATATTCCCATCCTTTTTTCAAGTAGCTCAATCAAGTTGTCATGTTTGACCGTGTCAAACTCCAAGGAAAGATCAAGGAGGATAAGTAGGCAACTTTCATTCTGGTCCAGTAGTCTCAAGGTGTTGTCAACGATGTGTGTCAGTGCAGTTTCAGTACTATGTCCCGATCTAAAGCCTGATTGATATTGGTGAAGGAGCTGAAATTGTTCGATGTGATTACATAATTGTGTGCACGCATTTCTCAAGTAGTTTGGCTAAAGTCATGATAAGGGAAATAGGTCTGAAGTTGTTAGGATCAGTTAGGTCTGCATTTGGCTTTTCTGTGATGGGGGAGACTTGTCCAACCTTGAGGTAATCAGGAATCAGTCCTTGCAGGAGAGATTTGCAGACAATTTTAGAGAAAAGTGGGAGCACAGAGGATATAAGTTCTTTGAAGAGAGATTGCCAGGAAGAGGATCACTGAAGGGTTTTGAAGGTTTTAATGAAGATAAAGTTTTGAGTAACTCTACATCATCTGGGAGTATAAAGGTATTCCACGACGCCTGGTTTTTAGGGGAGAAATACATGCAACCAGAAGGAAGGGACCTCATCTGGGGTAGCGGAGAGGCTTTGGGCTGGGACGGAGAGTGCGTATTTGCTGTGAAGCGTAGTAGTTTTAGTTCGATCTTTCTTGCCTTTTTAATGAAGTGTGCAGAAAATGCCTCACTGTTAGGGGATACGTCATTGAGTGTAGAGTGATTGTTAGTTCAGTGGTTAGCTTGCTGTTTGATGATTTCAAACACTTTTTTCAGACTGTTTTTGGCGTGGTCGAGCTGTGACCTAAAGTGAGCAGTTTTGGCACTGCGAATATGTTTGTTATATGTACTTCTGGTCAACGTCAGCTGCTTGAGGTTTGTTATGGAAGTAGAGTTTCTCCATGACCTCTCCGCCAGCCTTAGTTTGCGTCTTTCCTCATTAAGGGAGCAGTTGAACCAGGGTTTGGAAGGTTTGTTGGGGATTCTTTTGAGTGGTTTTGGAGCAATTGAGTCAAATATATTAGTCATGGAGTGGATGTAGTGTCATGAGGTCCAGGTAGCCATTGTCGTTTTACCTATGTTAGCATGAGCTTGTGCCAGACTGTCCTCTGCTTTACGCACGTTACTAGACGAATATATTTTTGTTGTGGGCCACACTGTAACTTTCACACGGAACATACTGTTGTTTTGTGTTCTGCTCTTTCCTGGGATTTAGTCTGAACACTGCAGACAAGGTTGAACAACAATGCCCCTTGTTATTCTGTTCTGGTCAGGCCCTCGCACCTAGTCAAAACACGCAGATGCAGCTGTTGTTTGGGAACATATACTTTGTTCATATAGGTATACAGCGGTGGGTAACACTCAGTTGGAGAGGGATCTTTCCAGAGAAGGGAGCGTGACAGCACCGGTGATGTAGATCTTCCATCTATAGACTGAGGTACGGGGCTGCTGCTAAACACCCAGAGATCTTCTAATATATAATCAGGGGAGGGGGGTTAGGCCCCACTGTCTTATATAATGACAGCACCTTTTATGATTTACGGACTACTTGCTATGCTAACCATATCTGTGTTAAGCATTTTTCTACTTGTTGTGGCACGTATACTTCATACCAGAGCACCCTAGTTAAAATAAACATTTTAAACTTTTCCCGTGTCTCTGTCTAATCTTATTGTGGACTGGTACGCGAGTGAGAGTGAAAGGGTGTGTCCTGTAACCACGATTCCTGAGAGGGTCGAGAGGGTTGTGTTCTGGGTTGTCTAACCACTTGTTCCTCTGTGAGTGAGTAGGAGGGCAAGTGAGACACTATAGCTAGTCGGTCCTCAGGCTCATGGGTACTCAGGTGGTAGGGTCACTCAGTCCCTGCCCACTAAGGTTCCATGATCCCAAGTATAGTTCTGTAACTCCGCAGAATCCCTGCAGCAGTAGTGTTCAGTGAGGTCATCCAGATTTGTCAGGTTAGGGGGCAGAGGAAGTAGGTTATTACTGATGCTGGTTAGATCCTTTAAATTGATGTTCCTCAAGTCTCGTGATCATTGTTTAGCGTTATGAGGTTGTCCTTGTCTGCACGTCACCCTTTACAAAATGCAAAAGAAAATTAGATAATGATCTGACCTATCACAGGGTGATATGGAATCCAATTGAATAACATTATCTTTAGCAATGATTAAGTCAAGAGTGAAGTTTAGGTCAGAGAGGAAGGCCTTGAAAGTGCACAATAAGGGATCATTTGCGTCACTCCAGCGTAAGTTGACATCGCCAAGGAACATATGATTAGGGTGTTGGTCAGAGTTTCTACTTGTTGTGGCACGTATAATGCATACCAGAGCATGTTAGTTAAAATAAACATTTTAAACTTTTCCTGTGTCTCTGTCTAATCCTATTGTGGACTGGTACGAGAGCGAAAGGGTGTGTCCTGCAACCGAGATTCCTGAGAGGGTCGGGAGTGTTGTGTTCTGGGGTGTCTAACCACTTGTTCCTCTCTGAGTGAGTAGGAGGGCAAGTGAGACACTATAGCTAGTAGGTCCCCGGGCTCATGGGTACTCAGGTGGTAGGAAGACTAAGTCCCTGCCCACTAAGGTTCCATGATCCCAAGCATAATTCTGTGACTCCAATTCTTGCACTAGGTTCCTCTGAGTTTGGCCGCAGTGCTCTGCTGATGCTCGTACGGTTAGAAAAGATTTTCATGTCTTTGTCGGGACTTATGCCTGTGGCACTTTCCATTCAGAACAAGGTCCAGCTTTTGCCTCTAAGGCATACCGTGATGTGATGAAGTCTATGGGAGTGCAGGTGCATTTCTCGTCTCCATATAAGCCTGAGGGCAATTCTGTTGTGGAGCCGATGAACCGTGACTTAAAGCAGTCTTTAGCAGCAAGGGTATTAGGTAAGGGCTGCGCTTGGTTAACTCACTTCTATGGGGTTCAACGCGCACTTAATAATCTCCCTCAAAGATATCTGGGTGTGCGGACCCCGTACAAAATGCTCTTTGGCATTAAGATGTTTGTTCCAGACCTTGAGGGTCAAGACGTTGTGGCGGGCTGCTGCAACATTCGATGTAGATAACCACTATGCTGCATTACAGGATCTACAAAAGAGTTGTGATGCTCTGGCAAAAACACATTTGACCTCAATCTCACCAGCGGATGCAGCAGTTCTGATTCCTGTTTCTGGCTGGCTCCCCTAAGTTGGTGATCTAGTTCGTGAAAAAGTAATGGTCAAGAAATAGTTCATACCCACGTACCGGGCTCCTGTCCCAGTCCTTGGTCTTAAGGGCACCGAACAGTGATTTTACCTCCACTACCTGGACGCAAAGATAATCACTTCAGTTCTATTGAACATGTCAAATTACACCATATGGCCAATTCTTAATAGTATGCCAATGAATGTCCTACAACGGGATATTTCTTTACAGCCTGTGAGCCTTGTTCGTTCTGATTCTCCACGGCTGCCGGAGGGGGAAGTCGAGTCTTCAGCTGACCAATTGTCAGTTTTACCTATCTCAAGTTCTATAACAGAAATAGTTTTTTCTGATCCACCTGCTGAGAGCCCTTTGGACCTACATGCCTCTGTTGTAGATTCGGACTCTCAGCCTCCGCGGTTTCAGCTGAGTTCTTCTGGCTACTATATCGATCAGGATAATTTTTCATCCAACAGTTCTTCTTTGTCTATGGTCCTCTGCCTGACTCCAGCAAGGATTTAGTTCTTATTTTTTGGTTGAAACGTCCTTATCTGGTTCCCCCCTGGACATATGTCTGGATCGTGTTTTCCATGGTGTTACTGTTCATTTGTATTGGGTTTGTGACTGTGTTCTTCCTTCTCATCAATGGCCACTACCTTCCTGAGCACTCCAACGTGGAATCGGTTGATGGTGTGTTGGCCCCACAGTCTTCCTCGCATGAAGAATGCATTTCAGTGGTCCCCGTTTCAGATGGAATTGTATGGGATAAAGTGCCATTCGATGTATATGGTCCTACGTAGACCCTACAGATACGATATGTTTCTATGGGTGAGGTGATTATACCTGGGTTACAGTCAGATGATTGGGATGTCAATGCTGTGCATTCTTTGTTTTCTGAATTGCAATATTACACTGTCTTTGATACTGAAGATTTATATTTGAATTCTGCTAACTATGCTGAGTTATTTTGTTACCAACACTATGGACATCATTTTCTGCATAGAACTAAAGGACAGCGGCCTCTTTTTAATTATACTCAATGGGAACATTGCCCTACTCCATCTCAGGATAGTTCAAATAAGCAAAAGTGAAAATACACGTATTTTACTGCTTATAACCTTTACGGCCCGGCTTCTTATTTCTTTAAATTGACACCCAGTTCTTCAAAAAAATACATGCTTACCCAAACTAAATTAATCTATTCCTCTTATTTCATTGAAAATCTAGTTCTAAAGGGATATGATTATTGGAAGGATGCCATCGATTTGTAATCAGTATGGGGCACTAAGCCTTGGCAAGTGCAAGGCACTGAGTCCTTGTCCCGTGCATATCTAATACCGACCTAAATCCTTTTTCTTAATGACACAATCCAACAAACTACTTGTCTGGGATTGGCTAGAATTAAAGAATTAAATTCTCCCACTATTCCATCACTGGCCCTTTATGATAATTGGCAGACTTATACAAATTATACGGAAGATCAGCTTAATTGCATGATAAGAAACAGTACATTTAATTCCTCTACGGTGAATCCAGCTGGGTGGGCTTTGTGGATAGTGGACGCGAATGTTTGTCATGCGTATTGTATGAATACTACTTCAGGGTTTTCGATACATAAACCTGATCCACGCTACCCTCAGACCCCCCATTCCAATACTGTCACCACTTATTCTATGGGAAAATTATGTCAACAATGGTTAGAACGTTCCACACTGTTTTCCATAAAACATCATGTTTCTCTTTTGTCTGGAGACTTAAATCTTGCTGATTTCCTTTTGGGTCCAAAAACCCTCGTGCTAAGGGGCTCATTACGATGGCGGGCGGATCGCCACCGCCGGCCAGACAAAACTGATTCTGCAGTATGGTTAATACATGGGGTCATTTCATTGCCCATCTCTATGTTTCAGTTTACAGCGTGTGTGAAACACTTTCCCGTAGGTAGATATGAGCCCTTTAGGAGCAGTTACAAACATGAGTTATGGTCTTTACAGTTTACATATCGCTGTCAACAAGCAGAAAGGGAGGTTTTTCTAACAGGGGAAGAGTGTGATTCCACTGCCAGACATTCCCTTGTGTGTCAACAAGTAAAATTGCACAGTGCTTGCAATGTTTCGGCCCCTGATTTGGCTTGTTTTCTAAAAGGAACTCCTGTTCCCGCTATTATTCCCACTCTCACATTGCTTTCCAATGGCAGTTATCTCGTCCTTGATAATCAGGACTGCTGCGGTCTGCGGGCTGGGATCCTTTATGTGGTGACTGTTTTCCAGCTAGTTACTTGTTGCAACAACGTCCTGTTTCCCCCTCCACATGGGAGTATAGATAGTTCGTTGTGGCCTTCCATTCCAACCCTGAAAATAGATCTCAATAAACTAAGCAGACTCAAAGCGCTATTTTTTCAACAAGAAGTAGCTCTCACATCAGCCTGTGAGACCTTCGAATTGCAGGTGGCAAGAACGTATTGTGAAATACAATCATTGGTAAACACGAATCTCACCCTTCATTTCCAGTACTGGATGCATCAAATATTTAATGCGTCTGACACAACAGGCCTAGCACACATTTTTAAACTTGTGGGCTCTGGCCTCGTATCTTCTTTCCAGATGATTTTTCGAGTAATTCCTGCTTTTATACATTCTACTTTTTCCAGCATGTTTGGTGGGTTTGCATTGCTGCTCCTCTTAATTTGTGGCATTGTTATCCTCTTCCTACTGTTCCGCAATGGCTGCTTGATCTGTGGTTTTGCCCAGACAGGAACAGCTGCAGCTGTACCGTGAGCAGGTGCGTCAGATTTTTGGATTACTGCCACTAGAAGCTCTGGATGTCAATTTCTGTCTAGACCTTCTGCTATGCCTATTTCACCTATGTGCAATCTGTGTTTTACTGCATCTGGTGCCCCTTCCAGTGGGCTCTGGATATCTGCATGGCTACACCGTCACACGCTGCCCTGGATTATGAACTGTTGATGGGTCCATTTATGTCCCATAACCAGGACTGTTCCTTGGGTATGCAGCTTGTGTATAATCCATCATTGGGGCCAGTGGCCGACACGGCTTCCTATGTAGGTGCACACCGACTCTTGGATCTCAGTTTCATTGAAGTTAATTCTGACACTCCTTGGAAGGTCCTGGCAACCAGTAGATATGAGGAACATGTCTGTTCATTTGACTTGCTCTATTGGAGGCTGCTCTTTTCAACTGTGAAGGTTCAGATGCCTTGCTGGAGTTGATGGCATCCCACTTGGTCACATACATATTGGGCCCTGACGACACGCTGTAATTGAACATATTTTTGTGTACAAAAGATTCTCCTACCCTTTTATTAAGCCGTCTTCTGTCTTGGACGCTCACCTATAATGCTTTGGCTCTGCTTACAAGTGATTTCTGTAGCCATTACATGCTACTGTCCTGACCAAAGGGACGGTGTCATGTGGTCCAGGTAGCCATTGTCGTTTTCCCTATGTTAGCATGAGCCCATGCCAGACTGTCCACTGATTTGTGCACGTTACTAGACAACATATTTTTGCTTTGTGCCACACTGTAACTTTCACACAGAACATACTGTTGTTTTGTGTTCTGCTCTTTCCTGGGATTTAGTCTGAACACTGCAGATAAGGTTGAACAACAAAGCCCCTTGTTATTCTGTTCTGGTAAGGCCCTAGCACCTAGACAAAACATGCTGATGCAGCTGTTGTTTGGGAACATGTACTTTGGTCATATAGGTATACACGGGTGGGTAACACACAGTTGGAGAGGGATCTTTCTTCCTTAAGAGAAGGGAGCGTGACAGCACCTGTGATGCAGATCTTCCATCTATAGACTGAGGTAGTGGGTCTGCAGCTAAACACCCATAGATCTTCTAATATATAATCAGGGGAGAGGGGTTAGGCCCCACTGTCTTATATAATGGCAGCACCTTTTATGATTTACCGACTACTTTCTATGCTAACCATATTTGTGTTAGGCATTTTTCTACTTGTTGTGGCACGTATACTGCATACAAGAGCATGCTAGGTAAAATAAACATTTTAAACTTTTCCCGTGTCTCTGTCTAATATTATTGTGGACTGGTACGCGAGTGAGAGTGAAAGGGTGTGTCCTGTAACCACGATTCCTGAGAGGGTCGAGAGTGTTGTGTTCTGGGGTGTCTAACCACTTGTTCCTCTGTGAGTGAGTAGGAGGGCAAGTGAGACACTATAGCTCGTCGGTCCTCGGGCTCATGGGTACTCAGGTGGTATGGTGACTCCGTCCCTGTCCACTAAGGTTCCATGATCCCAAGCATAGTTC
Organism: Calotriton arnoldi; assembly: GCA_963921515.1. Lineage (NCBI taxonomy): Eukaryota > Metazoa > Chordata > Amphibia > Caudata > Salamandridae > Calotriton > Calotriton arnoldi. Next base: position 331,654 of record CAWUFW010005809.1, read on the forward strand.
TGTGACTCCGCAGAATCCCTGCAACAGTAGTGTTCGGTGAGGTCATCCAGATTTGTCAGGTTAGGGGGCAGAGGAAGTAGGTCATTACTGATGCTGGTTAGATCCTTTAAATTGATGTTCCTCAAGTCTCGGGACCATTGTTTAGCCTTACGAGGTTGTCCTTGTCTGCACGTCACCCTTTACAAAATGCGAAAGAAAATTAGATAATGATCTGACTAATCACAGGGTGATATGGCATCCAATTGAATAACATTATCTTTAGCAATGATTAAGTCGAGGGTGGATTTCTTCATGTGGGTAGGTTCATTGCAGGACTGGGTGAAGTTTAGGTCAGAGAGGAAGGCCTTGAAAGTGCACACTAAGGGATCATTTGCGTTGTACCAGGGTAAGTTGAAATCATCAAGGAAGATATGATTAGGGTGTTGGTCAGAGTTGGATGATATGGTCTCCGTTAATTGTTCTACGAAGAGAAGATTGTCACCAGGGAGATGATGAATTGTGTGGAATCTAGAAACTAAATTGTCATTGCTCCAGATTTCGATGCCCAGGTGCTCACAAGTAGACATCGGATCTGACATCGGGCATCATTGAGAATCTCGTCAATGACGGCTTGCTATGCGAAGTCCAGCGACAAGGATGCGTCGCGCAGTTTGAAGACTGCGAGGCGGAATCAGTTGTTGTTGTCGAGGCTGCCATTGACGAGGAAAGTGAGGCCCTGAGGCGAGGATGCATTGCGGCGGGTTCGAGGAGAGATGCAGGCTGCAGAGGTGATGTGAGTCTTTGGACTGGTCCAATTCACTCAGCGGCGGTGATGCGTCGGTTCAGCTCAGGGTAGCGCCGCACAGCAGAGGAGATGCTGTAGACCCAGCTGAACTGTCCACAGATTCTGGTAGAGCACCTTAGGCCCACTTCCAAGTGTCCAGGACTGGTGTGCCACCACTTGGCAGGGTAGACCCGCAGATGGCAGAGTCCAGGTGTAGGTGCAGGGTTGTTGGAAGCCTTTTGTGTTTCTGATGATTCAGATCAGGACGCAAGCCAACTAGCGCTTGGAGTCACTCTGGGATTCTGGGTTTAAGAGATTCAGACCCAGCACTTCTCACCCAGACAAGGGAGCAGCAGGCAGAGGTCAGCGCAGCAGGGCAGCAGTCCTTCAGAGCTGCAGTCTAGCAGAGTGGCAGTCCTTTCAGCAGCACAGGCAGCCCTTCTTCCTGGCAGTGTATCCACAGGTCCAGCAGTGTACTGAATGATTTGTGACTGAGGCCCAGTATGTATACCCAGGTGTGCATCTGAAGTGGGGAAAAGCTTCTGGAAGCATGCCTTCGAAGTGCACAGGTTCCCTGCCTTCCTGGCCCTGTATTCAGACTAGCTGCAGGGGATATGCAGCCCTTTGTGTGGAGGTAGGGCACAGTCTCTTCAAGTGTAAGTGTGGCTCTGCCCAACTCCTCCCTCCCCTCTTGTCAGTGATTGCTCATCCAGGCACACCTAATCTCCCCATTGTGTGTGGCTGTCTAGGAGAAATACAGAAATCCCAACTGTCAGCTACACTCAGTCATGTTATCCAGAGGCAGGCTACAAGCACTAACTGGCTATGGTAGGAAAACAACACTTTTCTAAAGGTTGCATTTTCAAAATTGGAATTTAAAATCCTACTTTACCATAAAAGAGGATTTTTCATTACAATTCTAAAGACACTAAACGTGAACTAGATAAAGGTTTCCATTTGGAAATTACCACTTATTAAATGTAATAAAGTAACACCAATAGTATTCCATGGGAGAGGTAGGCCTTGCAAGTGAAAAACGAATGTAAGTGTTTTTCAATATCAGGGCATGTAAAACTTAAAAGTACATGTCCTACGTTTTAATACATTGAACCCTGCACTTTTGGGCTGTTCAGAGGCTACTCCAGGGGTAACTTATATGCATCAAAAAGGAAGGTTTGGGCCTGGGAAAAGATTTTATTTGCCAGGTCGAAATGGTAGATTAAAACTGCACACACACATGCTGCAATGGCAGGCCTTAGACATGTTTAAAGTGCTACTTAAGTGGCTGGCGCAATCAGTGCTTCAGGCCCACTAGTAGCATTTAATGTACAGGCCCTGGGCACAGGCGGTGCCACTTTACTAGAGGCTTAGAAGTAAATGAATATGCCAATTGGGTAGAAGCTAATTTTACCATGTTTACAGGAGAGAGCACAGACACTTTAGCACTGGTTAGCAGCGGTAATGTGCACATAGTCCTATACGTGTTCAAAAACGGGTTCAGAAGGCAGGAACGTGAAGGCAAACCGTTTGGGGATGACCCTGCAGAAAGGGCAAAGTCCAACAGGACTTGATTGGGTCCCTATTTTACCTGGCACTTACTTAAGCATGCTTTTTCAGCGTATTATGTTTAACACGCTACTAGCTATTGCTGCGTTAATACATCCTTAAAGTGATATACCGGTTTAACAAAATATCTATCAACCTGAGCAGGTTCCACTCAGAAATATTCTCCCTCGTCCTCCGGGCTGAAAATATCAAAAGGTCATTCCTCAAAGCTCCGGCGCGTTTCTGCTGCCTGCATCTCTGACATTTCACATCCAAACTGCTGAAGAATGGTTGCTGGTTCATCCTATAAAACCTTAACACCGCTTGGCATTCCATTCCACTCATGTACTGAAATGATTGCCTAAAGCACAGTGTACGTTCGCTGTCAATTCAGGTTAGTGATGCTTCATAGGTGTTGCATTTGCTTTTAGTTTTTTCCGTTCTTAAGGTCAAAACGTTGCTTTGTTCTTTGTTCCAAAATATCACTGACCTAGTGTGAATTTTACTACATTTCTGAGAATGTCTCCTTTCCGCCGTGAAGGGTGGCTTTAAAATCTGGCTAAACTTAATGGAAATCTACAGGATGCAGGAGGGTAGCCGATTAGCCACAGTTTCTAATCCTCGGCTGATAATTATGCATGGCTCCTGCCAAGTCCCCGGGAGGTCAACGGAGGTAATATTTAGAAATACTGAAATATAGTTCCTGTAAACAGAGACGACAGAGCCAACAGAAGCATTATGATGCCAATGTAAATTAAATGTGTTTTTTTGTTTAATATATTGGTGCGGGGTTATTGGGGGAAGAGTATTCTGTAGAACCATGGCTCTTTATGCTCAGGGGTAAAGATAACAAAAGAGCCAAAAAGGTGATATAGATTAACTATTCACTATTTAAATTTAAAAATTTTAAAGGCTGATACAGTTGTAATAATCTGTCCAGGTATAACATGAACATGGAAGCAAATACCACATTGCTATTTAATGTTCACTCAGATTCCTTGTCTGAACACAGCTAGGATTCCTCTAAAACCCTTTTAGTCAGAGAAATATTCACCATGCCTAGTGAAATCATTTCTAAATCTGTTATGCACTTAGCATTTAGGCAATAATGAAAGAAATCGAAAAAAGTCTTCTCACTTGAATATTTGTATTGCTTAGACAATGTACACACACAGAACAATGTGATTGTGTATCCACATTTGTCTTTTGCCTCGATGGGCGAATCTGCAAGATTCTGCACATTTCAAGAATCTCTTGAAACAGTAATCAATGCACTGCAGTCTGCAGATTATTTGTACATGAACTAGCATTTTGATAATTCAACAAAAGCATGCTCTCCGTGAATTAAATTCTGCAAATGGTAGGTGGCTGGAGAACAACATGTCTGCATTGTAGTGAAGGTCCCATCCAAAGGCTCATTTCTTTGCCATGCGTGCTTGAGAAGTGCCGTACAGGTTGTGGATGGAACCAGATGAGAGACAACATTGAGATGTCAAAGATGGCCCAGATGTTTGTGGTTCCAATTCGCCTGGTAGCTTGTAAGCATGACTTCACCACTGTGGGCTCCACCAGGCTCCCAGATCTACTCCTTCTCATGAGCCTCTGTCCCTTGTCCTTAGGGTCAGACACCTTAGGGCATACATGAGGAGTGATGGAGCTGGGCACAGCCACTGCCACCTCTCAGCGTCTGGTAACACAGTCCAAAGATGACGTCTGGCACACTTCTCGTTCGGCCATCTACCCTACCCTGATCTTCAAGGTACAAGAATAATCCATCCTGGGAATCTATGGAGTCCACCACCCCCTCACTATATTCCACATGGTCAGACACCAGTCCACATGGAGAAGTGTGCAATTACCATACTCTCTCCTGTCTCCGCAGGGGCTGCCATTACACCTACCACTTCATCTTGATGCTTCCTTTTCCTGGGCCTTCCAATGACGTTGTTCTACTCAATACAACTCCTATCCTCAGCTGCTAACATTTGGAGATCAAAGGATATAGTTTCTTTTCCCACAACCTCACTCTAGGAAGAATTCTCAGTGCCTACTTCGCCTTTGTGGCAAGATCTCCTATGGGCACCACTGTACCACCTGGTACTCTTCTATCCCATTGCCTCCATTGCCTTGGCTTCTGAAAAGGGCAAGAGAGTCTTTGTAAAAGTGCTAACTGGTGTAAGTTCCTTTAATTCCAACTATCGCTGCTCTTTACATTTAGGAACATTAGCCAGAGTCTCCCATTTTTTTCATGACAACCAGCTAGCAGGGTCCTCTCCGTTAACCCCATTTCTGTGGTGTGAATACTTTTCGCAGTCTCTAAACCTATAAATAAATCCTTTCTTCATGCAGGGGACACAGAGGACACCCCCCTTTATCTTGCTCACAATTGTACTGCTCACACCAAATAAAGTCACAACACCAGGCAAACGTGCCACCACTGCTCCTGTTATTCATCTGCTTTCTCAGTGACTCCCTGCGCTCACTTTCTTATTTCTCTTCTTCCTTTCTGTGCCTTTCTGGCTTTGTTCACTGTGTTCTCAATCTCTCTGATGTTCCTCTCTTTCCTATTTTGTGTCTTTTTTCATTGCCGTTCAGTGCATTTCTCAATCTCACTCGCATTCGTATATTCTGTGCCTTTTTCAATGCTTTTCAGCACCTTTGTCACTCTCACTAGCATTCCTCTCTACTTGTGTCTTTTCACTGCCTTTTTTGACTTTTCCATTTCTCTTCTCTTCTGTGCCTTTTTCCTCTTGCCTCTGTACCTGCTTCTGGTCCCCCCTTTTTTCTTCCCTTGCTGCTTTCACCGTCATTACACGCTTACCCTGTCTCTCCGCTCCTTACCTGCTCTCTTGTGCGTCTTTCTGCCTCTTCTTCCCAACTTCAGTAACCCCACCCACTGCACCCCCATACTTCTCCCACCTCCCTGGACCTACTTAATGGCAGCTTCAGCACAGCCGCGCCGCTAGCATGACAAAGGCAAGCCCATCTGCGCCAGTCTATACCTGGACTCTGCCTTGACCATGCCTAGTGCCAGGAACCCTGGTTGTTCACCCACCCACAGCTACACCATCACTGATCTCCGCACCCTGAACCCCTAGCAAACTCTGCTGCCACGCCTCGCCTCACACAATGGCCCTATCACCTGCACCCACTGCAATTTCACCTGCCACAGCACGCCCATCAGTGCACCACCCAGCACCATACAGACCTCCCACCATGCCACACCAGCACCTCAACACCAGCTCACATGCATCCTCCTTAACACGTGCTCACTGTCCAAACAGGTCCCAGGATGCTTGTTTCTGGTCCAGGGAGGACCTGGCTTTGCAGTTCGAGCTAGACTGTTCCCATGAGGAACAGGGTCAAGACTGATTTGTATATGTCTGGGTCTAAACCGGGGTAGCATGCTGAGCAAAAGAACAATGGATTTAACCCAGATCTCTTGACTGGGGTGAATGTTTGATTTACTCTGCATTCAGTTCAGCCTCTGTGTGTCTTTTGCTCACTGTACAAACACGCCACTGAGCTGTGGGACCTCATCAACACACTTGCACCTGATACCGCTTTCCTCGCTGAGACCTGGCTCAACCCTTCATCAGCCCTGACATCGCCACATCAGTACCCGGCTGATACAAGATCACCCACCAGAACTGCATCAACAAACCAGGAGGAGGAATTGCCATCATAAACAAAGAGACAATCCAGTGCACACCACTACAGACAACCCCACCCTGGTTATGGAACTCCTTAACTTCAGACCCCAAGGTGATGGCAAGTCAGCCATTAGAGGCGCCGTCACCTACTGGCCACCAGGACTGCACCTTAGCTTCTGCAACTTCATTGCCAACTTCATCACCCCTCCCACCATTGACTCCAGCGACTTCCTATTCCTCGGCGACCTCAATTTCCACCTCGCCAACCACAGCGATTCTAACACCGCCACCCTCCTCGACTACATGAACAACAAGAGACTCACCCAATGCGTCCACAACCTCACACACATGCAGGAAACATACTGGACCCCATATTCACCTCCAGCAACCACATAAAGTACAGCCACGTCACCGAACTCACCTGGACCAAACACTCCATCATCCATTTCAACATCATCAGCCCATATACCGCCGTCCACACTCGGCATAGCACCCCCTACTGCAGCAGGAGCAAAATATCGGAGACCCAATGGGCTAACACCCTCATGAGCTTCAATTCTGACTCCGCCACATCCCTTGACCAGAGTTTCAGGAACTTCAACACCTGGATCACGAACTGCACTGACAACATCGCTCCCATCAAAGACAGCAGTCAAGCTATCCTGGCTGATGAAGGCTGATAGCCTGAAACCGGTCCTAGGATGCTTGATTCCGGTCCAGGGAAGACATGGCTTGGCAGTTCGGTCTGGACTGTTCCCATGAGGCACAGGGTCAAGACTGATTTGCATATGGCTATGTCTGAACTGGGGTGGCGTGGTGAAGCAAAATAACGATGGATTAAACCCAGATCTGTGACTGGGGGTGAATGTTTGCCCATGTGCAGCATTCCGTCCATCATCTTGTGTGTTTTGCATTTCGCCCTAAGTGGGAAGGGTATGCCCAGACGTGGGTCCCGTGCTCACTACGCCACTGGAGTCAAGCTATCCTGGCTGATGAAGGCTGATAGCCTGAAACCAGTCCTAGGATGCTTGATTCCGGTCCAGGGAAGACATGGCTTGGCAGTTCGGTCTGGACTGTTCCCATGAGGTACAGGGTCAAGACTGATTTGCATATGGCTATGTCTGAACTGGGGTGGCGTGGTGAAGCAAAATAACGATGGATTAAACCCACATCTGTGACTGGGGGTGAATGTTTGCCAATGTGCAGCATTCCGTCCATCATCTTGTGTGTTTTGCATTTCGCCCTAAGTGGGAAGGGTATGCCCAGACGTGGGTCCCGTGCTCACTACGCCACTGGAGTCAAGCTATCCTGGCTGATGAAGGCTGATAGCCTGAAACCGGTCCTAGGATGCTTGATTCCGGTCCAGGGAAGACATGGCTTGGCAGTTCGGTCTGGACTGTTCCCATGAGGCACAGGGTCAAGACTGATTTGCATATGGCTATGTCTGAACTGGGGTGGCGTGGTGAAGCAAAATAACGATGGATTAAACCCAGATCTGTGACTGGGGGTGAATGTTTGCCAATGTGCAGCATTCCGTCCATCATCTTGTGTGTTTTGCAGGAGATCCACAAAACAGGCAAGCTTGTACACCGAAGAACTCAGAACAGAAAAACACGACAGGAAACAATGGGAAAGAAGGTGTGCACAAGCAAGGACACCATCAACAGGACCTCCTTCAAGACCTTCCTAAATCTCTACCACCGGCTACTGAGGGAGAAGAAGAAGGACACCTTAGCTGCCCACATCAAATCCAGCTCCAATCACAGCAAGGAACTCTTCAACATCATTGGTGAGTTCTCCAACCCCACAACCACATAGAACAGCATCACCTCCTCTCTGAGACAACGTCACCAATTTCTTCCATGACGAGATCCCTAACATCTACAAGAACTTCGAATCTCAGCCCAAACCTACAGACTTCCTTAACCTACACAGCAACCAGCATCACAGAGTACCGACTGACAACATGGAACCTGCACACCCCACATAAAACCGCATCCAACCGAAGCCTCCATCCACTCAGGAGCCAACCGGAACCTCCATCCACTCAGGAGCTCCCACTGACCCTTGCCCACACCAGATCTTCAACCTCGGAATCTTCAGTCACAGAATCAGCCACAAACTCACCACACTGCTCAACACCTCGATAACCACGGCCACGTTCCCAGTAGACTGGAAGCACGCCAAGGTCAAACCCCTACTCAAGAAACCATCATCCTTCCCCACAAACTCAAGAATGCCCACCCCATCTCCTTGCTTCCTTGTCAAAATCCTGGAGAAAGCTAACAACAAACAATGCACCAAAAACCTGGAGCAGAACCTTCTTCTTGACACCTCTTATTCCTGATTCCGCAAAAGTCACAGCACTGAGACCGCCCTGATTGTAGCCACTGACGACATCCATACCCTCCTCAACCGACTAGGGACGGCGGCCCTGATCCTCCTCAACTTCTCTTAGCAGCATTTGACACTGTATCCCACCACACTGATTTCAAGGAAGGCTGCACAACATCAGCATCCAGGGTGACTCAGATTGATCACCTCCTTCCTGACTGGCAGAACACAGAAAGTTCGCCTCACTCCGTTCACCTCTGAACCCAAGGAAATCCTCTGTGGTGTCCCCCAGGGTTCATCCCTCAGTCCCACCCTCTTCAACACCTACATGACACCATTGTCCAGCATCCTCAGATCCCACAGACTCAACATCAAATCATACACTGACACTCAACTCATCCTCTCCCTCTCCAAGGACCCCACCACCATCACCAGAACCATCTTCCACAGCTACATGACGAGCATCATCAACTGGATGAGAGACAACTGCCTGAAGCTCAACACTGACAAAACGGAAGACTGCTAGTTGACACATTAACTGCTGTTGTGATAGGGAAAACCTTACGGGGAAAAGCAAAGCGTGTTTGCTGAGCGCTTCTTCTAAATACGGTCGGGGATAAAGGGGCGGTTTGTTTTAAAAGAATTGAACTGCTGATGTGCTCACTTTCGCCGTTTTTAAAGATGTTCTGTTGATTATCTGTGTTTTAAAGTTTGTATTTTAAACACCTACCTCTCTGCACTCGCACTCTGCACTTTCCGCCGGCCAAGGTGTGCTGGTGTACCCTGCATGTAAGAGCGGGTCACTGCGATAACGCCATCTTGGTCAGCGTTCTAGATACCTAGATTTGCATACCCTCCCCTATATCACGAGGGTGATGCAAGCGCGCAGTCCACAATAGACTGCAAGACTGCTAGTTGACACATTAACTGCTGTTGTGATAGGGAAAACCTTACGGGGAAAAGCAAAGCGTGTTTGCTGAGCGCTTCTTCTAAATACGGTCGGGGATAAAGGGGCGGTTTGTTTTAAAAGAATTGAACTGCTGATGTGCTCACTTTCGCCGTTTTTAAAGATGTTCTGTTGATTATCTGTGTTTTAAAGTTTGTATTTTAAACACCTACCTCTCTGCACTCGCACTCTGCACTTTCCGCCGGCCAAGGTGTGCTGGTGTACCCTGCCTGTAAGAGTGGGTCACCGTGATAACGCCATCTTGGTCAGCGTTCTAGATACCTAGATTTGCATACCCTCCCCTATATCACGAGAGTGATGCAAGCGCGCAGCGGGCGCGCCGATGGCGTGCCAGAGGCGCGCCAGACGCAAGCCCGTCTGCGCCCGTCAGCGCATTGGTCGCGCACAGCGCCAGCTACGCAGCCGGTTTTCCATCAGAAAAGAGGAGAGTGTGCTATTCAAGGGAACAACTTCTCCTTCTAGGTAAAAGGTATAATGGGGGGACACAAAATGCCATTATGTGCGGAGCTAAGGCCCCAGTAATTGACCATTTTGTTGGCAGTTTAAAATGTGGTTTACTCAACACCAGATCCCTAGTTAAACACTTCCAGGAAGTATCTACTTTGTTGGAGGACTCTGAGCTGGATGTGTTGTTCCTGACGGAGACCTGGACAAGAGCTGACTCGATAATTGAACTAGGGTTAGCCTGCCCAGCAGGGTTTAAAATTCTTCATAAACCAAGATCAGAAGGTAGAGGTGGGGGAGTGGGAATAATCTTTAGAGAAAAATTGAACTTTACACCCCTCCACATTGATGATGTAGCGGGTATAGAGCTATTAGGCTTCGCACTGAACAAGGCTAAAGGGCAGGTGCTGTCAGGAATAGTGTGTTATAGGCCTCCCGGGGGGATTAACCCCCAGTATCAGGCTATGATTGATATCTTCACTAATTTGGCACTATCACACTCTAGGATAATTATAGTGGGTGATTTTAACTTATGGGACAATGGGAATCTTGGCACCGCCCTAAAAGACCTGGTGCATGCATGTGAGAGTCTTCGCCTGCACCAACTGGTACACCAATCGACGCACCAAGGCAGCCATATACTAGACCTAATATTTGGCAACCAAATGGATACAAAGGTGGTGGATATTCAGCCCCAATGTTGGACTGATCACTTTCTGATCTACTTCCTGATAGCTATACCTAGTGCTTGTAGGAAGCCGACGCATCCATCAACCTTCCGGCAAGGAAGGGACTGGGCTAAACTCTCAAATAGTAAACAGACGCCGCTGCTGCTGTCAGAACATAATATATTTCAATCTGATAAACCTGTGGAAGAAAACTATCAAGTTTTCTGCGATCAACTAAATCTGACGCTAGATCAGATAATACCGGTAAAAAAACTGAGAAACAGGAAGAAACCATCTGCACTGTGGTATAATGAGGAATTAAAGATATTGCGGAAAAATTGTAAGCAAGCAGAAAGAAAATGGAGGAAACTCTACGCGGACATAGATAAAAAAGCCTTGAGAATACAACAAATTTTGTACAAGGAAGCGATTGGAAAATCGAAGGCTGAATACTATGCCCAAACCATCTTACATGCACCGAATAGTACAAAAACCCTGTTCACTATAGTGAAGGAATTGTCCAGCCCGGCGTGCGTGGGTAATAAGATTAGAGCAACTCAAACACTATGCGATGAGCTTGCGACCCACTTCGATGATAAGATTAAAAAGATTATTAATGGGCTGAAGTTTAACAATAATATCAGTCCGGAGTTGGAAAAAGTATTATCGGATACATCAGCGACAAAGCCACAGGCCGAAGACAGCGATAATGACTGTCCTGCGGTACTCCGATATTTTCAAACACCCACAGAAGAAGCTTTTAATTTATTAGCGTTGAGTGTCTCTTCTGGATCACCTCTGGACCCTGTCCCGCAGAGGATATGGAAAGAATTTAAACTTGATCTTTTTCCACGGCTATGGCATATTTGTTGCCAATCCCTAGAACAGGGAGTAGTACCTGAGGGGTGGAAGCAGGCAGTGGTGACTCCGCTGCTTAAGAAACCTACATTGGACCCCCTCTGCCCAGCCAATTTTAGGCCTATCTCCCTCCTCCCTTATCCGGTTAAAATACTGGAGCGGGCAGTTAGCAAATCTCTCTCCCTCTTTCTTGAAGAAAACTATCTGCTAGACGTGGCCCAATTTGGTTTTTGCCCGGGGCACGGCACGGAGACCGCTCTAGTGACTGTACTAGATAACCTGAGGATGCGTGCTGACAATGGTAACTCGAGTATATTGGTATTATTGGACATGTCAGCCGCATTTGATACGGTGAACCACAGCATTTTGCTGGACAGACTAGAAAAAATGGGGGTGAAAGGCCTGGCACTGAAATGGCTACGATCATATCTGACTGATAGACAACAGGCAGTCTCAATCCCCCCTTTTACGTCTCCTAAAATCCCCATGTGTCATGGGGTACCACAGGGCTCAGCGATAAGTCCGATTCTGTTTAATGTCTACTTGCGCCCTCTCATCTCCATTATTAGATCCTTTGGCGTGGATCTTGTAAACTATGCGGATGACACGCAATTGGTGTTTTCTTTAGAGGGGAACCAGGCAATCACCCTGGATATATTTCAGGAGTGTATGCAGAACACCGCAAACTGGCTCAGAAACAACTCCCTACAATTTAACGGAGGAAAAACGGAGATTGTATACTGCTCCACGTCCAGGATTGCCCGGCCTTTTCCTATAGAGCTCCAAATAACACCAACAGACAAACCTGTAGTGCCAGCTAAAACGGTGCGTAACTTGGGAGTTTTGTTGGATGATAATCTCCAGCTAGAATCACAAGTTACCAAAGTAGTTGGTACATGTTTCTCTCTGCTTAGAGCTCTGAGAAGAATTCTGCCGCTACTACCGACTGCCATCAGACCCCAAATTGTGAGGTGTATAATCCTGAGCAGATTAGATTATTGCAACTCACTATATTTGGGGGGCTCAAAGTCACTACTTCAAAAGCTGCAAAGGATTCAGTCAATTGCAGCTAAGCTGGCTCTAAATAGGCAGCGTAGTTCTTCACTTTCTCTAGCCTTGAAAGATCTCCACTGGCTGCCGATCTGCCAGAGGATACAATTTAAATCCCTGTGTACCGTGTTCAGAGCATTGCACGGAATTGGCCCAAAGCCCTTGCAGAGGAAATTCTTATGGTATGTTCCCGTGAGAGACCTTCGGTCAGCAAATGCTCACTTAGTGAACATTCCAAGAATTAAGAAAATGAAGTCGGGGGGCAGAGCATTCGGTGTAACAGCCGCACGGCTGTGGAATGAACTCCCCCTAGACATTAGGCAAATTCAATCTTTGCCCCTATTTAGAAAGCAGCTAAAAACCTGGCTGTTTCCAAGGTAGGGTCTGGCTGAGTTCCCAATAATGTTTTCCTGGGTAAGATGCTCACAGGCTCTAATGTCGATTTTGTCAGTCACAGCGCCAGGATACCCGTAGGGTGACAGTATGCGCTATATAAGAACTATTTACATTACATTACATTACTCCCTGGAATGCTTCATAGTGGTCCTCAGAACAAGGACCAGCACCAACCTGTCGGAACATGCCAGAAACTTTGGCATCATCCTGGACAGCAAGCTGACCATGACGTCACATATCAACCTCCTCCTCCGCAATGCACATGCTACGAAAAATCTTCAAATGGCTAACCCTGAGCACAAGACGCACCTTCACATAAGCCCTCATTACTAGCAGACTGAGCTACAGCAATGCTCTGTAGTCGGGAATCACCACATCCATCCTTCTGAACCAACAGACCATTCAGAACACTGCAGTTAGACTCATCCTTGACCTCCCCTGATGGACCCACATCGCCCTTCACACCAAAGAACTACACTAGCTGCCAGTGCAGAAAAAATGCCAATTCAAGCTGCTGACCCAGACATACAAGGGTCTACACAACCAAGTACCCACCTACATCAACCACCTACTGATCCACCAACCAGCTAGACAACTAGGCTCTGCATCCCTCTTGCTCACCCATCCTCCCTGCATCAACAGAAGCATGAGCGGAGGGCACTCCTTCTCCTACCATGCAGCAAATACATGGAATGACCTCCCCCTGCAGCTCCGGACCTCTCCTTTTCTACCGTAATTACGAAAGGCACTCAACACCTGGCTATTAGACTGAGTCCAGCGGACTCTGCAAATTCCTGGATACCATCTCGGGTGATAAGCTGCACTATACAAATTGACTGATTGATTGGTTGATTTAAATATACTGCGTTTCAAGTTTTTTCTCTACTATGCCTTCCATTCAACTATTTTCACTTTTACACATAGGTAATGTATGCCCAGAACTAAACTCATTAAATGCAGTTAATGGGCCCTCGAAATGAAATCTGTTGATCCTACATTGCTGGAGCCGTCTGCGAGATGTGAGAAGTCCGGGATGTTGACCCTAGAACACCAGAAGTGAACAACTCCAGTTGACACATTTGGGGACCAGAAATATATGTTTACCCTGCGACCTTGAGTCCTGGAGATTTCACACAACTGATTTATGTTTGTGGCCAATCTTTGATGGTCCTGTAGACTACAGTGTCCATTACAGGGATCTGTATTCAAAATTATAGTCACAGGTTTGATTAAAGCCATTGGTCACAAATAAAAATGTAACTGCTTTGTGACTCAAACATTAATGCTTGAGGCCTTAGGTTACTTTAGCTTAGCTTTGGGGTCATCAAAACAAGTTATAATTTCTATTATTTTGTAGCAACCACATATTAATTGTTGGACCTTGCCCTTTTTGCAAGGTCCTCTACAAATATTTTCTCTTCTGTTGCTGAACCTATTTCTGTTAGCATTAGGACTCTGCACTTATCCAGTGCTCAAGTGCTTGTGCTCTAACCTTCAAACATGGTAAAATTGTCTTACACCTATGTGGCATATTTAATTTACTTCTAAGTCCCTCGTAAATGGTACTCCATGTACCCAAGGACTGTAAGGTAAATACTTCTAGTGGGCATGCATCACTCATTCTGCCATCCACGAAGGTAGCCTTTTTAAACATGTCTCAGGCCTGCCACTTCAGCCTATATTGCAATTTTAAACTGCCATTTCCACCTGGCAAAATGAACCTTTTTCCAGGTCTAAGCCTTTCTTTTGAATACTTATAAGTCACATCTAAGGTAGGCCCTAAAGGCTCCTAGGGCATGGTGCACTGTATTTAAAAGGTAGGACAAGTGCATTTACGTTTTACATGTCCTGAAAGTGAAGAACTCCTAACGTCCTTTTTAACAACTGTAAGGCCTATCTCTCCCATTGACTAACACTGTGTTACCTTATTGCATTTAATAATTGATAACTGTGGATTGGGAGTGCACGGAGATAAGTTGATTACACTCAAATCAATTGTCATTTAAAATCCTCTTTAATGGTAAAGTTGGATTTTAAATTGCAATTCTGAAAAAGCCACTTTTAGAAAGGTACTAGTTTAATGTCCTGGGTCACATGACTGTGGATGGGACTACATGTGGGGTTTGTGTATTGCTTTCAGACAGCAACACAAAGGGGGCTTAGGTGTAGACAGGATGAGCCATCCTGGGAGAAGCTATACCTTGACCCACTTACACTTCAAAGGGCTTTGCCTCCTGCACACACAAAGAAACCTGACACAAGGCCTGCCTGCTTTTTCTCACCCCCAGACAGTTTGGATCCTTGACAGGGGAAGAGGAATTCATTTTCAGAACACTCCTGGACCAGTGGAATTTACAGAAGAAGGACTGCCCTTCTGCTTGAAGGACTGCCTTGCTGTCTGAGTAGGAGGACTGGACCTAGTTAACGTCATCCCAGTGACTCCAAGGGTACGTTGGCGGACCTCCTGTGTGAGCTACAGGGACACAAGCGTCAGAGGCCTCTCTACAACTGCCCAGCTGACTTGCCGCACTGGATCTGCCTGGACCTGCTATTGGACCTGACTGAACCTGCTGCTGGTCTCTGCCTGGAGTGAGATCTGATCCCCAATAGGTGCCTTGCCAGGTCCTCGACAATTGCCTGGCATCATCCCTCCCAAACTTGAACTTGAGGAACTGCCGGTAGTTGAAGCCCTTGATTTCTGCATAAGAGTCTCCCCTCAATACTCTTTGGGGGTATTCTGCTGTGTAGACCCCCTGGTCCCATGGGCCTATTCCTTAAATCACTCAACGAGGTGATCACTCCTAGGGCACTCCGCTACTCTCACTTTGTGCTCCTTGGAGCCTTTAACATCCATGTTGACAATGCTGAGTTGGGGGACTCTCGTGATTTTCTTAATTCTCTGCAGTCTGCCCAACTTTAACAATATGTAACCTCACCTACGCATCGCAAGGGCCACATACTGGACGTAATTTGCTCTAGCTTCCCACTCTCGGTGACTGCCCCTCTGCCAGTAATGTGGTCAGACCACTTTCTGATTCACTTCACATGGCATACCCAAAATACATTTCGGCCTTCTCTCCCACTCAGAGAACCCCAGGGTAATACTGTCCAGAGAATTGATCCAGCGGCCCTCAGTCTTGCTCTAGACGAATCTCAGCCTGAGATAGCTGACGAACTGAATACCACACTGGGGAATTTTAATAATTGGATTGAGAAGACGGTGGCACACCTTACCCCTGAGTCCCGGCCAAGGAGCTCCAAAAATTCCCTTTCCGAGCCTTGGTTTTCTATCTCCTTGAAAATGCAGAAGCAGCAATGTAAATGGCTGGAACGGAAATGGAGACAGGATTTCTATACTGTGGCCAAAGCCTCCCTCAAAATGGCACAAAAGTCCTACTATGCCGCCATTGTTCAAGCTAAAAGCTCCTACTATGCTGGGCGCTTTTCCCTATCTGCCCTATCTGGCAATAATGCCGAAGAAATTTTCAATATTGTGCAAAGCTTTGTAACGCCTAAAGCTGAGACTAACAACCATATCCCGTCTCTCTCATGGTGCGAGGAACTCTCCAATTTTGTTTATTAACAAGGTAGGGGCGCTACAATCCCACTTTGGTGACTGGGACAGCCGGCCAGCAGCTGCAGCATCCCCCCGACTGGCACTTCCTTCCACCCATGTCAAACTTACTACCTTTGAACCCATCTCAGTGGCGGATTCACTGGCTGCCCTTACCACCCTTAAATCCGGCTCTCCCAACGACCCGTGTCCTGCCAAACTGCTGGCTGGTGCATCAGTTGCGATTAATCCATGCATGAACTCGCTGATTAATGCATCCCTAGTATCGGCTACAGTCCCTTCTCCTTGAAAGCAAGCAATGATTATTCCCCTACTAAAAAGATCATCACTGGATCCCAATCTTCCTGCCAGTTATCGCCCTATTTCTCTGCTTCCTGCAGTGGCTAAGGTTTGTGAGAAATTGGTCAACAAACAGTTGTCTGCTTTTGTGAAACAGCATGACCTTCTGCACCCAGCTCAATCAGGTTTTAGAGCCTCAGACAGTACTGAGTCGGCATTGGTGGAAATTTCGGAGTCCATACGTGAAACATTAGATGCTGGGGGCAGGGCTGCACTGGTCCATTTGGACTTGGCAGCTTTTGGCACCGTGCCACACATCCCTGCTCCTGGCTTCTCTTCAGGAGCTTGGCATAACAGGTTCTGCATGGAAGTGGCTGAAATCCTTCCTTGAGGGTAGAACTCAGCAAGTCTGGATCCCCCACCTTTGCATCTAACACTGACCGGGGTTCCCCAGGGGTCAGTCTTGAGCCCCCTACTGTTTAAGATCTATATGTCACCCCTCATCTGGATGGCAGAAGACTTGGGCGCTAAAGTCATTGCTTATGCTGATGACACTCAGCTCCTTTTCACTTTGAAAAAACATGAGAAGTCCTCTTCCCCTGTTAAAACCTGTCTTACAGCAGTGTTTGATTGGCTCACTGCTGCCCAGCTTAAATGTAATGAGGATAAAACTGAGATGTTATTCTTTGGTAACTTTCCTCCTCAGTATTGGCACGCCCTCTGGCCAGATGAGTCTCCCCGGCCTACACCACGGGGGCAATCCAGGTGTGTTTCCCTTTCTTTCTGTACATGTATTGATGGAACTGTAAAGCAATTACTTACCCGACAGAACCAATTGTAGCACATATTATTACACCACGGGGGAAACCTGTTAGGAACTTAGGGATCTGGTTCGACAGAAAGTTGAGCTTTGGTACTCAGATAAACAAACTGACAGGAATGTGCTTTGGCATACTGAAATCACTAAAAAAGTTCCTGCCTTTACTCCCTCTATCTGCAAGGGAAACGATCACTCAAGCACTCATCACCTCTCGTATTGACTATGCCAATGCTATGCACACTGGTCTGCCTGGCTATCTACTAGATAAACTGCAGGTTGTCCAAAACGCCGCGGCCAGAACCCTTCTCAACCTCCCTAAGAGGATCAGCGTTGGGCAGCACCTACATAACCTGCACTGGCTACCTGTGAAAGTACGGCTTAAATTCAAGTACCTGGTAATGGCACATTCTGCTCTTTATGGGCTCAGTCTGGTGTACTTAAGGAAACACTTTCAGTTTTATGCCCGTACCAGGCAACTGCGCTCTTCCACAATGCTGATGGTGTGCACCCCCAGATTCTGCCTTAAAAGAACAGGTGGCAGCTCCCTGTCCTACACGGCAGCGGCGGCGGCCTAGAACCAACTCCTGTTTGACTTACGCAGTCTTCGGGATCCCAAAAATTTTAGAAAGAGACTTAAAACTTTTCTTTTTAATTAAGCCTCTTTCCTTTCATAAGCTGTCTTCTCCTTCCTTTCACTATTTCCACTTTGGGCTCGCGCCTGGACACTCTTTGAGTAGCTGTTCACGTTATAAACCTCTATAACATAACATAACAAGGTGTGGGTTCAATTGAAACCATTGAGGCGTGATGCAGCGTAAGGCAGGACCTTGCATCACAGCCCTGTTCAGCTCCTGATTGGCGGCCTCATCAGAACCAACACAGCGCAACACAATACAATGCAGGGCTTAAATCGCAGCCCCTGCAACTCCTGATAAGGACCGATGCAGCATGATGCAACTTGACACAGGACCTCACATCGCAGCCCTCACAGCTCCTGATGGGAACCAACATTGTGCAACGCAACTCAACGCAGTACTTTGCATCGGCGCACCAAGCAACTCCTAATCAAAACCAACGATGAGCGTCACAAAGCCTTGCATCAAGGGCATATGGAACAACTTTCAGCTGGACTAATCAGGTCCCTGTAACCGGACTGCACTCCATTGTAGTCGGCCTGAACTTATGACTTTGCCCTGGTCCAGCACAACCAGACAACCACAGTTGGTGCTTTGTGATTTTAGGCTCTATTTTTACATAAAACTTTAAAAGTCAGTATCTTTGGTTCTACTGATTGAAATTTTGGTTGCTCTTGTATAATTTTATTAATGCAAATTCACTCTATTTTTGTAAATTAGTTTGAGATTTTTCTTGTGTAGTGTGTTCACTATATTACTGTTTATTATTTTAAAACTTCAATATTTTTATTTTTTATCATGTTTGCATTCAATTAGAATAGCATGCTGATATCAGAATAGCAAACTGTTTGCAAATAGGAAGCTCTATGGACTCAACAAAGGCTTGTTTATTCGCTCAACAGCTCAAACATTTTGCCAAGTGAAGTTGAAAAGTTTTTTCTTTAATCAAAGGTGTGGTTGTCATGTGTTAGACGCCCCCCAGTCCAGGTCTTCATTTTTACAGACTACATTATTTGACAAGAGAATGTTGTGAATGTGAGCTGTATATCATAAATTGCAGAATTCCAAAACTCATAGTGGATTTCACAATAGCATTTTTATTTGACATGTCCACGCCCCCTCCCTGGAAAAACCCAATGAATTTCTTTCAACTATTATCACTTCAGAGAATCAGACAAAATGTTCTGTTGCAGGTCTTCTTCTGTTGTGGAGAGGATGACAGGTAATCTTTATATATCAGGCATCTAAACTTCAACCGAAATGTATTATAGTTTTGCGTAGGTGCTTCTATAATTCATGGCAGTGCAAGGGGGACCTTGTATGTGTAAACAGAAGCTGGAATCAAGTTTCAGCAGAAAAACTGTTCTACAACAAACTTTGAACAATGTGCCAAAACTGCTGGTGACATGAAGTTAATATTTGTATTGTGCTAAAAACCAATAAAACTGTTGGGTTACAAAAAAAAATGCACTATGCAAAAGGAGAGAAACAGAGCAGTGGTGTAAGGTGAAATTATGCCCCCACGCAGAATGTGAAGAGTGGCCCCTTAGTCTCCCATATCTCACAAATATTGTAATATTGGCTTTCAGTGGAACAGGGCACCTCTGAATGGTTTGGGGGCCCTTGAAGGTTTGGTGGCCCTCCATGCCGCACCCATAGATTTTCCCACAAACCCCGTTCTAGTAAGCTATGGCCTGACTTTGCATGGAAATTCTAGTCTCATTCTCCCAAAGTTACACAATTTACGCAGCTTACCCTTGGGCTGCTGCTCTCACATTTTAATTTGCACTTGAGGTTGTGCTGCATGTACAAGTACAGGACATCATTGAATCCCCTTTAAGCCAGAGACCAATGCCTAGCATCATATTAAAACTGCAATTTAGGCACGAGTGCGGCCCATGACATTATTCGCACAACTGCTTCTAAAGCCAGTGCTGCACAATGTTTTCCCATTTGTGCAATGCAGCACAGCTGATTTCCACGCATCTTCTAATAGTAATTGAGGAGCTAGTTATTTTTTTAAACCTTTATAATCATTTTTACAAAGTCAGGGGGTCAAACTTAGTACACACTGTAATTCTTGCATTTATGGGTCAGATCACAATGTGACACATTGTGGTTTCAGTGGCAACTATATTTTGTACTAGAGCATAATAACATGCACAGAATACAGAAGACAGACAAAGCCCTCTCGTTAAAGTCCGTTACACTTTCAGCGATTAGTCCATGCGAGATAAATCGTGGACCGCGACTAGCAAGATATGCACCACAGGGGCCCATATACCACTTGGTTGGGAGGTGGGAGAGAGCGGTGTGCCGTATACATCTGCGTTCTCAGTGCAGGTAGTGGAGTCTCAAGGCCACTGAGCAAATCTTGGAGATGCTCCCCCTCCAATTCATGACGACCCAGCTTTTGCCCAGTAGTATGGCCATTGCTGTTAAATTTCCAGTAGGATTGTCAATTTTTCTAACATCTCCCAGCAGTGCTATCATTGGTGTTATGGACAGATCTGATGTGGTCATCACCCGCAGCTCTTTGCCAAGTTTTTACCAGTAGGAATAAATCATGGGACATACACCATGCCATGAGCAGAAACCCTGTCTGGGGGGAGCCACATCGCCAGCAACTGGCATGATCAGAAAGGCCGTATCTAACCATGTTCATGAGAGTACAGCATGCTCTGTGTATACATTTAAATGGATTAATCTATATATCGCATTGGAGGATACATTTTTTATCTACTCACAGCAATATGTCCTCTGTACCTCTGGTAGTGCAGTGCCCTTGTTTTTGTTCCCATCTGGACTGCAACTGGTGCATAGCAGTCGGCCCGAATGGGTAGCTATGTTGTACATGCGTGTTATCGATTTGTTAGATGAAGGGTTAGTGAGAAGTGCTGAGAGGAGGGACCAGTTTGGCGATTTTTCCGTAAAGGAGGAGTATAAGTCTTTGAGTGAGTTACAGAGTCTATGGTAGATTAGTATAGGAAGAGGGTTTGAGGTGGTGTGTCCCAGAAAATCAGTGTATGTTAGAAAACGTTTGTTATCAAAGAGATCTTGTGGTAAGTTAATTTCCTAGCTGTTGCCTGGTCACCCCAGGTTCAGCAGTCATCTTTAGTTGGGGATTGTTACATAGGAGAAAATGAGAGGAAGATCCTAACCAGCTCCGGTTAACGTGGACAGTCTGGACCATGCCCATGTTGTGCATTTGACTGTGTGAATCTCACCCTGAGGTCTTACAGGTTGCAAAAGCAGCACATTTCGGAGAGGGGTAGGAGCAATCAGTCCCTCCTCCAGATCCAAATATGGTTTCTGTTGAGTATGATGTACCCAGTGATGTGCAAAGAGTGCCTGAGCTCAAAGTTGGGAGCAGCAAACTCCCACTGTCTATACGGCAGCTGCAATTTGCACCATGCAATCCGAGGGTTCCAGCCTGCCCACACCAGCCTGATCATTAAAGAGTGGAGCCGGTTAAAAAACTGATCTGCTTAGGGTTATAGGGATATATTGAAATAGATAGAGTACTTGGGGAGGATTACCATCTTTGTGAGTGCCAGTCTACCCACCACGTACAATGGCAGACTGATCCATTTCCGAGGCTGCTCAGTAAAATGAGATATGCAGCAGCCATAGTTGTCCCTAAGTATCACTTCCATATCAATGTGGTATCTAATGCCCAGATATCCTCAACGCCTCCATTTGCCATTGAATAGGATATGTCAAGGATGGCTGCTGCATGACAGGTGTTGGTGGCATCATGAGGGATTCAGCTGAATTAGTCTGTAAGCCAAACCACGTGGCAAACGCTATAATCTAATTTATGAGTGGTGTAAGGTTTATCTCTGGTCTTTTCACAAGATATCATCATTATACATGGTGAATACTAATCTACCTATGCCCAAAAGTATTCCCTTTTCGTGGTAAAATTCTCTTAATATGCATGCTAGTGATTCCATTCAAGGAGCAAATATGATGGGGATCAGGGGTAGCCCTGCCAGGTTCCCCTGCTAATTGGGATAGGAGTGAATGTCAGAGCATTAACTTGGATTCTGGCTAGTGGCTGGGCGGAGAGCAGGGAGATTCACTAGAGAAATGACTTGCCCACTCCCATTCTCTCTATCACTGTCAGCAGGTAGGGCAATTCAATGGAGACAAAGGCTTTTGCTGCGTCTAGGAAAAAAGCATCCACTGATATTTCAGAGTCAGTTTGAAGAGTTGGAGTGAAGACTGTACACAAGTTATCCGCAGTGGACCTGCCCAGGATAAAACCTGACTGGTACGGCCACAATAGATTAGGAAACAATAACAGGATTCAGTTGGCGTTAACTTTAGCAAGGATTCTATTGTCAGTATTTATTAGAGTCAGCGGACGGTATGAGTCACAAAGATGCAGAGGCTTGCCAGGTTTAAGGAGAGAGATCCCTATAACTTCTCTTAGTGTGGGTAGCAAACTACTAGTTTCAAAAGCCTCATTATATAGGTCTGCTAGTAGAATCCAGCTGGGAATCCATCTCCTCCCGGGGAAGACCTATTCTTCATCGATTTTACGGCTTTCCTTATTTCCAGTACAGTGATCACCTAACATTGAGGTTCCCGCTGTTGTTGATCAAGCCGTGCCAGGTTTGCTTTAATGGGATCTTTGCGAATGCATTGTATGGGCTAAGGAGCTAGTGATTGTTCTTGTTACCTGCTACTCATTTACCTCTGTGTCACATAAAGGTATGATAAACTAGCAGCCATGTTTCACCGCTTACTCTTGTTTGAAGGGTTAGTCCTTGTTTATTCTCATAATGCTCTCACACGCCACTTGATCGCAGTTGAATAACCCTACGCTGGTGAATGTATTATTCCATTGCTGCAGGAAGGCCAGTACAGCCAGGACAAAACAGGAGGTCTCTCTCTCTATCTCTCTCTCTCTCTCTCTGTCTTTCTTTCTCTCTCTCTCTCTCTCTCTCTCTCTCTCTCTCTCTCTCACTTCTTTTCTCTCTGTAAAGTATGACTTTTACTCCATCCCTCTTACACTGTTCTTTTGTCTCACTTTCTCCCTATTGCCTTCCTTCTTTTTTTGTATATTTTTCTCTGTAAAGATTTAGATGCATGCAAATCTCTAGATTTATGAAGTTTCACACACTAGTTTTGGAGTATGCTAAACTCATTGGTAATCTGACGAGTCTGCTTTGTTTATCCTAGCTTTAGTGTGCCAGTAGTAGAAAGTGTGTTGGGAACAGCAATAACAACTTAGAAAGAAAACATATCTAAAATATATTAAAAACCAATGAAAGAATGCAGTGGAAATATCAGTGATTGCACCAATACTGCCACCAACATTGCCGTAATGTCTTGAGAGAGAAGAAATTCTATCCTGCGTGGGATACGTGTTAGGAGTGCAATATAACCACTTTTAGTATGCACTCTCATGTTATTTAATGTTAGTGATGAAATTAGATGGTAGAAGAAATGTGTACTAATTAACGTAGCTTTGTGATATTAACATGATTCATTGTGAGTTTAATAAAAAATTTATAGAATTGCAGTAATTACATATAATTGATGTAACATATTTACTTAGGGTTTATTAGTTATGTGGCAACTGACACATTAAATGCATTTTGAATGTTTATTATGCTAATTATGTCGTTGGAATAATCGAAGTAATGTAGTTTAGTTGAAAATGGCAATGAATTTATGAAAATGTTAACTGTGTATCATTACTAACATGGTGCATTTATTATTTTAGCTTAAGTCGTAGGCCTGATTTCAGAGCACATTTATTGGATGTTCACGCTTCTGAATTGATGCTTAGATTCCCATGCAAGTTTCATAGAAATGTTACATCTTTTCGTGCTTTACACTGCAGGTGGACAAGCGCTGTGTTAGTGAAGAGTAAGGTTATTGCTTCATTAGATAGTTGAAGTATGAAGAAGCTACAGTTGCCATAGTCTGGCGAAGATAAGGTGGAAGGAGGTGCGTTTGCATGGGAGAAGGAGAGGAGACCATGGACGAATCATTGCAAAGGAGTGTACATGGAGAAGGCAGTGGGAGTAACCGATGTCATGGTAAAAAATCTGTAGTTCAGCCTATTGTGGAAAATGTTTGAGAAAAGCATTATGGGATATCAGTTGAATGAAATTTGGTGTATGATGCATTATAGCGCGGGATTAGCTGCCCATTCCATTTTGCCTTTCAGATAGAAAGCACCTGAGTGCTAAATTGCTTTTTTCCTGTTAGTGGCTTTATGATGCTTGACCCACCTGATGGTGGAGTGACGTCTTAGGAAGGCTCTAACCACTGACACCTTTTCTTGACCTTTTGATCTAAATTCTAAAATAGGGATGCCACTTTAGAGTAAGAGTAGGGTTGGATAGGACCAAATGCTTTTCTCCAACAAACTACTGTTGCAGGGAAATTTCCATTTTTGCTTTCTGGTTACCTATGTAGTAATTAAAGAGCTTGTTGTCCTTTTCTTGCTCAATAGAGTGAATTTGTACCCAAGATTTGGATTACTTCTGTTTCCATTGTATTTTTGACCCTTATGCTGAGATTCGTGTATGTCCACCTATTTTTGAATTTGTAATACATTTTGACCAACCTTCCCTTGGTTGTCGACCTGGGTTATTGTGTAGCCACACTGGTTACAGTGTACATTAAATTTGATTTGTGGAATTTTCTTGTTCCACTTTACCCTTTAATGCTGCATAAAAGGACCATTGAGTGTTCGTCATCAGGGAATTCCTGAGTAATTGGGCCTAGGTCCTTTCAGTCTCAAGTGCTGATTATAATTTTAGTAGTTTCTAGCTTACTATTTTCTAGTAGTGAGTTTCTCCTTCTATGGTATTTTCATATGTTTCCAAACAGTGTAAGAATGATACTTTGCAAATTTACATGAAACATACGGTACAATTTACAGAAGTTTCTTTCTTTTAGATTGCCTGTTTACACTTTATCGCACGTGATCGAGATGATGGACGTACAAATAGGCTAACATATAAAACCAGATCAATTGCCAATTAGTACAATGAATCACAAATCCAGAATTTTTGAATTGAGAACTGCCTCTATAAAAGGAAGAAAGGGACCAATTATTTTTGAAAATTAATATTGGTTTTACACTCATGCCCACATTGAACGCTTCAGGTTCAGGAATATATAAAAGGTGTCAGGTGACATGGTTTTTCTCTAAAAAATTATGCTCAGGTGGAACCTTGTTCTTTGCTAGAATTGTATAATGGATCTGAGGCCATATTATGTACACACTTTCCCTGTTTGTGCCTGCTGCACCTTAAAACAGGTGTGCCGGGCGCAAACAGAGAAAGTGCACCCTATTACATAAAATGTGCTGCCCCCGGGGCAGCGCATTTAATTGAAATACGGAGCGGCTTTGAAGCAGCTGCTCTGTGTTTCACTGTGCAACCCGCCTGCACTTTTAAGGGGGATTAGAGATCCCCGTGCAGGTGGGGTGCAGTGAGTGACTGCATCCACCTGCAAGGGGATATCTGGGGGGTCCATGGTGCCCCCTATCCCCCTCCAGAGGGCTGCTTACATATATATATATATATATATATATATATATATATCACCAGTAGGTTGTTATAGTTAGGACCTAGTTTCCATAGGAAAAGCATTATTTGACTTGGCTATAACTTTGGCGTCATTTGACCAATCTGCATGAAATTTTCCCCAAAAAGTGTCACGGTGGGTACTATTGTTATGGTGAGTTTAGGGGTGATCCGTGCAGTGGGGACTGAGAATTTGGGGTGCGAAATAAGGTTGCGTTTGTAATTTTAATTCCCATTGGAGCCTACAGCCTGAACCTCTGAACGGACTTACACCAAATTTGGCAGGGAGGTAAATGTTGGTTCAAGGAAGTGCCTTTTGCTTATTTTGTGTAATTCCATTCAGTTGTTGTTGAGAAATGTAAGTTTAAAATTATAGTGATATCTCTGGTCGCAGATCTTTCGCAGTAGTTTCACAATGAATCGCGAATGCACGCGCTAAAGGGAATGCTCTGATTAGCTGGATGCCAAGAAAGTTGCGGCTGCCATTTTATCTATCAGGAACGGTTCCCAGGGCTGACAATCTGTGTGAAAGCCCACATAAGGGGTCAGGGTGGAGATACTCCGACCCCATGGTTGAGAAATGGAGGTGTTAGTGACACATGTTATGTGTCCAAAATTTATTTTTTATTGCACGGGATATTCGTGAGGACGCCACGACTGCCAGCGCGACCCCCCGTGTACCATTGCGGGGACATTGCGACTATCAACCTCATCGCGAATATTGGTGGAAATATAAAAAATATATCCATGAATCATTAATATGCATTGTTATTGAGATATTGATAAATGTTTTTATAGATTTATTTATATAGTGAGTTATCTACTGTGATGGTTAGAGCTAATTATATAGTTATAATTTTTGAATGTGGTTGTGGCTATTGTATTCCTGCTTTTGCTTTTTGCGTTTCCGACGTAACCGCGGGGATCACGATTACCTACGTCATTGCAATCTCCGGCCTCACCGCGTAAACGGAAAAATGGTTTTAGAGATGGTAGTTCTAGAAATACACAAAAAAAACATGAGTTTGAAGTGTACAGTAATAAACCCTAAGTGTGTAAATTACTAGAATATGTGTGCATATATGCGTTTTCACTTTATGGAAAAGACGCAATTGTCGCAGTTAACGACGTCATTGCGACGTCCCAAATAACCGCGTTAATGGAAAATAGGGTCAAACGATGGTTTTTAAAGAAACTTAGTGTAAAAATATGAGTTTAAACATGCTGTGAAAGAAGCATGTATATAGTAATATGTGTAGTGGAATGATCAGAATTGATTATTTACATATTATTTTTGGATGTGTTGGTGGTCATTGAATGTCTGCTTTTGTTTTCCGTTTTCATGACATGTCCGCGGGGATAGCGACGTCATCGCGAATATAAAAAAAGGTAAAGAATAAAAAAATATAATGCTTATTAATCCACTGAAGAAAATACAAGCTTATAAAAAAACACCTTATAGAGCCATTTTAGATAGAAAATACAATTTAAAAACCTTAAAAATTTAATAAAAAAATCATAAGTTACATAGACGGTATAGTTGGCAAACAGAATTTGAAACACCTTAGAAATTCACAGAAAAAACAAAGGCGACAGGGGCATTATAGTTAGGAAAAAGAATTAAAAAAATATAGAAACTCATTGAAATAAAACCAAAGGTTATAGGGACGTTATAGTTAGACTGACATTTCACTCATACAAAACCAGAGAAATTAAGCAGTTATACTATAACTATAACTTGCGTCCCCGCAATGCACTGCTTATGACCTCACATATTACATCACTCATGACATGGTCAGTGACATCACTGATGACATCTCAAATGACATTATTGATGGCATCACTCATGACATCATCCACAGGATCTAAGACGCACCCACTCACACCCCCATGTAACCTTTCATACACCCACTCCAACTTCCACACTACCATTCTCGAAACCATTGACACACCCATACCAGTACTTACATACCCACTCACTGATTCATAGGTCTACAAACACATCCAATCAGTCACCCATACAGCCACATGTACATTCTCTCACTATTCAAGCCACTGATATATCTACTCATACAGCCACACAGCCACTCACACACTCTCAGTCACCCATAGAGCTACTCATATACCTCCTCACTCACCCATAGAGTCAATCACACAGCCACTTGCTCAGCTATACAGTTATGCACACACCAACTCACTTATTCCAGCAGTTGCTAAAACATACTTTCTCACCTATACAGTCACTGACACAAGCACACACTCACCCATACAGCCACTCTCACAATCACTCACTCACACATACAGTCACTTATATACTCCAACACTCACCTAAACTGCCTTTCACAGATGCAGTTACTCACCCATATACCACTGACATACCCATTCACTCACCGACACAGCCATACGCACACTCACTCACCCATACGGCCCCTCTCAGATGCTCACACGAACCCACACACACACTGATTCGCCCAATCACTCATCCATGCAGGGAGCCACACACCCCCTCACACACCCACACAGGCACTCATACACCCATCCAGGTACTCTGACAACCAATCTATAACCCATACAGCCACTCCTGTACCTACTCACCAACCCATACAACCACTTACAAACCAACTGAAAGACTGATACAGACATTCACACAAAACAGTCAGTCACTCATACATTCACTGAGACGCGTATAATCAATCACTTATACAGTCAGTCACACACCCATGAATCATCCATACAGGCACTCATACACCAACTGATTCATTAATACACCTTGGTGTATATATATTTAATACTCATAAACTTTTTAGAAACACTCACAGTAACAGGATGATGTCATCAGGGATGTCATTTGAGATGTCATGCGTGATGTAATATGTGAAGTCATACACAGTGCATTGCGGGGGCGCAAGTTATAGTTAGCTCAGCTAACTATAACTGCTGAATTTCTCTGGTTTTGTGTGAGTGAAATGTCAGCCTAACTATAACGTCCCTGCAACCTTTGTTTCTTTCAGTGAATTTCTGAGTTTTTAAAAAAATTTATTTTCTAACTATAACGCCCCTGCAACCTTTGGTTTTTTGTGTGAATATATATATATATATATATATATATATATATATATATATATTAAAAATAAACTCTCCCCTTCTTTTCCGTTGCTCTGGAATGTTGACTTGCTCCCCTGCTCATCCTTTGTTTATTATTTTAATTTTTTTCTTTTTCTGAGTGTCTATACATCTGCTCTTTTCTGCAAGGCCTTCTTTCCTATACTATGCACTTTTGTTTACTCCAAGATGGATGTCCACTATCTTGGACAAGTAAATTAAAAGTGAACGAAAAATTACCACTGCAGCACGGTGACCCATACATGCGAATGCATGGTGACACATCCGCATATATACGTCATCATGTCGGGCCACTCAAATTAAAAGAAAACCAAAATGGCCACAGCAGAATCATGATGCATTCATGTGCATACATGGTAATGCATGCTCTTGTGTCTGTCATTGAGCTGGGGCATGCCATTTTAAGGAGTGTTTTTTTACTAATGTTGGCCAGCAACAACCTTTTTTTTTTTTTTTGCAGTTGCTGTTCAGCCTCAGTTTTTAGTTTTCATGCACACTGCAATGTGCATGATCACACACTTGCTATGTTATAACTGCAATTACACAAATATAAATAATTTTTACAGGTCACATTTCATATCTTCCAAGAATACTATTAAATTGATAACTATGAATATAGTAACAGTTAATGGCTGATTATGTGCTGTGACTTATTGGTATAAACACTGTGAGGTCCTACGCATTCTGTGTGAGAGTTAAGGTTTGTCTGGTTGTTGTCCAAGTAATGGATTGCAGAAATAACTATAATTGGCTCATTTCAATTATTTTTAGGTGTTGATTTGTAACCAGAACTTCACTTTAACTGTGCTTTTACTGAGTTTCGTGGATTTTCTTCAGCGCACCTTAGAGTGTTATACATAATCAATTCTAACCATAACATAGATTTTTCATGACATTTCTGGGTTTTTGATGGTACATTACATCCAACATTTATCAAAGCATATCCCACCACAATGAGCATAGCCTTCAGTCATATGCTGCGTGGGTTGGATGCAAGGCCTGATATACTACACCGTCTTCTATCAAAGTATAACATACCCCATTGCACATGGTCTTCAACTGTGTGCAGCTGGACTTGAGCACATGAGGTGGCCCTCAGCTACGCACTGTGCCCAACCTGCTGCACATACACAACCCCCACTGCACATAGGCTTTCAGTCATGGACAGTAGGGGTCCGCTGCAGGACCTGGGCCGAGCTGCTATCAGTAGCCAACCCCAACAGAGCACCGTCTTCATTTGGGCCTGGCAATTTTTTTTTTTGTGTAAATTTCTTTCTATCATTAGATTTTTTGAAACTTTTTTTTAATTTCTAAAGTGTTTGGAACCTTCTGGGGTTAGTAGATCTAAAAGCAGGCCCACCAGTGATCCAAGAGCCCTTCTCGCAGGATTCATGGACCCTAAGACAGACTCAAGGACCTTGAAACTGAGCTACAAGTTCACAAACCCTGTTTCATGGTACAAAAAACCCTTCAGAAAAATGTAATTGTTTTTCTCATTTCAACCCCAGCAACGTCCTATTCTGGCCCCCCATCTGAGCCTGGCGGTTAGGCAATGCTTCAGTTTTCAGGAAGTGAGAGCCAAGCCACATGTCCTATAATGGAGTTTGCAACAGATTTTTCTATGTAGTGGTCAACTAATGAGAGGCTTTGGGTCTGCTGACTTAGCTTTCTGTCCGCAATTAATTTTATCTCAGTGAACCCGGGTTCTTAGACTAGCTACGGACAAACGATAAGGTATCTTTAACTTTTTTACTTTGAAGTCCACCACAACATTATTGCAATACCAATTTCTCAAAACCCACTGAACGTATTTATCTCAAATCAACCAAGGAACTTTCTTGAGTGAAGTTCTAACTGTATGCCAAGATCTAAAAAGGAGTAGCTGTTTACAAATAGAAATTGTATGCAGATGTTCAACTCTTATGATTAATTGTTGGTGCAAATAAAGGTGCATACAAGGGGCCAATCCTGCCCAACCCCGTCTACTATCCATATTGCAAAGGAGACATCCCTAATATTTATCTTTGCAAAATGCTAAGATTAAACAATCTACTTAAATCAGGTGGACAGCCCTTTAAAGGTCATTTATCAGGATTAACTTCTCTCCATGCAGTGAAAAAAGACTTCTTTAATCATCAGCTCTCCATCTTTGTCCACATCTATGTGACAGATAAAAAGACTATGGAGGGGTAGAGCCCACCCAATTAGTGAATATGATTTAAGAGGCGAGAATTCAGTAGGTCGGTCACTAACCCCACAATTCATATATCCACCTTGTAAATTAGTGACCTGCACATTATGCATGATTTGCACAGATCTTTGTAGCATATTTTACTCTGCGCAAATCTTTGCAAATTGTTCACTGTAGGAAATTTGGTTTTTGATTCAGGGGGTGAAGACCCTTCTCATGCAACAACCACAATCCCTGTCAGGGTGAACCAAAACGTCACAAAATTTACCTGTGTTTAACCCATTGATAGCTTGACACAAAAGCATTCAGGCTTAGAGGCAAGGTGTAAAGTATATCAGCAGCACACAAACATTAATAAAGTGTAAACACATCACAAGAAAAAACCACACCAATTTAAAATAATAAAGTAAATGTTACTATATAAACCGATACCAGAATGACAAAAACTCCAATCAGTAGAACCGGAGATATGCAATTTCAAAGTTTTAGGTAGGTAAAAGCACAAAGCATCGCTCGTGATCATCTGGTCGTGCTAGAGCGGGTGAAAGTCAGAGGTTCAGGCCGACAGCAATGGAGCGCAGGCCGAGTACAGAGACTAGGTTAGTTCTGCTGAAAAAAGTGACCTTCTCACACGAAGAGTCCAGTTTCTTGTGGAGAAGGCTCCAAGGAGCAGGAAGAATGTCGCAAATGGTTGCCACTGTAGCTCAGAGAGCAGGCCTGACATCGCAGATGGTCATCGCTATAGCGCAACATCCAGTTGGGCATTGTGGATGGTCATTGCTAGAGCTTTGCATTTGTAGTCACCGCAGGCTGTCATTGCTGTAGCGTAAAGTGCAGATCTCGCATTCCTGGTCGTTGCTGGCGGTCGCTGTAGCACAAAGAGTTGGGCTCACCGGAGCTTCATGTTGGCAATCATCGCGGGCGGCAAACTCTTGGCCAGATGCAGTTGCAAAGAGTCCAAAACTTTGCGATTTCACCTTTCTTGGCAGAGTAGTACACTCTGATGCCAGAGAAGGGTCCAGGACCTGGGGAGGCACCTCTTGGGAATCAGGGAGACACTCTACCAGAGGTCAGCAGGGATTAGGCAGGTCCAGTTGCAGCAGGTCAGGTGGGTAGTTGTAGGGGGGCCTCTGGAGCTTGTTGTGCTCAGAACAGGATGCCAGCCAGCTAACCCTTGAAGTCACTCTGGTGGTCCTGGCTTTAAGGAGCAGGTCAAGGCTTCCTTCTTCAGGCAGCAGTGCAGTCCTTCCAGCAGCAGGGAAGTCCTTTTTTTGAGTCTTCCACGGTTCTAGAAGTGACCTGATGAGTGGTTCAAGATGTCCAATATTTAGACCTAGTGCCAGCCTTTGAAGTGGGAGGACTCCCAATACTGCCCTCACATCTGGTTCTGAAACTACCTTCCCCTGTCATGGCTCCAAGTAGGGTTATAAAAGGCTGGAGTGTGTGTGCTGTAGCCAGCTCTTTGAAATATAAGTGGGACAGCAAACAACTCCACCGCAACCTTACTGGCAGGATGGGCCATCCTGCCAACACACAGTCACACTTTGTCTCACTGTCTAAGACTAATACATAAAGGCCAACTGCCAACTAATCAGTCATGTGACACAGCACACAGGCAGCAGGCACCAAATGGTCAGGACAAGAAAATATCAACATTCTAAAAGTGTCATTTTTAGAAGTGTAACTTAAAATCCAATTTTACCAATAAAGAGGTTTTTAAATTACAATTCATTTGAGTGTAAACATATTTTTCCTATCTGCTCCCAAACTTCATTTTTTTCACTTGTTAAGTGTAATAAGGTAACCAAATGTTATCCTACGGGAGAGATAGGCCATGCAATTGTGAGAAACAACTTTACGAGTTTTTCACTACCAGGACATGTAAAACGTAAACCCACTTGTCCTACCTTTTAAATACAATGTATCCTGCCCTATAAGCCTTTGGGCCTACCTTAGGGGGGACTTACATGTATTAAAAAGGAAGGTTTAGGCCTTGCAAAAGGTTTATTTTGCCAGGTCAAAATGGCAATTTAAAACTACAGGCTACAGTGGCAGGCCTGAGACATGTTTTAAAATGCTACTTGGATGGGTGGCACAATGAGTCATGCAGTCCCACTAGTAGCATTTAGTTTACAGGTCCTAGGTATATGGAGTACCAATTACTAGGGACTTACAAGTAAATTAAAAGAGCCAATTAGGTGTAGGCTAATTGTAACATGTTTAAGGGAGAGAATACAACGCACTCAAGCTAAACTCGGACATGACCGAAGTACTCATCCTGGGACCCGCCCCCTCAGCCTGAGACGACTCCTGGTGGCCTGCTGCACTAGAAACCCCTCCCACCCCTACAGATCACGCACGCAACCTCGGCCTCATACTGGACTCCTCACTCACAATGAACCACCAAATCAACGCAGTATCTTCATCCTGCTTTCACATGCTCCGCCAGCTTCAAAAGACATTCAGATGGATCCCCATAGAATCCAGAAAGACGGTCACCCACGCACTCATCACCAGTAGACTTGACTATGGTAACGCACTCTACGCGAGTGTCACACAGAAACAGTGCAGGAAACACCAGAACATCTGAAATGCAGCAGCCAGACTGGTCCTCAACATCCCCCGCCGCAGCCACATAACAACACCTCTGACAACTCCACTGGCTCCAAACAACAAGAGAATTACCTTCAAGCTCCTCACACATGCCTACAAAGCTCTCCACAACGCAGGACCAGAATATCTGAACCACCGCCTCACATTCCACACACCCACTATACAACTTAGCTCCGCCCAACTCGCCCTGGCCTCCATCCCACGGATCCACAAGACCAGAACTGGAAGAAGATCCTTCTCCTACCTCGCCGTCAAGACCTGGAATTCCCTGCCCCTCCACCTCAGGCAATCCACGTCGTTGACCCAATTCAGGAAGGACCTCAAGACCTGGCTCTTTAAATGAACCTCCACACCCAGATGGATCAGAAGCCACACCCCCCCCTCCCCCCCCCCAACGCCTTGAGACCCTAACGAGTAAGTAGCGTGCTATACAAACTCCTTATTGATTGATGAATTGATTGACGTTAGCACTGGTTTGCAAGTCCTAAAGCGAAAAAAACACCAAATTCAGCAAAACAGGACAGGTGAAGTCAAAATGTTTGATTTCCACCCAAGGGTGCCAGGTCTAACAGTCACAAATTATGTCTGACACTTCACATCAAAAAATAAAAAAGGTGTTGCAATTGCTAGAAATCAATTAGCCTATTTTGAAAAGCAAATCAAACTGTAAAAAAGAGCAATATTACAAATGCCCATATATGTAAAAAAATAATCTACACCTGTATTGACAATCATCCATTATGTATTTTAAAATATTTGTTTTATCCATAGATATTTATGCTTTTGTTGGATGTTTAATGATTGGTGCCAGCCACTGTGACTGGCAGTGTGGTATATCTGACTGACAAGCTCGCCACCTCCAGAGGTTCTTGGCACATGTGCAGCCAGGACACATCAGGAGATGAAGAAGTGCAAAATGAAAACATAAGGCAATAGGCCTTCTCCATTTATGCACGCAGGATGCGGAAAAACATTCTTTTGTCAATCAGGAACTGCCCACCTAGCTGAAGACACACCTCTTTAAAGAACACAACATCACTACACAGAACAGTCCGCCTCCGCTATCAGGACACAGAGCTTTCTCTTTACTCACAAACTGACAGCATCTTTGCCTTTGACCTTGAACAGGTCTCTGCTGCCTTTTGCAAAAGTTCTTCATGCTATAAAAATATTACAGACATAAAAATACATTTGAAATGTTGATATTAAATGCATTAATTTGACACAAATGACCCTAACTGAAAGGGTTTTTCTAAAACGGAATGTAATTGAAACAATTTAATGGTGGGTGGCAGGCAATGTTCCCTCTAAATATTTTTCTCTGTGTGCGCAAAATAATGTATGCAGGCAAGCTTTTCTTAGCTTTGTATACATGTGAAAATAGCTGTCAAAATGTCCTGAATAATGTAGGGGTTAGGTAAAGGGTTCTTCCAAGATATCTTAAAAGTGCTGGCAATAGCGTTATAAATATGTTCTCTTCTGCCTTTAACTGGGGTCCGTTAATAAGCATTAGGACATTCTTTTTGTGTGAAATGACTTTGTATTGAAAGAGTATTTAGAAGATGTAGATAGAACAAGTTGTGGTCACTCTAGAAAACGTTGATTTACAGAGAGAGCGGACCAGTACAAGTAAAAATGGTTATCATTAGGAAGAGTACTGTATACTAAATTGTTCTGATGCTTTTTCTCTCGCTGTGTCTGACCATCTAACAGTTTGGAATTTTTGCACAATAATTTTCATAAAGAAGAGTAACTGCATTATAGGCAGTCAACATTTAAACTCCCTTAAAGGCAATGGATTCTAAAGTAAATTGCTCCTCCTCCACATAAATAAATTAGCTAGTTTTAACCAGCATGCAAATATTTTTAGACGTGATCAGAGACTGCAATAAACAGTCATTAGTTGTGAAAATCACTATAAACTAGGAACAGATTTACTCAGGAGAAAACTCAAGAGTGATCATAAATAGTGTATGTATAGTATATTATCTCTACTATAAATACAGTCTAGGTGGCTTCGAACCTACATAGCCACTATTCAACGAACATCATCTACCTTGTTACAAAGCTGTGCACAATATAGACGTATTCACAATCCTTAGTACAATGTTTCCTACACCACAGTTATTGCACATCCAGCGTTCTGAGGTTCAAGTACACTATTACTTGGTCCAACTATTCCCTCCAAATCTGAAACCAGAAATAGCATGTTTTTAAACATGTGACTTGAATTTTGGATTAAAATGTGTTTCAAAGTGCATGTACACGTGAGTGCAAATAATGTTCTTGCTATGGATAAGAATATATTGTATTCCAGTATGTAATTGCTCCAAACTAGATGGATGCATTTTGAATGTATGCAGTGTGAAACATTAGGTATAACGTCTATGTTGAAAACCTCTCACCACACGAACCAAACACGAGATGCAGTGCACTTATCTACAACTAGAGCACTTTATCTGAAGCATTAACAAGCAACATATTTCATGAAAATCAAAATGTCCAGAAGTGGTTCAGAAATAGGATCCTGTGCTGATCTCTTAGACAGGACACAGTGTCTGAGGGTGTGGGGCCGAACGGAGATGGTGTAGGATTTCAGGGGAGGCAGCATTTTTCAAGGACCTTTGCTGTAAAATCAAACCCTCAAATTGCTTGATCGGCTCCAATCACAAAAGTGATCTCTTTCATTACTATCTATTGAATGGGCGATGCAATATAGGGCATAGCGTAAGAGAGAGAGAAAGCGAATACGACCATGGTGTTATACGAGATCAATGTGTTTCTAAATGTATTTTCGCTTTGATCATCAATTGTGAATGCAAGTAGTAATATTGGGCATTTATCTCTGATAATTTGAGGGTGATATTGCAAAGGACTATGGGTACATTGATGTATCTGTACAGAATATAGGCACATCTATAGTGCTTAGATGTCAGAATCTTAGGACACAAGCATAGAAGGCCCCTGTCCTGTTTGGGAAGGAACGTGCACTAAGTTCCTAGAAAGCATTTCCATTGTGCTGATGCTCGCAGGAAAAAACATGTGTGCATAAGCTATTTCTGCTCAAGCGCGCACCTTGCAGGGAATATAGGTTGCAGGCTCTGATTTCTATTCTTTTTTTCATTTCCTCCAGTGTAGGCAGTGTTGAGTCGGTATGAGTCTGGTAGTTACTATGGGCCATATGTACAAAACCTTTTTTGAAGTTGCAAACGGTACTATTTGCAGAATCGGGCCATTTGCAACTGCAAAAAAGTGTTTTTATATGTACAAAAGCCAAATTGAGAATCGCAATATGGGTTCGCGAATCGTACTTGGAAGTGGTGTGTTTAAGGTGTCCCTTCCTAACACCGATTTGCCGTGGTATGTATGAATGTTTTACAACCAAATTACGGTCGCAAAACATACATTTTTTATCAAAACCTTAGAGGAGGTGGCAACCATTTGGAAATCAGAAGGGATCCCCAAGGGACCTCTTCCTCTTTGTGAATGTTGATACAAATAACCACTGTCTACTCTTAAAAATGAAACTTCAATGTTTCATTTTTTTCTTTTAAACATGTCAGTCAGTCAGTCAAAATCACTTTATTCGGTTAATTAAAACCATAAAAGCATTCTACAGAATAAAAAGGTTAAAAACAGTAATATGACATAAGCTTACACCAAGAATAGTACGCAAGTTTCATAATCAAGGTAAACAAACAATTCATCAAGTACAACTTTAAAATCGATTATATAAAAAAATAATTGCTATGTTCTAGATCATGGGAGTCACTCTCACTTTTTTTTTCCTTATTCTAACTACTGCTGTTAAAAAACTCACTATGTTAAAAGTTTCCCAGACATTGGTCAGCATCTGTAAATATATAAGCGCTGGTTTCGCCTGTAAAAATCCTTTGCCCTTTAAAATTGGAAAAATAAAACGTTTCCGGCTGTGCAAAAAATGCTCACAGAACAAGACAAAGTGCAATGTGTCCTGGGTGGAGAAATTATCACATGTGCAGACACCCAAGTCCTCCTCCCTTCTCCATCCCTGAGGTTCAGCAAGTAAAAAATGTAACTGATTCAGCCTAAATCTTACTAAGAGGAAACGATGATTCGGGTTGGTTACAACATTTAAATAGGGTTCAATTGCACAAGAGGTTTTTAACAATTGATGGGCACGTACCGTTGGTTTTACCAGTTCCCTGGCCTCTCTTTCCATAAGTGCCATATATAGGTAAGATTAAACAGGTCACATTTTACTTTAAGGAAAACAGGCTGCAAAAAAAAAAAAAGAAGATTGCTTTATTAAAAAGCAATCACAGACATGGTGGTCTGCTGACCCCAGCAGGCAACCGTCCCTATAATGGCTGCAATTCCTAAAGGATCGCAAACTGCAACCTACCTCATTAATATACATGAGGTAGGTGGATTTGCGACCACCTAGGAATCGCTTAATGAAACTCTTTGTGTTTCATACATTAGGAATAGTAATTTCCTAATTGCAATTCCCAGAAAATCTCAATTAGGTAATCTCTATTTCTAAAATGCTTACATAACGCCCCTGTACAGTAAACAACTTATAAACACTATCTCATGAGTATGTTTTCTTTAAATTACAAACTCATGGTATTCATGTTGGTACTCTTACATATTTTGAAACATGCTTAGTAGGCATAACATTTTATCTGAATGTAACATCAAAGCAGATACCATGTCTGTATAGCAGAAACATCAATGTTTCTTTGATCACT
Source organism: Calotriton arnoldi (assembly GCA_963921515.1). Taxonomy (NCBI): domain Eukaryota; kingdom Metazoa; phylum Chordata; class Amphibia; order Caudata; family Salamandridae; genus Calotriton; species Calotriton arnoldi. The sequence continues at coordinate 369,856 of CAWUFW010005809.1, forward strand.
CAACATCTGTATCTCATAAAATACCTTCAGAAGTAATCTAAGATAAAGCTTCTAAAAGATCTGCAGATCTGTGCACATTTGGTACAAAGTTCTCAAAGTTTGTCTGCAGTTTCAGCAAACTATCTATAGTTAATAGGACCAAGTACATTTTTCTATAACCCTTGATGAATGTTGTATTAACTCCAGTAGTTTTTCTTGGTTTCTCAAGAGTGCATTCCTCAGTTGTAGAATGGAGGAATACAGCAAAAAGATAACTTTCATTACAGCTGTATCTTACCCTTAAAGTGAAGAGAATGGGACAGAAAAGTCCTCTGCATGGTAAAAGACATGTACCCCTGCCCTGAGTGCCCAACTGTACTGTTGTCTGGATCATGGATCACACATGTCTGCCATGACATTGACCACGGATTGCGGTCTTGTTGGACAGGGAGGGGCACTCAAAGCAGTACGCTCATAGTGGTGGAACACTACTTCATTCACCAAGAGTTAAGCAGCATACGGTGTAGTGATCAATAGAAGTAAACATGTCCTTTTTAACATGTGTCACTGGAGTGAGGCACATAAGCTCACTCACCTTTTTTAAAGTTCTGCTGCTGTGTGCATTACTCACCCTTGGCCTACATTAGTTAGATGTAGAGTGCTGCATAGCACAGGAGTGATGACTCTGTGCTGGATGTATGATTGCCTAGGAAGGGTACAGTACAGGGACAGAGCAGCATTCTGCAGTACAACCATGGTTAGTGCATGTATTGAGTGTATGCATGCCACTGAAGAATACATTACTTGAGAGATGTAGTACTTTTTAGTGCGTGCACAATGAAAGCATGTGCTGGGTGTATGTGTGCTTGCGAGAAGTACAGTACGTTAAGCGTGAAGTGTTGTACAGCATACGCATGGTGAGTGTGTGTGCTGCCAGTGTGTTTGTTTGCAATTAGCACACCATGGCACAATACATAAAGGATACAGTACTGAGCAGTGTTCTGGATGTATGTGCACCTGGGGTGGCATAATACATGGAGGTAACAGTACTAGACAGTATGAGCGCAAATGGGCCTGCAAAGTTACATTGCATGGAGGACCTTGGGTTCCATTCTGAGAAGCTCAACCCTGCTTGGTGAAGATATGAGGAATAGAGGAATCCCCCATACAGATTTGTGGAATGCTACTTACTATGAACTGGGTGAGACACACTGGAGTAATGCAGAGACTGACTTCCCCTGTATACTTCAAAAGGGTGATCTTTGATTCAGTGATAGATCACAAGGAAGGGATATGGACACATCTCAGGAAGGGAGATGGGTCTACTAAGGGAATCATAAACAGTAGACCTTGGAGCCTGGGATCAGTCTTATAAGGCACATATCACTGTGGCTGGCATGCAGGTGTGAACTCTAGTCATTCCCATGACCTCTGTTGTGGGACTATTAGCTTTGGAGTCTCTCCAGCTGTGACAGACAGCCTTTGAAGAGGAAGAAGAGAGAGAAAGGTGTTCACTTCAAATGAAACAGAATCCCAACACAAAACCTCAAATACCCATACCCTAAATCACATTTGGTGTCTGGAAATAGACTATAAGAAGGGAAGCATCTAGAGGTGCTGCGGAAGAAGGGGAAGCTATGACCAGGACTTGAGGATAACACCTGCTTGTCTCCCTGCTGGGTGAGGGGACAGCACACAGGGAAACAAAGGCCACCTGCCCTTGAACCTGGAGCAGGTTAGACGGCGTCAGGCTGTCAGGTATTTAATGCTGACATAACCTCCTGCTGAATGCTTGCTTGGCACTATTTCTAATCTTTTTAATTGTTTTAACTTGCTTACAGACTGTTTGGCAGCATTTGGGCTTACCTCACTTCCTTGGTCTGCCGCTGCATTTTGCCTATTGTTGCAGAGGGAAGTGGGCGTCATTTCCTCTCTCTCCTCCCCACTTCCTGTGGGCTTGCTCACCCCGTGGTGGGTTTACGCTCTAGTTTTCTTCTGGCCTAGCCTATTTAAGATCATGCTGGGTCGGACCCGCAATGGTTAGACGGCCTCAGGCTGTCAGGTATTTAACGCTGACATAACCTCCTGATGAACACTTGCTTGGCACTATTTTTAATCTTTTTAATTGTTTTAACTTGCTTACAGACTGGCAGCATTTGGGCTTACTTCACTTCCTTGGTCCGCCGTGGCACTTTACGGATTGTTGCGGAAGGAAGTGGGTGTCATTTCCTCTCTCATCTCCCTACTTCCTGTGGGCTTGCTCGCCCCGTGATGGGTTTACACTCTAGTTTTCTTCCGGCCCAGCCTATTTAAGATCATGCTAGGTCGGACGTGCAGCGGATGCGCACAGGGGGCGTGCGGCGCCAAAGGCAAGCCCGTCTGCGCCCATCCGTGCCCGGACTGCACCTTGTGCCAGGAACCCTGGTCCTCCCGTAATAGATCTTAGTAAGCCCCTCACCAACTCTAAAGATCAGCTTTTTGGGCTACAGAGGCATGGAGATCTCCAGTGCCACCTCATAAACCTGGATGCTGATACAGCCAGTCAGCCGCATGTTTGCCCCACCTGTAACTTTCAGTTCCCTCAGGTTAACACCTGTAATATTCCCGCAGAGGATCATTCTCTCCTCTCTACTCCCCTGGAGAAATCCTTTTTGGGCTATCTCATCAATGCCAGATCCCTAATTAAAAATAAAGTGGAATTCTGCGACTTTGTCTCTCTTCATACACCTGACTGGGATTTCATCACTGAGACTTGGGCCAGGGACTGCTCTGGACCTGACCTGGTCAATGCAATCCCTTCGGGATATGCATTATAATGCTTTGATAGGGTAGGGAGAATGGGAGGGGGACTAGGCATTCTGTTCAAAGATTCCTACTCCTGCTACACTGAGCCATTAACGACTTCCTCCGATCCCTATCAGGCATTATATTTTTCACTAAAAATACTTTCTACTGAAAGCTTTGCTGGAATCGTGACCTACTGTCCCCCCGGGCCAAGATCAATGTTTAGTCAGGATTTTACTAATCGCATAGAACTTTACCTGGCAAAACTTAACTTGACACTGATGGAGCAGGGAAAATAAAAAATGTAACCCCTAACAAAATTTATAATTAATTAAATAAAATGTTCGTTTAAATGTATTAATCAACACTGTATGTATGGGAAGGGTAACATGCCAAAAATGTGTGCTAAATAATCTATTAATGGATGTCCGTGTGTCTAATTATAACGTAAAATTAAATGCGTACTAATTAAAAGTAAATGCATGTTTGTGCTTCATAGAAATAAAACGTGTCATTGCAAAAACAATAGTGATGGTAAGTAAGGAACAGCTTAAATGTTGCTTTCTGCTAGGTAATAACTAATTGGGGTACGTAGACGACGGGAGGGAAACGAAAGGGCTATTTTTCTCTATTTTAATTATGTTTTGTTTGCCTCAAATTAGTGCTTCTAAAAGTATAACCGAGTGGCGATATAAAATGGCCGCCAGTGGGAAGATGTGCGCAGGCGCAAGGGGGACACATGACACGGGATGAAATCGGAGAAAAAACCCAACCTCGTGAGGTTACTGAGACGCTAGGATGCAAGAAATGGTCAAGGCTGGTGTGACCTAATTGAACTGATAGTGTGCCATGATGATCAGCAGAAGGCCCGTGGGAAACAAGTTTAAGAGAAAGGACAATGACTGCGGAGCTCTCGAATGTGTCGAAAGAAGTTACAAATGTACTGATCGAAACGGATGAAAATGTTTAAGCGTATGGGAAAGGAAATGATCCAAGGACCCTTGAATCCAAGAGAACTTGATTAAAAGAATGAATAAGATGACATGCATGGACCAATGAAAGAAAAGCGTGCTATTAATGTTGCAACAGTTAGTTAGCAAAGTTAGAATTAGGGTATAAGAGGGCCTACTCTTAGTGGGAGGGGGTCAGTCGCGGTTGCAGTCACAGTCAGGAGAGGAGTTGGAGAGTCGTGTTGGTGGCTTCCAGTGCTGGGTGGTCCTGATCGATCCCTTACTGAGCGGGAGATGCTGAAAGACTGTTAGATGAGACGGGTTGCAGGTAGCTGATGCTGACGAGCTGAAGTTGCTGTTGCTGTCTTAATTTTCCAGTTGAGTATGAGAATCAGGCTATTTCTAATTCTTAACTTAGGTTAGAAATCATTAGGCTAAATTAGGAAGCTAGGCAGGTAATTAGGGTTTTGGCTTCATGACAAAAATTTCCTTTCTGCAATAAATTGATTATGCTTAATAAATATTTGAATTTAAGAATGAATAATTGAATAAAGTATTAAACTCTTTCTCATGCTTTTAAAAATTATATAAAATTTAAGATTCTTTAAACCCAAAATGACTCGGTGGTTATTTTCCTAAATGATTGTGACATCAGTAATTGGTTATTGTGATTCAGCTGGTCTTAATCACTATGAACTAATTTCTTACACGAATGATTCATCGACAAAACAATGAGCAGGAATATCTTAAGAAATAACTAAAAGAAAGTGACAAATTAAGGTAATAAGATATCCTGGCTCTTCCAGCGGTACATAAATGGTGTTCTCCATTTAGTTCTCATGCTTCTCCTAGGAGTACAGAATTTCATAAAGGTGTAAAGGAAATCCAGGAGTGTGCGTGTGTGTTAGGCGATGTTTATGGGCCCCATCGTCATGTGGATATGAGAAATATAGTTTGCCCCTGGATGACCTATAAGTAACCTGGGAGGAGAATAGTTTTTATTGTACGCGCTGCATCAGATTTCTTGGTAGCAGAGTTATGGTTTTCTATAGATTAGTTTAGTGATTATTGTTTATTGATTATTGATTATTTTTGATGACTAACACTATATGTTGAGTCGCGTTATGTTATATGTGAGTTTTCACGCTTCTGGGATGTAGGAAGTGGAACACGTGTGGCAAGAGAAGTCACATGGAATTTGGTACATGGTCTGAATTCATTTTGGTAATAACACAGGTTGTGTTATGTTAGGGATTTCTGTGCGAAAAGTGTGTAATTGAAATAGCAAATCACGTTTACTTGTGAAACTTTGGCCTTAATTCTCAGGAGCCTAGTCTCCACATGTGTCTTATCCCCAGAGAAACGAGTAAATTGTTTGTTTGAAAGAAGGGTAAGGTAGAGGGAAGTGCTACTTTATCGGCGAGAGTAAATAATTCTGTGGTAGGGTAGAGGTAAGCGCTGCCCACTGGAAATACAGGATTCTTGTGTAAAAGGACAAAGCTGTCACTTTGTTTAGCGAATAAGACTATGGAATTGTTTTAATTGTTGTAACTAACGGAGAAAACAGCGAAAAGAAAATTGCCGATAAATTTTGTAAAGGAGGGGTAAAGAGTAGAAGTGACGTGGAAAAGTGCCGCGCTAGGATTGGATAGTGCGCTAGTCACGTGAACACAGAGCAGGAGTGACGTAGAAAAGTGCCGCGCTAGGATTGGTTGGTTCACGGACGGTGGGAATTGTTCTGATTGGTACGTTAGTGTGAGTCGCGCTGTAATTGGTCAAAGTTCCGTACACAGAACAGCGTTAGTGTAAAGGGAAAAATAAATAGAAAACATGCCATATTACGAGTATGAAAGGGAGAGAACGTCATGGACGACGAAATTGAAGAATTTCTTTAAGAAAGACAAAAAGGTTGTGACTAGAGAGGGACAAGTAATTCCTCCGCCGAAATCAGCAGCTTCACATATGATGCTGAAATATGGATATCATACGTGCATATGGTTGGAAAATTGGGCAAAATATACAAAGAATGATGGTGCTTTGGCTTTCCCTGAGAATGGATCATTTAGTGTAGCGGTTTTGCGAAACTTGCGAGAAAAAATGTGTAAGTTGGAACCTAGACCTAGACCAACACAGTTTGAAGCTTTGACGGAATGGGAAGATGAGATGTATGAACGAGAGAGATTCAGAGGAATGAGAGATCATGAGTTTATGCCTGGAAGATTGTGGGGAGTAAATCATGAGGACAGAATAAAACGATGGAGATGTGCTAACATGACAGGAGGTTTGTTCCCAGCTTTTACAGTTGAGGAAGGGACTAAGAAAAAACGGACTGAGAAAAAGAAACATATAGAGAGAGAAAAATATATGCATGAGAGCGAAACGGATGACGAATTGCTGGAGGATATTTTAAATAGAAATCCACCTCCGTATCAGCAGAGTTCTACAGTGGTGACACCAAATGCGCCACTAATAGAGACTATGCGAAATAAAAGTCCGGAAAAGAGAATTGAAGTAAATAGGTCACAAGAACAAATAAGAACTTCTCAAAATGAAGGAATAGAAAGCGACAATGCAAGCGAATTGGCAAGGACAACAAAAGAACTAACTGAGAAAATTAGAGAATTAACGAAAAATATGGAAGCAGTTACTGTGCCTGTAACAATAGGTCCAGTAATACCAGTTTTTGAGAATCAGAAAATTGATGAACGATCTTTGGTGATTCCCTTGAGTTCACAATTTCAGAGAGAAAAGGAAAGGATGGAACAAAGTGCAAGTACAAGTAATTTGGCTAGTACTTACCGACCGAGTCCACCTACAAATTTAACGGTGAATGAATGCAATGGTAGGAAAATGCATATGGTAACAGAATCTGCAACAGAAACGCCTGAAAAGAGTGGTAACTGGATAGAACTAAATAATACACCCATAGGTCCGACTCCTGATGAGTTGAATGAGTGGATGAAAGCTTTTAAAATAAAAGAAACAGAAGAAAAACCATTAGATGTGATCAGATTAAAAATAGATATGGAAGAATTAATTCTAGGAACGATTGGTACCGAAAAGATAAAAAATTATCAGGATGATGAAATAATGTTTCTGTGCAAAAGTATAACATGGAGGGCAAAGAATTTACATGACAAACTAGAAGAAGTGGCTAGTGAGATTGGAATAGATTTTGCAAAGGTAAAAACGTTGCAGAAACCATACAGAGTAGACTTTTGTGAAAAAGATATTGAAAATTTGAACACGGCAGGAAGGCTGACACAGATAAAGGAGTTAATTGTGTTGTTGAGAAAATGGGGTGATGTGGACAGATGGAAGGTTAGATGGACAAAGAAGAATGAGAAAAGTACAGACAAAGGTTCATTGGCTTTTATGATAACTGAAAAAGAATCTGTTGTCAAAGAATACCCCATGAGAGAAACTCCAGGTGGTAGTTACGTGCATGTTCCCTGGACTAGGCAGGACATACTGTCATTTACCAATGACTTTCCAAAGTTAAGAGAGAAACCAGTTGAGTGGTACCGACAAGTAGAGAGGTTTGTAAAAGTCTCAAAAGTGTTGTGGATAGATTTAGATGGATTGTTTGACATAGTGGTACCAACAGATTTATGGTCCGAATGTAAGATTACAGTTGACTGGCCAACTACAGAATATCCAAGAGATCCTAAGACAGGAGCTCCAGGTCCTGATGTGATGAAGAAGTACGATAAGGTGATTACCTTTTTGAAGAATAAGATTCCTCCTAAAGAGACAGATTGGGTTAAAATTGATAGAACTACACAGGAAAGTAAGGAGTCTGTACATGCATATTATGAGCGACTGTTATTGGTTTTCAAGCAGTATAGTGGTTATGAGGAGTTGAGTGAAAAGGACATGAGTCATTTTGTATACCGATTTGTGTTTGGCCTGAAACCAGAAATAAGCGATATGATTAAGCAACACATGATAAACTGGCAGAATGGAAGTGTAGATAAGGTACTGAGATATGCTAAGTATTGTAGTGATGAAATAGAGAGTAAACAACGTAAGTTGAAAGAAAAGGCAATGTGGGCACAAGTGAAGGTGGCAGAAAAACAAGAAGCTCAATTGGACAATAATAATGGAAACGAATCAGGACAGAATAAAATGCGACCAAACATAGGTAAAGGAAAGGGTCAAGTGAGTCTAGAAGAGGCAAAGAAGAAATGGCCATGTCATAATTGCGGAAAATTAGGGCATTGGAGAAACGAGTGTAAGTTCCCACCTAAACCTAATCCGGAACATCAATCATTAACTCCACAGGTGCAGAATGAGGTAGTTGTTCAACAAAGTCAGGTGCCGCAACCACCACTTCCCAACACTGTTAACCAGCAAAGATACAGTACAGAAACAGGATTCTACGGAGGAGAGCAGGTAACACAGTTGCCGCGAGCAGCTAACATTTCTCAGTATTGGTTGCGTCAGAGTGAGGATGACCCGGATGAAAGATTCTGACGGTGCGCAGGAGAGGGGAAAGAGTGCGTGCTTGGCGCAACTCTAGAGGTAGATCAGTCTGGTCCCTTTGTGGATGGAGAAGTGAATGGTGCAAACGTAACATTCCTTGTCGATACTGGAGCTACCCGTTCTACTGTTAGATCAGTGGAAATTCCAAACCTTCCTCTCTCAGGTGAATACATCCAAGTGGTAGGAGTAGCCAATCAGCAGATTAAAACCCCACTTACTGAATTGGTGGAAGTAAAAATTGGTTCTTTTAGCAAAATGCATAAATTTGTAGTGTGCGATTGTAGTCCTGTAAATCTTTTAGGTCGTGACCTTTTATGCAAGATGAATTGCACAATTTATTGTACGCCAGATGGAATAGGTTTTCAGACTTCAGATGAAGATGTTCTGTATAAAGTAACTTTGATGAATCAGGAACCTGAAACGAATGGTTTGTTTCCTGCATTTGATGCAGAAAAACTTCCAGAAGAACTAAAAGGTGCAGTAAAAGAAAGTGTGTGGGATTTTTCAGGAGAAGACATTGGGTTAATGAGAGAAGTTGATCCCGTAAAAGTGACAGTGAAAGAAGGGATAACTTATCCGAACACGCCACAGTACAAATTAACTCCAGAAATAATTGAAGGAATAACTCCTGTGATAAATAAGATGATTGAACAGGGAATTCTAAAAGAAATCATGAGCAGTCCATGTAATTCACCTATTATGGGACTGAAAAAGCCAAATGGAACATATAGAATAGTACAGGATTTGAGAAAGATCAACAAAATAGTTGTACCATGTTGTCCAATAGTGCCAAACCCTGCAGTAATTCTATATCAAATTCCACATGAAGCTGAGTGGTACACTGTGATAGATTTGTGTCACGCCTTTTTCTCTATTCCTTTGCATCCAGATAGCCAGCCATTATTTGCATTCCGGTTCGGAGAGCGTATTTTGGCATGGTGCCGAATTCCTCAGGGGTATACAGAAAGCCCCTCAATCTTTAATCAGATTCTAAAGAAATCTCTGGAAGATTTAAAAATGCCAGAAAAATCAGTGATGGTGCAGTATATCGATGACCTATTGGTGGCATCGAAAACCAAAGAAGCATGTGTAAGTGACACAATTGCTTTACTGAACCATTTAGAGAAAAGAGGACATAAAGTGTCTCCTTCAAAATTACAGTTTTGTCAGAAAGAAGTCCAGTATTTAGGGCATAAAATTGAGAAAGGAGTACGAAAAATAGCGACAGAAAGAGTAAGAATGATTCAAGGAATGAGAGCACCAATGACTCAGAGAGAGGTAAGAATGTTTTTGGGAATGGTTGGATATTGTCGACAGTGGATAAGTGGTTTCTCTTTGATTGCAAAACCCTTACAAAAATTGACCAAGAAAGATGTAAAAGACCCTTTTGAGTTAAACAAAGAAGAAATGAAATCTTTCAAAGAATTGAAAAAGAAACTGTGCGAGGCCCCTGCTTTAGGCATGCCTGATTATGAGAAGGATTTTGAATTGTACTGCAGTGAAAGAGATGGATGTGCATTTTCAGTACTGGTACAAAAACACGGGACCATGAAAAGACCAATCGCTTATTTTTCAGCTGTTTTAGATCCTATAGCAAAAGCATTGCCTGGATGTCTGAAAGCAGTTGCTGCTACTTGTGTAAGTCTGGAACAAAGTGAAGGTATAGTGATGGGGTATCCACTGAGAGTATATGTTCCCCATTCGGTAGAAATTCTTTTGACAAGAACAAAAACACAGTACATGACACATAGTCGGCTGACTAAGTACGAAAAAGTCATCTTGAGCGCTGAAAATGTGACCATAGATAGATGCATGAATGTAAATCCTTCTACATCATTACCAGATGAAGAAAGCATAATTGAACAAGACGAAGTAGATCATGATTGTCTGAACGTGCTGGAATATTGCACAAAACCAAGAGCTGACATAAAAGATGAACCGTTAAAGGAATCTGATTATGTCATGTTTGTGGATGGTTCATGCTTGCGTACAAAAGAAGGAGTGTTAAGCGCAGCTTACGCAGTATGCACAGTGGCAACTGTGATGGAAGCGTCTTGTCTGAAAGGAGTTAGGTCTGCCCAAGTTGCGGAACTAATTGCTTTGATTCAAGCATGTAAATTGGGGAAAAATGTACGAATCACGATTGTGACCGATAGCCAATATGGTTTCGGCATCGTACATGATTTCGGTCAGATTTGGTCACAAAGAGGATTTTTGACATCTGCAGGAACACCTATCAGAAATGGAGATTATGTTAAGAAACTGCTTGAGGCGATACAGTTGCCTAAACAAATAGCTGTAGTGAAGTGCAAGGCGCATAAGAAAAACGAAGATTACATAGCGGTCGGCAATAATTATGCTGATGAGATCGCTAGATATTGTGCGGAAAACATGGCGTCCCTGAACAAAAATAGAGAAAGGGAGCATGTCTCTTGTCCTTTGCTTTTCACTAATACTGTCGAAACATGGGATGAAGTAAGGCAGTTACAAGAAACAGCAAGAGATGAGGAAAAAGATTACTGGATAAAAGCAGGATGTAGAAGACAGGAAAATAATGGTGTGTGGGTATACAGAGATGAAAGACCAGTTATGCCTGATAGCATGATTGCAGACATGGCACGGATGTACCATGGACAAGCTCATATTGGGAGAGATGCAATGATCAGACTTTTTAGACAAACCTGGTATAACCCAAAATTCAGAGCCATTGCTGAAAGTCTTTGTCAAAGATGTCTTATTTGTCAACAGTTTAACCCAGGAAGAAAAACAGTAGTGAGTCTAGGAACAATAGGACGAGAAGGAGGTCCATTCACTAGAATGCAGTTAGACTTTATCGAGATGCCCCCTAGTAACAGACTAAGATATGTTCTAGTGGTCGTCTGTTTGTTCTCTCGTTGGGTGGAGGCATACCCCACAAGAAGGAATGATGGAACAACAGTGGCAAAACTTATGCTGCGAGAGTTCATTCCAAGGTATGGTTTTCCAGTCACGGTTGAGACAGATAGAGGAACACATTTTCAAAATGAGTTGATCCAATTGATTTGTGAAGCATTGAGTATTAAACAAAAACTACATTGTGCTTACAGACCAGAGGCTTCTGGGGTAGTAGAGCAGATTAATGGAACAATTAAAAACAGATTGGGAAAAATGTGTCAAGCTACAGGACTCAAATGGCCGGATGCACTGCCTCTTGTTCTGATGACCATCAGAAGCATCCCTGAAAAGAAAACTGGACTCAGTCCTCATGAGATGATCATGGGACGAGCAATGAGACAAGCACACGTACCTGTCAACAAGTTATTAACTATAACTGATGATATAGTACTGGATTATTGCAAGGGACTGGCTGATGTGGTGCGTTCTGTGTTTCATCAGGTTGGACCGGATGCGACCACTCTTGAAAGAAAACCAGCCCACGATTTGAATCCAGGAGACTGGGTCCGCATAAAAGTCCACAGGAGAAGAAACTGTCTAGTTCCTCGTTGGGACGAGCCACGACAGGTAATCCTGGTGACAACGACTGCCGTCAAGTGTGCAGGAGTGAAAAACTGGGTTCATGCCAGCCACACAATCAGAGTTCCAGAACCTACAGATCGACATGTGAGTCGGCGTCTGGAAGTGTGGGATAAAAGTTTAACGGCTGGGACAACAAAGATAAAAGAAAGGGTGCCAGAACTTGAAGATCGACCTGAAAGTCGACATCTGGAAACCCCAACTGCAAGTACCTCTAAAGAAGAAGAAGAAGAAGAAGAAGAAAGAAATTCAGAAATTCCAGAACTTGAAGATCGACCTGTAAGTCGACATCTGGAAATATCTGACACAACTTCAGACTCTGATGATTCAGTTGAAAATCGTGAAGAATTCCTAAGGAAAACTTGGGGCTATAAACCAATTAGAGAAGAAACTGAGCAAGAAATTGAGTTAGATGAACAACCAAGTACAAGTTATGGTGGAAATCCTTCAGAAACAATTTTAATAGATGAAGTAGGGAAAGAAGTACACAAAAAGTTAGAAAATCGAGAAGAACCCCGAGGAGCAATAGGGACAGATAGAGAAACAGAAGAACAGGGAAATTTAGAAGCAGAAAAGGAGAAAAACACCAAAGCGGAAGAACCCCGAGGAGGGACAGTAATAAGGGAAAACAAAAAGGAGAAGACAGATCCACCAGTAGGAGATGACGAGATTATAAGTTTCAAAATAAGAGACAATAGTGAAACAGTTGAAACAGAAACAGAAGAAAGTGGAGGAGAGGAAAAAGCAAAAACTGAATCAAGAAAAAGAAATTGGAAATCAGAAAGAGAAGAAAGAGAAAGTGAAACCAAAAGGCCAAGAAAAGGAGATAATTGGCCCAACAGCTATGTAAGAAAATTGAGATATAGAATAATAAGAGCGGGAGACGAAGGTGCTGAACAAGTAAATGAAGTAACAAGTCAAAAGGGACAAGAAAAACCAAGTGGAAAAAGATTACAAAAGTCCAAAAGGACAAAGAAAGTGAATGCAAAGTATAAGTCACCTGAGTGGCTGTATATTGCACTAACAGATTACAAAGAAGAAGAAGAAAACACTCACGAGAACCAGAGACTGAGAAGTCGGATGGGAAAAGGTGAGATGCAACAAACCTGAAGTGAAGACTTATAGTGCTTCTGCCGGACATGACAATTTACTGGATGTGACAAATCACCGGATGTGACAACGAAAGAATTCTGGAGAGAATTAAAGAAAGTACCAAGCAAAGACTTTTGAGAGCAGAGTGGCATCTAAGTCATTTCTGAGGTGTAGTGACACAATTTTCTGAAACTTAACAAATTGAAAAAGAAAAATGGAAAATAATAGGGATAGAAGTGAAAAATGTGAATTTATAAAGAGATGGTGCAAAATGTGCTGCTTTTGTACAGGGTTATTAATGACCATATGGATAGTTTTAGCAATCACAATTCCTATTAGTGTAGCTGTGATAGAAGCAAAAAATGATACTAAACCAGAAAAAGAAACTAATATTAAAGAACCAGTTATTTTAAGAAGTAGTGCAGAGTTGCATAAGGATAAGTCAGTAACAGATTTTTCAAAGAATGTTTTTACAAAATTGTTGTATGAATACGTAGAGACAATGGATGTGAGAGATTGTTATGTTTGTATGCAGTTGCCTGCATCAGTATCAGAAGGTGTGACTTATCATCACCTACCTCTGACTTATGGAATAACATGTAGTGTAATAGCAAGTTTATTTTATAAAACAGGTAGATTAGAATCTTATTATACTGATATAGATAAGATTTTTGCAAACATTCCAGTAGTACCCGAACTTAACAAAGTAAAACCAGCAAAAGTTTTAGGAGAATTCTTTTTAGAACATAGAAAATTAACGTTAGAAGAAATAGTTAGTAACAACCTTACCTGTGAGTTAAAGAAAGAAGAAAAGGTATTTTTAGAAATGGTTGAAGAAAGAAGAATGAAATTTCAAAAAGAAGCAATAAGAGAGGAAGGAAAACGCTTATGGACGTTTGAGGAAGGAAATCATGAAGGGAAAAAGATAAATGCAGCAATGACATTAAGATTGGCCGCAAACAGGAAAGTTGTGTATTAGGAGAAATAAGACAGTCTATGACAATTACTTTGTAGGTTCCAGTATCTGCCATGACAATTATCAAATTCTGGGAGGTTGGGGATTTAAAGGTGGAAAGGACCCAATATTTCCAGGTATCTATTATGTTTGTGGGAATAGAGCTTATTACAGGTTACCGGACCATTGGTATGGAACTTGCTATGTAGGCCTGGTCTTTCCCAAAAATTTTCACATGGACAGAGAAGAAAAGGGAACATACAAGATGATTAATAGATTTACACGTAGAAAGAGGGAAAGTTTTTCAGAAATTGTAGGTGATATTTTTGGAGCATTGATACCAGCAGTGGGAATATCTTTGAATGCATTCAAAATTCGGAAGTTATCCACAGTAGTAGATCGTTTGTCTACAGATACTGCGGGAGGGTTCTTAATGGTAAATACCGAAATGGTTGCCATGAGAGCTATGGTGATGCAAAATCGGCTTGCCCTTGATATTCTTTTGGCAAAAGAGGGTGGAGTCTGTGGAATGTTGAAAGTCCAACATTGTTGTACTTACATTCCTGATAAAAGTGAAAATATACAGAAGTATATTACAAATATTACAAATTTGCACAAAGAACTAGTTCCACTGGAGGTTGAAAGTGTTTTGGGAAAACTTGGTAGAGGGTTTTCTTCAGTAGCAAATTGGTTAACTAGGATGAGTAGACTAGTGATAGGGAAAGTTATAATAGTAGCAACTATAGTAATACTGTTAGCCATGGTATTGAAAATAGTAATAACATGTATAAAGAGAAAAGTAAGACAAAATAAGATAAAAAGGAATAACAGAATAATGAGAGAGAGAGAGAGAGAGAAATGGGTGAAATTGAATTGGAGAAAATGAAAGAAAGTATGTATAAAGAGACTAAAAGGCAAGATGAAGAAGAAACAGATGTGTAAATAACAGAAAGCAAAGGATGAAAGACATGCTGCTTGAAAAGAAGTATGACTTGGGTTTTATGTGGTGATTTAAAAATCACCAAAGGGGGAGTTGATGGAGCAGGGAAAATAAAAAATGTAACCCCTAACAAAATTTATAATTAATTAAATAAAATGTTCGTTTAAATGTATTAATCAACACTGTATGTATGGGAAGGGTAACATGCCAAAAATGTGTGCTAAATAATCTATTAATGGATGTCCGTGTGTCTAATTATAACGTAAAAATAAATGCGTACTAATTAAAAGTAAATGCATGTTTGTGCTTCATAGAAATAAAACGTGTCGTTGCAAAAACAATAGTGATGGTAAGTAAGGAACAGCTTAAATGTTGCTTTCTGCTAGGTAATAACTAATTGGGGTACGTAGACGACGGGAGGGAAACGAAAGGGCTATTTTTCTCTATTTTAATTATGTTTTGTTTGCCTCAAATTAGTGCTTCTAAAAGTATAACCGAGTGGCGATATAAAATGGCCGCCAGTGGGAAGATGTGCGCAGGCGCAAGGGGGACACATGACACGGGATGAAATCGGAGAAAAAACCCAACCTCGTGAGGTTACTGAGACGCTAGGATGCAAGAAATGGTCAAGGCTGGTGTGACCTAATTGAACTGATAGTGTGCCATGATGATCAGCAGAAGGCCCGTGGGAAACAAGTTTAAGAGAAAGGACAATGACTGCGGAGCTCTCAAATGTGTCGAAAGAAGTTACAAATGTACTGATCGAAACGGATGAAAATGTTTAAGCGTATGGGAAAGGAAATGATCCAAGGACCCTTGAATCCAAGAGAACTTGATTAAAAGAATGAATAAGATGACATGCATGGACCAATGAAAGAAAAGCGTGCTATTAATGTTGCAACAGTTAGTTAGCAAAGTTAGAATTAGGGTATAAGAGGGCCTACTCTTAGTGGGAGGGGGTCAGTCGCGGTTGCAGTCACAGTCAGGAGAGGAGTTGGAGAGTCGTGTTGGTGGCTTCCAGTGCTGGGTGGTCCTGATCGATCCCTTACTGAGCGGGAGATGCTGAAAGACTGTTAGATGAGACGGGTTGCAGGTAGCTGATGCTGACGAGCTGAAGTTGCTGTTGCTGTCTTAATTTTCCAGTTGAGTATGAGAATCAGGCTATTTCTAATTCTTAACTTAGGTTAGAAATCATTAGGCTAAATTAGGAAGCTAGGCAGGTAATTAGGGTTTTGGCTTCATGACAAAAATTTCCTTTCTGCAATAAATTGATTATGCTTAATAAATATTTGAATTTAAGAATGAATAATTGAATAAAGTATTAAACTCTTTCTCATGCTTTTAAAAATTATATAAAATTTAAGATTCTTTAAACCCAAAATGACTCGGTGGTTATTTTCCTAAATGATTGTGACATCAGTAATTGGTTATTGTGATTCAGCTGGTCTTAATCACTATGAACTAATTTCTTACACGAATGATTCATCGACAAAACAATGAGCAGGAATATCTTAAGAAATAACTAAAAGAAAGTGACAAATTAAGGTAATAAGATATCCTGGCTCTTCCAGCGGTACATAAATGGTGTTCTCCATTTAGTTCTCATGCTTCTCCTAGGAGTACAGAATTTCATAAAGGTGTAAAGGAAATCCAGGAGTGTGCGTGTGTGTTAGGCGATGTTTATGGGCCCCATCGTCATGTGGATATGAGAAATATAGTTTGCCCCTGGATGACCTATAAGTAACCTGGGAGGAGAATAGTTTTTCTTGTACGCGCTGCATCAACACTCATGGGTGATTTTAATTTTCATTTGGATAAGGCCTTATGCAAAGAATCTCAACCGTTTTTAGAAGCTATGGCATGCTGTGGTTTCCCTCAATTGGTAAAAAGCTTTACTCATGAGGCAGGACACATTTTGGATGGTATCTTTTTCTATGATTCCTGTCTCGTGGTAATGGAGCCATTCTAACTCTCCTGGTCTGATCATTATGCTGTTCCTTTTTCTCTCCAGATTCCTCTATCACATAAAGTCCTGAATATGATGAACAGAAAGGAGAAAAAGAGGAATTTCAGCCTTATCAATAAGAAAGATCTCCTCAACACGCTTAGTAATCTTCACTGGATTAATCACTCTGATGTCAATTTGGCCTCCTCTATAGAGTTCTCCAATTGGCTACTAACAGCTATTGATTCCCTAGCTCCCCTCAAGGAGCACTATGTAGGCAGAAAAAAGCCCACTGCCTCTTGGTTCTCAGAGAGGCTGAGGAAGCTCAGACAATCCTGCCGTCATCAAGAAAGGATCTGGCGTTGAGATCTCGACCCTACTGAAAGAGACCTTCACAAACAGAAACTAGTGGAATATAAAACCGCTATCAAAGAGGAAAAATCATCTTTCTATTCTCGAATGACAGAATCTCTCAGATCCTCTAGGGTACTTTTCAGTGTAATTAAGTCCCTCTCCTCGCCTCTGGTTTCTGCTTATACAGATAGCTCTCAGGATCTTTGCGACAGAATGGCCAAATTATTTCATTCGAAGATCTCGGAAATATACTCCTCCTTGGACAACCTCAATTGAGATGTCCAATACAGTCCCCACCACTAGCCACTCTCTTCTTAATTCCCCTACAATCCACCAGGATGTAGCTAATTTACCTGTATTCTCCCCCCTGTCTCAGGAGCACACAGATTGCCTTCTAGCGGGAATCACCTCCGGATCCCCCTCTGGAGTCCTGCCCCCTGAAGATCATGAAATTAGGTAGGGAGATGATTGTCCCTCACCTTACCTCCATACTTAATGTAGCCATTTCATCAGGACAGTTTCCCATCACTTGGAAAACTGCGGTGGTGAAACCTCTATTAAAAAAGGCCACTTTAGATCCCTCTGAATTAAAAAATTATCAGCCTCTCTCTCTGTTGCCAGTCCCTGCAAAAATCTTTGAGAAACACCTCAATCTCCATCTCAGCTCCTATCTGGATCAACACCATTTGCTTGGTGGCTCACAGCATGGTTTTAGGAGTGGCCACAGCACTGAGACTGCGTTAACTTCTACAATTAATAACATCCGCACTCAAGTTAATGCTGGGCACACTTCTTTACTAATTCTCCTAGACTTAACTGCGGCCTTTGATACCATCTCACCCCTGAGATTGGTCGGCCGTCTTAAAGAAATTGGGGTCACAGGCTCCGCAGTGAAGCTTCTTTCCTCTTTTCTTACTGACCGGTCACAAATAGTAAAACTGGATCAATTCTTCTCTGATGCCACTCACACGTTTTGCGGAGTCCCACAGGGCTCCTCATTGAGCCCAACTCTGTTTAACAACTATGTTGCCCCTCTGGCCAAGGTCATTAGATCTTTTGGGTTGGAGGCTCTGTCCTATGCAGATGACACACAAATTGTTGTGTCAATCACCAATAGCATAGAGGCATCCGCAACAAATTAAAACAATTGTGTGCAAGCAGTGGCCTCCTGGATGGTAGATAACTACCTTAGACTCAATGGTGACAAAACAGAAGTCTTGGTCTTTGGTAGCCAACAGTCTATATGGTCCCATGCCTAGTGGCCTGAAATGCTCGGTTCATGCCCCTGTCCAGCTCCAACAGCAAAAAATCTTGGTGTCATAGTTGACAGCTCTCTTTCTTTCGACCCCCAGATCAACAGAACGGTTTCCTCTTGTTTTGGCATCATTAGGGTCTTGAGGAAGATCTTTCCACGTCTGTCCTTTTCCTCTCAAAAGCAGGCAGTTGTCGCCCTGGTCCTTTCCAGATTGGATTATTGTAATGCCCTATATCTGGACATCAATAAGGGATCTATTCGCAAACTGCAGCTTGTACAGAATGCAGCGGCCAGGCTAGTGATGGATCTTCCTAAATTTTACCCAACTTTGGCATCTATTCGCAAGTTGCCCTGGCTCCCTCTAGGCTGGAGAATTTTATTTAAGTTCCTTTGCCTCGTTCACAAAGCCTTTTATAATTTAGGCTCCAAAGGCATCAAAAGGCTTTTTCAACGATATGTTCCTACCAAACATTTACGATCTGCCAGTAAAAACTGGCTGGTAGTTCCCAGGTTCAGGAGAGCCAGGTGGGGGGGAACTTTTTCTGTTGCTGCCTCTAAGCTCTGGAATACTTTTCCGCTGTCAATCTCCGGAAAATAATCCCACTCTCTTTTCCACAAGGCCCTGAAGACCTGGCTCTTTACCACCTAATTGTTAGGATCCCTTTTGTGCACCTGCAAACTCTGGCCCTATCCACAGCACCTTGACGTCTTTGGGCAAAGTTTGCACTCAATAAGACTAATATTCATTCATTCATTCACCAGTGCCTGCCTGTTTGCCAAGGCCTTTGGGCTAGGCCTGGGCGGTGAACTTCGCTCCGTTCGCAGAGTTTGCAGAGTTTTCTGCACTCCGCAGAGCTCGCGGAGTGCAGAAAACTCCGCTTCGCGATGTGCAGTGGAGTTTTTTCCCCGCTCGCGAACGGTAAGTTCGCGATCGCGAACGGTAAGTTTGTGAGCGCGAGCTGCCGCTCAGGTAGAATTTCTACCCGAGAGGCAGGAATACCAGAACAAACTGCAGTTCGCACTGCACTCCGCCACTCGCGGAACTTCGCGGAGTTTTTTTTTTAACTTCGCGGAGTTCCGCGTAGCAAAACTCTGTGAACTATGCCCAGGCCTGCTTTGGGCCCTGTGAGAAAGAGGAAAGCATTTTAGGGAGCGAGGTACAGTGGGGACCCTACAGAGAGGATTTCCTGTGCGAGATGTGAGGATACAACTATGAACCCCCATATGCCATGCATTGAGCACCCTGTTGGGTGCACCGTGCCTGTACCGTACCACCTTGTTGCAGTGATCCAGTATGCCAGAGGGGGCCACCTTTGAAGTGATTGTGCCAACAAGTGCGCTAAGACTCGTGTATGTCTTAGCAGCAACCCTGTATGCCAAGAGGGGTCATGAAGTCTGCACTGTGTCTGCAAGTACAAGTAAAGCTACAATGGTTCTGTCGGGGAGACAGCAATTACATTGCAAATAAAGACGAATCTTGTTACGAATATTTTATATGACTCTCTGCGTAACCAATATGCCGGAGAGTAAAAGTGGGCTAAATCACAGCGCGCAACAACATGAATATTGGAACACAACAGTACAACAAGAAACTCCAAATTGCTTGCAAAAATTATTATTATTTGTTATTTTTGAGTTTTTCACAAAACATTTCTAAAAATACATTTTTCAAGGGCTGTCAAGGTGAGGCACAATTGTAAAGTGACCAGTGTTTCAAAGTGACAATGGGTGCTCAGTGCTGGTAGTGCAGTGCATATATACAAGAGTGAAGCTATATACAAGTATGTACAAGTTGAAGAATGGTCAGAACAACAACGAAGACAATATCTCTGGTTGTGGCGAGGCCGCTCAATAGTATACATCAAGAGATTTGTTAAGACTGAGCCATGTGTTATCGTTGACGTTTCGACCCTTATAATGCGTTAGTATGGTGTCATAGCAGGTCTTCTTCAGGACAAAAGGCAGCCCAGCAAGTGGGAAGTATCCCTTGGTGTCCCTCGCTGAGTGGAGGCTGCCAGAAAGATCTGCACTTGTCAGGAAGGCTCAGGTAAGTAGAATCTCTGAGATGAGGTTAAGTGAATAATTTGCCTTAAAACAACACAGCAAAGTTGTGCCCTATGTCGAGTTGGAAATGAATCAGTGAAACGGGAGATAATTTGAAGTAAATCCAGGCATAACGTCCATGGATGTTAACGCTTCTCAATCAGCAGTCCCAGTTAGAGGGACTGCTGATTGAGAAGCGTTAACATCCACGGACATTATGCCTGGATTTATATACAAAAACAGGCATTTGACTGGACATTGATTCATTGGCATTGCGGGGTGCACTTTAAGTTATGAGTCATTGATTCATGTCCATTAATGTGTATTTTCACTCTCCGCCCCCTGCCCCCCACCCCCCACCTAAGGGTGCCTTTAACTGCTCATCCACAGCTAGCCACTACTGAGAGCCAAGTGCAGAAGGGATGTATTGCCCAGTTGCTCAGGATTCATAGTAGGTTAGGCCCCGGGACATCAGGAATAAAATGTCTAAACCACCACGACTGGGCCCAGTAGCTCCTGAGTTCCCGGTCTCCCTCTGAAAGGGGTTTTGACAGACATAATATTTTAATTTATACAATTTCCTACACTTGTCATCCTAAATACTTTCAAATATGTTGTTGTATTATTATTGTGGTTCATACTTTTTATTGAATGATTTAATTCTTCATCCCAAAAGTACATAAAAACACACTGGTTTGTTACAGCACAATTCCTTCTTCAAAACTGCAAGTACTGGTTATCTAACTTTTACTGTCTTGTTGCTATGTTTCCCTTGACCATATATTACATTCCAAAGATCAAAACTGGTAGGTTAAGCATTAAGTAATGTGAGCATTACATGCAAATATATAGTATAAAACTCCAAAATCACACAGACTTCTTCAGATGACAGCGATTCAATGAGTAGTAGGAAAATAGCTGACTGTTTTTTGCCTGTTTTAACTTCCTTGCCCATATAATGAAAAAGATGTTATTAGGCTACTGCCAAAAACATTCAAAACTAAAAGACTTCTCAGAGCCGACGAGGAAATAAAATTTACCCTGGAAGTTGAGGTACTACTTTGACTCGTTTCGTTGCTAAATCTCTTAGCCCAAATTTTATTCGTAATTTAGCCTCTCAAATCCAGTGTTCTGTTTTCCATCTGAAAGCAGTGTAATGGGCAAAGATGTTATTTTTCTGTGTTGAAGAAAATTACGTCCAAAAGGATCGTTTTGGTAATTTAATCACTGCACTGCTGTTTTCTTACGTCTTGCCTGTGTAATATTGACAGGTTTTGCATTCATTTGATTTTAAACTTATCTAAGGAATTGCACAGCATGAAAACTTCAATGTTGTGAGTAGATTAATAGCGTTTTTGAAACCTTTATTGGCAAACGCACCAGAGCTTTAGACAAACATGTCCAACTCTGCTGTGCAATCTGTTGGTGAAGGAAATAGGGGGAATATTACCAAGGAATTGCGAAAATTATCGCAAAGCGCACTTAGCGCTGTTTTTTTTATCACCGGCTATCGCTGGATTTCATCGCGGAGATAATGCGTTATTATCAACGCTTATCTCCAAGGCAATAAAAAATCCAGCGATAGCGGCGAAACCCAGCAATAGCGCGAGAAATCCAGTGATAAATTCAACGCGCTAATGAAAAGCTTGCTAATAGGCAGGTGAGGACTTAACCTTACAATCCACCTCCCATTGACTAGAATGGTTAAGTCAGGTTTTTATCAGGTGTTAGATTCCAGCGATAATCGCGGTTAGCGCAAATTTTTTTATCGCTTCGCGGGCATTGCTAATAGGGGGAAGTTGTGTTTGCGACTGTTTTCAGTCGCTTTTAGTTGGGAACACCTACTTTGCATGTCATTAGCGATATATATCGCTGACATGCAAAGCGGCACCAAAACGGTCGCTTTCGCCATAAAGCTGTTGCTAACAGCTGTTAGCAACAGCTTGCTAATAGGGCGATAGAAATATCGCCGCTTTAGCGGCAAAAAGTGCCGCTAAAGCGGCGATGAGGCCCTTGCTAATATGCCCCTCGATTTCTTAGGGTGTATCGCAAAGCAAGGCAGAACAGCTTACATATTTGGGAGGGAGGGTGGAAGTAACGAAAAGATTGCAATGACATCATATTAATACGTTACTCACAAGACAGGTGCTGTAGATATAAAATACAAATTTGCCGAAAAGGCTCCAAATCTTTGGATCTGATTCACAGAGGTAACTTATACTTTTAAGTAATTCACGCTCTTGAGTAAGTTTAATACTTTTTGGCTATTCACAAAATCTGAGTGCAAATTCACCCCAAAAGTGTAACTCACATGTGCCCACCAAATTGAAGGGCCTGGGGTTATACCATTTTGAGTAATTTACACTTTTAAGTGAATTTGCTACTGTTTTCCTATTATCAAAATCCGATTGTAAAGTTACTCCAAAAGTGTAACATACACTCCGACTTTGTGAATAGCCAAAAAGTGGGAAACCTGCTCAAAAGTGTAAATTACACAAAAGTGTATATTCCCCAGGCTCTTTGGTTTGTTGGTGGTAAGTAAGTTACACTTTTGGAGTAAATTTATACTCAGCATTTGTTTATAGCCAAAGGCCTCCGTTACAAGTTTGGTTGTAAAAACTGCCAATATTGCACATTGTATAAATACTGATTCTTCAGAGTTTACAGAGCAGGTCCCAGACCCAGCTCTTCCCCATGTCAGCTGTACTGCCAGCATTTGCCGCTGCTTTTGCTGCACAACTCTTGCTTCTGGTCTTACCTTGCTGTTTCACTGCTCTAATATTCTTCTTGCTCATTCCTTGCACTTAATTCTTGAATTTTGACTTTTACTTGCTCAATCCTTGTACTTAATTCTTGGCTTTTGACTTTTACTTGCTCAATCCTTGTTCGTAATTCTAAACTCAGACTTTTTACTAGCACTATCCTTGTACTTAATGCTTGACTTTTACTCAACTTAATGGAGGCTGCAGTGCACCTGTGCAGCCGGCACCTTGAAGGCAGACCAAAGGCAAGCACTTCTGCACCCGTCTGTGCCTGGACCACGCCCATAACCAGGACCCTTGGTCCCCACCCCACCTGCTGATATAATGCCACCATCCTCCATGCCCTGAACACCAGATGACCCAGAGTACGCTTCTGCCACACCACACCACACCACACTACAATAGGACTGTTCTCCTGTGGCAGGTGCACCTTCTCCTGCACCAGCATGACCACCGTTATGCCACAAAGCAAAACGCCGACCTAATGTCACACCACGCCAGAAGCGACACACTAACTCCACTGCCTACTGCCTACTCCTTAACATGCCCTCGTTACACAAGCATTCCACCGACTTATGGGACCCCATTGCCACCCTCGCATCTGACATCATCTTCCTCACCGAGACCTGGCTCAACCCCACATTCACCCTAGACATTGCCACAGTGATCCCTGACAGATATAAAATCCCTCACCCAGCCTGCACCAACAAGCCAGGAGGAGGAACAGCCATCATCCACAAAAGGACCATAGACTGCACCACCACCAACGGCAACACTACAACCCCCATGGAACATCTCAACTTCAAGCTACACACAGATGAAAAGACAACTCAGAGGAACCCTTGCATACCGAACCCAGGCCCAAAACCATTGCAGACTTCATTACACCCCTAGCCGTAGACTCCAAGTACCACATCTTCCTCAGTGACCTAAATTTCTACATCAGCAACCATAATGAAAACAACACCACGCACCTCCTTCACAGTATAAGCAGTCTCCCATTTACCCAGATCGTCTACAACCCTACACACAGGCACAGACATGGACACATGGTTGACCCCATCTTGACCTCCAGCAACCACGTCAAATACAGCCACATCACAGAACTCACATGGCCTGATCAATCCATCGTCCACTTTAGCATTTCCAGCCCCGCACACCGCCACCCCCAAGATGACCAGCGTCCCCCATTGGAGGTGGAACAAAATTTCAGAGACCAGCTGGACAAACGCCCTCAACACCTCCAAGCCCACTACCACCACCAACCTTGAACAGGGAATTAAGAACTTTAACATCTGGATCACCAATTGCACCAACAGCATCATCCCCATCAAGAGCAATATCCAGAGAAAATCCTCTAAAAATGCCAGCTGGTACACCAGAGAACTCAGGACAGCGAAATGAGACAGCAAACAGCGGGACAGGAGATGGCGCACCAGCAATGACACCTCAGACAGGGCAGCCTTCAAGACCTCTCTCAGCCTCTACCACTTCCTATTGAGAGCAGCAAACAAGACAGCCCTAACTGCACACATCAAAACCAGCACCAACCACACTAAGGAACTTTTCAACATCGTAAAGGAATTCTCCAACCTGGCTGCTGTAGGAGAGTAGGATCTGCTTCACAGGGGTACCCCCACTTTTTGCTGATACTTCACTGGTTTTCGACATTAGTCTGGCTGGGGCCCTGCTATTCAGAACCCCAGCCTAGCTGTTTCCTCTTTAAAAGGGTCTCCATGTGCCTTAGGCACATCACTGATTGGGATCTGGAGTGCCCTTGTAAGTCCCTAGTATATGGTATACTATGTACCAAGGGCATAGGTACCTCAGAGGCCTGCCAGGGGCTGCAGCATGTATTATGCCACCCCTGGTAGGCCATCCAAACTGGCACCACAGGTCTGCTACTGCAGCCTGGGTAAGGTGGTGCATGCGCCCCTTGCTGTGGTATAGGTTACCTATATCACTAAATGCATACACACATATAAACCTATAAGTCACTCCTAAGGCAGGCCTTATCAATCCTAAAGGCAGAGTGCATGGTTCCTATGTGAGAGGGTGCCCCTGCATGAGCAAGGCCCCTCTGCAGCGTTCGGAGACCATCTCTGATGCTGTTTGTAGTGCAGCCTGACCATATACTCTTAAACGCATTATATCCTCGCGGTAAAATGCTAACTATGGAATGGCTGCACCTAAACATGTCGTGTTTGGTGTCAAACATCTTGGAATACTACCCCCCGCCAATCCTGGCGGCGGGGGTAGCATTCCACCCTTCTAGAGGGAAAGGCATGTTAACTCTGACGAGTCCGGTAACTTCTTTCCAGAGCCTGGCATCACAAAATGGATGCTGCTGCCACAGACACGAGTCTGGCCTCCTGCTGCTGGACGAAACTCCGGCAGGGGAGGCCTGGACAATAGATTTCCTGTCCCAGGGAGGTGTGACCACCTCCCCAGACAGGACAATGTGTATTGGGGCTGGGCGGGAGCACTTTCGGGTGCTTTGAAGTCCTGCACTGGGGGCACATTTGGTGTCCCTGTGCATACCCCAGTTCAAACCGGATCAGGGCTTGCAGCCCCTGCTTTGGCGCGAACTGGACAAAGGGAAAGGGTGTAGCCACCCCTCTGCCCTGACCCACCCATAGGTGGGGCCACAGAGTAGTCCATCCCCTATTTTTAGAATAAAGGTAGGAACCCAGTCCCTAGGACTTTAGATTATACCTGGACGAAACTCTGAAACAGAATCCTTGACCTTCGACGCTCTACTCACGATTAGAGGACTGAAGAATCTCCCTTGGGGTCAAGGAGTGACTCCCCTGCTTGGCAGGCACCAAAGAAGCATCTGTCCGGTTCGCATCACTGAAGCTCCCGTCGGACGCCGAAGTCATCGCATCACCAGAGGTGGATTCTCAGACTTCCCCGAGGCTACCCTGAGTCCCCAGCAAAGCTGAGGCCCGTGGGTAACGTGAGACCGTGACCCCTGGACACCGAGCACATTTGCAAGTGCACCATCTTCTGGGTCTCCCAAGAAGTCGTGCTTTGGGCTCCGAGTAGCCCTAGCCTCCAGCACCACCTGCACCGAAGATCACTGGCCCCCACTCCACGAGTGTCCTGTAAGCCAGCTCCACGTGCGGCGTCACGAGGCTCCTTCGCGGTCGCTAGCCCGTTGGCTAGTAGCCCTTCCCGAAGGCCAATCTTTTCTTTACTTGGCAGTCTGGTTGCTCCAGGCCTGCCCTCACTTACCCTCGCTGGGTGAGTTCCCCAGACCTTGCTGGTCTGCACCATCGACGATCTTCAGCTACATCGAGACTTGCCGTTGCCAAGGCTTGTTGGGTCCAATCCGGTCGCCGACACCGCAGCACTCGACAGACATCGTGTACCAGCCCGAATCCTGCTCCTGGTCGCCAACAACGCCTCCTGGACCTCGTGGCTGCAGAAACAAGACGACCGTCAACGCACCTGAAGCACTCGACATCGGTGGGCATCTGTCCATCGCCTTCCTGGTCACTGGCTAGTGACCCAGACTCTGTCCCCTCTGCTTTCAGGTTCTTCAGAACTCCGATCCACTCTTGGATCCACCCGGACACTTTTCTCCTGGTCGCCAGCAGCACTTTGCAGCAGATCGCCATAAGAACCGACGACGAAACCCGACCCCGAAAGGCACCTATGCACCCGGCTTCCCTGGGTGAGGTAACACGAGTACTCCGGTGCTCCCGTGGGTAGAGACTCTTCAAAGTCCTAGATCTCAAAGGGTT
Organism: Calotriton arnoldi; assembly: GCA_963921515.1. NCBI lineage: Eukaryota > Metazoa > Chordata > Amphibia > Caudata > Salamandridae > Calotriton > Calotriton arnoldi. The sequence goes on from CAWUFW010005809.1 coordinate 396,662, forward strand.
TTGTCCTAGTCCTCTTCTAAGTGTCCCTTTCCTCTATTTTCCCGATCCCGACTTTCTCCATAGAAGTTAACGGCGTATCGCGGTTGTGTATTTACACTGCACGCGTCTCCCGTGGGTCCCCTGTGTCACTACCTTGGGTGGTTCCTTGTGGCCCAAGCACTTCTAGAGGCTCTAGGCCTAGTGTCTAGTTCAGTCGTGGTTCGCATACCACTTTATTGGTATATGGTTTGGTACGCCCCTAGGGCCCAAACGTGTATTTGTGCTATTACTGTGATTTAAGATCTTATAACCTATGTACTTCGAACTCTAGCCTCATAAAGAGACTAGAGGGGTGTGTTTAGTAATAAATACATATATTTTGAATATATACCTGGTGTGGTGCTCTTTCATTTGGTCACTCAAGAGATTATAGACTGGTAAAACAAGCTGCTTTACATTCCTTCAAGACTTAGCCTGAAGTCTGCTCTCCACAGCTACCACTAGGATAGCTTTCAATAAGGTTGTCTTTAACCTACCTACCATAAGAGTCGATTTGGACTGGTGCAAGGTGCCCACTATAATTAGTGGACAGCATATGCCAGGCCAACTTCTCACATTGGTGTGCAGCGTGTGGGATTCCAGCTTGCTATTGTTTTACCAGATAATCTCAATTGAATTGATCAACTGAAAACCACTAAAGGTACCTAAGGTACATATAATTTAAGCTTAGAATATCAGTAAGTTCTACTGAACTTAGAGTTGTGTGTTAAGGGATAGCACAACCCTTTCTACAACTCAAGAGAGTTTAGTAGGCCACACTAGAGTAGGTAGTGCATACACCACACCACACTAGTAATGTCTTTAAAAGCAGGATCTAGAGATGCCCTGCAGGAAGCCATTGAGCTTCCCCCTCCAAGTATGACACACTCCCATTCTTGGAACTGAGAGCTTTGTGTAACGTGAGGAAATTAAGGACAGGCCAAAGTCCCACCACCCAACACCTCCAGGAGTTGTTGGTGGCTTATGATCTTAGTAAGTCTTCAGAGACTGAAGGGGTAGGAGCAGAGGGTGGGCCAGCAGATGAGGAAGGGGCCAGGGGTACTACTACCCCCAGCCCCCTCTGAAACTGACCAGGAGGGTGACAATGACCCTGACCTGGAAAACCCAATCCCTTCTGGGGAAGATGAAGATGAGGATCTTGAGAACCACACCTTTGTCCCCCCAGGAAGGATTATGAGTGTGCTCAGAAAGTCTAGGTCTCCTTCTCAGGAGTCTAACCACTCTGGCACCTCAATAGGGAGCTCTGTTTCTTCTCACAGGAGGGAATCCTCTCATGAGAGAAGAAAGAGACTGGTCCAGTATGAGGAAACTCAACTGGAGATCAGGAAGAAGCAATTGGCTTTAGATAGAGAATCCCTAGATCTCCTTAAAGAGAGAAGAAAGTTGGGACTAGAGTCCCATGGTGGCAGCCATGTCCCTAGAGATAGGGAAAGGTCCTATGACCATAGGAACCTGAGCAAGATTGTCCCTCCCTACCAGAGTGGGGATGACATCCACAAATGGATAACTGCTTTAGAGAGGGCCTGTAAAGTACAGAAGGTCCCTCAGGAGCAGTGGGCAGCAATCTTGTGGCTCTCCTTTGCTGACAAAGGTAGAGACAAGCTCCTCACTGTTAGAGAGGAGGATGCTGATAATTACAAGGTCTTGAAGAGTGCTCTTATTGATGGGTTTGGCCTAACCACTGAACAGTACAGGTTGAAGTTCAGAGACACCCAAAAAGCACAGACTCAAGACTGGGTAGACTATGTGGATTGTTCTGCCAAGGCTCTGGAAGGCTGGTTGATGGGCAGTAAGGTGTGTGACTTCTCAGGATTGTATAATCTGATAATGAGGGAGCAGATTCTTAATAACTGTCAAAACCAGCTGTTGCATCAGTACCTGGTTGACTCTGATCTGACCTCTCCCCAAGAATTGGGAAAGAAGGCAGACAAATGGGTCAGAACCAGGGTGAAGCAGAAGGTACAGAACCAAGGTGGGGAAACCAAGAAGCAAGATGCTAAGAACTCTGACAAGGGTGGGGAGAAGGGTAAAGATCAAAAGTCTTCATCAGGCCCCCAAAAATCTTCTTCTGGTGGGGATTCCCAGTCTACCAAGGGTAAAGGCCAAAGAAAACCATGGTGCAAGGTCTGTAAGCAAAAGACCCACTGGACCAGTGATTGCACCAAGTCCAAAGACTCCAGTCCAGCACCCACCAATGCCCCTAAGGCACCTGTTCCCCCTAGTACAGTTGGTGGAGGTGCTCCAGCAAAGGGTTTAGTAGGGTTCACCCTGGGAACTGAGTTGGGCTCTGACTTAGTCAGGGAACTGACTCAGGCTGTGTTAGTCTGTGATGGAGGCATGGATGTGACCTCCACTGTGAGTCCCAGTAATCTGGGCAAGTACAGACAACAGCCTTTAATCAATGGACGAGAGGCTTTGGCATTTAGGGACACAGGGGCAAGTGTCACAATGGTGACACAAGACCTTGTGCTACCTAGGCAAGTTATACTTGGTGAAATGTACCAAGTGACCAATGCTAGCAATGTCAGAACAGACCATACTCTGGCAGTTGTTAACTTCTCCTGGGGAGGGGTAACTGGCCTTAAGAAGGTTGTGGTAAGTGCAAACCTACCAGTCGAATGCTTGCTTGGCAATGACTTAGAGACTTCTGCTTGGGCAGAAGTGGAGCTCAGGACCCATGCAGAAATGCTGGGGATCCCTGCAGATGTGTTTGCTGTGACCAGGTCACAAGCTAAACTGTCTAAAACTGAACAGGCCTTGGATTCTGGAAGAATGGACCAAGTGCCTTCCAAGAGGAGGAGTAGTAGGGTTAAGGCAGTGCCTTCCCCCTTGGCTCAGGAGGAAGATCAGTCCCTTGAGGGGGATGATCTCAGCCCTGAAGAAGGAACTGTCCCAGAGGAACTTGAACCTGAACAGGTTGAGTTCTTGGGGACAGGGGGACCTTCTAGGGCAGATCTGAGCCAGGAGCAGCAGAGCTGCCCCTCCCTTGAACCCCTCAGACAGCAAGCTGCTGCTGAGGCTGCTGGGAAAGCTAGTGGTCCCCATACAGTGTATTGGGATGATGGACTCCTGTACTCAGAGAGTAGAGACCCCAAGCCTGGTGCTACCAGGAGGTTGGTAATACCTTTGAAGTTCAGGGGCTTCCTATTGACCCTAGCCCATGATATTCCCTTAGCAGGACACCTGGGCCAGAACAAGACTTGGGACAGAATTGTCCCTCACTTTCACTGGCCCCACATGTCTGAAGACAGTAAGGAGTTTTGTCGCTCCTGTGTAACCTGCCAAGCCAGTGGCAAAGCAGGTGGCACTACAAAGGCCCCCTGATACCACTACCTGTGGTGGGGGTGCCCTTTGAGAGGGTAGGGATTGACATTGTTGGTCCCATGGATCCCCAAACAGCCTCTGGGCACAGGTTTATCCTGGTGGTAGTGGATCATGCCACCAGGTACCCAGAAGCTATTCCCCTCAGGACCACTACAGCACCTGTGGTGGCAAGGGCCCTCCTGGGAATCTTCTCAAGAGTGGGCTTTCCTAAGGAGGTAGTATCAGACAGGGGTGCAAACTTCATGTCTGGTTACTTAAAAGCAATGTGGAAGGAGTGTGGAGTTACTTATAAGTTCACCACACCCTATCACCCACAATGCAATGGTTTAGTTGAGAGATTCAACAAAACCTTGAAGGGCATGATTAAAGGGCTCCCAGAAAAGCTTAGGCGTAGATGGGACATACTCTTGCCCTGCCTTTTATTCGCATATAGGGAGGTGCCTCAGAAGGGGTTGGTTACAGCCCTTTTGAACTTCTGTTTGGCCACCCTGTGAGGGGTCCACTGTGCTTGGTGAAGGAAGGATGGGAGTTACCTCTCAAGCCCCCAAAGCAAGATATAGTGGACTATGTACTTGGTCTCCGCTCCAGGATGGCTGAGTACATGAAAAAGGCAACCAAAAACCTTGAGGCTAGCCAGGAACTGCAGAAGGCCTGGCATGACCAAAAGGCTGTTCTGACTGTTTACCAGCCAGGACAGAAGGTGTGGGTGTTGGAACCAGTGGCCCCAGCAGCTCTCCAAGACAAATGGAGTGGACCCCACACTATTGTTGAGCAGAAGGGTGAGGTCACTTACTTAGTAGACCTGGCAACACCCAGGAGTCCCCAAAGGGTTCTCCATGTCAACAGACTTAAGCCATATGTGGACAGGGCAGACATGGGCTTGCTCATGGCTACTGATGAAGGGCAGGAGGAAGAGAGTGACCCACTCCCTGACCTGCTCTCACAGAACCCTGACGATGGGTCAGTTGATGGTGTAGCCTTGGCAGGCAGCCTCACTACCCAGCAACAAACTGATTGCAGGCAAGTCCTCAATCAGTTTAGACATATGTTTTCGCTGACACCCAGTCAGACCACCTGGTGCACTCATGAAGTGGACACTGGGGACAGTCTGCCTATTAAAAACAAGATTTATAGGCAACCTGACCATGTCAGGGACTGTATCAGGACTGAAGTCCAGAAGATGTTGGAATTGGGAGTGATTGAGCCCTCAGATAGCCCTTGGGCTAGTCCAGTAGTCCTAGTACCTAAACCTCACACCAGTGGTGGGAAAAGAGAGATGAGGTTTTGTGTAGACTACAGAGGCCTCAATGCAGTCACTAGGACTGATGCCCATCCAATACCCAGGGCAGATGAGCTCATAGATACTTTGGCCTCTGCCAAATATCTCAGCACATTTGACCTAACAGCTGGCTACTGGCAGATCAGACTAGCTGATGCTGCAAAGCCCAAAACAGCATTTTCAACCCCTAGTGGGCATTATCAATTTGTGGTGATGCCCTTTGGTCTGAAAAATGCACCTGCCACTTTCCAGAGGTTGGTGAACACAGTTCTCACAGGACTGGAAGCCTATAGTGCAGCTTATCTAGATGATATTGCTGTCTTTAGCTCCACCTGGGAGGATCACCTGGTCCACCTCAGGAATGTTTTACAGGCCCTGCAAAGGCAGGCCTGACTATCAAGGCCACTAAGTGCCAGATAGGGCAGAGTCAGGTTGTGTACCTGGGCCACCTTGTGGGTGGAGGCCAGGTTCAACCTTTGCAGAGCAAGATCCAGACCATCATGGACTGGACTGCTCCCACTACCCAGACTCAGGTGAGAGCCTTCTTAGGCCTGACTGGGTACTATAGGAGATTTGTCAAGGGGTATGGATCAATAGTGACACCCTTGAATGACTTAACTTCTAAGAAAATGCCCAAAAAGGTTCAGTGGACAGTTAGCTGTCAAAAGGCATTTGATGACCTCAAGCAGGCCATGTGCACTGCTCCAATTCTGCAGAGTCCTGATTACTCCAAGAAGTTCATTGTTCAAACTGATGCATCTGAGTTGGGGGTAGGGGCTGTACTGTCACAATTGAATGAAGAAGGTCAGGATCAGCCAGTAGCTTTTATTAGCAGAAGGCTGACCCCTAGAGAGAAACGTTGGTCAGCCATAGAGAGGGAGGCCTTTGCTGTGGTCTGGGCTCTGAAGAAGTTGAGGCCATACTTGTTTGGTACACACTTCCTGGTTCAGACAGACCATAAGCCCCTCTTATGGCTAAAACAAATGAAGGGTGAAAACCCCAAACTGCTTAGGTGGTCCATTTCCCTACAGGGGATGGACTTTACAGTGGAACATAGGCCTGGGAGTAACCATGCGAATGCAGATGGACGCTCTAGGTATTTCCACTTAGAACATGAAGACTTAACTGGGCAAGGTTAGTTTAATGTCCCTACGTTTGGGGGGGTTGTGTAGGAGAGTAGGATCTGCTTCACAGGGGTACCCCCACTTTTTGCTGATACTTCACTGGTTTTCGACATTAGTCTGGCTGGGGCCCTGCTATTCAGAACCCCAGCCTAGCTGTTTCCTCTTTAAAAGGGTCTCCATGTGCCTTAGGCACATCACTGATTGGGATCTGGAGTGCCCTTGTAAGTCCCTAGTATATGGTATACTATGTACCAAGGGCATAGGTACCTCAGAGGCCTGCCAGGGGCTGCAGCATGTATTATGCCACCCCTGGTAGGCCATCCAAACTGGCACCACAGGTCTGCTACTGCAGCCTGGGTAAGGTGGTGCATGCACCCCTTGCTGTGGTATAGGTTACCTATATCACTAAATGCATACACACATATAAACCTATAAGTCACTCCTAAGGCAGGCCTTATCAATCCTAAAGGCAGAGTGCATGGTTCCTATGTGAGAGGGTGCCCCTGCATGAGCAAGGCCCCTCTGCAGCGTTCGGAGACCATCTCTGATGCTGTTTGTAGTGCAGCCTGACCATATACTCTTAAACGCATTATATCCTCGCGGTAAAATGCTAACTATGGAATGGCTGCACCTAAACATGTCGTGTTTGGTGTCAAACATCTTGGAATACTACCCCCCCGCCAATCCTGGCGGCGGGGATAGCATTCCACCCTTCTAGAGGGAAAGGCATGTTAACTCTGACGAGTCCGGTAACTTCTTTCCAGAGCCTGGCATCACAAAATGGATGCTGCTGCCACAGACACGAGTCTGGCCTCCTGCTGCTGGACGAAACTCCGGCAGGGGAGGCCTGGACAATAGGTTTCCTGTCCCAGGGAGGTGTGACCACCTCCCCAGACAGGACAATGTGTATTGGGGCTGGGCGGGAGCACTTTCGGGTGCTTTGAAGTCCTGCACTGGGGGCACATTTGGTGTCCCTAGTGCATACCCCAGTTCAAACCGGATCAGGGGCTTGCAGCCCCTGCTTTGGCGCGAACTGGACAAAGGGAAAGGGGTGTAGCCACCCCTCTGCCCTGACCCACCCATAGGTGGGGCCACAGGGTAGTCCATCCCCTATTTTTAGAATAAAGGTAGGAACCCAGTCCCTAGGACTTTAGATTATACCTGGACGAAACTCTGAAACAGAATCCTGGACCTTCGATGCTCTACTCACGATTAGAGGACTGAAGAATCTCCCTTGGGGTCAAGGAGTGACTCCCCTGCTTGGCAGGCACCAAAGAAGCATCTGTCCGGTTCGCATCACTGAAGCTCCCGTCGGACGCCGAAGTCATCGCATCACCAGAGGTGGATTCTCAGACTTCCCCGAGGCTACCCTGAGTCCCCAGCAAAGCTGAGGCCCGTGGCTATCGTGGGTAACGTGAGACCGTGACCCCTGGACACCGAGCACATTTGCAAGTGCACCATCTTCTGGGTCTCCCAAGAAGTCGTGCTTTGGGCTCCGAGTAGCCCTAGCCTCCAGCACCACCTGCACCGAAGATCACTGGCCCCCACTCCACGAGTGTCCTGTAAGCCAGCTCCACGTGCGGCGTCACGAGGCTCCTTCGCGGTCGCTAGCCCGTTGGCTAGTAGCCCTTCCCGAAGGCCAATCTTTTCTTTACTTGGCAGTCTGGTTGCTCCAGGCCTGCCCTCACTTACCCTCGCTGGGTGAGTTCCCCAGACCTTGCTGGTCTGCACCAACGACGATCTTCAGCTACATCGAGACTTGCCGTTGCCAAGGCTTGTTGGGTCCAATCCGGTCGCCGACACCGCAGCACTCGACAAACATCGTGTACCAGCCAGAATCCTGCTCCTGGTCACCAACAACGCCTCCTGGACCTCGTGGCTGCAGAAACGAGACGACCGTCAACGCACCTGAAGCACTCGACATCGGTGGGCATCTGTCCATCGCCTTCCTGGTCACTGGCTAGTGACCCAGACTCTGTCCCCTCTGCTTTCAGGTTCTTCAGAACTCCGATCCACTCTTGGATCCACCCGGACACTTTTCTCCTGGTCGCCAGCAGCACTTTGCAGCAGATCGCCATAAGAACCGACGACGAAACCCGACCCCGAAAGGCACCTATGCACCCGGCTTCCCTGGGTGAGGTAACACGAGTACTCCGGTGCTCCCGTGGGTAGAGACTCTTCAAAGTCCTAGATCTCAAAGGGTTTTGTCCTAGTCCTCTTCTAAGTGTCCCTTTCCTCTATTTTCCCGATCCCGACTTTCTCCATAGAAGTTAACGGCGTATCGCGGTTGTGTATTTACACTGCACGCGTCTCCCGTGGGTCCCCTGTGTCACTACCTTGGGTGGTTCCTTGTGGCCCAAGCACTTCTAGAGGCTCTAGGCCTAGTGTCTAGTTCAGTCGTGGTTCGCATACCACTTTATTGGTATATGGTTTGGTACGCCCCTAGGGCCCAAACGTGTATTTGTGCTATTACTGTGATTTAAGATCTTATAACCTATGTACTTCGAACTCTAGCCTCATAAAGAGACTAGAGGGGTGTGTTTAGTAATAAATACATATATTTTGAATATATACCTGGTGTGGTGCTCTTTCATTTGGTCACTCAAGAGATTATAGACTGGTAAAACAAGCTGCTTTACATTCCTTCAAGACTTAGCCTGAAGGCTGCTCTCCACAGCTACCACTAGGATAGCTTTCAATAAGGTTGTCTTTAACCTACCTACCATAAGAGTCGATTTGGACTGGTGCAAGGTGCCCACTATAATTAGTGGACAGCATATGCCAGGCCAACTTCTCACAGCTGCCAACATAAACAACATCACACACTCACAGGAGCTGTGCATCAACCTCTCCAACTTCTTCCACAACAAGATCACAACCATATATAGAAACCTTGAACCCCACCCCACACCTATGGACTTCCTCGACAGATGCGCCACAACTGCAACCGACACAAACCACAGACTGACCACCTGGATCCTCCTCTCCACCATAAATTCCATCCACTCAATAGCTCCCACAGACCCATGCCCATACCACATCTTCAATATCAAAAGCTAAACAATCAGCCAGGAACTCACCACCTTGCTCAACACCTCTATCACCACCGCAACATTTCCCGATGCCTGGAAACACACCAACGTCAAACCATTACTCCAAATACCCTCCGTCGACCCCAGCAAACTCAACAAGCATTAGAAATGCAATAGGGCTCACATTTTTTAGAGTTAGAGCTATTGGCACTGTAAATGGCAATGTCTTTTACCATGGTGCTATGTTGTGGATGTATATGGTTTGAGTGGAATTGTTAGTTGTGTAATTGTGTGGCATGGAATGGTGTGGAGTGGGTTTTTATTTTCATGTGAACTTTTACTTCCACCAAAACCAGTTGCAAAATCAATCATAAGAAATCAGCAGTTTTTTAAAAGAACGTGCTAAGTTTCATATTTTTGACATGAATAAATAAACACTGTAGAGATTAAGAACAAGTAATTTGTTCTACCCTTGTTCTTTTTTGTTGTTGTACTCTATCCACGGTGAGAAATGGAGTAAGGCGCTTTAACTCACACGACTCACCATATACCCTGTGTACAAACCACTGGTGAGACACCATTTGGATGCATTAGGCGATTTTCTCAGTATCACAGAGTTTGGTGAAACATAAAATTGAGGATTGAAGTCCAAGTCCCTGGGTTTTATAGCTAAGCAGCCACGAGGATTCATCTCTGTGGCAGTGGACAGCTCACTCTGTCCCTCCATTCCGGAGTCATGCTTGTGCACATGCTGAGGGAGGTCCTGAACCAGGAGTGCTTGTGTACACAGTGCTTGGCAGGGACCTGCTGGCAAGAAGCATTCCCTAGGCAAGGCACCGAACGTGGAAGGGCAGGAGCCTAGTAATGTCAAATGCACACTTACTTGATTGAAGCCACAGGGCATCAGTGGCCAGCTAAAGGGGGGCAGACTTCTGGAGTGGTGAAGTGTAGAACAAATTAACACATGGTGAGATTGCTTGTAGACCAGTAGGAGGGCTGAGGTGGAGGCCAAGGGAAGGCCACAGTGGGCAGAAAGGGGAGGTTGGGGTAGAGAAGAAGTGGGCAGACGAGATGGAGAGCAAGGGAAGTGACAAGGCAGCGTCCAAAAGAAGGGAGAGGGTGGAGGGTAAGGAGAGAGATAAAATGTGGAGCCAAATGAAAGACAGAAAGAGTGGCGAGGAAGGAGAGAAAAGTGGATGAAAACAAGGGGAAGGGAAGTGGAGGAGAGCATTTCTGGTGGCCGAGGCTTATTTGCAGTACTCCTCCGCCTGTCCCTTATACTCCAGCCGGTATTCCTGGGACATGAGGTTGGCTTGGTAATTGTCCTTTGGCCCCTCCATCTCACCTTGAGCAATGCAGCAGGCCAACAATAAATGAAGGACAGAGCATCCCAGCACCTTTTCTCACAGGACGTAACAGACTCACCCAGTCGCACCAGCTTCCCCGGCGATTTGTGCAAAGTGATTTTAAACACTGGCTGGCCTTGGTTTTTAATCCGGGGTGGAAGCAGCTGCTGCACTTCAGGGGAATTCTGTTAACGTGCTACAGAATTGCTCATACACAATCATGCACTAACACGCCAAGCAACACTTTGCATGCTAGGATTTGTATTTCTTTATTTTATGAGTAGTATTTCTAAGAAACAAACCTAGTGCTGAAGGACAACCAAGTGCTACACAAGCAGCAGGAAACTGTGATAATGTGATGAGGCAGGGACATGACATTCAGTAGGGTTAAAAAGTTGCATAATAAATACTCAACCCTCTAAGTCCCAGAACACAAAGTGATGCTGGCTAAGACATCAAGGTGCCAGATGGCAGCTATTATTTTCACAGACCTGTGAAGTCATTTGTCGAAGTGCTTCTTGCTGTTTGAAGGCGTGAGAGCAGAAGTGGTCAGACACGCTTTGTGCAAAGTGTTTCCCTCTGAGAGGATGTGGTGTGAGTCGCTGGGGATGTAGGCATGGTGAGTGTTGCACTGCCCATCATGTACATTCTTAAGGTCGTTCTCTAACTCCAATCAAACGCTTAAACCAGATGAAAGTCATAATGACACTTGTGTTATGTAAATTAATCGCACAAAAACAGAAAACAAACAACGGGAGCCGGAAGGAGCAAAGAATAGGCAGCAACATAACACAAAATAAGCAGGAAAGTAAAAGATAAGGTTCAGCTCTATCGAAACGGGTGCCACGCTGAGAATAAAACTGTTCCAATTAATCAAGAGAGCTGCTGAGGGCTGCTCGTCTTGCACATGATTTAATGCCCAGAGGAACAAAGAGAGGCAAGACTAGTAATACTGTGAGGCACCAACTCTTCTGCCAAGGGGTGGGAACTGCAGAGTGGTGCTGGCGCCAAGAGAGAGAGCGGACAGCCTACCATATTCCCCAGTCCTGCGAAGGTGTTTTTTTATGCACTCCTGCCACCCACGATTTACACGGAACCGGGGGGTTAAGTTCTGGCATCATTCTAAAACGGATAACTTTCGTACGTTATAGCTTTTGATTGCGCTACAAATGTGCTCATATACCACCATAATCGTATTGTATAGCTCCAACTTCAATGGGAAAAAGTATGTTAAGAGTGGAAGGCCTTACCTGAGCTCTGCTGAGATGGACCACAACCGGCGAAACCTTGTGAACTTTGGTGCCGCCGAACACACCGCAGCCGGCCAGGATAACAGCGACCTTCTTCCCCATGGCGTGAGTGCGCGCCAGCATGCACAGAGACAGACAGACAAACGGAAGAGTGGTGTGTGCACATCACTTCCTGTTTTTCATAGTGGGATACTTTTGGGGCATGCGTATAACGTAAGTTAGCGCGCGCATGTTAATGCGCACTATTTTAAGAAAAAACAATTAGCGTAACGAGATTGTAGTTAGGCGGTGCTGCTTCCGTAATAAACGGAAGTTACGTATCGGATCAAGAACCAATAGTAAGCATGCAAACAAAAAAAATGGAAAAGTTAACTAATGGCAAGCGGGGAGAAATTACCCGGCAATAGGCGGAGTTTCACCACGCATGATATAGATTACTAGATGTCTCGGAGAGACAGCGCATGCACGCTGCCTAGGCGAGACCTAAAAACTACTGGCCAATCTCCCTGCTCCCATTACCAGTGACGGTACTTGAAAATATCATCATCGAGTAACTCATGACACATCTGGTGCAGAACCTGCCACTCGATGCCTCTCAATCTGGCTTCCGCAACAGTCACAGCATCAAGACCGCCCTGATTGCACCCGCCAATGACATCTGAACCCTCCTCGACTGAGGAGAGACAGCAGCTCTGATCTTACTTGACCTCTCAGCAGTCTTCAACATCTTTTCCCACCACATACTGATCAAAATACTGCACCACATCAGCATCCAAGGGAAAGCGTTCAGATAGATGACCTCCTTCCTCACTGGAAGAACCCAGAGGATCCACCTCCAACCTGTCAGGAATTCCCATGCCATACACTGTATGATTTGCCAGCATCCATTAAGGCCCCATGTTAGTCACATCGTAGTCTTTTCCCAGTGAAAGACAAGGTAGCAAGGTGTTGTCAATGTATTGGTGTTGTTTTTTCCAATGCTTGTTTGTGAAATGCCAATGCTTGTTTGTTTTGTGGTGTTTTACTCTGAAGTTGCCAATGCTTGTTTATCAATGCTGTGCACGCTTTGGTCCCTGCGCTTCAGCATTGTTGTCTTTATCTCCATGATAACCTCACCTTTGCTAACAGCCTCCAAGATCACGCAGGCCCCCAACAGCTTAGTTCATGTTGCCTGTCAACTTCTTGGAACCACGTGCTTTTCAATTAGCCTTCTGACTAGCTATAAAAAGCATCACCCCTCACAACGCCTCGCTTGGCTTTGCTCCTGGTTTCTTCATGATGCTCGTCCTCCAGCTCCTGATTGGCTGCCTCTTCAGCTCCCAATTAGCTGTCTGAAGGTTTCCTGTAAATGCCTACGAGCTGGCTCCTCCGTTTCAACCCTGCGAAGCACCGCTCACAATTCAACGGGCTTCGGTTACCCTCTGCAGAATTCAGCGCACAACGGATTCTCCTTGGGACAGACGTCTCAGGGGTCAAGAGACTATTGCACCTTCAGCTAAGTGACTGCTCAAAGAGTGTGTTGTGACTGATGTATTGTGCTAAGCCTAAGACATTCATGTGGAGAGTTGCTGGTGCCTCTCAACTGACTTTTCCTTAGAGCTACATTAGTGTGTAACTTGCGTGGCATTGGACAGGTTAAGTTTTCTTTTATCTTGTTGTAAGTAATTGAGAAATACTTGGGGCACAATTTGAGAACTGGACTTTTGTACTTGTACCAACACCTGTATGTTTGATGGGCGTCTTGCTCATTAACCCCTGAAGAACCCTTGGCAGTACTAGTGTTTGGTGCAACAGCACTTGTGCAGCAGTACTTTACTATCACCCTGAAGAGGGTATTCCCTCCTTCTTCGGGTTTGGCATTTTTTCCTGACCTGTGGTTGTTGGTTTTAGGACTCTGGGCATTTACCACTGCTAATCAGTGCTAAAGTGCATATGCTCTCTGTGTAAATTGTGAACATGATTGGTTCTCCCTGATTGGCATATTTGATTTACTGGTCAGTCCCTAGTAAAGTGCACTGAGTGTGCCAAAGCTGGTAAATCAAATACTACTAGTAGGCCTGCAGCACTGATTGTGCCACCCACATGAGTAGTTCTGAAATGGTAACTCAGACCTGCCACTGCAGTGTCTGTGCGCAGTTGTTAACTGCTATGTCGACTTTGCAAGTGCACCCACTTGCCAGGCCCGAACCTTCCCATTTCTTACATGTCAGTCACCCCTAAGTTAAACCCAAGGTACCCGGTGGGCAGGGTGCAGTGTATGTGAAAGGTAGGACATGCCCTGATGTGTGTGGCATGTCCTGATAGTGAATTATTGCCAATTTCGTTTTTCACTATTGCAAGGCTACCTGTTCCCATAGGACAGAATGGGGAGTTTGTTTGTAACATCTTATAAACATAAATGCCCCTGGGAACAAGGTAAGAAAATAAAGTTTAGTATGCCTAAACTCAGAATGTTAAAATTCATCTTTTAGTGAGGGTGATTTTTACACTCTTTGTTTGAAAATACCACTATTAGAAAGTAGGTATTTTCTTGCCTAGCCATCCAGTGTGCCTCTGCTAGGATGTGAATTGACTGTCTGGCTGTAGAGTGACAGGGGCTGGGGAGGTGCAGTGGCTCCAGAGACTCTGGCTGAGTCAGTGCTAGGCTGAATAGGCCTGTCCTGCATTTGGAGTGGTGGGAGGAGTAGCACCTGCACCTGAATAGGGCTGTGTCTGCCTTCCACAATAATGGCTCCGCCCCCCTGTGGTGTGTCTGGAGCAAGGGCTCACATTGACAATGGAGGTTGTTGTGCACTTGCAAAGTGCCTCCCAGAACTGGTTTTGACTGGGCACAGGGCTTCTCTGCACAAAGAGAACGAAGGCATTTTGGGGTATAAGTATTAGACCTAAAACCCCTGAACTTTAGAATACTTCTGGAATCAAGAGGAATCTTTGCCAAGGAGAAGAGCTGGAGAAACTGAGGAGAAGTACTGCCCTTGCTGTGTGTCTGGGGTAGGCCTGCAGTTGCTGTTTCTGAAAAGAAAAGGAGAAGGACTTTGCTGTGTGCTGTGTCCCCTGCTTGAGGAAAGTCTCCAAGGGCTTGAGTAGGGCTTGCCTCCTGTTTTGAAGTCTCAGGAACACAAAGACTTCACCCCCAGCTCCCCTGAAATTCCTTGTTTGGAGTTCTGACCTGCCGGGAGTGCCTGTGACTGTGTGGGGCCTCTGGAGGTTGTTTCTGCTGCTGGGAGCTAGAAAGCAATGCAACAACAAGAAAATCGACACATCGCTCTTCTTGTGACAGTTTTTCCGACACAACGCCGTGGTGCGAGAAGAATCTCCCCGCACCACCGCGCCGCTGCTGAAACCGACGCAGCGCCTGTCGCCGCTGCAAGAATCAACGCATCTCTTTGTTTTTCGACGCTTCCCATCGCAATGACAGGTACTTTGCAGGAAATCACGCATCCCTAGTTTTCTATGGACTCAGTTGCTAAAACCTTTTGAAAGTCATTTTTCTTAATACCTGTATGTTGGATTTTTGTCGTTTTGGTCTTGTTAAGTTTAGATAAAGATACTTTATTTTTCTAAACCGGTGTGGTGTCCATTTGTGGTGTTATCACTGTGTTACTGTGAGTGTTGGTACAAATACTTTACACATTGCCTTTGGGATAAGCCTGTCTGCTCGTGCCAAGCTACCAAGGGGGTGAGCAGGGGTTATCTAGAGTGTGTATCCCCCTTACCCTGACTAGAAGCAAGGGTCCCTATTTGGACAAACGTACCTAGCTTTGCCAACTAGAGACCCCCATTTCTAACAACGCAACTCTATGAAGAGGCATTTACGCAGTGGAGGTTGCCTCTACATTTATGAAGGTAATTACTGTATGCATATTTGTTTCTCCTAAGTTTCATATGACACTAGTCTCATGAGTGAAAGCAGAACTAATAGTGTCTCTATTTTAACTCCCATCAAAGTCGGATAGAAGAAAAGCTGCCCTTGCATCCTGAAGAACTAGGAGCCCAGCTGGACCAGGTGGCAAGATGTAGCTATCTCTCTCTCTCTCTTCCACTTCCCCTTCCCTTTTGGGATATGTGCCGGGACTCCTGTTCCATCCAGCAGTGCCAAGAGGTGTCTCAGAACATCAGGGGGCTATTCATTGCTCCTGCAGATATCCTGGTTTTCAGGTGAGTGGCCTCAATACCACCTTTCACCTCCGAACCATAGGATATCGCCTGCAGTGTCCCCCAGGGCTCATCCGCCAACCCCATGCTTTTCAATGCATATATGACCCCACTGGCCAACATCGTCAGATCCCACAGTCCTATGACACTCAGCTCATCCTCTCAGTTACTGATGACCCCTCCACCACCAGAACCAACTTCCACAGATGCACAGATGCATGACAAGCGTCGCTGACTGGATGAAGACCAACTGGCTGCAGCTGAAAACAAACAAGAGAAAAAGTACTGATTTTTGGCAACAGCAGCAATACATAGAATGATTCCTGGTGGCCATCAGACCTAGAACCCACACCCACTTCCTCCAACCATGTCATAAACCTTTGAATCATCATTGACAACAAGCCCACCATGAAATCGCAGATCAGCGCTGTCTCCTCTGTCTGCTTCCTCATTTTGTGCATGCTACATAAGATCTTTAAGTGGCTACCCCTGCACACAAGAAGCATTGTGGCACAGGCCCTCATCACCAGCCGGCTGGACTATGGCAATTCTCTCTACATAGGAATTGGCACACACCTCCTGCAGAGACTTCAGACCATACAGATTGCAGCAGCCAGACTCACCTTCAACCTTCCCCAGTGAACCCACATCACACCCCACCTCGGGCAACTCCAGTGGCTCCCTGTCCAGAAGAGATGGCAATTCAAGCTGCTGACCCATGCATGCAAGACTCTATACCACCAAGCACCAACTTACATTAACCACTACCTGAAATTCTACCAACCATTGAGAAGACTACACTCTGCCTCCCTATCACTTACCCATGCTCCCCGCATCTACTTAAGCAGAAGTTGAGGTTGCTCCTTCTCCCACATCGCAGAAAAAACCTGGAACATATTCTGCACGCAACTCCGGACCATCAGAATTTCCAAAGGGCCCTCAAGACCTGACTGTTCGAATGAGTCTCTGAGACCTGCAAGCGCCTGGATACCCTATTGGGTGATTAGCCGCGCTTTATAAATCCTGTTTGATTGACAGAGTTCTGCATGTGTTAAATTATGAGTTTTTGCTGTTTACCTGGGAATTGGTGTTTAATGCATATTTTAAATAATGAATGTGTGCTATTTACAACATGCGGTAAATACTGTACATAAAAAATAGCACATGCACAGAAAATCAGGAACTGTCCACCATTTTAAGGCATTGGAAGTTCATGCAGTGAGAAAATAGGTCCCTACCGAGCAGAAATAGCCAGTACAACATTCAGGACCCCAAGACACCCCCTAAAGTACACCAACAGCTCCTTCCTGTGAGGGGTTTGGAGGCACTCATTTAGTGTGTACAAAGCACCTTGAAACAAGACAAACACAATCAATTCCCATCCTCTGATAACCAGGCGCAGCCAGTACAGGTAAGAGCGGTGGGGCGGAGCGGGTGGGAGGTGAAGTCGATAGACGACGGGATAGTTAAAATAAAATTTTTAAAAAACACTTACCTTGCGCTCGCCGCATCGCAAGTAGGTAGGTGATGCAGCAAGTGCAAGGTAAATGCTATTTTTTTTAAATATAATTTAACCTATCTCATCGTCTGCCAACTTCACCATCCCACCCCGCCCCCGTCCCATCGCTTTTACCTGTTTCGGCCACGCCACTTAGTCATCACAAGCAGAAATCTGCTAAACTCTTCACTCATGGATGTCAACAGTGAGAGGAAATACCGATCCTCAGCTGTTGGTCCTGGACAAGGAGGTGGCATTTCACCCTGACTGTCTAATGTGCCATCTCATGATTAAGATGTCACCAAAAACAAACAAGAACATTCCTTTGAAAGGTGATAATAAAGAAAATCAATACTGTACCCACATGATGTACAAAACAGGCTCCTAACCTTGAAATGCAAGGTACTTAAGTGAGTTGCCAAGCATAAGCACTAAAGCATGCCAACTGGTGGCTGATCTCCACCTCGGCTCCACCTCAAGCCATGGGAAGAAATAATTATGACCATCCTCAACATGTCTAGAGTGGAAGGCGTGAAAGAAGGTCTTGAGGTCAGTGGAATTCAATGCAAGAGACAAAAGAGTTGTAATGAAAGTACATGTGGTTGTTAAAATGATGAGTTGGGCTAGAATCATCATTATTGTGAAGAGTGGCTGATGTATTTTGTTAAACACATTCACATTGATCAATGTATGTGCTGACATTGGGGCCACTAACTCTCTAATGGTACTGCTGAAATGTATTGCGATTGGACTACAACAATTATAAGGCTTTGCAATAGTAATGATAAAGGGCCAATTTGTCAGACCAGTATGATGAGGGAGATGTGTAACCACAATATGACTAATGCTGCAGCATCATGGCTTTTTGGTTTGATTTAGGCAACCTAACATAGCATTTCCATATACACAGGTCCCCATCACATAGCATTTGCACATTAACAGTGTGTTTCATATTACGGTTGCAGCACACTTGTTCCTGAAGTGAGGCCACCAGGTGTACATGAGTGCAGTCATTTGACCATAGTATGTCTGAAAATCCAGCTGTAGCAAAAATTTTGCTTTGCTCGCATTGGCCTCGTGGGTGTCAAGGTAACTGTATATACTGCCCACTTATCCTGCAAAGTATCCTTCACTTAAGAGAGTAACTTGCGGAAGGCTGAGAAATGTCATACACCAACTCTGTGTGGTGCCTGCTGCAAAGAATTCTAGCACTGCTAGCATTCTCTGGAGGGGGGATAAAGTGGATACATATGTTGGGTTACAGGGTATTCGAATGAGGAAAATGTGTTTTGCATGGTGTCCACATCGAGTGTATATCCTCAGGATCTCAAACTGACTCATGTGTACGGGTTCCAGTTTTACTGTGTCAATCCTCTCTCTACTCATTGCTGTGCTATTTGAGGTTATTGATTGGAGGCCTACTTCCCATCCTTGTGGTGTATGGTTTATTGTAGCAGAACATGGATCTGGCATAGCAAAATATAGCAAAATATAGTGGCCTAGCAGGGCTATATATATATGAGGTGTACTGTGGAATGGAAATGTGAGCTACCGCAATCAACTTGCAAGTGCTTCATCTGTCTGTGGCTTGTTATGTAGGTCTGGCCCAGTATGCAGGTCTGTGTTGTATTTGTTTTAGCTCAAACAGTGCATGCACTGTGTTTTTTAACATTCTTCTTTTGGAGTCTGAAGAACCCCTTTCAGCGGCTCCTGGGGCACATAGGGGCTACTGGGCCCAATTGTGGTGGCTGAGGGCTTTTACTCCTGATTCCTGGGTCCTGGCCTACTATGGATCCTGAGCAACTGGTCCAATTACCCCTTCTGCACTTGACTCTCAGTGGTAGCTGTGGTAGAGCAGTCAAGGCTCGCTCGGGGGAAATGTAGATGCAGGTCAGTGAACACGACTCATAACTCAAAGTGTAAACAGCAAGAACAATAAATAAATCTCCAGTCAAATAATTACATTTATTAGAAAAAGTAGTTTTTTATGTCTAACTCTACACATGCACAGGAATCTGACATTCAGAAGTAACAACACAATCCCCTTGAGGACGGGGCTCTAGTAGTTGTCAGGCAAATGGCTGTCCCACCCTCCTTCGTGTAACATGTTCCAATTCTCCAAATGTAGCCTCAGCCTCTCTTTTCGGGCAGCAGCCCTAATTCTTTGGGAATGTCGGTACTGATAGTCCCATGGGGCTGCCACAATGCAGGATAAAATGGGCACAGGCTACTCCATCACAAGCGCCCCTGCCATGAAAATAAAGCAGAAATGCAACAATGCCAAAAATGAAAATCCACAGGGCTAAAAAAGCTTTGCAAGTTACAACCACACACATCCAACAAAGGCATTTATTTAACACACATTAAAAAGTGAAATACAAAAAAAAAAACATTTTGCATTTCTCCAATCCCATCCATGCCCTAAGTGATGTTTAAATTCAACAGACACCACAGAAACAGTTGTTTCATGCACCCATGAGTAGCACTGGGCCTATTGGTTGGAAAACCCATTGGCAGACTAGGCCACATAGTGAATCAATTAAAATCAATAATATTGCAAATTTATTAGAAAATGTAGTGAACTGTGCTACATTTTTTGCTGGATAAAAGAAGAAAAACTTGCATGCAAAACAACAACCAGCAAGAAGGCATGCCCACCACAAAGAAGGCTTGCAGGCCTAATGCAGAAGAACACTGGCTGCCCCTTCACAAAATGACCGCCAGCCACATGGCCAGGCCTCACCAACAAGAAAGGGAAGACAGACAATGCAGGCCTATGGCAAAAGCACACTGGCTGCCTTTCCAAAATGGCCTCCAGCCACATGGCCAGGCCACAACAACAAGAAAGGAAAGACAGACAATGCAGGCCTATGGCAAAAGCACACTGGCTGTCTTCTCAAAATGGCCGCCAGCCACATGGCCAGGCTAGCACAACAAGAAGCAATAAGCCAAGAGGAACAAAGGAAATAAGACATGCAGTTCTATGGCAAAAGCACACTAACTACCACCACAAAATGGCCACCAGCCACACGGTCACTCACAACAACAAGCAGGAGGCCTGGAAAACAATGAACTCAAGCAGGCCTATATGGACACAGACTTCACAAAATGGCCCCTGGCCACATGGGGATGCTCAGCCAAGGCAAATGCTGGCCTACTATTACAAACATACTGACACACTGGCCAGACAAAGGAGGCATGCTAAACAACAC
This sequence comes from Calotriton arnoldi, assembly GCA_963921515.1. Lineage (NCBI taxonomy): Eukaryota > Metazoa > Chordata > Amphibia > Caudata > Salamandridae > Calotriton > Calotriton arnoldi. The sequence goes on from CAWUFW010005809.1 coordinate 416,921, forward strand.
AGCTTTAATGCAACAATGCCAAAAACAAAAATCCACAGCACTAAAAAAGGTTTGCAAATTACACAACAACCACACACATCCAACAAATGTATTTATTTAACACATATGAAAAAAAGTGAAATACCAATAAAACCACATTTTGCATTTCAATCCAATGCCATTCATGCCCTAAATGATATTTAAATTCAACAGACACAACAGAAACTGGCTGAAATGCCTATTGGCAGACTACTGGGCTAGTGAATTAAATAAATATTGCAAATTGATTTCAAAAGTTGGAGAAAATGTAGTGAACTGTGCAACATGTTTCCTTTATAACCAAAGAAAAATTACTTACAAAGAAACAAGTAGGCCCCTACTGAAACTACAGGCCACCTACCACAATACATTTTTTTAAAATGATGAAATGTACAAATAAATGTAGGTGCAAAGCGCGATCAAATAAACACCAATTTTCCAACTTACTTGTGAAATCTCAAATTCAAAAGTCCTCAAATTCAATGATATATGATGCAGCAGATGCAAAGAGTGATCCTTCCAGCTCCAAATCCAAATGAAAAGTGAACATGAGATGGACAAAGCACTGGGAGGAGCCTGCTGGACAGGAACAGGAAGTTTTTTCAAAAAAGGACTCCTTGCACAAAAAAGTACAGCCAAATGTCAATCTGAGGAGTTTTCTTAATCCAAATCGTCATTTCGAGAAGGTTTTGATGCTCCTCGGGGGAGGACCTTCTCCAGATTGCAGATTCTGCGTGTCCGGGATCGCGTTCTTCACAAAACTTCTGCCGGAAAGTCTGATGGCTCGCCCGATTGACGTGTTCGCGATCGCAAACTCTCGAGGGACTGTGCGGCCGGCTAGCAAATCTTGTGGCGCCTCGCGAATGGAAGGGAAATCTTGTTGGTGATGTTTAAATTCAACAGACACCACAGAAACAGTTGTTTCATGCACCCATGAGTAGCACTGGGCCTATTGGTTGGAAAACCCATTGGCAGACTAGGCCACATAGTGAATCAATTAAAATCAATAATATTGCAAATTTATTAGAAAATGTAGTGAACTGTGCTACATTTTTTGCTGGATAAAAGAAGAAAAACTTGCATGCAAAACAACAACCAGCAAGAAGGCATGCCCACCACAAAGAAGGCTTGCAGGCCTAATGCAGAAGAACACTGGCTGCCCCTTCACAAAATGACCGCCAGCCACATGGCCAGGCCTCACCAACAAGAAAGGGAAGACAGACAATGCAGGCCTATGGCAAAAGCACACTGGCTGCCTTTCCAAAATGGCCTCCAGCCACATGGCCAGGCCACAACAACAAGAAAGGAAAGACAGACAATGCAGGCCTATGGCAAAAGCACACTGGCTGTCTTCTCAAAATGGCCGCCAGCCACATGGCCAGGCTAGCACAACAAGAAGCAATAAGCCAAGAGGAACAAAGGAAATAAGACATGCAGTTCTATGGCAAAAGCACACTAACTACCACCACAAAATGGCCACCAGCCACACGGTCACTCACAACAACAAGCAGGAGGCCTGGAAAACAATGAACTCAAGCAGGCCTATATGGACACAGACTTCACAAAATGGCCCCTGGCCACATGGGGATGCTCAGCCAAGGCAAATGCTGGCCTACTATTACAAACATACTGACACACTGGCCAGACAAAGGAGGCATGCTAAACAACACAGCTTTAATGCAACAATGCCAAAAACAAAAATCCACAGCGCTAAAAAAGGTTTGCAAATTACACAACAACCACACACATCCAACAAATGTATTTATTTAACACACATGAAAAAAAGTGAAATACCAATAAAACCACATTTTGCATTTCAATCCAATGCCATTCATGCCCTAAATGATATTTAAATTCAACAGACACAACAGAAACTGGCTGAAATGCCTATTGGCAGACTACTGGGCTAGTGAATTAAATAAATATTGCAAATTGATTTCAAAAGTTGGAGAAAATGTAGTGAACTGTGCAACATGTTTCCTTTATAACCAAAGAAAAATTACTTACAAAGAAACAAGTAGGCCCCTACTGAAACTACAGGCCACCTACCACAATACATTTTTTAAAAATGATGAAATGTACAAATAAATGTAGGTGCAAAGCGCGATCAAACAAACACCAATTTTCCAACTTACTTGTGAAATCTCAAATTCAAAAGTCCTCAAATTCAATGATATATGATGCAGCAGATGCAAAGAGTGATCCTTCCAGCTCCAAATCCAAATGAAAAGTGAACATGAGATGGACAAAGCACTAGGAGGAGCCTGCTGGACAGGAACAGGAAGTTTTTTCAAAAAAGGACTCCTTGCACAAAAAAGTACAGCCAAATGTCAATCTGAGGAGTTTTCTTAATCCAAATCGTCATTTCGAGAAGGTTTTGATGCTCCTCGGGGGAGGACCTTCTCCAGATTGCAGATTCTGCGTGTCCGGGATCGCGTTCTTCACAAAACTTCTGCCGGAAAGTCTGATGGCTCGCCCGATTGACGTGTTCGCGATCGCAAACTCTCGAGGGACTGTGCGGCCGGCTAGCAAATCTTGTGGCGCCTCGCGAATGGAAGGGAAATCTTGTTGGTGATCGCAGGCACCTGGTAAGTTGCTCCCACGTGTGCGAAACACACAAAAAAACTCCGCTCCGTTGCGAAGTGCAGAGTTTTCCGGCAACTCCGCGTTCTACACGGAATGCGGAGTTGCCAAAAATCTGCAAACTCCACGAGCGGAGCGGAGTTTTACGCCCAGGGTTACTTTTTACAACCTATATACTAAGATGAGGACAAAACAATAAAAACACACCACCACCAAGGATGGAGGACAGAAACATAGAAACAGAAGAAAACCCTGCTATTATTCTAATAGAATCCGCTACTACAATCTTAATTTACAAATGACACTGCTTTTTTATGTCTTATTATCCCACATTCTGGTGTAGCGGCAAAAGAGGAAATTACACCAGAAATTGAAAGACCAGAAGAGTCTGGTGATGCATTAATTGTTGGCATAAAGAAGATTAATAAACCTAATACTGTGCCACCTACCACCCACAATAAAATGAGAGGGAGTGTGTTCTAGCCACAGCCAATCGAGAATGCCTACTGATGCCTACACTCACTGACCACATTCACAACCACAATTTTATTTTTGCTCATGTTTTCAGGACAGCACACTAACAAGGGTCAAGTTTCATATTCAAAATAAAAAATATATCATAAGCATATTGACTTTGAGCACTGCCATCAGGAAAATGACAGCAGCAATTAGAAGTTTCACAATTGCAGACAATCATTAGGCCTACATCAGTGCCCTAATTGAGAAAACATTTACATGCATACAAATAAATACTGGCACTCTTTCTAGCATTAAACACTTTCTTTAGTAAGGAGTTTGGCAGAACACGGTGGAATAGTACAACATCCTGGGTTGCACATAGCCTGCACATCTTAGTAATACTCACAATTCAAGCTATGTGCAAAGATAAAATCCACAAAGTTATAGCTGTTTTTGTGTGTTGATTAATATGTTTGTGATTTCAGCTGTTAGGTTAATCATTGTATTGGGATAACATTAATATTTCCTACCAACTTACTTAAGTGCTAATCTTCAGATTGAAGAGTTGTGCAAGAGTGTGGGAAACAAGATGGCTACCCCCTGCAAGCACTCCAAAGAGCTCGCTTTTACGACGAGCGACTTCATGATTAAGGCTTGTAATACATGCATTATTCTTTATATGGCAGCTCAGGAACCTCGGCGCTTTGTTATGGTGCTGTTTGGAAAGCATTTTCTAAAGTTTGAGGCTGTTTCCCTTGAGAAGCTTTTCGTTGGTCCCTCAGTTCCAGCTCTGCTGCAGTTCCTGTCAGGAAGGCGGCGTTAGCTTCAGGAAAGGGCGCGGATGAGGCTTAAACCACTTCCACCGATGGTTTCAGCTGCTGCACGTTCTTCTTTTGTGGTGACTATTTTTGCTTCTATATTTCTAATTTAAACAAGGTTTGATTTAAAAACAATTGCAGCCAAAATGGAATGAAAATTTTTAATATTGGAAATAATATGTGTAAATAAACTACATCTCCTCTACCAGTAAAATCAAGAAGTGTTGATTCTAATGAGCATTCATTATCTACATTGTTAAATACTGATACTATTGTGTCACAAATTAAAAATATTTGCAAAGGCAGGGCCAATCTTTCTATGAAAGCTTCTGATAACGCAATTAAAATTCAAGATAATACATCAAAAATTGACTGTCTAACACCTATGGCAGCAAACATTTTACCAATGAGCATATTACTATTAGATTTAGAAAATTGTAATCGACAATATAATTTATGCATCTTTAATTTACCGAAAGAGGTAGAAGGCAATGACTGTAGACAGTATTTAGCGAAGTTATTGCCTGGTCTTTTACATTTAAACCTCTCAAAGAATTTCAGAATTGACAAGGCACACAGAATTCCTTCTCATCGTAATCCTCATCATGACAAACTGCACAAATTAGTTTTAAAGTTTTGCACCATCACCATTTAGTGATGATCAGGAAAGCAGTAAGAGAAATCCCATCATTAATGGTTAATGGTAATGAAATCTATATTCATCAAGACTTTGCTAAGAAAACAATTAAAATACTCAAAGTATTCACTGAGCTTCGCCCATGACTAAAACGTTCTGGTTTTAGAATTGGTCTTTTTGACCCGTCTACAATGCGAATCTGGAAAGATGATTTCTCCAAGTCTTTTCAACATCTGAAAGATCTTCGTGCTTTCTTAGAAAAACATTCTCCATTATCCATGGAAACAAATGGGCTTGACACTTGATTCCTCTGCCATCATTTTTCCTTATAACTTGCCTTTCTTCTAAGCCTAGCTATGAGGGCGTTCTCAAGGCAGGTCATTCTTGCTTATGCGTGCGTGTGATTCAGCAGCATTATTTATGTTTCTATGTTGTCTTATTTATGTTTGTCCTTCTCTTTCCTTTTACTCCTGTCATTTATTTCTAGAGCTACTTTTTATTCTCTACACTTTCATTTTCATTCTTTTTCTTTCCTCTTGACTTTCCTTTTTAAATTTGGCTAATATAAATAGTATCAACATTGTTTCTTTGAATGTTAAAGCTTTAACACATCCTGTTACGCATATTAACGTTTTAGATTACTTAGCAAGACACAACGCAGACATTTGTTTATTCCTGGAGACATATATTGACGATACAGTTTTAGCTTATATGAATAAAAAGTGGGTTGGTAATGTTATTTCTTCCCCTGCAGCTAAGAAAAAAATTGGTGTTGCTATTCTTTATGCAAAAAGATTGCATTTTCAAATACTGAACAAATGTTCTGATGCAGATGGTCGATATATTATAGTCAAAATTAAAATTCACAATTCACAATACTACATTTAAATAATAAATATGGCCCGACAAATGATGATCCTATTTTTTGGTCTCTTTTTACCTTTGAGGTGCTCAAGTTAGGTAATGTTCCACTTATGATTGGGGGAGATTTTAACCTCATATGCGATCCTTTATTGGATAGAACATCACAAACTAAATATCATCCACTCAAAGCTTTTTCACTTTAAAGTGTTGTTGGACTTCGCCTTTTTTGGCTAAAGTTCCCTAAACGTTTTGCCTTCCCCTTAGACCACCCACATGAGTAGCCCCCAAAGAGAGAACTCAGGCCTGCCACTGCAGTGCCTGCGCGCAGTTTGCTAACTGCCATGTTGTCCTGACAAGTGTACCCACTTGCCAGGCCTTACCCTTCCCTTTCCATGCACATCAGACACCCCTATAGTAGGCCCAAGGTACCCCCCCTGGGCAGGGTGCAGTGTCTGTGAAAGGTAGGACATGTACTGAGGTGTGTACCATGTCCTAACAGTGAAATACTCTCCATTTCGTTTTTCACTGTTGCAAGGCCATCTTGCCCATAGGACAGAATGGGGAAGGCTGTGTAATATGTTTCCAGCCTATCTTCCCATAGGTTTAAGATGGAGAGGTGAAGTTTAGTGTGCCTGAGCTCACAATTTAATAACACATCTTTTTGTGAAGGTGGTTTTGTGTGTTTAGAAACCACACTTTTAGAAGTGGCTGTTTTTTTTTGTTCTAACAATTCTGTGTGTCTCTGCCTGGTTGTGGATTGACTGTCTGGATTTGAATGTGATAGGATCTGGGAAATGTCTTGACCCAGGGAGGGGAGGTGAGACAGCAACAGGCTGACCTGCATCTGGAGTGTAGGGGGGAGGAGTAGCCCCTGGAGGTGAAGAGGCCTGGGCTGCTGCCATAAAACAAAGGCTCCATCTCCTGCTGAGTGATTGAAGATCCAGACCCCCACTATCAAAGGAAGAAGGTGTCACTGGCAGGGAGACACCCACAACTAGTTTGGACAGGGGTCAGTGCCCCCTGAACACAAAGACATCAAAGATATTTAGGGGTATAACTATGAGAGCTGAAACCCCTGGACTTTAGACTGAAATCCATATTGAAAAAGGATTGAACCTACTTGGTGCTCAAGAGGCACCTCTGCCAAAGAAGAACAGCTGAAGAGACTGAAGAGAAGGACTGCCCTTGCTGTGTGTTCTGGGGCTGGCCTGCAGTTTGCTGGTTTGGCTAAGGAGAGGACAAGGGACTTTGCTGTGTGCTGTGTCCCCCTGCTTGTGAGGACTTTGCTGTGTGCTGTGTCCTGAAGTAGAGTGTCTCCAAGGGCCCGAGGAGAGCTGGCTCCCTGTTGTGGAAACTCAGGAACATAAAAGTTTCCAAGTGTGTCTCAGCGACGCTGTGTGCGTGTGCTTTTTGCAGCCTGAGACCTTCGTAAGAACTGCCCCGTGATCGTGTGCACCCGGAGTCCAAGTGAGTCTCAGCGACGCTGTGTGCATGTGCTTCATGCAGCCTGAGACCTTCGTGAGGACTGCCCTGTGATCTTGTGCACACGGAGTCCAAGTGAGTCTCAGCTACGCTGTGTGCGTGTGCTTCGTGCAGCCTGAGACCTTCGTGAGGATTGCCCTGTGATCGTGTGCACCCGGAGTCCAAGTGAGTCTCAGCGACGCTGTGTGCGTGTGCTTCATGCAGCCTGAGACCTTCCTGAGGATTGCCCTGTGATCGTGTGCACCCGGAGTCCAAGTGAGTCTCAGCGACGCTGTGTGTGTGCTTCATGCAGCCTGAGACCTTCCTGAGGATTGCCCTGTGATTGTGTGCACCTGGAGTCCAAGTGAGTCTCAGCAACGCTGTGTGCATGTGCTTCGTGCAGCCGGAGACCTTCATGAGGATTGCCCTTTGATCGTGTGCACCCGGAGCTCAAGTGAGTCTCAGCGACGCTGTGTGCGTGTACCCTGTTGCAGCCTGAGACCTTTGTGAGAAATTGCCCCGTGACTGTGTGTCCCGGAGCAGTCTTGTTCTCTGCTTCGATCAACAGCGTGGCCAGAACTGCTGCGATTGTCATTGCCATCGGCCCGGACCGGCATCCCCTGAGGAGCTGTGAGAATTCACCGCCGCCGGCCCGAGCCTGCCTTTGCCAAGGAGAGACCTCAAACCATCACCGTCGGGGGTCCGAGTTCCACTGCCCAAGAACAACGAAGTAGCACCGGAGGCCCAAGCCACGAGGAGAGGAGAGTGAGATCGCACCCTCCAAGTATCGCTCAGCGAGCATGCATGTGTCGCCACCTGGGGCGGGGTGCAGGCTACGAGAGAAACGCTCTCGGCCTTTCCCATCTTTGCAGCGTGAGCCCCCGCTCAAGCCCTTACCGCAGCCCGTACTTGCCGAGGAGTGGCAGTACCGGGGCCGGAGTGTGGAGCTGCACTTTGTTTTCCATCATAACAGTGTTGGGGGCATATTTTGGCAGTAGCTGACCGCGAGTCAGTAAGAGTGACATAGAGACCGTCCAGAGCACCGCGATCAGTGCCGAAGTACATTATTTTTTCATTACGAACTGCCTGATTGTTGCATTACGAATTGCATTATTTTTGCATTACGAACTGCCTGATTGTTGCATTACGAATTGCATTATTTTTTCATTACGAACTGCCTGATTGTTGCATTACGAATTGCATTATTTTTTCATTACGAACTGCCTGATTGTTGCATTACGAATTGCATTATCTTTGCATTACGAACTGCCTGATTGTTGCATTACGAATTGCATTATTGTTTCATTACGAAGTGACTGATTCTTGCATTAAGAACTGCAGAGCATTGCATTAGGACTGCATTGGATCATCGAGAACTGCTCATTAATACTGCAAGAACCTACCAGTGCGTGCTGCCCTAATAACCGGCAAGGTCAAATATTACAAATACGCAGATGTTGGATTTTTATCGTGTGGTCTCATCGTATATCTTTTTTGTTATAAACTTCTAATTGTTTTTTATGAAACTCGTGTGGAGTCCATTTGTGGTGCTATCCCTGTGTCACTGAGAGCGTGGTTGCAAATACTTTAAACATTTGCCTTGGAGATAAGCCTGGCTGCTCGTACCAAGCTACCAGGGGGTGAGCAGGGGTTATCTAAAGGTGTGTGCCTCCTTAGCCTGACTAGAAGCAAGGGTCCCTATTTGGACTAAGGTACATACCTCAGCCAACTAGAGACCCCCAGTTCTAACATTGGTGGTCAGCGGTTGGGCATTTGAACGTGTATTTGCAAATTCACTCACCGTGATTGGTGTACATCACTAGTTTAGCGTAGACTACGACGCAACCACATATTGTGTTTTTATTTTTGGTTCTATTTTTGAGCGACCTTTAAGCCACACATCATGTCTCAAAGGAGTCAAGAAGCCAGTGAGGCTGCAGAATTGGAATTCGACATTGAGACATTGCTTACCTACAAAGTTGATCAATTGAGGCAATTCTGCAGAGCTTTGGGATGTCCCATGAAAAGTAGCGCCAATAAGGAGGAGCTGCAAAAGGCCTTGAGGGCCTGGTGGGAAGCCAAAGACGCTCAGGAGACAGGTGATGCTGAGGTGGATGAGGATGACCCAGGGAATGGATTTGGTCCACAGGATTTGCCGGTGGAAGGACCAGCCTCAGGGGCTGGTAGTAACCATTCAGAGAGGAGTTTTTCCCCAGAGGAGCTGGAGGAAACCCAAAGGGTCAGAGAGCATGAGTTGGAGGTTTTAAAACTTAAGGCTCAAGCAGAAGAGAAAAAGCTGCTCATTGAAAGTGAAAAGCGAGCAGAGGAGAGCAGGAACGCTCTCGCCTTGGAAGAGAAGATTCTCTTAGCTCATGAGTTAAGCATGAGGGAACTGGACCTTAAGGCTAAACAGGCGGAGTCCAGTTTGAATGGTGGCAGCAGACAACCAGTGCCAGCGGGTAAGGTGTACATTCCCAAAGACTTAGTACGAGATTACCAAAGGGGTGATGATATTTATGCATGGTTCACGGCATATGATATCGCACTGAGGATGAATGAGGTGCCTGAGAAGCATTGGGGGCGGGCCTATGGAAACACTTTGAGGCTTCTGGGAGGGATGTTTTACCCCCTTTAGACAGGGTGGGAACCCTGACCTACGCCAATATGAAGGAGGCTCTATGCCTCAGGTATGGGCTCACTCCTGAACAGTGCCGGCAGAAATTCAGGAACTTCAAGAAACTGAAATCCAGTACTTGGGTGGAGTGTGTGAATGAGTACACGCGTGCACTGGATGATTGGGTGTTGGTTAGCATGGCGAAGCATTACAAAGGATTGCTCAATTTGGGCTCCAGGGAGCCTCGGCTCAGTAAACATTTTTTAGAGTTGCACCAACACCTGTTAGACTGCGAGCTCTTTGATTCCCAGGAGCTTGCCCCCGAGACCGGCCCTTGGTCATGGGTTTGGGGGTCTGAAAAAACACCAAAGGGGAACACCAGCAGCAACTCAGGGATCTTCCAGTCCCATGGGAGGGAAGAAGGACAGAGTGGCGTAGTCAGGGCCCAGAGAAGTGGGGGGGGGGCATGCAGGCTAGCACCCTGTCTCAAAGGAGAGGGAGAGAGTGTAAGCAGTGTCCCCGGGGGTCCCCAACTTCCCCCCAGAGACTGGAGGGATCCTTAGAGGCGCACCAGGGTGGAGGTCTAGAACCTACCTGCCAGCAGTGCGAGGAGGAACACCTAGCGTCAGGAGGTCGCAGGGCATCTGTAACCAGAGCTCCCGCGATCCTGAAGTTTGTGGGTGCCATTCCTAAGTGGCTGGCACAAAAATCTAAATGGAAGGTTAAGGGGGAAGGTGTTCCCCCGTGGGAAATCCCGTGGGACAGTGCCCAGCCAGTAGGGCTAGGTCCCCTAAAAGTGACCGGGGTAACCCCACCTCTAACCTGGAGGGCCGGATAACTGGAGCCAACATCCTGTCCAATGGGTCTTCCAGGGGTACCACTCTAGGTGGTAGTTGGCAAGGGACCAGCACCCCTAGAGGGTCTCCGACTGCCAGGAAGTACCCGTGGAACAGCATAGTTGGCCCAGGGAGTAGTGACCAAGAGAACCCCCTGGGGCCAGCAAGGCATAGAACTGGAGGGTGTCCCTGCCGTAGCGGGCCCACGTCCGTGTTCTATCGCCCCAAGCAGGGAAGTCCATCAAGGTAGTTGATTGGTCTACCCTGGCTTCAGGCTGGGAGGGGGTTGTGTTGGACTTGGCCCTTTTTGGCTAAAGCTCCCTAAACTTTTTGCCTTCCCTCTAGACCTTTTTTCTGACATGATGTTGCCAACTTAGATGCTTTGGGCACTTTGCCACTGCTGATCAGTGTCAAGGTGCAAGAGCTCCCTGTGTAAAGTGTAATGATAATTGGTTGTCCATAATAGGCATGTTTGTCTTACCAGTAAAGTCCCTAGTAAAGTGCACTATGTGTGCCAGGGCTAGTAATACAAATGCTACTCATGGGCATGCAGCACTAATTGTGCCACCCACATTAGTAGCCCCCAAAGAGAGAACTCAGGCCTGCCACTGCAGTACCTGAGCGCAGTTTGCTAACTGCTATGTTGTCCTGACAAGTGTACCCACTTGCCAGCCCTTACCCTTCCCTTTACATGCACATCAGACACCCCTATAGTAGGCCCAAGGTACCCCCCTGGGCAGGGTGCAGTGTCTGTGAAAGGTAGGACATGTACTGAGGTGTGTACCATGTCCTAACAGTGAAATACTCTTCATTTCGTTTTTCTCTGTTGCAAGGCCATCTTGCCCATAGGACAGAAAGGGGAAGGCTGTGTAATATGTTTCCAGCCTATCTTCCCATAGGTTTAAGATGGAGAGGTGAAGTTTAGTGTGCCTGAGCTCACAATTTAATAACACATCTTTTTGTGAAGGTGGTTTTTAAATTGTGTGTTTAGAAACCACGCTTTTAGAAGTGGCTGTTATTTTTGTTCTAACAATTCTGTGTGTCTCTGCCGGGTTGTGGATTGACTGTCTGGATTTGAATGTGATAGGATCTGGGAAATGTCTTGAACCAGGGAGGGGAAGTGAGACAGCAACAGGCTGATCTGCATCTGGAGTGTAGGGGGGAGGAGTAGCCCCTGGAGGTGAAGAGGCCTGGGCTGCTGTCATAAAACAAAGGCTCCATCTCCTGCTGAGTGATTGAAGATCCAGACCCCCCACTATCAAAGGAAGAAGGTGTCACTGGCAGGGAGACACCCAGAACTGGTTTGGGCAGGGGTCAGTGCCCCCTGAACACAAAGACTTCAAAGACATTTAGGGGTATAACTATGAGAGCTGAAACCCCTGGACTTTAGACTGAAATCCATATTGAAAAAGGATTGAACCTACTTGGTGCTCAAGAGGAACCTCTGCCAAAGAAGAACAGCTGAAGAGACTGAAGAGAAGGACTGCCCTTGCTGTGTGTTCTGGGGCTGGCCTGCAGTTTGCTGGTTTGACTAAGGAGAGGACAAGGGACTTTGCTGTGTCCCCCTGCTTGTGAGGACTTTGGTGTGCGCTGTGTCCTGAAGTAGTGTGTCTCCAAGGGCCCGAGGAGAGCTGGCTCCCTGTTGTGGAAACTCAGGAACATAAAAGTTTCCAAGTGTGTCTCAGCGATGCTGTGTGCGTGTGCTTTTTGCAGCCTAAGACCTTCGTCAGAACTGCCCCGTGATCGTGTGCACCCGGAGTCCAAGTGAGTCTCAGTGACGCTGTGTGCGTGTGCTTCGTGCAGCCTGAGACCTTCGTGAGGATTGCCCTGTGATCGTGTGCACCCAGAGTCCAAGTGAGTCTCAGTGACGCTGTGTGCGTGTGCTTCGTGCAGCCTGAGACCTTTGTGAGTATTGCCCTGTGCTCGTGTGCACCCGGAGTCCAAGTGAGTCTCAGCGTCGCTGTGTGCGTGTGCTTCGTGCAGCCTGAGACCTTCGTGAGGATTGCCCTGTGATCGTGTGCACCCGGAGTCCAAGTGAGTCTCAGCGACGCTGTGTGCGTGTGCTTCGTGCAGCCTGAGACCTTCGTGAGGATTGCCCTGTGATCGTGTGCACCCGGAGCTCAAGTGAGTCTCAGCAACGCTGTGTGCGTGTGCCCTGTTGCAGCCTAAGACCTTCGTGAGAAATTGCCCCGTGACTGTGTGTCCCGGAGCAGTCTTATTCTCTGCTACGATCGACAGCGTGGCCAGAACTGCTGCGATTGTCATGGTCATCGGCCCGGACCGGCATCCCCAGACGAGCTGTGAGAATTTACTGCCTCCAGTCCGAGCCTGACTTTGCCAAGGAGAGACCTCGAACCATCACTGTCGGGGGTCCGAGTTCCACTGCCCAAGATCAACGAAGTCGCACCGGAGGGCCAAGCCGCGAGGATAGGAGAGGAGAGTGAGATCGCATCCCCCAGGTAATGCTCAGCAAGCGTGCGTGTATCGCCGCCTGGGGCTAGGTGCGGGCTATGAGAGAAACGCTCTCGGCATTTCCCATCTTTGCAGCGCGAGCCCCCGCTCAAGCCCGTATCGTGGCCCGTACTTGCCGAGGAGTGGCAGTACCGGGGCCGGAGTGTGGAGCTGCACTTTGTTTTCCATCATAACAGTGTTGGGGGCATATTTTGGCAGTAGATGACCACGAGTCAGTAAGAGTGGCATAGAGACCGTCCAGAGCACCGCGATCGGTGCCGAAGTACATTATTTTTGTATTACAAACTGCCTGATTGTTGCATTACGAATTGCATTATTTTTGCAATACGAACTGCCCGATTGTTGCGTTACGAATTGCATTATTTTTGCATTACGAACTGCCTGATTGTTGCATTACGAATTGCATTATTTTTTGCATTACAAACTGCCTGATTGTTGCATTACGAATTGCATTATTTTTACATTACGAAGTGCCTGATTCTTGCATTACGAACTGTATAGCATTGCATTAGGACTGCATTGGATCATCGAGAATTGCTCATTAATACTGCAAGAACCTACCAGTGCATGCTGGCCTAATAACCGGCAAGGTGAAATATTACAAATACGCATATGTTGGATCTTTATCGTGTGGTCTCATCGTATATCTTTTTTTTATAAACTTCTAATTGTTTTTTATGAAACTCGTGTGGAGTCCATTTGTGGTGTTATCCCTGTGTCACTGAGAGCGTGGTTGCAAATACTTTACACATTTGCCTTGGAGATAAGCCTAGCTGCTTGTGCCAAGCTACCAGGGGGTGAGCAGGGGTTATCTAAAGGTGTGTGCCTCCTTACCCCGACTAGAAGCAAGGGTCCCTATTTGGACTAAGGAACATACCTCAGCCAACTAGAGACCCCCAGTTCTAACAAGTATTTTTTGTAAAACTACCAAGTTGGTTGATATTTGGCAGTTACATCACCCAACAGAGACATTCTTTAAAAAAAAAAGAAAATCCTCATAATTCCTATTCAAGATTAGATCATTTATTAGTTACCCTTTAATTATTCATTCAGTTTCTATCCGATTATACATAACATAGATATTTCTGATCATGCACTCATTTCAGTTGTTCTACAACTTAGCACTCCACAACATGCTCCATCTAGATGGCATATGAATACACATGCCATCCTTAATGAAAATAATAAAGCAAAAACTCTTGTCGGCACTTCATGATTTTTTTACCTTTAACCCAGAAGACTCTATGTCTATTGTAACTCTTTGGGATGCATTTAAGGCCTATATAAGAGGGTTAACCATTTCTCTTATGGCACATGAAAACAAATCATTTAATTCTCAAATTAAAGATATGGGCAACCAGATTGCAAAATGAGAGAGACTCTTTATAACATCAAACAATCCAAAATATAAATTACAATTGCAAAAACTTTGCCAGCTGAGTTTTACAAGGAATTTTCTTTGCACCTCACACCTCATTTGTTCAAGCTATGTACCTATTTTAGTTCCTCAGGAGCAACTTCTGGGTCTTTTACTGAAACATTGAATATAGTTCTTCCAAAACCTAACAGAGATCCTACTATTGTTTTGAATTATCGCCCTATCTCCTTAATAAATCAAGATTGCAAACTCTTTGCTAAAGTTCTTGCAACCAGGTTGACCTCTGCACTTGATACATACTGATCAATCTGGTTTTATGAAACGTAGATATTCTGTAAATATTACTAGAGTGTTATTACATGCTGTTGAAGAGGTATCGTCCTTATCCTTATCAGCTAGAGCATTGGCATTAGATGCTGAAAAAGTTCATTGGCAAAATTTATTTCATACCTTATTTGTGTTTAATTTTGGTGGTTCATTTATTCATATAGCAAAACCAAAGGGGATGATGGACGGAGTGTTGAACATTGCAAGCACTCACCCCCAGTCAACTGATCTGGGTTTAATCCATCATCATTCTTTAGCTCACTCCGCCACCCCAGTTCAGACATGGCCATATGCAAATCAGTCTGACCCTGTGCCTCATGGGAACAGTCCAGCCCGAACTGCCAAGCCATGTCTTCCCTGGACCGGAAACAAGCATCCTGGGACCGGTTTCTGGCTTACAGCCGTCATCAGCCAGGCTATCTTGAATCCAGTGGCAAAGTGAGCAAGGGACCCACGTCTGGGCATACCCTGCCAACTTAGGGCAAACATAGCAAAACCAAAGGGGATGATGGACGGAGTGTTGAACATTGCAAGCACTCACCCCCAGTCAACTGATCTGGGTTTAATCCATCATCATTCTTTAGCTCACTCCGCCACCCCAGTTCAGACATGGCCATATGCAAATCAGTCTGACCCTGTGCCTCATGGGAACAGTCCAGCCCGAACTGCCAACCCAGATCAGTTGACTGGGGGGGGGAGTGCTTGCAATGTTCAACACTCCGTCCATCATCCCCTTTGGTTTTGCTATGTTTGCCCTAAGTTGGCAGGGTATGCCCAGACGTGGGTCCCTTGCTCACTTTGCCACTGGATTCAAGATAGCCTGGCTGATGACGGCTGTAAGCCAGAAACCGGTCCCAGGATGCTTGTTTCCGGTCCAGGGAAGACATGGCTTGGCAGTTCGGGCTGGACTGTTCCCATGAGGCACAGGGTCAGACTGATTTGCATATGGCCATGTCTGAACTGGGGTGGCGGAGTGAGCTAAAGAATGATGATGGATTAAACCCAGATCAGTTGACTGGGGGTGAGTGCTTGCAATGTTCAACACTCCATCCATCATCCCCTTTGGTTTTGCTATGTTCGCCCTAAGTTGGCAGGGTATGCCCAGACGTGGGTCCCTTGCTCACTTTGCCACTGGATTCAAGATAGCCTGGCTGATGACGGCTGTAAGCCAGAAACCGGTCCCAGGATGCTTGTTTCCGGTCCAGGGAAGACATGGCTTGGCAGTTCGGGCTGGACTGTTCCCATGAGGCACAGGGTCAGACTGATTTGCATATGGCCATGTCTGAACTGGGGTGGCGGAATGAGCTAAAGAATGATGATGGATTAAACCCAGATCAGTTGACTGGGGGTGAGTGCTTGCAATGTTCAACACTCCGTCCATCATCCCCTTTGGTTTTGCCTCATTTATTCATATGACACCAGTATTTTATTCTAGCCCATCTGCTCGACTTTTTATCATTTTTAGGGGTACTAGAGAAGGTTGTCCCTTGTCTCCCTTACTTTGTCTTCTTGTTATTTATTGAACCTGTACTCACTGCTATCAGAAACTGTATAGATATTAATGGTATTAGTATTAATGATGTTTTATAAATGCTTTAGCCTATGCTGATGATGTGCTTTTTTTTATTAGTAATCCCGAATCTTCCCTTCTTCCTTTATTTGATCTAATTTCCTCATACTCACAGATTTCAAGTTATATGTTAAATACTAACAAAACAGAAATTTTCCCTCTAAATGTTCATTGCACCCCTGATATGTTACCCATAAAGGGAATAATTTGGCAAAAAGAAAACTTAGATACCTTGGTATTTTATTTTCCCATACCATAACAAAATTGATCATATTAAATTGTGAAAGTGTTCTAAATTATATTAAAGCCACATTTTACAAGTGGTCCGCATTGCATCTCTCATGGTGGGGGGAAATGGTTTCAATAGAAAAGGTTAGAGCTGCAAAAATATTCTACATCCTTGCTATGATTCCTATTCATTTCACTCTTCAGTTTTATATAAAAATGTTGATAAACTCTTATCTAGGTTTATCTGCAATAACAAAACTCCTTGTATAAGTTATAATAAAAAAAAATGCTAAATGTAATGGAGGCTTTGGTCTACCAGATATTTTAAATTATGATAAAGCATTTATATTAAAGCAGAGTAAAATGATACCTCACTTGTGTGGGTGTCCAATGCAGAATTGGTTAAAAACGTATTTTTTTTTAAAACGTAGCTCTTAAGAATTCACTGTGCTACACTCTTAATCCCTATGTTTTTGTCTCTTCCTAGTCACAGGCCCTTGCCCCACCCACACAAGTGAGGTATTATTTTACTCAGGAGACTGAGGGGAACGCTGTGTGGTAGGACATTGTGCCGGCACGGTGATCCCACACAAAAATGTGGAAAATATGTTTTTTTCAGCTAAATTTGAGGTTTGCAGGGGATTCTGGGTAGGAAAACGTTGGGGGATCCACGCAAGCCATACCTCACTGGACTCCCCCAGGTGTCTAGTTTTTAGAAATGTGGGTTTGGTAGGTTCCCTAGATGGCCGCCGAACCCAGGGCCAAAAACCCAGGTGACACCCCCTTGCAAAACCAGGGCGTTTTGTGATAGGTAATTTTGATGTCTCCTCAATACATTTTGTGGCGCTGCCTGTCCCGGGTACTTGGGCCACCCACACGAGTGAGGTACCATTTTTATCAGGAGGCCTGGGGGACTGCTGGGTGGTAGGAAATTTGTGTCAGCACGGTGATCCTACAACTTTCCGACATAGAAATTTGAGAAAAAAGTGATTTTTCAGCTAAATTTGAGGTTTGCAGGGGATTCTTGGTAGGAAACCGTTGGTGGGTCCACACAAGCCATACTTCACTGGACTCCCCCGGGTGTCTAGTTTTCAGAAATGTGTGGGGTTGGTAGGTTTCCCTAGATGGCCACCGAGCCCGGACCCAAAAACCCAGGTGACCCCCCTTGCAAAACCAGGTTGTTTTGTGATAGGTGATTTTGAAGTCTCCTCAATACGTTTTGGGCCCTTGTCTGTTACGGGTACTTGGGACACCCACACGAGTAAGGTACCATTTTATCAGGAGACCTGGGGAAATGCTGGCTGGTAGGAAATTTGTGTCAGCCCAGTGATCCCACAACTTTCCCGCACAGAAATTTGAGAAAAAAGCGATTTTTTCAGCTAAATTTGAGGTTTGCAGGGGATTCTGGGTAGGAAAACATTGGTGGGTCCATGCAAGCCATACCTCCCTGGACTCCCCCGGGTGTCTAGTTTTCAGAAATGTGTGGGTTTGGAAGTTTCCCGAGATGGCCGCCGAGCCCGGGGCCAAAAGTCCAGGTGACTCCCCTTGCAAAACCAGGTCGTTTTGTGATATGTAATTTTGATGTCTCCTCAATACGTTTTGGGCCCTTGTCTGTTGTGGGTACTTTACCCACCCACACGAGTGAGATACCATTTTTATCAGGAGACATGGGGAAATGCTGGGTGGTAGGAAATGTGTGTCAGCCCTGTGATCCCACAACTTTCCCACACAGAAATTTGAGAAAAATGTGATTTTTTTTCAGCTAAATTTGAGATTTGCAGGAGATTCTGGATAGGAAAACATTGGGGGGTCCATGCATCCCATACCTCCCTGGACTCCTCAGGGTGTGCAGTTTTCAGAAATGTGTGGGTTTGGTAGGTTTCCTTAGATGTCCGCTGAGCCCGGGACCAAAAACGCAGGTGACCCCCTTGATAAACCAGGTCGTTTTGCGATAGATAGGTGGGCACCTGTGTTTTTGGTCCCAGGTTTGCAGACATCTAGGGGAACCTAAAAAACCCAGACATTTCTGAAAACTAGACACCCGTGGGAGTCCAGGGAGGTGTCGCTTGCGTTGATCCCCCAAATTTTTCTTCCAAAAATTCGCTGCAAACCTCAAATTTAGTTAAAAAGTTACATTTTCCTCTAATATCTGTGTGGGAAAGTTGTGGGATCACCGCACGGCACAAATTTCCTACTACCCAGCATTCCCCTCAGTCTCCCGATAAAAATGATACCTTAATTGTGTGGATGGGCCAAGTGCCTATGACATGGAAGGGCCAAAAACTTGTAGGAATTGAGGGGGGCCCAAAGCGGGTCTAAAAGGGCAGTTTGTTTATACGTTTTTAGGCTGACGCTACTTTGGGCATCCACATAAGTGAGGTATAATTTTTCTCGGGAGACCAAAGGGAATGCTGGGTCATACGAAATTTGCGCCTGCACGGTGATCATGCAACTTACCCAGACAGAAATGTGAGGAAAATGTGACTTTTTAAGTAAATTTGAGGTTTGCGGGGGATTCTGGGTAAAAAACGCTGCGGGATCCATGCAAGCCACACCACCAGCCAAGAGTCAGTAAATGCACACAACCATCCACACACACCACCAGCCAAGCGCCAGCCAAGCACACCGCCAGCCAAGCACCATCCATACACACCGCCAGCCAAGTGACATCCCCGCACACCCCCAGCCAAGCAGGGCCGGACTGGGAACAGCAACCAGCCCTGGCAGATTGCTGCTCGTCCGGCCCTGGGGAGGGGGGCATGCTGGTAAAAAGCACTGCTCCCACTTTTGTTACTGGGGCCCGATATTGCAGCACTGCTGCAAAACCGGCCCCCAGTAACAAAACCACCACCCATGGCCAGAAAACCGGTCCACCCCTCAGGCCCACTGGGGAACTGCCAGGTGCCTGCTATGGCCAGTCTGGCCCTGCAGCCAAGCAACATCCATGCACACAGCCAGTCCACGTACACCGCTAGCCTAGCGCCACTCCACACACACCACCAGGCAAGCGCCAATCTACATACACCGTCATCAAGCGTGAGTCCAACCACATCTTTAGCCAAGTGCAGATCCACCAACACTGCCAGCAAAATGTCAGCCAAAGGTCAGTACATGCAGACCATCAGCCAAACTCCAGCTTACACACACAAACTCTCCCTAGTTTGTAGTGGTTTTCTGCCCCTGCTTGGGTGTAGATGAGAATAAATTTATCACAGAAACAGCCAAAATGAGTTCCTAAAAAAAAGGGAGCGACCCTTGCCTATGGGGCTTCTCACTGGCATGCCCATAAACATATCCCTGGTGCTTAGTGGGCTTTCTGCCACCTGCGGGGGGCAGATAAGGAGCTATTGCGCCGATCTGCCTTCTGGGGGGGGCAGAAAGGTTTTTTTGGCAGTGAGGGCATTAGCATGCCCATTCCTGGCAGCCTCCACCCCTACGTATAAATAAAGCAACAAAATACATGGTTCCTAGTGGGCTTTCTGCCCCACTGGGGGGCAGATTAGGTACTATTGCCCCCATAGGCCTCCAGGGGGAGGCAGAAAAGCTGTTGCAATTTTTTGGGGGGGCTGGAGGCATTGGCATGCCCATTTTGGGCAACCTCCACCTCTACGTATAAAAAAAAACAATCCTGGTGCCTACAGTGCTTTCTGCCTGGGGTGGGGCAGATCAGGGGCTATTGCCCCCATCTGCCTCCAGGGGAGCAGACAGACTGCAATATATTTTAGGGGTGGGGGCATTGGCATGCCCATTTTAGACATCCCCCACCCCTTAAAACAATGAATTAAATAATCGCTGGCATCTAGTGCGCTTTCTGCCCCCCTGGGGGGGCAGATTGGAGGCGAAAGACTGGAATGTTGTGGGGGGGGCATTGGCATGCCCATCTTGGGTAGCCCCCACCCCTAAATGCAATTGAAAAAAATCCCTGGCATCTAGTGGGCTTTCAGCTCCCCCGGGGTGGCAGAAAGACTGGCATTTTGTGGGTGGGTGGGGGCATGCCTGGCATGCCCTTATTGGGCAGCCCCCACCCCTAAATGCAACGGGAAAAAAATCCATGGCGTCTAGTGGGCTTTCTGCCCCCCCAAGGGAGGCAGATCGGGGGCTACTGCCGCCATATGCTCCCCCCCGGGGGGAGCAGAAAGACTGGAATTTTGTGGGGGGGCATTGGCATGCCCATCTTTGGCAGCCCCCACCCCTAAATTCAATGGGAAAAATCCCTAGTGTCTAGTGGGCTTTCTGCCCCAGGGGGGGCATAAAGACTGGAATTTGGTGGGGGGGAATTGGCATTTCCATCTTTGGCAACCCCACCCCTAAATTCAGTGGCGTCTAGTGGGCTTTCTGCCCCCCGGGGGGGAAGATTGGGGGCTACTGCCCCATCTGCCCTCCAGGGGGGGCAGAAAAGACTAAATGTACCCAATTTATTATGGGGGAGCAAAGGCCCTTGCCCAAGGGACCGCTGCCCCCTCCCTGGTGCCTAGTGGGTGGATCCCTGCTTGGGGATCACCCTCCTGGGTGATCCCCAAGCAGGAATCCACTAGGGAGATTCTCCCCTTTCCAACGATACCTCTCCTGACTTTCTACGTGCTCAGGAGGCTGAGATAGCCCCCTGAGCACGTAGAAAGTGAAACTGAAAGTTTCAGTTTCACTGAAATGACGTCAGCGCGACGTGCTCGCTGATCGTCATTTCAGGGAAACCAAACAAACAGCCTCGGGAGCTTAGGAAGCTCTTCACCAGCTCCTGAGGCTGTTGGGGGGAAAAAGAAATCCCTCTGGTGCCCGCACCAGAGGGATTTCAATTGGCATGTGCAAGTACGGCCGGGAGCCGTCCTACACACATGCCCACCATGTCTCAGGAAGGCTCTTGGCCGTCCTGAGCACGGAAGGGGTTAACAGGCCCAAGCAGCTGAAAACTCCTAGAAAGGCCTCAGAAACGTTGGGCAGGACAATGCCAGCTTTCTAAAAGTGGAATGTTCAAAATAATAATCTAAAATCCAACGTTACCATTAAAGAGGATTATAAATTACAATTCATTTAAGTGTGCACAGCATATCTTTATCTGCTCCTAATCTAAAGTTAGCACTCCTAAATGTAATATTGTACCCAATGTAAGCCTATGGGAGAGATAGGCTGTACAACAGTGAAAAACAACTTTAGGAGTTTTTAACCACACATGTCCTACAGTTGAATTACTATGCACCCTGCCCTGTGGGTTGTTAAGGGCTATCTTAAAAAGGAAGGTTTAGGCCTGGCGAAAGGTTTTTTTTTTTACGAAAACAGTTAGTTTGTTTCAGTGACACACTCCTTATTTTATCAAAGTTCACAATAAGTACATGTGACTCAACTAACTGGACCTTGTTTAGCATGCTATGCAGTATTTGGGGGCTGCCGATCCCACATTCTGAATTAACAACGTAATGGTTCAGGTAAACATGTGCCTGAATAACTGAGTGCACAGTGGTGTGCCTTAATCTATTTTTTCAACTTTTATGCACAAATTTCTAACAAATAACCACGTAATCGAACAGTGTTTTTCACATTTTCATTGTTCTCAATACATATATTACATCAATTCAGGTCTTCAGTAGTGATTGAATTTGATTCCATACATTCTACAAATAGCAACATAAATTATAAAACACAAAACCAACTACATATTATGAATGAATACATTCTTCTTCAATGAGGCTCCATTTTACTCATGTGATGCCCTATGCATTTTGGGACGGAAAGTCCCTTCTTCAGGGGCCATACCACACACTAAATGAAGTTGATTCAAATTCTCAAAACAAGTTGAAGCTTACAGAGGTCCTGCAGTCTTTCCAGAAATAGACCCGCCAAGGCAGCACCCGGTAGTCCAAACGTGGTATATCAAAGGTACGCTCACTTTCTTCTAACAGTGTGTTCTCCTCCAAGACTCCTATGTAGCAAAGTTTTTTTTTGCCAGGTTGAAATGGCAGTTTAAAATTGAATGGTAGGCTGCATTGGCAGGCCTGAGATGTTCTATAGTGCTACTTTAGTGGGTGGAACAATGAGTGCTGCTGCCCCCTAGTAGTATTTTATTTAATAGCCCTGGGTACATTCAGTACCATTTACTGGGGACTCATAATTAAATATGCCAATTAGGTGTAAGCCCATTTTGCTATGCTTTAAGGAGAGAGCGTAAGCAACTTAGTACTGGTCAGGAGAGGTAACAAGCACAGAGCCTTAATGGCAACAAAAAGAGTTTAGTAAAACTCAGGGAGTGAAGGCAAAAAGGTTGTCAGAATACCATGCCAAGGATGTTGGTTCTAACAAGCATGCACACACTCATCTGATAATGGAGTGCATTTCATAATCACAATATTATCCACTAATGTATAAAGTTCAATAATGTGACACATTTTAAAAGGTGTGTACGTATGATATCTTGTCCTGTAACAGAAGTCCAAAGTTTAGATAGGATTGCGTATCCACATAAGAGATGCATTATATTTCTCTTCTACCCTATTCTGAGGTTCCAGAATTGGGGTACCTAGCCACCATTTAATGGGTTTGCCCTGTCATTCATGTACAGATCGTCAGAAAGAAATGATGATCCACCAAAAAAAAGTGCTGAAATGGATTCTAATTTTGAGAAGGCAAATGGGGTAACAAACAACACAGATGAGCCATCTGAAGGGTTTATGTGTATATGGCAAGTGCTTCCCTTTTGTTATGACACAATAAATGTTAATTTTCAATAATACCTGTCACAGCTGTGAATAGGTGAATGTTACATTGAAAACCATAACGTGCTTCGAATAATGAACTGCTAAAACAACGTACACACTAATAATACTTAAAATCAATTCCTGGGGTAGACCCACATCCATGGAAAGCTAACATATCCAAGCATTTTTGAAAACTAGCAACTCAGTTGAGTTGACAATGAAGTAGCATGAATGGATGTCAATATTTTCCTATTTTAACACATAGCGGCCCATTACGGTGCAGCCCGGTCAGGCTCCGACCGATGGTCGTAGCGTTCTGGGCCGCAACATAATCGGCCCCTCGGTTTACTTTCTGACCACCACATTACAATGCTGGCGGTTGGAAACTAATCCGGCTGGTCATTCCGGCTGGCTTCCAATGGGCTCAAGGAGCCCGTCGGCCAGTCAGAACCGGCTCATAATCCCAAAGGGCGGGCCTTTCCGCCCTTGGGATTACGATGCACGGTTTCCGGCATGGTTTACATGCCGGACTGTCCGACGTGGGAACCATATCAGAAAGTGTGTTAGCGGGCCCCCAGCAGGGCCCCTTGTGTGTTCCGCCTCCGGTTGGGGGCAGAGGGGGCACCAATGGTGCCCCCTGTTGATCCCTGCACCCTGTGGCAGGCACCTTGAGGTGCCTGCCACGGGGTGCAGGGATGAACAGCACCTCCCATTTCCCTATGTGAGCATGCATTACGGCCGGTTTATGGCCGCAATGCATGCTTGTTAGACCTGGCACCATTGGCGTGGGTCTCCCCTCCATTTCTCGCTTTTTGTCTCCTCTATGTTTGCTGGTGTTAGATGCTCAGGGCGCTGTGCCACGGCCATTCCGTGCCACAGCGCGAATGCTCCCTATGGTAAATTGACTGTATGAATTGATGTTCCCATAATTGGCTCATTTGGTTTACCTGTTAGTCTCTAGTATCATGCACCGTGCGTGCCCAGGGCTGGTAGACCGAATGCTGCTGGTGGGCCTGCAGCGCTGATTGCGCCCCCCACGGGAGCAGCTTGTAAAGTGGAAAGTCGAATTTGGTATGCCTGAGCTCAGAATATTAAAGTACATCTTTTAGTGAGGGTTATTTCTATATTCTGTGTTTGAAAATACCACTTTGGGAAAGTGGGTATTTTCTTGCCTAAATCTTCCCATGTACTCTGCTGTTATGTTTTGTAAATAATCTAGGGCAACTTCCAAAACAGTGAGAATCTCAGAACATGTCAGAATAGAAAATCGTGACACTAGTGTATAGAAAAATACAAAAGTAATTTATTTAAAGTTCATGATACTGTTAAAGAAATAAAAACATGATAAATCTAATCCTACAGAGACCTTAGTTTGAACAACATCCTAACTACACACATCCATCATACATTCATACTACACTCGATTATTCATATCGATATATATATATATAATCTGTTTGGAAATTATGCGAATCACAATTAGGTCAAAATTAATATAATGTAATATTTCAATGAAAACATGATTATTAGGGTGGTTTCCAGATTATCTCTACGCGCGTTTCGGCAGAACACTGCCTTCCTCAGGAGTTCCACCACCGAATGTTGTACTCTGTAACGACAATATATACATCACAATAAGAATATATACACTAGTGTCACTATTATATACAGTGAAGTAATTTCACTTTGTCTCACCTGTTAACTATGTAGAAATAGATAAATTCTCATATCTAATTAATAGTTTAAAGAGCCATACATTTAAACATATAATATCAAAAATACAGACACACATACAATAATATAAATGAAAAAATATAAAACTACACCAATTATGAATTTGTAAAAATAAAGCATAAAGATACACAAAAACTGTGATAACGCTAAAACTGTACAATTCTGTATATTGTCTTTGGTTTTAAATTCACTTATCCTGTACATAGAGACTGAAGTTTAAAAATATGATGACGCTGAAACTGTGCAATGAAGTACATTGTCTTTCAGAATTTAAACTCATTTGTCCTATACATGGAGACTATTAAATCTTGGCTTTTTTGGAGATATATGTGTGATGAATATAAAAATACATCACTAACCTTCAAGAGAAAGCAAAAGGACTCCCTCTTACCAGAGTGGTAAAAAATTTCCACAGGAGAAGATGTAGGGTAAATAAATATGAGAATATCCAGGTTCAAACCCTGCGAGAACAAAAAACAACACAGGGACCATAATGGACTTAGAATAGTTAAAAATATCAATTTTAAGATGAGCATGTGCAATACATGTGATGCAGATAACAGATGCATTGGAGAGACAAATGCTTACCAATATGATGAATACCTAAAAAGGAGGTAGAGCCAGCAATCCCCAATTTGCGTATTTACTTCTCATACGAGGACGGAATATATAAGTCCGCTACAGGCCGAAATTGGTACCAACAACAAGGAAAGAAGGAAAACCTCCAATTACCTTCTATGCTATTTCTAACTCAAGAATACGCTAGAAGCATAATATATAAATTGAAACAGACAATACCTGAATATGTTGAAAGAAACGAGGTGAGAGATCTTCTCTTATAACCTCTAGACCTTTGAGCTGTAAAAAAACATACATGAAAATAATAATATAGAAAAAAAATAATATAGAAAAAAACCACAAAGAAATTAAACTACATAGTGCTACATTATACTTACAAAAATTATTCGCACTGTAAATAATATTGAAAAATACCTGCCAAAAAGGAGAATCCTGGCTAGATGGACGAGCTGCCAATCCACTGAATATTACAACATGTGCTGGATGCTAAAAATAGACCGGGAAAGTACAAGGCTAAAATGGATATTCTCTTGAACAGTCATAGACCATGTTTAAATGTTAAAGCGAAATATGAAGCAAGCCTGAAAATGCCTAT
This sequence comes from Calotriton arnoldi, assembly GCA_963921515.1. Lineage (NCBI taxonomy): Eukaryota > Metazoa > Chordata > Amphibia > Caudata > Salamandridae > Calotriton > Calotriton arnoldi. Next base: position 442,780 of record CAWUFW010005809.1, read on the forward strand.
CTGACTAAATAGACAAGGTGCAAAATGAAAGCCGAAATTTTGTTATTTTTTTATATAACGGAGTGTTTCATCCAGTATGAACCCGGCTAATGAAATAAGCAAAAAGACTTCTCTCAAAACTAATAGGATGGATCACGATCTGATAAAGCTGTTACAATGTTTCTAACCATAATTGAAAGATTTCAATGTTTCTAAACATACGGGGCAAAGTGTAGGAAACAGATACCGCAACCCCTCCACAAGACCAAGCAATATGGCCTATCTAGTTATTGAGCTTCAAACACGGACTCGAAAAAAACGTCCGTAAATAACCACATAGCAATTGCTAACAAGAAGATGAACGTGCGGAACGAAAAGACGTGCCACTAATCTCACACAGAGTCTGGAGAAGCAAAAGCAGGCTTACCGGTCACACAAGAAATCAGGCAGACAGCTCTTTCACTGGTATCTGTCACATAGACTGAAACACCAAGAATTACGGACGCTGTGAATCGCAAAGACTTGGACGATCACTCGGCGCGCTTTTAAATTTGAAAGTGAAAAGGTCATGTGACCGGACATGGCAGGAAAAGTCATCGAAAAGTGGATGTTAACAGCGCGGCCATATTAGAACGAAAGATGTTAATAGGGATGGTTACGGCGCTGAATGCCACATTTTTACATGAGAAGTCTAAACGGTAATTTCAAATCAAAAAAGGAAGAGATCTGTTTTCATCCCAGTAGATAAATATGCCAGTACAAACTAGAGGAATCCTATACTATCAATACCACAATGAACGCAAATGGAAGGAACCTCCCGATGCTGTGCATATATTAACTGCCTGATATACATCAAAGACATCTGGACCTCAACGTAATAGCATAAATGTAAAAATAAACATGAATATAAGTGAAGCTAAGCTATGAAGAGATATCTCAGCGGATTCAGCAAGGCAATCTCGTGCAAGCCCACCAAGCATAGTGAGGGGCATTATGACTCCTAGGTAAACATATCTGGGTCAGAAAAACTACATTAAGAGAGTGATCGCACTCTAACTGTTATAGCGTATGGCCTGATCCCATGGAATTTCGGAATTAAGACCATGAATATGCGTGTCCAGTGAAAAGATCCAAAACACCTCCCTGCATTTTCTTACTGTTTCTGCTTCTTGCGTATTGTTACGTGCAATTTTTTCCAGAATTAACCAGCGAATTTCATCTTCATTGTGGTTCATTTCCTTATAGTGTTTAACTAAAGGTGCCATACTTTTGATGGTCTTAATGGCTGACCGATGTTCTGTTAAACGAATAGAGAATTGGCGCGAAGTCTCACCCACATATCCTTTATTACAAGGACAGAGCAGCAAATATATAACATTAACAGTTTTACAGTTGGTGAAGTTTTTAAGCTTGATTTCTTTATTTTGATAGATGTATTTGTCTGCAATAATGGCTCCATTGCACGCCTTGCAATGGCCACTTTTATGATTACCTGTGATGGGGAGACTGCCGCCAATAGTTTTTTGTATGAACGGAGGTTTAGGTTGTAGTCTAGAGTGAACTACAAGGTCTCTCAAATTTTTGTTGCGCTTGTGTGCATACATAGAGCGTGGAAGAGCCTTGTCCGGTTCAGCATTAACATTTAGTATATGCCACTGAGCATTAATGTTTTGCCGAATTTTCTCATTGAAAGGGGAATGTCTTGTGACACAGACCAATTTGGGAGGATCCTTCTTAGTGTTAGTTTGTAGCAAATGGTCACGATCATAGAAGCGAGCCCTTTTATATGCTTCCCTTATTAATCTCCTAGGGTAGCCGCGATCCATGAATTTCTGTTTCATGGTGATCGCCCTGAGATCAAAATCATGCACATTCGTGCAATTGCGTCTAAGACGCAAAAACTGTCCCATAGGGATACTTTCTCTTTGGCATTTAGGGTGATAACTAGAGTAATGCAATAATGTATTTCTTGCTGTGGGTTTTGTGTAGAGATCTACCTCAAGTGTAGAGTCTACGTCCTTTATTTCAATGTCTAAAAATTCTATCCTCCGGTCTCCGATGTTAGCTGTAAAACGTAGGTTAGTATCACATAAATTAATCCATTCCAAAAAATCTTTGAGCTTCTCAGGGTCATCTCTCCAAATAAACAAAATATCATCGATATATCTAGACCATTGATATATCGACTCAAAAAATGGGGCTACCTCATTGTATATAAAAAGTTGCTCAAAATATGCCATATAAATATTGGCTACCGTGAGGGCACATGATGCCCCCATACTGACGCCCTTGATCTGCTTAAAAAGGTTGCCGTTAAATTCAAAGGTGTTCTCATCAAGTACAATGGTTAGCAGATCAATGATGAATGGTACATCACATTTTACCGAGTAGGTTAGGATGAACCATTCTACCGCTGTGAGAGCCTCTAACTGAGGAATATTGCTATACAAGGACTCAATGTCCAAGGATACCAAAGTGTCTCTGTGTCTGTTAAAAGGCAAGCCTTCTATTTTTTGGATCATATCTTTCGTGTCTCTAACATGCGATAAGATTTTAGGTACATGCGGTCGCAGTATTTGATCAACGTATTTGGATATATGTTCTGTGACTGACCCTATTGTAGTAACAATGGGTCTATAGGGAGGGTTGTTACTATCCTTATGAATCTTTGGGACCCCGTAGACACTGGCCATACGGGGTACCGAAACATTCATATAGTCACTTTCCTGCTGACAAATGATCCCCTGTTCTACTGCATTTCTGGTAAGCATGCATATTTTTCGTTGGACTCTAGATGTCGGATCAGTGGTGATCTTTCTGTAATTCATAGGATTGTTTAAAAGGATATACATATTGGTAATATATGTATCAGTATCTAAAATAACAATCCCACCGCCTTTATCACAACTTTTCACTGTGATGTTTTTCAGATTTTTCATATCTTTAAGAGCATCTAGTTCTTCTCTATGCAGGTTCGGGATAGGCTTAGGAATGAATTTAGTGATTTCTTTAAGTTTGGTCGTCACTACAGATTCAAAAATGCCCACTTCTGGACCTACTTGGTCCAGAGTGGGAGTAAAAATGGACACAGGACGTAGGCCCGATTTATTCTCTTCATAAACGGTGGGATTAGACCTGTTTTCAAAAAAAGATTTTACCCGTATTTTACGGAAAAAAGTATGTATATCCTGAAAAATTTCAAATGTATCCGCTTTGGTATGAGGGACAAATGAGAGACCCTTAGAGAGAAGTGAAATTTCAGGGTCTGTGAGAGATTTTTTAGATAAGTTGAAAATAGGTATCATATCTATGTTCGCCAATACTGGGCATTTCTTGTCACTAGATATTGGGCATTGTTCTGTGGATATTCGTTGTAGTTGTAATTCGTATGAAACCTCGACTGGTACCTCGGTTTCCAAGGTGTTCTCCGGGGGCCTCGCCTCCCTAAAAAAGAAGACTGACCCCTTGATTGATCTTGTGGGTACCCTGCTCTCTTTGAGCCATAGTTGGACTGATGGGGACTTGACTCATTGTCAGAGTCGGACGTATCCGAAAACGTAGTAACTTTACGTCTGGAAGGTGCTGGTCCATATGCTTCAGATTCTTGATATCGAGTATCAGAGTAGAAGTGCTCATTAAGGTACGGATAGACTTTCTCTGTAGAATAGAACCTAATGTCTTTTCTCAACTTTTCTGTTTTATGTTTAAGTAAGTATTCACTATAGGAATCAACCTCTTGGTTTAGTTCCTCAATCTTCTTCTTTGCTTCCTCTACAGCGTTGCATTTTTTAATTTTGTCTTCTAATGTGGACATCTCTTCTATTAATATTTGAATCATTTCTTTGGCGGTTTCAACTATCAAGATCATGAGATCTCGCGAGCACCTATTTGCAATAAGTGACCACTTGTCAAGAAATTCTTTGATTTGTACAAATAATCCCGGTATATTGCGGACTCTTAGGCCCTGGGGTATTACTCCAGCCTTGAGATACTCCAACATGAAATGTCCATGCATTTCTATTCTTTTTATTTTATTTTTTAATTCTAATAATTTACTCTGCTGTTATGTGTATTAGCCGTCTGGTTTTGGAGGGACAGGGTAGGCTGAACCCGACCTGGGTCGAGTAGAGGAATCTGCAGCTGGAGTATGAGGAGGGGTGACCCTTCGGTCTGAGCAGGGCTGGGCCTGGCAAGGTGAATGATGGCTCCAGCCCCCACTGTGCGTCTGATGGCAGACCCCCTCTTCCTCAAAGGCAGGATGCCGCCTCGTAAACAACGTGCCCCCAGGACCTCCCCAAACTGGTTCTGACTGGGTTCAGTGGCTTGTGACTTTTGGGAAAACAAAGACTTGTGGGGTATAAAGATCTGTGCCGAAACCCCTACATGGGGTGTTACTTCTGGATGCCAAGACGAAGGTCTGTCCGTGTAACTAGAGGGAAAGGACTTTGAAACTTTCATCCATCTTGCTGAAGCAACTACCCAAGGGCTTGATTTGAGCTCGCCTCCTGCTGAAGTGTCAGGGACATTAGACTTCACCCATCAGCCATCTGGATTCCTATTTGAGGGGGATTCTACCTGCAGGTGAGGCCTCCGTTGAGAATTCCAGAGCCTCTGGTTCTACTGCGGGGAACGCGGGCTGAAAGTCGCGATCACTATTGTGGGCCGCGGCAGCTGAGGAGCTGTGCCGCTGAGTGCCCGCATTTGCCATCCTACGGAAAACATCGCTATTGCTATTGTGGGCCGCTGCAGCTGAGGAGCTGTGCCGCTGAGTGCCCGCATTTGCCATCCTACGAAAATCACCGCTATCGCTATTGTGGGCCGCTGCAGCTGAGGAGCTGTGCTGCTGAGTGCCCGCATCTGCCATCCTACGAAAATCACCGCTATCGCTATTGTGGGCCGCTGCAGCTGAGGAGCTGTGCCGCTGAGTGCCTGCATTTGCCACCCTATGGAAATCATCGCTATCGCTATTGTGGGCCGCTGCAGCTGAGGAGCTGTGCCGCTGAGTGCCCGCATTTGCCGTCCTACGAAAATCATCGCTATCGCTATTGTGGGCTGCTGCAGCTGAGGAGCTGTGCCGCTGAGTGCCCGCATTTGCCATCCTACGGAAATCATCGCTATCGCTATTGTGGGCCGCTGCAGCTGAGGAGCTGTGCTGCTGAGTGCCCGCCTTTGCTGTCCTACGAGAATCCTCGCTATCGCTATTGTGGGCCGCTGCAGCTGAGGAGCTGTGCCGCTGAGTGCCCGCACTAGTCATCACTTCCAGGATCTTGTTACCACCTGCGGGTACCACTGGGTGCCCAGGATTATTGTGAGTGCACGCCACGGACCGCTACAGCCGGGAGCTGTGGCCGCTGCGAGTCTGCCTGTCATCACCGCTGCTTCCTTGTGAGGCTGCGTGCCGTGCCCCTTTACATCTCAGGTACATTGTGCATCACCGGGTCGCGTGGACCCCGGCCCCGAACTAAGTCCGTTCCACCCCCGTTTCAAGTGCCTTTATTGCTTTTGAAGTGAATCTGTAATTGTGTGCATTGTGGTTCCTTGAGTGCTTTTAGCCTCGTGTGCAGTCTATATAAATATAACTATTTTTCTATAACTACTTGCGGTGTCCGTTTGTAGCGTCTCTCCTGTGTTATTGTGTATGGACATAAATGCTTCACACACTGCCTCTGAGATAGGCCTGTCTGCTCGTGCTACATTACCACAGGGTTGAGCAGGGGTTGTCAAAGGGTGTAGCCCCCTTACTCTGACTTAGGAAGAAGGATCCCTATTTGGACCTCGGCGCCAGCCGCGGCCAACTGGAGATCCCCATTTCTAACATTGGTGGTCAGCGGTGAGGATCAGGACTTGCATTTGTGATCCACATACAATAACCAGTGTACGCTACTAGTGAGTGTAGGCCTAGGCACAACCACGTACGGTTTGATTTTGTTCTATTGTCTATTGTAATTGCCAGTTATGTCTACAACGGGTAGGCCAACGTCCAATGGTTCGGAGGATCTCATCTTTGAGGAAGAGAGGTTACAAACCTACACTGCCAAACAGCTAAAGTCTTTTTGCAAGCGATTCACAGTCCCTGTTGCGGGTCTCTCTAGGAAGGAGGAGTATCAGAAGGCCCTTAAGGCCTGGTTAGAAGCGAGAGAGTCCGCTAGGAATGAGGGAGAGAATGCTGGAGGGCAGCAGGATGACGAAGTGGATTTAGTGGGAGGTAAAGCACTTTCCAATCCAGGTACTAGTGTGTCCTCAAAGGGTCTGTCTCCAGAAGAGATGGAGGACAGGGAGAGAGATAGGAGGCATAGTTTGGAGATGGCCAAATTAGAAGGTCAGAAGGACCTAGAGAGTAAAAAGTTGGATATTGAGAATAACAGGTTGACATTTGAACTTGAGAAAATGAAACTGGAGCATGAAGAATATTGAGGGAGCTGGAGATCAAGGCTAAGAGTTTAGAGATCTCCCCCTCTGGTGGCAGCATACCGTTAGTACCTACCGAGAGTAGAGTGTATATACCAAAGGATGTTATCAAGGATTTTCATAAGAGTGAGGATATTGGGCAATGGTTTGCCGCATATGAGATAGCCATGATGTCCCACCGGGTCCCTGAGAAGGATTCGGGAGCGGGGTTGTGGGGACGCTTTGTGAGTGATGGGAGGGGTACCCTGTTGGATCTGCCTGAAGAGAGCAGGATGGTGTATGCCCATATGAAAGAGGCCTTGATGACGCGATATGGTTTGACCCCAGAAATGTACAGGCAGAGATTTAGAACCTGTAAGAAGTTAGAGGGTACCACATGGGTTGAATATGTGTCTTTTTTTTGCAGAGCAATGGATCGCTGGGTAAAAGGTAGCAAAGTAGAAACTTTTGAGCAACTGTATGATTTGTTTGCATGGGAGCATTTATCTAGTAACTGTTTTCCAGAGCTACGCCAGCACCTTGTTGATAGCAAGCTAACTAACCCTAGGAAGCTTCCTGAGGAGGCGGACCGCTGGGTGAGCACCCGGGTTCGCAAGGGTCCTGTGGGAGACTTCGCCAAAGGTGGGCAGGGTCCCCAGCAGAGAAGTGGGGGGGACAGGGGTAAACCGAGGGAGTTCCAGAGAGGGCCCCAAAGTAATTCCCAAGGGAACCAAGGAGTTGTGTTCCAGTCTCCCCCTGAGAAGAAGCCAGTGCCCCCGACAGGTAGGCCTGTTCATAGGGGGCCCCTTACTTGTTTTAAATGTGGTCAAGTGGGCCACCGGTATTATGATCCCCAGTGTCCCCAGAGGGACCTCAATGCCCCACCCCGCGCACCACCCCACCAGCTTGCTAGTGTAGCCCTGGGAGGGGAGGAGATGGGTGCCCAAGGTGGGTGGGATCCCGTAGAATTGACCCTTGTCTCGCTAGGAGACTTTGAGAAGGTCCCTAACCCCACGCTGCCTGATAACACTAAGAAGTACAGGCAGTGGGTGACCATCAATGGCCATAGGGTGGAGGCTCTGAGGGACACCGGAGCTAGTGTGACTGCTGCCAGCTCCCGGTTGGTGTCCAAAGAGCAGGTTGTCCCCCATGCATTCTGCCCAGTAGTGTCAGCAGACAACTCTGAGAGCCAGTGTGAGGTGGCTCAGGTTCCCTTTGAGTGGGGGGGGTCTCAGGAACTCTTCAAGTAGTTGTGAGACCAGCCATGCCAGTAGACTGTCTGTTGGGCAATGATTTAGAAAACTCCCCGTGGGCTACGGTGGAGAGGAAATCTCACTTGGAAATGTTGGGTCTGCCTGAGTGGGCGTGTGCGACCACTCGGTCCATGGCAGCCAGTAAGGACGTTCAGAAGGACCTGGAGCCTGAAAGTATGGCCCAGGCCCCTGCCTTACAGAGAAGGGTAGGGGGCACGGGAAACCAGCCCCCATAGTTCCCACGGTCCAGGAAGGAGCAGACCTTGAGGGGGATGCCCTGGAGCCTACAGGGGAACAGGTAGCTGAACTGGGGGACCTGCCTGAGCTGACCCATTGGCAGCAGGAAGGAGGGCCCACCAGGGAGGAATTTTGTGAACAGTAGAAAACATGCCCTTCTCTCGAGGGGCTGCAGCCCAGGCAGCAGGTGATCAGTCAGGGTCACATCTGATCTATTGGGAGAAGGACCTCCTTTACAGCGAGCCTAAGGTTGCTGAGCCTGGGTCAGCCCGTGTGCTGGTGGTACCCCAGTGCTTCAGAGCCTTCCTACTGGGGTTGGCTCATGATGTGCCATTGGCAGGACATCTGGGGCAGACCAAGACCTCTGAGAGGCTGGTCACCCACTTTTTTTGGCCCCAGATGCGCAGGAGCTCAGATGCTCACTGCAGGACATGTGAGACTTGCCAGGCAAATGGGAAGAGTGGGGGGAAGATCAAAGCCCCACTCCAGCCCTTTCCAGTTGTCAGTACCCTGTTCGAGCGAGTGGGCATTAACATTGTGGGGCCTCTGGACCCCAAGACAGCCATGGGAAACAGGTTCATCCTGGTCTTGGTGCATGGTCAAAAGGTTTGGGTCATAGCCCCAGTGGAGCCTTGTGTGCTCCAAGATAAGTGGACCGGACCATTTGAGGTGGTGGAGCGCAAGAGTCCTGTTACCTACTTGGTGGACTTGCGGTCTCCCCGGAACCCCTTGCGGGTCCTGCATGTCAACCGCCTGAAGCCCCACTTTGAGAAGTCCGAAGTGGGCATGCTCCTGGCCACAGATGCTGGGATGGAGCAGGAGAGTGAGCCTCTTCCTGACCTCCTGTGTGCAAAGGAGCAAGACGGGTCAGTGGAGGGTGTGGTCCTCTCCGCCACACTGACCCCTGAGCAACAGAGTGATTGTCGCCAACTGTTGGGACAATTCAGTGATCTGTTCTCCCTGGTGCCTAGTGTCACTGATTGGTGTGTCCACGAAGTGTACACTGGGGACAGTCCTCCTGTTAAGCACAAGGCTTACCGAGTGACTGACCGGGTTAGGGCATCCATTAAGGACGAGGTTTCCAAAATGTTTGCTTTAGGGGTGATTGAGTCCTCTAGCAGCCCTTGGTCCAGCCCAGTGGTCTTGGTACCAAAAGCTGCAGCGCCTGGTGCCACCCCAGAACTTCGGTTCTGCGTGGACTACCGAGGTCTCAATTCAGTCACAAAGACTGATGCGCACCCCATCCCCAGAGCTGATGAGCTCATAGATCGGCTAGGGGCTGCACGGTACCTCAGCACGTTTGATTTGACGTCTGGGTATTGGCAGATCACCTTAATTGATGGGGCAAAGGAGAGGTCCGCATTCTCCACACCAGATGGGCACTACCAGTTCAGGGTGATGCCCTTTGGGATGAAGAATGCTCCTGCCACCTTTCAGGGTGTTGGATGGGCTGGAAGATTTCAGTGCCGCCTACCTGGATGACATTGCAGTGTTTAGTTCCTCATGGGAGGACCACCCGCGCCACCTCTGTGAAGTGTTGATGGCACTGCGAAGCGCAGGCCTCACAATCAAGGCAAGTAAGTGCCAGATTGGGCAGGGTTCTGTGGTGTAATTGGGACACCAGGTGGGGAGCGGCCAGGTGGCGCCCCTAAAGCCCAAGATTGAAACCATCCTGGCTTGGGAGCCCCCCAAGACCCAGACACAGGTGAGAGCCTTTTTAGGACTCACAGGTTATTACAGGAGGTTTGTCAAGGGGTATGGCAACATTGTTGCACCCTTGACTGAGCTGACGTCTAAGAAGCAGCCCAAGTTGGTGAACTGGACTGACACCTGTCAGAACGCTTTTGACGCACTGAAGACTGCCATGTGCACCGCACCTGTACTTCAGGCACCCAACTTTCCATTGTGGGCGTGGTTGGAGGCTTCATGGGAAGAATGATTACTCACTGCTGACTGTTGGGGGGTCAGTCCCTCGGCAGAGATCTTAGGGTGCAGGTCAGATTGGACTCCTCTGCAGAGTATTGCTAATAAAATGTATGTTTGTATTCTCTACTGTCTGACCGACTCTTCATTCTTGGGAAGGCATAGCAGGTGGTTGTAAGAAACCCGAGTGGCCCTTGAAGGCCACTTCCTTCAGTCTTGATCCCTGATGCTTGTTTTTTGTCATAGGTAAACACGGATCATGCATGTGCTCCATAACATAGGCTTATATCACAGATTGCTGTCTTGTTGGACGGGGAGGAGCACCCAAAGTCTTTCCCTCATAGTGGTGGAGGGCTACCACCTTTACCAAGAATTAAGCAGCAGGAGCACGCTGGTTGCAGCACATCATGTGGTGATCAGTAGCAATGAACAGGACCTTTTTGCCGAGTGTCACTGGAGTGAGGCCTAGAGGGTCACTCACCTTTTTTAGATTATCTGCTGCTGTGTGCTTAACCCACCGTTGGCCTACATCAGGTAGATGTGGAATGCTGTGCAGCGCAAGAGTAGTGACTATGCGCTGGATGCATGTGTGCTTGGGAAGGGTACAGTACAGGGATAGAGCAGTACTGTGCAGTGCATGTGTGTTTACTGCATGTAGTAGGTGTATGAATGCCTGTGAGAAGATAATTACATGAGAGATGTACTAGTGTGCTATGTGTGCACAATGAACACATGTGCTGGATGTGTGCATGTGTGACGTACAATACATGAAGGGTGAAGTGCTGTGCAGTGTGCAAATGGTGAGTGTGAGCTTGCAAATAGCACACCCTGGTACAATATACAAAAGCTTCAGTGCTGAACAGTGCACACATACTGAGTGTGTGTGCTGAATGCATGTGTTGCTGCTGTGTGCTTAGGCAGCCCTTGACCTACATCAGGTAGATGTGGAATACTGTGCAGCGCAAGAGTAGTGACTCTGCGCTGGATGCATGTGTGCTTGGGAAGGGTACTGAACAGCGATAGAATAGTACTGTGCAGTGCATGTGTGTTTACTGCATGTGGTGGGTGTATGTATGCCTGTGAGAAATTAATTACATGAGAGATGTACTAGTGTGCCGTGCGTGCACAATGAACACATGTGCTGGATGTGTGTGTGCGTGACATGCAATACATGAAGGGTGAATTGCTGTGCAGTGTGCAAATGGTGAGTGTGAGCTTGCAAATAGCACACCCTGGTACAATATAGAAAAGCTTCAGTGCTGAACAGTGCACACATACTGAGTGCGTGTGCTGAATGCATGTGTACTTGTAATGGTACAATGCATGGTGGTAAGGTGTTGGACAGTAAGGGCCTGAGTCACAAAGGTGCACTTACACTTTTGTGAAAGTTTAAGATTTTTTGCAATTCACAAACAGTGCTGAGACTCCGCAGTCGTAAAGATACTCCTAATAAAATGTTTTGTGAATTCCCAAAAATTGTCAACTTAGGCAAAAAGGGTACATTTATCTTTGTGAATCAGGCCCCAAGTGTGCTGTGAATGTACACTGAAGGAGTGTGCTTGCAATGGTACATTATATGGAGGACCCTGGCTTCCATTTCGGGAAGCACAGGCCTGCCTACTGAAGACATGAGGAATCCACCAGACACAGTGGTGTAGCAAGATGGGGTTATGGTAGGGCGGTCCGCCCTGGGAGCAGTCCCGGCTCCTGGAGGGTGTTCCGCCGGGCGGTGACATGCGGCGGGGGAGGGGCAGGGTGGGGGGTAGTAAAAACCGGAATCCGGCCGAATCCAGGTAAGTTAGCAAATAAATAAATAAAACGAATTTCGTAGCGCGCGCTGCATCTGTGCAGTTCTGTCACAGATCAATGAGGAGGGCCTAGACCAACCTGTAGCCTTCATTAGTAGGAGGTTACTTCCACGGGAACAGAGGTGGAGTACAATTGAGCGTGAGGCATTTGCTGTGGTCTGGGCACTGAAGAAGCTGAGGCCATACCTTTTTGGGACTCACTTCCGGGTTCAGACAGACCACAGGCCCCTCAGATGGTTGATGCAGGTGAGGGGAGAGAATCCAAAGTTGTTGAGGTGGTCCATCTCCCTACAGGGTATGGAATTTACGGTGGAACACCGCCCTGGTACAGAGCACGCCAATGCTGATGGTCTGTCCAGATTTTTCCGCCTTAGTGATGAGAACTCCCAAGTGGGTGGGTAGTTCTCCCCACATTTCAGCTGGAGGGGACACGTGTTAGACCTGGCACCATTGGCATGGGTCTCCCCTCCATTTCTCGCTTTTTGTCTCCTCTGTGTTTGCTGGTGTTAGATGCTCTGGGCGCTGTGCCACGGCCATTCCGTGCCACAGCGCGAATGCTCCCTATGGTAAATTGACTGTATGAATTGATGTTCCCATAATTGGCTCATTTGGTTTTCCTGTTAGTCTCTAGTATTGTGCACCGTGCGTGCCCAGGGCTGGTAGACCGAATGCTGCTGGTGGGCCTGCTGCACTGATTGCGCCACCCACGGAAGCAGCTTGTAAAGTGGAAAGTCGAATTTGGTATGCCTGAGCTCAGAATATTAAAGTACATCTTTTAGTGAGGGTTATTTCTATATTCTGTGTTTGAAAATACCACTTTGGGAAAGTGGGTATTTTCTTGCCTAAATCTTCCCGTGTACTCTGCTGTTATGTGTATTGGCCGTCTGGTTTTGGAGGGACTGGGTAGGCTGAACACGACCTGGGTCGAGTAGAGGAATCTGCAGCTGGAGTATGGGGGGGGGTGACCCTTTGGTCTGAGCAGGGCTGGGCCTGGCAAGGTGAATGATGGCTCCAGCCCCCACTGTGCGTCTGATGGCAGACCCCCTCTTCCTCAAAGGCAGGATGCCGCCTCGTAAACAACGTGCCCCCAGGACCTCCCCGAACTGGTTCTGACTGGGTTCAGTGACTTGTGACTTTTGGGAGAACAAAGACTTGTGGGGTATAAAGATCTGCGCCGAAACCCCTACATGGGGTGTTACTTCTGGATGCCAAGACGAACGTCTGTCCGTGTAACTAGAGGGAAAGGACTTCGAAACTTTCATCCATCTTGCTGAAGCAACTACCCAAGGGCCTGATTTGAGCTTGCCTCCTGCTGAAGTGTCAGGGACATTAGACTTCACCCATCAGCCGTCTGGATTCCTATTTGAGGGGGATTCTACCCGCAGGTGAGGCCTCCGTTGAGAATTCCAGAGCCTCTGGTTCTACTGCGGGGAACGCGGGCTGAAAGTCGCGATCGCTATTGTGGGCCGCTGCAGCTGAGGAGCTGTGCCGCTGTGCCGCTGAGTGCCCGCCTTTGCCATCCTACGGAAAACATCGCTATTGCTATTGTGGGCCGCTGCAGCTGAGGAGCTGTGCCGCTGAGTGCCCGCATTTGCCATCCTACGAAAATCATCGATATCGCTATTGTGGGCCGCTGCAGCTGAGGAGCTGTGCTGCTGAGTTCCCGCATTTGCCATCCTACGAAAATCACCGCTATCGCTATTGTGGGCCGCTGCAGCTGAAGAGCTGTGCCGCTGAGTGCCCGCATTTGCCATCCTACGGAAATCATCGCTATTGCTATTGTGGGCTGCTGCAGCTGAGGAGCTGTGCCGCTGAGTGCCCGCATTTGCCGTCCTACGAAAATCATCGCTATCGCTATTGTGGGCCGCTGCAGCTGAGGAGCTGTGCCGCTGAGTGCCCGCATTTGCCATCCTATGGAAATCATCGCTATCGCGGGCCGCTGCAGCTGAAGAGCTGTGCCGCTGAGTGCCCGCCTTTGCCGTCCTACGAGAATCCTCGCTATCGCTATTGTGGGCCGCTGCAGCTGAGGAGCTGTGCCGCTGAGTGCCCGCACTAGTCACCACTTCCAGGATCTTGTTACCACCTGCGGGTACCGCTGGGTGCCCGCCTTTAAGCCCCGTCCCAGGATTATCGTGAGTGCACGCCGCGGACCGCTACAACCGGGAGCTGTGGCCGCTGCGAGTCCGCCTGTCATCACCGCGGCTTCCTTGTGAGGCTGCGTGCCGTGCCCCTTTACATCTCAGGTACATTGTGCATCACCGGGTCGCGTGGACCCCGGCCCCGAACTAAGTCCGTTCCACCCCCGTTTCAAGTGCCTTTATTGCTTTTGAAGTGAATCTGTAATTGTGTGCATTGTGGTTCCTTGAGTGCTTTTAGCCTCGTGTGCAGTCTATATAAAGATAACTATTTTTCTATAACTACTTGTGGTGTCCGTTTGTAGCGTCTCTCCTGTGTTATTGTGTATGGTCATAAATGCTTCACACACTGCCTCTGAGATAGGCCTGTCTGTTTGTGCTACATTACCACAGGGTTGAGCAGGGGTTGTCAAAGGGTGTAGCCCCCTTACTCTGACTTAGGAAGAAGGATCCCTTTTTGGATCTCGGCGCCAGCCGCGGCCAACTGGAGATCCCAATTTCTAACAATGCTCCCATGGGGGAAATGTAGGAATGCGACCGAACAATGTTCGGTCGCATCCTAATTAGGTGGTCAGGACCGCCGACCAGAGGTTGGTCGGTCCCAGGACTGAGACGGTGGCCGACATCATAATTAGGCCCATAGTCTCTTTGGGAAAGCCATGATGTACACAAATAACTACTTATTAAATTCAGAATTTTGTGTAATTCTTTTAGACATGTAGATCTTTCTTTGTATACATATTAATTTCATGCCTATTTCTTTCATAAATTACAAAACACAAAATAGGAAATATTACCCGACATCTAGAAAAGTGCAAAAATTATGGTAAAGAACTGATTTTCCTCTCTTCTTTCTGTTTCTGAAAGCTGGGATAAGGGTGACCATAGCACAAAAAACATTTTGTTGATGCAGTTTTTTGAAAACACTGGAATTTGAAACAAGATTTTTAAACCATAGATTTTAGAAATAGAAATGTCTTGATTTGCTAGACTTTCCTGGGCACTGGACGACCCCAGACCCAAATACCACAACCGTACCCATGGAAAATTGAAAAGACATGCTCTATTTAGGCATAGTTTGAGGATTGTAGGACATTCTCAGTAAGAAAACCTGTAGAGGATCACACACAACGCTACATCACACAAGATTTCCCTAGGTCACTAGTTTTAAGAATTACCCAGGGTTGGTAGGTTTATCTGTATGCCAGCCAACCCCAGGCCCAAATACCTCATACACCCTCCACTGGAAATGAGAAGTGTTAGACCTCGCATTCTCTGCAGGGTCACCCCCAAATATTTTCCCTTTAGCCTCTACTTTTTGGGTGAATTCGCTTTTGTTAGCCTTATGGCCCTGTGCACTTTACCACTGCTAACCAGTGCTAAAGTGCTTGTGCCCTCTCCTTCAAACACGATTTAATTAGCTTACACCTGGATGTGATATTTATTTTGCTTATAAGTCCCTTGTAGAGTGATATATCATATGCCCAGGGCCTGCAAATTAAATGCTACCAGTGGGCGTTCAGCACCTATTGTGCCACCCACTTAAGTAACACTTTAAAAATATGTCCCAGCCCTGCCATTGCAGCTTGAATGCAGTTTTAAACTGCCATGTCCACTTGGCATTTAAACCCTCTTGCCAAGCCTTAAACTCCACTTTTATTACATACAAGCCACCCCTAAGGTAGGTCCTGAGTAGCCAAAGGGCAGGCTGCTGTGTAAAAGGTTGGACATGTATTTTTAAGGTTTACATGCCCTAGTAGTGAAAAACTCCCTGTTAGAAATTGGGTTTCTGTTTGACTGGGGTGTGAGCCCTGGTCAAGCAGTAACCACAGTCTTAGTCAGGGGAAGATACTAGCAAAACCCAAATTAACCTATGCTCATCCTCTACTAGCTTGGCACAGAGCAGTCAGGATTAAATTGAAGGCAATGTGTAAAGTATTTGTGGAACACTTCAAACAATAAAACAGTGAAAACACCACACAAAAAGGTCACACACCAGGTTTAGAAAAGCAGAGTGATTTTTAGTAAATAAAATAAGGCCAAAATGACAAAAAATCCAATCAGTAAAACAGGAGATATTGAATTTTAAAGTTGTAAGTTGAAATAGAGCCAAAAAGCACAGAGCGTCAGCGCCGGACCGGGACAAAGTCACAAGTTATGGCTGATCACGATGGAGCGTGGGACAGCTACAGGGACCTACTTGGGCTCGCTGAACAAAGTAACTTAAATCCTAGTTTCAGATTGCTCAGTAGATTCGGGTCGAAGAAGCAATGTGCAGTCGAGGCCTTCTGTCGGTTCCGAAAAGTCTGTGGTGGGAGGTCCTGTTGCGTCGATGTTGAGGATCGCGCTGATGGGGCTTTTGAAGCAAAGTCTGGGTGTCGAGAATGCGGTGCATAACGGGTGATGTGGCGGTTCTGAATTGCTGCGAGGTTACAATGTGGAGGCCATCATTGTTGTTGAGCTGCCGTCAGCGAGAGATGTGAGGACCTGGGTCGGAGATGCACCATGCAATTGGCAATGCGTCGGTTCTGAGGTCTGCAAGGGCAATGCAGACCTTCTGCACCGGATCCAATCCAAGCAACAGTCTTTCTGCTCCCCCTGGGGGGCAGATGAGGGCAGTAGCCACTCAGACAAGGTTGGTTTGGCTAAAGGATGCTCTGAGCAGCAGAGATGCATTGCTTCTGCTAGTAAGCACCTTAGGCCCACTTCCAAGGGTCTAGGACTGGTTTAGAACCACTTCGCAGGGTAGACTCACAGATGGCAGAGTTCAGGTTCAGATGCAAAGTTATTGGCTCTGGTTGCCAGCCAACTAGCCCTTGGAGTCACTCTAGGTTCAAGAGTTGCAGGTGCAGTGCTTCTCACCCAAGCAAGAGGGCAGCAGGCAGCAGGTTCGCACAGCAAAGTAGGAGTCCAGCAGAGTAGCAGTCCAGCAGAGTGGTGTTCCTTTCAGCAGCGTAAGCAGTTTTCTTCCTGACACAGTATCCACAGGTTCAGAAGTGTACTGAAGCAGTGATGTCTGAGGTCCTTCTTTTATACACAGTTGTACCTTTGAAGTGGGGAGAACCTTCTAGAGGCATGCCTTTGAAGTGCACAAATTCCCTGCCCTACCTGCCCTCGCTTCAGACTCACTACAGGGGGAATGCAGCCCTTTGTGTGTGGACAGGACACTGCCTATTCAAGTCTAAGTGAGGCTGTGCCGAGCTTCTCTCTCCCATTCTGCCAGGATGGCCCATCAATTCACACCTAAGCTAACCTTGTGTGTGGCTGTCTAGGAGGAATACACAAATCCCAACTGCTAACTTCACCCAATCATGTGACCAGAGACTGCAGCCACAATATACCAAGAGTAATTAAAAAGACATACATACACATACACAGATGCATACACATGCTTTGCCTTGCATTTGCATGGCCTAATGCCTATTCACAGGCTCGTCCTACTCCTTGCACCCACTCAACCAATCTCAGCATTCAAAGAAACTTAGGGGCTTATTATCAAAATGTCACGCAACGTAGTGCACAAAGGCACCTTGCTGTCCTGCGTTGTGTGACACGGAGATGGCAGGAATGCGCCATAATTAACATTATATGGCACATTTGTAAGGGTGTCTGCGTTGCAGACAGGATTTTTTTGTGTAGAAAGGGGCGATCCTTTGAGGCTTTTTACTCTTTATATATGTGCTGCAGAATTCAGCACATGTAGACAGTGGAAAAAAAGAGGAGAAATAAAGATATTTCTCCTCATTACTCCTCCCTGGGGTAGGCGTAGCATTTTGATGCATTCCCAGGTCTACCACTCATGGTAAATCAGGGAATGTGCCAAAATCCAGTGGGTGGATGCATGGGAACACCCTACTCCTACCCATGTAACGCCTCTCTGGGGCACAGTAACGCAACCAAGCAACTTGAGCTGCCTTGCATTATTCCAGATTTACCAAGCACTGAAGGGCCACACAAGGTGGCCTTGCATGTCTTGGCAAATCTCATCTAGGTAATTCAACACCCTTGCATTACCTTGCATGGTGCATGGGTGATGCACAACGTTGATAAATATGGCCCTTAATGGCACAGTCATGCAGTCCAATCCAATAAGTGCATTCTCCTCTTCCTCCACATCAACAGTAGTGTATATCATGGAGGGCCTTGATTACTGAAACTTCCCTTAACAGCTACATCCAGCTTCTCCAGAGCCAACAGGAGGTTGCGGGTGCAGAAGGGGCTCAAGGGGAGATAGGTATATGCCAAGGGTGGGCAGTCAAAACTCCATTCACTTTTCAATGGTAAGCTAAGGATATTGGATGTGGCCAGACCCACATACAGGCTCTCCTTACCCCATTGCATAACTTTGGTACTTGTTATTGTATTACCCAGATGTGCAATATAGTGGGCAGATTGGGGATGAGCACCCAATGTTCCTCGTAGGATGCTAGAAATGGCGTAATGCTACATGAGATAGGGTAAGGATGCAGCCCCATGTCTGTAGGCACTGGCCATCTGACTCCAATTATTTTTGGTCTACATAAATTATATTTTTTAGTGGGGCTGTCTAACCCCCACTGTGGAGACAGCCTTGGGGGGATATGGCGAGTGTAGACCCATGTCAGAAAGCCTGCTCCCCACAGTATTAATTTCTTTTTGGCTAATCAACCCAGTATTTAGATGGCCCTTTTGCTCTCTGAGAGTCAGAGTGTCAGTAATCCCCCAAGCTGTCTTACGGGGTGATGGAGGCTTTATGCTAATGGAGAGGAGAGGTAAGGCCTCATGACAAGATGGGCCATATCCCCCTTCCATTTATTTTCACATAATCATCTCTGGTATTTGCTGGATTACATACTTCCCATGGGATTTTGGGGGTAAATTCCGCCAATCTGCCCCCTAGAGGAAGGGCAAAGACTTTTATTGATGTTGCATTTGAGGGAGTTGGGCCCCATGTTTGGAAGGGGATGCTCCCCCATCTTCTGATCCCTGGTGCTAGTGGGTGCTTTGTTAAATGAAAGAAGGCCTTGTCGCATTTCAAACAGACCATGTTTCCTATCATATAGCCAGTGACTAGCCTAAATGAAAGTCCTAGGAACCCAAAAAAACGTCGTGTGTCTAAAATTATTTACAGCACTCAAACGACGGAAATCACATAATAATCCCTCATAATGACTATTGGACTTTGACTTTTCCCTCTCCCAGGGTGGCAAGTTAGGGGAAAATCCTCCTGAAAGGCTGCCACTGATGTAGTGGTGGAGGGAGTCATGCACTGTATTTAGGTGGGGCTGGAACCCCATTTTCTGATTCCTGGAGGTACTGGCAATTTCCCTTCCCTTAGGTGAGTGGATAGGGGAACACCCCGATCTTCCCCCAAGGGACTGGGGAGATTTGGCATGGGTATCTGCTTCTCCATTTAGGAGCTTTCTGGTGTCTAGTGAGTTTTCCTTTCACCAGTAGGTAGACTGGGAGGTAAATAAGCCCTGATTATGCCGACCAAGGGAAGTGAAATGACTGCCAAAACCTATGGACGTGTGTGCTGATCTGCCCAAGTAATGTCCCCTTGAGCCAAAAGTACCCAGAACAGTTTTTAACTGTGAAAAGTGCACAATTTAGAGGCAAAACATGTTTTGCAACGGATAGACTGGATAGTAAACAGCAGGTACTGTTTTGCACTGCTTTGCCTTGTGCTAGCGCCAAGCCTTAGTAAATTGGATCCTGAGTGCCATTCTCTACACAATTAACAGCTCCTCTAAAATTGGCGGGTAACGAAATATTAATACAACAGGATGTGCAGTACTGTCAATTCACCTCTTTTTAATGTCTAGGGCAGCCTTTTTCATATGAAGGAGACATATGGTGCTGACCACAATTATACTTCAAATTTGCAGGCCGGAATATAAACAAAGGAATATAAACAAAGCAGAAATGGCTGCAAGTAACTGTAATACCACCATCAATTTCACACATAGGAACCGGGGCCTTCTTAATCAGATCACAGGTGTAGTAAATCCAATTAGATAAAGATGTAGTAAAGAGGTGAACTGTTTCTTATCTTTGCTTTCAATACATTGCTATTAGGCCGATTTAGAGTTTGGCGGATGGAATAGTGTCAGTCGGAATGGATATTACCGCCGCACAAATTTAGAGTTGTCCGTCAGCCCAGCGTAAAACTCTGTATTGTAAAGAACCAATATCACAGTGTTTCCTTTCAATGTACAAAAAACTTGGTGTATGTGAGTGTCAGTTTTGATGGACATATACCAAACTTCTCAAAACGTGTTGCTTTTCAAAAACAAACTCCCAAAGTGGAAGCTTATTATTTTAAAACAATAAAACTATTGACTCCCACACCCCCCAGGGAGTGGGGGACATTATTATATTTTTTCTGTCCCTCACTGCCTGGTTCTACCTGTCTGTGACAGACAAGAAAAACCATCCATATTAAATAGGGCGGACAGTCTTATGCCCCTCCTCTGACAGCCTCTGCTGTGTCCAAGGCAGATTTCCATCTACAGAGCTGACGTCGGCTACTATGATGGAAATATGGCAGTCCACCCGACTCCAAATGAGGCGGGCGGACCATTGGCTTGGCAAACAGAGTACTGCATCGCATTTTCAACAAAGTACCCTGACTGCCAAAATCTGAACCAGGTCCTAGATCACTGATGTACAGGATGCAGTCATAACATCTGCACTGCAGCTGAATTTCTACTGTTAAGAAGCTATACCTGTATACTCATAGACCACATATGCAAATCTTAGGGGCATAGTTACAAGCCCCCACCGCCCCAGGAGCATTGCTTTTTTTTATGCTCCGATGGCGCAGCGCCATTTTCCATATTCAGAAGGTGGCACTAAGGCAAAGGGGCCTGTAATGGGTGTTGCTGTGGGTGTTCCACCACAACACCCATTGATTTTTGACCCTGCCCCAGATTTACAAGCCTGAGGTAGCGCTGAAAACTAAAGCCATGAAATACCAGGCATTAGAATGGCGATACAAGGAGAAATTATTAATTTCTCCTCGTTTTTTGCTCTTTCCTTGTGTATTCTGCAGCACACATAGAAGGTACAAATCGTCATGAATGATTGTTTATGTGCAGCAAGGCGTCCCTTCCTGCACATAAACAATCGTCCATGCAGCGCAGGCACCCTTGCAACATAGTGGGAAGGTGCCGGTGCTGGCGCTAGGCAGCTTTTTTTTGCACCAGCGCCAGGGGAAACACGGCGGTGTGCCGTATTCTTGTGAATACAGTGCATCCCTGCGTTTTGAAAATGTCGGAACGCGGCACTGCTAAATTTTGCGCCCCTCCGCACTCCATTTTATTGTAAATATGCCCCTAAGCTCAAAATAGTTTTTCTTTAAATACCAGAAGGAAAAGAAACAGGTAACATGCTCCGATGGTTCCCGTTTACTTTTTCTTCACACTCATATCACGATAGTGTTGTGTTGTACAGTTCGTACCAGTTTACATAGTGTGGTGATGCTGGCAGAGCTGTGCGTGTGATGTCACCTGGAATGTTTACAGGTGCCTTCTGCCTTGAGTGTTCCATGTCTGGCAGTTGCTGTCTGTGCCTGGGGAAGCTGCCAGCTGGGATGGCTCTCTGTACCTACGAATAAACTTGAAGGCTAACTATATGCTACTGTGTCAATCGTCTTCTCTTCAGTGGCGACAGAAGATGGGATATTACTCGTAACACTGAACGAGTTTTTTTTTTCTGTTATCGGAAGACGTTCCTGAAACTGCCATGTGAAGTACTAGTTTGAGCCTAGCCTGCGCTTCTAGGCAAACTGTGAGTACATTCTACTCTTTAAATTTTCCCCAGGCATATATATATCTTTTTTTTGGGGGGGGGAGGTACAGAGAGCATCCGTGTTTTCTTTTTGGGAAGCAAGCGTCATTGCGAACTTAAACCCGTTCTGTGACTGCCCATTTATGCCTTTTTGAAAGTAAGCCGCATGTACTGTTTAACGTCTAACAACGTTTTTTGATTTACATTGTGAGCTGAGCAGTTTATTTGACCTTCTCACTGGGTCAACTACCGTGCTGCGCAACGTATTGATCAGCGCTGTCCCGTTTGCCTGGAGGTTCGAAACGGCGTTCACTGCGGCCATTATCTTCCTACGCGCAGTGTTTAAACCTTCTCGTATGCCGTTTTTTAAAATAAAAGGACGACATTTGCTGTGTTGCGCATTTAAATATTCAGTGCCATCTTACCTGTTTTCGACGTTCAGGACTGAACTTCTCTCCGCTATTGTTGTTTTGGTTCACGCGCCTGCCCCTTCGTGGAGAACCTGTGGTGCTGTTGGGCGCGCAATCTTCTGTGCTCACGGATCACTTGTTGCACAGGAGCACATAGGACTTTGTATCTGGTGACGGCTCTAGTGAAGCTATTTTTGGCACGATCCTCCGCTCGCCTGCCTGTTCAAGGAAATAGAAAGAGGGCTACAGGATTTCTTGTTTTAAAAAAAGAGAAAACAAAGAAAGGACTTCCATAGCCTCAGTATTGTTAAAAAGAGAAAACAAAGAAGGGACTTCTTTTGCCTTAGTGATTGTACCAAATCAAATCAAAAAGAAGGCATAATCATCTTCTGTATCCAAATATAGAGAAAGAATATTTGCATTTAAACACTCTGGAAGAAATTTTTGTTTTCTTTTAAAAAATGGACTAGTGAAAGAGCAAAAAGTTAACGTTTAAAAAAAAAAAAACTTCTATTTTCAGTTTTTCTTCTTATTATTTCTCTGCAGATCTTATTCTTTGCTTCTCTTACTCTGGTTACTAACCAATTTATTTTACAGGTAATATATTGTCATGCAGAGTGTTACTGCTCCAGCTCCTTTTCTGCAAGGGCCAGGAGAACCACTGCTAGAATGGAAATTGTGGCTTAGGTCTTTTAAAGCTTATTTGGGTGCTATTGACGGTCACAGATTCAGACCTGAAAGAAAAAAAAATCTAATGTATTATCATCTTGTGTTTCTCAAGCATTAAAGGATTTGATTTGGTCCTATCGTACTTCACCTCATATTGCCACCAATTTTACTCCCTTTGAACTCATGAGGGGAAGGAAAGCTCCCACTCTGGCTTACCCATTTTGGATGATTAAGACGTTTCATCAAGGTTGCGATATGCAGTGTATGTGGGAGACAGCTAACAAGAAGTCTGTTGAAGAACTGTGGGACTACTGGTAAAAGAGAAAAACATAGACTTAATGTTGGGGATTGGGTTAGAATAAAAAATCCAATTTCAGTCAGAAAAGGGTTGTCCAAGTTTTTGGAATCTCAACAAATTGTGGAAGTACGCAAGAATGCAGTGAAATTAGCCAATGGAAACTGGTGGAACACCTCTCGTGTTGCAAAGGATCCTTCCAGGGCGATTAATGCTAACAAAGGTGTTTTCCGGGGGGATGGTCTACCTTCTGTTTCGAGATCTTCTGTTCCTTTTAGTTCCTTTTTCAGTGTGGATGGGTCTGAGGGGACTAACAGGAAAAGCACAAGGGTTTGTGTCAGACCCAGTAAGTTACATGATTATGTTTGATCGGTTTATCTCTATTGCTCATTGTGTTTGCTAAAATGCCAAATGAATTCTTTACTCTGTTTTTTTGTTTTCTTTTCCTTTATGTAGGGGTATTTGTATTTTTGGTGTTGTTTCATTAAAAGGGGGGAGGTGTGGTGATGCTGGCAGAGCTGTGCATGTGATGTCAACTGGAATGTTTACAGGTGCCTTCTGCCTTGAGTGTTCCATGTCTGGCAGTTGCTGTCTGTGCCTGGGGAAGCTGCCAGCTGGGATGGCTCTCCGTACCTACGAATAAACTTGAAGGCTAACTATATGCTACTGTGTCAATCGTCTTTCTCTTCGGATAGCTTATTCCATTGTACACGAACCTCAGTGCCTTTTTGTACTGTCATGACATTTCACAGTTGATTTGATTCCGGATTCATATAAAATCCATTCCGCGATATGCGGGTAGCAGTAATGCAGCAAGGCTGTAGGTTCGATTTAGGACAAATTTTAAGAAAGAAAAGATATCAAACAACCCCGCTTACTTATACACTCTCCTCTAGTCATTCCGCACAGTATACTAGTGCTTTTGAGAAAATCTCCATAGAACATTTTAAGGCTGAAATAGTAATTGCTAGGTAAACCCAGAAGAAAATGAAGAAATGGGCACGAGAATTGAGAAGCTGTTTCCCATTGGCAGAGAGACTTAAAGAGCAAGATCCTATTTTACCTCAAGGAAATCTGAGAACAAATGAAGGTTGCTCCAAATGTTTTCCTGTTTACTGTCATGCCGTAGTGTGTGAACGTAGAAGTACAGCCTATGGAGGCGCTGATTACGATCCATTGCTCCCGGGTGCCCGAAGGAGACAGGTAACAGCCTAATGGACACAGCATAGAAATATATGTGCACAGGAACAAGAAATGCTCCCGGCAGCGATTCAATGTATAAGTTGATAAGCTGTTATTGCAAGCACATCTTTTATAAATGGAAGCTCGTTTCAGCATTCCAAATTGTACTCATGAGAATACATATTGCTTTGTTAATAACCTCGCCAATCAATGGTGAGGGGGATACATTAGGCATTTTAAGTATACAGAGCTCATAAGCCATTTATTACTTACCGATATTGTGTTATTTTAGCGCACACAACCTCACAGTTTCCTTAATGTGCTTCTTTGCAAAGTAAAATGAGCAGGTAATGTGCTGGGAGATTCGTACACTTCTCCAGGTTCCACAGATAAGCAGGGATGTAGCTCAGTCAATAATGTCAGAAGGAGTGAACCTGAGATTTCCCAGCAGGTGACAATAGGTTCCCATCTAAAATAGACAGAGACGGGCTGGGAAAGAGGGAGTGGATGATAATTTGGAAGGGTTAGGGTCATTAGTTTGGAGTTATTTGGAACAATAAAGATAGGTTTGGTGGAATTTATATATAGGCATAAAGTTCAGCATAAATTTAACACACACACATAAACAAATGATAGGAATGCTTACAAATAGTCTAACCACTGGAAACCACTCTGGGTAGCATTCCAGCCCATCATTGTTTGTCCACTATGCCACTCTAGGAATAGACCCGCCTAATGCAAATCAGTATAAATCCTGCTCCTTATGAGAAGAGTCTATCTCCAGATGCCAGGTGAGGCACCTCCAGAAAGGAAGAGTAGAAACCCCAGACCACATTTGGCCTTGTTAGGCCTCATAAGATAGTTATAGCTTGGTTTCTGTGGCACAAAGAGCAAAGGTCGCAGGTCTGGACACACCCATGGCCACTTAAGCTTTTATGTAAAGCACAGAAACAGTGATGGAAGGGATGTTTGTAAATAGTCTAACCACTGGCAATAATTACTCTGAGTAGCATTCCAACCCATCATTTTGTGTCCACTATGTCACTCTTGAAAGAGACCTGCCTTATGCAAATCTGTATAAACCCTGCTCCTTATAGAAGAGTCTATCCCCAGATGCCAGGTGAGGCCCCTCCAGAAGGGAAGAAAAGAAACCCCAGAGCATATTTGACCTTGTTAGGCCTCATAAGTGAGTTATAGCTTGGATTCTGAGGCCCAACGAGCAAGGGTCGCAGGTCTGGGCATATTCTTGACCACTTAAGGTGTTATGTAAAGTACGATAATCAAGAAAGAAAACCTCTGATCTGACCTATATTACTTTTCAAAGCGACCTCAAAGGGTTCGAACTTAGCAACCAGCTCAAGGAAAAAGACAATTAAGGTAGTTTATACAAAGAATACATATATCTTTATTAATTTTTAAAGCATGAGTTAATCATAAAAATACATCTCATATACAATTGTCCTAATGGTCACATTGAACAATGATGAATTCATACACCTAAATATCTAACATAGTTATAATAAGATGACAACATTTGAACAATCAGTGTGCGTTAGAGAGCCACTAGCAGATGCCTTAGTTCACATAATAGTAAGATCTTCATCTATGGCTAGGGACAACTAGTAAAATCTTAAGAGCAACAATTATTTACAAAAAATATATACAATCAAAACACCCCACGCTTCATCATACTACTGCTTTCTCACCTCAGATAAACCCAAACATCCTAACATTCATACACAAACTCAATATACTCTCAATTGAGATCCTAAAAACTATAACAGGGACAGATATGAGCGGAAACAAAGCCACGCTCAGAAAAGTAATTATATCCGTCTCTGCAGAAACTCTCCATATATATGGTGATGGTCTACGCGCGTTTCGGTGGAATTCACAATGGCACCACCTTCCTCAGGACCAAAACATATTCATAAGCATCACAATTGAGATGAGCGAGGGGCATCTGTGAAACAACAATACCAAATATAATTTGTATATTACTTCAAAGGCTGGTTGCTATTACAATAAATCTTAAATTGATATACCACATTCCCAATAGGGAAAACAATTTTTTTCTCTACATTCACCATTAAGAAAAGTGTGCAAATATTATATCAGACAAAAGAGGTGTGGTCACCCAAAAGAAATAACCCAAAACACTTACAAAAGACCAGATATGTGGTGAAGAGAAATGAGACTAGACAATGATAGAAAGCCAAGTATCATAAGGGTCCTTGTTAGTATCACTGATTCTCAAGTGTAGCTAATAAGGGGAGCCAAATTGGTGATTTAAAATCCCCAAGAGATATATCAAAGAATCGGTTTAGGTCTTACCTTCAAGAGCTAAACCAACGATAAAAGAAGAAAATTGGCATGATTGTGCCCAACATCCATATTGTTGAGTATATACATATAATCCTTTCTAATAGGAGAAGGAAAAATTGCATATGTAGTTGCTACCCAGAAATCATGTAATGAAATTTAATAAAAGTTTGTAAAGGGCATATAGTGAGTCTTACCCACAAGTCTGTCCAACTGGAATATATCCCAAATAGCAGCACATGCAATTGGTAGTTTAGAAAATAGTTCCTTTTCGAAAATCTTCTCATAAAAGTAGCAATTGGCCTAAAGAACAGAGAATACCACATAAGGATAGTGTAGAACAATACTTATCGTCCATCACACAAATGTCGACTCTAGCTACGAGTGATCGGTAGTAGCCTTTAGTTAGCAATCAGGCCTTCCCTGATATGGCTATGCAAATTACCCTAAATAATTTTTGAAGCACATGCTTTTAAATAGCAGCTTACAACCGCGAACCATAGCTCAGTACACTGAGGTAAGACCTAAACCGATTCTTTGATATATCTCTTGGGGATTTTAAATCTTTTATTGAAAAAGCCCGTCTATTATTTCTGTGTAACTCTGAGGAAAACTAAGCATGCACGATTGAGCTGAGTGAAATAGTTATCTAGTGTTTCCACGACTCTGGGACACGTTCTGATTCTAAAAGGGAAACATATTGGTCATGTTTTGCGGCTGCCAGAAACTACTCCCTTCTTGTTGTCAAGGAGTTTCTAGTGGCCTCTGAGCTGGCTGGCACAAGTAATTAAGTTTAATATACTCGATAGGGACATACTGACCTTAGTCCTATGTCAAACCTATAGGATATATTATTCCAATGCGCAGAGCCTATTAGGGAAATAGGAGCTACACTACATGGCGCCCAACGGTTTGGTAAGGCGGTAATTCAACGTTAGATACTGAGTAACTCAGCCGTGCTATTTTCTCTCAAAGACCCCTACCCATATAGTCCAAGAGACGTCTGGAGTGGGCAGGGTTTAGTATCCACCAAGGCTACATAGAGAAGTACCCTATATATTAGCTGTTTGGTTTGCTCAACGTTGAAGGATACAGTGTTCCAAAATATTGTGCACCTTATCTTTGTTTCCTTGTAACTTGTTCTACATTTTTCAAAAAACAAAATGCCTGACGGAGACAATAACACCGAAAACGGTGGAGCTGCGGCTGATCAAACCCAAGCAGCAGTTTTTAACCTTACAGGTTTAAATGAAACTGAGGAGGGTGTTGTACACATCCCTCAAAACTTAAGAAGAGCCATAACTCTAAAACGTATAAAACATGGCCTATCGCCAAGAGGAGGTAAAGCAGTTTTCTTGATAGAGGCACATGAATCCTTTCAGACAGAGGTATTCTATTCATGGGTACTACTTCCTGAATGCAATCCAACATCACAAACATTTCACTTCTACAAAGAAGATGATCTACCAGAGGAATACATTCCTTTCGAGGATATTGAAATTCCATTAACATACCAGGAGCATCAGCTCTGGTTTAAAGGCGCCCTAAAACATCACAAAAACATTACCAGGCTCGGTCCACTAGGTAGACCAGGAGCAACAAGGCCGATTTTAGCCGGCTACACACCTCATCCTGAACTGGATATAATGACAGATGAGGAATTACATACTCAAATAAAAGAGTTAATAAAAATTTACAGACAATTGGTCAAATATGTCATGCGGACTTTTACAGTCCGACCACCATTGACATATCCAAATCCAAATCCCCAACAGGGGAATACACTAAAAATTACACCACAGACTCTCAACTCAGTCATGGGTAAAATGCCCACAAAACGTGAGCAAATTCCGTTTTGGATAGCTCAAAACATTACTCAAATCGAAGCAGTATTTCCAAATACTAGCCCGCATGAGAAACACAGAATCCTAACAATCAGTTTACCGATGGGGATCACACCACAACTGGAAGACTGCACCACTTGGGGCTCAGTCTTTGCTGCCATCTATACAAAAACACATGGTATTCCATCAATTGCGGTAATACCTGATGTCCTAAAACAAATTCAAAATGAATACGGGGCAGAGCCTGCTCTAAATTTAGGTATGAAATTACTGAAAAATTTCGAGCAGGTCTCAACAATAATATTATCTAATATTAAAGGGGAGGCAGCAGCAGTTGCGATCCACCAGAAATTGAGGGAATTCGATGTTACAGAACATCAAACAGAGCTACCCAGAATTATAGAACAATCTTATGCAGAATTAGGCAGAGATAGTTTGGGTGGAAGACCAGTGAAGCCGAAACTATCTGAAAGTCCTGAGAAGGACTCAATAAAACAAACTCCTACATCTTCTAAAAAGAAGTGGGAGTCTACTAAACAAAAATCAAACGAGAAACGTTCTCAATCCCGAGGTAGGTCTCCTCAAAAGGAGCCCTCTGAAAGGAGGTATAACCTCAGGAATAGGGATAATTTGAGAAAACCTGACAGGTATCATGATATTGATACACGTTCCTCTCGTCCCTTTCAGATCTCACCACAGACTTCGGAAAGAAGAGGACGGACGGAACACAGAGAAGAACGCGTGACATCGAAAGACGACAAACACGCTCCAAAAACTAAAGCAAAACCTCAATTCTCCAAAAAGAAAGTAGCAGGTCTAAAGATTAGACATGCCGAGAATACTGAGAACACAACTCAAGAACGGAGAATGGGCTCAGACCATGCTGGACAGTGCAGCAGAAGTCACAATAGTTCGCCAGAACCTGAGGGAACTTCTGGAGATAGTGGACTTGAATGAGTACATTACAGTTGAGACTGTAGACACCAGGGTTAGTACTCCACAAAGGTTATATGAAATAACACTCCGGATGGAGGGAGACAAACCTAGAAAGGTGAAAGCACTTTTTTGGGAAAGACTATCAAAGGGCTATGACATACTTCTAGCAGAAAAAGACTGGCCACCACAATTTGTCAGGGAGTGCCCACATGGAGAGGACATTATTATGCCTGCCTTCTCCAACCATATTCCAATAAATCTAAAATATACATATGCCAGGAAATGGGCAGTAGCCCAGGCCCCAGCATTATATAAAAATCATGTAGGATGGGATGAGGACTCACCTCAACATAAAATACATCTGAAACATGAACCTACTGCACAAAGGCAGTACCCTATAAAGCAAGAAGCTAAAAAACAGGTCAGGGAGATCTTAGATCAACTTGAATACCAAGGGGTGATTGAAACACGCACCTCCTCAATGAACAATCCTTTGTTTCCTGTCTCCAAACCAGACAAAACATATCGTCTAGTTTTGGACTACAGACACCTAAACACTTGTTCTAAAACTTTTGCAGTGTAAAATGCACATAGCACAGCATTAATGAATAACATTGTGCGTAAAAAATATAAAACAACATTAGACATCTCAAATGGTTTCTTTTGTCAAAACATAGCACCTGAAAGCAGGTACTTAACAGCATTCTCCATAATGGGGACCCAGCGTCACTTTTGTCGACTCCCACAAGGGTTCAAGAATAGCCCAGGTTTATTCTCAGCGAGGGTAATGGAGTTACTACAAATTTATGACAATGAGGCATTGTCCTATGTCAATGACATTTATCTGACAGACGATGACCTGGAAAACACTTGAACAGGGTGAGCACCATTATACTGGGATTCGCCTCTGAGGGTTACAAATTCAACTTTAAGAAGTCCAGAATTGCCCATCTCAATGTCCTATTTCTAGGATATGAGCTTTCAAGTGAAGGCAAGAGTTTGGCAGCTAACTTTTTAGAAAAGTGTGCGCTGCTCCAACCTCCAAGAACGCTAAAAAACTTACAATCCATCCTGGGTTTCTTAAATTTTGGAAGAACATACATTCCAAACTACGCAGAAAGGGTTAAACCTCTCTACGCATTAATCAAACCTGATTTTTCAATCAAAAACTGGACATAGGAACACACAGATATCATGCGTTCCCTCCAGGCTAACATGTTAGCAACAAATCACTTACAAACACGTGTAAGTCAACGTAATTTGGTGATCCGAATAATTTCGGGTCAATGTGGATTCACATACTTAACCTTCAATGAGGGTGACAAAATCCCAATTGCATACAAATCCCATTTGTACACACAAGCGGAAATGCGCTTCAGTTCTACTGAAAAAATTCTAACAGCAGTTCAAACCGCTGTAGCAAAAGAAAGAACCTTAGCCCAAGGGAAACGCATTATTGTCGTAACCCCAGTACCTGCTTTAGAAGCGGTTACAAAAGCAAGCATTCCAAATGCTAAAGCATTGCATCCAAGATGGATACAATGGGTTAATTCTCTTGCTGCAACAGATGTTGAATATGTTTTTGATCCAGATTTAAAAACACAAGCATTCCTGCAGTATGAACATGAATGTCCCCTGCCTACTGAAATTCTGCCTCTCGATCAGTACGAATTCATAATTTACACTGACGGATCCGCACAACCCGCAATAGGGGTAAGCAAGCTTACAGTGCAGCGTGTGCTATCGTTAAAGGTCGCATGCGAAATGGCATCTTCAGACCTATGGTCACAAAAACGCAGTCTCTAGGAGATTGTACAGCTCAGCGAGCTGAACTACAAGCATTCAAACTGGCACTTGAAAGTACAGATCGAGAATTCCCCACACTAATCGTGTGCGATTCCTTTTACTGTGTGCAGTCGTATAATGAACATATATAAAACTGGCTTGAAAATGGTTTCAGAGATGCGAAAGGTGGCACAATAAAGCATAAAATGCTTTGGGAACAAGTAGTTCAGTTGAAAAACGAACTACCAAAGGCTCACGTGATCCACACACTGAGTCATCAATGTGATGGCGTTCACGTTGCAGGGAATTCATTGGCTGACGAAGCCGCAAAGGGGGCTGTGCAAACGGCTTCCGTAGCTGCAATCACTCGTTCAAAAACAAAAATAGACGGTGAGATAATGTTGGCTGTCAATGCTTCAAGCAAAGGCAGCAGTGCAGCGTTACCAAAAAAGTTTCCACTCAAGTACTCTTATGTAATTGATGCGAACAACGTTCCTTTTGCTCGAATCCCTGGAGTGGGGGATAGGGTAATCCCAAACATGGAACGTAGAGCAGCCTTGATTTATGAAACACATTTGGGGGAAGGTCTGTCACATCAAGGGATCTCTAAAACAATTTTGACGTTAAAAGAGATGTACTGGTGGCCTGGAATGAATACAGAAATTCACATATTCATCAACAACTGCTTAGACTGTAAATTACAGCGAAAGAGCCATCAGACACCATGCTGCGAATGCGGCAACCCAGTGCAGACACCATTGTTAGACAGCATTAGACTTTCTACGCACCTGCGTCCTACTGGACAAAGGCATTCCCACAAATACTGAATCTAGGTTCCTATGGTTATGGCCTCAGCGCTCAGCTGACGCTTGAACTGTTATAAAAGATTTGCAAGTCTTTATCGGCATATACGCAATAGGCACGCTACATTCTGACCAGGGTCTTGCGTTTAGCTCTCGGGCTTACAAAGACGCCATGGCCAGTCTGGGCGTTGCATTGCGGTACTCCTCTCCATTCCATCCTGAGGGAAATTCGGTTGTGGAAAGGAAAAACCGGGACATAAAGCCGTCTATAACAGCTAGAGTATTAGGCTCGGGTGACGGGTGGGTCAAACACCTAGGTGGAGTTCAACGTGCACTAAACAACCTGCCAAGAAGTTCTCTAGGGGGGGTCACTCCATATGAGGTCCTATTTGGGACAAGAATGTGGGTACCAGACTTAGAAAACGTAGGCACAGTGGTGGAAAATAAACCCTTTGATATCAAAGATCGTTTGGCTGTTTTACAGGACTTAAACAAATTAAGAACGAAACAAAGCAACGTGTTCCTACAGCCAACCACCACTGGGGATCAACCGGCTGTCCCAGCAAAGCCTGTCTGGATTCCAAAAGTTGGGGATCTAGTCAGAGAAAAATTGCGGACAAGAAGGAATTTGGACCTTCTTACAGACAACCAGTACCTGTCCTAGCAGTTCAAGGAACAAGAACAGTACTACTGCCGCCCCTTGCTGGAAGAAAGGAGAAAAGATTTGTGTCCATCGACCTGATCAAACCACAGTATGTGGCCAATACTAAATAGTAGGCCTCGTGGACTCCGACCTAGTAGCAAACGCACTCCTCTCGCTACTATCCAAGAGGTTCATACTGAAAGACTGATAACAATCGAGACTTCAGCTGAAACAGTTGAAGGACTAATCAACAATGCTATGGAAATCATCCCTCTTGAAGAACAAGTAACAGTTTGTCCAAATACACCTGTCTACACCAATGTGGCACGTGATGAACTGGTTCCAGTGATTTCTACAAATCCTGATGCAATTCCAACAATTGATAGAACTGCTTCTGGCTATTTCATAAACTTTGATACGTTCTCAGAAGATCCAAGTGAACCTGAAACGACACCAGCATCATTCAAATTCAAGCAGCAAATACAAGACTTTCTTCACTTTCTGAAAAAGACTTATTTGGTTTCTCCATGGATTGAACTCTGGATTACATCTGGACTTTTTGTTTTCCTGCTCTGGCTAGCTTTGGTAACAACTGTAAGCGTGCTTATAAGTGGCAGATACTTCCATGTGAACACTGAAGGAAAAGACGTAAACGTACTTTTGAAACCTCATAAATCTTCCCATCGTGAAGCAAGAGACTTGTCATCAGTGAACATCACAGCTGTTCCTATACACGATGGTATAGTGTGGGACAAAACAGATTTTGATATATTCGGTCCGACGGAAGAATTGAACATTCCACATTTGTTTAAAATTTCACTAAGGGATCTAATCACGTCCAGCACCTATTCTGATGATTGGGACTTTGAAACTGTGACTGACATTATGTTTGACCTAGAAAAATCTGCTGCATTTTCTAAAAATGAATATTTAGAGGGTTCATCAGACTATGAACTACTGTATTGTTATAACCACTATGGTCATCATTATTTGCATAAATCTGCATATCCAAGAAATGTGTTTATGTTTAACCAATGGGAACATTGTCCTACACCACCTAAAGGTAGTTCAAAAACATTTGCCAGTAAGTTTCCATATTTTTTCAGGTTACAATACATCTGATCCAGAAATGTTTTACTATAAAAATATAAACAAGACAGGTATGAAAATTATGTTAACGAATACAAAACAGATTTATTCTGCATTATTTAATGCCCAACTGTCTAGACAGGGTTTCGACTTTTGGAAAGACACAATAGACACAAAAACGTTGTGGGGTACTAAAGAATGGCAAGTACAGGGGATAGAAGCTTTATTTAGAGCCTGCATCATCCCTGAACAAATAATGTTTTTGAATGAAACTATCTAACAAACATCTTGTCTTGGATTAGCCAAGATCAAAGAGATGAACACACCTTCTGTACCAACTCCTGCAAAAAATGATGAAACACAGGCAGTGGTGTCAGTTGACAATATACTACAACTCAACAGATCTAATACTGATTGGAGAAAATGGTTGATCTGGCCCACAGACACGAATAACTGTCAGGAAAGATTTCTGAATAAAACTCAGGGTTTTACCATTCATAGGCCGGACCCAAGATACGTCCAAAGACAACATCCGGGGGTAGTAACAACATACAGTGTAGGGAAATTATGCCTCGATTGGCTGCATACATCTACACTACAGGATGTGAAACAACACTTATCCTTACTTGCAAAAGACGCAGATCTTAGGGATTTCTTGCTTGGACCAAGAAAACCGCGTCAAAAACGTTTCGTATATGCCGGCATTTATGCTGCTTATAATGAAGCTTGGAAGGTATCACAGATAGAGGCCGCAGAACGAATACGTGAACTTGATCGTATTAATTTAGAGAAATCACTCCCTGTGGTCGACAATGGGTTAACAACTTTGTCCTCCAGAATTTATTCACTGGACGGCATTGTATCCTCTGCTATCGACAATCTAGAACAAGATTTGGCGATGTTACAACAAGGCCAATCTCAATTACGTTCTATTGTGTTATTAAGCTTGCCGCTGCAATCATTGCGAGCGGGCTATGGGCCTTGGCGTTTCATCAACACAACGGCTCTGTTTGCAGAATACAATCTAACTGATAAACAGATCGAAATGGCACAAAGAGGAGCAAAGTATACAGTGCTGAGCATTGAAAAACTGGAAAAGCTACCATTCACAGTGGTAGAAAAACCAGCTACAGAATGGCTTATTCATGGCAAAATCACACTACCTGTGACTACTTTTCAGTTTCAGTATTGCCTCAGACAAATGCAAGCCGGCAAATATGAAAGGTTGGGTAAGGAATACATTAAGACATCTTGGGCTTTACCGTATACATATAGATGTTGGAGCAGGGATCGTGAAGTGTTTTTAAGCGGTAAAAACTGTAAACGTGCACTAAGCGGTTCACTTGTATGTCAGGACATTTCCTTGCACGGGGCTTGTAATGGTTCTGTGGCAAATTTGTCTTGCCATCAGCAGGATACACCAGCTGCTGTGATTAATCCAACGTTCGGACAACTTTCTAATGGGAGTTACCTCATGTTGAATGATCAGAGTTGCTGTGGCATGCTGCCAGGTATCCCATATCTAGTAACGGTCAACTCCAGGGTCACTTGCTGTATGCAAGTATTGTTTGCCCCAATAGACACAGTCAGGGAGTCGCCTCTATGGCCCTCGCTGAGCGTCTCTTTTATAAGATTTGATACTTTAAGCAGAATGAAAGCCATGCTTTTACAACAAACAGTGCCTTTGACCTCGGCCAAAGAAACCTATGATCTGCAAATTGCAAGGACTTCGGCTGAGATACAGACTTTAATACGTACAAACTGCCCTATACATTTCGTGGAAATGATAGGACGAATTTTCAACATGTCTGATACAACAGGAATTGTACATGTATTTAAGGGCATCTGCTCGGGTCTGTTAGCACCTTTCCAGGCAATACTCGGAATAATCCCGAACTTTGCACATTCGGTGTTTGGTGGCATACCATTAATTCTAGCACTTGTTGCCGGAATTCTATTTCTCTTCCTGCTATTGCGCTATGGCCAGCCAATTCGCCGACATCACTCTGAGCGACATGGAGAAAGCTCTCCTTGAACGAAAGTGCCGTGAGCAAATAGTACAGCTTTTGGGCATAAATCGTCTACGGGCCCTTAATACCACATGGTTCCTGTCATTCAGACCAATCTGGCAAGATTGCATCTTACCTGTTCTACGATGCCTGCTATGCAGTGTAGAATGCATGTTGGACACCTGTCTAACATTTCCATCGGATGCGCCAACGGACGTCGATACTCTGCTGGACCAGATAACGGCCCATGCTATGTGTTGTCCCCAGCGGCTTCCTATCCTGATGACAGCATTCATTGAGATCTCACAGACGCTTCCGGCAGCTGCTGAGGTACGAGAAAGAACTACAGGCACACAGGTAACAACGGACGCGAACATTGCGACAATTGAAAGCAATGCTTCACATCTCTGTGCGATTAACCTGCTTCACGAGGTGTTCCAACTCACACCAACTACAGTGGATGATGTTTTGTCTATAGAAATAGATGATCTAATGTTTACACCAGACCCGTAAACTGACTCTGATTCAGCATACAGTGTTCCAGAAATACAGCAACAATTTGGCCTTCATTTTTCAAAAACTTGGAACTCTACCAAAAATTTAACTTTTTCCCATTTTTTCGAAGGAAAATGGAACTTCAATCTGCTTAATGTAGAACTAGCCTTATAGTACAGACTTGGCGGTCCTTCCAAAGACATTTAGTCATCTTATGTGTCTAAAAACAGTTCATTTAATTTTCCTGACATGAAATGACTTTGATTTTTGAACAACTTATTGATCATTTTCTGTCACATGTAAATATTACTGCTTATTTCATTCCAATTGCATTTATTTTCGATCTTTATGCCTGAAATGATAAGCAATGCTTCAAATGTACAGTACCTTTTTTTCATTCTAATATGGTTTTTTTAAATGCCTTTTTAAATGGTTTTATGAAATATTTTAGAAATATGCGGTACTCCAATTTTATGTTTAGCATTTTAAATGTTTAGCATTTATGTATTATCGTATACACGAAAGTGGAGTGGGTGTTGTATTCCTCTTAGGGTGTCCATAACAGGCTTTCCAATATCATGTCCTTATATAGGCACAATTCGCCCTGCCCTTATATAGGCATAGAATCCCAGGCCTTATTTAGGCATTAAACCGTGCACTCCAAATACAGGCATGGTCTCTGACATCCGTCCACCCTAACGTCACAACGAGTTCATGAAGAACAGACCCTTAGGCTGCGGGAGTTTCCCTAGCCCAGGACTATTGATTTCTTCAAGGCCTCATCTATTATGCATGAACCATTATTCTTTAGGGGTTCATCCATGACGTCTTTCGCTGTCCAATTCACGTCAATGCTAACACTCCTAAGGTACTCTCAGGTATAAATATACCTTCCCTAGCCCCTGTAAATCAGAGGAGACCTCGACTTCAGAGGAGCCCGTATCCCAGCCTGACGCACTGAGAAGACACTGCCATTCCCTGCACGCAGAGAGCCCAGCTTCCAGCTTCCAGTGATCTGACTTCCCTTGCGGGGTGTTGGAGTTCGAGTCTGGCAAAGAGATTCCTACCTCTCTCATTCTTCAGGTATGGAGCTGATAAGAACCTAGAGGGACTCTTGGCATACTAGGCATACTAGACTTAACATACTCTTAGTATACCATAGTAAGGAATACTTCACCTACTTCATACCTCGTCCTACACCTAGGTTAGGTTAGGTACATTGGGGTAGAACTAGCTTAGCACCGCATCGTATGAGTACTCGCATTTTTAGTCTGTGTTATTTATGTAACAGCATTTGTACTAAAAGATAATGCTATCGCAGTATTATTTATTTCTACTGCTCACCCTGTACATTATTTATCTCGCATACTGTCTTGTGATCGTAACAGCACATTATACTTACACCAGAAACAAGACTGTTCAATAAATCTTTTATTGAAAACGCCCGTCTATTATTTCTGTGTAACTCTGAGGAAAACTAAGCATGCACGATTGAGCTGAGTGAAATAGTTATCTAGTGTTTCCACGACTCTGGGACACGTTCTGATTCTAAAAGGGAAACATATTGGTCATGTCTTGCGGCTGCCAGAAACTACTCCCTTCTTGTTGTCAAGGAGTTTCTAGTGGCCTCTGAACTAGCTGGCACAAGTAATTAAGTTTAATATACTCGATAGGGACATACTGACCTTAGTCCTATGTCAAACCTATAGGATATATTATTCCAATGCGCAGAGCCTATTAGGGAAATAGGAGCTACACTACAATATTCCTGTTGCATGTTTCAAGCATCTATTTAAAGTAGGTACATAGCGCTTTAAATATTTCAGAAGGATTGTAACTTGTGACCCACAATTACACAAGGATCTCTGCAACAAGAGAAGTAATCCACAGAGCTGTCTTACTTAGAATACAAAAGTATTGCCTAAGTTTGCATGCAGTGCTCTGGAAAAGACGCAGTAATCTTCCAATCTATTTAATGAGAATTCAAACCTGTATCCAGAGATGACACACAGCACTCAAGTGCTTTTACCCACCAAATGTATCAAGCACCAGCGACTTCCACTACTTTCAGCACTTCAGAATGACAAGGCAGGCATGAAGCATTACCTTAAAAACTAGTTGTTCATAATTCTATTTCTGACCTAAAGTGAACCTGTCTCTAGGAGGATTAGGATCATCAACGCCACACTGAATTTATCATCACCCTGGCACCAGTACAATGGATGCAGGGATAACTGTTATGCGGAGTATGGATGGGTGAAACTGACATGCCATGAGAGAGCCTAACGAGAGCTGGGGTTATGGTGCTTTGGTGACTCAGAAACTCAAGTCCTACCAAGAAAATGTGTCTCCTGATAAAGTTTCTAAAGGTGAAGGATTAATTTGTGTACTGATCCGAGTATCACTAAAGATCAGTTAAAAGGCATTCAGTTCAGACATTCTCGGTTAAACACATGGGTCGGGGAAATGAAAGTTGGTGCTGCTATGGGGCCACAAAGTGTACTCGTAAACCCCTACCTCTCACTGGGTAAAGCGTGCAGAATCCTGACCTGAACAGTAGAATGAAGATTGGCCTAGTGTGCTGTATACAGTTCCAACATGCATACGCCTGCTATGCACATCAGGTTCTTGGGGTCATCCAGCCTGGTATGCAGTGCGAGTCAGACAACAGCCCATAGATCCACACTCTGGGCCCTAGCATGCTCAACAAATATACGCATTGGGGTAAACACTCTAACTCTTCAAGCCGTGACGTGACAGACATAACTGGGCTCAAAAGTAACTTGGCCATAACCTGACTCATGAATGTTCTGAGGGGGGGGGGGGTCAACTCCAAACACCCAGCTGGAGACATGTCTTAAATAAAAGGATTTTATATATTAGTTGCTCTATCAAATTTTAATTCCTAGTATACACTGTTCTGGAGCAAGTTTCCGCTGGAGTTAATACACACTAAAATCATTTGACCTTTAGAAATAGGCTAAATATTCCTCTCTTTTGTTAAAAACTGCTACGCTTGAATAACATCAGGTAATCTGCGTTTCACCTTGTCTTGTCATCCTCATTCTATACATAAAACGCATGAGGCTTCTTGCCTCCACCACAGACATTGCAGATCCTCAGCTTCTTTCCAGATGTCTTCTATTTCTCCTATTTTCTTGAAAGCTGCTCTCTTTGGGCATGCTATAATTTCCCATGGTGGTACAGGCATTTCCTGGGCAAATCAAGGAAAAGAAGCCACATCCACGCATGGTATGGGGATGGATATTATGATTAAAACTAGGATGACAAGGCAAGGGCATTGCACACTGTTTGGTGTAGTTCAAAAGTTGCCACCAGCATTCGTCTATCACTGTTTTTCTTCATAACACGTGAGGATCTCAAAGATTAGAAGGCCACCAAAAACAACTTTATGCTATAGGAGTTCCAATAGAATGTCCTCCAAAGGATCAAAATGCGAATGAAGTTGCGTCTCCAAAACCAACTACAGATCCCAGACAGCAATAACAACATTCCTGAGAGAATTGGGAATCAAAAAACACTTCAGAAGCATACGGACTTACAACACACTCCACAAGGAGCCTGAAAAGCCTTAATTGCAGCCCACTGGACCTTGAGTGTAGGTGTAGCCAAACTCAGTTGAAACCCATGAAGGAGTAAGTCCACGAATTGCTTAGTAGGACAAAGTAAGGACTGGTCTTCCTTACACAAACACAAGGATTGGGAGGAAACCCAACAACGATCATACACCTTCCCCATGGACAATCATCTGGACTGCTGCACAGCAGCTGGAGCTCCCCTGATAGGCTCAACAGCACCAAGCCTAGCCATTCAGTTTCCAAACAACTAGTCTCATTCAGGATAAGGACAGTGGAGAGGTTTCCATGGACACCACTAGAGTCTGAAATAGAGGCATCACCCAATCTTTCACACCTCTACCTGCAGAACCAAGGCAAAACACCACCACAGTGGCTAGTAAGGTAGAACCACTAGAGATGAAGCCTTCTCCTGCAACTCCCCTAAGAAGAACCCAATGAGTCTGGGGAGAATGTTGGACTGTGTAAGGAGAACACTGGTCACAGTAAAATCTATCAGAAACTATACTGTTGGAGTGTGTTTTACTCTCAGAGTGATCGCAGAAGCAGCATGGCCGCCCCAACAATTATCCCACAATCACTGAATTGAATTAAAATAGGGATAATCATGTACTAATTAGGGAGGGTAGTCAAGAAACAATACATTTAAAAATCAATTTTAGCCAAAGAAACAACTGGTGCGTGCTTACTGCCCATTGAGAAAACAAGCACAGAGCTTGCCAATCTTGTACCAGGCAAGTAGCATCCCATCCCAGCACACTGATATCCATTTTGAGTGAACAGGGAATATAAAGGTCCAGATCTGCTTCCCCTTATCAGGTTGCAGGAGAAACCCACAATGAAGGGGAAAGGAGGAACAGGTCACATCATATCATAGTCTGATTGTGAAACCCCATGCTATAATGTACCAGAGGCTTCAAATGAGACCTGGGTCACAGGACCAGGAACACTGTTCATCCCATCAGAACTTTGATTTGGAGCAATCCCGAACCTAAGCTGCCAGTACCTGAAACAAGATCACCCAACTGAATCCTCTGTTCCAGCAAAAAGGCCTTTCCTACTGATCTACTGAATTCCAGTCACTGCTTTGTGACAAAGTGCAGTTTGAGAGGACTTATGAAATATATGAGGTGAGGGAAGGTCAGTTTGTGCTTGTTTGCCTTTTTTTGTCCCCTTTTTGCTTTTGTGATTGATATGTGACCTAGCACAGTGTCAGAAAGAGCTGTATGGACTGTATGTGGGACCAAAAGGGGTCGTTAATTATCCTCACAAATTGAGGGAATGATTTGACACTCATAGACAGAAAACAGGATTATATGCCTTTTGTGGTGGAGGTATATGCCTAACACTTTCCTACTTGAGTTCAAGAAAAAACATATATATCCTCAGAGTTCAACAAATTCAACTACACTAGCTCATTACCAAACATTAGTAATATTCACACGCTTTTTCAAAGATTTGTCATGCCAATCAATGTATTTAACAAATTAGTTCCATGCAACATATACCTTCTGACAAATAGGTTCTTTTAAATCCATGCCTTGCTATATTTTAGAAATTAAGAAACCTTTTCATACTTCAATACGTTCCAAGATTAGCAATTCCGGATACAGTGGATTTTAATCAACTCAACTTTGTGTCCTTCGTAAACAGGCGTAAAATAAGATATAGCGAGAAAAAATGGCTTTTCTATTATCTGTCACCAATTATAAATCATAAAGGCATGAGCTGGTTATCAATCTTTTCACCATAAACCCATACATATTCAATTTATGTTGCACCGCAGGCTCGTGTGAATTGAGTTACAGCACACAGGTGAGAACACTGCCCTCGGGTTTTAATTTTAATCACGTTCTTTTCTCTTCTGTCCTTGATGTCACGAAAGAACAACTTACACAAGTAGACAAACAAGAAATGTATTAGGATTTTAAGTGTTTTTGTGAGTGAATGCTGCTATACATGCATTCAAGTGTCCAGAGAGTTGTTGAATTACATGTTTATAAAGTGATTTTCTATATGTAGAGCTTTTAATGAAAGATAACTGATTTTGAACTTGATTCTGGCTTCCTTTGGAATCCAGTGTCAGTTTTTCATTAATAAACTGATGTGATCATATTTTGGCTTTGCTGGAATGAGTCAGAATGTGAAGTGAAGAACATCCTGAATCCTGGGAAGAGAGGACTGTGGAAAACCTGCCAAAATGCTGAGCAGCTATTT
Source organism: Calotriton arnoldi (assembly GCA_963921515.1). Taxonomy (NCBI): domain Eukaryota; kingdom Metazoa; phylum Chordata; class Amphibia; order Caudata; family Salamandridae; genus Calotriton; species Calotriton arnoldi. The sequence goes on from CAWUFW010005809.1 coordinate 484,567, forward strand.
TGGCTTGGGCAGGAGGGCTTGATTTCTTTAGCAAGGGCAAGATAAAAAGGACTGATTAGGCTAGGTGTTTGATGTGAGGTGGTAATCAGTCTGTTGCCAATAGTAAAACCCAAAGATTCAGGGGCCTATTAGCAATAACCGGCGATAATTATCGCTAAGCGCAGTTAGCGCTAGGATAATTATCGCCGGCTATCGCAGGTTTCTATCGCGGAGATAGCGTGCTATCAGCAACGCTTATCTCCAAAGCGATAGAAACCCTGAGAACTAGTGTGAATATCGCTTGAAAACAAGCGATATTCACACTGTGACCAGTGTTAGCTTGGCGATAGGGCGAGGGGATTTAGCCATGTAATCCACCTCCCAGTGGATTACATGGCTAAGTCAGGTCTGGACCAGGCGTTAACAAACCAGCGCTAAACGTGTTTAGCGCTGGTTCGTTAATCACCTCCCCTGCCTCGCTAATAGGCGATAGCGAGCTTAGCGACTGTTTCCAGTCGCTTTTAGGTTGGGAACGCCTACTTTGCATGCCATTAGCGATAAATATCGCTGGCATGCAAAGCGGCACCCAACCCGGTCGCTATCGCCTAGAAGCTGTCGCTAACAGCAGTTAGCGACAGCTTGCTAATAGGGCGTTAGAATTATCGCCGCTTTAGCGGGAAAAAGTCCCGCTAAAGCGGCGATAGAGCCCTTGATAATATGCCCCTCAATTTTAGTAGAGAGGAGAACTTGAGGTTCGCTTGGGTTCATCTAGAAGGACATACATCACCAAGTTTAAAAAAGAAAGCGTAGCATACAGGAAATTCATTTTTTTTTTAAGTTTACGTTTATTAGAGAAACAGTAGAGATACAGCAATCAATAAACGCATATGCCATGAAAAAGGAATACAGAGCAAAAGTTTTATATATAAAGCATAGTCAGGGAAAATGACAGTGACACCAAAAGACGACAGCAACTACATCCGAACTCCATAGGACAGCAGGGCAAATTTGACATAGGTGGGAACACCCCACAAGAATAGAACTTTATGGGGACAAAATGGGAAGACAGACAACCTGTGGTAAAAGAAAAAGCAACGCACCAATTTCATCAAAGATAACCTCCATGGATGCCGGCACCAGTTTTATTGGCGAGGGAGTATCCTTTTTAGGTCTTTTGTTTGCAAACACCGGCACTTTGGCACAAGAAAAGTATTTAGGACGAGAATCTGAAGGAGACTCAGATTTCTGAGAGACAGCGTCATCCATGTTGTTGTGGATGGGGTCAAAATCCGACAATGAGTGGCTATTTGAGGCACCTGAAAGTTTAAGATTTCGTGTTTTCCCCATAAATGGATGAAAAGAGAAATGAAAAAGAAAATAATATTCCTGGAGAGGAGAATAAAACCATGAAGGAAATGGTCCAAGAGCCGAAAAAAAAGCTGAATGAAAGCTCTTCAATATAAATTAAATATTGCGCATGCCATAGGAAAATGACAAAAAGTAGCAACTCACTTCAAATAAAACAGATGATATAAGAAAAACATATGAGCATTGGTTATTTGATGCTCCACATATGCCAGATGTTATTAGGAGTCATTTTAAGCATTGAAAAGCATTGAAAAGTGAAAATGTTGCCCCTGAGGGGAGAAAGTAAAGGAAATGTTTCCCCTGAGGAGGGAAGAAACTAAAGCTGAGAGGAAATGCGCCCTCCGCATTTCAAAATGGAGGGCGTAACCTCTCCCAGCGCGTGAAATGCCCCTGGAGCTGGCTGCAATCGAAGCAGGAAGCATGGAGCTCTTAAAAGGGCTCCAAAGACTCACCAGAGCAAGGGCTTGAGACACATGGGGCCATATTATCAAGAACCTCGCAAACATTATCGACGCTTTAGCGGCAGGAAACTGCCGCTAAATCGGCGATAAGGGGCTTGATAATATGCCCTAGAGAATTCCAATAGAAGCCCAGGTTTGATGTCCTTGACACCAGAACCTGGGCTTCTATTGGAATTCTCTGGGGCATATTATCAAGCCCCTTATAGCCGCTTTAGTGGCAGTTTCCTGCCGCTAAAGCAGCGATAATGTTTGCGAGGTTCTTGATAATATGGCCCACGGTCGTCTCACAGCCGGGTGAGCGCTGAAACTCTCCCCCGAAGGTATACAAAGCTCCCGTGTCCACGGAGCTCAGCGCGGCATCACCATCTTGATCGGCGCAGTGACCATGCCACCCCAAGAAAATTATAAACGTAACCATAGAAGAAAATGGGCTCTGTACATGTAGAAAGAACAGATGAGATTACCACAGAATATGCACTGCCTGTCAAAAGGAAGCCTGGAAATCATGGGCCAAGAGCGTGAACTCTCCAAAGCAGCAATTCTTAGCCTTTTGACTTGTGTGGACCTCCACTGATACACTATTGGAAGCTGGGAAGTCGGAAACCGGCTTAAGCAATATCTGCGATTTGAACCTCAAACAAATTCACAAAATACATAAATATATACAAAAATTGAAATGTTAATTATGACGTAAATCTTTTCAAAATTAGGTTTTATATCTAAATGACAAAGCAATACTGTATACTTTAGCATATTACTTGAGCAAGCATCCCTGTCCCCAAGGGGTCAGCGAACCATAGGTTAAGAACCACTGCTTTAGAAGGATGTTCCTTTATGTCCCCAGTGTAGGTGACTGAATAAAATCGAATTTCGAATGCTTTAGGCTGAATGTATGATAAACTCTGTATTGTCTTTATCTCTGTTTTTAAATACTTTTTAAAGATTTGTTTTCATACATGTTGTATTGAGTTGTCTGGGCATACCCGTTGCACTTCAGGGAGGACTGGCCTGGCAAATCGGGCTTGACTGTTCCTATTGGAGCAGGGTCAAGACTGATTTGCATATGGTTGGGTCCAAACTGATGTGGGTTGGTGTGCAAAATACCAATGGACTGGAATGTGGCAACTAGTAATTACCAGTGGCTGAGAATGATTCAAGCATTCCACCCATCACTTTTTTTGTTTACTTTAGTGTGATGCCCTAAGGGCACCGGGCATACATATGTGGTTCACATGCTCACTATGCCACTGGAATTAAGCTACACCCAAATGAAGAGACCCAACCAGGGTGAAACCAGACTTGGTTTGTTTGTGTTCCAGTTCAGGGAGGACGTGGTCTGGCTACTCTGGCTGGATTGTTCCTATTGAACGGGGTCAAAACTGATTTTCATACTGCTGGGTCCAAACTGAGGTGGCATTGTGTGCAAAATAACGAAGGACTAGGACGCAATCCTGAATAATTACCAGTGCCTGAGATTAATTTAAGCATTCCACCCATCACATTTTTATACACATTAATCAAAGTTATAGCCCTTTTTCTTAGACGAGTTAGATTATTTTCAGTTTTTCTTAAACTCTATTGTAATGTTTTTTCATCACAGATTATTATGACGGACTACACAATATTATTACTTTAATGGTACTTTCAGTTTCAAAGACAATCCTTTGCCCCAGAGTCTAAGTACCTCTTAGCTGCATTTGATACTCCAATTATTCCTTGATTAATTTTCCAAACGTTGACAGATTTTGCACAAAACCCTTTCCTTACTCCAACTTTCTGTGGTTCTGGTCACCTTCCTCTTTAAACTAGGTAGGTGTAAGGGTGCATTTCTAAGACACCATCTGCATTTACTACACATTCAAGTGTGATAAAATTAACACATTTTATATATATTGTAGGAAAATTATAGAAACATCGTATACAAAATTGTTATGCGGAAAGAGAACAGATACATCACTAATTGGATTGCTTGCATGTTTCACATACCTTGGTTTCACTGTGGCAATCGATCCCCTACTCTGATCATGGATATTTTGAATTTCTTGAAAGTTTACCACACAATGTGGTTCCATATATGATCTGAAGGGGCAACAGCTCAGTGATAGAGGTCCAGTCTCTGCTCATGAACGATATGATCGTGAAATGCTTGTATATGACACTTGGCATTATAGTCATTAAGAAGGCCACCTTGGGCATCTTGGACGAGTCTAGCAGCACGTCATAGTAAGGACCCCATGAGAAATGCAGTTTAACACAGTTCATCTCTCCCATCTTTTAGAGGTCCTGAATTTTTTGATTGTGTGCTGCAGAGGAAGGGTTTAAAATAATTTTCGGAAGATGCTTCCTATCTCTATGAATGGTGACCCATCCATGCTAGTATTATTAGACCTATCAGATAATTTCAGTACAGTTGATAATCACACAGGTCACTTTTATTTCCTAAATAGGACTAAAATAAATAGGACTCATTTCGACCTGTACAGGTTCCACTATTTGCTAATAGTGATGTCAGAAGTCAATGTTCTTAAGTTAAAGTGTAACAAAGTGAACAAAGTGGTGGGGTTGAAATAGAGTGGGTGATGACATGGGTATGATCTCTGGTCAAAACTTATTTTCCAGAAAACGACGAGCTTATTAATATTTCCAGAAAACACCGAGCACACTAATATTTATTACAGCTTCCGCCGTAGCCCAGCCTAAAGGCACATATTATGCATTTGGAAAATGTTCATGCTTTGATATGCCAAACATTGTTCTAATAGGCCTATTTTGCAAAACTTGTAGTTTAGCTATTAGTTGCTGTGATAAATTCTGATCGACAAGCATTAGCCAATCTTGGAGAACATGGCTCTTTCAGGTAGTGTGGTATGGATGGTACCTAGTAAGGGAAACATTTTAGTAGGTTATACAAATGGAAGTGGACCTCATTCATTTTTGTCAAGACTTATGGGGCAATGAGAATTCAAATCCAAATATGACACCATGGTTCTGCACTGGCTTTATAGGGTTTGAGTCGTGGCCTAATCATTTGTCCACTCAAACATCTCTGTGGCTGGAGTGCCGATCCCATTGTCACCATTTTGATTTTTCTGGACTTTAGACACTGCGAGCTTTTGGACATCAAGATCTTCATGACTTAGAAGCATAGTAAAATGTTTTTAATATCAACGCTGTCCCCATGGAGATCAAGAATGATTTGGTCCCGGCACCCTAGACACTTATCTCAGCACCCTAAAAGTCTTATCCTTAGACATAATTGGGATGGGGCAGACATGTCTGTTCATAAGAAAAGAAGTGATCCATTTGAGACCACCATCATGCACTCCAAACTCTTGGTCTACGTGGATAAGAACGACCTCATGGTGTATGGTACTGAAAGTTGCATATGGTATTAACAGGATAAGAGCAGCACTTGAACCTTTGTCCTGGATCTCCAAATGTTTCTACCTGAAATCAAACATCACAGTTGTGTTGCCTTGTTTAGTCCTGAAACCTGCCTGAAAGTCAGAGAACAAATGCCTTGGAGGCAGTCTGGAGCTCTTCTTCAACCCCAGGGGCCGATTAAGGAGTTTACTCCCACCCTGCCAAATTAAGGCAGGCAGTAAGGCCACTCCTTTCTGACACTGTGCCACCACAGAGACAAACACAGCCTTTCTGCCTCCCCGGGGGCATATTTGAGGGGTTTACCCTAAACCTGCCTACCCCATGGTGGCAGAAAGCCAATTAGACATCGGGGTCCATTGTGGCATTGAACTGCACCTATCAACCTGGGAGCAGAAGGCCCAATAGGTCACCAGGGATTACATTTTGTATTTAGCAATGGGATGTGTGGGCAGCCATTCCTCGCATTGGGCAGCAGCTCACCCTGGGATCAATTACAACCTTTCTGTCCCCTGTGATATTTCGGTGATTTTATCCCCAAACTTCCCTCCCTGGAGAGGCAGAAAGCACAGGTTGGCACCAGGGGTATCAATGAGGTAGGTGACGGGCTCATCGTGGGAATAGGCTATATTCCTGGGACATAATTCAGTCTTTCTGCCATAGACTAAACCCCCAAACGGCACAAAGTGCACTAGGATACCACAGAATACATTTGTATTATTCAGTGGACAGGTATGGGTGGCCCTGGCCTGCATCTACTACTACAATGGTGTTGGACTTGGCCCTTTTTTCAGGGTCATCCCAGAACCTTTTGCCTTCCGCCTGTATTTTTTCTGACCTGTTGTTGGTGGTTTTATGCCTCTGGGCACTTTACCACTGCTGATCAGTGCTAAAGTGCATATTCTCTCCCTGTAAAGTATTGTTAGGGTTTAGTGATTCCATGATTGGCTCATTTGATTTACTTGTCAGACCCTAGTACAGTGCACTATGCATGCCCAGGGCCTGTTAATCAAATGCTGCTGGAGGGCTTGCAGCACTAATTGTGCCACCCACAGAAGCAGCTTGTAAAATGTGACTCAGGCCTGCCATTGCAGAGCCTGTGTGCAGTCTGGGACTGCCATGTCGACTTGGCAAGTGCACACACTTGCCAGTCCCTAAACCTTCCCTTTTCTACATGTTAGTCACCCTTAAGGTAGTCCCAAGGTACCCCTGTGGGCAGGGTGCATTGTATGTGAAAGGTAGGACATGCCCTGATGTGTGTGGCATGTCCTGATAGTGAAATACTGCCAATTTCGTTTTTCACTATTGCAAGGCAATCTGTTCCCATAGGCCCGAATGGGAAGTTAGTTTATAACATCTTATAAACATAACTGACCCTAGGAACCAGATAGGAAAATAAAGTTTAATATGCCTGAACTCAGAATGTTAAAGTGCATCTTTTAGTGAGGGTGATTTTCACATTCTGTGTTTGAAAATACCACTTTTAGAAAGTGGGTATTTTCTTGCCTAACCATCCAGTGTGCCTCTGCTAGGTTTGTGTATTGCATGTCTGGCTTTTGGATGACAGGGGCTGGAGAAGGGCTGTGGCTCCAGAAGTCTGATGAGTCAGGGCTGGGCTGAATAGGCTTGGTCTGCATTTGAAGTGGTGGGAGGAGTAGCATCTTCACCTGAATAGGGCTGTGCCTGCCTTCCACAATGACGGCTCAGCCCCCCTGTGGTGTGTCTGAAGCCAGAGCTCACACTGACAAAGGAGGTTGTTGTGCACTTGCAAAGTACCCCACAGAACTGGTTTTGGCCAGGTACAGACACTCTCTGCCTTCAGAGAACAAAGGATTTTGGTGTATAAAAAGAGGGGCCCAGATCCCAGACTTTTAGATCACTTCTGGGAAATCAAGAGGAACCTTTGCCAAGGAGAAGAGCCGGATAAGCTGAGGAGGAATACTGCCCCTGTGCTGTTTGCTGTCTGGGGTTGGCCTGCAGTGGCTGCTTGCTACCAAGGAAAGAAGAAAAGGACTTTGCTGTTTGCTTTGTCATCTTGAGGAAGATCTCCAAGGGCTTGAAACTGAGCTTGCCTCCTGTTCTGAAGTCTCAGGGACACAAAGACTTCACCACCAGCTCCCCTGAAGTCCCTTGCTGGGAATTCCAACCTGCAAAGAGGTGCCTGCTGCTGTTTAGGACCTCTGGAGACTGTTTGTTGCTGGGAGCTGGAAAATCAACGCAACACCGAAGAAGCGTGTCGCATCTGCACTTGTTTTCCGACGCAAGCCTGCTGTGCGGCTGCACGAAACCACGCATCGTACTGGATCAATGCATCGCATCGAGGCACCAAGACTGTTGCATCGTTGAGGGCCGCAGTAAGAAACAGACGCATCAACTCCCCACGCAGTAAGGAACAGACGCATCACCTTCCCTGTGCTGCAGTAAGGAACAGACGCATCACCTCCCCTGAGTGTACGGAACAGGCGCATCACCTTCCCTGCGGCCATTTTGTTTGCTTTGAATGACGCATCTAAGGTACTTTTGAGAAAAGTGTCGCATTTACAACTTGCATTGAACTGAACTATTTCTATAATCTGAAAGTCATATTTTTATTACTATATTGTGGATTTTTGACGTTTGGTCTTGTTTTGGTTTAGATAAAGATTACTTATTTTTCTAAACTGGTGTGGTGTCCATTTGTAGTGTTTTCACTGTGTTACTGTATGTGTTCACCAATGCTTTACACACTGCCTCTGAGATAAGCCTGTTTGCTCGTGCCAAGCTACCAAAGGGGTGAGCAGGGGTTATTTTAGAAGTGTATCCCCCTTACCCTGACTAGAAGCAAGGGTCCCTATTTGGACAAAGGTACCTACCTCTGCCAACTAGAGACCCCTATTTCTAACATTGGTGGTCAGCGGTGAGGATCCTGGACTTGCATTAGTGACTTACATACAGTGATTGGTGTATACTACTAGTAGAGTGCAGACCATTACGCAACCACATACTATTTTTCCCTGTTTCCCTTTGGAATTTGGTTGTTGGAACTCTGGTTAGTTGTTGCACCTGTTGGGCCTTGTCAAAATGGAAGTCAACTTTTGGCACCTGAATATCTACAAGATAAGGGAACTAAAAGTATTTTGCAAGGAGAGGGGGCTACCTGTGAAGAGGAGATCCACAAGGCAGGATCTTGAGGCAACCCTGCATAACTATGAGGTGCTACGCTGGGAAGCAACACTAGCAGATGACTCTGAGGAGGAATCTGAGGGGGAGGATGGATCCCCAGCCAGAATACCAAGAGGGCAGTGGCCCTGAGGAGGAAACATTTTGGGAAAGATTGGCTCGTGAAGAGAGGAATCAGATTCGTGCTCGTGACCGGAAGCTGAGGCAGCTAGATCGGGAGTACAAGGAGATAGAGCGAGCCTTAGCTGAAAAAGAAATGTGTGTAGCTCAGGAAGTGAGCTTGGCTGGGTTGGAGGTGGAGTCCAGCTCAGATGGTGGCAGCAAAATTGAGTTATCTAGTGCTGAGGGAGCAGTACACACACCAAGAGATGTGGCACCTGACTTGAACGAGGGGGTTAGCATACACCAGGGGGTTCAAGGATATGAGGTAGCTCCAGTGGTGCGCAGTGTCCCTGAGGTGGATTGGGGAACTGGCACAGGGGTTCATAGTCCTAGTGGTGGGAGGGACACTCTACTGACTCTAGATGAGAGGTGCAGGGAGAGGGGTTCCCCCATGGTAGAAGTCCTGGTGTATGAGTGTGGAGACTGCCCAGAAGAGTGTGGGTTGAGTGACAGAGACAGTCAGACACTGTCTTGCCAATCTCAGGAGAGTGGTGTGGGGTACGTATGCGAGGCACTGGATGGTAAGGCAAAGGATAGCTTGGCTAACACCTGTGTGGGGTTGTATAATTCAATTCATGGAGAGCATATTTTAAGTCCCTGTTTTCCAGAACTAAGCCAACGCCTGGTGGAGTGTGAGTTCTCTGACCCCAGTGAGTTCACACTGGAGGTGGACCTTTTGGTGGATTCCAGAGGGTCTGAAGGGGCATCTGGGGGTGATCCTAAAGGAGTTGGCTCTGGTTTTCCCCAACCAAGTGAGGTGGGGAGGGTGGTGGTAGCCCAGATAGGTCCCAGAGTAGTGGGAGGGGTGTAGGGTCCCATGTCCTGTCTCAAAGGAGAAGGAGTGGGAGTGGACGGTGTCCCGAGGTGCCCGAAACCCAGTCCCAAGGCCTGTTTGGTTCCATGAGTGAACACCAGGAGGGGGGCCTAGTCTTTACCGGGAGGCCATCCCCTGGGGTGGATCCCATGGTGTCAGTTGAGCTGAGGGAGACTGCTGTAACCAGCATTCCACCAGCTCTGGTGTTTGGCCGCACCGCTCCAGTGGGGAGCGTGCATGAGTCCAGAGAGAGGGGGATGCAGTCCCCAGTGGAAGGACCAGTGGGTCAAGGGTTGCCAGCTCTGAGGTCAGAGCACCCCAGGACTGACCCTGGTGAGGCCACTTCTGGCCTGGGAGGTCTTCATGCTCTGTCAGGTGGACAGGAGGCTGGAGACCTGTGCCAGGCAGACTCTGCCACAACTCCAGAGGGGTGTGTTTCCCGTGGGGGGGGTTGGTGTACTCCCCCGGAAGTCCTGGGTTGCAAGGCACAGGTCCATCCTAAGGGTACAGACCCTGGGTTGGAGGGTCAGGTTCAGGGTGTCCCCCCTGACCTGGAGGAGGGGGCAACTGCTAACAGTGCCCCTAACGGTTTGTCTTCTGGGGGCACTGCTCCAGGTGGGAGGGTGCAGGGCCCCAGTAAGGGGGGCGGGGAGAGGGCAGCCTCACCCCTGACCTCTGCCCAGTCTAAGGGTACAGACCCTAAGCTGGGATCCCAGTTGGAGGATAGAACCCCTGAACTGGTGGGCGAATTGTGCAGGACATCTGCCACAGGTGCCCTGACAAGTCTGGAACGGGGTACCGCTCCAGGTGGGAGGGTGCAGAGTCCCGAGGAGGAGGACCGGGTGTGGGAAAGCCCACCCCAGTCTCCTGTCCAGCTGCCGGGTACAGGCCCGGGGCTGGTGGATCAGTGTCAGGATGTCATACCTGACCTGACAGGAGGGAGAGTGGACCAAGGGTGCCAGGCACCTGGGCTACTGCCCCCCGCTCTCTGACGCCACAGTGGTTGGAGAACCATGAAAGGCCTGGGGCCTGGTTCTCCTCACTGACAGCTGTCAGTGGCCACTGTGGCTTGCTGTCCTGGTGGACAGAGTTGCCCCTGGGAGGGGGACAGGAGTCACACCCCGGAGGTGGACTGGGCCACACCTCTGTGTTGGCCATGTGGGTACTGTCTGTCTGTTGGGACACACCTGTGAGCAGGCTAAGGTTAGGTGCTGCACAGATGGTGTCCACAGGTGAGGAGAAGGGTTCCCTATGGGATAGCTTAGTGGGCCCTGAGAGTATGAACAGAGGGATCCAATTGGGTTCAGATTGGCGTAGAACTGGAGTATGCCCCTGCTTTTGCGGTCCAGGGTCCATGTTCTATCGCCCCAAGCAGGGAAGCCTATCAAGGTATTAATTAGTCTACCCTGGCTTTAGGCTGGAAGGGGGTTGTATTGGACTTGGCCCTTTTTTCAGGGTCATCCCAGAACTTTTTGCCTTCCTCCTGTATTTTTTCTGACCTATTGTTGGTGGTTTTATGACTCTGGGCACTTTACCACTGCTGATCAGTGCTAAAGTGCATATGCTCTCCCTGTAAAGTATTGTTAGGGATTAGTGATTCCATGATTGGCTCATTTGATTTACTTGTCAGACCCTAGTACAGTGCACTATGCGTGCACAGGGCCTGTAAATCAAATGCTGCTGGTGGGCTTGCAGCACTAATTGTGCCACCGACAGAAGCAGCTTCTAAAATGTGACTCAGGCCTGCCGTGCAGAGCCTGTGTGCAGTCTGGGACTGCCATGTCGACTTGGCAAGTGCACACACTTGCCAGTCCCTAAACCTTCCCTTTTCTACATGTTAGTCACCCCTAAGGTAGGCCCAAGGTACCCCTGTGGGCAGGGTGCATTGTATGTGAAAGGTAGGACATGCCCTGATGTGTGTGGCATGTCCTGAAAGTGAAATACTGTCAATTTCGTGTTTCACTATTGCAAGGCTATCTGTTCCCATAGGCCTGAATGGGAAGTTAGTTTATAACATCTTATAAACATAACTGACCCTATGAACCAGATAGGAAAATAAAGTTTAATATGCCTCAACTCAGAATGTTAAAGTGCATCTTTTAATGAGGGTGATTTTCACATTCTGTGTTTGAAAATACCACTTTTAGAAAGTGGGTATTTTCTTGCCTAACCATCCAGTGTGCCTCTGCTAGGTTTGTGTATTGCATGTGTGGCTTTCGGATGACAGGTGCTGGAGAAGGGCTGTGGCTCCAGAAGTCTGATGAGTCAGGGCTGGGCTGAATAGGCTTGGTCTGCATTTGGAGTGGTGGGAGGAGTAGCATCTTCACCTGAATAGGGCTGTGCCTGCCTTTCACAATGACGGCTCCGCCCCCCTGTGGTGTGTCTGAAGCCAGAGCTCACACTGACAAAGGAGGTTGCTGTGCACTTGCAAAGTGCCCCACAGAACTGGTTTTGGCCGGGTACAGACACTCTCTGCCTTCAGAGAACAAAGGATTTTGGTGTATAAAAAGAGGGGCCCAGACTTTTAGATCACTTCTGGGAAATCAAGAGGAACCTTTGCCAAGGAGAAGAGCCGGATAAGCTGAGGAGGAATACTGCCCCTGTGCTGTTTGCTGTCTGGGGTTGGCCTGCAGTGGCTGCTTGCTGCCAAGGAAAGGAGAAAAGGACTTTGCTGTTTGCTTTGTCATCTTTAGGAAGATCTCCAAGGGCTTGAAACTGAGCTTGCCTCCTGTTCTGAAGTCTCAGGGACACAAAGACTTCACCACCAGCTCCCCTGAATTCCCTTGCTGGGAATTCCAACCTGCAAAGAGCTGCATGCTGCTGTTTAAGACCTCTGGAGACTGTTTGTTGCTGGGAGCTGGAAAATCGACGCAACACCGAAGAAGCGTGTCGCATCCGCACTTGTTTTCTGACGCAAGCCTGCTGTGCGGCTGCACAAAACCATGCATCGTACCAGATCAACGCATCGCATCGAGGCACCAAGACTGTCGCATCGTTGAGGGCCGCAGTAAGAAACAGACGCATCAACTCCCCACGCAGTAAGGAACAGGCGCATCACCTCCCCTGCGCTGCAGTTAGGAACAGATGCATCACTTCCCCTGAGTGTAAGGAACAGGCGCATTACCTTCCCTGCAGCCATTTTGTTTGCTTTGCGTGACGCATCTAAGGTACTTTTGAGAAAAGTGTTGCATTTACAACTTGCATTGAAGTGAACTCTTTCTACCATCTGAAAGTCATATTTTTATTACCGTATTGTGGATTTTTGTCATTTGGTCTTGTTTTGGTTTAGATAAAGATTACTTATTTTTCTAAACTGGTGTGGTGTCCATTTGTAGTGTTTTCACTGTGTTACTGTATGTGTTCACCAATGCTTTACACACTGCCTCTGAGATAAGCCTGTCTGCTCGTGCCAAGCTACCAAGGGGGTGAGCAGGGGTTATTTTAGAAGTGTATCCCCCTTACCCTGACCAGAAGCAAGGGTCCCTATTTGGACAAAGGTACCTACCTCTGCCAACTAGAGACCCCCATTTCTAACAAAGGGTAAAATAGCCTTTCAGCCGCAGGGGGACAGATTTTAATGGTGTTCCTACATTTTCTTACTCCAGGTGGGCAGAGTGCCCGATAGATGCCAGGGAGTATTCTTTATATCAATGGGTGGAGGGCTGGACCATCATGGCATTGTGACACCACCCCATCCCTTGAAGGTCATAGAGTCTTACGGCTCCCTCTCTGCTTGTGCTTATGTCACGACTATGACAAAACAATCCAATTTTTCTCTTATTTACCATGGGGTACACCTGCAGCATTTGGGCTCACTCAGGACCCACACATTGTAAAAACCCTGGGATTTTCTGGTAGGAAGCGGCCCAATACAACTCAGGGTGTTGTAGCTTGTGTGGATCCCAGCCTATTTTTCTTACCAAATTGCTTTTGGAATGTCAAAATTATACCTATAGACACAGAATTTCCTCTGACTTTTTATGGGATATGGCTGCAGTATTCAAACATGGGGTAGGCAGGCAGACAAGCATTCTAGCAACCCTTGACATTTCTGAAATCTACAGACTTAAGGCAATCCAGGGTGGTCAGGTGTCCATGGATTCCAGCACATTTCGTTCACCCAAATGTCCAGCAAATGTCAAAGTATGGGGCAACAGCACAATTTTCCCACATTCATGTGACAGAAATCTAAAAAAAAACATCAGCGAATGGCAAAAGTCTTACCAACCTACATTCTCACCTGACTTCAGAGAAAAACAGTAGTGCAAATGTGTTAGGGGGCCTAGCACACATCACAGGAATAAACCAAAACTGTAACCATGAAAAGATCACATTGACCCTATACTGACTTCATGAGGTCTCAGTTTTGACCCATTCCTGTCCAATGTGAAAGACCCACCTGCAAAGGTGGGGTAACTTTTTCAATTGGAGAAGTGTTGGAATGTAATGGGATCATTGCTATTAGCTACAAGTTCGGGAGTTTCTGTCATATAAATGCAAAATTTTCAACCTCACTTTAATATTTATAGGGTCTTTTGGATAGGAAAAAGTGGTGGGATCATCACAAGCTATGCTCTCATTGACTCCACGGTGTGTCTAGTATTCGTAAATGTCTAGGGTTGGTAGGGTTCCATTGGTGCCAGCTAACCCTGGGCCAGAATACTGCAGTTAATCCTCATACATTGCAAGAGGAAATTGGGTATTTTCAGACAAAGTTATGACATTTGCTGGGCATTCAGAGTAATAAAGCATACTATGATCAGTGCTAGCAATACCATCCTGAAATCCACTTGTTCTTTAGTTTTCAGAAATGTCAGGGGTTGGTCAACTGACCCTGGCCCCAAATACTACTGCCATGCCCCACGGATAGTGATAGGAAATTGGATGTTTTAGGCATAATGTTTTCAGGTCATTCTCTGTAAAAACAAAAAAAGTATTGGGATTCATTCAAGACACACCAATGTGGATTTCCCTTGATGTATAGTTTTTAGAACTCTTTAGGATTGGTAGATTTTCCTAGGTGCTAGCTGAACACTACCCCTAATACCCCAGCTACCTACATCCCAAGAACTGATGTGAGTTCAAAGCAATACTGTTAGAAATGGGTTTTCTGGTTGGCTAGGGTATGCACTTAAGCCAGGCAGAACTCACCACTCTAGTTAGTGTAAGGGAGTCACACATCCAAGATAACCCCTGCTCACCCCCTTGTTAGCTTGGCACGAGCAGTCAGGCCTATCTCCGTGGCAATGCGTAAGGCGTTTGTGCAACACAAACACACACCTGTGACACAATAAATACGCCACAAAAGAGACATTAAACAATAGTATATAAAAATATGTATCTGTATTGCATATAAACTTAGACCAAAACCACATAAACCAATAATCACTTTCCAAACACAGCAATAATCATAACACCATAGTTAGTGTAATAAGATAAACACTTATATGATGCACACGTCATGAAAACAACACTACTGTGCATATCCTTACTGTCATGAAATAGTACTCGTTACCCTGAACCCCACATAGTAGAACCTACAGAAATGCAGTAAATTCTCTCCTAGATCTACCTTGGCAAAGATAGCATTCGTTATCTTGGCAAATTACGGCAAAACGATGTGACTCGCACAAGTACCTTGCATGTTATCAAGGCATATCAGGATAACAAGGTCACAATGTCATAAATCAACCAAGTATTTCTTTAGCTAACAACCTTTCAGGAATGAAGACAAGCACAGTGCTGGTTAAATAATGCATGTTCCTTAGGGTTTGACACACGGCCCTGTGTCGCCCTCGGGGGCCTCTCCAGAGGTTTACCCCTCCAGTGGAAAGCGGCTGTAATGCCTTCTCCACAACAAGGACCGATACCAATAAGGGACGGGGCACCTACACCACTGATTTCTGTGGGGAGACCTCACTGGGTCCCTCCCATACTGTGTGGGTGGAAAGGAGGTTGCGGCAGGGTTTGCGGGCTTCGATCACGGGGCCTGCGCCAACAAAAACATGGAGGTTCTCCTCTGTTGAGTGGCACAGTGCTGCTTCTGAGTTGCACACGGTCCCCAGCCTTGTGGTCACACTTAGGCCGCTGGGGCGGTGAGAGTAGCCTTGCCCTCATAAGGATCAGGCGGGAGCTGGCGCGATCTAGGATGGCCATCCCAGCCTTCAGGGGGTGTGTCTTTAGACTTTAGAAGTGCATAACACCCTCCTTTCAACACCAGCACAAGCCCTTTGTGTGAGGGCAGGGACCAGCCTTTACAAATGTAAGTGTGCCAAACCTCCCTCTCTTCCAGCCCAGGAAGACCATTCAGTATGCAGATGCATGCAGATTCACCCCTGTTACACCCAAACCTTCATTTGTGATGGCTGTCTGGAAAGTATGCACAAGCCCAGCTGTCCCTCTGCCCTAGACGTGTATTGGAGTCAGGCTGCAAAGCACTAAGGGGGAGATTTTCAAACGTTTTGTGCTGGTTTAGTGCCACACAAGTGACGTTAACCAGCGCACAATTTTTTTTGCTATTTTCTTTCCAGTGCATAACATGTTTTGCGCTGGAAAGCACCCTCTAAGTAGCGCAAAGAAGCGTGAAGCACTGCTTTGCGTTACTTTGCGCCGAAGGGCGTTACATGGGTGGTACATGGGCATTCCCATACAACCACCCATGCCTTTTGACGCAAAACCATATTTATAAACATTTGTAAACATGGTTTTGCGCCAAAAGTTAACGCCCCTTCAAAGGAGGCGCTAACAGGAGAAATGCTTTAATTTCTCCGTGCTTTTCCGACTTTACATGCGTCCTGCACTGTGCAGCACGTATGCAAAGTGGGAAAAGCTTTGCATCCTGTCTAGCATAGTATTTTGTAGAGGAAGGGTACCCTTCCTGTACAAAAACTGTGCTATACTCATGCACACACCTTAGTGCTGCGGCACTAAGGTGTGTGCATCGCACACGGCAGCTGAAATCAGCTCCGGCATAAAGGAAAGGGGAGGAGAGAGCCATATCTCTGAAGATATGGCGCTCTCCTGCTCCCTCCCTGTCGTGCAACACAGCACAGCCTCGCGGGTGGCTGCTCTACGTTGCGTGACTGTTTTGAAAATCTCCCCCGAGGAATCAAAAGCACATAGAAATTCCCACTTTCTAAAGTGGCATTTCTAAAATAGTCATGAAAAAATCCACCTACACCAATAAGCAGGATTTATCACCACTATTCCAAACATACCATACATGGCAACGCTACTCATTCCAATTCAGAAATTACCATTGAAAAACATATCAGGGAACTCCCAATGCAACCTATGAGAGGAGCAGGCTTCACAGCAGTGAGAAGCCAAATAGACTGTTTGTCACTACCAGAACATGCCACACAATGAAGGCACAGGTCCTACCTTTTACTACACAGCACCCTGCCTATAGGGCTACCTAGGGCCTACCTTAGGGGTAACCTATATGTAGTAAAAGGGGAGTTTCAGCTTGGCAAGTAACTTTAAATGGCAAGTCAATGTGGAAGTACACTGTGCATGCAGGTCCTGCAGTGGCAGGCCTGAGACAGGTTTGAAAGGCTACTTCTGTGTGTGGTGCAAGTAGAGCTGCAGGCCCACTAGTCACATTTAATTTACAGGCCCTGGGTATATGGGACACCACTGTACAAGGGACTCCCAAGTAAATTAAATATGACAATCAGGTGTAAGCCAATCATACCAAGTTTAAAGGAGAGAGCACAAGCACTTTAGCACTGAATAGCAGTGGTAAAATGTCCAGAGTCCTAAAGCCAACAAAAACAGGTAAGAAAAAATACAGGAGGAAGGCAAAAGGTTTGGGGATAACCCTGCAAAAAAGGCCAGGCCCAACAAATACTCTTGACATTTCCAGGCTGCATTTCTAGATATGTGTGTTCTAGAAATAGACCTAACAACACAAGTGAGATACTGCATTTACTGTAAGAACTGTTTAGTTCCTGTAGATTCAGGACACTTCCATCACAAAATAGGAACACAAGTCTTTTATTTCACCCAAAGTTTGACATTTGCAAGGCATTCTTAGTAAGAAAAACTAGTGGGTTCCATGCCAAACACATAGCTCTGGACTAACCCAGGTGTCTAGTTTTTCAGAAATGTCTGGGGTTGCATAGCACATAGCCCATGGACTGTCCCTGGTATCTAATTTTCAGCAATGTGTAGGGTTTTGTCAGTTTTTCCTAGGTGCTGGACTAATCCAGACCCAAATATGACAGCAATGCACATACCAAGAATGCCTGTAATCGAAAGGAAATATCTTGAGGTTTCTACAGTACATTTTAGGGTGTTTCCTGTCACCAGCAATAGGCCCACCTACACCACGTTTATATTGGGATAAGGGTGGAAATGCTGGGTGGTAGGAGTGCTGTTATTTGCAGAGCTTTCTGTGTAAGAAAAGGTTGTGTAATCCATGCAAACCTCAACACCCTGAATGCCTCCATGTTTCTAGTTTTCAAAAACGTCCGGGGTGATAGGTGTCTTTTGGTGCAGTCAGGTGCTGCACCCAAACACAGCTGGCAACCACCACTGCTAAAGTCTATCTTATCTAAACTTCATATGGTATAGTTTTGGAACATCTCTCATGTGATAGGTTTACCCACACTTATGGAATTCTCATTTTATTGAGAGAAGTGTGGATATATAGAACAGCTGGTCATTCATTATTATGTTATGCATTTCTATATATTTTTGGTTCCCAAGTGTGTTGGTTGGCAAAAAAACATTTTTAAACACACCCTCAGAATAACCAGACATTATAGGTAATCCAAAATTTGGAGAGGTAAACATAATCAATTTCCCTTCAGGGTTTACAATGCTACTTCTCTTTTATGATGCTTTGAATTTTTATTTAGACAGGATTTATTCAATTAGGATATTGATTCTCCATGACATTAATATTATATGTTGTATATGCGTGGTGTGTAATCATTTCTATTCTGAAAATATTTTTTTTTTTACATTCTGCTGCAACTCAATAGTATGCATGAGTTCATATATTTTCGGATGGGATTTTGCACACTCAGCCTTTTCTCCATAGACCATGTAATATGTCATATGAATATCTAAATATGTGAGGTCATAAGCAGTGCATTGTAGGGGTGTAAGTTATAGTTAGCTCAGGTAACTATAACTGCTGAATTTCTATGGTTTTGTACGAGTGGAATCTGAGCCTAACTATAACGTCCCTGTAACCTTGGGTTTTTCAGTGAATTTCTATGTTTTTTAACTAGTAGTCATGTTTTCAAAGTGGTGGATGAAGGGGTGGGGCCTCCACCAGCTCTCAGGAATCCCGCTGCGTCACACTTACTGGAGTTAACAGGAGGGCTTCTTGGCCCCCAAGGTCTATCAGCATCCAAGAGGACTTCATCCCTCAACCAGTAGTGCACCAGGAGGTGAATTTGCAGAGTTCTGGCGAAAGGGGCGGGGCCTCCAACCAGCTGTCAGCAATTGCGCTGTGTGGGACTTACTGGAGGTAACAGAAGGGGTTCTTGGCCCCCAAAGACCCTCAGCATCCAAGGGGACTTCATCTCCCAACTAGTAGTGCAACAGGAGGCCGCTTTGACGAGTGGTAGAGAAAGGGGGTGGGTCTCTGATGATGTCTCAGCAATCCGGCTGTTGGGGACTTACTTGTCACAACAACAGTGGTTTTAAGCCCCCAACGACCCTCAGCAGCCAAGGGGAGTTCATCCCCCAACCAGTAGTACACCAGGAAGCCCCTGTTCAGAGTGGTTGAGAAAGGGGGTAGGCCCCTGACAACACTCAGCAATCTGACTGTGAGGGATGCAGTTATCACAATAATAGGTGTTCTTGGCCCCCAACGACCCTCAGCAGCCAAGGGGAGTTCATCCCTCAACCAGTAGTATGAGAGGAGACGCCTGTGCAAAGTGGTACAGAAAGGGGGGCAGGGCAGCAAGCTTGATTCTGACCTTTATTCTCCCTCTTCCTGCTTGTTTCTGACTTTTATTCTGCCTCTTTCTGCTCGTTTCTAACCTTTACTGTGGCTCTTTCTGCTTGTTTCTGACCTTTATTCTGCCTCTTTCTACTCAATTCAGATCTTTATTCTGCCTCTTGCTGCTCATTTCTGACCTCTATTTTGTGTCTTTCTGCTCATTTCTGACCTTTATTCTGTCTTTTCTGGCCTTGACTCTTGCTGCTCATTTCTGTCCTTTATTTTTCCTCTTTCTGCTCGTTTCTGACCTTTATTTTGTGTCTTGCACCTTGGTTTTGACCTTTATTTTCCTCTTTCTGCTCATTTCTGATCTCTATTTTGCATCTTTCTGCTTGTTGCTGCCCTTTATTTGGCCTCTTGCTGCTCGTTTCTGACCTTTATTCTGACTCTTGTTGCTTGTTTCTGACCTTTATTCTGCCTCTTTCTGCACTTTTCTCACCTTTATTCTGCCTCTTTCTCCTCATTTCTCTGATTTATCTTGCCTCTTTCTGACCTTTCTTCTGCCTCTTTCTGCTCATTTCTGACCTCTATTCTGCCTTTTGCTGCTCGTTTCTAACCTCTATTCTGCATCTTCCTGCTCGTTTATGACCTTTATTCTGCCTTTTCTGTTAATTTCTGACCTATATTCTGCCTCTTTCTGCTCATTTCTGATCTCTATTCTGTCCTTGCTGCTCATTTCTGACCTTTATTCTGCCTTTTCTGTTTATTTCTGACTTCTAATCTGCCTCTTTCTGCTAGTTTCTGACCTCTCTTCTAGCTCTTGCTGCTCGTTTCTGACCTTTTTTCTGCCTTTGTTCTGCTTGTTTCTTTTCTCTATTCTGCCTCTTGCTACTCGTTTCTGATCTCTATTCTGCCTTTTGCTGCTCGTTTCTGACCTTTATTCTGCCTTTTTCTGTTCATTTCAGACCTCTATTCTGCCTCTTTCTGCGTATTTCTGACCTCTATTCTGCCTTTTAATGCTTTTTTTCCTACCTCTATTCTGCCTCTTTCTGCTCGTTTCTGACCTCTATTCTGCCACTTGCTGCTCTTTTCTCACCTATATTTAGGCTCTTTCTGCTAGTTTCTGACCTTTATTCTGCCTCTTGCTGCTCATTTCTGTCCTTTATCTTGCTTCTTTCTGACCTTTATTCTGCCTCTTTCTGACCTTTATTCTGCCTCTTTCTGTACACCTGAACCGTGAGGGCGCCTCAAGGCTCCCGCAGTCCTGCCCACTCCCCGTATCCGTAATTGCTTTTACAGACAGGGGCCTGCTGAAAGGACGCACCCTGTCTATCAGAGCAGACAGCTCCTGCTTGCAGACAGCGGAGTAATGTTTGTATTTGCTTGGTGGGAGCTGTGAGCTCCCACCAAGCAAAAGCAAACAGCTACCTCCCTGGCTCCTCCAGGGGGGCTGTGAGGCTCCCATGCAGCATTTGATTTAGCCGTGGGTAGGTGGTGGTCCCCAGGGGCCCAAAATGGACCCCCTTTATTATTTGATTGTAGCCCTGGGGAGGTGGCCGTCCCCAAGTCATGGGGGGCCACGCACCCCCATACAATTTAATGATTGCCCTGGGCAGAAGGTGGTCCTTGGGCGTGCGGGGGGCACACGGGCTTCCTGCTTTTATTTACATATGCCCCGGGGAGGTGGCAGTCCCCAGGGCTGCGGACGGGCCCTTAATAAGAAGTGCCCCGGGAGGTGGCGTCCCAAGGGCTTCCATAAAACCTAGAAGGGTGGCCCAGTGTGCCCCCTCCTACTTTTATGATATGCCTCCAGGACCTGCCCCACTGTGGGTTATTTAAAAGCAAGCGTGGGAGCCCGCGCTTGCTTTTTTAAATTATTTTTGCTGCAAATGTGCGCATTTTGCAGCAATTTTGTTTTTTTATTCTTTTTGGGCTATTATGGTGTCAGGGATTTCCTACCCTGTCCCCTTTTTCTTTTCTTTACATTTGTTTTTCGGACTCAGTTTAAGTTGAGTCCACAGATGGCTGCCAACACTTGCTGGTTGAAGTGTTGGCAGCCAATCAGAGCTCTGCATTTCTGCTGCACGAGCTCGTTTTTTTTTGCGGAGTCGCACAGCCAGAGATATCACTAACTATATTTCCTTAAATTTCTCAAAAACTACTGAACAGATTTGCGCCAAATAACAAAAAGTGCAAATGGCATAACAACATCTACATTTCTCGTAATCAGCCCCTAAATGTGCATGGTTTCCGCTGCTTGTGGCACGCTGTTAAGGCAAACTGCAATGGAAGACAGATGGGACAATTCTCAGGAGCTGACCCGAAGCCGATTTCAAATCAAGAATAACAACGGGAAATGAAATCCTCCTTGTTCCCAGCACTGCTAGATATTATTGGGAAGCAAATGAATCAAAGCTCATTCGTCCAATTGTGAGAAGCCGGTGCTAATGCCTTTCTGGCTGCCACAACCACAAGATATGCTTGGTAAAAGTGGATTTAGTTCAGGCTCCCTCAGTATCATCTTGAGGATTTTGGGGCCCTGGCAAGACTTATTTTGAGGCCCCCTATTCAGCACCACTTTCCATTGTGTTACCCCTTTCCTGCTATCTCAGGACTGCATGATTCCAAACGATATTATATGTTAAACTTTCAGAGAGAAAGAGGTAAAGAGAAAGGGAGAGGTGGAAGCAGAGATCTAGACAGTGGTGGTGTAAATTCACTCTCCCAGAGACTCCCTTGGAAGATGGGGGTCTGGGGCAATTGCACACTTTACCCATGCCCTAAAACGTCTCTCTCTCTCTTCTAGACATGACAGTTTGCATTATAGGGTCCTAGCAGCATAGGTAAATCAATAATGAATTATCTTCTATGCCTGGATTTTGACCTGCCTTAAATAACCATGTTCAGCTTGCTTTTAAGGAAGGACAAAGGTGTTTGAATGTCTTTTCCAAGAATGATGACTTAGTAGGTATGGACGACACAGAAAGACAGACAATGGGCTGTTCCCCTCTTTGGAAACTTACCACAGAATATTGTGCAAGCCGACACTCTTGACCAAGCTCAAACTTTCTTTATTTTATTTTCTTTCTTCATTTTTTGTAACTATTTTTATGGTGTTAATGTGACAAGGGTAAATTCCAGAGTACAAATTATAGAGGAGTGTGTGGTAGGTATATCAAGTATCTGAAAATGAAATGAAGTTAGTTTCCTGGAAGAAATGTGGTGGGAGTGCATTCTAGAGGGTGGAGCCACGTGGATGCAATGATCTTCCCTCAAACCATTTCAATTTTGGTCTTATTATTGAGACAATGTTAAGAAACTGACCTTAGGCGTCTGGTTAAGCACTGAATATTAAAATCTAATTGCCATGCAAGGCCTTGTGAAGCAAAGGGTTTTGATTCAATCTTTTGGTTAAAAGGAAGTCAGTGAAAGGATTTGAAGACCGCAGTAATTCTATTAGAGCCCTTCGGGTTGTAGGCATGATGAGTTCTTTGCGATTTGGTCAATGTTTTGGTTGGAATGCCGATATAGACCCCATTGCAATAATAGATTCAGGAAAGGACAACAGCTATGGTGAGGACAATTTGCTCCTGAATTTTCAGTAATGGGGCAATCGCATGATGGTCACTGAATTTTCCTGAGTGAATAATAAGAGGTCATTGTTGAAGATAACGCCGAAGTTCCTGGGTTTGGGGCCAGATGGTGAATAGGGGTTTCAGTTTAACAGGGCTAAATTTAGAATCTTAAAGAGACAATTTTTGTCACCGATTTCTATACTTGCTAAAGGCAGTTAAGGGCTTCTCTGTGAGTTTACAGATCATTAAGGATTTTGAGGTGAATCTTGGTTTCACCAGTGTACATAGGGCAGTTATACTCAAAGTATGACCCAGGGGCCACATGCGGCCCTCCTGACTTTTACATGCGGCCCCCTGATCAACCGCAGCACTGGGCTGCTGTTCACTCGACTAACATTAAAAAGATGCTAAATACACAGGGTTGCCCTTTATTTAAAGGTTAATTGAAGTTAAAGAAAGGAAGTAACTAAGTTGTCCTGCACCACTGTAACTTCAGGAACATCTTCATTTTCAAAGCTATCTTGCAGCAATAGTGTATGATAAGGTCTCTTCAAAATTCATAAAGTGTGTTTCATTAATATCCAGAACCATTTCACTTTAGTATATCAGATTATATCAATGCACTGAGAAGTATTTTTTAAAGTGATAGTTTTCAAATAAGAATTTTGAAACATTCATCATTCCCCCAACACTGATAACAATGCCAATAGTGAACTAAGAGGGCAAGTCAGTTGTTATGTGCACTCTTAGGTGGCCTAGGTTCCTATTATACATGAACAGCATTATAGTTTATTAATTCAAACACAGGAGAAGGTTTTGTACAGCGCACATCCTGAAATAATGTATTTTGAGGTCCTCTTATATATGATAATAAAAGAAAAAGTAGGCAAAGTGAAATAAAACAATTGCCTAGGATCACACAATTTGGTAAAGTGGGGAAGCTGGGATTAATCCCAGGTTTTCTTGTGCAATTCACTCACTAGATGTATATGCTTAACTTCCTCTATACCCCCCTTACCACTCCCAGACCCCTGAACTGACACCCTGCTGGCATTGATGTGGCCCTCTGGTCACATCGCAGACCAAACATTGTGGCCATTAGGAAAATGTTTGTGAGTACCCATGACATAGGGCAACCAACTTTGCAGTTGTTGAGGATCACAGTGAGGGTGGGCAGATACATGTGTATAGAACAGCTGTAGAGAGTGAAGACCTTTGGGGACGCCACAGGTCAGGGTCAGTATTTTAGAAGAGAAATAATTAAGATTCACCTGATTGGTGCATTTGGCTAAGAATGACGAACTATTGGAGGACTCCCCTTTTTAGCTCAAAGTGGGATTCCAACTCAGTAAACAGCCTTTACAATTGTCTCTGGTAGAAAGTTCTTCTCTGATGTTGAGTACTGCTGATTTTGAACTCCCTTCTGAAGTCTGAAGCCAGTCTGAAATGAGTGAAGAAGTTGTTCTCCTCCAGGTAAGCAGAGAGTTAATAGGTGGCACCCAGCTCCAGGATTTTAATGATGTTAGGGCGGATCTAGTCAGTGTGCACTTGGAAATCACCTTAGGGAATGTAGATGGTTTCTTAAGAGGAAGTGTGATGTTGTTGCGTTTTAATTTATTGGGGATGACACCGATTACATGAGTCTAGCGATATTCAATGCTGGTGTGGATTGGTCAATTTTAATGATTCTTGCATTGCAGGTATATGGCGGTGTAGGCATGGGCTTTAAATGATTTTCTTGCACATGAGGGTGCACTTTTTAAATCTACGATGTCAGGCTTACTCGACAACATGAGAGTCATGCTTCTTCCTTTTTTTTCAAATTTCTTTCATCATGATCAGAACATTTGCAGAGATTTGAATTGAAAAGGGCCAACCTTGTCAATTGACAACACCTCTTATTGGTTAATTTTCTTTTTATAAAACCTTTTCATTTATACAGTTTATACAGTTACATTCTGCGGGTGCAAGACAATATGGCATTTATCAAGAACATTGAAATAGAAGATGGCTAGTGAAAAGTACAAGTAGTGAGTGAAATATACATCTATCACCGAGCAATTAGCTGGGTAATTGTTAGCACCTCTTCAACACACACATATGGAACATTCCTAGACAGTAGAATATCACATTATGGTTGCTGAGTTTAAAGATAGAGAGGCAGGTAACCGTTCACTAGACTGATTTCTTTGCAAAGCTTATAATGGACTAAAATGCAGTGGCGGCTGGCACAGGTAAGAGCGGTGAAGCAGTGGGGTGGGGCCAGGCTGGGGGGGAAGTCGACAGATGACGGGATAGGTAAAATTGAATACAAAAATAAATAAGATCACTTACCTTGCGCGCGCAACATCACCGAATTGCCCCAGCCCCACCCACTCACCGCTCACCACTCTTACCTGTGCCGTCCGCCACTGCTAAAATGGTTATATACTAGTCAGGCCTTGCACTATTAATCACAGTGACACAGTGGTTCAAAACATGTCAGTTGGTTGAAATGAGTCAATAAAAGGGCACTAATATCCTGCTGTGACTTGAATCATACGTTTTAAATATGTTTTCCCAGCACTGACTTCCCTTCTCCTAGTTGTCACTAGCAGTATATAATACAGGAAAGATTAATGCCAAATGAATCACTCGAAGCGCACACTGTGCACATAAATAGCATGCCTCCTTTCATACAATGCCGGTCGTAACCAGCTGCAAATACATTAGTCAGAGCATCAACAGTGATGCTTCTGCTAATATATCCTGAACTACATGACTAAAATGATATTTTGAGGAACAAATTATGGTAACGCGATAGCAATTATGTTTATTTGGGGTTATTTACTCATCTTCCAGCTTGTTATTTACTGCAATCCTTCGTTGTTCACTGTATCCTAGATTATAGTACAAAGGTTAAATGTGAAATCTACTTAAAGATTCTTTTCAGTACTTAGACATTTTTCAGTGTATTACAATATGATATTTCTGATTAGATGCACATGGAGGATAATGGAAATTTGTTTCACAAGAGCGAGTAGCATGAGGTAAAATCTTTTTATATGTGAATTAAGATTAAGCCGTGCACTGCAGATATTTTCATATAAATTACACTGGTGGGAATATGTGACTCAGCCTTTCATGAGCGTGAGGTTGTTAAAATAAGGACCATTGAGCATGTAAAACTAATGCCTCTAAACTTACTCACCGCAGCACAGAGTGGTACAAGGCACTATATTATAAAGTTATTGCATACAATAAATAGATATATATTTTTAGTAGTACGCTCTTTTTGCACACACCAATAAAACAATCACCAAAACATGCAAAAGCACTAGTGAAGGACATCTTTTGGCTCGATGCTGGCTCCTTCTCCATGTTTCACACAAGCACTGATCACAAGAGGCAGACACTCCCGCTGGGCATGTCTGGTCTTTTTAAAGTTCGCGGGAGCCTAGGCAGTTAGATTAGTAACAGCAGCCATCACCTTACTGTCGCAACAATTGACGTTCTTGGAACATTCATCGACCAGCGTACATTCAAATGCGTGCTATCTGGTCAATTCATGGCTTCTCACTTAAGCAGAATAATTATTTTTTAAATAATATTGTTAAATTGGGGAACTGGGTATTTCAGACAAATAACTTACGCAAGCTTTGAAAGCTAATACACCCCCTGTACCATGGTACAAGGGTGCCTCCATTCGCAGGCAGGATTGTTTTTGTGCAGGAAGGGGCACCTTGCTGCACAAAAACAATCCCGAGAGGGGTTTCCTCTATCTATGTGTGCTGCAGAATGCAACACACAAAGAAAGAGGAAACAATGAGGAGAAATAAAAATATTTCTCCTCGTTACGACTGCTCTGGGGAGGCATAAGGTTTTAGTGCTGCCCCAGGTTTACACAATTAAGTAAATTTGGGGCAGCATCAAAATCTAGGGGTGCTGCATGGGAAAACCCACTGCAACGCCCAGGAAACGCCTCCTTGATGATTGAGAGGCTTGCACTGCCAGAGCGTAAAAAAAATATATAGTGAAAGCATGGTCCATAATCCAGTCAATAATATCTGCCCAGTGGTGTGCAATCTGCTGCTAGGAGAGGTAAATGGTGGCATGGTAGCACCTCCTATGCTTCAGTCATAGAAAGTGGACTGCGCAAGCTCTTCCCCACCCCTTAATTTCCTTGCTGAAAATATTGCAGTGTGCCACTTCCATGCAGCGCTGGCAGGGACCTGCTGCCTGTGTCTGCAATGACTAGAGGGCGGGAAGGTGACAAAAACAAAAAAAGCAGACAGACAAGAACAAAAAAAAACAGGGGCACTGAAACAAGACAGAAAGTGAAAATAAAATAAAAAGAAATGAGGAAAGAAGGGTGGGAAATGGTTAAACTGGTTGGG
The DNA here is from genome assembly GCA_963921515.1 of Calotriton arnoldi. Classification (NCBI taxonomy): domain Eukaryota; kingdom Metazoa; phylum Chordata; class Amphibia; order Caudata; family Salamandridae; genus Calotriton; species Calotriton arnoldi. The sequence continues at coordinate 511,743 of CAWUFW010005809.1, forward strand.
ATGGGTAGAGAAACAGGCAGACAGGAGCAACCTCGAGTCTCGAGTGCCACACCCTTTGAAATGGCTTAAAGAGTTGTAGATAATGGTGAGTCTAGTTGAAGTATCAGGGATAGCTGGAATGTATAAAGGTGAAACGCACAAAGGAAACCTCAGGGCTTTGCTAATGCTGCAGTAAAGATAATTCTTATGAATAAGCACAACTCCTCGTCCTGTCTTTCCTGATTTCTTCTTGCGTATATTGTATCTGTGTCATAGGATAGTGACAGTCTAAAGAGAGCAGCCTGAAATCAGTATTGGAAATGTGTGGATAATTTAGGCAGTACTATGCTGATGAGTGGTAGTTTAAAAGAGAAATTTTAATGTAATTTCTATTGCAGACCTCAAGAGAGAGACTGTCAATTAGTAATGTGTAAGCATCAAACTGGTAGAGATATTAGCATTAAAGACTCAGGAGAGCAAAAGCATTAATTGTAATCATTAAAATATGTCAGAATGCCCACAAAGGAGATACTGCCAAACATTAATTCAGATAAATGTTCTGACCTGCTTCATACTGTGGATGCATCGCAGAGGGCTCATCAGCAACTGTCAATGTTCACAGAAAGGCAGTTCAACAGTTTTTAAACATCTCTTTGGTTGCAGGGGTTCAAATACAGTATTTGAGGCAAGTTAAAAACGATAGGACTTTACAGTGGTGACATCTACCCATGTAGTAAAGTCCTCTTACATTCTCAAGAAGCAGTACGTCAACAGTTGGAATGTAGCAGTAATAGTAGTAAAGATGTTCCATAAAACTTGTCTGGGAAATGGATAGCAATGCTGTAGTAACAGTTAACGAGTTATATCACGCAAGAATCATGTCCTGACACTGGTAAGAGAGGTTGTTTAACTTTTGCAGTTTGCAAAGCTTATTTCTCATGGGAGATAAGCTACTGGCATTGAAGTGAGATGCATGAATTTGGTGGATTTGACAGAATTATATTCATCAACATGTAACACACCATAATATTCATTGTGTACACAATATTCTGCTGTTGCCTGTCATTTGTTTACAGAGAAGAGAGAAATGCTACATAATTTCTCTTCAAATGGAGTGAAATCTTGTGGCAAAAAAATTTCACTTTCCCCTTTTAATTGTTGTACTATATTCTACTAAATGGTGAGGTGGAGACTTTTTAAAAATGCCACTTATAGAAAGTTGCCTTTTTCCGACCTAAAAGCCTCTAGTGGTCTTTTTAGAGTTAATCCTACACTACCACCTGGCAGCCTGCTGGGAGGTGTGAATTACTCCCAGGAAAAAGGCAAAAAGGGCCTTGGCTGGACAAAGTGTGACCTCCTCCTAACAAGATGGTCTGGGGGATATGCCAATCAACTGTCAAAGCCTCAAAGAGGCATCCGCTGTCACAGGCAGATATAACTCACACCTCAGCCTGCTCCTGACATTATCGAGGTACCCAGTGTGGCACTCATCCAAATGGGGGAGTAACCTGTTTCAGGGGGAGTTCCTAATTCCCCTTGACATAAATCAGGGGTATGCTAAGAGCTCTGACCAGGGAAGAAACATTTTACCATGTTGAATTGGGAAAAGAACACAGCACTTTGGGACTGTTTAAGGCCACAACCCCAGGAAATGATGCCAAAGTGGGCACAGGTGCCAATAGCAACTTTGAGCCTAAAGACTAGGGTGCACCCCTACACCTAGCACTCCTGGGTACCCTCCTCAGAACACTTCTGTGCCTGAGGAGTAGAAGAGAAGGACTGCACCAGCTGAACCCTTTTTGGGCTTTAGAAAGAGAACTGCAACTACTGCAATCTGTGGAAAGAAACCTGAGGGCTTAACCTGCTTTCACCTGAACCCAGGACAGAAGAGTGGACTGTTATGTTATATGCATTTGTAATGCGCTCGGCTACTCCAGAGAGTGTCCCGGCGCGGAAACCTGAACGGATCATGAATCAGAGCTTGAAACAGGAAGGTTTTCAACTTTTTTTTGAAGGTGCGGGAGTCTGAAATACCACGAAGAGCCAAGGGCAATGCATTCCAACCTAGGGCCGCCTTACGAACAAGGGAACAACCACCAAGCCTTTGCCGAAAAAAACGTGGAATCTGGACCAATAATTGAGAATAGGAGCGCAACTGTCTTGTCGGCGCATCGCAAGAGAATCTCTTTTGCAGGTAACTAGGTCCCCGGCAATAAAGGGCATTATGGGCAATCGACAAGACCTTGAATTTGATCCGCACCTCCATCGGAAGCCAGTGCAGGGAGCGCAGATGGAGGCGTACGCTACTCCGCCTGGGAAGATCCAGGAAGAGGCGGGCTGCCGCATTCTGCATCACCTGAAGCTTGTTCAGCAGATAGCTGGGGGTCCCTACATACAGAGCATTAGCGTAGTCCTGGCGAGACAAAATCAAAGCCCGGACCACGGTTTCCCTAGCTGCCATTGGGAGAAGAGGGAGAAACTTCCTCAAAGATTTTAAAATCCCAAAGCAGGACCCCGCCAGCTTCTTGATATGGGTGGCAAAGGTTAAGTTTTCCTCAAACCATACGCCCAGGTTTTTAGCGGCAGCACCCAACAAGCACGGCAGTGGAAACCCTGAGGGCCACAATAGCTCTCTAAAATTGGAAGGAAATTTCCCATACAAAAGTATTTTGGATTTCTCTTCATTGCATTTTAGCTGGGCCTGAGCCAGCCAGCGAAAAACCGAGAGTAGACAGTGTTGAGCAGAGGAAACATCAGCATCGGCACCCTCCCAAGTAAACAAAAGCTGAGTGTCGTCCGCATAGGCAATCACCTTAGCCCCAAGCTCCTCCACTAGATATATCAGCGGGGTAACATAAATGTTAAAGAGGAGGGGGCTAAGGGACGAGCCCTGCTGGACCCCAGTAGCTACTGGTTGGGGAGAGGAGGCACACGGTGGAAGCCAAACCAGCTGTGACCGGTCCGCCAGGAAGGAGGTAAGCCAGCTTAAGGCCAAACCAGCAATACCAATCTCCGAAAGGCGACTAGTTAGCTAGCCTCCTGTTAAGCTACAGGGACACAAAAGTTCCAACTGGACTTTCATGGACCCTGCTGGTTACTTCCCCTGAAGTAGGTCCTAATCTCCAAGTGTTTTCTCTAAGCTCTTGGTGCCCTAGGATAAGTCACAGTGTGTACTCCTCCTGCCTCAGCCTAAAAAACTGAGGGGCATATTCCCAAGAACGTGTGATAACCACCGCAAATTTAGCTTAATGCAACTTTGCATATCGCAGTCCATCGCGGGAAATTAACGCCTTATTAACCAAGTATTCACAACACGGCGGCACCATGCGATAGTCCCCAGATAACGCGTCAACTGACCGCGTTAGAATCAACGCCATGCCGCAAAAATGCAAAACACCAACGCAAAAAAAGCTGCGATGAGGCCAATCGTGATATGAAAATCAGCGAAACCCAGCTACAGGCCTGCAATCCACACGCGTCAGGCGGGAACAATCACCATAAAAGTAGAAAAACAACAGCCAAACAAATGCCAAACAACAGCGAAGCACAATGGACGTTGCCGGAGCAAGTACGGAGGAGAGCCAGAACCCCACAAGCCCCCCGCAGGACCATCCTGGGACTTCGGGGTCAGGGAAGGGCAAGGACAAGAAGAAGAGGAAGACGAAGTTCAGTCCGCAGGAAAACAGGATCCTGATAACGGAGGTGACAGAACACCATCAACAACTGTTCGTCACCTCCACTGTGTCATTGGCAACAAAAAATACGATATGGCAGTCCATCGTGGACAAGGTGAATGCAGTCGGAGTGCTGAGGAAGACAATGGACGAGGTCAAGAGGCGCTGGAATGATGTCAAGCGCAAAACCAAGCTGAAACTCGCCAACAACCTGAAGGCAGCAATGCAGACTGGAGGTTGGAGCCCAGCGCCACAGGAGGAGCTGGACGACATGGAGGAAATGGTGTCCACAGTCATCAGTGGGGAGACGGTGGCAGGAGTTGGGGGCTCGGACACTGCTCAACAGGACCCGACACAACAGCAACAGGGTGAGTAACAACCAGGGCCTGGGGGGACGGGGGGACGGGGGAGATGGGCACAATGGCACACATGCACAATTATGTTGAGCACATCTGCGGACAAACCATGCCCCAGACCACCAACTCCCACCAAGAGACCAACGTACCCAAGTATGCAACATGTCAACACTGTACAAGCACAGAAGTCAAAGGCACACCTCATGAAAGTGATAAGGTGAAGCAAAATCTGAGCTGCAGGGCGACTCCCCATAAATGCAGCACACACATCACATGCAGAGCACATCTACATTGACAACGATGTGACACAATCCGCAAAACACCTACAACAGAACACAGGACACAACTGGTGCCGCTTGGGTGCAGACACTGGCCAATCACAATTGGCATTGCAGGGAAAGGTGCGTTGATAACGTACAAGTACAAACACACACGTCTGTTGTCGAAATGTCCACTGTCCCCCATCCAATAGGCAGCTCCTCCCAAACAGCCACAATGTACCCAGTCATGCTGTCTGTATGTAAACATGTACAATGCGACAACATACATGTGGACACATTGTTAAACTGCATCTCCCCTTCACATTGCAGAGGGAGAATCAACACCTCCTGCAGAGCAGCCCGACCCTCTCTTCTCTGGAGACGAAGAGGACGACCACAGCTTCGACTCTGACGCCCTTCAACTGCTCGGGGGCAGCCTACGCAGCCCACTTCCAGGAGCTGGGCAGCCCAGCTGCTACGAGAAGACCCCACCCCCTGCACAGACCACACAGCAGGCAGCACCCATCACCGCTGCTGCCTTCCAGGACCCCCACGGAGAACACATGGCCTTCCAATGCCGAGTTTTGGACTGCCAGGAGAATCTGGCTGAACAGGTGCGGGTGGGCTTTGACCGCATGGCAGACAAACTAGATGCCATACGTGGGTGTCTTAGTCCCATTAGGGACCACTCACGGTCCCTAACGGACACCCACAGTCTGCTCCATGCTCTCCAACGGACCATGGCTGACATCGCTGGAGCCCTGACTCAGAGAATAGTACAACTGTCCAGTCCGAGTGGCTCTAGCGATGTCACACGGGAGTTGGGAAACATGCGGAGGTTAATGGAGACCATGGAGCGGGCGAATGCGGAACGAGCGGCTGCCACAGCTGCACACCAGCGAGAGGTAGCTGGGTTCCTCAATGACCTCAGGACCCTCCTCATGGCATTGCTGCCACAAGGCCTGGCGCGGATGCATGCTGCTGCCACCACTCCATCCACATCTCCGCCCCTGAAGTGTCAGTGCCACACAGTGCGGCAGACCTTCCACCTCCGGCCACTGATGTGTCACTGCCATACAGTGCTGGAGACAGAACACCACCACCCACACGTGAGGCACATGAAACAGCAGAGAACGAAGATGCGGATGATACTGCCCTCATGGTAAGGAGGACGCAGCAGCATGCATCTCATCCATAGGTCCGGCTTCAGCTTGGTACTGCCCTCTGCATCATCACCTTCCACTGTCCCCCCCATGCACTCTGCGACACTCACCTTGGACCTCGACGTGGACTGCCATATGCTGTTTGATCGCCATTGACACAGCAATCAGACTGCGGACTGAACTCTTCCTCTTCCTTTGGACTTGTCATTCCCTGGAGGACCCTGGATGGCCTTCCATGGGACAACATCGTCATGTGGGGTTTGCATGGCCCTGTACTGCTCCAGATGCAACACTCCACTGAATGCGCATTAAACATTCATATTCACACAGATGTGTCATGTCTATGGTCTTTCATGTGTGGAAGTATGGATGAATGTAGGCTCACTGGACTCCTCTTACGTCCATGTGGCTCTTGTCGTAGAACAGGGGTCACAGGGTGACACATTGCCCAATGCGGTCCGGGTGGCGCTGACACAAAAACAGGGACGCACGCATGAGTTACTACCTTATCCAGCCGAATACGGAACCACGCCCAGTGCCCCGGGGTCATATACAAACCCTTACGCTGGACTGGCATACGCCAGGTCAGCCCACTCCGCTTACGCTCACAGGGGGGACGGAAACGCTACATGTCCCCTGTCTTTCATGTGGTGATCTGCTGCTCACAGGTCTAGTTGTCAGCATGCCACAGCCACTTCCTCATGGCTGATTTACACCCACACCACACCCATCCAGCGCACGCGTCACGGGACATGTGACCCTGCCAATGAAAAGGGACGGGCGCACGTGCTCGACGACATTTCCACTTTCTATCTGGGTGCATTCGTGTGGTGTTAATGTAGGCATGAGGGCCTCGGGCCCTGCAACATCACATTCCCCAGGACCGGAGGTGACATGATGGCGTCCGCAACACGATACCCAATCATACAGGGTCCATGACTTTGGGACACAGACTTGGTGGCACCGGATACATTGCGGCCGGCACAGGCACACCGCCACGGGACGGTGACTTTGGGTGCACTGAGGTAGGGGCACCTTAAGTGCTGAGCGGATGTGCAGCCTGCGATGATGCCCCGTCCCGGCCGTCCGGACTGCTCAGGATTTGTGTGCCCTGCTGCACCGCAGTGTAGGCCAGAGCCAGCGGGCAGCGCGGGCCTACCGCCATGTGGCGTCGCATCCCGGATCACAGAGTTAGTGGCACCTCAAGGGCTGAGCGGGTGTGCAGCCTGCGATGATGCCTGGTGCACTGGTATGTCCTCTGCTATGGCGAAATCAAGACCCAGAATCATATGTGAGACCTGGTGGCCTGCGGAGCGGGGCTGCATGATGTGGAGGGTGCCATGTCCGCGGGCCCCGGGCATGTGGCTTGCAGCGGCACGTGGTGGGCCATCATTACTACACGCCAAGGGCGGAAGGTGAGCAGTGAGGCCTGGGTACGCAGGGGCGGACATGCCCCGCTGGGCGGCGGGAGGGGCTGGGGTACATCTGCCTGGGTGCGCAGGGGCGGACAGGCGATGATGTCTTGTGCAATTGTATGTACTTTGCCATTCATGTCTCCGGACTTTGTTTCAGATGACAGATCTGTTTCAGATGTTTGACCTGGTGAACTGCACTACATACAGGCACGTGGTTGGAGACTCATCTGTGGCAGCAGGTGGGCAGTGTGGCCTGGGTGCGCATTGTGGGCACTCTCTCTCCCTGTCCATCTCTTCTGTTATCTGTGTCTCGCTCCCTCTCTCTGTCCGTCTTTCTCTCGCTCCCATTCTCTGTCCGTCTTTCTCTCGCTCCCTCTCTCTGTCCGTCTTTCTCTCGCTCCCCCTCTCTGTCCGTCTTTCTCTCGCTCCCTCTCTCTGTCCGTATTTCTCTCGCTCCCTCTCTTTCTCTCTCTCTCTCCTTCGCTCTCTCTCTGTCCTTTGATGTGCGCAAGACACACCTTCTCATCATGATTTTTGTCTTGCAGGCTGTGACCTACGGATTGTCCTGAGGGGAGCCGCCATGTGTCTTCATTTCTGTTCTGTGTTTCTTTGAATAAACTTTCATTTGTTACATCGAAGGTGGATGTGTGATGCTCATTTTTGTGACGACACATGCATGCCACCAAGTGTGATTGTGCGACATCAGGCGGATTATTTGGTACATGATTCCGTATAGTTGATGTGGCATGTCTTTGGCTGGGGGGAGGGCCCGGGGGGGAGGTCATGGGGGTGGTAGAGGTGGGTGTTGTGGCTCCGAGCTGCATGATCAGTGGCTCCATGGCATCTGTTGCCCTTCAGGTGTGGCTCTGGGCTGGGCTCCATTTTGTGGTGCAGGCTGTGGTCCGACTTTGCACCAGGTCAGAGCAGGTGGTAGTTTCCTGCTGCTAACGGGCCTTATCGCCTGTTTTGTGGTATTATCGCCGATCTGGCTGGTCGTTGAGAATGTTGCGGAGTGGTGTTTTTGCGGCTTTTTGCACGGGTACGCCTACTCTGCATCTCATTAGCGATAGTTGCGGGGGTCATCTGTGGCGATGTTTTTTGCGGCTGCTATCGCGGGTAAAATGGTGTTATGGGCTGTTAACACCAGCTTTTGAATGGTGCGATAAATTTATCGCCACTTTGGCTGCAATAAAGTGCTGCTAACTAGGCGATGTGTTCTTGAGAATATGCCCCTGAGACTTAGAATCTCTTTCAAGGATTTTTCCCAAAAGAACCAGAAGCTACCACCAGACTGCCACCAAGCTGCAGCACTGCCAGTCGGACAAAGAAGATTCTGGCCAGTGAGGGACCTTCTTTGGGCACAAAATTTGAATTTCTCCTGCTTTGAGTTTTCGCAGTAAAACTCAATGGCTTTACCAGTATTTCGGCCGATGACTATCCAGCCTTGTAGAACCCTTTCCGGCCACAGCCTGATTGATCCCTTGCCACGCTGAAGATCTTTGACTTCCATTCTAGAGTTAGAAGGTAAAACCTTCCACCGGACCGAACCTGGTCCCTGTGTCTGACCCATGCTATATTATGGTTGGCCTTAATTTTTGCATTTGACCCATTCTAGCGTTGCCAGATACCTGCAGTTGTTCGTGATCTGTGATTTTTAGCACTAGAAACATCTAAAATTGTGAAAAATCTTATCTCTAGCTCCCTACATCTGATTTTTGGCATAATGGTTTCTATTTCGTCATTAAAAACTTTCTCTGTTTTCATAAATTCGAGCGGGATTTTTACTGTCTTGTGCTTTCTACCTTTCAGTAGTATTTTGCCACTGGTTAATGCTTTACACATTTCTCCTGAGTTAAGCCTGTCTGTTCTGTGCTACAAGAGGGGAGCTCAGCTTTAAATATTGAGACCTAACTGGACCTAGTAAGGAATAGTGCTATTATCACTTGAAAAGGACTACCATCCACTTCAACTAATGATCCACTTTCACAGACAGCTCTTGAGGTGGGATGAATGGCAGAACTGGTGTTAAGCCACATCTAGCTCAGGCAGCCCAAATTGCATTTTTATAAAGTTCCCTTTCTGCTTAAGTTATCAGAAATCAGAAGTCACTTTCAACTCAGATTTTAAAACATAAACAGAAAATAGCTTTTAAGCTTTTTTGTAGCCCTTTCGTAACTGGAAATAGTAAATTAGGATTGTAATCACATCTAATCTTACTTATGAAAAGTCTGCTAGGTTTACACAGCTCAAGACCTGGCTTTTCAACCGAGACACAGCACCTCAGCACCCAGATGCCACTACGGCCGACAGTGTGTGCTCTACAAATACAGATTGATTGATTTACAGTGAAGTAGCCATTTGCTTTTATTTCACTTTGAGGTCACACTCACCCCAAACGTACCATTCCATATAGAATTACAAGGTACACATCAGGGGTCACTTATAAATATACAAAAATAGGCAATTACTACATGACAAAAGCATTTTTCCCTGACATATGTCACTACAGTGTATTTACACTACAGAGCACTTTCCCAATAATCTGTAATATGGGGGCAATTCCCCACTAAGGGTGCTTGAAATTTGCATTACTGGCTTTTGCGTAATAATGTAAATTTTTGGGGAAAATTACACAAAATTAAGCATAAATAAATTAAATGCAAGTCCATCATTTAGCACTACATTTTAGCGCAAAATTTGTCCCCATTTCACAGTAAGACAATAGCACAAAAAACACATGTTGCCAGCATCAGCTACTCGCGCTATGCTCGTTCACTTTATTCCCATGTGCTCATGGTAAAGATTTACCATGAACGAAATGTAATTACGTGATGTGGCATAATGATATAACTTTGGGAATTTTGGATAACATGAGCAACACAAAATTACCGAAATTAGGCAAACTATGCTGGCCCAATTTACATTTTGTGTGGGCCTATTCCACACCATGTGGCAAAAAATCTGCATGGAGGGAGTCATATTTTGGACATATCATGGACTCAATCCCTATTATCAAATTTAATTTCTGTGAGGTTACGTATGTTTGATGTAAAACATTTAAATGGGAAATGTCATGTGTGCACGCTAAGACCTTATCCCATTCACTATCTTCATGTTCCCTACCCAGATTGGTCTCCCAGTTTGTCCTAGGTTTGGCCATGCTTATTTAAGTCACGGAGACCAAGGGTTTATATAACCATGGGGCATATTATCAAGGGCTTTATCGCCGCTTTAGCGGCACTTTTTGCCGCTAAAGCGGCGATAATTTTATCGCCCTATTAGCAAGCTGTCGCTAACAGGCGTTAGCGACAGCTTTCAGGCGTTAGAGGCCGCGTTTTCCATCGCCTTGCATGTCAGCGATAATTATCGCTAATGACATGCAAGGAAGGCGTTCCCTACTAAAAGCGACTGAAAACAGTCGCTAACACCACTACCCCTATTAGCAAGGCAGGCGAAGCGATATAATAATTCGCGGTAAGCGCGTTTATCGCTAGATTTTAACACCTGCTAGTGAGGATGACTTACCTGTTTGTAGTATAGGAGGTGGATTCTAATGCTGAATCCACCTTAGCGTTAATGCAAGAATATCGCTGGTTTTCCAGCAATATTCTCGCATTTTGCCGCTATCGCTGGAAATATTATCGCTATGGAGATAAACCTTACTAATAGGGTGTTATCTCAGCGATAATTTCCAGCGATAGGTGGCGTTAACAAATAACGCGCTAAGCGCGGTTAGCGATAAATATCGCTAATCCTTGCTAATATGCCCCCATGTTACTAATTTGTACCCAGCTCCTACCATGAGCAACAGTTGTAGGATATCTGGTTTAGAGGGTTCTCTCGTTATCGTTCCCCATCTATGTGTCAGTGTATGCATTAAAGCCTCATTAGTTAGAAATTGTGGACAGGCAAACCATATTTCTGTTAAAGCATCGAAAGATTTTTATTTACTTTGTTTCACAGCAGAGGAAAATGGAAACCCCTGCCTGGGGCCTCTAAACATGTCATACTGCTCAGAGATACATTTGCCAGTACTCACCCTTGCCACCAGTTCTGAGGAGAGCAGTGTAATCCATTTGATCCTTCCAGCCCCTAATCCCGTTCTGGACAGAACTGTCATAGTGTATTTCCACTTCAGCGTATCAAATGCTTTTTCTAGGTCAAGGGCACCCACTATCGCCTTTGCCTCCATGTCTTCCCGGGTCTTCTCTCAGATCCTAAATATCTTCCTAATGTTAAGTGAGGTGTTGATATGAAACCATTCTGGTCCCTATGAATCAATGATAGTAAGTTATGGAAGGGGGTAAGGCCTGGTGGCCAGAACCTTGCTGAGAATTTTGCAATCCACCTTAAGCATTGAAAGTGGTCTATGTTAAGCCACCTCCATCACATCGGACCTGGCTTAGGTAAATATATTATCAGGGCTTCTCTAACTATTGCTGGTAGTATGCCATGCTCCAGCACCAATGCATCTATTGCAGTAAAGTTTGTGACAAGAAGATCAATATATGCCTTGTAGAAATCTCATGGCACGCCATCTGTGCCTGGTGTCTTACCTTTTGTTAACTCATTAATTGTATTCCTAATTTCAATTTCAGTAATAGGCACACCCAACAATTCCCTAGTTGCAGATGCTACCTGTTGGAGAGTTACTCTGTTCAGGTAGGCCTAAATAACATCCTTTGTGATTTCTTCTTCCCTCTCAGAGAGTTTACAGTAGTATTGCAGAAAAACGGTTTATTTTTCTTATTGCGAGAACACAATTTGCCTTGCCTGAATTGTCACCTATGTAATCGGAGCTCCTCTTGATTTGAGTTGTATTAGCCATAGTTTCCCTCCTTGTGTGAACATTCCATGCATTCTGTGTAATTATGACATCTTATCCTTTCTATTATTGTTGCATGTTTTCCCATTCCTCATCTAAGTGCCCCTGCCTGTTCAGATGTGTTACCATCTCCCATACCAGGTCATATGTGGTCGTTTTTGAGACATGTAGCTCATGTTCAGTTGTCTTCCTTATTTCCACCATTTGGCCCATGCAGTGACTTCTGACTACTGTTTTGAATACTTCCCACTCAACTAGCACACTAGACACTGTACCCTCATTGTACATAATTCTTCCTAATCAGGTTGAGCAACCCCATATGAGATGCTCTCCAACATATATCAGTGCACGTAGCACATCTCCAACCCATGGGTATTTCCAGCATGTTATCTTACTTAGCCAAGCCACCATATTATCCCAACTCCACGAGCTCAGGGCCAAGAAGCAATGGTCCTTCACCCAAACAATTTAACTTGTGTAACCAATAGGTCAATTCTTCCTCCCATCACTGTGTGGGGTGGTGACAAGGATGCTGTGCCTTCAAAGTTTCATACCTGCAGCCAGGTTACACCCGTCATCTCTGTTTTTAATATTACATTGCAATCTATGTAGTGCCTTGAAGATCAAATGTGACCTACCTAGATCAAACACATCTCATTTGTTATATTTGTTTATTTCATTATCTTTTCCTAACAGTGGTGGTCTTCTCTCCCCAGCCACTACCCCTCCCTGATCCTATCATATAAGTCATCTGCCAGCATAGGTGCCAAATGAGGTATCTCTAGATGTTCATCTGACAGCAATTCAGACACTGTGCTTCTGTTGGAACAGTCAGTGGCCTGACTGTCCCCAGAATAAATGCTCTGAGTTGTAGTAAATGTGGGCGCTGTCTCCACCAATGCCACTCTGTCCTTTTCGGCTAGAGGTCTGGAAGGGCGCTTGACTTCTCTGCGGGTTAATCCCCTTCTTCTTCTCTTTGGGAGTTGATGTCTCCTTTCCACTTTGCCATTATTTTCTGCCTTGTGTTGCCCCTGGTGTCTGTAGGATCACGACAAAAAGACTTGCAATCAACCATTACTTTTCATTACACGAGGAGCAACAACATTTACTGAAGCTCAGCTTCTCTCATAGCTCTCTCAAATTACATGTATGATGCCCTCTTGAACTGGAGAGCTGTCATGTAATCTGGAAAAAACAATACTGTGCTGTTCTCCACCGTATACAGTCCGGCAGTCCTAGCCCTCTGCAGTAGCACATCTTTGTCCCAGTAGTGAAGTAAGAGTGCAACCACTGGTCTAGGTACTCCTCCACATGGGAGGAGGGGGTGAAAGTTACAATCTCTCTGGACCCTATGGAAACTTTGAAAAACCTTAAAGGGCCAACCTTTCAGGCAGGACACGTCTGCCCCTGAATCCACCCTGGGAGGCCCACCACGCGGATATTATTGCATTGACTTCTGCCTTTGGCATCCTCCATATTCGAAAAAAGTGCATCCTCTCTATGATATCTGAGACCTGTTTTTTAAGGTTATCCACAGATGGGCAGATTACTGTCAGGGTATCTTTCATATTTTTCACCCTATCTGTCAGCTTGGTTGGTCACCTCTTAGAATACCCAGGTCGACAAATCACTGTATTGATTTCCAGGGCTTCTCTGGAAGTAGAAATAGCCTCAAGTATCTTTTTTAGCTTATTCTGTAAACGATCATCCAATTCAGGCTCTCCGCCTGATGTGGGATCTTGAGAGTTTGTTATGTGATCCATCTGGCTAATGCCATCTTTGCTTGCCTTGGATATCCACATGTTTATTAAAACCCCTTATTGAGAGGGACAATCTCAATCTGCCACATAGCTGGAACTCAGTTACAAAAGAGAACAGACAAGTACACCGATCAGTCCTACAGTCCTCCAAACAGTTTTTTTCCCTATGTGATCCACTGTTAGATAGCAGTAGTGTACCTGCATGCACCTATGTGCCTCGACCAGGGTCTAGCTCAAAAACAGTTTCTTACGGTTTGCATCCAAGCAGGGTCCAGCAGCAGGTCTCGCAGTACTGCTCGGGAGTGGGGTATCCTGCTTGTCACTTACCTCGCTGCCCTTACAGCCTCATTTGATTTGATTTAAATTTTGTAAAGAGCAGCGTATGCCGTAGGGCGTCTTGTGGCTGCCTATTGTATGAAGGAGGAAACTGCCTAAAAGGAATCTACAGGGGAAAAGTAAACAACCAGGTTTTAAGTGATTTTCTGAAATCAAGGCAGTTAGATTGACTCCTCAGATGCTCTGGCATTTGATTCCAGAGATGGGAGGTAATATAGGAGAAGCTTCTACCACCCCAAGAGGCTTCGTGAATAGAAGGGACCGACACTTTTTTAGCTGTTGCTGAGCAAAGCGATCTATTTGGAGTGTACCAAGAGAATGTATTTTAAAGGAAATCTTGACCATGGTGATAAAGTGATTTATGAGCTATGCAGAGTGCCTTATAAGCAACTCTCTGGGTAGCCAATGAAGTTCTTCCCTGGCTTTGGAGACTGGTTTGAACGTATTAATATTTTTCAGAACCTGAACTGCTGCATTTTGCAGTGTATCTCAATCATCAAAATAAAAAGTGCATCTAAAGGCCCAGCTCGGCAGCAAATCCCTTTTTGGTAGTTGGGCTGGGGGGGGCCCACATTTTCCTGAGCAAGACCTCTTGAAGTTCACCCTAGGAGCTTAGTGTTTGTAAGTGTAAGTGCTCCACTGTCGTTTCAGCTGTGCCATTTTAAATTTGCAGCCTGGTCACCCTTACTCCTTGTAGGCATTCAATCCTAAAGTTCCAAGCCAATCAGGGCTCCTGCGTCACTCACATGTCACTGAGTACTTCAAGGAAAGGATTATATCATAGTAGTGGCCTTCAGGCACCCTAGTATTATGGAAGATTAGGGGCTCCCGGCCAGGAACTCAGCTCAGGGGGAATTGCTCTATGCGCTGTCAGGTCAGCTACAACCCTCATAAGTTTCCCTTTCATTATAGTAAACTTGAGATGGCAATATGAGAAAGGGAGAAGCTCTCTGTAACCTGCTTCTTAGCTTCCGAGACTACATTATGAGTGGCTCAGCAAATGCCCCCGCCCCCCATGTCCCCCCGGAGTTACCAATACCTGGGACCCCCTTACTCCAGTGGTACAGAAACTCCAACCCATTATGAATTGAAATATAAGGGTCCATTTGACTGTAATACTGTCTCTGTGATATTTAAATGCCAATAAAGTTAATTTAAAAAAAGGGGTTCTGTAAGAAATGAGGAATTACTGGAGAGATCTGTAACGCTGCCTCCGATTCCCACGTAGTTGCTTTAATTTTGGGGCAGAATTTCACCTGAAGAATATCCAAGGGAGAAGTTAAAAAAACCCATGGTTTTAGAGTGGATTTTATAATCCAGTGGCTCCGGTAACTGCTGTTATCAGCCCATCGGAATTAAGAGGCCACTCATAATAAGGGCTCAGGTGTCTGTTATTCCACATATAAATAAGATTATTTTAGGGTTGTTGTTGATTGCAGGTATTGCTTAGTAATTTTATGTAAACATTTGTAAACAAATTAGTAAACTTTCAAATTGGCAGATGGGCAAACAAGGGCAGGTCTACACAAATAAGAAGTTGCTAAAAGTAGCTATACCGGGATTACATAGACTGTGCCAGTGTCATTGCAAGGTTACATTTTTATTTGCATCTTTTTGAATGTGCAAAGTTTACAACTGTGCTTAATTGCTCGAATGAAAAATAACATTTTCTCTCATACAGGTCCTACAAATGTTGGAGGGCCAGCACTAGTGTCATCTATAGTCTCTGAAAATGTTCGGAAATTGTAGGACACCAAAGTAATCTATGCTAGCTTGAATTGTTGATCTGGGCAATCTCGAAATATTTGTACAAATTTCTACCAGAACCAGACCAATCTCAGTAATTCAGCTCCCATTCGACTGATCATTTTGAAAACATAAGAGTATAAATCATAGATGCAAAAAAGGCACTATCCCCACATTCAGAAAAATGTGTTTTGCAATATTTATAATCTTTGAATTCCAGTTTCCTGCATTGTTGTCTGTTCCTCGTGGGGGTGATTGTCTGTGAGGCGGTGCATGCTCTCGTAGACAATATTACGAGGCTGTTAAACTTTACTGAAAGGCAGTAAACATTCCTGTGCATACAAAAAAGGAGGCTGTCTGCGTAACCTCGTCTATAATGAACACTTTGTGGTGCATCACAGATTCTTTACTACGGTAGTCGTGATTAAGTTGAGGAAATTGGTTGAAAGGGAACGGAAGACAATAAGACAAATCAATGCACTTAAAGTGCGCCGTAGTAAGTTATAGTCAAAGCATGCCTGTAATACATTAGGATGGCGGATTGCTGGAAATACGGCTTGTAACCCTACTTTCCATTTTTCCACAGCGGTCCTGAAATTATCGGCTACTGATCTGAAAGACAGGGCTTCGCAGGCATTTATTTATGTTTCACTAATGGTTTACTTCAGCTTGTTTCTCAGTTCATACCAGCAGCTTTCAATGAAACTTCTACTTCTTGTGGCATATGGTGCAAGTGTAGTATTATTCAACTATTGTTATTTCGAGTCGCAGGGTGTGTCTTCTAGTGGTTATCTAGATGATAGCATACTGTTCATTGTCAAGAATGTACTGATTGCTCTATGCATCGCCACTGACCACTGCTCCTATTACTCGGTAGAACTGTATTTATGTTGAATTACAATACTCCATAGTATCAAAGGTGATTATCATTGCACTAAATCATGGGTGCACGCATACATTTCCCGGGGGGGGGGGGGGGGCACAAAGTACTGTCTGTGGCTTCTTGAGGGCTGCACAGATGTCAGCAGGGGAGGGTCGGGTGTTCAAAGGTGGGCTTAGGGGGACACAAAGCAGATGCATGCTAAAGATAAGTTGTCTAGAAAACATTCTTTGCTTCTTTACCTTTAGTTTAGTTAACCTGCAAATAAAGTATGCCTGTTTCACAGCTTTCTAAATGTTCCTGCTCTGTCAAGTGAGCAACAGCCCAGTGCTGCTGTTGAGCCAGGGGGCGCAATTAAAGGTCAGGAAGGCTGCATCCGGCCCTCGGGCCGTACTTTGAGTATTCCTGACTAAATAGTCCTGCAGATAACTCTCTGCAGAGTGCCTAAATATCCTGCACAAAGTTTCCTGTTGTGTATGATGGTTTGCATACAAAGAGGTATGATAAATGACAGTAGGAAATATATTTCTAATTAATTTATCACCACTGCTCTGCAGTGGCGGCTTCTAGGCATGGGCTGAAGGGCTCCGCCCCCTTTATTTTTTCACGGGGCAGTGGTGAAACAAAATTTACATTAGTGGCAGACATGCAGTAGTTAGAGAGTGCTGTTTCTTTAAAAAAAAACATTAAAAAAAAGACACTCACGCACTGGCTGGCCTGTGTTGGCTGCTGCACTCACCAATCGTACTTGCAGTGTGCACTGCAGACTGGCGCATTCCCAAATTCTGCCAGCAAGGACTACTCATTGCCGGGCTGATTATCTCACAGCCCCGAGGCCTGTGAGGTCATCAGCTCGGCAAAGACATAGCCTCCGGTCTAATCTCTACCCCTGATGACGTGGTGCTAGAGTTAGCCCCGGGTGGGGCAGGATAAAGCCCTGTAGCGCTGGGGCTTCACGTCAATCAGGGAGTGGAGAGACCATTGTCACCCCACCCTTTCACAGCTCGTCACAGGGTGAAGTGGGGTCAGTGATGCACACTGATTGGCCCCACCCTGTGACGAGCTGTGAAAAGGTGGGGTAGATGTTACAGAAGAGAATAGAAATCGAGTTTGAGCAGTGGAGAATTTCGATTTTTCAATACACACTGCGCAGACTCGATTTAAGGTGTATGCTTCCCGCGCTGCTTTCAATCTTCTTCCGGCGATCCTCACACCGACCTCCTCAAGTCTGTTCCCAGTGGTGAGAAATTTCCAACCGCAGGCCCACACACTTCACATACACAGCTTGAATATGGTTTGCTGTGCACTGCAACCCCGCCAAACCCTGCTGCTGCCTTCCAGGCCCATCAGGAGAGCGAGACTGCGAGAATCAAGAAGGCCGAGGGCTTCGGATGATTGACTGGGGTGCTGTGCACAGCAAGGAGCAGTCTGAAACAGGTGAGTACAAATTGATTGTGGTATAGACCGTGCTAAGCAGAGCGGACAGCAAAGAGCTGGAGAAGCAGTGCTCCCAGGTTACAGAGGCCACGGGTAGGGTACGTGAGAGTACAGGGTGCCTATCTGTAGTATATTGGGTACCTGGAGACATGTAGAATTGCCAGATGACTGCATTCTATTCGTGAAAACACAGGAACTCATTTTGGTTTTAAGTGCACAAAGTCTACAGCTCCCAAAATGCATTATGTTGCCAGAATCGAAGGCCAGCAGTGTAGCATAGCGCCACTGCTGTCATCATATAGCGAGTGAGGCTTGAGTTCTTTTTCAACATGAATGAAAGGGAGTGTATATGTTTGGCCACAGTGCAGGGTGAGGAAAAGGGCGGAGAGTGGTGTGGTGCATTTGTGTTGTACAAAGAGGTGGCAGCAGTTGCGATTTATCGAGCGGTGGAAGGAGTCTTAGTGTTGTCAAAAGACTAGCAATTGAGAAGGAGGAGTGGATCATAGTTTGTGTACTTTCATATTGAAAAAGAAAGTGGCATTAACAGGGGAAGGTAGATTCTGGTAGCGAGTGGTGGTATGTAAGAAAGGGATGTATAATCAAGCCCAATGGAGAGGGCTTTACTGGCATGAAATGGCAGACTTACAGTGTCTAAGTAAACATACTACCTAATATAAACTACAGTGTATAGTTTTGGTTTGTTTTTTGGCTTGTTGTTTGTGGCAGTATGGTGTTGATGCTCCCTTTCTTCCATTTGAGGCTGGTGGTCCCCTGGTCTGTGTTGGTGACTGTGGCTGATGTTGCCTGTGAGCAGCACTCCGTGCAGATTGTTTCTTAGCACCTCCTATCTTAATTGTTATTTCTACCCGGCTGACCACACAGAACTACTATATAATCTTGTAATTTCTTTGCTCTGGAGTCTTGCGTGCATTTGTGAGCTCGACCATGGTTTTTCTGTTAGCTGGATTCCTGTCTTTTTTCAGCTTCATGTGACTCTGATGTGAGAAGGGTGGGGAAGAGGGAGGGTGTGAACGTGTCTGTCCTAAGGGGGTTTAAGTGTATTACAGTTTCTGACGTGACCCAACTGTGCTTATTTTGAGTAACTGCGGTGTTGGATGTGTGCATCTGATAGACCGAGGTTACATCTTGTATGTTTGTGAGAGGGCTGCTGGTGTGTTTGCTATGACACTTAGCAGGTGTGTTTGTGACATTGCTGGCTTGAGTGAGCGGGGACACCTCACTCGTGTGATTATGATGAAGGAGAACATGTCCCTGTGTTTGTTTTCCATGTGTGGCTGTTATGAGTCATGTCTGTTTAATGTGTGGCTAGGGTTATTTTATATTTAACAGATCTGTGGTTAGTGGGCTTTTGTGAGTTTGTGTGTGGTTGAGTTGATTTGTGTAATGTGTCTGTGCCCCCTACGCTACGACCCCCTCAACCTGCCTTCCAGCCCCACCACTTTGAAACTTCACCAGCCGCCACTGCTGCTCTGCAGATGCCACAGTTGGAGGCCCTGCAACAAAAGGTTCAGAGTCAGGAAAGGGGAGGAGTAGGGGTGTAATGTTCCATTTGGAGTGAGACAATGGGGGTGACCAGGCGAGTCACCCACCCGTGTCTCTAAGTTGGTTTGCCCCCGCATGACTTAATGCAGGGGTATAAAAATAAAGGCGTGGTCAGGTGACGTCAGTCCCAGCATCATGGTGTGTGAACTGAACCTGGGTCCGCGTCATCCTTGCAGCAGCGCGGTGCCAGGCCTCTACACTGGCGGTGAGGGGGTCGCTCACCCACGCAACTGCTACTGCCGCGGTGCCGCTACACACACTGCTTGCTAATCTCCCGATGGGGTGTGTGTGCCGGAGATAAGTAGCTGGCATGCACTGCGGTGCTGCCTGTGTCCGTGTGGAGCTGGTGCTCATGTAGCAGCGTCTGGGCTCTGCACACAAAGGCAAGTTGTGCAGAGGTGTCAGGGCCCCTCAGAGCCATCCAATGCACAGAGGCAAAGCTTTCTCTATTGGAATAGAACTGTCTCCCCCTCCACATGGCTGAAATTGAAAGTAAAGAGAATTCAAGGTAACCTAAGTTATTCTTTCCTGCGGAGAGACACTGGGCTCCCCCTCTACATGCACAGAACAAAAAATATGGAATTCTAGAGCAAGGCTAGCCCCACACTCCAAACAGAAGCCCTCAAAACCCCAAGAGGAAAGACACACAGTAGCGTCTCGCATAGCCACGCTGTCTCCGACCAGCCACAGTCAGCCAGGCTGCCTCTGAGGGGCGGAACTAGGAGAGACCGCCTACACAACACCACAAGTCAGAGGAACAGCATCACCTAGCGGGGAGAACGGATTCCCTCGGTCAGGTGGCTGCCTAATGACCTCTGTAGCAAGGCAGCACTCATGCCGCACGGTGTTCCCGCCATCAGGATCACGATGGCGACTATCCCTGCCATCGAGCCATTTGTGGTTGATGGCACACCGTCCTCTCTAGCCCTAAAATGGAAGGATTGGACCGACCGTCTGCAGTTCTACTTTGAAGGGGCGGGCATTGCACGACATCGATGCCGAGCACTACTACTCCACTTAGGGGGAAAAGACATACACCGGATCTACAAAACCATGGTAGAAGCCACCCCTAAGACGTACGCCATGCTCCTCAACGCTCTGATCCCACTTTGAACCGATGGCGAACAGGGACTACGAACGGTTCGTCTTCAGGCAAGCCCGGCAGGAAGCGGACGAATCGCTAGACACATTCAATGGATGTCTGAAGGAACTAGCCAGTATGTGCGGATTTCAAGATGAGCAAAAGGAGATCAGGGCCCAGATCATTCAGGGCTGCTACTCTGCGAAACTCCGGGAAAATATACTCCAAGAGTCGGGGAAGCCATTAAGGGACATTCTGTCCATGGGAAGTTCCAAAGAACTGGCAAGGGCTAGAGCATCACACATGGAAGCAGCACTACATCGCCCTATCAAGACTGAACAAGCAATGTAGTGAAAGCCAGACCACGCCTTTCTCCAGCAAAACGCCCGCAAGCGAGGCAGAAGGAGTGCGGCTACTGCGGAGGTGCTCTGCATTGCAGGATGGAATGCCCAGCTAAGGGGAAGAGGTACTCGGCCTGCTGGAAGATAAATCATTTTGCAAAAGTCTGCAGATCCTCCAGAGCAAAGAAGGAGTCAGGGCAGGTGGTAGAGGATGCCCCGGACAGCGAAGACATGGATGACGACACAGGAGACCATCCTGTGCACTATGTGCTAGCAGTAGACCAACAGTCAAAGAAGCGACACCAGCTGCCCAGATGCTGAATCAAGATCCACCACCAGGATGTCAAGACCACCATCGACACCGGAGCTTCAATTGAACTCATGTCGGCAAGTACGTACCAGTCCCTGAATCCAAGCCCCCCTCTGCAAGAGCCCGAATTCGAGTCTTTGCGTATGGGTAGAAGACACCCATTCCCCTCATTGGATGTTTCAAGATGGAGATCACGCACCAAGACCTGAACTCACCCACCATGGTATACGCATCGAAGGAAGGACACGCGATGCTAGTAAGCGGAACCACTGCCGAAACATTCAAGTTAATTTCATTTGCATTCGCAGTACAGGAGGAGGAGATCTTGACAATCCTTGATAAGTTTGGAGTCGCCTTCCAAGGCATTGGGTGCCTTAAAGGAAAAGAGATTTCGCTTCACATAGACTGGTCAGTCCAGCTGGTGGCACTGAGACATCGCCGCATTGCGTTCCACCTCAGACAAAAGGTGGAAGTGGAGCTCGAAGCATTGGAGAGACAAGGCATCAAGGAGAGAGTCACCAGCCCCACCCGTGGGTGTCCCCGATGGTGGTCGCCAGGAAGCCGAAGCAGCCAGGGCAGTTGCGCATCTGCGTGGACATGCGCTTCCCAAATACCACCATCAAATGAGAATGCCACATCCCCCCTATGATCGACGACATTCTGGAGGAGCTCAACGGGGTGGTGTGGTTCTCAAAGATTGATTTGTGCTCAGGATACCACCAGCTACCCCTCCACCCGGACTCACACTATATCACTACGTTTTCGACGCGTGTTGGCCTTCGGCGATACAAGCGCCTCAATCTCAAGATTTCTAGTGCTGCCAAAGTGTTCCAAAACACCATCAGAGAAGTACTAGGCAGTCTCCCGGGGGTCCTCAACATCAGTGACCATATACAGGTGTATGCGAAGTCCCTTGAAGATCACCACCAGCATCTCTGAGCAGTTCTTCAATGCATCCGTGAGTCTGCTCTGACATTACATCAGGAGAAATGTGAGTTCCTACAGAGGTGGATCAACTTCTTTGGCTTCACCTTCTCGGACAAAGGACTTGCCTTAGACCCGGACAAGGTGCGTGACATCCAGGAGGCTCCAGCGCCTTCCAACGTATCCAAGATGCAAAGTTTTCTTGGAATGGTCAACTTCTGTGGCCGATACATCCCGGATTTGATGAATCTCATACACCATCTCCGGGATCTCACGAAATCCACCACCCTGTGGCAGTGGGGGGTGGACCAAGACCGAGCTTTCACCAAGACTAAAGAAAC
Source organism: Calotriton arnoldi (assembly GCA_963921515.1). Taxonomy (NCBI): domain Eukaryota; kingdom Metazoa; phylum Chordata; class Amphibia; order Caudata; family Salamandridae; genus Calotriton; species Calotriton arnoldi. Next base: position 534,134 of record CAWUFW010005809.1, read on the forward strand.
ACTTTCTTCAGAAACCACCCTATCATACTTTGACCCCTTGCTGCCCACGAACATCGCTGTCAATGCCAGCCCATTCGGGCTAGGGGCAGTATTAACGCAGCAACAAACAAATGAAAGCTAGGCCCCATAGCCTACACCACCCATTCCCTGACGGACACAGAGAAGCCATATTCCCAGATTGAATTGGAAGAGACTGCAATCCACTAGGCATGCTGGCATTTTCACATCTATGTATACGGGCATCCATTTACCATCTCCACGGATCATAAGCCACTCCTACCACTATTCCAGGGTTCAGTGTCAAAGCCTTCTCCAAGGATCGAGAAGTGGATCCTCCAACTGCAAGCGTATGACTACAAGCTGGAGTACAAACCAGGAGCATCCAATCCTGCAGGGAATCTGTCGCGACATCTGCGGGCTGCCACAGCAGAGGAAAGGGCAAAAGCTGAAGATACGGAGGAGTACGTACGGCTCGTGACGGAACGATCACGCCCCCTCCCGATGGAGTTAGACACGCTGGTCGAGGCAACCAAGAAAGACGAATGCCTACAGCTCGCAATCTCTGCCCTCAGAGCCAACAACTGGCGCCCTATTATAGCAAGCCTGACATGGCGGATACCGAAGGCCAAGGAGATTCTAGAGTCTCTGATACATGTGCAGGAGGAACTATCCACAGACATCAGTGGATGTCTCTTGAGGGGCCCCAGGTTAGTCGTTCCATCAAGCCTCATGTTGCAGACGGTGCAGTTGGCCACTGCGGACACCAGGGAATCGTGAAGACAAAAAGCAGACTGAGAGCAAAAGTGTGGTTACCTGGAATGGACAAGATGGTCGAGCAAGCTGTTGGCTCCTGTCAGTGGTGTCAAGTATCCAGAAATCCAGAACGGCCACCCCTGTCATTACTGAGGACAACCCAAAGCGACCATGGGAGAATGTCAGCATGGATTTTGGGCACCTCCCTGATGGGAGATATGTATTTGTTGTCATTGATGACTATACAAAATATCCTGAAGTAGAGATCGTCGGAAGCCAAACTGCTGCTGAAGTCATCACCAAAGTCGAGAAGATCATAGCAACCCATGGATTCTTCAAAGTGGTGAAAACCAACAATGGTCCTCCATTTCACAACAAAGAGTTTGCTGACTACCTCCATTCCTGGGACACACATCATCGAAAAGTAACTCCAAGGTGGCCCCAGCCAACGGAGAGGTTGAGCGGATCCCTCGACCCCTCGCAGTCCGGGTTTCGGGCCAACCACAGCACCGAGACCGCCCTTATCGCAGCCACCGACGACATCAGAACCCTAACCAACAACGGGGAAACAGCTGCCCTCATCCTCCTGGACCTCTCCGCGGCGTTCGACACCGTCTGCCACCGCACCCTAGTGAAGCGCCTCAGCAACATCGGAATCCGAGAGAAAGCACTGGAATGGATCATCTCGTTCCTCGCCGGAAGAACCCAGAGAGTCCGCCTCTCCCCGTTCAGATCCGAAGCCACCGAAGTCATCTGCGGCGTTCCACAAGGATCCTCACTCAGCCCGACCCTCTTCAACGTCTACATGAGCCCCCTCGCAGCCATCGCACGCCGACACAACCTCAACATCATCTCCTACGCCGACGACACCCAGCTGATCCTCTCCCTCACCAACGACCCCACCACCGCCAGAGCCAACCTGCACGACGGGATGAGAGACGTCGCCGACTGGATGAGGAACAGCCGCCTTAAACTGAACTCAGACAAGACGGAAGTCCTCATCCTGGGCTCATCACCCTCCGCCTGGGACGACTCCTGGTGGCCCCCGGCCCCTGGGCACCGCACCCAAGCCAACGGACCACGCACGCAACCTGGGCTTCATCCTGGACTCCTCCCTATCGATGACCAGACAAGTCAACGCCGTCTCATCTTCATGCTTCAACACCCTGCGCATGCTCCGCAAGATCTTCAGATGGATCCCCACTGAAACCAGGAAGACCGTCACCCAGGCACTCGTCACCAGCCGACTGGACTATGGGAACACCCTCTACGCCGGAACCACAGCCAAACTTCAAAAGAGACTCCAGCGCATCCAGAACGCCTCCGCACGACTCATCCTGGACATCCCCCGACACAGCCACATCACCGTACACCTGAAAGACCTGCACTGGCTCCCCGTCAGCAAGAGAATCACGTTCAGACTCCTCACCCACGCACACAAGGCCCTCCACGACCTGGGCCCAAAGTACCTCAACGACCGCATGTCCTTCTACACGCCCACACGCCAGCTACGATCAACCAGCCACGCCCTCGCCACCGTACCACGCATCCGCAGAACCACCGCCGGAGGAAGATCCTTCTCCTACCTGGCGGCCAAGACCTGGAACTCCCTCCCCACTCACCTTCGGCGAACCCAGGACCATCTCGCCTTCAGGAAGCAGCTCAAGACCTGGCTGTTCGAGCAGTAACTTACCCCCTCCCCCAGCGCCTTGAGACCCTCCCGGGTGAGTAGCGCGCTCTATAAATGCCATGATTGATTGATTGATTGATTCATGCGGAACCTAAACAAGGTAATTCGAATCGCTCACGCCAAAGAATCGTCGGTGGAAAGGGCCATTTACAGTTTTTTGAGAGAATACCAGCTGACACCTCATGTCATGACAGAGAGAGCCCCAGGACATGCCACCATGGGGTGGGTGGTGCAGGACACCAACCCACATCATCCCAACTGGACCCCGTCACCCATTGATGATGCCCGGGTTCCAAGAAAAAGGACTGTCATGAATGCCCAAACCAGTAAAAGGCAAAAGGCCAAGATGTCAGCCGTCAGCCAAGGGGACTTGGTGCATCTCAAGGACCGACACCCCGGAAGCAAGTTGCGTCTCCCGTTTGAGCACCATCCATGGACAGTTACACACCAGAAAGGAACTATGATCACAGCACGCCAAGGAGAAGAGGAAGTCACCAGAAATGTTTAGTTCTTCAAGAGAGTCCACAATTTGACAATCACTTCAGACTTTCCTGATGGGGCCACTGCCAGGGGCAGCTATGGCTCGTCTCCAGACTCCCCTATGCAGAGCCCCAGCAACACGCCCAGGAGGCCTCCACTAGAGGAGAGCATGCCGGAGTGTTCCGAGGCTACCCCGGTCAACCCAGGTGACCAATCAGAAGAGGACTCCCTGGTGCCAACCCCACACCACCGGCGTGCCTGCTCTGGGTATCACCTGTGAGGCAATCCGGCTCAATCCTCCCATCTGGCAGAGTTCCTGGTGTGATGTAAGCGATGCGAGCAGCAGGAGTCGACGGACTGGTAACTGTATATTGCTCAACGCTGGACATTGTGATTATATGTTACACCATGTGTAATGCGATTATTTCCTAATTTTGAAGTTTTATCCAATGTGTTTTATTGTTAAAGATAAGGAGTGATGTAATGTTCCATTTGGAGTGAGACGACGGGGGTGACCGGGCGAGTCACGCGCCCGCGTCTCTAAGTTGGTTCCCCCCTGCATGACGTAATGCAGGGGTTTAAAAATAACGTCAGTCACTGCCGTGTGTGAACTGAACCTGGCTCTGTGTCATCCTTGCAGCAGCATAGTGCCAGGCCTCTACAGGGACTCATGCTGTTCAACCCATATCCACGGGGTCTGAGGTGGGCATTCCCAGTGGCCTGCAAATCTCTGAGTGGGTAAGGAGATCATCTGACGTGGCATCAGGATTCTGAAATTTGTAGGTTAACTGCAGACCTGTAAATAAACCCCCCTCAGGTTCCCCAGCTGAAATCTCCAGGGGTGGGGAAATATGAGGGATATTCCTGAGGGACTGAGAGACATAATTACTAAGCCCATAATAATTCCTTATTTCTCAGGGGATTCTCAGAGTTTAGGTCAGAATCCCCATTAATTCTGCACCATCGTAGTTAATGGAACTCCCAGTATCCTCCGGAGTAACAGGGGTAGCCCTATTGGGGCAGTTGTAATGCAGCAGGTTGTGTTTTAGCCTGATACAAATCATTTCTATCTATTAGCACGCTGGTCTCCAGGATATCATTTACTCGCTCCCCCGCCATGCACCATGTTGTCATGAATGATGTCATTTCAGATTGTTGCAGTGATGTTATCAATGATGCCACAGAATACATCATAAGTGATGTAATATGTGAGGTAATTAGCAGTGCATGGCAGAGGCACAAGTTATAGTTAGTTTCAATAACTATAACTGGTGAATTTCATTGGTTCTTTTTGTTTAAAACTGTATGTTTTAACCAACATTTTCACCTAACTATAATATCCCTTAAACCTTTGTGTTGTTCAAGGAACGTCTAAGTTTTTTTTTTATTGCTTACATTACCTTTTTTTCAGTAGTTTTCTTGGGTTTTTTAATGTAGGTCATTATAAATATTTAAAAGGCAGGACTCAGTAGGCATACATGCTGGTTTTGTCAAGGGAACAATGTAATGTCTGTCAATTAACATTTAAATAAAGCTTTCCTACTCAAAACAACATTAAGCAAGAGTGAGAGTCTTGCTTTGACAGTCTGCAAGCCACATTATTCAGACATAAGACCAACCAAAAGAAGTCCCTGCATTGCTAAGCTGAAGAGGAAAAGATCCAGCTCTGGAAATGCTTGACAATATCAACAAATATCCCTGGGGTTATGTTCTATAGATTCCATAAAAAATAGGGTTTATTTTTATTAAGTATTCCTGAGGGGTGCTGACTTCCTGCAGCCCCTCAAAACAATATGTTGGTAGTGCATCTGCCCAGATTGGGGCACCACCATCCATTAAAATATATTTAAATTAGCCAACAAAAGGCATTATGGGGCTCCTTCCCAGAGCAGTTAACATTAAATAAGTGGATCCAGCCTCTCATTTTTTATTCTTTCTCAAGTTTTGTTTTTACCATTAGTATTTTTGTGGGTGTCCCGTCCCACCTTGGACTCCCACACCCTTTTGTTTTGTTTGGAGGCAAGGGGGGAGCACTTACCAGCTCCCCAGCCAGCAACCATTGTGGGTTGTTTGGTTTCTGGTGAATGCTGTGGTGCCCCCCAGGGGGCACCCATGTTTTTCATTTTTGTAAGACAGCACAGTGTGGGCACTTCCATGCTGCTGCACAACAGCCTTTTTAAAATTCTGTTTGGAGGCAGCACAGCGAGCCCACTCCCACGCTGCTGCAATATCTTTTTTTTTAAATGTTGTGCCCCTGTCCCACCCAGGATCGGCTTTGTTTTTTTTGTTGTTTTTAAACAAGGTGGCAGCTTCTGAGCCAGCTCCCTACCTACCAGCACTTACCTGCTGGCAAGCGGGGAGCTAGACGCTCTCTGCTCCTTGCTCACTTCATACAGGCAGGGAGATAGATGTGGTGTGCCCCCGCTACCCCGTCATGGGAGTGGAAGCACCCACCGCCAAAGTACGGTGCACAGAGGTGCCCTTCACTCTTGGCATCATGGTCCCAGAGACTGGATCCCACAACATCATACAACATACATCTGGTTCTGTGAAGGAGGGCACCCCCGGGGGCAAGTGGCATTGTGTGGGGGATGTGTGACAGTGTCAACCCATACATTTTGCTACAGGGTCCCAGGGGTGGGGTCCAGACCTCCTATAATCTGCATAGTTCCTGGGGAAATGAGGTCCCTGGCGGCTTCTTGAATTTCAGGGAGGTGCCCATACACATGCCCCTTCCTCAATTATAAAAAAGCATTCACACACTATTCCCCCAGGCCCTGGCTCACCCCGGAGGCCTTTCCTAAAAAGGGTAGGAGGCAACCCTTTTTTTTACAGAACATATGCAGATCCTGTGCAACTTGGCAGTAATTTCTTTTGTCAAAAATTACATTTTTGGCCTACTGGGGGATCCCTCTGGGACCCGCCACCAGGCATAGGGGGCAGGATACCCCTACCGTGAACCCTATATTTTTTCAACCTTTCTGCAGGACAGGGGACTGAGTCCCTGCGTCCTAACATGGCTGCTGCCACATCCTTGTTGTTGTGGTGGTAGGAACTAAGATCATAACTTTTGATCTGTCAGATCTGCAGATTTTCCTCGGTGTGATATATACATACATTTAAAATCTTACTTTCTCAAAAATTACTGAATGGATTTACAACAAATCACAAAACGTCCACTTTCTGGACCACAATCTAGCTTTCTGCAAAATTTGGTGTAAGTCCATTTCGCCATTTTTGCAGTATAACTGTTCAATTTTCCTTTGGAAAATTGCATGATGAAAGCAAAGTTTTTGGACCCCGATTTTTCTCAGTCCCCACTTTACGGATCACCCTGAAACTTATTAGGAGGAAGTAGTAGTGCACCTAGAATACTAATTTAACTTTTGCAATAGGTTAGTATATATATTTAACAATCATAAACTCTTAGAAAATACTTACACTCTGTAGATATTGTCATCACTGAGGTCATCAGTGATGTCATTTGAGATGTCATTAGTGATGTAACTGACCGTGCCATGAGTGATGTAATATGTGAGGTCAAAGCAGTGAATTGCGGGGACTCAGGTAACTATAACTGCAGAATTTCAATGGTTTTGTACGAGGGAAACCTGAGCCTAACTATAGGTTTTTTCAATTCTATTTCCTAACTATAACGTCCCTGTAACCTTTGTTTTTTTAAGTAAATTTCTAAGGTTTTTTAAATTCTATTTCCTAACTATAACATCCCTGTAAGCGTTGTTTTTTTAAGTGAATTTCTATGGTGTTTGAACTAGTAGTCACGTTTGCAAAGTGGTAGAGAAAGGGGTGGGGCCTCTGACCAGCTATCAGAAATCCTGCTGTGTGGGACTTACTGGAGGTAATAGGAGGGGTTCTTGGCCCCCAAAGACCCTCAGTATCCCAGGGGCTTTATCCCCCAATCAGTAGTGCCCCAGGAGGTGCGTTTGCAGAGTGGTGAAGAAAGGGGGTGAGCCCTCCAAAGACCTCTCAGCAATTCCACTGTGTGGGATGTATTTGAGGTAACAGGAGGGATCTTTTGTCCCTAAGGACTCCCAGCAGCGAAAGGGACTTCATCCCCCAACCAGTAGTGCACCAGGAGGTGCGTTTGCAGAGTGGTGGAGAAAGGGGGCATGACCTCTGGAGACCTCTCAGCAATACTTCTTTGTGGGACATACTGGAGGTAACAGGAGGGGTTCCTGGCCCCCCAAGGAACCTCAGCATCCAAGGGGACTTCATCCCCCAACCAGTAGTGTGCCGATGTCCTCTCAGCAATGCCGCTGTGCGGGACTTGCTGGTGGTAACAGGAGGGGCAGTTGGCCTCCAATGACCCTCAGGAGTCAAGGGGACTTCATCCCCCAACTAGAAGTGCACCAGGAGGCACATTTGCAGAGTGGTGGTGAAAGAAGGTGGGGCCTCCAACGACTTGCCAGGGACAGCTTTTTTTAAATTGTTTTTCTGGGGGAGGATGGTCACGCCCTGGGGACCCCATCCCCCAGGGGTTGACCTTATTGGAATGGGGAGGGGCAAATTTTGACCCTCAGCAGCCAAGGGGACTTCACCCCCCAACCAGTAGTGCACCAGGAAGCCCCTTTGAAGAGTAGTTGAGAATGGGGCGGGGCCTCCAACGTGGTCTGAGCTATTCCACTGTGGCTACAATAGGGGTTCTTGGCCCCCAATGACCCTCAGCAGCCAAGGGGACTTCATCCCCCAACCAGTAGTGCAGCAGGAGGCCCCTTTGCAGAGTGGTTGAGAAAGGAGCAGAGCCTCCGACACGGTCTCAATGTTAACTTTGCCCTGGGGAGGTGATGGTCCCCGGGGTTGGAGGGGCCTCGAGGCCCCCCATTACAATCAATTTAGCCCCGGGGAGGAGGCAGTCCCCAGGGCCCCCCTCTGATTTCTTTGTAGTTAGCCCCGGGGGAGGTCGGTGCAGCCCCCCCATAATACAAATATAAGCTCTTGGGAGGTGGTGGTCCCCAGGGCATTAAAATGTCAAAGGAAAGGGGGCCCCATGTGCCCCCTCCATCCATATATATATATAGAGAGATTGAGGAAGGCTGCTTTGGCAGCTGAAACGCGTCTCTCTGTGCTGGGTCGGAGGAGGCTTAATTCAATAAAAAAGCCTTTACCTGAATGGTCCTTGTGTGCGTGCTCTTTTCCTTAAGTGGAGTGGAGGTTTCTTTTTGATATATATATATATATAGATGCACACGCCTTTGGGACCTGGTCCAGCTAGGGGCTATTTCCAAAACAAGTGTGGTAACCCCGGGCATATTTTTTTTTTTTTATGACAAGTTTGCTAATTTGCAGCAATAAAAAGAAAAGTGCTTTTATGCCATGGCGGGGTCCCTGGGGGACCCAAAGACCAAGGCTTGGTGATCAGAGTATTCCTAGTCTGCCCCCTTTTATTTCTTTTCACTTTATTTGTTGGGACTCGGATGAAACCGAGTCTCAAGATGGATGCCAACACTTCCTGGTTGAAGTGTTGGCAGCCAATCAGAACTCTGCATTTCCCTGCACGAGCTCATCTTTTTGGATAGCACTATCTTTATTTTCTTACATTTCTCAATAACTAGTGGACAGATTAACACCAAATAACTGAAAGCATGATATGCTTAACCAAATCTTCCTTTCTGCCAAATTTAGTGTAATTCCCTTCAGTGCTTCGGGCCGCAGGTTTGACTAAAGGTCCTATGGGAATTAACATGGGAAACACACTTTTTTGAGCTACCCTTTTTCTTGGCCCCCACTTCATAGATCACCACTGAACTTTCCATGCTGAACCAGATTCACCAGGGCACTTTTTTGGGAAAATCTTGTGAAGATTTGTCAAACTGCACCAAATATATGTGTAGGTCAAAAACACCTTTACCCATGGAAACATGATCCTAACTATAACTACCAGCTGCTGATGTATACATAAATGTGATATACACATTCATACATGCATACATATATACAGACATATATGCATGGCCTCTGCCATGTACTGGTTATGACCTCACATATTACATCACTATTGACATGTTCTATGACATCATGTATGACATCACTGATGATATCTAGAATGACATCATTGATGACATCTCTGATGACACCATCCAAATGTCTTTTTTACACATTACTCTGTAGACTAGTATGACATCAGAGGCTTGACAGTAAGTACAAAATAGCTCTGAATAATATGAAGCATCATTAATGCCATCATAGATGCAACTCCCTTAGGTGAAGCAAGCATGTGTTATGTGCAACATTGACCTACTATACACTTCACGGGTAGTCCAGTTCAGATTAACAATCATCCACAGATATGTGGGGAACCCCTCATTGCACACGTGTTCAATATGTACACAACTGTTCAGAGAAAGCCAAGGTCCCCAAGATACTCAACGTCTATTCCAAAATAAATGCCCTTCTACAGACAGCTTTTATGTTTATTAAACCGCTCACAGTCACTGAAGCTACATTAAGAAATCAAGTTGATATGAGTAGAAAAGTGGGTACTGTAAACAGTGTTTACTCTATGGAGAGAGTTTACTCTGTACCACACTGTTTGCAGACAGTGAAACTCTCATGGGAAATACACCAAAGAGTATTTGTTGGACTTGGCCCTTTTTGGCCGGTTCACCCCTAAACTTTTTGCCTTGTTTGGTAGTAGTTTTAAGTCTCTGGGCACTTTAGCACTGTGGTCCAGTGTAAAGTGCGTGCGCGCTGAGTGCGTGTGGTGAGATTGTCCTGCCCTCCCATAGGAATGCATGGGGGATATGTGTGTCCATGGTAATTCCTGGTGTGAGTGGAGTGCAGGGGCGAGTTTAGTATGTGCGAACTCGTGAGAATAAATGCTGCGCAATGGTGTGCGCAGATTTATTATAACTGGTGTAGAAATGCCACTTCTAGAAGTTGGCATTTATGTGTGCTCTGTGTCACTGTCTACCTGCCTGATGTGAATTGCATGTCTGGCTTGTGAGTGACAGGGGCTGAGAGGTGTGTGTGGCTCCAGGAGGGGCAGGGTGAGTCAGCGCAGGGCTGAATAGGAGATCTGTTTCTAGATGGGAGGGAGGAGTTGCACCTGGGACCTGAATAGGGCTGTGCCTTCCCTCCACAATGCTGGCTCCACCCCCTGTGGTGCGTCTGATGTCCCTAGCCTGTCCTGTGAAAGGAGAGAGGAGCTGAGCAAAACAAAGTGCTCCAAAGCTCCCCCAAACCAGTTGCATCTGGTTTTCCCTAAACCCTACACCTTTAGACAAAGGAAAAGGGTGTATAAAAGAAGGGGCTGTGACCCCATGTAAATGTTCACTCTTGGTGTGCAGTTCCTGGTTGCTGTTCCTACGGGGCGTGCTGCTGTTGGGGCCCAGGGGGGGTTGCCAGGAGGGCTTGCCTCCCTGGGCCCTGCATTGCCCCCTTGATGCCTTAAGGACTCTCTGTTGGGGTCCCTTCGGCTGTTCTTGGCATCCCCCAGGACCTCGCTGCATCTTTAGCGCCCTGTGGGCGCTTTACTTTTATTTCCCCAGGAGTGCGTGGGCTTTGCAGCACTGGGCTGCGATCATTTCCGAGGGAATCCCGACGTGGGGATTCCCTCACAGTGCGTGGGAAGAGCGGGTGCCCACCCCGCGTTTTGCCTGCTCTTCGCGGGTGCCTACCCCGCGTTGTGATGCCTGTGGTGAGCGGGAGCCCACCCCGCTGATGGATTTTTACATTAAGAGGGAGCCTACCCCTCATTGCCGCCACGAAGAAAAGGAGAACCGAAGTCACCGCCGCGGCCCGTGCGGCCAAACCGGAAGTCAGGCACCTCCTGCCCGTGACATGGGCGGGGCCTAAAATCCAGCCGGAAGAGTAGGAGGCAGCCTGGAGCCTTGCTGGCTCTATACTGAAGTCCCGGTCCCGAGATGGGGGACCGGGTGAAGTGTGGCGCCTAGTGACACGGGGCTCTCATGAATGGAGAGAGCCCCGTAAGCGCCGCAGCCTGTTTCCCGCGGAGGGGGCGCGAGGCACATTGCCGGTGCCTGCCCCCGCCGCGTTCAACGAGAGGAGTCCCGGGTCCCAGGAGGGGGCCCGGGTGAAGAGAGATGCAGCCGGATCCCCAGCGATTCTCTCATGAGCGAGAGAGCCCCGCCTGCTGGCCGCGGTGTCCGGAATGAAGAGGAGCGCCTCCCCAGACCAGTCCGGTGAGTGGGGGCTCCAGGGGGCACAGTGTTGTGCCGATCGCGGCACCACGACGGCAAAAGTACCGAGTCAGAGCGGCCCCGGATGGCAGCGGGCCGCTCCAACGTGAGGGCACGGAGGTGCCCAGGCCCCATAGCCGCATTTCTCCCAGCTGCCCCGTTCGCAGAGGGCAGCTGTACCAGAGGGCCCCAGAGTCTTGGGGCATATCGAGGCGCATTGTCGGCGCCTGGGCGGTCCCGCCAGAGAGCGGGCCGCCCCAACGATGGGGGCATGTGTTGATTGTCATGTGGGGGTCCAGAGGGCACAGAGGTGCCGGGCCCCCTTAATAAGAAGTGCCACAGCTGCACCGCACCAGCGCGGGCAGTTGCAACCCTTGGGCACAATTAATCCAAAGTCCCCGAGGGGGACAGGAGGCACAGAGGTGCCAGGCCTTCCCGTGATTCACAGCGGCCCAGCAAGTAGTGGGCAGCTGCAACGTTTAGGCAACAGGTCTGAGGGGGCATTCTTGCATAAGATAGGAGTGAGGTGCACTCCTCTGCCCCAGCGCAATTACGCGCTTTTGGATATTGCTGCATTGGCGGCTGAACTCTGACTTTGGACATAGGGCATGTGAGCCCTAGAGAAGGCCGTTGGCCAGGAGGGTCAGGGATTATGTGGTGCTAGGAAATGTGATGCATTTACCCTGATTTACGCACCCTGTGTTATACCTCTAGCTGTGTGTTCAGATTGAGGTTGGTTGGCATATTATGGTTTATGCTAGTGATTTTATTATTACCTAATGAGTTTAGGTTGTGAGTTATTCTCTACTGTGATTTACGCCCCTAATGTGAGTTATACTTAGGAGGTTAGGGTCTAATGTGTTTAGACTGATGAGAGGATTGCATCATGTATTTATGCTGGTGAGGTTGGCGCAGAATGTAATTCGCGCCTAATGTGATACCGTGCATAATGTAGTTTCTGTTACAGGCGGATGCTAAGTACAGTAACTACCAGTGAGTACTGGTTGTACGTTTATGAGGTTCTACAGTTATTATAAGTTCTACATGTACTAAGTTCGCTTTGTGCTGGTTCTGACAGTGGTCCAGTTGGCCCTGTCAGGTGTAAATAATCCCTTGTAAATATGACCTAGTGCCAGGTGGCACGATGTATATTATGTGAGTACTATTCTAATGTGTTTTATGATAAAATATTGGTTATTTTTCTAAACTGGTGTGGTGTCCGTTTGTAGTGCTTACACTGTATTACTGTTGGTTATGTGCAAATGCTTTACACACTGCCTCTGAATTAAGCCTGACTGCTCGTGCCAAGCTACCACGAGGGTGAGCAGGGGTTACTTCATGAGTGTAACAACCCTTACCCTGACTAGGAAGAAGGGTCCCTACTTGGACAAAGGTGCAAGCCCTTGCCAACTAGAGATCCAGTTTCTAACATTGGTTGTCAGCGGTGAGGATAGGACTTGCGTTTGCGCAGTACCACAGCGACAACTGGCTGCACTACAAAGCTCTGCATTTTAGATAGTCACATGGAAAGGGATTATTGTTTCTGAGTTAGTTTTAAGAGTCATTTCTTTTTGAAATGTGTTTCTTGTGCACTATGAGTTGAGTGTACTGCCAAGGACAGAAACCAGAGAATCTGGAGGAGTGACTGCCCTTGTGCAGACTGCTATTGGGTTGGCCTAAAGCTGGAGGAGGGACTGCCCTTGAGCCATTGTGCTGGTTCTTGGGTTGGCCTGCAGCTGAGGGAGGGACTGCCCCTGTGCTGTCTGCTAGTTCTTGGGTTGGCCTACAGTGGGGACTTAATTGGTATGGAGTCACTAGCTCGGGAGGGTAGATTATCCCCTAAGTGCAGTGTGAGTTTTCTGGATTCACCAGTAAGGGTGGGATCCAGTGGTGGCAGCGAAGTGTGTGTCCAGTGCATGAAGTCCCCGTCCCGTTCCCAGAGTAAGGTACCTGGTGCTCAGTAAGAGGGGTGCAGGTTGAGATTCAGGGACAGTAAGGAACTGTCTCACCAGTCTGGGGGGGGTGTGTGTGGATGAGTGATGTGCTGCTGGACGCTGGAGTGAGTTCTCTGAAATAAGGAGCTTGCATGGGGGAGTGACCCTAGAGGAATGGTGCAGGTATCTCCCAACCCGTGTGGTGGAGATGGTTCAGAGGAACACAACTAGGAACCGTTATAGTGAGGAGGTTGCAAGGCCTCACATCATGTCCTGCGAGGAAGGTGTGAGACTGGGCCGTATTCCGAGCCTCAATCTCAAGTCTCCGGTACTGGATGGTTCTTAGAAGGAACACCAGGAAAGGAACCTAGTCTGTCCTGTTGGACTGTTCTGTGTGGGGGATCTCCCCGTGGTAGGTGAGCTGGAAGTGGTTCCAATAAGAGTGGCTCGGGTATCTTCCAGTCCTGTGGGGTGGAAGAGGTTCAGTGTAGCCCAGCTAGGTCCCAGTGGAATGGGAGGGGTGTAGGGGCTCACGTCCGGTCTCAGTGGAGACGGAGTGAGTGTGGGACGGTGTGTCCCACGGTGGCCCGAAACCCCGTCTCAGGGCCTGGAGGGTTCCCTAGGGGAGCGCCAGGTCGGGGGCCTAGGCTGTACTTGTAGGCCATTTGAGGAGGATCTTCTAGTCTCTAGAGGACGTGGAGCATCTGTAACCAGAGCTCCAGCAGTCCTGGTGCTAGGCAGCACCGCTCCTAAGTGGAGGGTGCAGAAGTCCTGATTGAGGGTTGAGAGGGGGAGAGGTTCCCCAGTGGGAAAACCAGTGGGTCCAGAGGGGCCATGGGGACACCACTTCTGCCCTGGGTTTGTGCCCGGCAGACTGTCACACGACACATTAGTTATGTGTCACCCTCGGGGGGCATGCGTGCTCCCGGGAAGTCCTGGTTCGCCGGGCATCTGACCAAAGGGTAGCGTCCCTGGGTTGGGGAGCCAGGTTCAGGTGTTTGCCTGACCTGGACGGCAGGGCGACTGTAATCAGTGTCCTGGCCGGTTTGCCTTTTAGGGGGTACCACTCCAGTTGGGAGGGTATCGGACTCTGGGAGGGGGTGCAGAGGGAGGGAGTCCTCGCCTCTGACCCCGGTGCATCCGGTGAATTTGGATCCCAGGTGGTAGACCAGTTGATGGAGAGAGGTCCTGAACTGGTGGGAGAGTTGTGTTCTGGTGGGTGCTTCCCCTGGGAGGGTGCGGAACCCCAGAAGTAGAGGTAGGGTGAGGAGACGCTTCGCCCGTGACCTCTGGTCAGCCTGAGGGTGCGGACCCTAGGTTGAAGGATCAGTGGTAGTTTGGAACTACACTGAGGGAGAGTGGAGAATGGCTGTTGTATGCCAGGGGTTACTGCCCCCACTCTGGATTGGCAAGGACCAGTGGCATCTGGGTGGCCTAGGGCCTGGTCCTGGCCGTGGACAACTAAGGAGTACCGGTGGGGTAGCCTAGTTGGTCCTGAGTTTTTTTTCTCTTAGATGGGTTCCAAGTGGCATAGAACCGGAGGGTGTCCCTGCAGTGCGGGCCCGCGTCCGTGTTCTATCGCCCCAAGCAGGGAAGCCCATCACGGTGGTGATTGGTCTGCCCTGCGTTTTGGCTGGAAGGGGGTTGTGTTGGACTTGGCCCTTTTTGGCCGGTTCACCCCTAAACTTTTTGCCTTGTATGGTAGTAGTTTTAAGTCTCTGGGCACTTTAGCACTGTGGTCCAGTGTAAAGTGCGTGCGCGCTGAGTGCGTGTGGTGAGATTGTCCTGCCCTCCCATAGGAATGCATGGGGGATATGTGTGTCCATGGTAATTCCTGGTGTGAGTGGAGTGCAGGGGCGAGTTTAGTATGTGCGAACTCGTGAGAATAAATGCTGCGCAATGGTGTGCGCAGATTTATTATAACTGGTGTAGAAATGCCACTTCTAGAAGTTGGCATTTATGTGTGCTCTATGTCTACCTGCCTGATGTGAATTGCATGTCTGGCTTGTGAGTGACAGGGGCTGAGAGGTGTGTGTGGCTCCAGGAGGGGCAGGGTGAGTCAGCGCAGGGCTGAATAGGAGATCTGCATCTAGATGGGAGGGAGGAGTTGCACCTGGGACCTGAATAGGGCTGTGCCTTCCCTCCACAATGCTGGCTCCACCCCCTGTGGTGCGTCTGATGTCCCTAGCCTGTCCTGTGAAAGGAGAGAGGAGCTGAGCAAAACAAAGTGCTCCAAAGCTCCCCCAAACCAGTTGCATCTGGTTTTCCCTAAACCCTACACCTTTAGACAAAGGAAAAGGGTGTATAAAAGAAGGGGCTGTGACCCCATGTAAATGTTCACTCTTGGTGTGCAGTTCCTGGTTGCTGTTCCTACGGGCGTGCTGCTGTTGGGGCCCAGGGGGGGTTGCCAGGAGGGCTTGCCTCCCTGGGCCCTGCATTGCCCCCTTGATGCCTTAAGGACTCTCTGTTGGGGTCCCTTCGGCTGTTCTTGGCATCCCCCAGGACCTCGCTGCATCTTTAGCGCCCTGTGGGCGCTTTACTTTTATTTCCCCAGGAGTGCGTGGGCTTTGCAGCACTGGGCTGCGATCATTTCCGAGGGAATCCCGACGTGGGGATTCCCTCACAGTGCGTGGGAAGAGCGGGTGCCCACCCCGCGTTTTGCCTGCTCTTCGCGGGTGCCTACCCCGCGTTGTGATGCCTGTGGTGAGCGGGAGCCCACCCCGCTGATGGATTTTTACATTAAGAGGGAGCCTACCCCTCATTGCCGCCACGAAGAAAAGGAGAACCGAAGTCACCGCCGCGGCCCGTGCGGCCAAACCGGAAGTCAGGCACCTCCTGCCCGTGACATGGGCGGGGCCTAAAATCCAGCCGGAAGAGTAGGAGGCAGCCTGGAGCCTTGCTGGCTCTATACTGAAGTCCCGGTCCCGAGATGGGGGACTGGGTGAAGTGCGGCGCCTAGTGACACGGGTCTCTCATGAATGGAGAGAGCCCCGTAAGCGCCGCAGCCTGTTTCCCGCGGAGGGGGCGCGAGGCACATTGCCGGTGCCTGCCCCCGCCGCGTTCAACGAGAGGAGTCCCGGGTCCCAGGAGGGGGCCCGGGTGAAGAGAGATGCAGCCGGATCCCCAGCGAGGCTCTCATGAGCGAGAGAGCCCCGCCTGCTGGCCGCGGTGTCCGGAATGAAGAGGAGCGCCTCCCCAGACCAGTCCGGTGAGTGGGGGCTCCAGGGGGCACAGTGTTGGTGCCGATCGCGGCACCACGACGGCAAAAGTACCGAGTCAGAGCAGCCCCGGATGGCAGCGGGCCGCTCCAACGTGAGGGCACGGAGGTGCCCAGGCCCCATAGCCGCATTTCTCCCAGCTGCCCCGTTCGCAGAGGGCAGCTGTACCAGAGGGCCCCTGAGTCTTGGGGCATATCGAGGCGCATTGTCGGCGCCTGGGCGGTCCCGCCAGAGAGCGGGCCGCCCCAACGATGGGGGCATGTGTTGATTGTCATGTGGGGGTCCAGAGGGCACAGAGGTGCCGGGCCCCCTTGATAAGAAGTGCCACAGCTGCACCGCACCAGCGCGGGCAGTTGCAACCCTTGGGCACAATTAATCCAAAGTCCCCGAGGGGGACAGGAGGCACAGAGGTGCCAGGCCTTCCCGTGATTCACAGCGGCCCAGCAAGTAGTGGGCAGCTGCAACGTTTAGGCAACAGGTCTGAGGGGGCATTCTTGCATAAGATAGGAGTGAGGTGCACTCCTCTGCCCCAGCGCAATTACGCGCTTTTGGATATTGCTGCATTGGCGGCTGAACTCTGACTTTGGACATAGGGCATGTGAGCCCTAGAGAAGGCCGTTGGCCAGGAGGGTCAGGGATTATGTGGTGCTAGGAAATGTGATGCATTTACCCTGATTTACGCACCCTGTGTTATACCTCTAGCTGTGTGTTCAGATTGAGGTTGGTTGGCATATTATGGTTTATGCTAGTGATTTTATTATTACCTAATGCGTTTAGGTTGTGAGTTATTCTCTACTGTGATTTACGCCCCTAATGTGAGTTATACTTAGGAGGTTAGGGTCTAATGTGTTTAGACTGATGAGAGGATTGCATCATGTATTTATGCTGGTGAGGTTGGCGCAGAATGTAATTCGCGCCTAATGTGATGCTGTGCATAATGTAGTTTCTGTTACAGGCGGATGCTAAGTACAGTAACTACCAGTGAGTACTGGTTGTACGTTTATGAGGTTCTACAGTTATTATAAGTTCTACATGTACTAAGTTCGCTTTGTGCTGGTTCTGACAGTGGTCCAGTTGGCCCTGTCAGGTGTAAATAATCCCTTGTAAATATGACCTAGTGCCAGGTGGCACGATGTATATTATGTGAGTACTATTCTAATGTGTTTTATGATAATACAAAGGCTATTTTTATATATAACCTTGTGTGGAGTTCCTTTTTGTGGTGTGCCTAGTATGTTGTTGCTGTGGGTGTGTTGCGCAAACGCTTTACACATTGCCTCCGGGATAAGCCCGACTGCTCGTGCCAAGCTACCAAGGGGGTTATCTGGGATGTGTAACTCCCTTGCCCTGACTAGAGTGGTGGTCTCTGCCTGGCTTTGGCGCAAGCCTTAGCCAACCAGAGATCCCATTTCTAACAGTATTAAAAAGTCTAATAAGAACACAGTGCACTCTATGCAACAGTTGTCAAAAAATACACTATTCGCTTAAAATAACCAAGGTCTGGAGGTGCTAAAGATCATACTACCTGCAACCTCCCTATTGTGGTGAAACCTTTATAGATAGCCTATTTCTGAAGCAAAAGAAGCACATATACATAGGTTAGTACCTGGTTCACACCGTCTTCTATGTTATGCAGAAATTGTCATGCTAAGACGATTTTGCCTAATACTTTAAGGTCAATTTACAATACTTAGTATCTACTACATAGAATATTTGCCCTGTTGGAAACTTGTTCTGCAGAACCAAAAACCTGTGTGGAACATACTGAACACAAGTCGTCAACTGTTATCTGCACACAGAGTTATTCTTCAGTGTAAAGATGTATAACATGTTCAATACCTCTAGACAACTATGATGCATTAGAAGCACATGTGTTTTGTAAACACTTACACCCATTAGCTGGACACAGGCTGTACACAATTAGGTAGAAAAGTAACATGGTAAATACCTGCCACTATGTAAACTATAAAAAAAAAAGAACACACTCATTAGATGATGTCATCAGTGATGTCATCAATCATGTCATTTGAGATGTAATCAATGATGTCATTTGGATGACATATCATAGAACATGTAGTATCTCACAGAGAAGGGTCTTATTGGATTATTTATAACTACCCAACATACTACTCCACTCAATCTATCTCACATATTGTATGGGGATGGAAAAAAAGAGAAGAGAAACAGAACAAGAAGGAGGAAAAATAGACTAGGAAGCACTATTGTGTTAAGACGGGAACCCTCACTCACCCTAGGGTGCCATGCTTCATCCTAGGATCCCCTCTTCACACTGGGACCGCAAGGTACCCAGTGTGGGCTACAACTCTTCCGTAGTAGAGAGGGGCGGGTTTTTTTTTGTCATCCATGCTACAAGTTCTCTCTATTGTATAGGGGAGGGAGGGGCAGAGTGCAAACAAAAACTAGTGTGTGAGTTAAAACGATCTCTTGGTGGGTGAGGGCAACTTTTATTCTGGTACCCCCAATGGATAGACTTAAAAACAAGCTCAGTGAGATAGGGATATGGATATTACCCTATTCTATATTCTGGTCGACATGTTTGTGCCTTCATAGACCGACAGGTTCATGGCATTCCTCAGGACCAAAACTGTAAGTCACTCTGCTTTAGATAAATATTGAAAAGTGAGAACCATACTTTCACTGGTATGGGGCAGTCTTGTGATACCGACATCTAGTAAAGTCCACAAGATGCATTTGCAACCTATATAATAAGCTCCACCTTCATCAGTCCCTTCATGGCGGGTCGGAGCTGTACGGTCTCGACTGCCACGTCTGTAAAGGGCTATGATGAAGCATGTCACCCTAGGGTGAGTGAGGGTTCTCGTCTTAACACAACAGTGCTTCCTAGTCCATTTTTCCTCTTTCTTGTTCTGTTTCTCTTCTCTTTTTTTCCATCCCCGTACATTATGTGAGATAGATATCATAGAACATGTCATGAGTGATGTAATATGTGAGGTCATAAGTAGTGCATGGTGGGGATGAGCAGGCTATAGTTAGCCCTGCTAACTGATAAATATAACTGGGGATTTTCTGTGTTTTATTTAATTCAAACGTTAATGTTGTCACTGACATATTCACTTAACTTAAATGTTACTTTAACCTTCTGAAAATAGGGCCAATCAAGGAGAATTTAAAAGGAAATCTATTCTGATGTCAGATTGTTATACAGGATTCTTGGTTTTACACAAATTAATGAGTGGCACTGCACAAACACAAGTACTGGATCCCAAAAACGGTCACCAATTTAAGAAATTGGGGCATTAGGTGAGAGGTGTGGAAGCCCCACTCAAAAAACAAACACAGTACTTGGCCGGGTGAACCACAAATTCACTAAGTAAACCTGTGCTTAATCCTATAGTAACTTGGAACAAAAGCAGTCAGGCTTAAAGGTAATGTGTAAGCTATTTATGTAGCGCTCAAACAGTAATAATAGAAAACATAACACATAACACAAAAAATCCCAAACCAATTTAGAAAACTAGAGTGAATTTCAATAAGTAAAATAACACCAAACTGACAAAACTCCAATCAGTAAACTGGAGATATTAGTTTTCGAAGTTTTAGGTGAAAATAGCACCAAAAAATGCCACTGACAGTTATCTGCCCGTGCAGGGCCGGAGGAAAGTCACAAGTTCAGGCCAATTGCAATGGAGTGCGGGTTGGATACAGGGACAGGATAATCCAGCTAAAGAGTTAACGTCTCAAGTCGGCTTGAGGAGTGCAATTTGCATTTGCAGGGGCAGCGAGGAGGATGTTGTTGGTACGAGAAGCAGGTCCGATGTTGTGGACAATTGCTGCTGTAGCGTGAAGAGCCAGTAGTCACTTGAGGTTTGCAATGGCTGTCAATGCAGTCTGTTACCACGAAGTGCAGATCTCGCATCGGTGGTCATGGACAGTTACTTTCTGCGTGAAAAATAAGTCTCGCTGTAGCATCGAGTTGGTGGTTGTCGCAGATGGTCGATTCTCGGGGTGAAGTGGCCACTTTACGGTTGCGAGGAGCTCAAATCTTCTGTATCTTGACCTTTTCTTCCGGAGGAGTAAACTCTGATACTAGACAAGGGTCACCTGTTGGGAGTCAGGACTCACTCCAGCAGAGGCCAGCAGCAAGGCTCAGGCAGGTCCAGTTGGTAACGTCAACTGGGCAGTTGCAGGGAGGCCTCTTAAAAACTTGTTGAGTCCCTGCAGCTCAAACAGGAGATCAGCCAACTGACCCTTCAATTCACTTCTGGAGACCCTGGGTTCAAGGCAAGCAAGTCCAATCTTCCTCCTTTAAACTACAGTGATGAATATTCCACAGGTTCAGGAGTGTTCTGATAAGAGATCCCGAAGGGCCCACTTTTATACCTGTGCCAGCTTTTGTGTGGGAAATTCTCTGGCCCTGGCTCCAAACTGTCTAGGGTGACAAAGGCTAGGACAGGTCTGGTGTCAGGTCCCTTTGTGTGTGCTGCAGCAGGGCTTTTTGAAGTGTTACCAGGGTAGAACACAACTCCTGCACAGCCATCATGTCAAGAAGACCCTCGCCCCTCACACCTAGTCTTCTTTTGTCTTAATGACTAGAAACAATTCACAACCCACAAAGGCTGAGCCATTCACAGTCATGTGACCCAGGGCAGTGGCAGGAAGACCCAGTTGGTTTAGGCAGAAAAGTGCCAACATTTTAAAACTGTCATTTTCAGAATATTGCATTAAAATCTGACTTTAGCATCAGGGTTCCCTCTAATTATGTCCCTCTGAGCGTGGCAACACTGTGCTTGTGGGCACACTTTTCCTGACTATGTGCGGAATCCATAGTAGTGATGGGAGTGATAGTAGTGAGCAAAGTTGGCTTGTATGGCAGAGATAAAAGGCTAAAAAAGGCCAAGCCAAAATTACTATAAATCAACTGTCAGCAAAATAAGAATATTCTCTGCGGCTTCTAAGTGATCCAGCTGTAAAATATATATTCTTATTTTTAGCATAATTTCTTGACTACACTGTGCCCTGGTCAATTATTTCCAGATATGCTGAAGTTCTGTTCATAACTGGGTTATGGTTTTCAGTAGTAGGTTCAGTTCATCCCACTATGGTTAGCTATTTAAGCAGGTATTGAATGTTTAACAAACTTATTAATAGCCATAAATGTGTTAATTGAATGCAAAATTATTTTGGAGACTGCTTTTGTTGCATTCATTCCCAAAAAGATAGAGTGGTGAAACAAACAGGTAGAGGCTGTATATTCGTCATTGAGAAGATACCCAGAGAGTTTACATCATTTTTCATCGACTGGCTTGAATCCTGTCTTGAAAACCAAAGTATCTCTTAGTGAGAAACATAGCTAATACTATGTTGTTCTACCATCCTTTTCTTTATGAAAATAGGCATTTCCACAGGTGTTAGACTGTGCTCTTGAAACTGAATGCAAGTTTTAGAAGAAAATTGGAATATACACAATATATCATACACATCTTATATTACAGTAAGTGTGAACAGGCAGGTTCATTTTCTGCAGAGTGTAATAGTGTATTGTGTTTTTTACAATCCATTTCACTCTTGGAGCAAAAAATGCTGTTGTGTTACGATCAAAGTTGCAGACTTTAGAATTGATGATTCAGGTTTGAGTCTCTGCAACATCAGTGCTTAATTTGTAAAATATTAAGTGCCAGGGCTCTGACTGGGAGGCCACTGCAGCTCGCACCACGCATTGCCCTTGTCATCACTGCCAAAACAACTACTAACTATCTCTCTCGCATGTAAATGCGACAGTTCAGAATATTCCAGGTCCCCAAAGCTAAAGGAATGGCTGGGGAGGCAGGTATTAGCAACCTTATTGTATATTGTATTCCTAAACAACCGTTGTTCTGCTCATCACTAAATTAGATGAGCAGCACCACCATGTGGTAGACTGTTCTAAGTATGGTGTTGACAATTAGGTGCCGGTGCCGAGCACCGGAAACCAATTAAGTGCCGGTGCTGCGCACCGGAAAGCACCGGCTCAAATTAAGCACTATGCAACATCCTGTGATTCTGGGAAAATCACTTTATCTCCCCTTGTGTAAAAATTGAATGTGATCTTGTGTAATGTAATTGGTGCCCATGGTGCTTCGGGGCGAGTTTGCGCCATATAAAACTGCAAAAAAACGGAAAAAAGAATGGTGTAAAAGTAGCATTCTAGTGCATTCTAGTGCATTTATGAAGGGCACAATCACAACAAGTTCCTTGATAACATTTTGAACAGTATCTGTTGAATGTCAATATTATTTTCTTTAGGAGCCAGTGTATTTGCATTAGCATTGGTATTTACCTTGAATCAATAGGTTGTAAAATGCCAAAATACCTAGAAAATACTTCTGCATAACGTGCAGCCTAATTTGCCATTGCTGCATAATTTGGAAACAAAATTCCTTTTAAAAGAGAATCTTTCTTCTTGCAAAATTTTGGCAACTTTGTCACATCATTTGGTCCTCCACTGCTGCATGATCCGATAGGCTGCATTTGTAAAGCAGCAGGATCAGGATCAGGATCTGACTCTTCCATAGAGCACACCACACTGGTGATCCACAAATCACAAGACACACAACTCTGCCTGTGCACCTCAGTCACTCACTGCCACAGCACAATAATGTATCCTGAGCCTCAGGTGTGTGCACTGCTCTACCAGTAAACCTTATCTTTTCACTATACCAACATGGACTGTTCAGTTCCATCACAGAACACAACACACTCTGCCAAGGCACTTGAATCCTTTGATGCAGCAGCCACACCATTTTATTTGACCACTGGTAAACTCACAACTCTGCTGGTGCACCTCATCTCTCCTCAGCTGCTGCAGCACCTCTGCTGTTTCACCACTGGCCAAATACAAAGCTCTGCCAATGCACCTCAGTCCTTCCATGCCAGGGGCTTTACACATGTCTGTACATCCCGTTCAGGAAGAGGTGTGGGTCACAGATCTGGGCTTCTGGTCTTTGGGCAGAGGGGACTCAGCCAACTATCATCTTCAACTAGAAAGTCTCCCTGGGTGTGAGGAAAATGCACGCACTTTGCAAGGTGCGTGTCCTCAGGTTGTTTTTCTGCCATTTAGTAAACTGGAGCTTTGCAAGTGCATGAAAACTGTTCACCAGATGCACTCCCTCCTATTCTGCTAGTAGGAAGTACAAAGATCTATCAATGTACCAGGAAGATGCTACCTTAAGAAGCAGAGATGTTACATGGGAAGTTCCGCATTAGGTCTGAAATAAGTAAGGCACTTAGAAAAGAAGGCGATGGCATGAGGTGTATTTTGGTGCGCTCATCTGTATATGTGCAAAAGCACACATTTCTTCTTCTGGCAATAAAATCTGCATTTTTTTTAGAGTCAACTAAAAAGCACTAAATTATTAATTCAACAAGGTTTGCTTTATTTAATTTAAAATGGGAGTGAGGCCCTCTGACACATTTGAGGTCCTGGGCAGAATCAGTGACGTGTGAGGCAAGCTCCAGCTCTACAGGCTATTTAAGGCCCTGATTTCTTGTGAAATCAGCAGATTATTTCAGAAATGGCCAGTGCAGCTTGGAGGTTGAAACATAATCGTTTAAAAATGTTTATATTTTATTTTTCTCCCACTACTTGCTGTAGTAGGATGTTTGTAATGAGGGCTTAAATCGGTTATTTGCCTTCCTATTATGTTATGTTATTTGAATTTATTGTGCGCACAGCTACCCCTAGGGGTTTCCCGGCGCCAGCCTGGAAGGAAAGAAAAGAGGGGCAAGAAAGTTACAGGTTGAACAGCCAAGTTTTCAGACATCTGCGAAAATTCACATAAACCTTTTCTTTTCGTAAAGAAATGGGAAGAGAGTTCCATGGGGAGGGTCCTAGATGCGAAAAGGATCGACCGCGTATACGCATCAGTCTAAATCTGGGAACAGTGAATCTAAACTGAGTAGCAGAGCGGAGGGGGCGTGAAGGTATATAGGGTTGAACTAAAGACTGCAGATATTGAGGGGCTAAATCAAGGAACAATGTTTACAAGTTTGCAGCAGCTCACAGAATTCACTTTTCTTCTGCACTGGTTCAGCACTTAAGGGAGAAGGAGACGATTAAAGAACACAATCTACTGCCTCTTGACTCAGACATCATTGAGCTTCGTGTGCTCACTCACCATCACTTTTTGTGATAACTGTTTTTAAGTAATCAGTTTGTTCTGGTATTTGCATTCCAGACATTTTCAACACAAACACATACCAATCTTCCAAATAATGATTTAATCTCTCAAAAACATTATCAGGCAATTCTTCTAGCTCTAACTGTCCTAAACCAGCAGGGGACATGCTTTAGAGTCTTTGAAGCAATGGCAATAAATGTAATGGCCAGTTCACACTTGGTGTGATGATTGTTCTCCTTTGTTTCCCTTTTGTGCAGGCTCCCAGAGGGGATATACCATTGAAGAGGATTTTAAATTACAGTTCATTTGAGTGTAAACAGCTTTTTTCTATCTGGTCCCAAACTGAAGTTAGTGCTTATAAAGTGTAATAAGGTAACCCAGTGGTAGTCTATGGGAGAGGTAGCCTTACAGTTGTGAAAAACTTCTTTAGGGGTTTTTCCCTGCTAGAACATGTAAAACCTTAAATCCACATGACCTACCTTTTAAATCCCATACACCTTGCCCTGTGAGCCTATCAGCCGTACCTTAGGAGTGACTCAGACGTATTAAACATGGACAGTTTAGGCCTGGCAAAAGGTTTATTTTGTCAGGTTAAAATGTCAATTTAAAACTGCACTACAGGTTTCCGTGACAGGCTTGAGACATGTTTTACAGCGCTACTGAACTAGGTGGCACAATGTGTGCTGCAGCCCACTTGTCATATTTAATTTACAGGCACTGGGTACATGTAGTACCATCTACTAGGGGTTTATAAGTAAAATAAATGTGCCAATTGGGTGTATGCCAATTTTACTATGTTTGAAGGAGAGAGCGCAAGGACTTTGCCAATGGTTAGCAGGTGGAAAGTTCATAGAGTCCTAATGTCAGAGAGAGAAGGCAGAATGTCTGTGGGAATACCCTGCCAAGGATGTCAGATCTCACATATACACAATAATACCATAGGCAATACCCAACGAACACTATGTTAAGCACAGAGTATATAATTGAAGGGAAAATAAACATTAACCAGAACACTGCTGACATTCCTGAGTGATAACAAAATAATATGTAACTTCTTTCTAACAGCAAAGAAGAAAGAACAGAAAAGACAACAAAGAATATTTATGGTTCCTGGTGATCACAAATTGCTAATTTATGTTTATTTTAGGGATTGATCGTTTTATTCCGCATGATTGAAGATTGTTTTTGTTGCTATGAGATTACATCAAGAGAAATACCTCTGTTTTGTGATAACAAGTATTCAAGTGATATGGATAGTACAATTTAGCCTTTACTCAATCATAAAGCTCTTGTACCATTGTTTTTTCAATATTAATAGGCCAAACGCTTCCCTTTGTAAAATGTAATGGAATGTCATAACGCTCATGAAGATATAATTCATAACAATCATATGTTGCAGAAATGTGACATCCACTTGACTGCTTCAAGCATTGAATTTGCAATTATCTTCATTTAATGGGTTTATATGAACAATCATAAAAGTCAAATTGGAATTCATTGTTCCAAGAGTGACATTTAATTCTTGAGTTACAACAAATTCTACACCCACAATGGCAGGAGTACCAGAGGCAGAACGTGTATGCAAATGTCACGGAAAGGTGGATGCTGACTTCTACATATCACCCTGTTGTTAATAATGGAATCAGAGTTGCACACAGATAATGTTGCCATTGCGCATTGTCACTATAATTAAAACGTTACAGCTATTTCTGAGCAAAAATAATGTTTCAGGTTTACTGAGTCGGAAACAGAATAATGCAACTAGAAAATATGTTTCATTTGTTGCAACTTACCTGCTTAATATAGCACGCTATTTCTTCCCCAGATATTCCCCAGACAATAAGACAGCAGTGGGAATGTGTTTTTACATTTCCCTGGCATGGCTGCAGGGTATGTCATTGCGAGTGAACGCTTCAACACAGCTATTTTCAGATGTGATTTTATGTTCCAGTGATTACAGCGATGTGTACATACAGAGATACATGGTGTGCATATAGGTCATTCATACAGCGTGCAATGTTGCATCGCTCAAATCCGATAGTGTTGTGTCTGGCCCAGGGGTATGCTAGCCCTCATTACACCGACTGCATCATCACAATCACACAGGAATTAAACAGAAGGCTGGCTCGAAGGACAACTTTCAGTAAAACAGGGACAGCCCCAGTATTCCATGCCAAGCCTCACACTTATGAATTAATAAAAACATGTTCTTAACTGTAGGTCAATCTGTGAATCGTGTGCCAGGGTCATTTGCTAGCTCGTTATTGTCTCCAGCTGAGAATAAACTCTGTTTAGCAGCGTGCGGCAGGGCCCCTGGCAAACTAGCACATTAATAGACACATGATGAGGCAGCGGCTCGCGGACAGGATTTATTCTTTTTAGTGACTGGCTTTATTCACCTCTCCAGAACCAACCATAACAGCATATCTTTTCATCCATTTGTTATAATTAGTAGTGCCTATGCAATATATTCCTCTGGGTGAGATACAGAGGAGAAACGGAGGGTAACAGAGCAGTTTCTCACATTTAACAACGCATGGCAGTGAGCAATGTGTCAGAAGAATTGATTTACAACGAAATGTGGTTTTTAGAGCATACCAAATGAATCGATTACCGCTGAGCAGTTTAACACAGAATGGAAATTCATCGGCGTGCCATCTGTGCACATCAGGGCACGGTATAGTAAACATTTGCACTCTATCAGGATTATAAAATAAACGAAATACAGCAAAGGACTGGCGATTTTTCCGTACTCTAAATTTAGCAGGTAAAATCTGGTAAATGATGTGTGGCAAAAACGTCATTAATCCGAGTGCTGACGTTCAGAACAGCATTACCACATATTATTAGCAGTTTTATATAGCGCAAACTCTACCGAAGGTATTGGAGCGCTTTACATGAGCACCAGTTAAATTACACGACAACACATTTATTTTTGTTTTAGACACGGGAGATTAAGTGAGTTGTCCGGAATCACAGGATGTTGAGCCAACATGGAGATTCAAACATGGTTCCTGACTTCTACAGTCAGCAGCTCTTCTGTTACGCCACATCCTCTACCACTTTACCTCCCATACCAAGCTGCAGAACTTGGAATGGATCTGTAATACTGCACTGAGGATTAGGCCTGGGCAGAGTTTGCGTAGAACTCTGCTTAGTGCCAAAAAAACTCAGCTGTGCTCCGAAGAGATTGCAAGCTGCCGAGGGAGGTTAGTCGCTCTGCTTGCACTGATTTTTAGTGCCAGGAGTTTGTCCCGCGCTGTAAATTCAGCACGAATAGCACCACGCACAATGTAAGCGCACACTGCTTCTTTCTGCAGCTCAAGTAGATGTTCTACTCGAGTGGCAGCTTCCTCAACGCGAGTGGCCGGTTTCTCAACACGAGCAGTAGCGACCAGCCGCAACTGGCCGCGGTGAGAAATCTCACCAGGAGGTGATCTTGCATACAATTTTACTCACTTGTGCTCGCCAACTTAACGTTGGTGAGCCATGAGAGAGGAACAACTCTGCTCCACTATGTGGAGTTTTTCAGAACTTTGCACTCTATGTGGAGCGTGGGAAAAACCACGAGCAGAGCGGACCTTTACACTTAGGCCTACAGAGTATAAAGAGACTACTATGGCATCTGTATTTTCCTGAGTGATATTACATTCCAGTGATATCGCAGACCATGTAAGGCAGGCCTTAGTACTAAAAGAATTAGTCAAATGTTTCTAGAAAAAGCATTAGCAAAGTCAATAGGCTCGCCTAAAAGAGAGCTATGGGTAAATAAAAAAAAAAAGTACCATGACGTGCCAGTGCTGACCACAACATAGTGTTTTTTTTTTCTTCTGGTGGTAGGGGGTGGGCAAGACAGACAACGGGCGAGAGAGTGGAAGGTAGGAAACGGACAAAATAGAAAACATGAGAGGGAAGGGGATGGTAATGAAAAAAAAACATTATGACGCTTTTTTTGGTCATGGTGAGGGAGGAGGCAACACAAAAAACGAGTTGGTGCGAGTGGAAGGAATGAAGGTACACAGACAAGGTTGGGTGTGGGAGGGCAAGATGCAAGGGGGTGGGAAGGGAAGATGTGATGGTGGAAGAATAAATAAAATAGAACCTGAAACCCAGCAAGCAGTTGATGAACAGTAGAAGGACACTAGTAAAAGTAATTCAATCAGTACTTCGTTGCAACTCCAACTGTTGAACAGAGTGACATTAGCAAGTGGCAGCCAATAGGAGGCAGCACGTAAGAGTGACAACAAAGCCAAAGAATGGTAAGCAATAGGCATGCTTCAAGCCCTCTGCAGTAAACAATACCCCTTCAGCAACAGCCCATTTCTGTTGGCAGGTGAGACCTAAAAAGTGCCATGATCGTTGACTCAAAAACAATGCTTTATTAATTGAAATATGCTGCGTAAAATCAAATGTGCAAAAAACTCCTTCTGGAATAAGATGATCAACATCATGCAAGGATGTGCAAGTAGTTGAAGTGTCTATTTTACACAATTGTACTAACTGTCTGTGGAGGAGATGGCTTCACCTGATGAATACCTGCTTAGATTATCTGTCAATGTCCCCTCTTTAAGACTGGAGGTAATGTACACTTGAGCACAAAAGCACAGTGTCCTCAGGCTATACTGTGTTAATTTGTACCTGAACGTTGTATCGATCTGGCACCAGTCATTATGCAAGTTATGAATTTAACAGGACTAGCATCACCGTGTTGTTTTTGTTCAGGTAATTTTATTTATATTTGCGGAATTTATAATCTATTACAGCTCTGTTATTTACTAAAGGACGTTATAACTTTTTAGTTACAGAGTGGATCATTGGCAATGTTTTTACGATTAGTATGTTTATTATGCATGCTGTTAATTGGTTGTTAAAATCTTTCACAAAAATGTTTAGCAAGAACTGAGTTCTGTTTGGTCAACTTATTAGATCCAACACCTCATCTCCACAACGCCGTGTATCGCCCAAATGAAATTCGTACTTGTAAAGCGCACTTATACCCCCAAAGAGGTGTCCTGGCGCTGTACGCATACCGCTGTGGAACCCTTCCTGGCTTTTCCCTGTGAAATGTCCACTCCTGGGCACCCCCAGGGTGAAGCCAGGCATCCCAGCGCTGTTGGGGCTGTTGTGGAGATTAAGCAAGCTATTGCCCAGAGTTGCAGAGTGGGACCCATGATTAGAATAGGCACCGAGGCGAGAATTATCAGGTCCGAGGAAATTGAGCCCAAGACCCGCCGAGGCGGGAATTGAACCCTGGTCCCGGGCCAGATCTCTGCATCAGGGTCTGCCGCTCTAACCATTGAGCCACACTTCTCCATCGTTCCAAGGTACTGTTGTTTGGGGGTCCATGTGACTCTGTGCCCATTGCAGCGAACCTTGCGGTCGGTGCCGTACTTTGGTTTATTGCCTTTCGTGACATCGTACTAGCCCCAGGTGAAGCAATTTGTTTGCTACATGTTCTAATTTTGAATTAACTGTTCTAAAGTCGTATTTTACTACATGTATGTTGGATTTTTGTCGTTTTTGGTCTTGTTTGGTGTAGATAAAGATACTTTAATTTTCTAAACTGGTGTGGTGTCCATTTGTGGTGTTTTCACTGTGTTGTTGTGTGTTTTGAGTACAAATACTTTACACATTGCCTTTGTAATAAGCCTGTCTGCTCGTGCCAAGCTACCAATGTGGTGAGCAGGGGTTATCTAAAGTGTATATCCCCTTACCCTGAATAGAAGCAAGGGTCCCTACTTGGACAAAGGTACCCACCTCTGCCAATTAGAGACCACCAGTTCAAACACACACCGTCCCGGGTGAGTAGAGGAGGGCTCCCTCAGTCTTGGCCAGACATTTGAATCTGGCTTTCAGGAGCCCTAAAGCCGACTCCACTGGCCACAGTGTTCTTCCAGGTGCCTCATTGAAGCAGACTTCCCCGGGTATAGTAGAATTCCTCAGCGGGGCCAACAACCATGGACGATTGGGATATGCTGAGTTCCCTAGATGAGAGACAGACAGAAGTGCAACAATGAGTTACCCACATTCAGATTATACTACCTGACATTACCAATGCAAAGTTAGGACAAACCATACTTACCTACAAGGCAGGCCTCTCTGGTAGTAGTTGTGATATCAGCTGGCGTATGGTGCTGTTCCACAGTATGAACGATTCATGTGCAGATCCTGGGAACTAGCACAGACGTTTGAGTTGTAAAAATCCTGTAAGCAGACAACTTGCAAAAATGTAAGTGTTTCCTATTGCGGTACACTTGTTCCCTGGCTTGCGGTGGTACTAATGCAATTTAGATGCCATCAATGGATCCAATCACATGTGAGATGTGTCCAAAAGCATAGAAATCCACCTTCACACTGGCTAAATCCTCACGTCTGGGGACGAGGATGTAGCTGTCCACATGTCTCAACAGTGCTGCTAGCAGCTCTTGGAGTACCTGACTAAACATAGGTTGTGACATTCCAACTGAAAGAGCAATAGTGAATTGAAACGAGCCTGTAGCCAAAAAACTGCAATATAGACATGAGTTTCACAAGTGGTGGGATTGGTGTAAGATAAGCAATGTGAGGTAGGAGGTCAGGCTCCAAATGATGACATAAGTCCAGTATTGCATGACGTATCACGTCTCTCTTCCACGGTCTGAAAGTATGGAAATGCGCAGTACACTGGAGACTGGCATCTGTTCACTTTCCCAGGGTACATATAGGAGGAGAAACAATAAAAATATATATTGGTCACAGTGCCTTGATTAACATATATGAAGAGTAAGGCAAAAGTCATGCGTCTGAAAATAAATGCTTCATGAAGCATTACACATTTCACATCATCATTGTCAAATGTTGAACATCCACCAAGCAACCCCAATGTGGCCTCCACATGTCTGTAACAGAACTGTGCACATCATTAAATCAGAAATTGTAAATTTGCACTTTAGTGAGGTTATCATTACATTGCATGTGAAATGCTGCCAACCGTGGTGTACAGTGCACCACGCACATTTTGCCTATGTGCACAGTAATACACTATACAGATTATGTTTTATACTGGACATGACATGGGAACAGAGTTTTTCAAATGTAAACATGTTTGCCCTCATTTGTAATGTGGAGGATGCCTGACTTCGCTAATAGGACATTTTGAGCATCCGCCGCCTGCAGAAGCCAACTGCGCGGTCGGATGCACGGCACAAACCACCATTGGCAAACGTTGGTGATAGTGATGGTCACGGTCCACTGGCTGTGTGTGCCGACGAAAATGACTGTGTACATGGTGTACATGTATGTCGCAGTTTGAAAAATAACTCACTTGCTTCCTGACACTGCCGCTATCAACACCTCCTCCATTTTAGCTGTTGTTTTCCACCTTTGGGAGCAATCATGGCAGCCATGCAGGTGACAAGGCCTGTCCTTCACTCCAGAGGAGCTAGTATACCCTGTCTGATAAGGCCCTTCTCCCTGTATGGTCAGCTCTATGGCTCACCAGAGGAACAGGTAATTATCTCAAATACATATTTAATTATATTTAACTGTGTCCTTTCTATACCCATAGGCTACAATGTGCCTCTGAGTGTCAGAGTGTAAGCATTATGTTGATTGCATATATTGTATGGTGCTTACATAGAACACACATGTAATGGATTATGGAGCCTTTTACTTTGTGGCGAGAAGAACACCATTGCAATGTGTGATAAGGGTGATTTTTACTTGTGTTGCATGCATATTTGTGTTACATGCATATATCTATGCAGGGCTCACGTTCAGAGTAGCTTATATGATTTCTCAAATCACATCATGGTATGTGTGCATAGTTATGCATAGGCTTTACACCATGAGCCCTGTCTGTATACTGTTACAAGCATTTGAGGATTATGTTAGCCATCTGTACCTTCCCACAGATCACTCAGCCCACATCAGGGTTTGTGAAACAGTTGTCTGGGAGGTAACTAAGCCTCACAGACCCCTTCAGAGTCCCACACAACTGTACGCTCACATATGAGATGGGTAGAAAATTCACTTTTATTTTTTATGGAATTGGTGGAAATGTGATGTTCATGTGGGATCAGTAGGCCCAGCCTACAGAGAGCAAGGCCTGATGATGAGTTGTGGGCAGTCTGGGCCATGGCCCAGCCAGGGCCAGAGTTACTGTGGCAGGAGAACTGATGTACAGAGTAATGTCCCTGTAGACCTGCTTATCCATGGATGTTCCCAGAAAGAGCTATCTGTACCACTAGTAGCCCTGATAGCTGTTACGTGGATGATATAAGGAATGGCGACTGAGTTGACCCCCTGACCTGATACCTCTTTCCATTGACCCACAGTGTCAATGTGTGTCTGTTACTAATGGCAGTCCCCTTACTCACACAGGTCTGTTGACACTTTGCCAATAATGTTGCTTCCACTGTACAGACCTATATTATATTTGCGAAAAAAACAGTGTAGATATTGGGTTACTTCAGAATAGATTTTGAAATGCAAATAATCTGCTTAGTTACAATATTTCCTATAACGCAACACATACAATGGTATTTTGAATGTCATCCCTGTTACAGTGCCACATGTGGCAAAAGATGTGTCCTGTGATGGCAGTACATACCACACAAACTTTTCGGTAAGGTGTCTGGACAGTAATGTTCAGGTGGCTTAATAGTGTGCTGCATGTCATGGTACCTCACATCACATTCCATATAGGATGGCCCTGGCCTACATTATATTAGTGGGCTGCCTCAGTCAGTGTAGGTCATGACCAGGGTTGAGGTTAGTCATCAGATGACCACAAAAGTGTGTATCCATGCTTTAGTTATGCTTAGCATGTGACATGGACACATATATTATGTTGTCTCTTAATAAATGCATGTGCAAGATGTCAACAAAATGTGTATCAACCCTACAGTTATTCTCAAACTTCCTGTTACAATCTGTTCCTACATCTATTGCATCCATACAGGTGAATGCCCATCAGAAGAAGGCCATTTGGAGAGCCATCACCCGGAAGGTGTGGACCCTGGGGGTCTTTAACTGGTGTAGCGTCCACTGCAGAAAGAGGTGGGAGGATGTGCGGCGCCGGATCTTGGAGGTCCAGCTGGGGAAGTCCTCCCAATGTGGAAGGGGGAGGTGTGCCGGACCCTGAACCCCCTCATGGCCCACATTCTGGCGGTGGTCTACCAGGAGCTTGAGGGGCAGTTGAGGGCCCAACAGCAGCTACATTGGGGTGAGTTCTGGCCAGAGTCATAAATATTACTTTGCCAACTTTGAGTGTTACAGACAGACATTTCACCAACCATATTGGTGGAGGCCCATGTGCCATGCACAAGATGAGTCATTGTTAGTGTAGGTCTGGTAGTAGGTGCATGCTGCTGTGCTGTGCCTATTGTCTTTCTGCTTGTATGAGGAGTGATGTTCCCTTACTACTATCTCTCATGTGATGGTGGCCCTATTACATGTGACATGACATAGAGTGCACAGTACAAGCAGTGACTGTACAACAGTTCCTATTGGTAAGTACTGGTTATGCAGTGAAATGAGAGTGCAAACATCATTGGTGTCATCAGCATTAGTGCTTACATAGTGGCCAGTGTGCATTTGCCAGTTGATGGTTCATCTGTGGAAGTGTTTCAAAACATTCATTCACTGACTGGGGACATGCATGAGGGAGTAAAATGTAGAACTGCTGGGATCATATGTGAGTGTCTACACTCATCCTTACAAGGCAAACTGAGTATGGAATACCAAAGGGTAGTGTGATGTGCCTGCCCATTGGGACTTTAGTGATCCCACATCTTCATTTCATAGATAATCAGGGACACCCAAAACCTTCAAAGGTATATTGGCTGTAGATAAACAATCTATGACTGGCATTATCACCTGTACCAAGCAGGATAGGGGATGTTCATATGGCTAGATGGAGTCTTGTGTTGTGTGAATTCTAAGTACCTATCTCCCAAATGTTTGGGTCTCAATGTTTTCAGGGAACTTTATATGCTAAATGTGATACATAGCTAAATTACATGTGTACAGCTTTCATTTGACTTTTCAGGAAGTGGACATATGATGTAATTTGGAGTGCAAAATGTCATCAGTGTGCAATGAGCAATTGCATGTGACATGATGTCTGCCACAACACTAATTGGTGGAGAACTTGACCTTCAGCACATCATGATGTGTTATGAATAATAGGTAAATTTGTTTAACTCTGGGCCTTGTGTGAGCATTGTGTAAATCTCAAACTTGTATCCATCCAATTTGGTAACATCATTTTACAATGGTATACTACAAGTGCTAAAGTATGCACGGTGATCAACTATCCTAGAATGGACATAAGGATGGAGTGTAAACAACTCAATCAATACATTTGGGCCTGTCTGGGGTTATGACGTGAGTGAAACCAACTGTTTGCAGGTTATGTAACATGCATGCATGTGCTCATGCCAAATAGAGTGAATCATGAGGTTGGTGTGATGAGTGCGCTTCATCAATGTTTTCTGTTGATTTTTGATGCTCAGGTGTGGAAATACAGTTGCAATAAACCCATGTTACATGTAATTTCAGAGATATCCAGGACAAGTGAAGGAAAAGGGGCCAACGTCAGTGGGGAAACAGATGGTCACAGTGGTTCCAGACGTGAGACGTCAGACACAGAGAGACCCAGTGACCAGGAGGGTGTGGGATTTGCATTGGAGGACAGCAGCTAAAGCTCTTCATCTTCTGAGTCATCCTCCAGTGGACACTCCCATAGGATCATTACAACCTTCATCCTTGTCCGCCACCCCCAGTTCCATCGCCACCCTCCCTGCTGTCCCCCAACAAGTTGGCCGTTCCCACTCACCTAAGAGGGGAGCAATCTCCTTCGGGGAGCAATCTCCTTCGATTCAGGCACCTCAGCTCCTGCCCCTGCTAGCCCCTATCCTGACTGAGGAGCCTATTGACCTCCTGCAGCATCTCTGTGGGTCAGAATGCAGTCCTGAATGCCATCCAGGGGCAAGGCAACCAGCTGGCTCAGATGGTGGCCTACCTGGAAGGCATACGCACTGCAATGTCTGGCCCACAGAGATCTTTTCAGGCTCTAGCCTCCTCCCTCAATGCTGCCATCCACCCATCCCAACCTTCCACCCCATCTTCTGCTCTTCCCCATCCAAATTCCCTTTTCCCATTCCTATCGCAATCACACGCACACCTAAGCAAGCACACCGTTTATCAGACACAAGCACCACACACAAACACAAACAAAAAACATCCCAAAAACTCAAACATGCACACACATAGCAGACACTCACCCCTCACAACCCCCACCACTCCCAGCATACCACCAGAAACCACAGTAACACACACAGACCCCTCCACAGCTGCACTCCATACCTGCAGACAACACAGCAACACACACAGAGCCCTCCACAGCCACAATCATAACTGCAGACAACACAGAAACACACACAGACCCCCCCACAGCCACAACCACACCCGCAGACAACACAGCAACACACACAGACCCCTCTACAACACCCAGCACGTCCACAGCACACACAGGCACAAAACACAAATACTCACAGTCACCCACACAACAGACACCAACACAACACATAGTGCACACAGCAGACACACCTCACTCTTCCACTCCCACTTGATGCACCAGCAGGACGTCGATGAGCAGGCTGCAGAATTGTCACGATGGCTTGGTACCATTGGCTAGCGCTGATGAAGATCTTTGGTGGTCATAGCGATGGGCCCTCAGTCCCGTGGTTTTCAGATACGCTAAGGTCTCTGAGGCAATGTTGTTGGAGACTGGAGTGCAAATGGTGCGGAAAGAAGAACCTCAGGATAAGGTTTTATATAGAGCTGCTATTAAGGAGTATAAGTGAAACATTTTTTAGGAGAAATCTAAATACTGTTTAGAGAGAATTATGAATGCTCCAAATTCTAAGCGGCTTTTTTAAAATTGTCAAGTTGTTGTCTGCCCTGTCAAATCCAAGTAACACAGATATTACTCAATCTGTCTGTGACAATTTGGCAACTTTTTAAAAATTAAACGTCCTGAATATTTATTGGGACTTTTTGATTTCTACGGACATGTCAGATATTTATATATAAACTCAGAAGAACGATATCTTCTAGATCCACCAATGAATGGCATTGGGACAGAGAATTCTGCTCCCTAGCCTTCTTTCCACTGATTTTGGCGGGGAAAGTTAGGAAGCTTCTTTTGAACACTAAGTCAGGCTCTCCAGTTGATCCTTGCCCACCTGAAATTTTTCATCTGGTCTCAGATTTTGTAGCTGAGCAACTCTCTGCTATGTTTAATTTAGTGATGGATTCGGGCCATTTTCCAGAGTTATAGAAAGCAACAGTAAGGTCACTTTTCAAGAAGATTAATTTAGACCCATTTGATCTGAAAAACTATCACCCTATATCCTTGCTGTTAGACCTAATAGCCTCAGTGTTGTCTTCCCCCCAAATTGTTGCCTACCTCCTCCACTCTTCTGACTTCATTTTTGCTGGATTTAGGACTTTGTGCACTTTACCACTGCTAAATAGTGCTAACATGCTGGTGCTCTCTCCTCTAAACATGGTAATTTTGGCTCACCCCAAATGGGCATATTTAATTTACTTGTAAGTCCCTAGTAAAGTGGTACTCTAAGTGCCATGGGCCTGTAAATTAAATGCTACTAGTGGGCCTGCAGTACTTATGTTGCCACCCACTTAGGTAGCCCTCTAAGCATGGCTCAGCCCTGCCATTGCAGGTCCTGTGTGTGCAGTTTACACTGCTGTTTCGACCTGGCAAGATAAACCTCTTGCCAGGCAAAAACCTTCCCTTTTTATACATACAAGTCACCCCTAAGGTTTGCCCTGGACAACCTAGAGGGCAGGCTGCCATGTATTTAAAAGGCAGGATATGTACTTTTAAGGTTTACATGTCCTTGTAATGAAAAACTCTCAAATTCGTTTTTCACTACTGCACGCCCATAGGATAACATTGGGATTACCTTATTCCATTTTTTAAGTGTTATTCCCAGTTGTGAAGAGATAGACTTTTCAAGTTTGGTGTCACTGGAGTCACAATTTAAAGTCACAACTGATGGTGAAGTCGGATTTTAAATTGCGGTTCTGAAAATCCCACTTTTAGAAAGCTGGCATTTCATTACTTTAGCCAGTTGGTGCCCGGTGCCTGTCTCTGATACACGCTTGGAGAGGGTGACAGCTGGGCTTTGTGTATTCTACTTAGACAGTCACACACAATGGGAGCATAGGTGTGACTTGATGGGCTATCCTGACAGGATGGGCGGAAGGAGCTGGACCCAACCTCACTTACACCTGAATGGGCTGTGCCCTGTCCCCACACAAAGGGCTGCATACCCCCTGCAGTGAGTATGGAGCCAGAGCAGAAAGGGAGGACCTCTTTGCACTTCAAAGACCTGTCTTTTAAGTTTCTCCCACTTCAAAGGCACAACTGGGTATAGGTACTGGAGTAACTGGACCTCTGACACCACAAGTCCACCTCAGTCAAATATAACTCTCTGGACCTGTGAAGACTCTGCTAGGAAGAAGGACTGTTTTGCAGCTGAGGGACTGCCACTCTGCTGGACTGCTGCCTTGTTGGACTCCTGCCTTGCTGTGCTGCCCTGCTGCCTGCTTTCCCCTGCCTGGGTGAGAAGAACTGGACCTGCATCACTTGAACCCAGAGTGACTCCAGGGGTTATCTGGCTGGGCTCCTGATATGACGTCTCTGGGACATAAAAGAATTTCACTCACCCTGCTTTTGCATCTGCACTCTGCCATCTGTGAGTCTGCCCTGCCAAGTGGTGCCACCCCAGTCCTGCACCCTTGGAAGTGGACCTAAGGTACATGCTACAGCAAAACGCACGCATCCTCTGAAGAACGAGCACAGCGCCCTCGTTGCGTGGATGAAACCGGTGAATCGCTCCTAGGGCATTGATCAGAATCGGCACATCGCTCCTGCAGTGTGACCAGAAGTGGCACATCCCCTCAGCTGCGTGGACAGCCTCGAGGCACCGCATTTGGAACCACCACTGCGTGACTCTCTGTTTACGGCATCCTCGATGACGAATTTCCACATCGCAGCTCTTTGCTCATCGGAGACGATGCATCGCTGCTGCTAGACGGATCGGGACCAACGCAATGCTACCACTGCGTGGACTGACACCGACGCATCACTTCGGCTGCACCCCAGATCTTCAATATCAATGCAGACAAGATCAAGGTACTTTTGTGTTCAGCAGGCCTCATTGGGTCCCTCTATCCGGCCTGTGCTCCAATGCAGGCGGCCTGAACTTTTGACTTTGTCCTGGCCTGGTGCAACCAGATATCCCAAGTAAGCACTTATTGCTTTTAAGCACTACTTTACAGTTTATTCTTTAAAAAATCATATCTCAAGTTCTACTTATTGGATTTTTGTCATTTTGGTCTTGTTTTATTTATTAAATTAGGTTCTATTTTTCTAACCAGGTGAAGAATCTTTTTGTGTGGTGTTTTCACTGTTTTACAGTTTGAAGTGTTACACAAATACTTTGCACATTCCCTTTAAGTTAAACCTGATTGCTCTGTGCCAAGCTACCAGATGGTGAACACAGGTTATTTTAGCATTGCCAGCTTCTTACCCTAACTAGGATTGTGGTTGCAGCTTGACTAGGGCTAATACCTCAGTCAAACTACAACCCAATTTCTAGCACCTGCTACCTATTCCATCTAAAGTGCTGGAAAAGTATCTTAATCAACAACTGATGACTTTCATTGAAGCACAGGATTTGTTGGACCCCACACAGTAGGGCTTTCGAAGCAAGCACTGCATGGAATCCACACTGGTTGTGGCAGTAGATGATATCAGACTACTAGTAAAGGCTGGAGAGGCCGCCATCCTGGTCATGTTGGATCTATCTGTTGCTCTCAATACGGTGTCTCCAGCACTGCTGACATCCTTCCTATCTAAGTGCAGGATGAAGTGTAAGGCCTTGAGTCTTTTAAAATTCTTTCTGTCAGAAGACTCACAGACAGTCATCTGTGGACAGTTTGTCTCAAAGTCATTTTCCTTGCCATATGGGGTTTCACAGGGTCTTCTCTAAGCTCCACATTGCTTAATCACTCTGTATCTTCTCTTGCCAAGCTAATCAAGCCATTTGGCCGTCGAGTGCCACTCAAATCATAGTTATCATCATGAAAGATGTGCAAATGGTAGCCAGGAACTTTTACTCCTGTATAAGGGTGTACTTGGATGAAGGACAATTGCTTAAAGCTAAATGCGGATAAGAAAGAGGTTCTTATGTTTGGCTGTAAAACTTCTGTATGGAATAGCAACTGGTTGCCAGAGGCATTGGGGTCTTCCCCTGTACCTGTCAATTCTGCGAAAAATCTTAGGGTGATCTTTAACAATCATCCCTCTTTTGACCGACAGGTCAATCGTACAGTCTCGTCCTGTGTTAACATTATTAGGTCTTTGAGGAAAATGCTTTCTTACATTACGATTTTGGATCGTAAAGTAGTAGTTGTGGCCTTGATTTCATCATGGCTTGACAAGGGCAACCCTCTCGATATTAACATCACGAAAACACCTTTGATTAAGCTTCAAATGATCTAAAATGCCTTAGCCTTGATGTCTCTAAACACCAATCAGTATCAGTAGAGCTTGCGAAGCTGCACTAACTTCCAGTGAGAAAAATAATTATTTTCAAGTCTTTGTGCATTGCACACAAGGCTCTTAACAATCAAGGACCGAGGTTCACCAGATTCAAGTTTCACTGGTAGGTTCCTACCTGTAAACTTCGTTCAGCGAGCCGTAAGCTGGTGGTAATCCCCAGGTTTCGTTTGGCCAGATGGGGTGGCAGATTCATTGCTATCACCACAGCTAAATTGTGGAACTCTCTGCCCCTTCAGTTGGCAGAGACTGAAAGCCATTTGACGTTTGGGAAACAGTTTTTTACCCTAGAGTTGCTTTAGGACCCTCCAAGGAACGTAGCTTTCCTTTCAGCTAACTTAGGTTAAGTAGGCTTTTTAAGTGCCTTGATGCCTGATCAGGTAGATGTTAACTGTTAGACCTGGCATCATTGGCGCGGGTCTCCCTTCCTCTTTTCGCTTCCTATCTTTTATGTTGGCTGGATTTAGATGGTCTGGGCGCTGTGCCACTGCCAATCAGTGCCACAGCGCGAATGCTCCCTGTGTAAAGATAACTGTATGAATTGGGATAACCATAATTGGCTCGTTTGGTTTACCTGTCAGTCCCTAGTATAAGTGCACTGTGTGGGCCCAGGGCTGGTAGACCAAATCCTGCTGGTGGGCCTGCAGCACTGATTTGCGCTACCCACCGAAGCAGCTTTTAAAGTATGTCTGTGTAGCATGTTCTAATAGCGAGTTACTCTCCATTTCACTGCTTACTATTGTGAGGCTATCCGTTCTCATAGGCCAGAATGGGCAGGCTGAGTATTACATCCCATATTCCTACCTGCCCCCAGGAACCCGATAGGAACTTCGAGTTTGATACGTTTAAGCTCAGGACATTGAGATACATCTTTTAGTAAGGATCATTTGCGTAGTCCGTGTTCGAAAATGCCGCTGCTAGAAACGAGGTATTTTCTGGCCTAAGCTTTCCTGTAGGCTTTGCTAGCATGTGTATTGGCCGTCTGGTTTTGGAGCAGCAGGGCCAGCTGGGTCAGACCTGGCTGGAGAGAGAGATCGGCATTTAGAGTATGGGGAGGGGTGACTCTTTGATCTGAGCAGGGCCGTGCCTGGCAAGGTGAATGATGGCTCCACCTCCCACTGGGCGTCTGATAGCAGACCCCCAGATTCTCAAAGGGCAGGATGTCGCCTCGTAAACCAAGTGCTCCCGACCCCACCGAACTGGTTCTGGCTGGATGCAGTGATTTGTGACTGCAGAGAACAAAGACTTTTTAGGTATAAAACGCTGCGCTGAAACCTTGTTCAGGTGTGTTCCTTCTGGATGTCAAGAAGAAACTCTGTCCGAGTGAACAGAGGAAAGGACTTTGAAACTTTCACCAAGCTTGCTGAAGAAACTACCTGAGGGCCTGAATTGAGAGCGCCTCCTGCTGAAGTGTCAGGGACATAAGACTTCACCCCGTCAGCCTGTCTGAATTCCTGTGCTAGGGATTCTACTTGCAGGTGAGGCCTCCGTCGAGTAATCCGGAATCTCTAGTTCTACTGTGAGGAACGAGGACTGGTAACCCTTGTTAACTCTGTGTGGGGGCCGCCGCAGCTAAGAGAGAGCTGCCGCCGTTGAGCGCCCGTCTTAATTGAAACCTTTGCTGAATCTATGTGGGCCGCCGCAGTTAAGAGAGAGCTGTAGCCGCTCAGTGCCCGCCTTTGTGCCAGCCTGGTCGAGATCATCCTTTGTCCTGTGGGCCGCCGCAGCTAAGAGAGAGCTGCTGCCGCTGAGTGCCCGCACCTTTGCCAACTTTGCATCATCGTGATTTGTCCTGTGAGCCGCAGCTGCTAAGAGAGAGCTGCTGCCGCGGAGTGCTCGCACCTTTGCCAAACTTTGCATCATCGTGACTTGTCCTGTGAGCCGCTGCAGCTAAGAGAGAGCTGCTGCCGCGGAGTGCTCACACCTTTGCCAACTTTGCATCATCGGGATTTGTCCTGTGGGCCGCTGCAGCCAAGAGAGAGCTGCTGCCGCTGAGTGCTCGCACCTTTGCCGACTTTGCATCATCGTGATTTGTCCCGTGGGCCGCAGCAGCTAAGAGAGAGCTGCTGCCGCTGTGAGCCCACCACGGAGCTGCACGACGAGAGTCATCGCCACCACCAGCCCGGGCTCCCGCAGCCGCGTGCTGCTGCCGCTGGGAGCCCGCCTGTCCCCGAATGCCCGAATCATTGTGAGTGCACGTTGCGGACCACTGCAGACAAGAGTTGTGGTCGCTGGGAATCCGCCTGTCACCGTCTCCGCTTCTTCGAGAAGCTACGTGCTGTGTCCCCGTCCAACGGCAGGTATCTGGTGCGCAACGGGACACGTAGACCCAGGCCTTGAACTCAGTCAGTGCCACGTTCTGGTGAATACGTTATTGCCTTTTTAAGTCCCTACTGATTTACGTGCATTGTGACTGGTTAAAACGCTTTTGAGAGTCTCTTGCTAAACCTTAGATAAAGATACTATTTTTCTATACCTACTTGAGTTGTGTCCTTTTGTGGTGTCGTTACTGCCTTATTGTGCATGGTCATAAATGCTTCACACACTGCCTCTGAGATCGGCCTAACTGCTCGTGCTACGTTACCACAGGGTTGAGCAGGGGTTATCAAAGGGGGTAGCCCACTTGCCCTGACTTAGGAAGAAGGGTCCCTATTTGGACAGTGGCGCCAGCCATTGCCAACTAGAGACCCCCATTTCTAACATTAACACTTTATAAATTGTTTTTAATTTAATTCCTCTGAAAACTGTATGTTAGGTTATCGTGTCCCAGGCCTCCCTTTTAAACTGATGACTGTGTTCATAAAGATGAATGTCCCCATACAGCTTCAGTGCCTTCTGTGCCCTTTAGAGCTGTGTCTTGAGAGCTCAGTGTCTCAGTGT
This sequence comes from Calotriton arnoldi, assembly GCA_963921515.1. Lineage (NCBI taxonomy): Eukaryota > Metazoa > Chordata > Amphibia > Caudata > Salamandridae > Calotriton > Calotriton arnoldi. The sequence goes on from CAWUFW010005809.1 coordinate 577,020, forward strand.
AACTACCTGCACCTTGAAAGTCTTGTCTTCAGTGGTCGATGCTACTATCCTGTCTTCTGGGCTATGCCCAGAAATAGGTCCTGTGATCACTGTCCTATAGGACTCAAGGTGCATCCTGATGGCAAGGCCAAAAAAAGCCAAAGCTAGTCTGGGATTGCTTGTGTTTTTGCTCAGAGGGGACCTAGCCTGGCAGTTCTGACTAGGCAGTTCCTCTTTCGAGCATGATCAAGGCCAATTTGCATACAGCTGGTTCCTGTCTGAAATGCCATGGTGGTAAAAAAACGACTGAGTTATTAGATTGCAGTCCAAAGGAATTTCTATTGGCTGAGATCCACCCTTCACGTTTTTCCCTTTTTTTTCTCAATTCTCTCTGGGACCTGTGTCCTGAGTGTTTGATGCCCTGTTTTCTCCGCTGAACCCAAGAACTGTGTTAACAATTGATGAATGAGTGTAAGTGCCACTGTTAACTCTTTGACCCCATAAGTGATTGATGACCCAATGTCTGGTGAGCCAAGAGACTCTCAGTAATTAATAGCCCAAGCACCCCAGTCAAATATAACTCACTGAGTAACTGGTGACTATAAGTGACCCTTATAGTAGTAACTGTCCATACACACGTGGCACCTGAGTCCAGTTGAGCCTAAGCATAGGCTTATATCTACTACCAAATTCTCCACTACTGACACTTTTCTCTTTATCCTGTGCATCTTTCTCCCCCGAACCAATGACCTCCATGGCCACTCTGGATACGCCTCACTTTATAACGCTAAACACGTATGAACATAAAGCTTCTCTCACAGCCAATATACAAACATCTCAACCAGAGAACTTCATTATGTCCCAGAGAGTGACCATCAAACAAGCTGCTGAAAATGTTAGCCACTAGGTCCCCTACACTATTCTCTCAATGTCATGTTAATGTATTAATTAGACTACATTGTTTTCTTGCCATTCAGACTCAGATGCACCATCCTTCCACAATATTACAGAAACTGGAATCAAATCTTGAAATACTGTCAAACTGACTGCCCTCCAAATAAACTATGATACCCAACTCATCCTTCGTAATCACTCATAACCATTACAATTGCTCCAGTCTATTCTGCCACATCACTCAATTTAGTTTCCCTTTACAATTTTTGCAACCTTCAAAGCACATATTATGCAGTCTGTCACATTTCAGGGGACATTGGATTATTATGGCATAGCCTTGTGGTCATTAAGTATTCTCTTTCTCCAGCTGCTCCCCTCAAATTCTTGGAGTCCTCAGTCACAAAGTGAAAAGCAACCAACACATTGGGCTCTAATAATTCTATTAGTAGTTGCTTATTAGTATTCACTTTGCTGCCCCCAACCACCGGCTTCTCAACCTAAGATCATATATGTGATGGGAGCAACCACTTCCTCCATTTAACCCAATACCCCATCTCTAGAAAGATAAACACATTCTCTGACTTCATACCTTAGCCAAGTCCAAACCAAACTAAGCCCACTCCTCAATAGTACTTCATGACTTTATTTTCAACACTCACGAGTCAGCGTTGGACTTTCACTACCCCACACACACTTATTCAAAGAGCCTCCACCCTTAATACTGGGCCACTCCTTTATTTATTATATGCTCTACCACCATACATACACATATAGTTTGTGCGCTGCCTACCTTAACTTTCTAACCACCCCCACAATGGTCATCACAATAGCCAGACTCTAATCCTTTAGCCTCCCTACATTGCTCATGTGAGATATTAGGTTATTAGTTGTGGGGGTGGAAGCCCTACTCAAATATTAAACCAAACTCTTTGTCAGGGTGAACCACAAGAGTCACTACTAAAACCATTGCTTAACCCTCTGGTAGGTTGGCACAGTCAGTCAGGCTTAATTTAGAGGCAATGTGTAAAGTTTTATGCGGCACTCAAACAGTAATAAAGTGAATAAACAACACAGGAAAACTCCCAAACCAATTTAGAAATATGATACCAAAAATGACAGAAATCCAATCAGTAGAACCAAATATATGAGTTTTTAAAGTGTTTAGGTGAAAATAGTGCCAAAAAGCACAAAGCGCCACGCACGGTTATTTGGTCACGCTGAACTGGGGGAACCACAAGTTCAGGTCGACTAGAATGGAGTGTAGGTTAGATACAAGGGCCAGGCTCATCCTGCTGAAGAGGTACCTTCTCAAGTCCGCTTGGTGAACTGCTGCTCAAGTTGGCGGTGGACTGCAAGTAGGTCGTTGTTGGCACAAAGAGCAGGTCGGGTGACCTGGATAGTCGCTTCTGTATCGCGAAGATTCAGTCATCACTGGAGCTTGGTGTTGGCAGTCGCCATGGGCTGTCGCTGTCGGCACGATGAGCAGGTCTCATTTGAGCTTCTCATTGGTGGTCGTCCCAGTCAGTCACTTTGCGGTGAGGAGCTGCACAGAACATCTGTAGCTTCAACTTTTCTTCAGGAGGAGTACACTCTGATGTCAGCCAAGGGAACAGGACCTCATGGGCACCTCTTGGGGATCACAACTCGCTCCAGCCGAGAACACCAGCAGGGCTCAGGCAGGTTGAGGATAGTACGATTGGTGCTGGTCAGCTGGGTGGTTGCAGGAGGCCCCTTGAAGCTTGTTGTGTGCCTGTTGCTCAAACAGGGGGTCAGCCAATTGACCCTTGAAGTCCCTTCTGGGAGGTTTGGGTTCAAGGCAAAGAGGTTCAATCTTCATTTATGTCATACAGCAGGAGAGTCCTTCTGTAAATTTCACAGGTCCAGGAGTGTTCTTATGAGAGGTTCTGAAGGTGCCACTTTTATACCTGATGATAGTCTTCCCCTTCCCCTAGGTTTGGCTCCAAAGTTTCTAGGGCAACAAAGGCAGTAGTAGGCCTGGGGTCAGGTTCCCCTTTAAGTGTATCAGGGCATGGGACAACTCCTCTCCAGCTATCCTCTCAGTAAGACCCTCTCTCCTCACCCCCTAGCCACTTTGTCTCAATGTGGGAAAGCAATGCACAGCAATGCACAACCCACAACAAGAGAGCCATTCACAGTCACGTGACCTAGGGCACTGGCAGAAAGACATAGTTGGTTTAAGGCAGAAAAATGCCAACTTTCTAAAAGTAAACAAAACACGGGGACCCAGTAAGATCCCTTGTCAAGCAGCACAGCCATGCCCGTTGCTCCAATGAATCCAATAAATCAAGTTTGTCGCTATGTGTGCTTCAATTTCTGTACTCTTTAACCAATTCCTTTTCTTCTTGTTTCATTTCAATCAATTTATTTTATCCATTCCCATAATCATACTTTCTAAAAGTGGCATTTTCGAAGCAGTAACCTAAAATCCAGCTTTACCATTAAAACGGATTTTAAATTGCAATTAATTTGAGTGTAACCCGCATTTCTCTATCTGCTCCCAAACTGAGAAGTTAACACATATTAAGGGTAATAAGGTAACCCAGTGTTAGTCTATGAGAGAGATATGTTTATAGGAGAGAAAAGCAACATTACGAGTTTTTCACAGTTAGAAAATGTAAATGTTAAACCAACATGTTCTATATACCATGCACTCTGCCCTGTAAGCCTTTAGGGTCTACCTAAGGGGCGACTTATAAGTATTAAAGAAGAAAATTTTGGCCTGGCAAAAACGTTATTTTGCCAGGCCAAAATGGCAGTTTAAAACCAAATTACAGGCTGCAGTGGCAGGCCTGAGACATGTTTTACAGATCTACTTTGGTAGGTAGCACACTGTGTGCTGCAGCCCAATTGTAGCATTTAACTTACAGGCCCTGGGTACAGGTAGTATCATTTATGAGGGACTTAAAGGTAAATTAAATGTGCCAATTATGTGTATGCCAATTCCACCATGACTAAAGGAGAGAGCAACACACTTAACCACTGGATACCAGTAGTCCTTATGCCAACAAATACGAACTCTGCAAAAAACAGGGAGTAAAGGCAAGAGGTCTGGGGTAATAGCACACCAAGGATACCAGGTCTAACATCAAATCACTTCATGATCAGCTCCTGGCACCCACCTAACTCAACTATGAGACCACCTCTCCACACAAGGAACATATACTGCACTAAGAACACTTCTAGTTCTAGTTCATATACATCCAGGACTCTACATGCCTGCATGGCCTCAGCAGGTCTAGACTCTCCCTTCAATCAATCAATCAATCAATCATGTCACTTATAAAGCGCACTACATACCCGCGAGGGTCTCAAGGCGCTGGGGGAAGAGGGGGGTGGTGCTGCTACTGATCGAAGAGCCAGGTCTTGAGGAGTCTTCTGAAGGCCAGTAGGTCTTGGGTCTGTCGGAGGTTGGTGGGGAGGGTGTTCCAGGTCTTGGCGGCAAGGTGGGAGAAGGATCTGCCGCCGGCGGTCGTTTTCCGGATGCGGGGGACTGTGGCGAGGGCGAGGCTGGTCGAGCGGAGCTGGCGGGTGGCGGTGTAGAAGCTGAGTCGTCTGTTGAGGTAGGCTGGTCCGGAGTTGTGGAGTGCTTTGTGTGCGTGGGTGAGGAGCTTGAAGGTTATCCTCTTGTTGACAGGGAGCCAGTGCAGGTCTCTCAGGTGGGGTGTGATGTGGCTGCGTCGGGGGATGTCGAGGATAAGACGTGCAGAGGCGTTCTGGATGCGTTGCAGCCGTCTCAGGAGCTTAGCCGTCGTTCCTGCGTAGAGGGCGTTTCCGTAGTCCAGCCTGCTGGTGACGAGGGCCTGGGTGACTGTTTTTCTTGTTTCGGTGGGGATCCACTTGAAGATCCTGCGGAGCATTCGGAGGATGTTGAAGCAGGATGAGGAAATGGCGTTGACCTGCTTAGTCATGGAGAGGGTGGGGTCGAGGATGACCCCTAGGTTGCGTACGTGGTCGGTGGGTGGCGGGGCTGTTCCCAGTGATGTTGGCCACCAGGAGTCGTCCCAGGCTGAAGGGTTGGAACCAAGGATGAGGACCTCCGTCTTGTCCGAGTTCAGCTTCAGGCGGCTGGTCCTCATCCATTCGGCGACGGCCTTCATTCCTTCGTGGAGGTGGGCTTTGGTGGTGTGAGGGTCTTTGGTGAGGGAGAGGATCAGCTGGGTGTCGTCGGAGCAGGAGATGATGTTGAGGTTGTGCTGTCGGGCGACGTGGGCGAGGGGTGCCATGTAGATGTTGAACAGCGTTGGGCAGAGGGAGGAGCCTTGGGGTACGCCGCAGATGATCTTGGTGGCCTTGGATCGGAAGGGGGCGAGGCGGACGCTTTGTGTTCTGCCGGAAAGGAAGGATGTGGTCCAGTCCAGGGCCTTCTCTTGGATCCCGGCGTCGTGAAGGCGTGTTCGTAGTGTGTGGTGGCAGACCGTGTCAAAGGCGGCTGATAGGTCCAGGAGGATGAGGGCTGCTGTTTCTCCGTTGTCTAGCAGGGTCCTGATGTCATCGGTGGCGGCGATGAGGGCGGTTTCGGTGCTGTGGTTGCTGCGGAAGCCGGACTGGGAAGGGTCCAGGATGTTGTTCTCCTCGAGGTAGCGGGTCAGTTGTTTGTTGACGATTTTCTCGGTGACCTTCGCGGGGAACGGGAGCAGAGAGATGGGTCGGAAGTTCTTGAGGTCCTTGGGGTCTGCCTTGGGTTTCTTGAGTAAGGCGGTGATCTCGGCGTGCTTCCAGCTTTCCGGGAAGGTTGCTGTCTCGAAGGAGATGTTGATTATTTTCCGGAGATGGGGCGCGATGGCTGTACTGGCTTTGTTGAAGATGTGGTGAGGGCACGGGTCTAGCGGTGAACTGGAGTGGATGGTGTTCATGATCTCGCTGGTGTCCTCATCGTTGATGTTGGTCCAGGAGAGCAGGCGGTTGGTGGTTGTGGGGGCAGTGGTCTCGGTGGTTGCCGGGGCGGTCGTGGTGTTGAAGCTGTCGTGGATGTCGGCGATTTTGCGGTGGACGAAGGTGGCCAGTGAGTCGCACAGGTCTCGCGACGGCTGGATGTCGTTGGTGTTGGAGCTGGGGTTGGAGAGTTCCTTCACGATGTTGAAGAGCTCTTTGCTGTTGTGTGCGTTGTTGTTTAGGCGGTCTTTGAGTGAGGCCCTTTTGGCGGATCTGATGAGGTGATGGTGACTGCGGGTGGCGCTCTTGTGGGCGGCGTAGCTGTCCGCTGTCCGTTCGTGGAGCCAGATCTTCTCCAGTTTTCGGCATGTTCGTTTGGAGGCCTGGAGGTCTTCGGTGAACCAGGTGGCTTTCTTGCTGGTGTGGCTGTTGGGCGGATTCTTGAGCGGGGCGAGGGTGTTGGCGCAGTCGTCGATCCACTGTCTGAGGTTGCGGGCGGCGGTGTCGGGGTCGGAGGGTTCGGCGGGTGGGCTCAGGGCAAGGGTTGTGGTTAGCTGGTCTTCCGTGACTCTGACCAGCAGCGGCGAGGCATTTGTTCGGTGAGGTGGTGCGTGGTGGGCTTCCTGTAGGTGAAGTGGATGCAGTGGTGGTCAGTCCAGTGGGGTTCGGAGGTGTGGTTGAAGGAGACGTGTGGGCTTGCGGAAAAGATGGAGTCTAGCGTGTGGCCGGCGGCGTGGGTGGGTGTAGTCACGAGCTGTCTGAGTCCGAGGGTGGCGAGGTTGTCGATCAGGGTGGTGGAGTTGGTGTCCTTGTTGTTCTCGAGGTGGAAGTTCAGGTCCCCGAGGAGGATGTAGTCCGTGGAGGCGATGGCGTGTGTGCTGACGAAGTCAGCGATGGAATCGCTCAACTGTGGTCGGGGTCCGGGGGGTCTGTAGATGAGGGATCCTCTGAGGGTGGTGTTGGGATCGGTGTGGATCTGGAAGTGCATGTGTTCGGCGGTGCTGAGGGTGTCGTCGGTGTTGGTTGAGACTCTGAGGGTGTTCCTGTGGACGATGGCGATGCCTCCTCCGACTCCGTTGGTGCGGTCCCTGCGGGTGATCTTGTATCGGTCCGGGATGGCAATGGCGATGTCGGGGGCTGAAGCGGGATTCAGCCAGGTCTCCGTCAGGAATGCGACGTCTGGGGAGGTTGAGTCGAGAAGGTCCCAGAGTTCGATGGCGTGTTTGCGAGCGGAGCGGGTGTTGAGGAGGATGCATCTGAGGTAGTTGGGTTCTTTCCTGGGCGGTGGTTTGGCGGGGCGGGTGCTGGCGAAGCTGCAGTTCCGGCAGGTGAAGGGCCCTTGGGTGCGCTTCGGGGTGGCCTGGTAGCAGGCGTGATCTTTTCCGGGGTTGAGTGCGTGGAGGGTGCTGGCGTCGTATCGGCGTCTGTTGATGTGGCGGGCGCGGGGGATGCCCGGACCAGGGGGTCTGGCGCTGGGCGCGGTCACGGCGCGGACGGGCACAGACGGGCTTGCCTTAGGCACGCCTTCGGCGCGCCAGCGGCGCGCCCGCTGCGCACGTCCGCTGCGCTGCCGCCATAAATGGGGAGGTGGGAGGGAGGAGCAGGGAATGGGGCAGCAAATGGGCAGTGAGGGGGCGGGGCCGCAGGGGCGCAGCGGCGGGAAACAGGCACAGAAGGGAAAACGAGCACAATCAGGGCATCAAGGGGGCACAGAAAGGAAAAAAACGAGCACAATCAGGGGCAGCAAGGGGGCACAGAAAGGAAAAAACTAGCACAATGAGGGGCAGCAAGGGGGCACAGAAAGGAAAAACGAGCACAATCAGGGGCAGCAAGGGGGGCACAGAAAGGAAAAAAACGAGCACAATCAGGGGCAGCAAGGGGGCACAGAAAGGAAAACGAGCACAATCAGGGGCAGCAAGGGGGCACAGAAAGGAAAAAACGAGCACAATCAGGGGCAGCAAGGGGGCACAGAAAGGAAAAACGAGCACAATCAGGGGCAGCAAGGGGGCACAGAAAGGAAAAAACGAGCACAATCAGGGGCAGCAAGGGGGCACAGAAAGGAAAAACGAGCACAATCAGGGGCAGCAAGGGGGCACAGAAAGGAAAAAACGAGCACAATCAGGGGCAGCAAGGGGGCACAGAAAGGAAAAACGAGCACAATCAGGGGCAGCAAGGGGGCACAGAAAGGAAAAAACGAGCACAATCAGGGGCAGCAAGGGGGGCACAGAAAGGAAAAACGAGCACAATCAGGGGCAGCAAGGGGGCACAGAAAGGAAAAACGAGCACAATCAGGGGCAGCAGCAGGGCACACAGACGGAGCTGTGTGGTGGGGGAGCGACCTACAGTCAAGGTCAGGGGTCGCTCTCTTCACCACGCAGCGGCCGCCATAAATGGGGAGGTGGGAGGGAGGAGCAGGGAATGGGGCAGCGAATGGGCAGTGAGGGGGCGGGGCCGCAGGGGCGCAGCGGCGGGAAACAGGCACAGAAGGGAAAACGAGCACAATCAGGGCATCAAGGGGGCACAGAAAGGAAAAAAAACGAGCACAATGAGGGGCAGCAAGGGGGCACAGAAAGGAAAAAACTAGCACAATGAGGGGCAGCGAGGGGGCACAGAAAGGAAAAACGAGCACAATCAGGGGCAGCAGGGGGCACAGAAAGGAAAAACGAGCACAATCAGGGGCAGCAAGGGGGCACAGAAAGGAAAAACGAGCACAATCAGGGGCAGCAAGGGGGGCACAGAAAGGAAAAAACGAGCACAATCAGGGGCAGCAAGGGGGCACAGAAAGGAAAAACGAGCACAATCAGGGGCAGCAAGGGGGGCACAGAAAAGAAAAACGAGCACAATCAGGGGCAGCAAGGGGGCACAGAAAGGAAAAACGAGCACAATCAGGGGCAGCAAGGGGGCACAGAAAGGAAAAACGAGCACAATCAGGGGCAGCAAGGGGGGCACAGAAAGGAAAAAACGAGCACAATCAGGGGCAGCAAGGGGGCACAGAAAGGAAAAACGAGCACAATCAGGGGCAGCAGCAGGGCACACAGACGGAGCTGTGTGGTGGGGAGCGACCTACCAGTCAAGGTCAGGGGTCGCTCTCTTCACCACGCAGCGGCCGCCATAAATGGGGAGGTGGGAGGGAGGAGCAGGGAATGGGGCAGCGAATGGGCAGTGAGGGGGCGGGGCCGCAGGGGCGGAGCGGCGGGAAACAGGCACAGAAGGGAAAACGAGCACAATCAGGGCATCAAGGGGGCACAGAAAGGAAAAAAAACGAGCACAATCAGGGGCAGCAAGGGGGCACAGAAAGGAAAAAACTAGCACAATGAGGGGCAGCAAGGGGGCACAGAAAGGAAAAACGAGCACAATCAGGGGCAGCAAGGGGGCACAGAAAGGAAAAAACGAGCACAATCAGGGGCAGCAAGGGGGCACAGAAAGGAAAAACGAGCACAATCAGGGGCAGCAAGGGGGCACAGAAAGGAAAAACGAGCACAATCAGGGGCAGCAAGGGGGGCACAGAAAGGAAAAACGAGCACAATCAGGGGCAGCAAGGGGGCACAGAAAGGAAAAAACGAGCACAATCAGGGGCAGCAAGGGGGCACAGAAAGGAAAAACGAGCACAATCAGGGGCAGCAGCAGGGCACACAGACGGAGCTGTGTGGTGGGGAGCGACCTACCAGTCAAGGTCAGGGGTCGCTCTCTTCACCACGCAGCGGCCGCCATAAATGGGGAGGTGGGAGGGAGGAGCAGGGAATGGGGCAGCGAATGGGCAGTGAGGGGGCGGGCCGCAGCGGCGGAGCGGCGGGAAACAGGCACAGAAGGGAAAACGAGCACAATCAGGGCATCAAGGGGGCACAGAAAGGAAAAAAAACGAGCACAATCAGGGGCAGCAAGGGGGCACAGAAAGGAAAAACTAGCACAATGAGGGGCAGCAAGGGGGCACAGAAAGGAAAAACGAGCACAATCAGGGGCAGCAAGGGGGCACAGAAAGGAAAAAGCGAGCACAATCAGGGGCAGCAAGGGGGCACAGAAAGGAAAAAACTAGCACAATGAGGGGCAGCAAGGGGGCACAGAAAGGAAAAACGAGCACAATCAGGGGCAGCAAGGGGGCACAGAAAGGAAAAAACGAGCACAATCAGGGGCAGCAAGGGGGCACAGAAAGGAAAAACGAGCACAATCAGGGGCAGCAAGGGGGCACAGAAAGGAAAAACGAGCACAATCAGGGGCAGCAAGGGGGCACAGAAAGGAAAAACGAGCACAATCAGGGGCAGCAAGGGGGGCACAGAAAGGAAAAACGAGCACAATCAGGGGCAGCAAGGGGGCACAGAAAGGAAAAACGAGCACAATCAGGGGCAGCAGCAGGGCACACAGACAGAGCTGTGTGGTGGGGGAGCGACCTACCAGTCAAGGTCAGGGGTCCCTTGCCCTGGGTCATGCAACTCTGCGCCCATCACATCACTCCTGGCAAGAGTTCACTGCCTCAACAATGACACCATCACAACAGACAGGTCTGAAACCTGTCCGATGGGTCCAGTCCCCTCATCATCCGGGTCACCATACCCTAAAGATGCAGACCCAGGCCTCTCACTGGACCTCTGACCCTCACCTACAGTAGATACTCTCTGGTCTATCAATGCCACCACACCCATTCGGGATGACAGTGCTTCCTAATGAAACCACAGCCCAATCACAGAGTGCTCCCTTGACAAGAGTCAGCGATGGAATCGCTCAACTGTGGTCGGGGTCCGGGGGGTCTGTAGATGAGGGTTCCTCTGAGGGTGGTGTTGGGATCGGTGTGGATCTGGAAGTGCATGTGTTCGGCGGTGCTGAGGGTGTCGTCGGTGTTGGTTGAGACTCTGAGGGTGTTCCTGTGGACGATGGCGATGCCTCCTCCGACTCCGTTGGTGCGGTCCCTGCGGGTGATCTTGTATCCGTCCGGGATGGCAATGGCGATGTCGGGGGCTGAAGCGGGATTCAGCCAGGTCTCCGTCAGGAATGCGACGTCTGGGGAGGTTGAGTCGAGAAGGTCCCAGAGTTCGATGGCGTGTTTGCGAGCGGAGCGGAGTGTTGAGGAGGATGCATCTGAGGTAGTTGGGTTCTTTCCTGGGCGGTGGTTTGGCGGGGCGGGTGCTGGCGAAGCTGCAGTTCCGGCAGGTGAAGGGCCCTTGGGTGCGCTTCGGGGTGGCCTGGTAGCAGGCGTGATCTTTTCCGGGGTTGAGTGCGTGGAGGGTGCTGGCGTCGTATCGGCGTCTGTTGATGTGGCGGGCGCGGGGGATGCCCGGACCAGGGGGTCTGGCGCTGGGCGCGGTCACGGCGCGGACGGGCGCAGACGGGCTTGCCTTAGGCACGCCTTCGGCGCGCCAGCGGCGTGCCCGCTGCGCACGTCCGCTGCGCGGCCGCCATAAATGGGGAGGTGGGAGGGAGGAGCAGGGAATGGGGCAGCGAATGGGCAGTGAGGGGGCGGGGCCGCAGGCGCAGCGGCGGGAAACAGGCACAGAAGGGAAAACGAGCACAATCAGGGCATCAAGGGGGCACAGAAAGGAAAAAAAACGAGCACAATCAGGGGCAGCAAGGGGGCACAGAAAGGAAAAACTAGCACAATGAGGGGCAGCAAGGGGGCACAGAAAGGAAAAACGAGCACAATCAGGGGCAGCAAGGGGCACAGAAAGGAAAAAACGAGCACAATCAGGGGCAGCAAGGGGGCACAGAAAGGAAAAACGAGCACAATCAGGGGCAGCAAGGGGGGCACAGAAAGGAAAAACCGAGCACAATCAGGGGCAGCAAGGGGGCACAGAAAGGAAAAACGAGCACAATCAGGGGCAGCAAGGGGGGCACAGAAAGGAAAAAACGAGCACAATCAGGGGCAGCAAGGGGGCACAGAAAGGAAAAACGAGCACAATCAGGGGCAGCAAGGGGGGCACAGAAAGGAAAAACGAGCACAATCAGGGGCAGCAAGGGGGGCACAGAAAGGAAAAACGAGCACAATCAGGGGCAGCAAGGGGGCACAGAAAGGAAAAACGAGCACAATCAGGGGCAGCAGCAGGGCACACAGACAGAGCTGTGTGGTGGGGGAGCGACCTACCAGTCAAGGTCAGGGGTCCCTTGCCCTGGGTCATGCAACTCTGCGCCCATCACATCACTCCTGGCAAGAGTTCACTGCCTCAACAATGACACCATCACAACAGACAGGTCTGAAACCTGTCCGATGGGTCCAGTACCCTCATCATCCGGGTCACCATACCCTAAAGATGCAGACCCAGGCCTCTCACTGGACCTCTGACCCTCACCCACAGTAGATACTCTCTGGTCTATCAATGCCACCACACCCATTCGGGATGACAGTGCTTCCTAATGAAACCACAGCCCAATCACAGAGTGCTCCCTTGACAAGAGTCACCCCAGGCAGTTCCCGGCACAGGAACCCTTCACCCCTGGACTCTGAAGCCCCACAGGTCAACAGGAACTGCCACTGGGCACTGTGTAGGCAATGCCTTACCCAGGCCCCACCTCAGGCCACTTCCAACCTGAACACCTAGAGATCACTTGCAGGCATACACTGCTGCCTTCTAACACATCAACAGGGCATCTGCCCTTACTGGTACACCTTAAGTGCACCAACCAGAAGTCTGCCAGGTAAAGTCCTTCACAGCCTACCTAACACCAACCCAGACTGAAGCACAGGATCCCTTTATTTAAGATAAGCCCCACCAGTCTACCCGGTTGTGCCACAATGCTGGTAAAGCCAGGTCTTCAAATGTTCCCAGGGCCGCACCCCAAGGCTGGTACAAGGGCCATATTACAAAAAGCACCCAGGGGGCCCAACTGGCAAGTGCGCCCGTTTTGTGCAACCCCGGAGCACTTACAGGAAGGGTCGCAGACACCTGTGCACCCCCTTCTGTAATACAGATAGCTCTGGTGCACAAGTAGTGCCAGCACTATCATGAGAGGATGTTCCCTCATTTGCATGGAGGCATGGCCACATGCAAATGGGAGAATCACTTTGCCTCTGCACCGGTGCCCTATTACCCACATGGGCGCAGACGCATCCATGCCTTTAGGAGGTGCACCGAAAGAGGGCCACAAAAAAGGTGTGCACTTTCAGTGCACCTCCTAAAAGCAACCCTCTGGGGGTGAGAAAGGGGGTCCCATGGACCTTCCCCCAGACATCCCTCTGCAGGCGGGTGAAGTCACTCACTGCTTCCACCTTCAAGAGGATCTCTAATCCCCCTTGAAAAGGCAGACAGGTTACTGACTGCACTGTGAAACACAGATCAGCTTTTAAACAGCTACTCTGTATTTCACTTGAATGCGCTTCCCCTAGGGCAGCGTGAGGTTGTGGCTGCCCTAGAGGTAGCACATTTTTTTTTATACGGTGCACTTTCCTTGTTTGCGCACGGTGCATCTTTTGAAGGGTGTGCCCTGCACAAACAAGTAAAGGGCACCATATTCATAATACGGCCCCAGAAGTGCACCAGACAGCAGTCCGATAAGGCAGAGCCTCTGCAGCCTGTCCTAAGAGCTCAAAGACTCAATCCCTAAAAGAAGTGCTTCCCTAACTCCAGACTGATGCTCAGGGGCCTCTTCAAGAGTAGGCACCACCCATCTACCTGGTCAGGTCACGGTGGACTCATCCGCCTCCTGCACACCCTCCATCTACACGGCCTCCGCCCTCAGTCCTGGAAACTGACCCCGCAGGACCTACCTGATCGGAGACCTGGATGGGCATTGCCATAGCCACCACTTCAGGTTCAGGTGAAGCAGTCCTAGGATGATATCCTTTACTGAACTTGGGCAGTCGCCTACCCTACCCTGGCATCTCAGTGTCCCCCAATAAGTCATCCTAGGAATCTAGGGAGTTCTTCTCTCTTCTCCTCAGGGATAGTCACTGCACCTTCTGCCTCAAGAACCATCCCTTTTCTGGGCCACCCACCACCATGGGCCACCCTTGGACAGCTCCCCTTCTTTACCAGATAATGTATGGGTACCATGGGAACAACAATTTTCTCTCACTCCTCTCCATGAGAAGAATTCTTGTGACCATCCCACTCTCCTGGCTGAAACCCCTGGGGAGGGAGTCACTATTTCTGGGTATCCTCCCACACTACCCTTCCAGTGGCTTTTGGCCTGCACCAATGGCAGGAACAATTCTCCAAATAGGAATGACTCACAGTGGACTACCTTGCGGGAAATCTGCCTTGCCCATGGCAAGCACAAGAATTTCCTTGAGTCCTCAATCACTTCCTACAACCCAAGAAGCATAGCCTACCCCTTGTTATCTTATGCCGATTTGTATCGCGCGCTAATCACCCATGAAAGTATCTAGGTGCTTGAGCAGGTATGTGGGCATGTGGTCCACGTACAGTTATTTGAAGTACCAGGTCTTCAGCTTCTTGTGAACTTCATAAGTGAGGAGGAGGCTCTGATGTGTTGTCGGCGGTTGTTCTATATTGTGGGTGCTGTTGGACTTAGCCCTTACTTCAGGAACAACCTCAAATGTTATGCCTTCACCCTCATGGTTTATGAATCCATTTGTGTTGACTTTTAGGACTCTGTGCTTCTTTACCACTGCTAACCAGTGCTAAAGTGTTAGTGCTTGCTCCCTAAAACATGGTTACATTGGCTGACACCCAATTGGCCATTAAATTTACTTGCATGCCCATAGTAAAATGGTACTGCATGTACCCAGGGCCTCTACATTAAATTCCACTAGTTGGCCTGCAGCACTGCCATTGCAGCCTGGTTGTGCAGTGTAATATGCCATTTCAAACTGGCAAAATAAACATTTTGCCAGGCCTAAACCTTCCTTGTTAATACTAAATCATACAAGCTTGGACAGTGGAACCCTACAAAGAACTAGCACCTGACCTGCTATCCCTATTTATTATAAATATTGGGAAGTACCCAGAATTACGTGTGCACACGGTTAGCGCACCCACTGTCACGGTGCAGTCCAATACTGGACTTAACAATGTTTAACAAGAGCAAATGGAGCACCACTTTGTAAACAATAACACAACAAGTTATCAGATCTGTGTCCAAGATGGTTTCTTCAAATCTTCCTTTATTTATTCATATTATTTAAACATATCAAGTTGAGATGAACAGCCGACGCGTTTCGTCCAAACAAATGGACTTCTTCAGGGCATATATAAGGCACTCCTAACATGTGGCGTCAGGGTGTCCGTAATGGATAAAGCCAGCAAGAGGAAATGGGCAAATCCGTGTCCACTTTATTTTATATAAATGCAGAAGTGCTACGCGTTAATGAAAAAACCGGAGCCAAATATGTCCCGGTGACAGAATTCATACAGTCATTCAAATATGAGGTAGATCAAAAAGCAAGAGCAATCACGAGTTCCAGGCCATGATACGCGTGGAGCCGCAACCCAGTCTTGCCTCCTTCTGTGGTGTCGTCTGGAAAAACGCGTAGCACTTCTGCATTTATATAAAATAATGTGGACAAGGATTTGCCCATTTCCTCTTGCTGGCTTTATCCATTACGGACACCCTGACGCCACATGTTAGGAGTGCCTTATATATGCCCTGAAGAAGTCCATTTGTTTGGACGAAACGCGTCGGCTGTTCATCTCAACTTGATATGTTTAAATATTTTGAATAAATAAATGAAGATTTGAAGAAACCACCTTGGACAAAGATCTGATAACTTGTTGTGTTATTGTTTACAAAGTGGTGCACCATTTGCTCTTGTTAAACTTCCTTTTAATACATATAACTCACCCCTAGGGTAGGCCGTAAACAGCCCAGAGGGCAGGGTGTAGTTTATTTAAAAAGTAGGACATGGTACTTTTAAGTTTCACGTGTCCCGGAAGTGAAACACTCTTACATTTGTTTTTCACTTCTGCAAGGTCTACCTTTCCCATAGAATAACATTGGGTTACCTTATTAAATTTAATATGTGATAACCTTCAATTGGAAGCAGGTAAGAATAGCAAGTTGGTGTCTAAAGAATTGTAATGTAAAACCATCTTTATTGGTAAAGTTGGATTTTAGGTCACAATTCTGAAAATGCCACTTTTAGAAAGTTGGATTTTTCCTGTCCAAGACATTTGGTATCTGCAGCCAGAACCTTGGAACACATGACTAGGTATTGCTGGCAGTTGGTCTATGGGTATTACTTCCAGAGAGTGAGATGAAGGGGAATAGGTGTTCGCAGGATGGGCCATCTCTGACTTGATAGGGGTGGAGCTGCCACACACCACACTTGCACATCACAAAGACTCTGCCCCAGCACACTCACACAGGGTTTGACAATAGTTTTTTGTGACCACAGACACACTGGGCCTGGGCAGGGAAACCTCGCTTTTCCTACTTCAAAGCTGGCACCAAGTATAAATATTGGACCCTCAGACTCACCTCTTCAGTGAACATCTGGCCATGTGGAAGACTCAGAAGAAGGGCTGCTGTACTGCTCTGCTGCAAGAAGGACTTCTCCCCTGTTTCCCTGCTACTCTACTGCCCTGCTGCCTGAATGAGAATGACTGGACCTGCATTTTAAACCTAGGACAAACAGAGTGACTCAAAGGGCTAGTTGGCTGGCCTCCTGATCAGAGCCTCGGGACAGAAAAAACTCCAGCTCCCTTTCAACCGGTACCTGGACTCTGCCTGATGTGAGTTCAAACCCCCCTCAAATGGTACACCTACAGTCCTGCACCCATTGAAATGGGGATAGTGGTGCCTTGCCAGCCGAGCTGTAGTCTTCACAAAATCCAGCGCACAGCAATGGGAAGTCCCACAAAGTCTCACTGCACAGCTACAAGCTTCATTTCTAACTGACGCCAAGCGATGCGGAGCCCTGCAGAACCTCTCGGCCCATCTGTCAGCCCATGGGATTCAACACAGAGTGACGCAAAGCAATGCCTACATTCACAGTGTCTGACACAGCGCGACGCAACCAGACACTGGACCTCGCATCACAGACTTTGCAGCCCCTCAGAACCGATGCCGGACAACGCAAAGCTTTGCAAAGCAATGTCACACAGATCACCCACCAGAATTTCAGGTACTCTTTTCAGTGGGCCTAACTTGGTACCTGTATTAGGCCTGCGCTCCATCACGGTCAGCCTGAACTTGTGACTTTGTACTGGTCCGAATCGCGACCAGATCCCACAGTTGGCAATTTATGCTCTTAAGCATTGTTTGCACTTAAATCTTTAAAATTGCATATCACCGGTTTCACTATTTGAATTACTGTTTAAAGTGCTGGTAAATACTTTACAAATTGCCTCTAAATTAAGTCTGACTACTTTTCTGCTAAGCTACCAGAGGGTGAACACAGGTTAATTTAAAGTGTGTTTTACTTTACATCCTCACTTCATGGATAGTCTGAACACTTCTGGGGTGTTAGTGGGGAAATCAGGCTGTAAGGCCCCTTCAAGAAGGAGCATATACCTTACAATGTACCATGTAGTTGCTGTGGTTCTCTGCTTCACCTTAGTTTGCACCCGTTTATCTGCTCTTGCACCTTCATTGTGTTTTCCCTTTCCAGTTCCCTAATGTTATGGTATTGCTCTCGTTCCATTCATGATCTGTAAATCCTTTTGTTTGTCTCCTTTCGTTCTCTTGGTTACCATATTGATTCTCAGCTTCCTACCTGGATGCCTTTTGGTAGCCTGGGGTTCCTGCTCATTATTCTGGTCTGACAGGACTTTGTTACAGCTATTCTCCCGGTGCAACAGGTTAGCTTATTCTATCCGTCTGCCTAGTCTTGCTGGTTTTATTGATATGCCATATTCAGTATTCCTATTTACGTACTGTTTGGCTGATCCTTAATCTCTTTGAAGTCCCAGATATTACGTTATAGAAGTCCTCAAATGTCTCCACCCAGTACAAATCCCCTCAAAGGGTGAATCAGTTCCTGGTTATCTCTGACCTTTTCTTACCTGTTTTCTCCAGTTCCTCCGATATGTGCATCAACTACCCAATACCTCTGAGCAGCGATTGAGGGACATCAGCGGTTCTCAGTGGGTCTGACTATTAGGAACCTGACATGTACGTTCTGGTTTTCATTGCTGTGTTTGTCTACAGTGAAATAAGAGCAGTGCCTCAGGGAAGATTTCATCAGCGTCAATCTGCTGGTGATGTTTGGTATTGGGATTGCACAAGTGGGTATGTCTTCATAAGGATTAGCATATTCAGCTGCGGATTAACAAAAAAGAGGACTTTTTACCAAATACTGCAGAGCAGATTACAAAGATTTGATGCAACGCAGTAAGACAACCTGATGTGCTACTTCAAATGGAGAGAGCAGGAATACACCATATCTGCAAAGATATGGTGTATTCCTGCTCTACCTCTGCGCTGGCACACTGAGTGCAGCCTGTCGGCAACGCAGATACTCTTGCGCTATGGTGAAAGAGTGTCTGCCTTACAAGCAGGATTGGTTTTGTGCAGGAAGGGGCACCTTCCTGTACAAAAATAATCCTCTGAGGTATTTTTCTCTTTCTATGTGTGCTGCAGAATAGAAGGAAAAAAAGAGGAAAAATAAACATATTTCTCCTAGTTACTTATCCCCCGAGAAGGTGTACTATTTTGACACATTCCCAAGTTTAGTAGTGTTAGTAAATTTGGAAATGCGCCAAACACTATGGGTGGATGCGTGGCAACACCCACGGTCCACCCATAGAACGCCTTCCCTGTGCAGAGTAATGCAGAGTAAAGCATTACTCCAGATGTACTATTCCACGCAGAGCTACACAAGGTAACTCTGCATGGGATAGTAACCCTGACTTAGGGGTTGCATCGTCTTGCATGACACAACACCAACGCAAGCCCTTAGTAAATATGGGACTTCGTTCGACATGATGCATTGTCTTCCCAGGCGATCTTGGGAAGCCTGGTTTTCTTGCTGTTGTTTTAATAAAGTTACAAAAGAGAAGCATACTATTCACTTCAGTGTCTAATTAAGTTAAGACTTTCCCTCAGGGTATCTACATTGCATTTTAGATGTTTACGTTAACAAGATGACTTTTTAGTCTATTGTTGAATTTGTTGACATGTTTCATATTCAGTATTGCATTACTGCAATTTGTTCTTTTTCATATTTTCAGTAATAGCATGCATAAAAGGCAAAGAAATAAAAATGAGTTCGGCATTCCTTGGTTAAGCCCTGTGAGATATTTGGAAAAAATAACATGTTGAAAACTGATATTCTGGGGCATATTAGCAACAACAGGCGAAAATTATCGCTAACCGCGCTTAGCGCGCATTTTCTTAACGCCGCCTATCGCTGGATATTATCGCGGAGATAACATGCTATTAGCAAGGTTTATCTCCAATGCGATAAAATATCCAGCGATAAGGGCAGAATGCGTGAATATCGCTGGAAATCCAGCGATATTCACGCATTAACGCCATGGTGGACTTAGGCTGACAATCCACCTCCTATTCTACAAACAGGTAAGTCATGTTTTTAGCAGGTGTTAAATTCTAACTTTGCTCTGTAATTGCCACACATGGTAGGCAAGAAGACAGATGGCAATGGCCCACTTCTTTCATGCAGTGCTAGATTCCAAAAAGCAGTGCAGGTGCATTTTAATTATATTTCTGCAAGAAAAATGCGGGTCAGGCTAAAGTAGGTGATATGCAATTCTTAGGAAACAAAAATTTCACTCAAAATAGTATAAAAGACGTCTTCATAATTAGAACCAGTATAACTCTGGACGGTTGACATGGGAATACAGCTGCTTTTGTTTCCGCTGTAGCGTTTCTTCCATAGACACAATTACACGTGTGTATTCGCTTTAAAAGACTTACTTTAACAGTATTTCAACTTTTGTACAGTCTCTCCTGATCAGGGAACGAAAGCTTCAAGCCAAAGATGTAAAGTTAACTGTAACTTCAATGTAGGGGAAAAAGTTAAAATAAAAACATTAAAATTAGAAAATCATTTGGGTGCTCTGTTTTTTTGCACCTTTGTAAGTTCTTTTTTATGCTCAAAATCGTGTTTCTCGGTCTTTCATCGTCGGTCTTTCAACTTTGCCTTTCTTTTACATTGCCAGAGGCAACATGTTCATTAATATATGAAAACCGAGAGAACGAGTATAGTGAGGAATCTAGGGGCATATAACTACAACAACTTGCGATAAATATCGCTAAGTGCGCTTAGCGCTATTTTTATTATCGCCGGCTATAGCTGGATTTCAACGCCGAGATAGCGCATTATTATCAATGCTTATCTCCGAGGCGATATGAAATCCAGCAATAGTGGCGAAAAGCGCCAATATCGCTTGAAAACTAGAGATAAATTGTGGGAGATAATGAAATCCTTGCTGATACGCTCCTGTGACCTTAACCCTGCAATCCACCTCCCATTATGTAGATGGCTTAGTCAACTTTTAAGCAGGTGTTAAAATCCTGCGATAAGGGGGCTTAGCGCGATTATTCTTGTCGCTAAACGGGTCTGCTGCAGGCTTGTAAATACCGCGAAGCCTTGTTAACGACTATTTCCATGTTGTTTTGATCTGGAACGCCTACTTTGCATGTCATTAGCGATGGCATGCAAGGCGATAAAAAATGGGAGCAAACTCACGGAAACTAGCGCTAACAAGGCTTAGCGCGAGCTTGTTAATAGAGTGATGTGAATATCGCCGCTTTTTGGGCTTTTAAAGCCAGAAAAGCGGCGATATGGCCCTTGATAATATGCCCCCTAGTTTGTTAGGAAAAATCATATTATCAGACATTTATCGCTTTCTTAATCAACCCCAACAGGCATCTAAACCCCCGCCCAACGCCGTCGGGAGATGGAACTAGAGCGCACCTTGTCTGCAAGGGAATGGCCTGACATCTATCACAGAGCAAGATCCTCAGCATATACTGCATCAGGCAGGGAGGCACTGCTGAAGCTTACTCAGTATTGATATTACACCCGTTAGCGCATGGCGGACCTTTGCCGGCGGGGTTGTGCTGCACTGGGCACATTGACACACCTCATGTGGTGCAGTCCCAAGCTTAAGCATTGATGGGACCCAGTTCTGCAAGACATTGATGATATCTTTGACACCACTCTTCCCAGATTCCCAAGTTATATTATGCTTGGCCTCCCTTGTTAGCTAGTCTTCGCATTAAAATCGCTCAGGGGCAAGGCTATCACCTTGGCCTTGTGCATGGCCAAACAGGCTATAACGGTGTGATGGGTCACGGATAAGGTTGCAGAGTACATGTGCTGGCTCTATCGGCTATGGGACCTACTAGGCATGGAAAAGATAACCTCCACATTGAGGCATACTCAGCATATAGTTGACAAGATGTCGGGCCCATGTATAGATTTCCTCTCGCAGGAATTTAAAGAACTCACATGCCCAGTGTATGTTTGTGTACCGAGACTTACTGTCGCTGGCCATTCTCCTGCAGCACCTTCAACAACCCTGGTTATCTGACTGTCTGTCTGGAGAGAGGATGTTGGCAATGACTATATGCTAGAGACATTGGCACTTTCCTCTCTTTTACCTTCACCCCTCACCCGGGCTACCCCCTCCACCTTTTTTTTCTGTCCTCCCCTATGAGACTTCATTACCTATCGTTTATCTCCCCACCAGCCTGTGGTTGAAGGTGGGTGCATGGGTTCATTCTTTTGAAGTAATTAAAAATGTTTAAACCCTAAATTGGTACTACATGTACCCAGGGCCTGTAAATTAAATGCTACTAGTAGGCCTGCAGCACTTATTGTGACACCTACTTAAGTAGCCTTTCAACATATCTCAGGCCTGCCATTGAGCCTGTGTGTGCAGTTTTAAACTCTCATTACAACCTGACAAAATAAATCTTTCGCCAAGCCTAAAACCTTCCTTTTTAATGCATTTAAGTTACCCCTAGGGTATGCCTTGAGAAGCCCATGGAGAAGAGTGCAGTGTACTCAAAATGTTGGACATGTAGTTTTAACTTTTACATGTCCTGGTAGTGAAAACTGCTAAATTCGTTTTTCACTACTACAAGGCATACCTCTTGCATAGGATAACATTGGGTTAACTTATTACATTTAACCCCTTGGCCGCGGCGGTAATTCCGCCGCAGCGCTGAGGGGGTGGGGGGTGAGCGCGGCGCCGCCATGCTCGTGACGGAACCACGCCGTCATGAGTCACGGGCGAGCTGTGCTCATGACGGCGTGGTTCCGTCACAACCCCGCCCACTCACTAATTCACCCGCACAGGCGGGGAATCAGTACCGCGTGGGCGGAGCGGCCGCAGCATGATGGAACCACGCCGTCATGAGCACACGCCGCCCGTGGCTCATGACGGCGTGGTTCCGTCATGCGCAGGGAAGGGGTTAATAAGTGATACCTTTCGATGGGGAGCAGGTAGCAATTTCGAGTTTTGTGTCTGAAGAATTTACTTTGACTTTAATGGTAAAGTGGGATTTTAAGTCACAATTATGAAAATGCCACTATTAGAAAGTTGGCATTTTTCTTGGCCCAACTATTTGGTGCCTGCTGCTTGTATCCTGGGGCACATGACTAGGTGTAGCTGACAGTTGGTCTTTGGGTATTGCTCACAGACAGTGAGACAAAGGCTATAGGTGTTGTCAGGAAGGGCCATCTCTGACTTGATGAGGGAGAGGAGCTGTCACCTACCACACTTGTTATATCACAGAAGAGGAGAGATACAGGGCATTAGTGGGCTCACTCCTGCCCTTAGTCACTAATCAAAACACGAAAATGGCGTGAAACCCCAGTGCTTAACCCCAGTTTGCTAATTTAGCAAAACATGAGAGCGGAATGTGTTGACATCCCTGTTACCGCTACCTACTTCGCTCCCAGTTTATTGGCAATTCCATGAGAGGGATATACTGTTGACCCTAGATGTGGAATCTCTGTATACCAGCATCCCACAGGTTTCCAGTCTAGAGGTAATAGTAAAGTTACTCACACCGATACAGGCCAACAAACAGACACCAGTGAGCTTTATCTTAGACTGTGCCCATATGGTTCTGACAAGAAAAATATGAGGGTGATTACTTCCTACAGATCCATGGTACTTCCATGGGCAGCACTTGTGCCCCAAGCCTGGCATGCCTGTACGTCCATAACTTTGAGAGCAAGTACGTCTACGATGAGTATAACCCTTTTCTGTACCAGATGAGGCTGTGGAGAAGGGACATTGATGACATCCTGGTGATCTGGCAAGACACCAAAGAGGAAGCAATGGGTTTTTCGAACTGGCGCAACAACCTGGGCACCTTCCTAAAATTAACAATGAGCACGAGCAATAAAGAAATGCCTTTTAAGGACTTGCGGATTTACCCCGAGAGTGGTATCCTCAAAACGGAGGTATACTACAAACCAACAGATAAAAATAGCCTCTTAAGATTCGAGAGCTACCACCCATGCACACTGAGAGAGGAACTACCTATACAACAATTCCTACAACGCAATTGCACCGAAACTATGGAATTTAAAGAGCATGCACAAATACTGAGTGCAAAATTGAGAGAAAGGAACTACCCAGAGAGTACAATCACAAGGGCATGCAAGAGAGCCATGAATAACAACAGAGAGGCACTACTGCCTCCGGATAGACTGGAACTGGCCACGCCCTTGGAGACAGACAATTTCAGGATGGCCGCGGCACGGACGCGCCATATCTGACTGGTAGGAGCGTTTTCTTTAAAAGTGTATTCCACTTACATCTGAGTGTCTAATCACTCGGACAGGAGTGTTTTGAACTATTTAAGTTCCTTGTAGCACTTAATGCGGGGTGGTGCCTGGCTCCCTTCTGTTCTGTTTTAATTTTACTTTCCTTGTAGCACCTCAGTGCAGGAGTTGCCTGGCTCCGCTTTTCTAAGTTCTTTTAAATTTAACTGCTGCTGTATTACTTATTACATATCTGTGAACGATTTTACCTGCTGAGCCACCGACTGCAGGGAGCGGTGAGTGTACTCACTCCCCGCCCTACACCCTCCGGATAGGCTGGAACTGGCCACGCCCCTAGAGGCGGACAATTTCAGGATGGCCGCAGCGCGGGCATGCGTAGCGGGCGCGGCGCTGGCATGGCACTGGTGCACCAAAGGCAAGCATGTCTGCTCCCATCCGCATCTGGCCGGGGCCAGGGGCCAGGACCCCCGCCAGTTTGACCTCTTGTCAACATTTAAAATACTCCGCTGATCAACTCAGAGGCTTAGCTCCTAAGATCTCTGAAGCATGCTGGCACAATTTAATTTTAGACTCTCACACACCTTACTGCCCTTATTGTGACTACAACCCCGAACATATAAGGCTGGTGCCGACTAGCAATGGCAAACTGCAGTATCTGTTAATTAACTGCCGGTCACTGATTAGACATAAAAACTAAATTTTTGAAATTCTTGTGGAAAAACAGCCTGACGCCTTGTTTCTGACAGAAATATGGCTTAATAAGTCCTCAGCACCTGACACCTTATATGCCTTACCACAAGGTTACGGGATACTAAGACAGGACTGCCCTATTAAAAGAGGAGGCTGGATATCAATAATCTACAAACTGTCCCTAAAATGTACCATTAAGGCCGCTAACCTTGAAAATTTTCAGGCCATCTTTTTCACCCTCTCCGTAGTAGAAGATTACGCTTTAGCCGGCTTTTTAATTTATCGGCCACCAGAACCTGCGGCTCAGTTCATATCCAGCTAGCACTACGACATAATCATTTGATAATGCACTTCGATAATAACTCTAACATGGAGGCTCAATATCTATGTAGGAAACTTAGAGTCATGAATCTAACTCAAAAAGGGAGCGCCCCCACCCACAAATTAGGACATATTTTAGACCCAATATTCGCCAATTTTCCAGAGATTGAAGTGGATGCCCCGCTAATAGTTCCCTGGTCAGACCACCACTTGGTGGCCTTCTCTGCACCTCTTTGCAGGCCCCACCTCACTATTAAGTCAAATCACCTGATCACCCGAAGGAAGTGGGCTAAGTTTAACCCTGAAATCTTTGCTCAGACCCTGTTGAGTACTAATTTCCAACTCAGGGAGGATGTTGATAGGGCAAACATGGATGTCAAAAAATGGATATCAGGAGCCATAGATGAAATAGCACCCTGGACCACTCAGAATACACAGGGGACGTGGAATCCTGCGCCCTGGTTCAACGAAACTCTGACTACAGCCCAAAAAGCTTGTAAATGGCTAGAGCGTAAGTGGAGGAAGGACTATTGTCCTATTAGTAGGACCACTTACAAAAACGAGCTTAAACATTATCATGCACTCATTAGGAACACCTTTTGTGCTTTCTATACTAATAAAATAGAGCAAGCCAATAACTCGTCTAAAGAACTTTTCTCTATTCTTAAATCACTGTCTTCGCTGGAACGTACAATGGCTTCTCCTTTGTTATCCCCTGAGAATTGTAATAAAATTGCCGATTTCTTTGCGTCTAAAGTAGCGAAGATTTATGATACATTCCCATTAGAAGCACGTAGCTGTATTAATCTTGACACCTCTTATGACGAAGCTGTTGGGGGGATCGGTCTCTGTGAATTCAAGACCCCTATGATGGATGATCTGAAGTGCCTAGCCATGAACATCAAATCAGGCTCTCCTCTTGATCCAGCTCCGCACAAAATCCTGATGCAAGGAATGGACATTATTCTTCCCTTTGTCCAACAGCTAATAGCTCTATCCTTTCGCTTGGGAGAAATCACAAAGTAATGGAAGTAAGCGATAGTACTCCCTCTGCAGAAAAAATCTTCCGTCGACCCTATGCTGCTAGAAAACGTAAGCCCAATCTCTCTGCTACCATTCTTCACCAAAATTGTGGAGAAAGTGGTGAATAATCAACTTGAAAATCATATCAATTTGAATGATTTATTTCACCCTTCACAATCCAGATTTAGAGCCTCAAACTCTACGGAGTTGGCCCTACTGCTCACAACTGAAGCTCTGAGAAAATGTGCTGACGCAGGACAAACTGCAGCACTGGTCCTATTGGACCTAAGCGCGGCATTCGACACCGTATTGCATAACCTACTTCTTCAAAGACTAAGGCGATGCGGGGTTAGGGGCACCGCCCTACACTGGATGACCTCTTTTCTCTTTTCCCGTAGCTTCCAAGTCGCCCAGCACCCGCATATATCACAGAGTATTCCCCTTATGCAAGGGGTCCCACAGGGTACTATACTGAGCCCCACTCTATTCAATCTCTACATTGGTCCACTTGCAGAAATTGTAGAAAAACACAATGTAACCATTGTGTGATATGCGGATGATCTGCAACTTATTGTCACTCTATCTCAGGACACAGAGACAGCTGCAAACCAGTTCTCCTCATTTCTAAGGGAGCTTGCCTCATGGATGTCCAACAACTGTCTAAAAATAAACGGCAATAAAACCGAAGTAATGATAGTTGGGAAAACACCTTTGATCTGGTCATTGGCCTGGTGGCCTGAGGCCCTGGGGCAAACCCCTGTTCCTAAAGCAGAAACTAAAAATCTGGGGTCTGGTTTGATCCCAAACTTTTGTTTGAGAGTCAAATCAGGAAGGTAGCTGGAAAATGCTTCGGGACTCTCAAAATCCTAATAAAACTCCTAGATCTACTTCCTATTGCGGCTAGAAAAACCATTGTGCACACTCAGGTCACATCTCAGATAGATTATGGTAACATTCTCTATCTGGGAGTCTCCAAAAAAAGTATAACTAAACTTCAACGTATCCAAAATGCTGCCGCACTTTTGGTCCTGAACCTTCCAAGGAGAGCATCTACTTCTAAAGCTCTGTCTACTCTTCACTGGCTGCCAGTGGAGAAGAGGATTACCTACAAAGCCATGTGCTACTGCCACAGAATTCTGTGGAATAAAGGCCCGAGCTGCCTCCGCTCGATGATAACCTCTTACACACCTGCTCGAAATCTGAGATCTACAGGAGCCCATCTGGTCAAAGTGCCAAAAATCCAAAGAACCAGGATGGGAGCTCGATCCTTTGGCTATCTCGCAGCCAAAAAGTGGAATTATTATTATTATTATTATTACTCGAAACATACAAAAAACCAAGAGAATCTAAGCTAACCTGTGTGACAACATTCACACCTACATCTAATTCAGTAAAAAAACTGATCAAGAAACATTGGGGCATCCTCAATACAGGGAATTTAAAAATCAAACCCCCTTTATTTGCGTTTGAACGAAGTCGAAATATACGAGATGAGGTTGTCCAGACACACCCAAAAAGAAAACCAGTGGAGCACAGCAGTGACTCTGGAATCTTCCCCCATCCACAGGCCATCAACCATGTGGTGGATGTGGGGTATGCAAGTTTACAAAGAAATGCACATCGGTGGGCCTGGGACTTCCCACACCGTGGAAATTTAAGCACCTCACAAACTGTAATACTAGCAATGTGGTATATGCCCTAAAATGCCCATGTGGACTGTTATACATAGGCTGGACATCACGTAAAATTCAGGTATGGATTACAGAGCATCGGAGCACAATTAGGTGCAAAAAGAGAACACAAAGTTGACAAGACACTACACTGATTTGCAACACACAGAAAATGATATAGAATGGTACATAATAGAAAAGTTGGAACAGAAAAAAACTGATGTAATGCACTTCTAATATTTGAACAGTGCTGGGTGTTCCACTTATGTACTGACAAAAATGGACTGAACGATGATATCCCATGGGGATCATTGTGCAGATGAGGGAACTTAAGTCCTGTTAATAGTGATAACTCTGACACTCTCACCATTATATAGCATTCTACAGGAAGGGGGAGATGATTTTTGATATATTACATTGAAAAAAATGGAAAATAAATAGGGAGTTACACTGGTTGGTGGTCTAGAAGTAAGACAGAAGTATTGCAGAGGCAGAAGGAACCACTTCCGTATGATTTGATGGGAGGTGCAAAAAATACCCACACAGGCTAACGTGTCCGCTGCATCCATCCTACGGACTACATGTCCCAGGGTTCATCGGGACGTGGTTTTGTGTTGGTGAGTAATAACTATTGCTCCTGCGATTCTGTCACGGGCTATGGGCCAGTATGGCCCACGACGCATGCCAGATACGCCACGGGTGACGTATTGGCAGCGCCGAAAACGCGCGGTAACAACCAAGGGTAGACACACCCTCAAGAATGGAGGGCTCGAGTGCAGCTCCCCCATACAAAAAAAACGGCACATGCGTCCCATTTACAATGCGGAATGGAAGCAGGTCAGTACTTGAGAAAGGAGGCCCGCAGTTGTAACGGGGATTGAGGAATCCCTCACTCCGCCCCACCTTTTAGCTCGGGCTTCTCCTGCCCTTAGGCAGCAGCAACAGGTTGGACCATTAACAGAATAAAACACTCTCCTGTGCGGGCGATTCATAAGGAAGCAATTGCAGACAGGGATTCTCCACCAGTCGGCTGTTCAAAGGGGCACGGTAGGATGCATGTGGGTTCTCTACCTTGACAAAGTAAGTGAAAGAAATCTAACTACAGAAAAACATCTCACAAAGGCGCACAAGGCTATTTGATCTCACTGCAAAAGAAGGGTTAGTTCTAAGCTAATGATATGATTTAAGTATGTTTTTCTTTATGCCATTTCGTTATTAAGTCCACATGGTGCATGTTACCCTACTACTAGAGTGTGACTACAGGAGAGACCCACCCCGAACAGACCATGCAGCAATTAGCGCAACAGAATTAGGTACAAACAACCCTCTGTGTCTTCACGTGTTTCTGTGCCCCTTATGCATATCGTGTCAATTAATGTTTTTATAGATCACCTGATCACATTTGGTTTACTGTCATATATTGCTAAGGTTTTTTAATCACAGTCTTCCTCGGGGTGTACAAATAATAGGCTCCCCAGAGTATATAACAAAGAAATAAGGAAAACAGAACTTAATCAATCTTTTTCTGCTGTCTATTAGTATAAAAATGATGTTTTTCTGCTACTTCTCTTTACTTTTTGTACCTTTAGGTTAATCCTAACTGAAAGACCATAAGTGAGAGGTAGGTCCTCTCCATATACATATTCTCTCTCTATGGGTACCCTTCACTAACTACTTGCAGTATAGCGACTCATAGATACAGCCCTGATGAATGCCATAGGCGAATAGGCCAACAGCAGAAACATGTTGGCATGAATATTTACTCGTATGCAGTGACGCATTTTGGTCATCACACCCATATATGCCTCCTGTAGTTACTCTTTTAGTAATTTTTAATATACCTAGGATACCACCTGAATAAAGGACACTTTTGTGGTCTATCCTATGGTGTTTTTAACCAGTCAACTGGATCATAGTATTATCCAGATAGGATAAGTAATGTCTAAGAACTCCCTCAGGTTAGCCCCAGCCTGAGGTCGAGTCTGCCCTGGTAGTACCACCTTACCAGGGTGGGATGAGGTGGCAAATGATGAAGTATGTCACATTACATGAGTGAGCCATCCTCATCCAATTCTTGGAATTGCCAATAAACTGGGAGTGAAGTAAGTAGCGGTAACAGGGATGTCAACACATCCCACTCTCATATTTCGCTAAATTAGTGAACTGAGGTTAAGCACTGGGGTGTCATGCCATTGTTGTGTTTTGACTACCTACTACACTTGACCATTACAAAGGCTCTGCCTGGGCACACTCACAAAGGGTTTTACAGTAGTCTTTTGTGACCCCAGACAAGCTGGCTTCAGGGCAGGGAGGCAGGATATTCCAAACACCTCTGGGGATAAATTCCACCAGAACCTTCTCCTACGTCAAAGTGGGCACCAAGTTTAAATAATGGACTCTCAGACCCATATCTTCAGTACACCTCTGTTTGATTTTGGTTTTGTAAAGCGCTCGATTGGTTTGAGGCGTCTCAGCACTGCTTCTTTCATTAAGAGGGAAATGCAGAGGCTAATTGTTGAAGAGTCAGGTTTTAAATTTAGTTTTGAAAGACTAGAGGTTGGGACTGTTTTTCAGATATATGGTAAGGGAGTTTTACAGTTTGGCCGTTCCTGAAATAAAACTTCTACCTCCCCAGGAGGCTTGTTTAGTTTTTGGAATCACCAAACAACTTGGCTGTTGATGAGCTGAGTTTTCTTAACGGGTGTACCAGATGTATGTATCTTTTAAATAGTCCAGTCTAAGATTGTGCAGTGCCTTAAAGGCTATGCAGAGTGATTTAAATTCAGTTCTTTTTTCAACCGGAAGCCACTGCAACTTGGCTAGGCCCGAGTACAACAATTGATTTCTGGGAATGCCCAGCAGTAGCCTTGCTGATGCATTCAACAGCATCTGGCATTTCTGGAGAAGTCTTTTTTGGATGTTTAGAAAGAGTGCATTGCCATAATCCAGTATGGATAAGGCTAATGTGGCCACAACAGTTTTCTGGAGATTGGGTGGAATAAAAGGGCGGATCTTCCTAATAATCCTCCGGGTGTAAAAACAGAAGACACAAGAGCGTTGATCTGATCTTCAAAATTTAGTTCACTGTCGAAGACAATATCCAAATTTCTCACTTTCCGTACCAGCCTGGGTAGAGAGCCACCAATTTGGTGACCAGAAGGAGATGTAATTTCCCAAAAGAAGAACTTCCATTTTATCAGAATTAAGCTTTAAACAATTGACTTCATCCAGTTGTCTAA
Source organism: Calotriton arnoldi (assembly GCA_963921515.1). Classification (NCBI taxonomy): domain Eukaryota; kingdom Metazoa; phylum Chordata; class Amphibia; order Caudata; family Salamandridae; genus Calotriton; species Calotriton arnoldi. Next base: position 607,322 of record CAWUFW010005809.1, read on the forward strand.
ATGACCCAAACAGGAGTTGAAACTTACTGCTGTTTCAACTGAATCGCTGGTTACCAAGACCACTATTTGAGTGTTGTCGGCATATGAGACAACGGATAAGCCAAAGGATCTAATAAGTTTTGCCAGTGGGGTCACATAAAGATTAAAAGGTGTAGGGCTCAACGAAGAGCCCTGCAGTACCCCACATAGCAGGCTAAAATGGTTGGAGGTTAATTCCCCAATCTCAATGGGTTGTTCTCTCTCTGAAAGGAAGGATTTTAATAGCATGAGGGCAGAACCTCTTATACCAAGATCCGCGAAACTGTCAATCAAGATGTCATGATTGACCATGGCGAAGGCCACCGAGAGATCCAATAGGATCAGAGCGGTCTTGTGGGTCTTAGTTAGAGCTCCACACCAGCTCTCATCCTGCAGAGCTGTTTCACTAATCTAAGACTTTTGGAGAACCAGTGATCTGAGGGAGTTTTTCTGCAGTTGGAGAAGGTTTTTACTGGTGTGCCTCTGAGCCTGTGGAAGACTCAGAAGCACTGCTGTGCTGCTCTGCAAGAAGGACTGCTACTCTGTTGCCCTTTTTGCCCCGCTGCCTGCTGCCCTGCTGCCCTGCTACCTGAGTAAAAGGACTAGACCTGCAGCTTGAACCCTCGACCACCAGAGGGACTTCAAGGTCTAGTTGGCTAGCCTCCTGTTTAGAGCCTCAGGGACAGAAAAGGCTGCACCCAACTTGAACCCAGCACCTGGACTCTACTTGCTGTGAGTCTTGCTCCCCAAGTGTTTCCACTCCAGTCCTGGACCCTTGGAAATGGGCCTGGGGGTGCTCTGCCAGCCCAGTTGTGTTCCTGCAAGCAGAACTGACGCAGCAAGATGCATCTCCTCAGAGGCACATTGGAACTGCTGCAGCGCGATGCATCCCCAACACTGGAATCTTCATTGCAGCCTACTATCTCATCAGAATCGCCGCTGCGTGGTGCATCATCGATGCAGGCCGTTCATATTGGAAGCCCCTTATTGACTGCATCATGAACTATGAACCAGGACTTCGCATCGCAGCCCCGCAGCTCCTCCTGAACTGTGGGTGCCCTTCATATCTTCGGTGCAGGACTTCTCATCGCAAGCCCGTGGTCAACAGTATCCTGAATGAAGACGCAGGACTCTGCACTGCCGTCTCGCAGCACCTCGGAACAACCACTGCATGACGCATCTGAGACACTGGATCTTGCAATGCTCCTCAACCAGGTTTTAAGGGACTTTGTTCAGCTGGCCTATGTTGATTCCTGTATCCAGCCCATGCTCAATCGTGCTCGGCCCAAAACGTGTGACTTAGTCCCGACTTAGGCCCGATCCGGTGCAACCAGATTACCACAGTTGGTGCTTTGTGCTTCTAAGCACGATTTTCACTTAAAACTTTAAAATAGAATTTCTCCGGTTCTACTGATTAGATCTTTGTCATTTTGGTGTCAAATAATGAATTAAATTTTACTCTTTGTTTCTAAATTGGTGTGGGATTTTTCTTGATTTGTGTTTTCACTTTATTACTGTTTGAAGTGCTTTACATGCTCTATTTACACTGTGCCTCTAAGTTAAACCTGACAGATTTGTGCCAGGCTACCAGAGGGTTAAGCACAGGTGAATTTGGAGTTTCCTTGTGACTTCACCCTGGCAGAAGTTGTGGCTGCCTCTTGAGTAGGGTTTCAGCCCCCTCAACCAGTAACCCACTATCAAACACCCATTCACTGGTTCAGTACTGAGGGCTCCCGAGGCTATCTGGAAGATATCTTCCACGGGTCCCAGATTACATCAGCCATCAGAGCCCACTCTATTATGCCATCCACCATCTCTAGCAAAAGACACACAAATGATGGACGGAATGCAGAGCAAATCAAACATTCACCCCCTGTCAAGAGATCTGGGTTAAATCCATTATTCTTTTGCTCACCATGCCACCCCAGTTTAAACCCAGCCAGATGCAAATCAGTCTTGACCCTGTTCCTCTTGGGAACAGTCCAGCCCGAACTGCAAAGCCAAGTCCTCCCTGGACTGGAAACAAGCATCCTGGGAACGGCTTCGGGGCATCACCCCTCATCAGACAGGCTAGCTTGAATCCAGTTGCACTGTGAGCTCAGGACCCCCGTCTGGGCATACCTGGCGCACTTAGGGTGAGAAAGCAAAAACACATAGGTGGTGGACGGAATGCAGAGCAAATCAAATATTCACCCCCCAGTCAATAGATCTGGGTTACATCAATCGTTCTTTTGCCCACCATGCCACCCCGGTTTAAAGCCAGTCATATGCAAATTAGTCTTGACCCTGTTCCTCATGGAAACAGTCCAGCACGAACTGCCAAGCCAAGTCCTCCCTGGACTGTAAACAAGCATCCTGGGACCAGTTTCGGGGCATCAGCCTTCATCAGCCACGCCAGCTTGACTCTAGTGGCACAATGAGCCCGGGATCCACGCCTGGGCATACCCAGCACATTTAGGGCGAGAAAGCAGAAGACACACAGATGATAGATGGAATGCAGAGCATATTAAACATTCACCCCCAGTCAAGAGACCTGGGTTAAAACCATCGTTCTTTTGCTCACCATGCCACCCATCTCTAAGCATGAGTGCACCTGACCTATGCTGGTGAAGAACCCATGCAATCTAGTGTCACAGGTCCAGGTATCATACAGCTGCCTGTACACCTGTAATGGGCCCACATTACATACCTCAGTCTGCTGTCTGAAACATCGCCTCCTTGTGTGCTCACTTGGCACACCACAACAAGTTCTTCCTTTACAGTTTATATTGCCGGTCTCAATAATAGCCATAGTAGAGTGTTTATATTGACTCTGTCCTCTGTGCAACATCAACAAAGGAAAAATGCAGTATGAATCCGCTTCGTTTCTCCCGCCGTTCTGCAACTGTGGCCCCGCCCCCCTCCTCTGCCCATCCAACTCCCAGCTGATCGTCCCTCCCCCCTCCCCTTCTTAATGGCGGCCGCTGCGGGGGAGCGCGAGTAAGTCCCCTGAACTGGTCGAGGACCCACTCTCTCCCCAGCAGCTCCGCGCCAGTTTCCCTGCCGCCGAAGCCTCCTCTCCTCCTCCTTAGAGGGGTTCGAGCCCCCTGCGTGCCAGTCACCGCCGCTGAGTATAATATTTTATTCTCTGTGGGCTATTTCGTTTATTATTGTGTCTTGACAGCTGTGCTTATTGTTGTGTCTCTACTGCTTGCTTATTGTAGTGTCTTTACTGCTGAGCTTTCTCCCCGCTTCGTTTCTCCCGCCGCTCTGCACCTGCAGCCCCGCCCCCTCCTCTGCCCATCCCGCCTTCCAGCTGATCGTCCCTCCCCCTCCCCTTCTTAATGGCGGCCGCGGCGCGCCAAAGGCGGGCCTAAAGCAAGCCCATCTGCGCCAGTCCGCGACCCGACCGCGGCCAGCGCCAGGAACCCTGGATCTCCGGGACCCCGCCGTTACAACTCCGCCGCACTCCACGCACTCCGACTGCCCAACACCACCCAACTGTCCATGGACAGTTCTCATGCAGACTCTGCCGCAGATCCTTCACCATCGACCAAACCACCACAACCGCCGACGGCCCGCATGATGCACGCACCGCCAAAACCCTGACATGCATTCTCCTCAACGTGCGCTCCCTGCACCGACACGCCGTAGAGATCTGGGACCTGATCGACACCCTCTCGCCCGACGTCGCCTTCTTCACGGAAACCTGGGCCAATGCTACCTCTGGCCCCGACATCACCACGGCCATCCCTGACGGCTACAAGATCCAGAGAAAGGACCGCACCCACCGCCCAGGAGGAGGACTCGCCATCGCACACAAGACCCCCCTCCGACTCTCCACATCCAGCACGAGCGACCCCCACTCCAACACAGAACACCTCCACTTCAAGATCCAGACAAGCCCCAGGACCACACTACGTGGCACCCTCATCTACAGACCGCCGGGACCTCGCACCCACTCCGCAACTACCATTGCCGAGCTCGCCGCACCCCACGCCATCACCTCCACGGACTACATCCTACTCGGGGACCTGAATTTCCACCTCGACAACAGCGACGACCCCGACTCCACCACCCTCCTCGACAACCTCGGTCTGAAGCAGCTGGTCAACACGCCCACTCACAAAACCGGACACACCCTCGACCCAATCTGCGCAGGAGGGACAAACATCCGCTTCAGCCACACCACCCAGCCCCCCTGGACGGACCACCACTGCGTCCACTTCACCTTCAGCACCACCACCGCACCCAAGCCCACCCCTCGCCCGCCACTAAGAAACTGGAGCAAGGTAACAGAGGAACACCTCAACACCACCCTCCTCCAAAACCCCCCCAGCACCACTACCGACACCAACTCCGCAGCCATGGAATTTCACCGATGGATCTCCCGCTGCGCCGACAAGCATGCACCCCTCCGCCACCACGCCAAACAACGCCCTCTGAAGGCAGCCTGGTTCACCACAGAACTACAAGAAGCCATACGCTCCTGCAGACGCCTAGAGAAAACCTGGCGAAACCAGAAAACCACAGAATCACGGAACAACCACAGGAGCGCCCTGAAGGAATACCACCAGCGCATAAGAGACACCAAACGTACCTTCATAAGAGACAAAATCCAGACCAACACGACCAATGCCAAGGAACTGTTCAACGTCATACAGCAGTTCACAAAATCCCCCAGCGAAGCCAGGGTCATCACACCTTCCCAGGAACTCTGCGACAAGCTCAGCGCCTACTTCCACCTGAAGATCAAGGTCCTCTACGACAACTTCAGCGAACAAACGCCGGACACCACCCCCCCCTATGCCGCCGATAAGCCATCCATCATGACCTGGAACCCCGCCACCGTCGAACACATCACCGCGACCATGAAGAAAACCCACTCAGGAGCCCCTACGGACCCCTGCTTACCGCACATATTCCACAGGGCCGCCACCGCCATCTCACCCGAACTAGGTCGGACCATCAACGCCTCCTTCTTGTCCGGCATCTTCCCAGACGACTGGAAGCGGGCGGAGGTTAAACCCCTCCTCAAGAAACCGACGGCAGACCCAACAGACCTGAAAAACTACCGGCCCATCTCTCTCCTCCCTTTCGCGGCCAAAGTCACCGAGAGACTCGTAAACGCCCAACTGACAGCCTTCATGAAAGAGAACTCCATCCTGGACGCCTCCCAGTCTGGATTCTGCCACAACCACAGCACCGAGACCGCCCTCCTCGCCGCCACTGACGACATCCGCATGCTACTCGACCAGGGACACACTGCGGCCCTCATCCTTCTAGACCTCTCCACAGCCTTTGACACCGTTTCACACCGCATTCTCGCAGCCAGACTTCACGACGCAGGGATACAAGGAGCCGCCCTCGACTGGATCCAATCCTTTCTCTCCGGCCGAACCCAGAGGATCAGACTCCCTTCCTTCCTCTCCGAACCCACTGATATCAACTGCGGAGTACCCCAAGGATCATCGCTCAGCCCCACGCTCTTCAACATCTACATGGCCCCCCTCACCGCCATCGTCAGACAGCATGGGCTCAGCATTGTATCCTACGCCGACGACACCCAGCTCATCCTCTCGCTCACAAAGAATCCCAAAGACACCAGACTCTGTTTCCAGGAAGGAATGAAGAACGTGGCAGCCTGGATGAAGGACAGCTGTTTGAAACTCAACTCAGAAAAGACCAAAGTCCTCATCCTCAGACCCTGCACCTCCGCCTGGGACAACACCTGGTGGCCCTCTGCCCTCGGGAATCCACCCACCCCTACAGACCACCCACGAAACCTCGGCATCATCCTCGACTCCTCCCTCTCCATGAACCGCCAGATCAACGCCATTGCCTCCACCAGTTTCAACTGCCTGCGCATCCTCCGCAAGACCTTCAAGTGGATCCCCCCTGACTGTAGAAGGACCGTCACTCACGCGCTCATAACCGGCAGACTGGACTACGGCAACGCACTTTATGCCGGGATCAACAGAACCCTTCTACACAAACTCCAAACCATCCAGAACGCAGCAGCCAGACTCATCCTCGGGACACCGCATCACGAACACATGACCCATCACCTACGAGACCTCCACTGGCTCCCTGTCGAGAAGAGGGTCACCTTCAAACTCCTCACCCACGCCTACAAATCCCTCAACAACACCGGACCCAAATACCTCAACGAGAGAATATCCTTCCACGTACCCAAGAGGAACCTCAGCTCCGCTCCGCCGACCTCGCCCTGGCAGAGGTCCCCCGCATCCGCAGAAACAGAACAGGCAGGAGAGCCTTCTCCTACATCGCAGTCAAGACCTGGAACAATCTCCCTGTGAACATCAGACGCTCCCCGACCCTGTACACGTTCAGGAAGGACCTCAAGACCTGGCTCTTCGACTGATCCGGAGCTGCTCCCCTCCCCCAGTGCCTTGAGACCCTCACGGGTGAGTAGCGCACTTTACAAACCCCTGATTGAAGCCGATAGTAGCAATATCTGTGTTTATTAAAAAAAAGATGCCACAATATGCCTATCGCACATCACCCTCGCCAAAGAAGTGCCTCTCATGGATACTGTAAAGGATAGATATCTAAATCAATATAGCCCAACTCAAAATGGAGGACAATCCAAATGTAGCCCACTCCCCTTTCTGATTCTGACACCCTACCCGTTACAAAATGCCTTGGCCTTCATCGTGTGAAAGAGTGTCTCTATACAGGTCTATATCCTTCTCTTTTCAAGTGATGAATGACTGGGGCTCTATTTATACAAGGCTTTGCTTTTGTTTTGTCCTGTTTCCTATCCAGATTTTTTTTACATTCTCTCTCAAACATGTATATAACACATGACTTCCTTTGCAAAATTAGAAACAGCCTCTGGATTTCTACTCTTTCTAAGCCATTCCACTGTAATAACATCACGGCCTGATCTGTGTGAATTCTTGAGGGAGCGCTAGTTGTGTGTTGTGTGTTCTAAAAACAGTCTTATTGTGTCTTCCAGCTCACCATGAGTTATTGAGCTTAGCTTGGCACCCCTACTCTGGTGTGGCTAATAGGATGTAGTGGTTCTTGATTATCGTACTTATGCAACATCATTTGAATTGTTCCTGAAATTCGCTTAAGTCTGAGAGTTGTACGGCCAAATAGTTTCACCAATGTTTTTTTTTTTAAAGTTAACTTTATTGGCATTTAGATATCACAGAGACAGCATTACAGTCAAATGTTAAGATAACAATATATTCCTCGTTCCTCCTTGGTCATCATAGCACAGGCATCAATCATATCATACCCATCATCACAATACACTATGGGGGATATTCTCAAGAACGAAAATTCGCTTAACGCAACTTTGCACATCGCAGTCTATCGCGGGAAAATAACTCCGTGTTAACGTTGTATTCTCAACACGGCGGTACCATGCGATAGTCTCACGTCAACGCGCAAAATGTCCACGAAAACATTACCGGGACGGCGATGAAAACCCAAACCCGAACGTGAAAAAAGTTGCGATGGGCCCAACCGCGATAAAACAATCAGCAAAAAGCAGCGCCAGGCCTGCAATTCACACACGTCAGGCGGGAAAAACCACTACAAAAGCACCAAAAAATACCACAAACAAAAAACAAACTACAGCGATGCAGAATGGAGGCACCCGGAGCAGTGACAGAGGACGGCCAGAACCCCACAAGCCCCCCGGAGGAGCAGGCTGGTACCTCGGGGACAGGGAAGGGCAAGGAAAAGAAGAAGAGGAAGACACGGTTCAGTCCGCAGGAAAACAGGATCCTGATCACGGAGGTGGTAGAACACCATCAACATCTGTTCGTCACCTCCACTGTGTCATTGGCAACAAGAAATGGAATATGGCAGTCCATCGTGGACAAGGTGAATGCAGACGGAGTGCGGAGGAGGACAATTGGAGAGGTCAAGAGGCGCTGGAATGACGTGAAGCGCAAGACCAAGCAGAAACTCGCCAACAACCAGAAGGCAGCAATGCAGACTGGAGGTGGGAGTCCAGCGCCACAGGAGGAGCTGGATGAGATGGAGGAAATGGTGTCCACAGTCATCAGTGGGGAGACGGTGGCAGGAATCGGGGGACCGGACACTGCTCACCATGACCCGACACAACAGCAACAGGGTGAGTAACAACCAGGGACTGGGGGCACGGGGGGAGATGGGCACAATGGCACACATGCACAATGGAGTATAGCACACTGCACACCCACAATGACTCTGGATCATGTCCCTGAACCCCTTGGCACACTGCAGCACACATAGCAACTGCACGTAGGCCCCCGTCGACTATGTGCCCAGAGGAGTCCCTCACACACATCACTCATCGCATTACCAACCCATGCACATGTGCTGAACCCAGCAAAGCTGCGGGTCCGTGAGCCACACTGACAATGCAAGTGACACCGCATGACGATTAGCATGGCTGCAGTCCGATCACCATGACATGGTGCATGCCACCACACTGTGGTGGCGGAGTGTGGACCACATCCGTAAAGGAGCAGGCCACACTCTGACACATCCACCTGCACAGACAACCCCTGACGTCAACTACACATCTGCGGACAAACCATGCCCCTGAGTCCCAACTGCCACCAAGACCCAAATCCACCCTAGTCTGCAACATCTCAGCACTGTATGGGCACAGATGTCAAAGGCACACTGCCTGAAAGGGACAAGGGGCAGCCAAATCCGAGCTGCAGGGGCGACCCCCCCAAAATGCAGCACACACACATGACATTCAGAGCACATCACCATTGACAACAATGTGGTACAGACTGAAACACGTTAACAACAGGACAGAGGACACCACAGGTGCTGCCTGTGTGTAAAAACTTGCCAATCACATCTGGCATAGCAGGGAAATGTGACATGTCAATGTACAGGCACAAACACATATCCTTGATGTTGTCGAAATGTGCACTGTCCCGCATCAAATAGGCAGCACCTCCTGGACAGCCACAATGTACATTGGCATGCAGTCTGTATGTGAACTTGTACAATGCGTCAACACACATGTGAACACGATGTAATACTGCATCTCCCCTTCACATTGCAGAGGGAGCATCAACACCTCCTGCAGAGCAGCCCCACCAAATCCTCACCGATGACAGGGAGGACACTTCCGACATCGACACCGAAGCCCTCCAAGACCTCATTGACTGCCTCGGCACCCCATCTCCAGGAGCAGGGCAGCCCAGCTGCATCGAGGAGATCCCACCCCCTGCACAGACCACACAGCAGGACGAACCTACCACCCCGGCCGTCTCCCAGGACCCCCACGAACAACACATGGCCTTCCAACGCCGTGTGTTGGAGGCCCAGGAGAAGATGGCCGATCAGGTGCGGGTGGGGTTTGACCTCATGGCAGCCAAACTTGATGCCATACATGGGTGTTTGATTCCCATCAGGGACCAGATACAGTCCCTGACGGACACCCACAGTCCGCTCCATGCCCTCCAACGATCCATGGCTGACATCACTGGAGTCATGATACTGAGACAAGAACAACTGTCCAGTCAGAGTGGCTCCAGCGATGTCAGCCGGGAGTTGGTACAGATGCGGGGGAACATGGAGAACATGGAGCGGATGACGGTGGAAAGAATGGCTGCCACGGCTGCACACCAGCGAGTTGTGGCTGGGACCTTCCATGCCCTGCAGCACATCGCCATGGCATTGCTGCCTCAAGGCCTTGCGCAGATGAATGCTGCTGATGCTTCTACCTCCACATCTCCGCCCCCTGATGCGTCAGTACCTCGCAGTTTGGCAGGCAATCCACCTCTGGCCCCTGATGTGTCAGTGGCACACAGTGCGGCCGACATACCACCACCACCCACGTGTGAGGCACATGTGACATCAGAGGACGAAGATGCGGGTGAAGCAATCTTACTGGTACGGAGGAGGCAGTAGCATTCATCTCCGCCATATGGCCTGTTCCTGCTTGGTCCTGCCCTTTGCATCATCAGCTTCCACTGTCCCCCGATGCACTCTGTGACACTCAACTTGGACCTCGACATGGACTGCCATATTCTGTTTGGTTGCCAATGACACAGCGATCAGACTGCGGACTGCACTCTTCCTCTTCCGTGGTACCTGTCATTCCCTGAAGGACTCTGTTTGTCCCTCCACGGGCCGAATATGTGAAGTGGGGTTTGCATGGCCCTGTACTGCTCCAGCTGCACCACTCCATTGGATGTGAATAAAACATTCTGATTCGCACAGATGTGTCATGTCTTTGATCATTCAAGCATGAAAGTATGGATGAATGTAGGGTCAGTGATTCCCCCTTATGTCCATGTTGCTCATGTCGTGGGACTTGCGTCACAGGGTGCAACATTGTCGATAGCGGGCCGTGTGGCACAGACACAGCAACAGAGACACACGCATCAGTTGGTTTCCTGTGCAGCCCAGATATGAACCACGCCCAGACGCAAGGGATATTTGTTCACACCCCTACGCTGGCCTGGCGTACGCCGAGCCAGACCACTCAGCTTACGTATAAAGGGGGGGACGATGACGCAACGTGTCCCAGTTTTTCCCCAATGCCTGAGGTGACATATGACGAGGCTCAATCAGATAGGGTCCATGACTTGCGTTGCACGGAGTCGGTGGCACCGGTTACACTGCGGCTGGCACGGGCCGACCGCCACGGGATGGTGACTTTCTGTGCACTGAGGTAGGGGCACCTAAAGTGCTGAGCGAGTGTGCAACCTGCGATGATGCTGTGTGCACTGATATGGTCTCTGCCATTGCAATATCAAGACCCAGAATCAAGTGTGTGACCTGGTGGACCGCGGTGCATGGCTGCATGATGTGGAGGCTGCCAGGGTCGCAGGCCCTGGGCTTGGAGTTTGCACCGGCACGTGGTGAGCCCTCTTGGAGACACGCCGGTGGTGGAAGGTGAACAGTGAGGCCTGTGTGCGCAGGGGCGGGCAATCCCCACTGGGCGGCGGGAGGGGCTGGGGTGCAGCAGCCTGTGTGCGCAGGGGCGGCCAAGCGATGTTGCCGTGTGCAATGATGTGTACTCTGCCATCATTAGCTGTGGACTCTGTTTCAGATGAGGGACCTGGTGGCCTGCAGTGTGAACCGGCACATGGTTGGAGACACACCAGTGGCAGCAGGTGAGCAGTGTTGCCTGGGTGCACAGTGTCGGCACTGTCTCTCCCTGTCCCTCTCCTCCTTTCACTGTCTCTCTCCCTCCCTCTCTTTCTCTATCTTTCTCTCTCTCACTCTCCCTCTCTTTCTTTCACTGTCTCTCTCTCCCTCTGTTGCTCTCTCTCTCCTTCTCCCTCTTTCCCTCTTTCTCTCTCTTTCTCTCTCTCCCTCTCTTTCACTCTCTCTCTCTACATTCCTTTCTCTCTCTCTTTCTCTCTGTCCCTTTTTGGGCGCATGACGCACCTTCTTATCTTCAATTTTGTCTTGCAGGTTTTGACTTGCAGATTGTCCAGAGGAGACCCGCCATGACTCTTCCACTTATTGGTGTTGAGTTAAATTTGAATTAAATAATTATTTTGGGAATTCTAAGGTGTATGGATGTTTTTCCTTTTTCTGGCCACACATGAATGTTGATTGTTGTACTTGTGCGACATCAGGCGAATTGTTGTGTTCATGTATTTGTAAGGTAGATGTGAGATCTCTTTGTCCGGGGGGGGTGCCTGGGGTAGGGCCCTGGGGGGGGAGGGTTCCGGGGGGTGGGGGACCTGGGTGTGGTGGCAGTGGGTGTTGTGGCCCTCTTGGGGCTCCGGGCTGCATGATCAGTAGCTCCATGGCATCGGTTGTTCTTCAGGTGTGGCTCTTGGCTGGGCTCCCTTTCATGGTGCAGGTTGTCGTCTGACTTAACACCAGGTAGGAGCAGGTGTTAGATCCCTGCGGCTAACGCGCCTTATCGCATGTTTTTGATTCTTATCGCCGATCTGGCTGGTCATTGGGAATGTTGCGTAGTGATGTTTCCGCGTTTTTTTGCACGGGAACGCCTACTCTGCATCTCATTAGCACTAGTTGCCGGTGTCATCCGTGGCGATGTTTTTTGAGGCTACTATCACAGGTAAACTGGTGATATCGGCTGTTAGCACCAGCTTGTGAATGGTGCGATGGATTTATCACCACTTTGGCTGCGATAAAGTGCCGCTAACTCGGCGATGGGTCTTTGAGAATATGCCCCTTTCTGTACATGTCAAGGAAGCTGAATAGGGAAGAGTCCATATTTCGACTTGCTTGTCCTCCATTAGTGCCTTATGTGTGCCACATGTACTTTTTCACATTCTTAACATGAATCATGCCAATCCTAACTTGAACGTACCCTTCCCACCCCTTCTCCTCCCTTCCCAGTCCTAGTTTCACCAATGTTACCTGCAAATAGATGAAACACTCTATGCTTTTAAAGAAGTGCATGAGAGTTGAGGCAGACTTACAGATCATGCCTAGTTAGAAATCTGAAATGCCTGGAAAAGTCAAACGATACTTTGAATTTCAGGCACGTGAAATCAGTACTTGTACATTTGGCAAGATTTTAAAGTCCACAAACTCTGATTTTCATGGAATTCACAAATTGCCAAAGACCATTCTTTGAAATATCTTTCCGAAATAGATTTCCAAGAGTGTACCTCTTCGTCTATAGTTAGTCATCGATACATCCCACTAGTCATATAATCCGATTTCAGTTTCTCTACCAGAGTGAGCATATTTTTTCTTGTAGAGAAACCTCTTCCTCTGAGCCCCTTACAATTTGAGGGCGTTTTATTTTACTTCTCACCCAAGAGCACACTAATTGTCATTTTTTAAGTAAGTTTAAAGGTATTTCTCTAGTGGTATGGCAAATAAAATGGCTGTAAATACCCTTAAATCCAGGATTATGTGGGAGCTGCTTTCATAATGCTTGGCGCCTCCAGACAATGGCCATTTGCTGACTATGACCCTACACTCGCAACAGAATACACATCTGCCATACTGTTGGATTTTCCACTATCATAAGTGCAAATTATGATCATAAAATTCTGTTTTCTTTAATTTTGGATATCATTTATTTTATTTATTTATTTGAAAAGTTTTATATAGCGCTGACTAGACCCGGAGGTATCAGAGCGCTTTACAGGAGGAAGAGCATTGTTTCAGAACATAGTTACAAAGTTACATCAGTTGCAAGGAACGTAGTTACATGAGTTACCAAAGCATAGTATAAACATTAGAAAGAAGAAAAACAGGCAAGGGGAGAGAAATTTAGGGGGGACAGGAAAGGAACAGGGGAGGTAGACAAAGAATAATAGAGGGAAGAGGCGGGTGGGGGTAGGAAACACAACGGGGAGACGAGGAAAACAGTGTCCGACGTCCGGCTGGGTAGGTGACGGCTGAGGGGTGAACCAGAGCCAAACTCCTCTATAGCTGCATATGACAGCTCCACCGGTCATCGGCCAAAGGTAGCTCGGGCACCGCAATGCATACAGAAGGTTCTGGATTCCGCCTAGGGGGGCATCGTCCAAAAAAAAACAAAAGTTCCATCGAGAGCGCCGGTCACGGTGTACGGTGCTGTGCTCCCAATGGAAGTTATGTTATGTTATGTTATGTTACAATGATTTATAACGCGCACGGCTACTCATGAGTGTGCCGGCGCGAGAGAGAAAATCGAAAGACTGTAGGGAACTGAGAGAAATTACCGCTTAGATAAACAGCAGAGTTTTTAGTCTTTTCTTGAACAGGCAAGAGTCGTGAATACTACGCAGTTCGAGAGGAAGAGAGTTCCAAGCTTCGGCCACTTAGAAAGATAGAGAACTACCTCCAATTCTAACCAGCCGAAAGCGAGGGATCGATGCCAGACACTGTGAGGCGGAGCGCAGGTGTCTTCGAGGGGCAAAGAAACTAAACCGTTTCCTCAGGTAGAGTGGCCCTGATCCATAAAGGGCTGAGTGGGCCATCATGAGAGCCTTAAATTTGACTCTTTGAGCCACTATGAGCCAGTGCAGATCCTGTAAATGATTTTTTACGCTAGACCTGCCCGGAATGCCCATCAGAGCTCTGGCCGCAACATTCTGTACTACCTGGAGTTTCTTGAGCTGGTATCCTGGTAGGCCAATATAAAGTGCATTGGCATAGTCGAGGCGGCTGAGGATCAAAGCTCGCATGACCATCTCCTTAGCGGTCCTAGGTAGTAAAGGTAGAAACCTTCTAAGGGACTTCAGTGTGCCAAAACACTGGCCTGCCAGTTTCTTTATTTGCGTAGAGAACCGGAGATTCTCATCGAACCAGACTCCGAAGTTCTTAACTGCCTGTCCCGTAGAACTGGGAAGGGGGTAGTCTGGCGGCCAGAGGGCTTCCCTGAACTGTGGAGGAAAAGATCCGTATAAGAGGATTTCGGACTTATCCTCGTTACACTTTAACTGAGCTGCTGCAAGCCATTTAAATACGGCTATTAGACAGTTTTTTGCTTGCGTCGGAGAAGTATCAGAGTCCTTGCATGTGAAGAGGAGCTGGGTATCATCTGCGTAAGCGATGATCTTAGCTCCCAGCTCCTCCGCAAGTTAGACCAAAGGGGTGATATATAAATTAAAAAGGAGGGGGCTCAGGGTAGAACCCTGAGGTACTCCAGTAGTCACTTTTTGTGGGGCCGATGAAAAAGGGGGTAGCCACACTTGTTGCGATCTATCTTCCAAAAATGATTTGATCCAGTCCCATGCTAGGCCAATAACTCCAATATTTGCAAGGCGAGCTAATAACAGAGAGTGTGGCACCGTATCGAAGGCGGCAGAGAGACCAATTCCCAATCCTCTCCTGAGTGTGTCTCCCTTGTCGCAGTGGTCTCATCCAGAGAGGACTCTGAAATCATCTCACACCTCTTCCAGCTACTTCCCGTGACACCATCTTCTGGAGTGAAGAACCTCAGAGAACTAATTAGCTCTATGTGGCTGCAAACCTTCAACAAATACACCACCTCTGCTGCCACTTTCTAGTTGATCACCATAAAAAAAATTATCCACATCTCTCTTCCAAAACAGCTGAACGCCTAATAAATACACTGCTGATGCACTATTGTAACATCCTTCTAACGGGTATTCCCTTCTACACCTTTCCACCACTAAATAATATATTCAATTTTCCAACCTGAACAACATATAATTTTCTTAGACAATCACTAAGCTCAACACAAAGCATGGTGGTATGCAGAAACAAGAATGCTTGCTCTGCAGGTGCACGGTACAGGAAGCACACTTTTTCTCAGTGGTGCTGTGCACTTCTCCTTTCCCGGATGACTGAAGTCCCAAGGTGGGACTTATGGTAATGGCAAAAGATGATGATGCAGCCAACGGGCAGCTATTCAGTTTTTCCACTGCCTTTTGGGGGGCAGTGGAAAAGCACAATTCTCTGCAGCCTGATGTCCAAGTTCGATTAAATATCTGACTGCGGAAAATGTGTTTGTGAAGTGAAACTACTCTTTGGGCAACGTTGCGAAATGTCACACTTCTTAAAGTTTCTTCATTTCTACCTACCCACTTGTGAGTAGATAGTCACTACTCTGACCAACATTTTCCTGCTGGTGTATTCACCCTACGAATTTTAGAGCCATTCCCTTCCACACCAAATTCAAATGAAATCTCAAAGTTCACCTATTTTGCCAAGAAAGACCAACTCCATAATTACCCTACACTCCCTAATCAAATCCCTGTAATAATGTGCAATTAAATAATTTGTGTCAAAAATGTCTACATCTTTCTTCCACTCATATACCGGCTATACCTTACTCGTGAAGTATGCCGAGCTATCAGCTACTGCTGTTATATACGACTTTGTAACTATTAACATCAATTTAGTTAGAATGGTACCCAATTCTCTCTGACAAGTAAAACAAAAAAAATCCCAAAACAAAACAAGAACTTCTTCATGAGTAATGCTCTATTACTTACCGGTAATCTTCATTACTCCGGGTCCCGTTGTCCTCGTCCCATTCATAAACAAGGTGGAGATAACCATCTCCTGACAGAAAAAAAGACCAGAGGAATGCTAACCCCGCCCCTCCCACTGGGAGTACATAAGCAGCACTTACCCAGCATCCCGCCTGAACCACCAAGCCCCCCAGGAAAGCCGGTCGTCCGGGAGGGAGGGCGGGGCCTCATGAATGGGACGAGGACAACGGGACCCGGAGTAATGAAGATTACCGGTAAGTAATAGAGCATTACCCCTAGGTCCCTTATGTCCTCGTCCCATTCATAAACAAAGTGGAGAATACAAAAGCAGAAAACCCGGCCTTCCAAACCTCAAGCACACCCAGGAAGCCACACCAAAGGCAGCAACCCAAGGCAAACAAAAGGAGGCAACCGCAGGAAACAACCGGCCAGTAAGCCAGAACAGGCCAGCAGGGACACAACCAAGGACCGGAAACCAGGCCAAGAAAAACAGAAGGCCACAGCCACAACAAAGAGGCAGCCAACGAGAGAAACCGGAAACAGAGCAACCAGTGAAAAGGAGGCACCCCAAAGAAACACCAAAGGCAAAGCCCCAGAAGGGAAACAGGCGACAAAGGAACCAACACCCCGGACCGCAGTAGACCAGAGAAGACAAAACCCCAACAGGACACGGCCCATGGAACCCACCGGCCAAAGGCCGACAAACCCAGCACCACCAGGAAGGCACACGGGACCCGGCAGCAGCCAAGCACACCGGAGAAGCAAAAGGAAAGAGGCACCCCAGAGAGCCCCGAGGACAAAGGCCCCGAAATCCGGCAGTGGAGACCCAGGCCCCAGGCAAGAACAGCCAGCACCAACCACCAGCGCCGCTAGAAGACAACCACCAAGCACCCAGCCCGGGAGGCAGAGCGACAGCAAGAGCCCAGGAGCAGGCCAAGAGCAAAGAAAGGCCAAGGGACACACAAGAAATCCGGGGAAACAGGATCACAACCCCCGGAACGTCGCCCCACAAGGCCCACAGAGCCAGCAGGGAGCAGGTCCGCGAACCCAACAGAAACCAGCCCCCGAAAGAATGAAACACCAATCAGGAGGACCAGACAGCCAGACCCCAACCAAACAGAAAAGGACTGGGAAAGAGCCAGAGACCAGAGCCCAGAAGGCCAAATGCCCCACAAGGAACAAGGCCGCAAACCGAACCAGGGCCCGACACGAAACCCCAGAGCCACAGGGGCAGGGGAGGCCAGAAGAACAAGCCAACCAGAGACGCCCCCAGAAAGATCCGGCAGACAGCCGACCAAACAACAGAGAGGCCAGCAAAGACAGGGGACCAACAACCCGGAGCTGCACAGGCACGGAAGGGGCGGGACAGGGCCAACGGCCACAACCCCGAAACCCCCAACCCCAAAGGGAGGGAAAACGAACCCCCCAAACCAGCCAAGCCAGAAAGGCAACAGAAGGCCGGGCAGCAGCCAAACAGACCGCACAGGCACACAAACTCCAGGGCCCAGCACGCACCTGGGAGAAGCCCACGCAGCGCACAGACCAAAGCAAAGGGCAGGGAGGCCGACAGAGACTCCCAGCACAAAAACCGCCGGACCACACAGCAGGCCGGACGAAATCAAACAGAGGCAACAGCCAAAGCAGAAACCGGAGGAAGCAGAGAAGCCAGAGGCACAAGCAGCACCAGACCCCGGACAACCAGCAGCAAGGAGGGCAACCCCCCACAGAGGCAAGACAAACACCACAGGACCGCACCCCGACAGGGGAGGGGCACACCGAGCAACAGACACACACCGGAAGCAGTACCCGGGGGAGCACGCAGCGAAGACAGGGGCGGGCAGACCGGCAAAGACAGGCCTAGACCGAAGAACGAGGCAAAAACGGCAGGACCACCCCACACTCCAGCAAGAACCAGAACCCCACATGAGAGGGACAAGCCACAGAACAGGCAGGAAGCACACAAGCTAGGACACCGACACCCGGACAGGGACCGGGGACGCCAGGCCAAACACACCCCAGAGTCGGCCCAGAAGCCACCGCACAGCCAGCCAAAACCAAGGAGACACAGCTGGAGGCCAAGCCGAACCAGCCGCAAGCCGGCAGACCCACAGAAAACCAGGACCCCTCACAGGCCCGAACAAGGCCAGACGCAGCCCAGAGGCAAAGCAGGTCAAAAAGGCCATTAGCCACAAGAAGGGCCAATGGAGGAGGAGTACCGGGGCACCGGGGGAAACCCGGAGCCCAACACCAGCCAAAGGAAACCCAGCAAAACCAGCGAGGAAATGCAGGCAAACAACCAGAAGCGAACCAAGCCCGGGAAGAACAGCGGGCAAGACCAGGCCCAGGAGCACACGCAAGGGTACGGCCGAAACCACTGGCGCATCAGGTCAGGACAACCAGAGAGCGCCCAGGAAAGGACGCAGGGCCAAAGAAGGCAACCAACAAGCGCCGAAAAGCCCACAGAAGCAGGAAAGTCCAAGCGGCCACCACCCAGGCACCCGCCAGGCCCGACCCCGCCAACGGCTGAGACCGGACGAGACCAGGAACCCCCAGGGAGAAAAGGGAGAAAAGGGCCGGAGGCAGAAAACAGGCACCAGGCCAAGCAACCGCACCAGGATCCCAGGCGGACCCCCAACATTCCTAGGAGAACCACAGAGAAGAGAGGAAACCAGGCACCAATGACCAGGACACAGCACCAGTGAAAGACAGCCCGGCCAACACAGCTGCTGCATGAATCCCGGACCCCCAGGGACCACCGGAAAAAGGAAGCAAAACAGGCGAACACATGGAACGCAACCCAGGGGGGACGGGAGAAGAAACCATACCCCCCCCAGCCCAAGGAGCGCCACCATGCCAGGGCGGGAGGAGGAACCAAACCGGACGTCAGGCACACCGGGGGCAGAAAAAACCAACCCACAGCAAACAGCCAGGCCATGAGAGGGCCGGAGCACCAAGGCCCCCAACGGACAACCAGAGGCAGAACCCCAGTCGCACCGCACACCAAAGGAAGAGCAGGAGCCCAACCCACACCAGTCACAAAAAAATGACGGAAGCCACAGCACCAGGCAGGCCCGGCAGACACCCATCAAAGCATGAACCAGGCCCGACCCCGCCAAAATCCGAGAGCCGACAAGGAAAGGGGCAAGCAGTGTGGGAGAACCGCAGGCCACACAGAAGTCCCGGCCACACAGCGCCACAACCAGCACCAAAGACACAACCTCCAAAAGGAAACGTAGAGAGCGGGAACGGGACCCGAAGGGAGCAGGGGCCGAACACCAGCACCAGACACAAGGCCAGCAGAAAAGGGGCCGCAGCAGGAGCAACCACAGACCGAGCAGCACAGTCGGCGGAACCAGGAGACAGGCGAAGCCGGACCAAGGAGAAGGCCGCGGCCAGCACCCACCGAAGCAAGCCGTAGCCAAAAAGGCATGCTCAGGAAGCAGAGAAGAGCCAGCAAAGGCAAGGCCAGAAGACCCACCAGGACATCCCCAGAGAAGCAAGTGGAGCACAGCAGCAGCAGGGGAACACAAGGACCAAGCCAAGGAACCCACCGCAGCCAGGAACAGTGCAACCAAAGGGCCAGAGCCACCACCAACCAAAAACAGCAGCACCCAGCATGGAAGAGACAAGCAGCAGGACACCGTGCCAGCCAGCCAGCCCACACGAAGCAGCCCAAACACAGAGCACAAGCCACACACGCAGAAGGCCCCGGGACATACACCGGCAGCCCTATGCCACACGAAACCAGATCCAACGTGGGGAAGGAAAAGAAGAGCACCGCGCCCGCAGGGGCCCCAGGCTCAAAACCCGGCATCCCCAGGCTGCACAGGGCCCAAACCAGGAGCACACACAGGGCGCAGCAAAGCCCGCAACGACAGAGGCAGCGAATGGAACCGCACAGGCCACAGGACCAGCCACCAGGGCAAGAGCGAGGACCGCTTGGAAACATAGCATCGACCTCAGAAGGATGGTAGGCCAACACAGGGAGGGAAGCCAAGCACGGCCAGCGGATCGGGCACTGGAACCACAAAGCGATGCCACAAACACCCGCAGGAAAGAGAGAAAAACACCACTATGCGGAACTTACCCAGAGAGGGGGCTCTGGGACACCACCAGGAACAAGGCCCCCACTCCAACAGCCAGCCCAAGGCATCCACAAAGGCACGCCAGAGCCGGGAAGGCCAGGAACACTGCAACGCGACGTGCCTTCCACCCGGCCAGGCCACAGGAAGACATGCACGCAACCCGGAAGCAACCGGGAGGCCACGCACCAGCCGCAAAGGACCGGCCACGAACGTCCCCTGCCTCCCAGCAAGCCTGGCAGGCCAGGAGGCAGACCACGAAACCCCCGCCCGCACAGCAAGGCAGCCAGGTGGGGGGAGGAGAGAAGAAACGCCATCCCAGCCCAGCAGGAGCAGCACCAGCATCCACGTCCATTCTGTCGACAGACAGAAAAAAAGAACAGGCGGAATGCAGGGTAACTGCTGCTTATGTATTCCCAGTGGGAGGGTCGGGGTCAGGGTCCCAGCATTCCTCTGGTCTTTTTTTCTGTCGGGAGATGGTTATCTCCACTTTGTTTATGAATGGGACGAGGACATAAGGGACCTGGGGGTAATTAGTTCTTATTTGACCTGTCATCGTAGATTTTTGTGAATTTGCTGCAAGGGTGGACGTGAAGCTTGACCTGAAAGAAGTTTTTACAAAACATCCAATTATCCGTGAATTGAAAATTTGTATGCAAGGGATAGATAATTACTTGTGCATCATGCCTACAACAATATTAATAAACTTCGATGTTTAGCAAGGGATTTTTCCTAAAATATAATACTGAGTTTCAACTGAAAATAAAAGAGCAACACCTGCTGTAATGACAATGCGACATGTAAAATGTGTTACTTTGCAGCGTATATCACGTGTGCAATCTCCACTTGGCCAGAAAGAGTGTATTTCCCAAGTCAGTTTTCCAGTGGCATTCGAACTCTAAAAATACATGCAATATTGTAAGTACATGGCTATCCAGTTGATTAATGATGAAACTCTGTACTGAGCACACACTTTATTTAGAGCATTTCCCAAGTCAGTTTTTGTGATCATGTCAACCCTAAGAATGCATGGGCTGTTGTTAGCACAAGTTATTTAACGTAGAATTTGAGTGAGATAAATTACCTTAGTTTTTGTAAGGATCTCTAAGCCTCGCTCAAGGACATCTTCAATAAGCTTTTCAGATAATGTTTTTCTTTTACTGATTACAGTAATGCAAATCCATTGCCAATGTACTTTCTGATATTTATAAATTGAATATTACAATTTTTTCTTCGGTTAAAACAATTTATTATGGATTTTAGTTGATTTAGATGCAAATATCGCCCAAGTGCACCAGGCACCTGAACAACAATATTCACATTGACCCTGTTTCGATTTCATATGATATTGTATAGATCAAAAGCACTAAAAGAACAGTAAAGCATATATATATATATATATATATATATATATATATACATATATATATATATATATATATATATTATCTACTGGCGGCCGCCAGTAGATAGTTATAGTTAGGACCTTTATCCATAGGAAATCCGCAACATTCTATTTGAAATAACTCTTGCGCCGGTTGACGAATCTTCGCGAAAGCTTCCAACTTGTTGGGGCGCTCCGCTCCTACCGTGAAAGTCTCGGGTTGATTCGTTAAGCGGGGGCCGAGAAAAAAGGGGGGTCCCAAAACGCGTTTTCTCGATGTTAATTCCCATAGGAAATTTTAGCCACGGTTACAGCCCGAACTGCTGAACGGAATTACACCAAATTTTGCAAAAAGGTAGCGCTTGGTTCAGAAAGCGACCTTTTTTTTAAATGGTGTAAATCCGTTTAGTAGTTGCGGAGAAATTCAAAAAATAAGAGTGAAAAAATCGATTTCCCATAGGAAACTTTATGCAAGGCTACAGCAAAAACTGCTGAACGAAATTACACCAAATTTGGCACAAAGGTAGTGCTTGGTTCAGAAAGCACCCCTTTTTAAAAATGGTGTAAATCCGTTCAGTAGTTGCTGAGAAAATCCAAAATAAATGTTTCGATATTTAGAGGCACGGAGGATCCGCGCACCCTCCCGACCACGAGCTGCATGCTAATTGGCTGTCAACACTCCAAACCAGGAAGTGTTGGCAGCCATCTTGTTCCTCGGTAGAACCGAGGAACAAGAAAGCAGTAAAAAAAGTGCGCAAAACGCAAAAAGGGGGCAGGGTAGAAACACCCTGACCCCCTAGGCCTGCTCAGGGGGTCCTACAAGGACCCCCAGGGCCCAAAAAAAAAATATATATATTTTTTTTAAATCGTCAGGATGCGCTTACGGTGCGCGGATCCTGCCGATTAAAAAAAAAAACGAAGCGCGGACTCCCGCGCTTCTTTGGTAATTGGCCCCCGGGTGGGCCAAGTCCCGGGGGCATGCGGGGGTTAAGTTTTATGTGTGGGGGGCCTCTAAGGCCCCCCAAGCCCTGGGGACCGCCACCCCCCAGGGCTTTAATAAAAAAACTTATGCGGGAGGGCTCTCGGCCCTCCCGCAGCCCCGGGGACCGCCACCCCCCGGGGCTTCTTTTTATTGTTTTAAAATTACCTATGTGGGGGGGCTTGAGCCCCCCCACACGCCCCGGGGACCGCCACCTCCCCAGGGCACTAAATATTTTAATGTGGGGGTCCGTTACGGACCCCCAGAGCCCCGGGGACCACCACCTCCCCGGGGCTGTGCAATTCAAGGGAGGGGGGCCGCGCGGCCCCCCTCCTGGAGCCCTTGATGGCCCTGGGGACCGCCACACCCCAGGTCCGGCTCCTGCAGTGTCCCGGGGTGCCTACCCCCGGGACACTGTAGTTTGCAATGACAGGACGGGAGCCTCGCGGCTCCCGTCCTGTCATTGCAAACTGCTTTGGATATTGGAAGCGAGAGCAGGGAAACCTGCTCTCGCTTCCAATATCCAAAGCAAATTGCTTTTCCACATGGGGAGCTGCATCTTAGCAGCTCCCCATGTGGAAAAGCAATGCCTGCTCCCAAGGGACGCGGGGAGCCAACGGGACTGTGGGGGGATTGGGGACCCCCCCACAGTCCCCAACGGAGAGGGCCAGCCCCGGGGGACAGGGTCCCCGGGGCAAGTAGTGGCCCGGGAGGGGGGCCACGCAGCCCCCTTCCCCAAAAGTTTGAAAAAAAAAACAAAAAACAAAGGCCGGCCCCGGGGGATGGGGTCCCCGGGGCCATAAGTGGCCTGAGGAGGGGGGCAACGCAGCCCCCCTCCAAAACAATAAAAAAAAAATTAAAAAAGGCCATGCCCCGGGGGATGGGGTCCCCGGGGCCGATTAAGGCCTCGGGAGGGGGGCCACGCGGCACCCTTCCAAATTGTTTTTTTTTTTTTTTTTAAATAAATAGGGGGCAGGCCCTGGGGGATGGGGTCCCCAGGACCAATAAATTAGAAAAAGAAGGGGGGCCACACAGCCCCCCTTCTTAAAAAAAAAAAAAGAAAAAACACCGGCATCGCGCCGGAGGCCACGCCCCCTTCTTTCACCACTCTGCAAACGCGCCCCCTGGCGCGTTTGCAGATGGGGAACGAATTCCCCTTGAATACTAGCCCACCAGGAACCTCCAGTATGCGCCAGGGGGCTGCGTTGCAGAGAGGTGTTCTGAGGCCACGCCCCTTTTTACACCTCTCTGCAACGCATCTCTGTGGCGCATAATGGAGGGAGCTGGTGGGCTAGTTGCACCCCAGGGACCCTCAGAATTGAAGGGGAGTTAATCCCCCGACTTAAAACGCGCCACGGGGCGCATTTGCACAGTGGTGAAGGGAGGGGGCGGGGCTTGAGATGACATGTGTGCAAACAGGCCCCGTGGCGTGTTTTAAGATGGGGAATTAAATCCCCTTCAATCCTGAGGGTCCCTGGGGGACAACTAGCCCACCAGGTACGTCCAGAAAGCACCACAGAGCTGCGTTGCAGAGAGGTGCAAAAAGGGGCGTGGCCTCTGAACACCTCTCTGCAACGCAGCTCTCTGGCGCATACTGGAGGTATCTGGTGGGCTAGTTGGCCCCTAGGGACCCTCGGGATTGAGGAGGAATTAATTCTCCAACTTAAAACGCGCCACAGGGCGTGTTTGCAGACATGTCACCTCAGGCCCCACCCCTTCCTTCACCATTGTGCAAATATTCCTCTAAAATCAGCCAAACTACGAATTCCGATTTACTCACCTGTTATCAGGAGAGAACCCAGTGCTGCATCTTTTAGCCCAGCACTGACCCTGAAAAGTAATTCTAACCGTACTTACCAGTAACTTGAATTTCCTTCCATAGGCTAACATTGACTGGTTTCACTTGGAAATTCTTCTAAGTGTGGAGTTTTGGAACTTTAGAATATTCCTCTAAAATCAGCCGAACTACGAATTCTGATTTACTCACCTGTTATCAGGAGAGAACCCAGTGCTGCATCTTTTAGCCCAGCACTGACCCTGAAAAGTAATTCTAACCGTACTTACCAGTAACTTGAATTTCCTTCCATAGGCTAACATTGACTGGTTTCACTTGGAAATTCTTCTAAGTGTGGAGTTTTGGAACTTTAGAATATTCCTCTAAAATCAGCCGAACTACGAATTCCGATTTACTCACCTGTTATCAGGAGAGAACCCAGTGCTGCATCTTTTAGCCCAGCACTGACCCTGAAAAGTAATTCTAACCGTACTTACCAGTAACTTGAATTTCCTTCCATAGGCTAACATTGACTGGTTTCACTTGGAAATTCTTCTAAGTGTGGAGTTTTGGAACTTTATAATATTCCTCTAAAATCAGTCAAACTACGAATTCCGATTTACTCACCTGTTATCAGGAGAGAACCCAGTGCTGCATCTTTTAGCCCAGCACTGACACTGAAAAGTAATTCTAACCGTACTTACCAGTAACTTGTATTTCCTTCCATAGGAATCCATTGTCTGGTTTTCAGCAGAAAAGTTTCAAAGTGTAGATTTTCACAAACTACAAATATTCCTTAAACATCGCCTGTATGACTTAAACGCATTCTTTCAACTGTTTACAGGAGATGCACCAGTGCTGGATCCAGGATCCACCACTGAGTAAGAAAAAGTAACGATAACACTACTTACCTGCTAAGTGAATTTCCTCCCATAGGATAACATTGGTGATTCTATGTGAAAAAGTTTCTGTGTCAACTTTTAAAATACAATAATATTCCTTAAAAATCACTACTGTAACCAAAACGCTTTTACTCAACTGTTTACAGGAGATGTCCCAGGACTGAATCTAGGATCCAGTCCTGTGGTTAGAAAAGTAATCCATAAAGTAACTAATTGCATTTAACTAGAAATTCACATTGAGCTCAATGTTGCATTGTGTTTGAAATTGTGTTGCCCATTGCAACAACTGTAACTACTGTACTTAAAAGTCTATTGCCTATTTGCAAAGAATTTAAACTAAAGTAATTCATTCTGAGAAAGTATATTTCGTAATGTAATGTATAATGTAATTACAATGTAATTTAAAAAATAAATAGTTTAAAAAAATGTAGTAAATCAGTATCAAAAAAATAAAGATAACAATTAATACATTTAAAAATTGTCATTTACAAAACCTTGGAAATTCACTGAAAAAAACCATAGGTTTCAGACACGTTATAGTTAGGAATTAGCATTTAATAAACCTTTGAAATTCACTGAAAAAACCATAGGTTTCAGGCACGTTATAGTTAGAAATTAGCATTTAAAAAACCTTTGAAATTCACTGAAAAAACCATAGGTTTCAGGCACGTTATAGTTAGAAATTAGCATTTAAAAAACCTTTGAAATTCACTGAAAAAGCCATAGGTTTCAGGCACGTTATAGTTAGAAATTAGCATTTAAAAAACCTTTGAAATTCACTGAAAAAACCATAGGTTTCAGACACGTTATAGTTAGAAATTTGCATTTAAAAAACCTTTGAAATTCACTGAAAAAACCATAGGTTTTAGGGACAGTTATAGTTAGTTGGACATTGCACTCGTACAAAACCCGTGAAATTCCCCCGTTATAGTTAGTTCAGCTAACTATAACTCGCGCCCCCGCAATGCACTGCTGATGACGTCACATATTACATCACTCATGACATGGTCAGTGACATCACTGATGACATCACTGATGACATCTCAAATGACATCACTGATGACATCATGCAGTGATAATTTCATGCATCTTCTCACACCCTAATATAACTTTTGATACACCCACTGTAAATTACAGACTGCCATTCTCAAAACCATAGACACTCCAACACCAATAACTACATACCCACTCACTGATTCTTAGGTCTACACACACATCCACTCACTCACCCGTACAGTCACTCATACTTACGGTCACTCAGTACAGGACTATCATATGCACTCATACACCTACATAGACATTCACACACCGCCACTCATCCATAGAGGTACTCACACACCTAGTCAGTCATGCAAATAATTAATCACACTGCCATTTAGTCACCTATACAGTTATACACACACCAGCTCACTTACTCATACAAAAACTAGCACATTATTACGCTCTTATACAATCACTGATACAAGCACACACTCATCCATACAGTCACTCTCACTCTCACAATCACAATCACACACTCTCGCTTATAGCTATTTATATACTCCAACACACATATATACTGCCTTTCACATATGTAGTTACTCACACATGTACCACTGAGATATACATTCACTCACTAACACACCCATACACACACTCACCCACCCATACAGTCCATCACAGATGCACTCTTGAAACCATGCACCCAGTGAATCACCCACTGATACATCTATGTGCAGTCACACACACCCCATCCACACAAACACTCAGGCACCCATACAGATACTCAGACAACCAATCAATAACTCATAGACACTCATGTAGCTATTTACAAACCCATGCAGCCACTTACACACCAACAGACAGACGGATAAAGACATTCACACAGTTTAGTCACTAACCCATGCATTTAGTAAGATACGTTTAATCACTCACTTATAGAGTCAGTCAGGCACCTACTAAATCATCCATCAAGACACTTATACACCCACTCATTATTCAATACACCTTGGCATATATATTAAACATATTTAAACTTTATAGAAACACACAGTCACTGCATGATGTCATCAGTGATGTCATTTGAGATGTCATCAGTGATGTCATTAGTGATGTCACTGACCATGTCATGAGTGATGTAATATGTGACGTCATCAGCAGTGCATTGCGGGGCGCGAGTTATAGTTAGCTGAACTAACTATAACGGGGGAATTTCACGGGTTTTGTACGAGTGCAATGTCCAACTAACTATAACTGTCCCTAAAACCTATGGTTTTTTCAGTGAATTTCAAAGGTTTTTTAAATGCAAATTTCTAATTATAACGTGTCTGAAACCTATGGTTTTTTCAGTGAATATATATATATATATATATATATATATATATAAATCCAAAGCGGGGTTACCTATAGCGCTCTCAGGTTAACGCATAAACCAAGCAAGACTCCAAAGATAGAAAAGGGGGTTTATTATCGTCATAAACCCTCCGTGACGCGTTTCGACTCCGCAGAGTCTTGATCACCCAATGGGGCAACCACACAGTCATTGCTTACATACACTTCCTGTGAAATGTAAACATAAACATAAAAAACGGACTTGTCATCGTTACATACAATTTCATGGTCGCCATTAGTAAGTAGTAAAAATACAGTTAGACGAAGTTCAAAAACGATGTGCAAAGTAGACTATGACAATAAATAACCTAATATACATCAACCATATGATAGGAGCATAGCGAACCCACTGGCTGGTGTTTGAGAGTAGTTTTCCCCGGGAATAGTGGCGGGGCATGCTGGTATTTGCAGTCCTCTACGAATACGGGCTGTGTTGAACGTGAAAGTTCAGAAACGTGCGTATGGAGATTGCATGTCACACGCTAGTATATTCTTTGATGCAACAAGTTTCCTAGTCTGGAAGCTGCGCTGCTAAACTTGTGACGCGTTGAATACGCTTTATTATACATATTGATACCAAATAATGTATCCTGGCGTGCTGTTAGATTCTTTTTCCCTTTTAAACCAGCTCTATGTGTTTCTCTTGTTCCCTAATTAGTGGGAATTTTAAAAGTTGATGAAGTGTGCCTGTCAAAGCCTACTCGAAGTGGATGGTTCCCTTCTGTTAATATAACAAGGAATTATAAATATACCAATATAACAAACTGCCGCTGATTTGGTGCCCCATCTACCACCTATTGTGTGCACAAAACATATTTATACAATACAAATGACATAATCATGTAAAAAATATAACATAATCGTGTAAAAATCTCTTATCTGTGGACAAGGTCGTAGCAGAATGATGTCACGAAGAAAAGGTTAGGGATCCCAAGCAAGAGACATGGTCCCTTCCTTTCCTCCTGCAAAAGACCTTTACGACACCCCAGATGGAACCACGGCTAAAGCAGCAATAACTGCAAGACCTAGAGCAAATGGCGACGAAGAAGCTGCAGTTGCCAGTGACACCAATACAGAGGCCTCTGAAGTGTCTGAGACATCGCAAAGCTCTTTGTCTGATGGAGATGGCGCAAAGCCCCAAAACCTTTTAGACGAGTACCGACTCATGAAACGGAGCCGGCAGATGACCAGGTCGATGACCAAGGTGAACTATAACGAGAACACTACAATGGCAAGAGGGGGAAGAGGAAGAGGAAGAGGAAGCACAAGGGGTACCAGAGCAAGAGGCGGAAGAGGTGCCGGCAGAGGAGAGAAAAGAGGAAACGAAATGGAGCAAGTGGGATACAAGCAGACACGCTCCAGGAAATAACAATGATGGATGATGCTACGGTAAAACAAACCATCATTAATCTTTCTCACAGACAAGTAAGCATTCAAGACAAAAGAACATTATGCTTAGGTCTGTCGTTTTGTCCAGCAGTACCCATGAATTATGTAGACAGCAGAATTGACATTTTTAAATTCTGCAGAAAATTTAAACTGAAGAAGTGGCATAAACTGAAACCCACAAAAAGCAAAGAACCCCTTTCCATAGAACACAACACACATGAGAAGGCATTGGCAATAGGAGACATTGACACTTTGGTGGCATTACATGAACTACAGGAAGATCCAGAGGGGGCACATGCGAATGTGGAGATTCGTAACATCTTAGACGAACTGGAAATTGACCATGACAAAGCGGCATGTACCAATTTCAAACCAAAATCGACATTCCTACCGACCATGAACCATGATAATATAGATACCTTTCAAGATCTGGTCGGCAAGGATCTACTCAATTACAGGCAAAGGAATTGGCCTAAGAAAATGAGGAAATTTAAACACAACCTGACACTCACCCAGAGGAAGGCTATGCAAGCATTGGCAGAGGACAATAGCATTGTCATCAGACCTGCAGACAAAGGGGGGAACATTGTGATTCTCACCCAAGATATGTACATAAAGGAAGCCTTAAGACAATTACATGACACAAGTACATACAGTATCACTACCAGGATAGAGTACAATAATAGCATTTCCTACATTTGGGACAAATTGGGAGATTGGAGGGACAAGGGACTCCTTGTATGGGAAGAATTCTGCTTTCTCAAAAAGGACTACCCGGTCCTTCCAGTCTTGTATCTTCTGCCTAAAATCCATAAAGATAGGGAGAATCCACCAGGTAGACCCATAGTGTCGTCACGAGGTAGCGTTGCTGAGAATATATCACGCTACATTGACCATTTTTGAAGAGAATTTGTAAGTACCTTGCCCTCATATCTAAGGGACACTAAGGACTTCCTCAGTAAAATCAATAATCTTTCATGGCAAGCTGATTATTTGTTGATAACTATGGATGTCAACTCTTTGTACACAGTGATTGACCATGAGCAGGGAATAGAAGCATGTGTCAGATTTCTGAAACGCAGACACATCAGGTATTGGGGACATACCCAAATGATATTGGACATGATGAGATTTTGTTTATCAAGCAATTTTTTCATGTTCAACGAGGAGATCTATAAACAGACTCACGGAACTGCGATGGGAACTTGCTTCACGCCCAGTTTCGCGAATCTGTTTATGGGAGCATGGGAGGAGGACATCAGATGTGACAACAATCTTGACGTTGAGTTCAACAAAGTCATCTTATGGCTCAGGTACATAGATGACCTGTTTGTGGTATGGCAAGGGAGTGAACATGAAGTACGACGGTTTGTAGACCAACTGAATCACAACACTAGGAATATCAAACTCACCAGCACCATTAGCAGGAAGGAGGTAGAATATCTAGATATCAAAGTGCAGATTATATCTAACGAGATACAAACCACTCTCTACAGGAAATGTACGGCAGGGAACACCCTGTTACACGCCATGAGTAGCCATCCAGATAATCTCAAATGGAGCATCCCTTATGGGGAATTGCTCAGAGCCAAAAGGAACTGTAACTCTGAGGAAAGCTACCAGAAAGAACAAACTGTTATGATTCAAAGATTTCAGGAAAGAGGCTACCCACCTTGGGTCCTAAAGAGGGCGGTGGAACGAACAGAGAGAGTAGAAAGGGAAACCATACTCAGCAATACCATCAAGACTACAGATGACAACTCTTAAAACATAGATACACGTATAATTCTCACATACAACGGGAATGCAAAGTACATACGCAAGACCATTGCACAGAAATGGGATATCCTCAAAGGTGACCTGGTTATAGGCAGCACTATACCCATCAGACCTATGATCACTTACAGGAGGAGTCGGAACCTTAGGGATCTTCTTGTACACAGTGACCTAAGAGACACCCCTGTAACAAGGGGTATTGATCTGCAGGGCTTTTTTCCATGCGGCCATTGTAAAGCGTGCAGCAACAGCCGGTTTAGAAAGGAGTTCTGGAACACTAGCACCAAG
The DNA here is from genome assembly GCA_963921515.1 of Calotriton arnoldi. NCBI lineage: Eukaryota > Metazoa > Chordata > Amphibia > Caudata > Salamandridae > Calotriton > Calotriton arnoldi. The sequence continues at coordinate 638,144 of CAWUFW010005809.1, forward strand.
AGCATGGTGAGAATTAAACAATTCTTGACATGCAGTACCACCTTCGTGATCTATGTACTGGAATGCCCCTGTAGTTTGAGATATGTAGGCAGCACAAAAAACATGGCCAAAAAAAGAATTCTAGAACACATGAGGGCAATCACTAACAGAGACAAACAGTATCCTATTGCACGACATTTTGAGTCACATCATTTTTCAGACAGTTCCAAACTATCATACTATGCAATAGAACAGGTATTGGGCAACAAGAGAGGAGGTAACCGTACTCTCAAACTTAGACAACGCGAATCAAGGCACATCATAGGGATGGCCACACGCTACCCTAAAGGGCATAATCAGGATGAGGAATTGGCTATACATCTTCAAGAACATTAGGTTACATTTTGCCCGTGACAGGCAGACAGTCAAATAACAGAGACCAAGCCTTCTAGCTTTTACTTTTGCATGATTAGAATGTTTTATTGTTAGTTTTATTGCTAGTTGGTTGCAACATGTCTTATTTACAATGACTGTGCATGACTCTTGTCTTTTCCTTTTATTCTTTTGCAGGAGGAAAGGAAGGGACCATGTCTCTTGCTTGGGATCCCTAACCTTTTCTTCGTGACATCATTCTGCTACGACCTTGTCCACAGATAAGAGATTTTTACACGATTATGTTATATTTTTTACATGATTATGTCATTTGTATTGTATAAATATGTTTTGTGCACACAATAGGTGGTAGATGGGGCACCAAATCAGCGGCAGTTTGTTATATTGGTATATTTATAATTCCTTGTTATATTAACAGAAGGGAACCATCCACTTCGAGTAGGCTTTGACAGGCACACTTCATCAACTTTTGAAATTCCCACTAATTAGGGAACAATAGAAACACATAGAGCTGTTTTAAAAGGGAAAAAGAATCTAACAGCACGCCAGGATACATTATTTGGTATCAATATGTATAATAAAGCGTATTCAACGCGTCACAAGTTTAGCAGCGCAGCTTCCAGACTAGGAAACTTGTTGCATCAAAGAATATACTAGCGTGTGACATGCAATCTCCATACGCACGTTTCTGAACTTTCACGTTCAACACAGCCCGTATTCGTAGAGGACTGCAAATACCAGCATGCCCCGCCACTATTCCCGGGGAAAACTACTCTCAAACACCAGCCAGTGGGTTCGCTATGCTCCTATCATACGGTTGATGTATATTAGGTTATTTATTGTCATAGTCTACTTTGCACATCGTTTTTGAACTTCGTCTAACTGTATTTTTACTACTTACTAATGGCGACCATGAAATTGTATGTAACGATGACAAGTCCGTTTTTTATGTTTATGTTTACATTTCACAGGAAGTGTATGTAAGCAATGACTGTGTGGTTGCCCCATTGTGTGATCAAGACTCTGTGGAGTCGAAACGCGTCACGGAGGGTTTATGACGATAATAAACCCCCTTATCTATCTTTGGAGTCTTGCTTGGTTTATGCGTTAACCTGAGAGCGCGATAGGTAACCCCGCTTTTGATTTATATTGAAATTACCGGTTTCTCCGCCGGCACCGCGCCACCCCTCTACGGGCCTGCATCTCTGGAAGGAGAGTCTTTGTTTGTATATATATATATATATATATATATATATATATATATATATATATATATATATATATATATATATATATATATATATATATATATATATGTATATATATATATATATATATTCACTGAAAAAAACATAGGTTTCAGGGACATTATAGTTAGAAATTAGCATTTAAAAAACCCTGGAAATTCACTGAAAAAACCATAGGTTTCAGGGACGTTATAGTTAGTTGGACATTTCACTCGTACAAAACCAGAGAAATTCCGCTGTTATAGTTAGATCAGCTAACTATAACTCGCGCCCACAATGCACTGCTGATGACGTCACATATTACATCATTCATGACATGGTCAGTGACATCACTGATGACATCTCAAATGACATCACTGATGACATCACTGATGACATCATCCAGTGACTGTCTGTTTCTGTAAAGTTTAAATATGTTTTATATATATATATATGCCAAGGTGTATTGAAGAATGAGTGGGTGTATAAGTGTCTGGATGGAGGATTTAGTAGGTGCGTGACTGACTGTATAAGTGAGTGATTAAATGTGTCTTGCTGAATGCATGGGTTAGTGACTAAACTGTGTGAATGTCTGTATCAGTCTGTCTGTTGTTGTGTAAGGTACTGCATGGGTTGGTCAGTAGCTACATGAGTGTCTATATGGGTTATTGATTGGTTGCCTGAGTATTTTTATGAGAGACTGAGTGTGTGTGTGGGTGGGTGGGAGATGTGTGACTCTGCGCATAGATGTGTGAGTTGTTGATTCACTGGGTGTATGGGTTCAAGAGTGCATGTGGAAACAGCTGTATGGGTGGGTGAGTGTGTGTATGGGTGTGTTGGTGAGTGAATGGATGTCTCAGTGGTACATGTCCAAGTAACTACATATGTAAAAGGCAGTGTATGTGAGAGTTGGAGTATATAAATGACTATACGTGAGAGTCAGTGATTGTGAGAGTGGCTGTGTGGATGAGTGTGTAGTTATATCAGTGATTGTATAAGAGAGTAAGTATGCATTAGTATCTGTATGAATAAGTGAGGTGGTGTGTGTATAACTGTATAGGTGAGTAAATGGGAGTGTGATTGATTTTTTGCATGACTGACTAGGTCTGTGAGTAACTCCATGGATGAGTGGCGGTGTGGGAGTGTCGGTATAGGTGTATGAGTGCATAAAATAGTGTTGTATTGATGAGTGACTGCATGTATGAGTGATTGTATGGGTGAATGAGTGGATGTGTGTGTAGACGTAGGAATCAGTGAGTGCGTATGTAGTAACTGGTATTGGTATGTCTATGGTTTCTAAAATGGTAGTCTGTATTTTAGAGTGGCTGTATCAAAGGTTATATTAGGGTGTGAGGAGGTGCATCAGATTATCACGTGGATGATGTCATCAGTGATGTCATCAGTGATCTCATTTGAGATGTCATCAGTGATGTCTCTGACCATGTCATGAATGATGTAATATGTGACGTCATCTGCAGTGCATTGCGGGGCGCGAGTTATAGTTAGCTGATCTAACTATAACGGCGGAATTTCTCTGGTTTTGTACGAGTGAAATGTCCAACTAACTATAACGTCCCTGAAACCTATGGTTTTTTCAGTGAATTTCTAGGGTTTTTTAAATGCTAATTTCTAACTATAACGTCCCTGAAACCTATGGTTTTTTCAGTGAATTTCAAAGGTTTTTTAAATGCTAATTACTAACTATAACGTCCCTGAAACCTATGGTTTTTTCAGTGAATTTCAACGGTTTTTTAAATGCTAATTTGTAAGTTTAATATTTATAAAACCTTTCTTTTTTTCTGTAAATTACAAGTTTTTTTAAAAGATATTTTGTAACTTTAATATCTTATAATTATTTTCTCTTATTTTTTCATTTTATTTTAAATATGTAATGTCCTATGTCTTTTAAAATATATGTATATTTTTTTTCTCCCAAAAATACTGGAGTCGCGTACCCATCGTGTACCTATCACGGTGGGTGCGCGAATTCAAGCCGCCATATTGGAAAGTCGAGAAGGAGCCGCGTTTGGTAAGCGACGGGTGCGCGGTGCGTGGCCCAGCGTAACATCATAAAGTATGGGATCACATCATGTGCGCGATTAGTAAGCGACGGGTGCGCGGTGCGTGGCCCCGCGTAACGTCATATACGTATGGGATCGCGTCATGCGTGTATCCATGTAATATACAGAGCTGCTGTAAGCATTGCTGTGGTATATGATACAGAGCTGCTGTAAGCATTGCTGTGGTATGATACAGAGCTGCTGTAAGCATTGCTGTGGTATGATACAGAGCTGCTGTAAGCATTGCTGTGGTATATGATACAGAGCTGCTGTAAGCATTTCTGTGGTATGATACAGAGCTGCTGTAAGCATTGCTGTGGTATATGATACAGAGATGCTGTAAGCATTGCTGTTTTATATGATGCAGAGCTGCTGTAAGCATTGCTGTGGTATATGATACAGAGCTGCTGTAAGCATTGCTGTGGTATGATACAGAGCTGCTGTAAGCATTGCTATGGTATGATACAGAGCTGCTGTAAGCATTGCTGTGGTATGATACAGAGCTGCGGTAAGCATTGCTGTGGTATATGATACAGAGCTGCTGTAAGCATTGCTGTGGTATATGATACAGAGCTGATGTAAGCATTGCTGTGGTATATGATACAGAGCTGCTGTAAGCATTGCTATGTATATGATACAGAGCTGCTGTAAGCATTGCTGTGGTATATGATACAGAGCTGCTGTAAGCATTGCTGTGTATATGATACAGAGCTGCTGCAAGCATTGCTTTGGTATATGATACAGAGCTGCTGTAAGCATTGCTGTGGTATGATACAGAGCTGATGTAAGCATTGCTGTGGTATGATACAGAGCTGCTGTAAGCATTGCTGTGGTATATGATACAGAGCTGCTGTAAGCATTGCTGTGGTATATGATACAGAGCTGTTGTAAGCATTGCTGTGGTATGATACAGAGCTGCTGTAAGCATTGCTGTGGTATGATACAGAGCTGCTGTAAGCATTGCTGTGGTATATGATACAGAGCTGCTGTAAGCATTGCTGTGGTATATGATACAGAGCTGCTGTAAGCATTGCTGTGGTATATGATACAGAGCTGCTGTAAGCATTGCTGTGGTATATGATACAGAGCTGCTGTAAACATTGCTGTAGTATATGATACAGAGCTGCTGTAAGCATTGCTGTGGTATGATACAGAGCTGCACTCTGCATTTAAGGTTTAAGGTTGTGCTGTAATATACAGAAATGAAGACCACATGGATGTACCGTCATATGCAAGGTTGCCTGTGCTGTAATAAAGCAGCAAGATGCATGGCCGTGCGTAATACATAGAGTTGAATTAACCATGGTGATGTAGTCATAAGCCTGGCCTTAAAAATAACCCGATAGAGAGTTGTAAGAAAGAATTGTTATCATTGATGTATGCTTTTAACATCCTATGATAGTGAAGAGCTGCAGGGCAAATATAAAACCGAGGGCAGTCGACAAGGGCTGGCTGAGTTAGATACACGAAGCCGGTGGTTACCTCTTTTAGCATCAAATGGACTGACATATCCCACCCCCGTGGCCTGCGAGCGTCGCGCCAGAGCACAGTGAACATCCCAAGCTAGCAGCGCCCCCCTCTGGACAGTGTTAAAAGTGAAAGGGGACGCGTGGAGGGAGGCGTCACCTTAAACCCCTGAGGCAGCCCGAGGGTTTCTGGGTCATATGAGCTTGGACTCATAGTTTATTATTTTATTTGTTATTTTTTTTCAGTTTTCTATAAGCAAACATGGCCAGAGGGGTCTCGAGCGTTTTTTCAGAGGGTAGGAGATCGGGTGACATATTTTCAGAGTAACACATCTCAGGGGGGTTAGGGTTTGGCTCGGTCTCGCACCTCCACATGTTCCCGGGCACGAGGCTAGCGCGTGGCCTGTCCTGGATCCCGATATCCGTGCTTGGCAACGAGAATTGTGCAAAGCAAGCCTCTAGCTGGTAAGGAATGGAGCACATTACTGAGAGTAAAGGTAACCGAGGATGTGGCCTAACGGTCAGAGCAGACTTTGGAGCTGGGGAGCCAGATTCGAGCCTCGGCGTCGTCTCAACAGCCTGTGATTCTGAGGAAATCACTTAATCTCCCCGTGCCCACCAAAAACGAATCTGTCCTTGTGTAACCTAACTGATGTGCATGTTAAGCGCTCTAACACCTTCGGGTCGAGTTCACACTATATAAATCTGTACTTTTACTAAACTACACAGTGGTCAGATTGCGCTGCCCTCATCAAATTCAATCATAGTAGACCACGAGACACCGGTCCATGAACCACCCCTTCATGGTATGAATTGGGCACCAATTCCGAAAGTGCTTCGGTGCCACATAAATGGTGGAAAGACGGGGCATGAGAAAGAAATTTAAAAAGTTGAGACTCCAGAGAGCAGGACAATGTGGAGGCCCAAAGGATAAAGTCAGAGATTAGCTGTGCCGCGTGTGGTGAAAGTGTCAGAACTGCCAGGGGTCAGGAGTCATGTGCTGTGAGCGAGGAAGTGCGAGTAACTAAGCTCAATCCGTGTTTATAGAGCACACAACAGACCTGGCTGCCTCTTGGTAATACACCGACAGTAGCACACACAATGGCGCACACCCTCGACCCATCATCCGGCAGACATCCTGGTGTAGTATTCACAATGGTTAGGTGGCACTGCCCGGATTTCATCAAATCATCCTGTTAAAAAACAACACGCTGGTCCTGTGTATATCACGTTGACCAAAGTATCAGCTTCAAGAAAGAACATTATCGCAAATTAGACACAACTGAGGGAAATGTCTCATGAGGTAGAATTCCTGAAGATTTGATTTGGCAGCCTTAGTCTAGAGATAAAGATATGAACCAAGAGAGGGGATGGTGTCAGAAGGAAGACAAGGGAGATACATCTACTGAGTGGTTGTGGGATGACTGGGCACGGCCAGCGTGAGTGCAGCAAAAAGGAGAAAGGATTAACACTGGTAGACTGCTTCAAGGGAACCGAGGAAAGTGTCTACAAACACAGAACTGGAATGAGGAAAATAAATAGTCTGACCTCATCCCGGAAGACAAGAAACCGGTTAAACCAGCATGGAGGCCATGATAGGTGAAGACAATGAGACCGGAGCTGAGAGCAAGACACAGAGCTGCAGAGCGCGCATCGTTCACTGTGCTGGGTCCAGGGCGGTGCTCACAGTGCGGCCCCTCGGTGCCCTCCGCTACACCCCCGGTGCTCTCTCCAGAAGCCAAATTGAAAGGAAAGATGTCTGCAGCCCTTTCTGCAAGTAGGACAAAACGCGCGTCCTTCAGACCTCAGGTGACGAGAGGCTAAACTTCACCCAGTGTGTACTGTATGTACCAGCCACTACTGCACAGTGACAGCACACATATGTGCGTGTGTGCGGTGAATGCGCGCATCAGGCCACTTCAAGTGAGGACAGGCTAAATAAATAATTAACTCAGTGTACTGTACATACCTAACTACTGCACAGCACGTTTGTCAGTATTAAAACGCCCCTGCGGGCCCCCCTGTGGGACCCCCTGAGCAGGCCTAGGGGGTCAGGGTGTTTCTACCCTGCCCCCTTTTCTTGTTTTTTAACCTTTTTTCCACTGTTTTCTTGTGACTCGGTAGAACCGAGTCACAAGATGGCTGTCAACAGTTCCCGGTTTGGAGTGTTGGCAGCCAATGAGAATGAAGCTCGTGCTTGGGAGGGTTCGCGAATCCACCGCATCCCTAGATATCAAAACTTTTTCTTTTTCAAATTTCTCAGGAACTACTGAACAGATTTACACCATTTAACAAAAGGGGCTCTTTCTGAAACAAGACCTACCCTTTTGCCAAATTACATGGGGAAAACACGTTTTGGACCCCCCATTTGTTCTCAGCCCCCGCTTGTCGAATCACCCCGAAACTTTCGAGACAGGAGCTGACGGGAGCGGGCCACTAGTTTTGAAAATTTTGCGAAGATTCGTCAACCGGCGCCAAAGATATTGAGAAAACAAAAAACGCTTTTCCTATGGAAACTAGGTCCTAACTATAACTACCTACTGGCGACCGCCAGTAGGTAATATATACACATATATATGTATGTATGTGTGTGTGTGTATATACACACACACACACATATATATATATACATATTGTTGGAAGCCGGAGTCCCAGTCCCGCACCACTGTCACCAAATGCGAGACCCGGGATCCTCACTCGACTTTAGGCCAAGTAAGGACACTGTTTGAGATAGCCCTAATCACCCCCTTAGTAGCTTGGCATGAGCAGCCAGGCCTATCTCCAAGGCACAAGTGTACAGTATGTGCAACCACACTCACAGCAACCCACTGGTGACACCACAAATGGACTCCACACGAGTTTGATAAAACGAGTATAAACTTTATATAAAAAGATATACGATCAGACCACACGATACAAAAGCCAACATATAATAAAGGGTAATATTTGTTCCGGCTGGTTGGTAGGTTCAAATCCCAACCACCGCTTTCAAAATGCTATGCTGGTCGCAATGCTAGAATCACACACGTTGCAATGGACAAACAATAGTGCGCTGCGTAACGATACAATCCTGTGCTGGGCAAAGGAGAAATAATACAATACGTAACGATACACCCCGGTACCATGCAATGGGAGAAATAATGCAATGCATACCGCTACAGTCATGTACTGCGCAATGAAGGAATAATGCAATGCGTCACACCCCAATCACGCACTTTGCAATGAAGAAATAATGCAATGCGCACCGCTACAATCATGTACTTTGCAATTAAGAAATAATGCAATGCGTAGCAATAATCATGTACTTTGCAATGAAGAAATAATGCAATGCGGGCCGCTACAATCCTGTACTTTGCAATGGAAAAATAATAATGCAATGCGTAGCGCTACAATCGTGTACTTCATTATGCAGAAATAATGTCAGGCGTCATAAGACAGTCCGGCAGTTCGTTAGCAGCAATATTGGCAATGTGTATTACGACAGTCAGCCTCTTCGATAATAGTTGCCCCCCACACGTATCAACAATGACATAAAGTACAGCTTCTCACTCTGGCCCCCGTACTGCCACTCCTTTGGTCAGTACAGGCCCCAATCTGAGCCGAAGCAAAGGCTCACGTCGCCAGAAGGACTGAAAGGCCGAGAGAGTGTCCCTCCGAGCCCGCACCCCGCCCAGGCAGTGATCCACGTTACCTGGGGGCGCGACCCCACTCTCCTCTGCTCCTTCAGCGAACTGGGCCTTCCGTGCAGAACTTTCTCAATGGGCCTCAGCGGCTCGGCCTGGCAGCTCAGCTCCTCCGGGGCTGCCGGTCTGGGCCGCAACTGTTAGGAAGGTCTCAGGCGGCCGCAGGGCACACGTACCCCACGCCTCTGAGATTACGTTACTCCGGGTGCACGTTCACCACAGCACCCTCCGGGTCTCCTCTGGCATGAAGCCACACACACAACACTGATGGAACCTGACGTTGACTCCGAGTGCACGTTCACCAGGCACTCCTTCCTGCGGTCTCAGTTGGCACCAAGACATGCACACCGCGCTGCAGAGGCTCACTTTCTTTCGGTGCACACGATGATCAGCCGATCACCTCCACAGTCCCAGGTTGCACCAAAGCACGCACACTGCTTCATTGAGACTTACTCCAACTCCGGTGCCCCGATATCCAGGCGCTCTTCACCAAAGCCTTCGGCCGCACCCCCACACGCTCACCGTGTCCGAGCCTCACTTCTCCTCTGGTGCACTCGATGACCAGGCGCTCTTCACCAGCGCCTCCGGTGCACCCCGACATGCACCCTGCGCATCCGAGACTCACTCCACTTCCGATGCACACGTTGACCAGGCGCTCCTCACCAATGCCTCCTGTGCACCACGACACGCACCCTGCGCGTCCGAGACTCCCTACACCTCCGATGCACCCGCTGACCAGGCGCTCTTCACCAGCGCCTGCGGTGCACCACGACACGCACCCTGCGTGTTCGAGTCTCACGTCACCTCCGATGCACACGCTGACCAGGCGCTCTTCACCAGCACCTGTGGTGCACCACGACACACACCCAGCGCGTCCGAGACTCACTTCACCTTCGGTGCACATGTTGACCAGGCGCCCTTCACCAACGCCTCCTGTGCACCACGACACTCACCCAGGGCGTCCAAGTCTCACTTCACCTCCGTGTGTCCAAGATCACATGGCACACCTTCCAAGGGTCTCAAGCTGCCACAACACGGCCCACCGCGTCGCTTGAAACTTTTCCGGAAACTTTTATGTTCCTGTGTTTCCAAACAGGGAGCCAGCTCACCTCGGGCCCTTGGGGTAACAAGACACAGCATAAAGCACAGTCTTCTTCAAGCAGGGGGACCCAGCGCACAAAGCACAGTCCCAACAGCCTCTTCCTTGATTAAAACAGCAAACTGCAGACCAGCCCCAGATCACGAAGCAAGGGTCGGTCCTTCCCAGCAGTCTCTTCAGTTGTTCCTTCCTTAGCAGAGGTTCCTCTTGACCACGAAATGGGTCCAAGCCTTTTCAGTCTCAATCCATTTCTATTCCAACGTTCAGGGGTCTCAGCTCTCATAGTTATACCCCTAAATGTCTTTGAAGTTCGTTGTGCTCAGGGGTCTCTGACCCCTGCCTAAATCAGTTCTAGGTGTCTCCCTCCCAGTGTCACCTTTCTTCCTTTGATACTGGGGGTCTGGATCCTTAACCACTCAGCCGGAGATGGGTCAATTGTTTTATAGCCGCAACCCAGGCCTCTTCACCTCCCGGGGCTTCTCCTCCGCCTACTCTCCAGATGCAGGTCAGCCTGATGCCATCTCAACCCCTCCCTGGGTCAAGACCTCCCCCAGCTCCTCTCCCCTCTCAGATCCAGACAGTCAATCCACATTCAGCAGAGACATACAGAAATGCTTAAAGCACAAAACTCAGCCACTTTCTAAAAGAGTGGTTTCTGAACACACAGTGACAAAACCACTTCCATAGAAAGATGTGTTATGACACTGTGAGTTCATACATACTAAACTTCACCTCTCCATTTTAAACTTATGGGAAACTAGACTAACAAACACAATACCCAGCCTCCCGCATTCTGTCCCTTGGGCAGGATGGCCTTTCACCAGTGAAAAACGAAATGGAGTGTCTTTCACTGTCAGGACATAACACACACCTCAGTATATGTCCTGCCTTTTACTTACACTGCACCCTGCCCAGGGGTTACCCGGGAACTACCACAGGGGTGCCCACTGTGTACGCAAAAGGGAAAGTAAGGCCTGACAAGTGGTTGCCTTTGTCAGGACAACATGCTAACTTAGCAAACTGCGCGCAGGCCCTACACTGCAGGCCTGAGTTCCCTTCTCCGCGCACCTTTGCATTACTAGCCCTGGCACACACAGTGCACATCACTAGGGACTTTACTAGTAGGGCAAACATACCAATCATGGCCAACCAATTACCATTACACTTTACACAGGGAACACTTGTACTTTGACACTGATCAGCAGTGGCAAAGTACCCAAAGCATCTAAATTGGCAACTCTATGTCAGGAAAACGGTCTAGGGGGAAAGCAAAAGGTTTAGGGAACTTTAGCCAAAAAAGACCAAGTTATATATATATATATATATATATATATATATATATATATATATATATATGTACTCTCCCGGTTGCCCAGTTTTGAGGACGCACTCCACTTCAGGTAAGTAACATACTTTATTAAGCAAACAGGCGACTTCTCATCCCAACTGTAAGGTCCTTCAGCCTGACGCGTTTCTGAAGCATTTGCGCTTCTTCATCAGAGGCTAGCATCGGCAAACATTAGTAGCTTCAACCACGTTGTTCTCTGCGTACTTCTATTTGATTGGCCTCTGGTGTGCCTCACGATGATGTCATTATCCCCAAGGTACGCTGGGACACGTAGTTCGTAATTATGCAAATTTATTCCCTCCGGTGGGTTTGTTTGCCGATGCACAGTGTAGGACACATTCCAACCCTTCAGTGGGTCTTCCGAATGAGACTTCGCCTGTTTAAAATAAGCTACCTTCCGTGCCTGCAAGACAAGAGGAATTGTTCCACTCCTGCGGACCCGTTTCCATTTCTCGGGCGGTGCGATCAACTCCACGGCCTGGAACCGCCGTGCTTACATGTACTCTCCCGGTTGCCCAGTTTTGAGGACGCACTCCACTTCAGGTAAGTAACATACTTTATTAAGCAAACAGGCGACTTCTCATCCCAACTGTAAAGTCCTTCAGCCTGACGCGTTTCTGAAGCATTTGCGCTTCTTCATCAGAGGCTAGCATCGGCAAACATTAGTAGCTGCAACCACGTTGTTCTCTGCGTACTTCTATTTGATTGGCCTCTGGTGTGCCTCACGATGATGTCATTATCCCCAAGGTACGCTGGGACACGTAGTTCGTAATTATGCAAATGTATTCCCTCCGGTGGGTTTGTTTGCCGATGCACAGTGTAGGACACATTCCAACCCTTCAGTGGGTCTTCCGAATGAGACTTCGCCTGTTTAAAATAAGCTACCTTCCGTGCCTGCAAGACAAGAGGAATTGTTCCACTCCTGCGGACCCGTTTCCATTTCTCGGGCGGTGCGATCAACTCCACGGCCTGGAACCGCCGTGCTTACATGTACTCTCCCGGTTGCCCAGTTTTGAGGACGCACTCCACTTCAGGTAAGTAACATACTTTATTAAGCAAACAGGCGACTTCTCATCCCAACTGTAAAGTCCTTCAGCCTGACGCGTTTCTGAAGCATTTGCGCTTCTTCATCAGAGGCTAGCATCGGCAAACATTAGTAGCTGCAACCACGTTGTTCTCTGCGTACTTCTATTTGATTGGCCTCTGGTGTGCCTCACGATGATGTCATTATCCCCAAGGTACGCTGGGACACGTAGTTCGTAATTATGCAAATTTATTCCCTCCGGTGGGTTTGTTTGCCGATGCACAGTGTGGGACACATTCCAACCCTTCAGTGGGTCTTCCGAATGAGACTTTGCCTGTTTAAAATAAGCTACCTTCCGTGCCTGCAAGACAAGAGGAATTGTTCCACTCCTGCGGACCCGTTTCCATTTCTCGGGCGGTGCGATCAACTCCACGGCCTGGAACCGCCGTGCTTACATGTACTCTCCCGGTTGCCCAGTTTTGAGGACGCACTCCACTTCAGGTAAGTAACATACTTTATTAAGCAAACAGGCGACTTCTCATCCCAACTGTAAAGTCCTTCAGCCTGACGCGTTTCTGAAGCATTTGCGCTTCTTCATCAGAAGCTAGCATCGGCAAACATTAGTAGCTGCAACCACGTTGTTCTCTGCGTACTTCTATTTGATTGGCCTCTGGTGTGCCTCACGATGATATCATTATCCCCAAGGTACGCTGGGACACGTAGTTCGTAATTATGCAAATTTATTCCCTCCGGTGGGTTTGTTTGCCGATGCACAGTGTAGGACACATTCCAACCCTTCAGTGGGTCTTCCGAATGAGACTTCGCCTGTTTAAAATAAGCTACCTTCCGTGCCTGCAAGACAAGAGGAATTGTTCCACTCCTGCGGACCCGTTTCCATTTCTCGGGCGGTGCGATCAACTCCACGGCCTGGAACCGCCGTGCTTACATGTACTCTCCCGGTTGCCCAGTTTTGAGGACGCACTCCACTTCAGGTAAGTAACATACTTTATTAAGCAAACAGGCGACTTCTATTTATTTATATTTATATGTACATCGATGCAACAAACGTGTCCTCCATTCCTCTGTAATTTTTCTTCATTCTAAAAACTTTGGGATAGTTTCTAGTCCGGGTGGAAGGTGTTTTCAGGCCAGAGTTTCCATATTTGACTCCCGTATTATTCTTTTTGTGATATTTTGAACCTTGTGAGTTCCAAGACACACGCTGATATCCTCCTGGACGACATTAAACCTGCCAGAGACCTTTATGATCCTTGCAAGATAAACAGAGGCCTTCAGATATGCTGCCTTAAGTGTAATACCTGCCATTTTAATAGAAACCATTTAGCACAAGTTACTCGGCCGCTGCTACTAGTTGGTTTCATGTTTTACAGCGGCCATTATTTTCTTCCTCAGAACGTGACCAATAAAATGTTTCTTGGCAAAGTCTTTAGTTAAACTTTGCTCCAGCAATTTCATGTTTATTGCCCCAGAATGTAATGATTTCTTTTCAAGGTTGTTTCCACCTCTGCCAACAGCAGGTGCTCGGAGGGGAGATGAAAGAGGTAAGATGCTGCAGGGACTTTTGTCATTTAAAAATAACTTTCTCTTACTCTTCAACCTTATCTTCCTGTGTAGTGCTGGATACGTTCTCATGCACCGTATTTTATATGCTTCTAGGAGTCAACAGCATTCATTAATATTGTATGTCTATATTTGATTTTATTTGAGCAGGTAGGACAACACGCGCACATTGCAGAGATTAATGGACCTAAATTATCACAAAGAATGACCTACACTTTTCACGAGCTCAGGCAAATCCACTCATCTGGAGGATTTTTCTGCAATCTAGTGTTCCCATGTCCCACATACCTGTTTAGGTCTGGCGTTCGCCAGCAGCTTTTCATTTTACTAAAATTATATGTATAATATACGTGCTTCAAGGGGCTTTCAGCCAGTGCACTTAATCTATTGGTTAGTTGTGTCATTCACATGCTGCTTCCACCCACTACAGCATGTGGCAAGGGGCAGGGGACAGTCTATTTCAACCACTAGCTAGCTTCACTGTGAGTGGCTGCATTTTTCTCTTTTACAAGGGGCACATCCGCACAAACTGTAGTTTCCTTCAGTGCCAGTTTTTTTTGTTTTTACTTGATTATTATTTTAGTATTGCCTTTGTGTCCTGATGATATAGCAGAATGCTTTCTACCAGCTGCTTTTAATTTGAGCACTGGGCACATTTCAGCGTTATCAGTTCCTGTCTGTTGCTAATGCTGGTGTAAGTACATTTGGAGTGGCCTTTGTTTCTCTGACTGCTACTGTTTAACTGCACACCAGACTGTGTCCACTTGAAATTGTTCTTTATGATGTTATTTTTTTTTCTATTGTGCATGCAAGAAGACTATTTACAATTGCAGTTCTGTAAAGCAGATCTATCTATCTATCTATCTATCTATCTATCTATCTATCTATCTATGTCTCTCTCGCTATATATATATACATTTGTAATATATGTCATCCAATGCAATTGTGGACTACAATATGTAGGAAACACAATCTGCATGTTAAAGAAAAGAATTCTTGAACATATAAGAGCGGTAAAGAACAAGGACATGACCTACGCCACAGCAAAACACATGGCACAATGCCAAGATAGCAACTGGAGGGCAATGAACTTTTTTTGGCATCCATGCAATAGCAAACAATGAACGCGGTGGTGATAGAATGAGGAAACTGCGACAATTAGAATAACGCTATATTATAAGATTAAAGACCAAGGCACCGTCGGGAATTAACAACGGCGAAGAATTATATGTACATCTAAGCTAGAATGAAGATTATCTGGAAGGAAAAGAGCAGCAGCATAGAGACATTAAATAATTAATTATGAAAATGAGTTGCCCCTCTTGGTAAAAATGTAAATATAAAATCAAAAATAAATATGTCAATACACAAGAAACAATAAACAATAAATAAAACATGAGTGGGGAGGACATTGAAAGACTCTGGTTAAACTATGGGAATCAGGGGCACTAAACCCTGTACAAAGAAACTAACAATGGTTACTGAAATAAAATGGGAAATCAATGAAGAGTTGAACTTGTGGATAGTAAAGAACGTAAACATGTATTTACAAAAATAACATGGAAAGCAACTACAATTTAATTAAAACACTCCCATAGCCAATACAGAGAACACTGAGCTGTTTTGAAAAGCCGTTTACTGGAATGAAAGGGTATTGTGATCAAAACATGTATAGCACTATACTAGCAATTACTAATACCATGCTGGCATAATAAGAAAAGAATCATTAAATTATATACCAAGAACAGTCGATTTTTATATATTGTGTGAATGTGTACTACAATACCCACAATGCCGCATTGTAGGCTAATGTGAAAGTATAAATAGTGCAATAAAAGAAAGACTCACCTACCGTGATAAAGGCCCTATGATGCTGAAACGCGTTGGTGAAGCGTTACATGTTTGATTAATAAATCTTGAATACTGGATTTGAGAGTGCAGCGACCCTTTGCTTGAAAAATTGAATCAGGGCTTAGATTCGGCCCCTACGCTTGCACCCGCTGCTGTGCGCGCTGGAATTCGGAATCACATTGTTAGAAATATATATATATATCTATATATATATAGAGAGATATATTTGTATATATTGATATCCACAAACACCCCTGCTTTCACAGAAAAACAAGGGCACGCACACGATGTCTGTAAAATCTTCACCATAGATCTTTATTGCAAAGGGCCTCCCTCGACCCTGTAGTAGAAAGAGACGCGTTTCGGCAGTTCTCGCTGCCTTTATCAATCTAAAAAATGCCCTCACAATGCTGCAGTTAAATAGATAAAAAATGGTAAACATGAATGATGCACTACATTTCTGCTGCAGTTCTGTACCAATCATTTCGTTGATTATTCACTATGCTGCCAGATTGGGAGGAACCTTCAGTTTAAGGTCACAGCCTGCATTATGTGAAATAAAACCTCCGTAGGTAAATGTCACAAGTATTGTTCTTTTCCATTTAATAACGTGAGCTGTCATCACTCATTAGTCCACCCTGCAGTATTATTAAGGGACTCAGACTGGATGTCAGGACTGACAGTAGCACGAACTCCTCCTCAGTTTACCGAAATGATTATCATCAAGCACAGCGACACTCCAACAATTAATGCTGCCATGCGTCATGGATTCGCTTGTTACCATTCAACTCTGGACCTTATCGAGCAACTCCCAGGATCTATTTATATATAGCTCGCCGTTAATACTGCAAGTCCTATAATCCTTCAGGTGAGCTACGCTTCGGTAATTATAATCCATGACTGACAGCACCATTAAAATTGCTCTTTGCAGTATCGAGGGGGGCCCCCAATGAAAGATATACAAAAAGGGGTTCACAGAGATCACCGCTTGAGTAATACTCACTCAGTGCCCAGTCAGTGCCCAGCCACCAGTACTACACCGGCCTTCTGAGTGAGGCTTAGGTCCATGGCGTCGTAAATTGGTCCCTGCACTGAAAATCGTCCGACTTCCCCGCGCCTATATATATATATACTATCTACTAGTGGTCTCCAGTAGGTAGTTATAATTAGGACCTAGTTTCCATAGGAAAATCGTTTTTGTTTTGCCAATAACTTTAGCGCCTTTTCACGAATCATCACAAAATGTTCATAATTATTGCGACGCTCAGTTCAGCTGCTGTGCTGAAAGTTTTGGGGTGATTTGTCAAGTGGTGGCCGAGAAAAAGAGAGGAGTCCCAAAACACTTTTTCCCCATTTTAATTACCATAAAGATTTTAGACACGACTACAGCCGTCGGAACTACACCAAATTTGACAGAAAGGTAGCTCTTGGCCCAGAAAGAGCCCTTTTTGTTATTTGGTGTAAATCCATTCAGTAGTTTTGGAAATATTGAAGGAATAACTAATTTGCATATCTAGAGGCGCCAACCCTCAGCGAATCCAACCGATCTCGAGCAAAGATCTGACTGACTGCCAACACTTCATCCAGGAAGTATTGGCAGCCATTTTGGGACTTGGAATATATAAACAAAAGCGAAGGGGGCAGGGTAGGAACACTCTGACCCTCTAAGCCTGGTGCTGGAGTCCCCCAGGAAGCCTGTCAGGGCCAAAAAGCATTAAAAAAAACAATTTGGGGTGAAAAACACGGCGGATTCGTGAATTTGCGGCAAAAATAAAAAATAAAAACAAGAGCGGTCTCCTGCGCTTGTTTAAACATCGCCCCCTGGGTGGCCTGGTCCTGGAGGCAAGCGCATATTAAACAAAAGGGGAGGGGGTGCATGTGGTCCCCCTCCCCAAGGGCTGTTTAAGCCCCAGGGACCATGACCTTGCTAGGGTTTGTTTTTATAAATTGTGGGAGGGAGGCCACGAGGCCCCACTCTTGTGGCCTTTAAAGGCCCCGGGGACCGCCACCTTTCCGGGGCTAAATTACAGAATAGGATGGAGGCTGTGCAGACCCTCCTCTTGGGGCTCATAGGAGCCCTGGGCACCACCACCTCCCCAGGACTTTAACAGTAAATTGGAAAGGGCCGTGCAAACTCCCCTCCTTAGCCATATTGTGCTCTGGGGGCCACCATCTTCCCAGGGCAGGCCCTAAAAGAAGAGAGGAGGGGGCCCCCCTCCTGGAGCCATTAATGACCCTGGGGATTGCCACACCCAGGGCCAGCCCTGGGTGTGGCAATCCCCAGCTTCCACAGCAATCCACAGCTTCCTATGTCCTGGGGGGCCCACCCCAGAACATATTTGTTTGTTTTCAGGAAAACAGATGAATGGGTTGTTTCCACATGCCGGGAGCTGCTCCCTATCTATGGGAGCAATGCAGGCTCCCGCTGGAGGCAGGGAGCTGGCAAGGACCACGGGGGCAGTGAGGATTTCCCCGTTGTCCCCAATGTAGCACACTGGATGCACTGGGTGGGCTTCAGGGTACCCAGGTTGAAGAAGCTGGGCCCTGGGGGACACAGTTCCTATTGGGAGGCCGCGCGACCCCCTCCCCCATCGAGTTTTGGCCAGGCCCCAGAGGATGAAATCCCTGGGGCTCTGGGGCCCAAAATCAGGCAGGGGAGGAGGACCGCGTGGCTCCGCTCACCTTGTATAATAAAAAAAAAAGGGAGAGCATGTTTCTCCCTTTTAATTACCGTGAGTATGCAAATGCCCCAAATCATCTGCAAGGTCAGGTCATTTGGCCCACCCAGTTTTCCTTAGAAGTATGCAAATGTATTCCTGCCTTTTCCCATGAAGATGGACAGTTTACCAAAAAGCCCCTGAGCGCGTTTCCCGCCTTTTTTAGTGAGGCATTCTTGATGCAGAGGAATACGAGGACATCTCCACCAAACAAACAGGCACTTACTTCATATTGTTAGAAGAAAGTACCCTTGTTTGGTGGAGATTCCCCTCTTTGTAGTCTCATCCTCTTCTCTAGACCATTCTTTCTGTACTACTAATAAGTGATACAAATTCTAACATATGTCATCTGAGAGGCTGTGAGACTGTCCAAGAGTGGTTGTCTGAAGGGCTGGATGGGTGTGTGAGTGGCTATATGGGTGAATAAGTGGGTGTGTGAGTCACACAACCAGTCAGATCACATATGTTAGAAATGGTATCATTTATTAGTAGTACAGAAAAAAATTGTAATTTAACTTATCCAGTAGCTTAGTATATATCTTTAAGTCTCAGAAATGTTTATGAAATATTTACACTGACTGGATGATGTAATCAGTGATGTCATTTGAGATGTCATCAGTGATGTCACTTACCATGACATAAGTGATGTAATATGTGAGTTCATAAGCAGTGCATTGCGGGGCGTAAGTTATAGTAAGCTCAGCTGACTATAATGACTGAATTTCAATGGTTTTGTGCGAGTGAAATGTGAGCCTAACTATACCGAACCTGTAACCTTTGTTTTTTTCAGTGAATATATATATATATATATTACCTACTGGCAGTCGCCAATTGGTAGTTACAGTTATGACCTAGTTTCTATGGGAAAATACATTTTTGGACTTGGCTATAACTTTGGCATTGTTTGACCAATCTTCATGAAAGTTTTCAAAGAAAGTGTTAATGTAGGTTCTGTGTGTTGTGGAAAGTTTGGGGGTGATCCGTGCAGTGGGGACTGAGAAATTGGGGCACGAAATAAGGGTGCATTTGTAATGTTAATTCCTATAGGAACCTTTAGCCACAGCTACAAGCCTGAACCGCTGAACGGACTTACACCAAATTTGCCAGGTAGGTAGATGTTGGCTCAAGGAAGTGCCTTTTGCTTATTTGGTGTAAATCTGTTTGGTAGTTTTTGAGAAATTGAAGCCAAAAATTATAGATATAGATCTCTGGCCTCAGATATTTCACAGCAGTTTCATGGTTAATCGCGAATGCATGCGCCAATGCGAATGCTGAGATTGGCTGGATGCCACCTGAACAGAAAGTTGTGGCTGCCACTTTATCGATCGGGAACGGGGCTGAAAATGTTTGTAAAAGCTAATATAAGGTGTCAGAGTTGAGGTACTCTGTCGCCCATGTTTGAAAAATGGGGGTGTTAGTGACACAAGTTATGTGTCCAAAATTGATTTTTTTTCATTACACGCGATATTCGCGACGACGCACCGACTGCAAGCCGGGACGTCGCGACTATCTCAAAGTCATCACGAATATTAATGAATATTAATGAAAATACATTAAAACACTACCCCCTGATAAGCCTAAACTGCTCGACCAAACTATTACAAATAGAGCCCTTGGGATTATTAATTTAAGCCCTGTAAACAAATAAGGATCGTCTGTACTTTTTGCATGATTTAGCCTTACATGGGCACTACCACATAAAAAGTCATCTTCCTACAGATTACTTAATATGATTTCAAATCTTTGTGGAAATGTAAAATATGGTACGTTTGCACTATTAGTATCTGCGGACTAATAAAATGGGATTGTGACCTTATTTCGATTTGAGCAATTGTCTGTAGATTGTTTCGGGATTATGTTGAAACTTGGTGAATTTAAAACTTGGAAATTTGCTTCAATTAAAGATCAAACGCTTTTTTTTAAGATATTACATTATTTTTCTTGCTTCTTTTGTCATCTGTACACATTAGGTAACTGTCGTCTGTTATTGCAATCAAAATGGGTGCATTTGTGAAAATTAAGGGATAAGAATAATGAAACATTGCTTTTTGTGTCTTATTTAGTGCTTCGAGGAAACCCTGTTTTGAAACACACATTTTGTTGTACTGTTACAAAGGTTGGAATGTATAGTTTTTTTATCTAATAAATGATAAGTTTTCAACTGAAGGTATATGGGTGGTGCTTCCACTTAAGACTGTATATGATTGAAAATTCAGCGTTAATAGCAGAACACCAACAGCGCAGGGCCATATCTTCACCCGCTTGATAACAAGTGGACATCTTGATAAAATGCGAACCCCCCCATTGTCAAAGAAATTTGTAAATCTTCACCTATGCATGGGTGTTTAAATGGGAATTCATAAAGGTTTCCAAGAGTAGCTCTGGAAATCTGTGCAGCGGCAGGTTTCCATGAGTGCTCCTAGAAAGTCTTTGTGCAATTTTCAGGTAAAAAATCATTACTTCATTACACTTTCATTTCTCCACTGGGAAAATAATTTTACCAACGAAGAAACTCTTCCCCTACACTCACATCAATTTTTTGTTTTGTTGTGTTCCAATCCCAATTCTGGAAAGAGATTCAAGGTCTAATTTAGTTTGGCGGATAGGATACTCCATCACAAATGTGGCAGATGTCCTGTGCACCATATTACAAGTGTATTATTGCCTATGTCACTTGCAATACGGCAGACAGGATATCTGCCACATTTTGATGGAGTATCCAATTCCCCAAACTTTGAAGAAGGGCCTAAGTTCAGCTGTTGATTGGAGTTATTTTTCAGTTTTTTCCAGGGTGGAAATGGGTTCCATAATACTTCAGCACGCTGTGTATTGTAAAAGTAAGATTTCTTAATGCACATCTAAACCAAGCACTTCTCATGTTTAACTGAACTTTCATGTGCACATGTCATTGTAAATCAGGCCCTGAGGTCATGCAGCATATGTGAAAAATGTCTAGAAAAAACGGTATACGGATATTTGGGGAATATGGGGAGCTTATAGTTAACAAAGAGTAAGGGCCTTGAAGGTACTGCAACAAAGCCAGCCAGTGTAACTTTGGGACTGACATTACATCCTGTGATGACCTCATTCTAATAATCTGAGTGAATAATAGGGACTAAAAGGAATCTGTCTGCATGGAACAATGTTTGCTATCAGCTGCCTAGAAGCTTTTCTTTCCACTAAAACGTATGCCAAAAATTCTACAGCAAACATTATAGCTAATTTTGCATCAGTTAGGAATACTCTAGGATGACCGTGGTGACATTTATGACTTTGCTGAACTTACCCGATAAGACAGGATTGGTGAATGAATATTTAAATACTTATTCCCTTGCTACTACCCAATTCCACCGTGCTATAAGAGAAGCCAGGTGCCCACAGCACCACAACTGAAAATAATGGTATAATTCCAGGCCAGGTTATAACATGCTAATGAGTGTTCAATGGTCTGCGAATTGCTGGTGTGTGTCATGTGCCCAAAACGGCCACATCGCAGATAATGTACCAGGTGTATGGGCAGAAGTTTCATGACATAGAAAACTTGTGGTATGATTAACATTGCCGTCCTGCATAAAATAGCTCAACTCTACAGAGAAGTGAGTGGTGCTTATGAATATTATATTCCAAGTGTGTTTATTGTCTGGTAGGTGCTGCCATGTGTTAACGTATGGTACTGGTATTTTGTGATCTTGGATGCCTATTCCACAGCTTTATGTGCAACTGTCACAGGTGTTATGTCAGTTTTGAGGGTGTGCTTGTTCTTCCTTTCCTTCAAACACTTTGAGTCAACACTACCCGCATCAACTCCGCGGTCAACCACACAAAGGAACCCTTCAAAATTGTCAAAGAATTCTACAACCCAACAGCTATAGCGAACACCCGCCACCCCTCCAAAAAACTCTGCAACACCCTCTCAGACTACTTCCACAGTAAGATCACCAACATCTACAACAATTTCACCATCCACCCTGCCACCCTCGACCTCAATGAACCAGCAAACATCAGTCAAACCATTACCACCTGGTCTCTGCTTGCCGCCCTGACCCCCTCAGCCATCATGTCTTCCATCCACTCCGGGATACCCACCAACCCCTGCCCCCACCAGCTCTATAACCCCACAATGAATCCAATCAGCACACAACTCATTGGCATCCTCAACACCTCTATCTCCACAGTAACCTACCCAGACAGATGAAAACACACAGATGTCAGACCCCTCCTAAGGAAATCCTCCGCCGACCACAGCCATCTCAAAAATTATCATCCAATCACCCTGCTCCCTTACCTGGCCAAAGTACTTGAGAAAGTCATTAATCAGCAGCTAACCGAATTCCTGGAACAAAACCACCTACTGGACGTCTCACAATCACGATTCCGTGGCAACCACAGCACTGAGACTGCTCTGATTGCCCTCACTGATGACATGAGAACACTCCATGGAGAAACTGTGGTCTTAATCCTCCTCGACCTCTCCGCAGCATTCAACACCGTCTCCCACAACACCCTTATCAACAAACTCTACTACATAGGCATTCAGCAAGACGCCCTCAAGTGGATCGTCTCCGTCCTTACAGGATGCACACAGAGCATCCGACTGCCTCCCTTCACCTCCACCCCCAAAAACATCAGATGCTGAGTACCACAAATATCCTCCCTCAGTCCCACCCTGCTCAACAACTACATGACCCCCCCTTGCAGAAGTCGTCAGATCCCATGGATTCAACATAATCTCCTACACAGACGACACTCAACTGATTTTTCACTCACCGAAGACTCTATGCCAGTATCTCCACCCAGCTCCTCAGAGGACTCCAGACTATACAGAATGCCACAGCCAGACTTATCCTGGACCTCCCCAAAATAACCCACATCGCCCCCCACCTGAGAGAACTCGACTGGCTCCCCATCCAGTAGAGATGCCAGTTCAAGAATCTCCCACACGCCTACAAAGCCATCCAGGGCCTAGGACCTGCCTACATCAACCATTGACTGAACTTCCTCCAAACCTCTAGATACCTGTGCTCCTCCTCACTCGCCATCACACAGACACCCTCTCCATCGCAGCAGTGGCTGCCCCTTCTCCTACTTGCTGCCAAGACCTTTAACAACCTTCCCCTCCAGCTCCATACAGCCCCGTCGCTGGCAGACTTCAGAAAGAAACTCAAGACCTGGCTCTTCAATGGAGACACAGCGCCCAGATACCCCTAGGGGTGACAGTGTTGTGCTTTACAAATGCTGTTGATTGATTAATTGATTGTAACTGGAGCTGCACATGGCAACAGTGCAGTAGTGAAAGACCTCTGAGAATTGTTTGTTATGACTAAAAGGAAGACAAAGAACATGCTCATCATCTTGCTCATTATCATCAACATCGAAGTCCAATTCCACAAGACTGAAAGGGGTGGAAGACACAACTGATTAGATTAATGAAAATGATGCACATAGCAAAGTCATGCAAAGTGAACAACACGGTGCAACAATTTAACATCGAATTTACTTTACAATGCAAAATGGTTTTTTTTACTGGAAAGTTTGTGCAAATAGCTCTTTGCACTGCTTAGCTGCTTTGCATCGAGGGGGCTTTCTAAGCATGATAATTGGTCATACCAGCACTACCCATGCTTTTCAGTGCAAAAATACATCTAAAAAGATTGTCTGACCTGTCTTTGAATCACAAAAAATAATGCCTCAGTTAGGCAGGCTGTTGGGACAGAAAAGTCCTCTGCATGGTAAAAGACATGAACCCCTGCCCTGAGTACTCAACTTTTTTGATGGCTGGATCCCTCATGCTGATTTTTGTTGTTATAGGCAAACACAGTTCATGCGTGTGTGCCATGAAGCAGGGCTATCTCACAGATTTTGGTCTTGTTGGACCGGGACGGGCGCCTAAGGTGCTAACCTCATAGTGATGGAAGGGTACCACCTTCACCAAGAGTTAAGCAACACAAGCTTGTTAGTCGCAGCATACCTTGCATTGATCAGTAGGAGTGAACGGGTCCTTTAAAAACTCACTTTTAAAGTACCGCTGCTGTGAGCTTAACTCACCCTTGGCCTACATCAGGTTTGTGTAAGTGCTGCACAGCGCAGAAGTGGTGCATCTGCTCTTGGTGAATATGTGTCTGGGAAGGGTGCAATACAGGAATAGTGCAGTAATAGTGCAGTAATGTCACATAATTTGTCTGTTCTTGCCACATAATTTAGTCAACCCTGCTGCATAATTTGCTGCTACCCTGCCTCATATTTCCAGTGGCCATGGTGTATGTGTACCTGTGTGTCGCACAATGCATGAAGGATATAGTGTAAGCGTGTTAAATTCATATGATGGATTTATGTGTACCTGAGAGTGGTACAATAAATTAAAGATACAGTGCGGGCAGTGCATGCATGTTAAATGCCTATACTGGATGTTATGTTATGTTATTAAATATATTTATAGAGTGCTCGATTACCCAAAGATATCCTGGCACTAGCTCTGGTTTAGAACAAGGAAAGATAATGCCTAGTTCTTGAATAGCCAAATTTTCAGCAGTTTCCTGAAGACATGCAAGCTAGGAAAGGATCTGATGTAAAAGGCAAGAGATTCCAAGCCTTGACTGTGCTACTAGCTTGGCAGGCAGCGGGAGATGTGAGATGAGGTAAAAGTTATTAGGATCCGTTGGGCTTAAGCTCAGTTTTTTTATTAGAGGGTGTGTGGAAGCAAACTTCCATGCTTTAGGAAAATGGGCTGTTTTGAACATCAGATTAAATATAATGGTTATATTTTTGGCCATAATCTCTGGTACCAGTTTAATTAAAAAAAGGAGACACGGATCAAGTGGGGACCCAGACTTAGAAGCTGGGAATAGGCTTACAACTTGGTTGGTCATGAGTGAGGAGAATTCTGAAAAGACAGTTTGTACCATCTGTTTAGTCTGTTCTATGTCTGGTACATCCTGCAAGATTTCCTCTTCAGTCTTGTCCTTGGGGCATTCGAACTTATTATATATCTATTATACTTTATTTCAGAAGAAGCAATGGAATTGCAAAGCGATTGACTACTAATGACCTGATTCTTGCAAGGGCTTGTGGTCAGGTTTGATACTGACCTAAACAGTGCTTTAGGGTAATTTCAGCAGATTCGATCTGTTTTGTGTAATACGCCAATTTTTCTCTAATAAGGATCTATAAACAGCCAAACACAATTTGTATTTATCTTTTTCTTGGCAACTATAGTCCTTTCTCCATATACGTTCTTGATGTTTACAGAGTTGTTTCTGTTTCCTGAGACAGTCCGAATACCATGGAGCAGTGGAGTTACGGCACTGAGAGTGATCTAATTTCACTGGGACCAGTGAGGAAGAGGCAGTATGCAGTCAGTTAGTATAAGTGGAGGTAGCCTGGTCAAGGCCCTCTGGATAAACCGTCTGAGAGACAGAAAGCAGGTGACTGTTCAAATCTGGAATTATTCTTTCCTTGCCCGAGCCTTAAGAGCCCTAGGAACAGTATTGTGGGACTGCAGTTTGGACCTGAGTATTAACTCAAACATTACAGCAAGGAGGCTCATCAGAGGCGATGACCTGGTAGTAGTAATTCAACAACACCCAGAGGTCTCAGAAATGTATTCATTACATTGATTTTTTAACATACCCTTTCTTTATAGAACCCCTAGTACTGCACAACTTTAATATAGCTTTTCAAATCATATCCTTATTTTCTTTACCCTATTCTCTGTACTCATCACTCTCATCTAGTGATTTAAATATACCCCATTTCTTTTCATTTATTTTGTTCATTCCCCTCTGCACAATATTTTCCTCTTTCATCTGTAACGGTTTTTCTCTTTCCGATCATCTGTAGATTCCATCTTTATTTTCAGTCTTTGTTAATATCTTTCATTAATTAGATGCATTTGTTGAGAGGGTATTCTCTTTTTTTGATCTTAAAGAATACAAAACATTAATTTTGAAACCGGTAGTCTTATGCTTGTTTACCATTATGATTCACAGATTTAGAAGAACATACCCTAGTTCTCTGAACCATGAACCAATTTACTCTGTATGTCCATATAGAAACTATGATTGTGTTATGGTAATTATAACTAACTGTAAATTCTTGCAAATTATGTGTATCTTTTTCAGTTCTGAAAAAGCGGATATGAGTCCGCGAAACACGTGTTGGCAACTTCAGTGTCTGTATCATTTCAAGACCTATGTACATATCATGTTGACAATATGATTTACATGCTTTGTGTATGAGAACTACTTGTTTCACATTTTCAAATACAATTTTGTATTATGAAAACACATTTGGTTGGTACTGTTAATTTGTGCGCAAATTTTTGATTCCCCTAAACCCCTTGTTATCTTGTTAACGTATATGTCAGAAGGATAACTGACATAGTGGGTGAGTGAGCAGGACCTTAAACTCGGATTATCCACTGTGCTTTAAAAACGTTATCATGAATATGCCTTTACCATGCATGCGTTTACAATGAAAGGTAAGTATTATTTAGGGTTTAAAGGTGGGTAAGGGTATTGGGTGGTAAGAGTGTTTTTAGGGGCTAGGGGTTGGTCGAGGTGTAGGGGGTAAGGGTGTTTTTAGGGTTTGCAGTGGGTAATGATATTGGGTGGCAATGGTGCGTTTAGGGTTTTGGGGTGGGTAGGGGCATAGGGTGGTAAGGGTGGTTTTAGGAATGGGTATGGGTATTGGGTGGTAAGAGTGTTTTAGGGTTAATGGGTGAGTAGGGATATGGGGTAGTGATGGTGTCTTTAGTGTTTAGGGCTAGAGGTGAGAGGACATAATACTGTTATAAGCTCTGGCTGAGCTCACACAAAGACGAAAAATGGGATTCATTTTATCTGTAAGGACTCTTTGCCTGACCCTTGGTTGCTTGGCTGGAACAGCATGGTTTTCATCAGATAAAGTGCATGTGTTATGTGTGCAACAACTAACTAAAAAGCAACATAGTTAAGATATAAAGAACCAATGCGTTCAGGTGCAGTTAGTTAAATAAATATGTGTCTAATAAAACAATTCACCTGACATAGTGGAAATACTGTTCAACATTATGCAATCCCAGGGAAATGGATTGAAGCTTTTGTGCTCCAAATGGAACTATGTTTTAGCCTCTAGACAGCTACAGGTGCAACCTGTTGCCATGGGTTGAACCTGGTTCAATTTAGCTTGAATCCTGCTAGCTAAACAGGTTCTTGGTGACAGAATGATTCAAACTGTGTGGGGTGGGTGGGGGGAACTAAAAGATTCCCAGAGCAGATTCAGGTTTGTTTATGACTCTTTCAATGAACCAAACACCCTTGAGCGGTCTCTATCAGCTGCTCTGTCTGAGCACAGGATCTTCTTAGCACTAAATCTATTTAGAGCAAATATCTCCCAAGCATGGCACATTTTCTCACTGGAAGACTCTTCTATGCTCGACAGTATACTGACTTCTAGGAGCAATTTTCTCCAGCATGCAGGCTCTTCCAAGGAAATGGGCCAAAATATGTCTCTGGACTTTAAGGAAGGATGGAGAAAAATGTTGGAGGAAATGGTTCAATAAATAATTCTCTCTAACTCTCGAGTAGTCTGCAAATAATTCTTCTGTTCAAGTGACCAGAGAAAACCTCCTCTTAAGGCAAGCATGGACACTATGGGGCAGATTTACAAGCCCCTTGCGTGACTTTTGCGCCGCAGTTGAGTCACTTTTTTGACGCAACAGCGGCGCAAACAATGCGCCCTATTTACAATGTGGCGCATCTAGGGAGATGCGTCACGTTGTAAAGCCCTGCATCACATTATACCTGCGTCAGGTATAATGTATGCAGGGTGGGCGTTCCCACGCAGGAAGGCCTCATAAAAGTGACTCAGTGAAATCTACACGATTTCACTGCGTCACTTCTAGGACGCCACTGCGTCAAAACCTTACGCCTGCTTGAAGCAGGCGTAAAGAGTGACGCAGTGTAGTGGGAATAGGCCTAAAAAAGCATTGCTGGAGTTGCGTCGTGCTTGCGACACGACTCCAGCAATGCGTGACTTTTGCCCCAACAGATGCGTCAGATTTTCTGACGCATCTGTCAAACCTTGCGCCATGGTGCGCCGTATTGTAAATACGGCGCATCCATGGTGGCGCAAGGGTTTCTCAGTGTGGCGCAGGGAAAGTGACGCATCTCTACAGATGCGTCACTTTCTTGTAAATCTGCCCCTATATGTTTGCCTTCGGTTCTAAAAAGGTTCTCATCTTGCAGTGACTCAAGTTTGGACTTTTATCGGTAAACTCATTGGTTTTGATCCCTGAAAAAATTCAAATAGTCCTATGCTTCATATTCCTACTTTTGTGACAATGTAATGCGCATCCTAATATGGGAATGTGCTTATAGCATATCAACCGTCCTAGAGTTTCAATAGCACTTACATCCACAATGGTTTGATCTTGTGCCAACAGTGCAGATCTCTGCTCTGCTTTGCAACTGTACACTTGCTGTCACAGTTCAGTTCTGTAAAGCATAAAAGAAAGGCACTCTGGTACATTAAATAACACGAGACTGGAGTCCAATGCTGGGTTTTGTAGATTTATTCTTAATAAGGCACGGACAGCACATGGCGATTCTGGAACATTCAGTTGGAATCTAATGTGAGCATTCCAGGTTGGAACCTAACATGCATCTTCCCCCTTAACAAACAGTTACAATAACACAACCAAAAACTGAAAAAGGGAATACATAATAGAGGATAATACAATTGAACCAAAAATGAAAATAACATCTGAAAAAAGAAAACATACATATAGCAACTGTTGTGCCCGAATACGTACGTATGTATGTATGTATGTATGTATGTATGTATGTATGTGGCATTTATAGAACTTATAGTGTGACACATACTGGCCAGAGAGTTCTAGAGAGGGTGACTGTCAAAGAACCATGTTTTTAGCAGTTTTTGGAATGCAACTTCCATGTTAGCTGCCCGGAGTGAGAAAGGGAGGGAGTTTCAGAGTTTGGCCTTGTTTATTCTGAAGGAGTGACCTCCACTTCTAGCTCTTTTTATGGTGGGGACCACAGCCAAGCGAGCGTTGAATGATCGCAATTGTTTTTGGGGGGGTATAGGGAAAAATCAGGGGTCGAGTGATAAGGGGGCCTTTGTCAAGGAATGCCCTGTGGACCATGCGGAGGGCTTCAAATCTGATCCTCTGGGCCACTGAAAGCCAGTGGAGGGAGATCAGGGCTTGGTGGCCTGACTCACGCATTGGAATATTATGCAGAATCCAAGCTGCAGAATTCTGCACCATCTGCGATTTCCTTACTACCAATTTTGGACCACTCAAGTACAATGAATTTCGATAGTCCAGGCAAGAAAGAATAAGTGCTTGGACTACTATTCTTTTTGAGGATGGAGGGAGTAGGTGGAGAATTTTTGGAAGCATCCTAAGGTTGCTGTGGCAAGTTGCTGCTAGCTTTATTGCCTGGCTACCCTTGGTCAGGGATTTGTCTAACCATACCCCTAAGCTCTTTATAGCCGTCTTGAGGGCAGGTGGGGTACCTAGGCAGACTTGCCACCCCGGGCTCGTATGGAAATTAGGGGAATTGCCAAGGAACATAAGCTACTATTTATCCCCATTTACTTTGAGGGAAGAGCTGTTCATCCATTTGGCTACTTCCTCAAAGCAAGGGTCTATGGTCGGGAATCAGGGGTCTTGAGTGTGAGAAAGAGAGAAGACCAGTTGTGTATCGTCCGTGTATAAGATTATAGAAATCCCAAATGGAAGGACGATTTCTGCTTGTGGACACATATACAAATTAAATAATGTTGGGCTTAATGATGAGCCCTGAGGTACTCCACAATTAAGTGAAAACGTGTCTGAGATGCAGCATCCCTTGAAGACCTGAAAGGTCCTATCCCTGAGAAAGGATTGGAGCCAGAAGCGGGCTTGTCCTGAGACTCCTGCACTGTGAATCCTGTCACTGAGAATATCATGGCTGACAGTGTCAAATGCTGTGCAAAGATCAAGGAGAATGATAGCCACTGGAGAGAAACGGACAACAACTACAAATCCCTGGAGCCCAAACACTTGGGGAAGAACATTACTGGACCACAAGACTTTAGTACCATCTTTGCTCTGCCATTAGCCCCCGTCAGCCAACGCCACTCAATAGAAAACATATCCAGAATAATAAAATTGGGACGTGACGAAGAGGCTCCTGGCCCAAATGGCATCCCGCAGATCATCTTCAGGAGTGATCCTGATTATTGGGCAACCCCGCTGGTGGGCCTCTATAATGAGATCGGTACAACAAATACCCTTCCCATGAGCTGGAAAGGGTCAATTATCTATCCGATCTTTAAGGGAGGCGACAGGTCGGACCCAGCAAACTACAGGCTAATCGCACTAATTGATGTTGAAGCCAAATATTATGCATCTCTAATCCTGGAGGACCTGGTAGAATGGTCCAATACAAACAGGCTGATTCCATTCTACCAAACAGGATTTCGCAAAGGGTGTGGCACGACAACACATATCTTAGCCCTGGCCACAATAGCGGATAAGTGCAAACGCCTGCAAAGAAAACTACAACTATGTTTTATAGATTTTAAAGCCGCATTCGACCGTGTAAATCGTGGTTTGTTATGGAGTGAATTACAGAAATTGGGCCTCCCGGAAACAATACTACGACCCATAATACAATTCTACACGTTCACATGGGTCAGTGTAAAAAATAGCAAACGGTACAAAACTGTCCAGGTAAATACAAACAGAGATTGGATTAAAACAAGGCTGCGTATTAGCCACCCATCTATTTTATCTATTTATGGCGGATCTCTCACCACGATTGGACCAGGTTAATTCACATCCTCCGCACCTGGGTACACTGCCCATAACGCATCTCTCATATGCAGATGATCTAGTCCTGCTTAGTTTAACCAGAGTTGGCCTACAAAGAGCACTTAACAAACTATTAATGTTCGCCAAGGCTAACGCTCTGGAAATCAACATCACAAAAACAAAAACTATGTTAATTACGAATCGCCCGGGACATCAATTTCCACACAAGCTGAGAGAAATGAGCCTAGGAATAGTTAGTACATATAAATACCTGGGGGTATATATAGACAATCGATTGAATTTCCAATTTCATAAACAATACCTGGAAAAAAAGGAAACGGCCTTATTTATGTATTCTGTGCCCTTGCAAAAAAATTACAGGGCCCATATTTTAGGCCGTTGCTAGCAGTGATGGCAGCGAAAATATTACTGACAGTTACTTATGCGAGCATAGCGTTAAATGGCAAGGATGCAAAACTTCTAGACTCGCTGCAAACAAAGACGTATAAAAAAGTCTTTAGTCTACCTCAGAATGCATCCCCGGCCCAGGTCCGATTGGAATTCGGTCATATCCAACAGGAGACAGGGAGAAAATACGCCGCAATGAAAACCTGGTACAAACTTTGGCAGAACCGATCCAATGTTTTACATGATGCCCTGTGGCGAGCCCAGGAAGACGATCCAAGTTCAAGTTACGGCAAATTCCTGAAAACTGCACTGAAGGAAACCAATGTAACAGAACTCTGGGCTCAGAACCCCTCCTTCCAAGTCTTTCGCAGAGTGACAAATAAAGCGGCCAAGCTTCACTCATTATTAGAAGACATAGGCACATTAACTAAACGGTCCCATGCCTGGATGGCTCTTCAATCCTATACATCAAAACGGCCGGCGGAATACCTAAGTACAACATATTCATCTCATCTGAAACGAAAGCTAATGGCGATCAGATTTGGGGTATTACCGAGTTTGGCCGATCAACCTGCATGGAAGTATAAAGGTCCCAAAATATGTAGCTTATGTGGCGCAGCATGGCAAGATTTCATTCACCTCATCTGTGTCTGCCCCTTCTTAAAATCTATCCGGGTCTTGCGACTTAAAAAAGCTTTTTATGAATGGGGTATTCGAACTTGCAGATCGGCCATCATTAAAGGACTTGGTACAGCAGATCCTCAATTGACCTGTAAGCTGATGAAATTTTTATTGCTGTATGAAAAGATCAAATGGCTGAAGGAGACAAATACTGCCAGTCTAGTCAAGTCCAGCGATCCGCCAACCCTACTGAAATTCTAAGCCGCAGTATAAATGCTTTTAATGCTAACAATTGATGAAATACAAATATCGTCGACAATTTTATGATATAGAATCATGCTTCGTTTTTAATTCGTTTACATGATAAGAATACTGGGTTTTTTATTTTTATTTTTTTAGAAAAAATAGTTACATGTTTTTTAAACATTTTAAATGTTTGTAAATTGTCGGATCTCTTCCCTATCATGATATTGTTATGGTTTTTATTAACTTAAACAATAAAGTATTGAAGAAGATAGCCACTGATCCTCCTTGGTCTACTGCCAGAAGCACAGTTTCTCTGCCATGTTTAGGTCTGAACCCCATCAGAGTAGGGTGGAGAATGTTGTGATCTTCTAGGAATTCTAAGAGGGACTGATTAATGTGTTGTTCCAACACCTTGCTCAGAGCAGTGGAGCAGCAAGATTGGTCTGTAATTTTCAAAGACCAGGGTGTTCAGGTGTTTTTTTTTAAAGTGCTTTTACTATGGCTTGCTTCCATGTCACGGGTACAATTCCTTCGACTAGGAGAGATATAGCATATTTAGTAGGGTTGGCAAAATCTGGGCTGTTACTTTAGCTAGGATATGTGGATGGGCTGGGTCCAGTGGAGATCCTGACTTGACTTTACTAAGAGTGGCAGAAAGGCTATATAATGTCAGGTCAGGGAAGGCTGTGAGGACAGTGTCACATCTATCCTGCCTGTCTCTATTAAGCCTAAGGCTGGGGTCTTGGTCGAATTCTTGAAAGGTTAGATAAATGTAGTGGTTTTTGTTTCTGAAAGAATATTGCTGGATTATTACATTGAGATGTTGAAGGTTCAGGAATAGGACAGTTAGAGGGCACAAGTAAAGTTTTAAAAATGTAGAATATTTCACGTGGGGCATTGGAGGCGTGATTGATTTGTTCATCATACTAAGTAGCTTGGGCATTTTTTGATTTCAGAATGCTATTTTCCGATGCTACCTTTATATTTTTCTTTGCTTATTTCGCTATAGTCTTTCCTTCATATCCTCTCTGTTTTTTTGTAATCTTGCTTTAGTGTCCAGAGGATGGGGTGTACCATGAGGCTGATTTATCAGTGGTACGTCTGGAGAGAGTCTGTTTAGGGATCACTTGATCCATTGAATGTTTAATCCAGTGAGAGAATGTATTGCTGAATGAAGTGGGATCTGGGTCAAGCTCAGGTGTGGTATTGTTAGGACCTTTATCCAAGTATTGTAATGTAATAACATGAAAAGCAAATGCGTACAGTCAGCAAAACACTTTAAATCGTGAACGCCTTAAACAAGAACTTTTGTGACACAAAATTAAAAGCAAATGCAGAAAATCTGCAAAACAATATATATCATAAAGGCCGTAATCATTAATCCAAAATATAATCCTGCAGATAGCTGGAGCAGATTGTGACCCTTCTGCCCACCCTCCTAGAGGAAACAGTGGGAATATTATTATCTGCACTGTTGTCTTCCAGAGCACAGGAAGCATCCCTATGAGAAACAACATGCGCACTGGTGTCTCCTCCACCATAAATCTGTAACCTTGCCCTGGTCACTTGCCTCACGTCTGAGTCTTCCACGCCACACTCATTGCCAAGCCACCAATCCCCCAAAACACTCATATTTGCAGCAGCAGTATTTGCAGTAGCAGTAACAGCGCTACCACTCTTTCTGATCAAGGCTGCACTCCTCTTATTCCACCACTTTCCATTCTCCACTAATAATGCATGTTTGGACACTTTCCCACCCATGTAGCAGGGAGGAACTTCGACCCTCCCATCTTTCTTTTGACCTTGCGGTCTTTTGATTTTCCCTTCATCTCTCACTGTGAACTGTGCATCATTCACACTGTTCAATGCATCATATCTTGCTTTACTCTTCCTCTGAACATCCTCTATTTTGTGACTCACATCTTTCCAGTTCGTCATTCTCCCATCAGCCCTTGTCCTGTACAACACCCACCCAGGTGACAGTTTGCACGAGGAGTGTCTTCTCCTCAACAATACAAATGAAGACACTCCAGTGGATAAGTGTGGGGTGTTATGGTAACTCCACATTCTCTCCCACACTGATTTCAGCACCTCTTCACCAGAGGACAAAGCCTCCTGAACACTTTCATTTAACATTCTGTTTACTCTCTCCACCATTCCATTTCCTTGTGGGCTATATAAGGCAACAGATAAATGCTTGATAGCATTTGAACTAAGGAAAGTCTGCATAGTGCCCGACTTAAATTGAACCCCATTGTCGGTTACCAACACTTGGGGAATTCCTTCCCTTCTGGATACCTTAGAAAGAAAATCTATGACAGCAGTTGTGGTATGTTCCCTCATAAAGTTGCATTCCACCCATTTTGAAAAATAATCGACAACCACCAAATCATACCTCATGCTTGCTGGGACATCATACATAGGACCCACAAAATACATGCCCAATTCTCCCACGGCTCATTAGGGAATTCTACTGAGCACAGCGTGTATTGCATACTCACAAGGATTTGTCAGCCTGATTTCACGTCTTACAATTACTCCAAATCATTTTTATCTCATTGTCCTTCCAGAGCCACTAGTAGTAACCATGTACTCTCTTTTTGGTCCCAGTCATGCCCACGTGGTCTTGGTGAGCCGAAAGCAGCAACCAACTTCTCAAATCAATCAGAGGGATTAACAAATTTCCTTGCAACACCAACTCACCTTCCAGGGGCAATTCATCCTTGACCTTGAAATAAGGCTTGAACACATCTCTTTAATTCCTCTCTTGAGGCCACCCCTCAGTGATGAACTTCCTCAAAGATGTTTGACATGCATTGCGCAAAGAGCAATCATTCCACTCTTCGAAAGATACCATTCCCCTAGCAGCCACATTTTCATCCACAATACCGATGACACATTCAACTTCCTCCTTATTCGATCCAGTCTTATCACTATTCACTGGACATCTAGAGAGAAAATCTGGCCTAGCGTTATTTGCCCCAGGAATGTGTCTGACGTCAAAATTAAATTCATCCATCCTTGTCAGTAGTCTTCCTATCTTATGACTTGCTTGATTTAAACTCTTCTCAGACAATAAAATCACCAATGGTTTCTGGTTAGCGAGATGTGAAAATTCCCTCCCCCATAGTTAAGTTGCAAACTGCTTTGTTGCCCACACACACGCTTTTATACAAGAGAAAGTGGTATGGAGGAAAAAATACAACAAAGTATATGAGTAGAGCACATTTAATTACCCTCTCCGAAATTTTGGTTATTCGTATTGAATATATCGCAATGTATTTACAACACACATAAACAATGGCACCCAATCAATGAAGAAGACAAAAAATAAAAAATTAAACTACACCATAACATTATATACATCAACATAAACACAATTATACATTACAAAAAACCCTAAAATATTATTCTCACTAGTGTCCACCCATAGATTCTGGCAAAACACTCAGAAGTAGTCCGGGTGAGACACCTAAGGCCTAGGGGCTTCTTTTCCTAGCTCTAGTGTGTCACTACACAATTCCAAGAATAACTATAATTCCAAGGACTCCTCCTTAGAAATGTCGACGTGTCCACGTTTCAGCCTTTTCTTCTTAGGCCTCCTCAGGACAAGGGTAATAAAACATTAATCAATCGCATGGGACCGGGGAAAATAGGCTTATAACGCCACAATGGCGTCTCGACACTCGAGGCACAATTCCTCCCTTTCTGTGTAGTGGCAAACCATCCACATTCAATCTTTGAAAAGCAGCGTCTATCGCGATCAACACCGGCCTCCTTGTCTTCTCCTCTACGTAGCCAGGGAAATAATCTCCTCGCTTTGAGCGGTCTACTGTCTCCTTCGTTCGCCGCGGCCGCCAAAGTGCCCACACACACGCTAGCGCTTCTCTCTGGTGATGTAGTTTTTCTCAGCTGGAGACAAGCACCTTGAGGCAAACGCCACTGTATTCTCCTTGCCATGCACCATCTGAGAAAGGACTGCACCCAAACGTTCAGCACAAGCATCCACAGTCACCGTTGACATCACATCATCCCTAAAGGCTTTGAGTTCAGGGGCTTTGATAAACAATTTCTTCAACCTCCTGAATAATTCACATTCTTCAGCCCCCCATACCAATATCTCACCCTTGCGTAACAGTCTTATGAGAAGTTCAGTTCGTAGGGCGAAACTTTCGATGAACCCGGAAAAGTACTCACACATGCCTAAATGACAGCCGCTGCTGCTGCAGGTAAGAGCGGTGGGGTGGTGGGGCCAGGTGGGGAGAGGATTTCGAGACACAACCACAAGGGAAAATTAAATAAATAATATATTTTCCCTCGTGGTCGTCTCTCGAAATCCCCCCCACCCGGCCCCACTGCCCAACCGCTCTTACCTACAGAGGCCACGGCTGCTATATGACTTCAGCTGTTCTTTAACTACAGGCTCAGGACTTTCCCTAATGACATTTAGCAAAGCCGCTTTAAGCCCGATACCTGCTCCCCAGAAAACATGCTCAAAATACTCTACTTCCAACACGATAAAGAGGCATTTTTCCTTCTTCACCATGAGTTTCTGAACCCTCGGTGTATATAACACATTGCTCAAACTTTGTAAGTAATCCTCCTCATTATCAGTGAACACCAGAATATCATCCTGGTATGCCATCACCTGTTTGTTGTCTCCAAACAGCCGAGATATTAATTTCTGGAAAACTGAAGCGGCTGAAGCCAAGCCAGATGGCATACACAGGAGCTTAAACACATAAAAGGGGGTGTTGAATGCAGTCAGTGATGTGCACTTCTCATCCAATTTTACCTTGTGATAGGTTTCTCTCAGATCTATTGTGGAGAACACTATGGCACTTCCCAGCTGGGATAGCATCTCCTTAGGGAGGGGGAAACAATGCACCAAGATGTTTCTGTTTAAAGATCTGAGATCAACACATAATCTCATCTCCCCATTCTTTTTCTTCACCACACCAATAGGCGAAATTCATTGGGAGGAGTCAACTGGTTCTATGACCCCTTCCGAGCACAAGTTTCAAATGCTGCTTCAATTGACCTCTCAAACTCAATAGGATGCTTCTGATCTTGTGCCCCACTGGTATCACATTCTCCTCTAGAACAATCTCATGCTTGCATTCCTTAATCAACCCCAATCTATCTTCAAAAAGCTCCTTGTGTATGTCAAATAAGTAGGTCACTGACTGAGGCAAACAGGGGACAGAAGCAACTAGAGAAATAGGACATTCAGTGCCGGGCCTTAAAACCATGTCAAAAGCTTCCTGGTCCCTCCAACCCAGAATGTTGTACCCCTTCCTGGCTGTGTACACTTTAGTAGAACTAGATCTGTCCTTCGAAGTGAATGTTTATGGAAAGTACCCCATCATATCAATACTGTGCCTTCCAAAAGCCACCGTACGTATATC
Organism: Calotriton arnoldi; assembly: GCA_963921515.1. NCBI lineage: Eukaryota > Metazoa > Chordata > Amphibia > Caudata > Salamandridae > Calotriton > Calotriton arnoldi. The sequence goes on from CAWUFW010005809.1 coordinate 676,050, forward strand.
TGGAGAGGACAAATGGACTGCACTCCATTCTTTCTCAAACAATTTATCCGTGATAATGGTTATTGGCAAGCCAGAATCCACAGTAACTGCCACCTTCACCTTCCATATACCAACATCACACACTGGGTCACCACCCTTGGGGCCATCTTGTTGTGTCTTAATCATTTTCATGGATAATAATACACTACTATCACAATATTTTGTATCCTCATCAGGAGTTTTCTGGGATCTCTTCATCCCTGATACACCCTACTTTCTGGACATTCTTTCACACCCTTGCAAAATGTCCCACTTTCTTACACCTCAAACATGTTTTTCCAACAGCAGGGCATGCCTTAATGTATGCCATGTGTGTCTTTGACCCACATCTGAAACATGAGTTTGAATTAAAGTTTCTTGAGGTTGTACTCCCTTTCTTGTTGTCTTTTGCAAGGCTTGTATTCAGCTTGGATTTTGCCAACACTGCATTTACTTGCTCGACATTCACAAGGTCTTTGCCTCTGTTCAATTCGTTTGAGGCCATCACTGACTGTTCAAGCCCCCTTGTAATTTCTATGGTCTCATGAAGATTAGGATTATGACAACACAACAATTTTTTTCTGAACATGTTTGTCATGATAATTAACAATAATCTGCTCTCTAAAGTAATTATCTAAATTGCCGTCAAATTCACACATAGAGGCCAGAACTCTCAATTCCAATCAAGAATTGTCAACTGACTAATGTTGAGGCTGTTTACAAGTGAAAAATCTTTTCTGTTCCATGATTACACTTGTGTCGTCCTTGAAATGGTTGTGTAGCCTGTTGGTAGCTTCTGTGCAGACATCTCATTCTGCATTAGGTGGTCGAATGGGCATGGGCAAATGACCGAAAATTCTTTGCCCTTCTGCACGTAAACAATTGTACAGTAATGCTAGTTTCCTTACAGGGTTGATTTTTTCTCCATCAAGTGCAATAATATAACTATCAAAGTTTTTATACCGTTTCTTCCACTTAAATGTGTGTATTCCTGGCTCAGCAAGAAAAGGTGTGGGAATGTTTGCATTCTGCATAACTATGAACGGAAAGAATATATAATGAGCAACATAAAGTAGTATAAAATGCACCTACAATGTTGAGGAAATGAGCAGTGGACAACCAAACATTGATGTTTTGGCTGAAATAAATGTTAAGTACAGTGACTGGTCAGTAGATGGTCTGCCAACCAACCACCATGCTGCTCCTCTTATGCCCAAGCGATGATTGGTTAATAACAGCCTGACAACCAACCACAGCACTGCTCCTCCAATGCCCATTCAATGCATATTAAATAGCAGTCTGACAACCAACCACTGCTCTGCTCCTAGTAGGGGTGTTTCCCTTCAGTTGATGTAGGCAGCCTGGCACAAGCAGAGAGAGCACAATGTGAGTATGACTCGTTTTACCTCTTCCCTTGATGACAAGATCCTGTATGCGTGTGCTACCACACGTGCTCTGTGCCTTCTTACGCTGCCTTCTCTAGATTAAAGCAGCTTCTGATTCTGACGCACCGCCTCGAGGTTGATCCTCGCAACTGTTGCCTCCCTCGCCCTTAGCTAGCAAATCTACAGTTCTTCCTCTGTTGCTGGCACTTTGTGCAGACGCTTCAGTTTCAGTAATGCGACACAACACTGGCAGTACGAGAACAGCACGAGTGGCACTGCACACGCTATTACAATTGATGGCAGGTGAGCTGCCGCATGCACTACACGCACTGCAAAGAATGGCAGCGGTTATCCTTGCGCACACAGCCCAGTGGGGCCTTGCGTTTCTCAGAGAAAATACTATAGGTAAGCCGTGCTCACTGACAGTTTGGGCCTCACACTCCTTCACATAAATATCTGTTAATGCACTTGTCAGCCGCACATGATTACGGCCCTCACAGTCACTTTAATTGATCTTTCTCTAGAGAACATGGCAGCCATCCAACCACTGCGCTGAGGGTTTAGTAAACAGATCGTCAATTCCCTCAGCAAGGGCTAAAGTATGATCGTGCCATCCATGAGGCTTAGGTTCAAGTTTCACTCGTTGCTAAAACGTGTTACATCGAATAACACAAGACTTAAATCCAATTCTGGATTTTGTAGATTTATTCTTAATAAAACACAAACAGGAATTATCTTGGCTGTTCCAGATACTGTCTCAACTGCAGTGATCTGGAATATTCAATTGGAGTCTAATGTGAGCATTCCAGTTCGGAACATAGCAACTCCTCCAGCCAACACTTTACCTGGGCCTCCAAAAAGTTTATCTAGCTTGCTTTCCAAAATTAGAAGGCTGCTACAGAAACTATTCAGGAGCAATTGTTCCCCTGACATGCCTTAAGCAACCCGTCCTTCCCATTGTGAATTGTGCGATAGCACTTAAAAGTGGCCAGTGCAGAAAAGAGCAATGCAATGTTAATTAATTATGTGGTGTAGGAAAGTGGATTATTATTTGGAGTGGACAAGTGTCCACCTCAAAGGATAAGGCCTCCACCTGCTAGATATAAAAGTACTTAAATAAAATAAACCGGTGCTCAATTCCTGGTAACATGACACAAAGCAGCCAGGCATAACTCACAGCTAATGTGTAAAGTACTTAAGCAGTGCATACACAGCTGAAGTCTCAGAAAACATAATAAAACTCCATAACAAATGCTAAAGTAAAGAGACAAATTGTATGAGTAAATTCAGACACAAAAGACAAAAAAAAATAAGGGGAACCAGAAATATGATTTTTTTAAATATGATTTTTTTAAAGAATTAAAGTGAAAAAGCTCCAAGAAAAATAAAATGCCCAATGTAAGTCAATGGTCATGGTAGACAAGGACCAAGGTGCATGCAGTTTCAGGCCCACAGCAATGAATCTCTGGTCGGATACAACAAGTGAAAAAGTTCACAAAAGTTTCTAAGTCCCATTTTAGAAAGGGACTTTGCCATTTTCTTTGAACAAATTGTGGCCATTTCTTCTAAGTCTCAAAGCAGATTGGGACTTTGTCACTCTTGTAAAAGGCAAATCCCTCTGTGTGGGACGCCACTGAAATTGTACCCTTTGCCATAGAACCAAAGGCAGCGTACCTGAAGCACTTTAGTCTTGCTGGCAATCTGGAACTTTTGAGATTTCTCTCTGAACATTTTTTATGGCCCAACGCAGAATGAGATTTAGTTGTGTTTTGGGAGGTGTCGAGATCTTAGTGCTGGACAAAGTTGAAATTCAATCCATTGCTGTGCAACTGCTGGTCAAACAATTTTTATTTTGGGTCCAGTTGAAGTATTGGAATTCTGGAGGGAAAGTTTTTGAAAGTTTCCAAACTTTCTTCTGGTGCCCAAACAGCCACAGGAGTACTAGTCTAAGGCCTCCAGTCACTTAGAGACTCACAGGTTGTCAGGCAGAGGCCAACATCAAAGTTCAGCCCCAGTCTAGTTGCTACTGATCCACTGGGGTCCTTCACTGGATTGTCCTTTTCAGCTTTTTCATGTTTCAAGGAGCCAGTCGGGGTCCTATGGTCCTATAGTCCTCTGATTGTTGGAGATCTTTCTGTCCTTGGATTTCAAGTCCAACATGCTCATGTCCTCTCTCAGGTAACAGATGCCAAGTACAGCAGGTGCAGTCCTCCTAGTATCTGTTCACAAGTCCAGACGTGTTCTGAGGATGGTTTAGTGAGGGTCCAGCTTTTTAGGGTTCACGAGCCTCAGGGTGGATGACGCCCTAAGACACTCCTAGTCCCTCTCAAACCAATACAGTAAATGGTTAAAGGCCCTGGCCTACCTACTTTTTCAGTAGTTCCTGATTGTCTTACTTCAATGAGGCCCAAAATGCAATGTGTCTGGGCAAATCCAAGATGCCCAAAGTCTGCAGCCACACTAAATTTGGGCTCTGAAAGGTAGGGGTGTGTAGTGGGGTTCACTATGAAAAAGTTCCAGTGTCTTCCCACATCTTACACTAAAATCCAGTTTGAAGTAGGCCCTAGACCCACAACAAAAAATGAGACGGACATCTAGGAAGATGAACCTGGGGATACAAAAGATTTATGTTCTGGGCCTGTTTGAGCCCTTTAAAATTGCAAAGGATTTACATGTGCATCAGACAGGCTTGCCATGCATGATTTCACATTGTTGTGCCAACAGGAGAGGCAGCATCTACCATCCTGAATATTCTGATGTGCTCCGATGGGTCATCCCTGCCCATTCAAGTCGGCCTGTCAATCAAAGTGGTCTATTGTGTAGCTTCTGGAAGGAATTTCACACCTCGTTACAGGGAAAAGAAGGTTAACTGGCAGCTGCAGACTAAGGCTAATTATCCAATAGTGGCTCAGACAATTAAATATAATTTTTCTGAAAGTTGTATTTCCTATAACCCTGGGCGTTAAAATCCGCTCCGCTCGCGGATTTTCGGCAACTCCGCATTCCGCGTAGAACGCAGAGTTACCGAAAACTCCGCGATCCGCAGCGTAGCAGAGTTGTTTCCTTGTTCGCGCTTTCAAAATGCGTTTTCGCGCGCGCGGTAGCGACTTACCGGGATCCCTGCGTTCGCCGACGAGATTTACTATCCGTTCGCGTGCACCACGAGATTTTGGTAGCCGGCCGCACGATCCCGCGAAGTGTGCGATCCCGAACACGTCATTCGGACGCGCCATCGGACATCCGGCGGAAGTTCGGTGAAGCTCGCGATGCCGAACATACAGAAATTGCACTCTTGAGAAGAATATCTCTCGAGCAGCATAAAACCTTCTCAAAAATGATGATTTGGATGAAAAAAAACTCCTCAGATTGACATTTGGCTGTACTTTTTTGGGCAAGGAGTCCTTTTTCTTTTTTTATTTATTTTTTTAAGGGGTAGGAAGTGCCCCAGAGTCTCCAACTTCCTGTTCCTGTCCAGCAGGCTCCTCCCAGTGCTTTGTCCATGTCCTGTTGACTTTTCATTTGGATTTGGAGCTGGAAGGATCACTCTTTGTGTCTGCTGTATCATATATCATTGGATTTGAGGACTTTTGGATTTGAGATTTTACAAGTAAGTTGGAGAATTGGTGTTGTTTGTTTGATTGAGGCATTGCAAGTTGCAACTACAATTTTTTGTACTTTTCATCAGTTTTTTAAAATTTAAAGTGGGTAGCCAGTGGGCCCAGAGCTACTCATGGGTGCATGAAACAACTGTCTCTGTGGTGTCTGTTGAATTTAAACATTATTTAGGGCATGGATGGCATTGGATTGAATTGCAAAATGTGTTTTTTTGGGGTATTTCTCTTTTTTTGTGTGTGTTAAATAAATGCCTTTGTTGGATGTGTGTGGTGTGATTGTTGTGTAACTTGCAAACCTTGTTTAGCCCTGTGGATTTTCGTTTTTGCATTTTTGCATTAAAGCTGTGTTGTTTAGCATGCCTCCTTTTCCTGGCCATTATAGGCCTGCTTGAGTTCATTGTTTTCCAGGCCTCCTGCTTGTTGTGACTGTGACTGACCATGTGGCTGGTGGCCATTTTGTGGTGGTAGTTTAGTAGTGTGCTGCTTTTGCCATATAGGCCTGCATGTCTTTCCTTTGTTCCTCTTGGCCTATGCTTTTTGTTGTTGTGGCCTGGCCATGTGGCTGGCGGCCATTTTGTGAAGCCAGGCAGTGTGCTTTTGCCATAGGCCTGTAAGCTTGTGGCCTAGTCTGCCAATAAAGGCCTTTCAGCCAGTAGGCCCAGAGCTACTCATGGGTGCATGAAACAACTGTCTCTGTGGTGTCTGTTGAATTTAGACATCATTTAGGGTATGGATGGCATTGGATTGAATTGCAAAATGTGTTTTTTTGGGGTATTTCACTTTTTTGGTGTGTGTTAAATAAATGCCTTTGTTGGATGTGTGTGGTGTGGTTGTTGTGTAACTTGCAAACCTTGTTTAGCCCTGTGCATTTTCGTTTTTGCATTTTTGCATTAACCCCTTCGCTGCTAGGCCTTTCCCCCCCCTGTGCTAAGCCTTTTTTTGGCTATTTGGGGTAGTTCACGCCTAGGCCCCTGTAACTTTTTGACCACATAAGGTATCCACGCCAAATTTGTGTCCTTTTTTTCCAACATCATGGGGATTCTAAAGGTACCCAGGGTTTGTGGATTCCCCTGGAGGGGACCCAGAAATTAGCCAAAATACTGCAAAATTTTGTTTTTTTTGGGAAAAATGGGAAAAAAGGGCAACAGATGAAAGCGTCTGGTTTTTTCCCTGCAAATGGGATCAAAAAGGTGTTGTGGTGCTGAAATCACTATCTTCCCAGCTTTCAGGGACAAGCAGACTTGTGTCAGAAAACCAAAATGTTTTACACAGTTTTGGCATTTTTCTGGGACATAGCCTATTTTTGCTATTTTTTGTGCTTTCAACCTCCTTCCAGCTAATGGTAGAAATGGGTATGAAAGCAATAATGGATCCTGGAAAGCTATACATGTTAGAAAAGTAGACAAAATTTTGAATTTAGCAAGGGGTCATTTGTGTAGATCATTCAAGGTTTCTTTATAGAAACTAACAGTTAAATATAGGAAAAATTGAAAATTAGTTGAAAAAAACAGCCATTTGTGCCAACGTTTTCACCTGTAACTTCTTCTAATTGTGACAGCTGTTTGAAAGCAATATACTGTTACATCCGCTAGACCTTTCTGGTTGTGGGGATATATAGGACTTGTAGGTTCACCAAGAACCCGACGAACCCAGAGCCAATAACTGAGCAGCATCTTGCAATGGTTTTTCATTATGTTCCGGGTATATAGCAATTAATTTGGGAAAATATATACATGGAAAAATCGGTATGAAAGACACCTATGTATTTCTGAAATTGGAATAAAATATAGAGTTTAGAAACAGTAGATATTTGCACATTTCCGAAATTGTGAGTACCCATACTAGCATGAGACTTATAGTTCATTTTTCAAAATGACTTATTTTTTACACATTGTCTTTCATTTGGAAGGCAGAAATGCATCAAAAGTCAATAGGTAATAACAGTTGCTCTACAATTCTGTTTTACCCTAAGTCTCCCAATAAAAATGGTACCTCACTTGTGTGGGTAGGCCTAGTGCCTGCGACAGGAAACGGTCCAAAAAGCAACGTGGACACACGTAGGGCCTGATTCACAGAACTAACTTACGTCAAAAACGTAAAGTTAGTACTTTTTGGTATTCACAGAATACACTTACTCATTTTGGTATTCACAGAATGAACTTACTCATTTCGGTATTCACAGAAGTTAGTAGTCCTAACTTTAGGACTCCTAAATGCCTTCTGTGAATACCGAAAGTCTTAAAGTTAGGATTTTTCTCAGTTTAGGAGTAGTAAAGTTAGCTTTACTACTCCTAAACTGAGAAAATCCTAACTTTAAGACTTTCTGTATTCACAGAAGGCATTTAGGAGTCCTAAAGTTAGGACTACTAACTTCTGTGAATACCGAAATGAGTAAGTTCATTCTGTGAATACCAAAATGAGTAAGTGTATTCTGTGAATACCAAAAAGTACTAACTTTACGTTTTTGACGTAAGTTAGTTCTGTGAATCAGGCCCTTTATTTTTACAGTGAAAACTGACCCTTTTTTTGCAAAGTGCCTAGCTGTAGATTTTGAACCCTAGCTCTGCCGGCACCTAGGGAAACCTAGCAAACCTATACATTTTTGAACACTAGACACCCAGGGGAATCCAGGATGGGGTGACTTGTGTGGCTCTCACCAGGTTCTGTTACCCAGAATCCCTTGCAAACCTCAAAATATGTCAAAAAACCACATTTTCCTCACATTTCTGTGGTGGAAAGTTCTGGAATCTGCGTGGATCCACAAAATTCTACCCACCCTGCGTTCCCCAAAGTCTTCCGAGAAAAACGGTACCTCACTTGTGTGGGTAGGCCTAGTGCCCGCGACAGGAAACGGCCCAAAACGCAACATGTACACACCACATTTTCACAGTGAAAACTGACCCTTTTTTGCAAAGTGCCTTGCTGTAGATTTTTAACCCTAGCTCTGCCGGCATCTAGGGAAACCTAGCAAACCTATACATTTTTAAAAACTAGACACCCAGGGGAATCCAGGATGGGGTGACTTGACTGGCTCTCACCAGGTTCTGTTACCCAGAATTCCTTGCAAACCTCAAAATTTGTCAAAATAAACACATTTTCCTCACATTTCTGTGGTGGAAAGTTCAGGAATCTGCGTGGATCCACAAAATTCCACCCACCGCGCGTTCCCCAAAGTCTTCCGAGAAAAATGGTACCTCACTTGTGTGGGTAGGCCTAGTGCCCGCGACAGGAAACGGCCCAAAACACAACGTGGACACACCACATTTTCACAGTGAAAACTGACCCTTTTTTTGCAAAGTGCCTAGCTGTAGATTTTGAACCCTAGCTCTGCCGGCACCTAGGGAAACCTAGCAAACCTATACATTTTTAAAAACTAGACACCCAGGGGAATCCAGGTTGTGGTGACTTGACTGGCTCTCACCAGGTTCTTTTACCCAGAATCCCTTGCAAACCTCACAATTTGTCAAAAAACCCAAATTTTCCTCACATTTCTGTGGTGGAAAGTTCTGGAATCTGCGTGGATCAACAAAATTCCACCCACCCCGCATTCCCCAATGTCTTCCGAGAAAAATGGTACCTCACTTGTGTGTGTAGGCCTAGTGCCCGCGACAGGAAACGGCCCAAAACGCAACGTGGACACACCACATTTTCACAGTGAAAACTGACCCTTTTTTTGCAAAGTGCCTAGCTGTAGATTTTGAACCCTAGCTCTGCCGGCAACTAGGAAAACCTAGCAAACCTATACATTTTTGAAAATTAGACACCCAGGGGAATCCAGGATGGGGTGACTTGACTGGCTCTCACCATGTTCTGTTACCCAGATTCCCTTGCAAACCTCAAAATTTGTAAAAACAAACACATTTTCCTCATATTTCTGTGGTGGAAAATTCTGGAATCTGCGTGGATCCACAAAATTCCACCCACCCCGCGTTCCCCAAAGTCTTCAGAGAAAAATGGTACCTCACTTGTGTGGGTAGGCCTAGTGCCCGCGAAAGGAAACGGCCTTAAAACGCAACGTGGACACACCACATTTTCACAGTGAAAACTGACCCTTTTTTAGCAAAGTGCCTAGCTGTAGATTTTGAACCCTAGCTCTGCCGGCACCTAGGGAAACCTAGCAAACCTATAAATTTTTGAAAACTAGACACGCAGGGAATTCCAGGGAGGTATGGCTTGCGTGGATCCCCCAAAGTTTTCTTTCCCAGAATCCTCTGCAAACCTCACATTTAGCTGAAAAAATCACTTTTTCCACACATTTTTGTGTGGGAAAGTTGTGGCATCACCGGGCTGACACAAATTTCCTACCACCCAGCGTTCCCCCAGGTCTCCCGATAAAAATGGGGCCTCACTTGTGTGGGAGGCCCAAGTAACCACGACAGGCAAGGGCCCAAAACGTATTGAGGCAACAACAAAATTGCCTATCACAAAACGATCTGGTTTTGCAAGGGGGGTCACCTGGGTTTTTGGCCCCGTGGTCGGCGGCCAGCTAGGGAAACCTACCAAACCCACACATTTCTGAAGACTAGACACCCGGGGGATTCCAGGGAGGTATGGCTTGCGTGGATCCCCCAACTTTTTCTTACCCAGAATCCCCTGCAAACCTCAAATTTAGCTGAAAAAATCACTTTTTCCACACATTTTTGTGTGGGAAAGTTGTGGCATCACCGGGCTGACACAAATTTCCAACCACCCAGCATTCCCCCAGGTCTCCCGATACAAATGGTGCCTCACTCGTGTGGGAGGCCCAAGTACCCGCGACAGGCAAGGGCCCAAAACATATTGAGGCAACATCAAAATTGCCTATCACAAAACGACCTGGTTTTGCAAGGGGGGTCACCTGGGTTTTTGGCCCCGTGCTCGGCGGCCAGCTAGGGAAACCTACCAAACCCACTCATTTCTGAAAACCAGATACCCGGGGTATTCCAGGGAGGTATGGCTTGCATGGATCCCCCAACGTTTTCTTACCCAGAATCCCCTGCAAACCTCAAATTTAGCTGTAAAAATCACTTTTTCCACACATTTTTGTGTGGGAAAGTTGTGGCATCACCGGGCTGACACAAATTTCCTACCACCAAGGGTTCCCCCAGGTCTTCCGATAAAAATGGTGCCTCACTCGTGTGGGAGGCCCAAGTACCTGCGACAGGCAAGGGCCCAAAACGTATTGAGGCAACATCAAAATTGCCTATCACAAAACGATCTGGTTTTCCAAAGGGGGTCACCTGGGTTTTTGGCCCCGTGCTCGGCGGCCAGCTAGGGAAACCTACCAAACCCACACATTTCTGAAAACTAGACACCCGGGGAATTTCAGGGAGGTATGGCTTACGTGGATCCCCCAAAGTTTTCTTACCCAGAATCCCCTGCAAACCTCAAATTTTGCTGAAAAAAATCACTTTTTCCACATATTTTTGTGTGGGAAAGTTGTGGCATCACCGGGCTGACACAAATTTCCTACTCTCCTGATAAAAATGGTGCCTCATTCATGTGGGAGGCCCAAATAGCTGCGACAGGCAAGGGCCCAAAACGTATTGAGGCGACATCAAAAGTGCCTATCACAAAACGACCTGGTTTTGCAAGGGTGTGTCACCTGGGTTTTTGGCCCCGTGCTCGGCGGCCACCTAGGGAAACCAACCAAACCCACACATTTCTGAAAACTAGACACCCGGGGGATTCCAGGGAGGTATGGCTTGCGTGGATCCCCCAACGTTTTCTTACCCAGAATCCCCTGCAAACCTGAAATTTAGCTGAAAAAAATCACTTTTTCCACACATTTTTGTGTGGGAAAGTTGTGACATCACCGGGCTGACACAAATTTCCTACCACCCAGCGTTCCCCCAGGTCTCCCGATAAAAATGGTGCCTCACTCGTGTGGGAGGCCCAAGTACCCGCGACAGGCAAGGGCCTAAAACGTATTGAGGCGACATCAAAATTGCCTATCACAAAACAACCTGGTTTTCCAAGGGGGGTCACCTGGGTTTTTGGCCCCGTGCTCGGCGGCCAGCTTGGGAAACCTATCAAACCCACACATTTCTGAAAACTAGACACCCAGGGGATTATAAGGAGGTATGGCTTGCGTGGATACCCCAACTTTTTCTTTCCCAGAATCTGCTGCAAACCTAAAATTTAGCTGAAAAAATCACTTTTTCCACATATTTTTGTGTGGGAAAGTTGTGGATTCACCGGGCTGACACAAATTTCCTACCACCCAGCGTTCCCCCAGGTCTCCCGATAAAAATGGTGCCTCACTCGTGTGGGAGGCCCAAGTACCTGTGACAGGCAAGGGCCCAAAACGTATTGAGACGACATCAAAATTGCCTATCAAAAAACGACCTGGTTTTGCAAGGGGGGTCACCTGGGATTTTGGCCCCGTGCTCGGCGGCCAGCTAGGGAAACCTACCAAACCCATACATTTCTGAAAACTAGACACCCGGGGGATTCCAGGGAGGTATGGCTTACGTGGATCCCCCAACTTTTTCTTACCCAGAATCCCCTGCAAACCTCAAATTTACAGAACTTACTAGGACTGATAACAAAATAAGAATGATCACGGGGTATAATAACTGGTCAGGAGTGCTGAGACGGAGTCTAAACAAACACTGGCACTTACTTAAAGCTGACAGATCCCTTAAAGACTTCATCACTGATAAACCCAACATCACATACAGACGGAGGGTATCTCTCAGGAATATACTGAGTCCCAGCTACCCAAAGGTAGAGGCTAGGGAAAATTGGATGAGCAGACACACATTGGGTTTCTTTGGCTGCGGACATTGTAACACATGCAAATGGGCATGTGTGAGGAAGACAGATTTTCCTGGACTAGGTGGTAGGAATTATAAAATCAGAACTAACATTAACTGCCTCACTAAATTTGTCATCTACGCCATAGAATGCAAATGTAAAAAAAGATACATTGGCAGTACAATCAGGACGCTACGGGAGAGGATTAGCGAGCACATTAGAGCAGTTAAGCAGGGTGACATGAGATATCCCTGAGCTGCTCACATGTCAATATGCTCTGCTCAAACCACAAACAGACGTTTTGAATTCTATGGAATCGACCATGTACCCAGACACCCAAGGGGTGGAAACAGGGAGCTGACCCTACGTAGGAGGGAGGCCCACTGGATATTGAAATTGCGCAGTGCAGAGCTTGGTTTGAACATCGACCAGGAATTGCATTATTTCCTGGGTAGATGAGAAAACAAGAACTGCAAAGAATGGAACTTTGGATCACTTTAAAATGGGATATTATAGAGAGAATTGTGAAATTATCCTTGGCATGCGATATCCTAGTGGTAGACCTTCATCCTCAAGATACTACCCGGTATATTGCTGTAGGAGTAACACTTTTCTTATTTACGGATTGAGCAATATGATCACTATTTAGTATTAGATATATATAAGTTATATATTTCTTAGTATCTTAAAATGATCATGACTTCTTATCGTTTACTTTTTGCGTTAACCTTCCTAAACAAATGTTGTTACATGCTCTTGAATTTCTTTTCTTATGGTGAATCCCCTTTTGGAAATATCTAATTTTAAATTTTAAAATTTTATATTGTACTGACCTAAATGGATGGAGAGAAATGCAGTATAGCCCCACATTAAGTGCACTCACTCGTGGATTTACATTTGATTATGACATATTCATCTTTTAAATGATATTTGATTTTATTCTAATTAGCACCAATAATGATATTCAGACATCTAGATATCATACGAGTTACTGAAACTTGCGAAGCTTCCTTATAGAACCTTAACGTCACAGACATGTGTTGTTTTCATGGTCATTATATATGAATTCCGGATGTGTCCTCTACATCTTAAGATGGCTGCCGTTGAGAGCGCTAGTTGTTAGTCCATCCACAGTGTCTGCACATTGCTGTGGGGACGTGATTGGCTGAATGAAGAACGTCTGGATAGATGCATTTCCTGTATTTAAACGACCGGTGTAGATAGTGCTTGGTGTTAGCGTACTCGGCTACACAGCGATTTGGCGGCGTCTTTTGATGTGAAAAGGAATCAGAACACTGGTAAGGGACAACGAGCGTGTGGTTAAGTAGTCATGGGAAAGGGATATATGAGGACCGGGCCGGTAACGCCCTGTTTTTCACAAATCGAGTGCGCCATTACTTAAATATATGAGAGCGGCATTCCCGGACTCTCACAGTATCGTAGGGAGGGAGATGCGTTTCACCCACCCCTGCTCATTACGGCGACCTAGAGTCCTGAATAGGGGTAGCAGAGATGTATTTTATCTTCATCTTTACTGAAGCTTTAGCACGAATGACAAGCAATGTCGAAAATATGCATGCAGGTACTAAGTTTGTTCTATGTGGAAACAGTATTAATGGCATTGTTGCGTTTACTTGGGCTGAAGCTAATGATATATTCACGTCACCGCACGCTGGGTAGTTGCGACGATAACGTATTGATATTATGATGAGAGTGAGGTTAATATGTGCACCAGACATAGTGAGGAGTTGGCTTTAATGAGAGTGCTAACCAGTAATATGATGACCACGCTGCTTGCTAGATAACGGTGAGACCTGTCAATAGTGACTCAGATTGTATATACATGAAATTTTACAGCGGTCTGAAGACTGATTTTACTGAAGACCTGGAATATTGATAGAGATACTGGATTTTGACGCTGCCTGGACAGAAACCCTTTGTGGGTTGGAAGTATCACCACAAACAAAGTAGGTACAGTTTGAATGCACACTCAAACGGAGTATGGATGCTTTGGTGGGATGATTGACTCACCTTTTGTGCTTTGTATTTCTCTTGATTTACAGAGAACTCCACACCGGAGAGATAGGTATTTATGACGCTGAAATGCACTCTGGTTTTAGGGTTGATACATTTTATCTCTCACTCTCACGTCACTCACACTGTTGTTTAGTTTGGCTGGAATATTTCCTATGGTTTTAGATTGGGCCGTTTTAATCTTGGCAACACAAACTCATTTCTAAATAGTCACCGGCATTAGATTTATCATTTTGTAGAAATATGCAGCACAGAGTTTTTCACGGTATTTTGGCTTTGTCTCTCCATCTGCTTTGGGTCTTAGACCAACTGCGATTTTCCTTTTGCTTTGGTATTGCCTGTGACACTAAAGAATTTTTTTTTTGCTTTGTGAATTTTGCTTTATTCTCACCTTGTGCATGATGTTTTTCTCCTGAAACTTCACAGATTTTGGGTGTTTAAGTTACTGGGATTGTGTTCCCAAGTAAATACAATGGTTTTTATGTGTTTGTACTCATACAGCCTTGAGAAAGTCACGGGATAACCTCCCTGTTTGTGATGAAACACGTGTTGGCTCTTGGGAGCTGTTTTGAAGATCTACAAAATTAAAAAACAACCAAGAAGAAAGAGAAAAGAATGGTGTTTATTATACTTATCTGTATTGACTGTGTACACTGCTTAATTAAGTAACTTCAATCATTTTCAACGTGTGCTAAGGAGTGTTAGTTGTTCTTATAGGCTTAGGCCTGCCCTGGGGAGGTTGGTGGTACTCCTCACCTTTTAGCACCGTTACATGAACGTGGCATATCCTGATACTTTGTGTGATTCTTCTTAGTGGCGCCGTTTTACCTAAACCTAATACCACTGTCCGGGGTTTCGATTATTACGCCTAGGTGGCTCCCCAGAAGGCACAATGACTACATTTTCAAATGATAAACTGAATAGAGATAGAGAGGCAGAGGACCTTTTTTAATAATATTGATGGTCATAGGACTACTACCTCACTTGCACAAGGTGGTCAATCCTCCAGACAGGAAGGTCTGAGGGAAAAATGTATCAGGCTAGAGAGGCTCAGAAAAAGCGAGATGTCAAGGTGGTGGGACGCTGCTACCCTGAAACAATACATAAAGGTAAAACGGATCCCTAGGGGCTTGAGATCCCAAATTATTCCAACCTATGAGGATCTCGAAGCTGATTTACTAGCAGATTGGGAGAAGGAACTCACCAGCAACTCGAACAGGCTTATGGGGATTCTAATAGAAAATTGTGAAAGGAAGGTTGTACAGCTGCAAAAAAACATAGAACAGTTAGAATCTGAAATTAAGGACTTGAATTTAACGGAGGTCACCGAGAAAAATTACCTGATCTTGAATGATATCATACAACGCCATGTATCTGATATAAAACAACGCAAGACCAGAAAGCTAAAGAGGGACGAACGTGATTATTCCAGTGGCAGGATTTTCACGTTCGCCAGGAAATATGATCATCTAGTCCCCAAAGAGAACCAACAGGGCACTGGTGATGGCAAATCAATCAGTTCAAGCTCTGCATCTTTAGATACAGTTCATACCAGTGGTAGCGAGTCTGACAGAGGTGAAGGAATTATTAATACCCCTAATAATGAGAGCAGTTTTTTATTAGAGGTCAGGAGAATCAAGAGAGGGAACAGGGAGAATCGGCGACCTGCACAGGTAGATAAACAAGGAGGGGAAAGAGAGGGGGCACAGGTAGAAGAGCGTCAAGGAGTAAGGACCAGGTCTTGGAACCTAAAGAAATGAACAGTGTGACTGTCGTGAATTTAACTAATGATTGCCTTTCCAAAGATGTTTTGCCTGTACTTACTAAGGGTATGAGCTTTTGCCCAAACAGTATTGGAGATGTTTGTGATGTTAAAATTGATCTTTTCAAATTTATAAGGCGTTTAAAATTGAAGAAACATTTTGAGTTGACAAATTCTGGCAATAAAAACATGCAACAGAATCTTGGGTTGTTGATATCCAATGAACAGTCTATACAGGATGTATTATACCAGACTACTGATTTCTTTAACGGATTGTGAGGACGAGGTCATCACATCTGACATGATTATGAGAGATTTGAATATTACAACAGATTATAGCATAACCAGTAATCTCAGAGAGAAATCCAAATGGACTCCGACACTATTTTCAGGCAACAACATCGATTTGTTCCACAAACAAGTGATTGCTGACTTAGACAAACATGAGGACAGGAATACTGTGTCCAGGATGAAAAGGGACAATCTATCACCCAATGAACGTATTGCACTAAAGGAATTAAGTAACACCAAGGACATAACGATCCGTGAGGCAGACAAAGGGGGCAATATGGTGATCATGCGCAGTTCAGATTATGATGAGGAGATACTCACACAACTCAGCGATGTGGACTGCTATGAGTTACTTCATGGCAATCCTATCTGGGCACTTACAGACCACATTAACAAACAACTGAGATGGTGGCACGGACAGGGGCTACTTGACGACAATGAATTGACTTATTTAAGGGTTGACAGACCGAGATACCCGTGTATCTATACGTTACCTAAGGTACATAAGGCCTTCCCATTTCCTCCGGGTAGGCCCATCATTTCTGGTATTGGTGGGCCTACAGAGAGGATCTCGGAATATGTTGACATTTTTCTGAAGCCAATGGTGACCAACTTGCCATCGTACATCCGAGACACAAAACATGTCTTGGGTACTTTGGCTGATCTCAACTGGGATTACAATATGACTATGGTTACGTTAGATGTAACAGCACTGTACACCAGCATCAGGAGAGACATTGGTCTGGTGGCAGTTAGGAAGATGCTTAACAGTAGGTCAGCGAGCGCTTGGAGTCACATGGAGATGCTGATTGAGATGGTGGAACTAATATTGGACAACAATGTGTTCCTTTTCAAGGAAAAATGGTACAGGCAAAGACAGGGAGTGGCAATGGACTCCAGATTTTCTCCTTCGTATGCCAACCTGTTCATGAGTTGGTTCGAGGAGACGAGAATGTGGGGCCCATTGGGCTCTAAATGGAATGATTCCATACTATTTTGGGGCAGGTATATAGACGATTGCATCATGATTTGGACGGGTACGCAGACGAAGTTGACTGGGTTTTTTGGATATCTTAATGACAATGAACACAATATTTGGTTCACGTTTGAACAAAGTAGGAACAAGATCTCTTTCCTGGATGTAGAATTCTATGTGAAGGATAATCACATACAGAGTAGACTTTTCCGGAAATCGACAGCATGCAATTCCTTATTGCATGCTTCGAGTGCACATCCCTCTCACCAGATTCGCTCAATCCCTTATGGTGAACTTATCAGAGTGAGGCGCAACTGTAGCGTTGACCCTGAGTTTGAAGAATGTAAAAAAGGAGTTTTGACTAGGTTCAAGGACAGGGGGTATAACAAGAAGATACTGACAAAAGCAGAACAAAGAATTGACAAAATCATACGGGAGGACACTTTGAGGGAACAAACAGAACCCACTAGGACTGATGACAAAATAAGAATGATCACGGGGTATAATAACTGGTCAGGAGTGCTGAGACGGAGTCTAAACAAACACTGGCACTTACTTAAAGCTGACAGATCCCTTAAAGACTTCATCACTGATAAACCCAACATCACATACAGACGGGGGGTATCTCTCAGGAATATACTGAGTCCCAGCTACCCAAAGGTAGAGGCTAGGGAAAATTGGATGAGCAGACACACATTGGGTTTCTTTGGCTGCGGACATTGTAACACATGCAAATGGGCATGTGTGAGGAAGACAGATTTTCCTGGACTAGGTTGTAGGAATCATAAAATCAGAACTAACATTACCTGCCTCACTAAATTTGTCGTCTACGCCATAGAATGCAAATGTAAAAAAAGATACATTGGCAATACAATCAGGACGCTACGGGAGAGGATTAGCGAGCACATTAGAGCAGTTAAGCAGGGTGACATGAGATATCCCTTAGCTGCTCACATGTCAATATGCTCTGCTCAAACCACAAACAGACGTTTTGAATTCTATGGAATCGACCATGTACCCAGACACCCAAGGGGTGGAAACAGGGAGCTGACCCTACGTAGGAGGGAGGCCCACTGGATACTGAAATTGCGCAGTGCAGAGCTTGGTTTGAATATCGACCAGGAGTTGCATTATTTCCTGGGTAGATGAGAAAACAAGAACTGCAAAGAATGGAACTTTGGATCACTTTAAAATGGGATATTATAGAGAGAATTGTGATATTATCCTTGGCATGCGATATCCTAGTGGTAGACCTTCATCCTCAAGATACTACACAGTATATTGCTATAGGAGTAACACTTTTCTTATTTACGGATCGAGCAATATGATCACTATTTATTATTAGCTATATATAAGTTATATATTTCTTAGTATCTTAAAATGATCGTGACTTCTTATCGTTTACTTTTTGCATTAACCTTCCTAAACACATGTTGTTACATGCTTTTGAATTTCTTTTCTTATGGTGAATCCCCTTTTGGAAATATCTAATTTAAAATTTTAAAATTTTATATTGTACTGACCTAAATGGATGGAGAGAAATGCAGTATAGCCCCACATTAAGTGCACTCACTCGTGGAATTACATTTGATTATGACATACTCATCTTTTAAATGATATTTGATTTTATTCTAATTAGCACCAATAATGATATTCAGACATCTAGAAATCATAGGAGTTACTGAAACTTGTGAAGCTTCCTTATAGAACCTTAACGTCACAGACATGTGTTGTTTTCATGGTCATTATACATGAATTCCGGTTGTGTCCTCTACATCTCAAGATGGCTGCCGTTGAGAGCGCTAGTTGTTAGTCCATCCACAGTGTCTGCACATTGCTGTGGGGACGTGATTGGCTGAATGAAGAACGTCTGGATAGATGCATTTCCTGTAATTAAACGACCGGTGTAGATAGTGCTTGGTGTTAGTGTACTCGGCTACACAGCGATTTGCCGGCGTCTTTTGATGTGAAAAGGAATCAGAACACTGGTAAGGGACAATGAGCGTGTGGTTAAGTAGTCATGGGAAAGGGATATACGAGGACCGTTTTTCACAAATCGAGTGCGCCATTACTTAAATATATGAGAGCGGCATTCCCGGTCTCTCACGGTATCGTAGGGAGGGAGATGCGTTTCACCCACCCCTGCTCATTACGGCGGCTCAGAGTCCTGAATAGGGGTTGCGGAGATGTATTTTATCTTCATCTTTACTGAAGCTTTAGCACGAATGACAAGCAATGTCGAAAATATGCATGCAGGTACTAAGTTTGTTCTATGTGGAAACAGTATTAATGGCATCGTTGCGTTTACTTGGGCTGAAGCTAATGATATATTCACGTCACCGCACGCTGGGTAGTTGCGACGATAACGTATTGATATTATGATGAGAGTGAGGTTAATATGTGCACCAATATGTGCACCAGACATAGTGATGAGTTGGCTTTAATGAGAGTGCTAACCAGTATGACCACGCTGCTTGCTAGATAACGGTGAGACCTGTCACTAGTGACTCAGATTGTATATACATGAAATTTTACAGCGGTCTGAAGACTGATTTTACTGAAGACCTGGAATATTGATAGAGATACTGGATTTTGATGCCGCCTGGACAGAAACCCTTTGTGGGTTGGAAGTATCACCACAAACAAAGTAGGTACAGTTTGAATGCACACTCAAACAGAGTATGGATTAACCCTGGGCGTAGTTCGCGTAGTAGCGCTACGCGTAGCTACGCGAAGTGCACTTCGCACTACGCGAGGTACGCGTAGCACTACGCGAACTGTGTAGTGCGGTAGGAAATGCTGTTCGCAATGATTGCACAGTGCCGGAACCATTCCGTCATGAGCATAGAAGGGGTTAAAGCTGTGCTGTTTAGCATGCCTCCTTTGCCTGGCCATTATAGGCCTGCTTGAGTTCATTGTTTTCCAGGCCTCCTGCTTGTTGTGACTGTGACTGACCATGTGGCTGGTGCCCATTTTGTGGTGGTAGTTTAGTAGTGTGCTGCTTTTGCCATATAGGCCTGCATGTCTTTCCTTTGTTCCTCTTGGCCTATGCTTTTTGTTGTTGTGGCCTGGCCATGTGGCTGGTGGCCATTTTGTGAAGCCAGGCAGTGTGCTTTTGCCATAGGCCTGCATTGTCTGTCTTCCCTTTCTTGTTGTTGTGGGTGGCCTGGCCATGTGGCTGGCGGCCATTTTTGTGGAGCCATATAGTGTGCTTTTGCCATAGGCCTGCAAGCTTGTGGCCTAGTCTGCCAATATAGGCCTTTCAGCCAGTAGGCCCAGAGCTACTCATGGGTGCATGAAACAACTGTCTCTGTGGTGTCTGTTGAATTTAGACATCATTTAGGGCATATATGGCATTGGATTGAATTGCAAAATGTGTTTTTTGGGGGGTATTTCACTTTTTTGGTGTGTGTTAATTGAATGCCTTTGTTGGATGTATGTGTGTGGTGTTGTTGTTGTTGTGTAACTTGCAAACCTTGTTTAGCCCTGTGGATTTTCGTTTTTGCATTTTTGCATTAAAGCTGTGTTGTTTAGCATGCCTCCTTTTCCTGGTCATTATAGGCCTGCTTGAGTTCATTGTTTTCCACGCCTCCTGCTTGTTGTGACTGTGACTGACCATGTGGCTGGTGGCCATTTTGTGGTGGTAGATTAGTAGTGTGCTGCTTTTGCCAAAAAGGCCTGCATGTCTTTCCTTTGTTCCTCTTGGCTTACTGCTTCCATCCCCTTTGCCAGCTGCAGCTCCCTGAATGACGTGATTGGCAAATTAATGCCAAACAGGTTCCACTTCCACTACATTTGTATTTTTGTTTTTGTTCTTCTTCTTTCCTATCCTTCCTGAGTGTACACAGTATACCATGAAAGCCCTTATTGTCAAAGTCTCACAAATGGCTACTTTGTTGTTTTTTTTGGTTGTAATAACTGAGTTAAATAAAATGTAATAATATAAGTTATAACACTAACAAGTGTGACCACCACACACTAAGTTATATATTATATTTGTTTGTTTGTACTAGTAGTATTTGAACCACAACAACAAATGCAACATTTCACTGATGTTCTTCTGGCTTCTTTGCTTTTAGGTGCACAAAAGACTGAGGAGGAGGTGTCCTCATCACCCGTTGTACTGCCAGACAGAAGTCCTGCTGCGCACGATGTCACGTGACGTGTGACCACAGACATCTCTGCAACTCGTGCAACTGCGTCCTGCTGCTGACATCTGACGAAGATGGCCCCAAAGAAAGGTACCAGGTCCTCCAGTACCAAGAAAGATACCAGTGAGGAGAAGGAACAGAAGAAGGAAGAAGTGGCACTTACCAAGACTGGTGTGCCGCTCATGTTGTTTTTTGGGGGAAAAAAACAATTAAGCCTGCAGCAGCGGTGTCCGGGCAGCAAGCTGGGAGCAGCACCTCCGCATCAGTGGGCCCACCTCACCAACCTAGGTCCAAGCCCATGAGTGTCGCAGATGTAGCCACTCTAATTGTGCAAACGCCAACGAGCAGTGATGTTGAAATTGACTTATCGTTATCGCAAAGGAGGAACGCAGGAGGAAACTCAGCAGATCAGTGGGCAACAACAGCCGCAACAACAGCCTCAACAACAGCCGCAACAACAGCCTCAACAACAGCCTCAACAACAGCCTCAACAACAGCCTCAACAACAGCCGCAACAACAGCCGCAACAACAGCCGCAACCACAGCCACAACCACTGCCCACAATAGTAGTTGTTCCTCCCGAAGTAGGGGCAGTTCAGGAAATCGAGCTTCATGCAGAGGAAGAAGAAGAGCAATCCACTCTTTCAGAAGGTCCATTGTCTTCCAGATCCCCAGCAAGGAAAAGGAGGGTTAGTCCATCAACTTCTTCTTCAAGCCCCCCTTTTGGTGATCTAGATGTCACTTGGAAGCCACCAGCTCAGTCTGAGAGGGAGGCACGCCCCGCGACAAGGCTAGGGAAAAGGAAGGTTCCAGAAAGCCTTAGAGTTATGGAGGTAGATGCAGAAGAGGAGGATAATGACGAGCCAGTCATCATGAACATCACTCCCGCCCCAGTGGAGATGGAGACCGACATTATTATCCCATCCCAAGTTGCTTTGAGGGATGTGGCACGGATACCACCAACACAGGTAACACCAACACCACCTCCAGCTTCCATATTTGCATTTGCAAAGGCCCGGCAGGGACCTACATCCAGCACAACCACCACCTCAGTAGGTAGTGGTACTGCACAGAGTCAAATTCCAGGCATACCCTCCAGTTAATCCGGCATTGCAAGTGGCACCTCCAGCAGCACAAGAAAGTTCACCTCCCCAGTTTGGGACTTCTTTTCGGTTAGCAGTAAGGAGGAGAACGTTGCTATATGCTCAATTTGTCGACAAAGTGTTAGTCGGGGTAAGCTTGGTACAAACTATGGTACTGGAGGCCAAACAACACATCTGAAAAAACACCACATGATCCAGTGGGAGGCGCACCTTAGCGGCCAAAAAAGTAAAACTGCACCCATTGCTGTTGGTGGTGATGAAGAAGTAGAAGAAGATATGATCGCGGTGGAAGGTGAACAAGATGGAGACATTTTCTCTGGTACACAAAGTAGCCCTGATCCCAGCAGTGCAGTGGTACCGCCCACATCCTCATCAGCCTCAGCAACATCTCAGTTGCACCGTAGTAAGAGTCAGGCTGAGACACCAAGGCAACAGAGTACCGCAATGAAAAAAAGTGCATCGTTGAGCCTAACTGGGTTCAAGAAGTCACCTGCATCAGCGGCACCAGAAAGGAAAAAAATCCAGCCTACCATTGTCAGCATCTTTAGGTCGGAGGGGCAGTACGAACACAACCACCCAACGGCACGTTTGTACAATGCGAAGCTGGCGAAAATGTTAGTGCTGGACAGTCTCCCTTTTTCTTTTGTGGAAGGGGTGGGTTTTCTGGAATTTGTGACAGCCATCTGCCCAAAATGGAAGGTTCCCAGCCGGTCCTATTTCGCCAGAGTTGCTGTTCCAGCACTACATCACGACGTGCTGGAATTGCTTGGACAAGCTTTGGAGCAGAGTGCTGTTCACAATATCCACCTGACAACAGACATGTGGACCAGTTGCCAAGCCACTGATTACATGTGCATTACTGCACACTGGATCTCTTTTGCGGGGATTAGAGAAAAGATATCTGCAGGTGCTGACACTGCTGAGATTTTTAATGCCACTCGGAAACATGCAACTGCAGCCATGTTCGCCATGGAGAAATCTCATACTGCTGCAAACATTTTGGAAGAGTTTAACAGCAAGGTCTTTGAATGGCTGCACCCAAGAGGGCTTAACATTGGTTTTGTTGCCACGGACAATGGCAGTAATATAGTTAAGGCCATGCGCACTGGTGGCTATTTCAGGGTCCTGTTTTTGGCGCACTGCATTAACATCATTGTTCAAGACTTTATGAAAAAAGAAGACCGAGTCAGCAACTTACTGACCACCTACAGAAGAATATGCACACATTTCAGCCATTCTTTTAAAGCCCGGAAGCAGCTGAGGATCATTCAACGTGAGCATAGAATGCCAGTCAAAGCACTCATCCAGGAGGTGACAACACGTTGGAACTCAACTTATTACATGCTTGATAGTCTGTTGGATCAGTACAGACCAATTAATGACTATGTCATGCAAAGACTAGGGGATGCTACTGTGCAAGGCATGACCGTTCAGATGGACCAATTGGGCCTAGTTAAATGCCTGACAGAGATGCTACTTCCTTTCGAGCTCTTGAAATGAAATGAAATGAAATGAATTTGTACTTGTAAAGCGCACTGATACCCCAACTGGGGTTTCCTGGCGCTGTACGCATACCGCTGTGGAACCCTTCCTGGCTTTTCCCTGAGAAATGTCCACTCCTGGGCACCCCCAAGGTGAAGCCAGGCATCCCAGCGCTGTTGGGGCCGTTGTGGAGATTAAGCAAGCTATTGCCCAGAGTTGCAGAGTGGGACCCATGATTAGAATAGGCACCGAGGCGAGAATTATCAGGTCCGAGGAAATTGAGCCCAAGACCCGCCGAGGCGGGAATTGAACCCTGGTCCCGGGCCAGATCTCTGCATCAGGGTCTGCCGCTCTAACCATTGAGCCACACTTCTCCACGTGAAGTCAGCAAGGAGGACTGTACTATGGACCAAGCTATCCCATTGTTGCACATGCTAGAGCAACAGCTGAATGAGGTGTCTGATTCGTACGCAGGTGTGGAGGAAAAACAAGAAGCATATGAGTTGGTGCAGAGCTTAGCCTTTCGCTTAGCTGAAAATACAAGGGTGCAAACTAGCATTGTGTCAGACAAACGTTACATTTGTGCCACAATTCTGGATCCACGGTACAAAACAGCACTGAACACTAAGACATTAATTCCTTTTTCAGAAGTGGATGTTGCCCAGTACAAAACTTGGATAGCTGAGGCAGCCAGTGACTTGGAAAATGAACGGCTGTTAATTAAAGGCCCGCTACTCAAACCCACAACAAGTACTGCAGCAAGGCATCCGGCGTCAAGTTCAACTTCAGAGCCTGAGGGCAGTGCGTTTGGCTCAGAGCGGTCACCAACACTATCAACAACAGCAAGAACCAGATCATCAGCCCCAGGATTGGTATCTACAGCAAGGGCTTGTTAGGTCCAGTGCTGATGCAAAGGCAAAAGAGGCCCAGCAAAGTGGAGCACCCCTGAGCATTGAGCGGATGGTCCAGGCCTATCTGGATGACCCAACAGAGGTCTACATTGATCAAAACCCATTGGTGTATTGGTATGGGAAAATGTGCCACTGGCCAGTGCCCAGCAGGCTGACGATAAACTATCTGGCTTGCCTTGTCGCAAGTGTCTCTTCTGAGCGTGTTTTCAGTGCTGCTGGTGCCATTGTAACAGTGAAAAGGACCAGTCTCTCACCCAAAAACGTGGAGAGGTTAACCATGATCAAAATGAATCAGCACCTTATACCACCGAATTACAAAATATGTGAATCACAGCAGGAAGATGAGGACAGCGACTTAGGTGACGGAAGTAGTGTGTTAGATGATTACCTACTTCTGGTTGAACCACCAGAGTTTGAGGACGAGCTATACTTCCCTGACAACTAGGCTTTGAACTTGAACTTGAACGTGTACTGCTGCCTGATAGATCGCTAGGCTGTGTTTTAATTTTACTTGCGCTTTGCACATTGTTCTTGAATTTGTCATAAACTGTTTTTTAAGATTTTTATTACCGAATACTTCATTGTCACGTGACCGCGGTGTCCGCCTGTCAGAGCGGGCCCGCAAGCTCAGGTCAGCGTGCTAGTTGTTCTCTCCTCCCCGCCCATAAAACCCGTGATGTGCCGACCTCGCAGCGGGTAACGTGTACTGCTGCCTGATAGATCGCTAGGCTGTGTTTTAATTTTACTTGCGCTTTGCACATTGTTCTTGAATTTGTCATAAACTGTTTTTTAAAATTTTTATTACCGAATACTTCATTGTCACGTGACCACGGTGTCCGCCTGTCAGAGCGGGCCCACAAGCTCAGGTCAGCGTGCTAGTTGTTCTCTACTTCCTGCCCATAAAACCCGTGATGTGCCGACCGCGCAGCGGGTAACGTGTACTGCTGCCTGATAGATCGCTAGGCTGTGTTTTAATTTTACTCGCGCTTTGCACATTGTTCTTGAATTTGTCATAAACTGTTTTTTAAGATTTTTATTACCGAATACTTCATTGCCACGTGACCGCGGTGTCCGCCTGTCAGAGCGGGCCCGCAAGCTCAGGTCAGCGTGCTAGTTGTTCTCTCCTCCCCGCCCATAAAACCCGTGATGTGCCGACCGCGCAGCGGGCGCGCCGAAAGCGCACCAAAGGCAAGCCCGTCTGCACCCGTCTGCGTCCCGGAAGCGGCCGGCGCCAGACCCGTCACCGGAGTTTTTCCTGAGGGTGGCAAGCCCCTTATTTATAGTAGGCTGCAGCTCATGGCCCTGGGCTTGAGAGAAAGCTGCCGCCCCCACGCGCCCATTCCCAATGACAGTTGCAGCTGGATTTGCAACCTTTGCGGTTGGGTTTCTTCTAACTCAGCCATCGATGAGTCCACTAAAATAGGTTCCAGGGGTTATCCCCCCTGTAGTGAGACCAAACCTGTTAGGGAGACTGATCATTTAAAGGCCACGCTTCTTAATACTCGATCTCTTGGTAAACATGCCCTCCAAATCTACGATTTACTCGTAGACAAGAGCCTTGACCTTCTCTTTCTAACAGAGACATGGCTCAGGGAAACATCAAATCCCACCATCGCCATGGCCATCCCCCCTGGCTACCGGATGCTCAGGAAGGATCGGTCAATGGGTAGGGGGGGAGGCATTGCCATAATCTTCAAAATACAACTTTCATGCTTCATGATCCCTACAGCTGACATAGCGGGCTCTGAAAGTTTGGGATTTCACGTCAGGCTGTCAGCGAAACAATCTGTGTCAGGCATCTTGATTTACAGACCTCCGGGTCCTGCAGGCCAGTTCCTCGACTCCATCAGTAATGCTGTCTCTTCCCTGGCCATCAATTTTAAACACTGCCTAGTTTTAGATGGATTTTAACATCCATATGGATAATCTCACTGATCAGGAGTCTAGTAGATTACGCGACTCACTAGCTCCTTTTAAAATGTCACCGTCCGTCCACTTAGCGACGCACGAGAAAGGACATATTCTGGACTAGATCTTCTCCACAGATACACTAGTGACCTCAGCTCCAGTTCCGCTAGTATGGTCCGACCACGCCATGATCGATTTTATGATTAAGAAGGTGCCTAATTCCAGTAACACCCAGGGAAGACCACTTTCACGCAGTTTCAGACCTTTTTATCAAATCACAGCTGAGGCTCTTACCACGGCCCTCAGTAAACACCCAATCCCCTTCCTTGGGAGGGTGGAGGAGGATGCAGAAGGTCTAGACAATTGGCTCCAATTGCGAGCTGACGAGCTCGCTCCTCCCTCTGTGCGATCCGCTAAGGTCCTGTGTGCTTCTGCACCATGGTTTACGGCCGCTCTCAGGAAGAGTAAGAGTGACTGTAAACGCCTGGAGAGAACCTGGCGGAAAAACTTTGACCTCTCTGATAAAACAACATACAAATTGGCACTAAAAGCGCATTATAAGAAAGTTTTAGAAGAGAAAAAAAATGTTTGGCCTCCAAAATAGCCCAGGCTGCTAACCATAGTAAAGAAATTTTCAAAACAGTCAAGGAGTTTCTTTCTCCAAACGCAGTGGCAACACCATTTACTCCGACTGAGGAATGGACGAGCCTTTTAGCCTCCTATTTCCATGAGAAGATAAAAACTATCCAAGACACTTTCTCTTTTCTGCCCATGATTGAGGGTGAGTTTCGAGCGTTTCTCACCCCACCTATGCAGCTACGGAGCCCGCTTCTCACGCAGTTCCCCCCTATATCTTTGGACATCTCTTTGGAAATTATGAAGGCCCTCAAATCGGGCTCTCCATCCGACCCATACCCAGCCAAGACTCTGGTGTCACTAGCCGAGGTAATTAACCCTGCGCTAAATCGGATTCTCAATACATCCTTGGAGACCGGGATTGTCCCGGACAGGTGGAAGAACGCCAAAATACTTCCCCTGCTAAAAAAACCAAGAGCAGACCCAGAGTCAGCCTCTAATTATAGGCCAATATCCTTGCTCCCCCTTTTCTCGAAGATCTTGGAAAAATATGTCAATGGGGTCATTACCACTTATGCTGAAGCCAATCAAGTTTTCCACCAGAGTCAGTCAGGTTTCAGGTCAAATTTCAGCATGGAAACCGCGCTTCTTGAGGTCTCGGAGACCATTAAAGAGACCCTAGACCAGGGAGGGAAGGCTGTGCTGATACTCTTGGACTTATCAGCGGCCTTCGATACCGTGCCCCATGATTTGCTCCTTTGGAGGCTTCAAGAATGTGGCTGCGGGGGCACAGTACTCCGATGGTTTGCCTCGTTTCTGGACAATTGTCAGCAAACGGTTTGGTCCCCTCCTTTCGCAGCACCCATCCCCCCCTCAAGGTGGGGGTTCCGCAGGGCTCAATGCTTAGTCCCACACTTTTTAACTTGTATATGTCCCCCTTGGCGCTTCTGGCTGAAGCCCACGGAGCGAAAATTGTATCTTATGCGGATGATACGCAACTGCTCTTCACCTGTGACAAGAAGTCAGACTTCAGAGGAGAGGCAATAAATGCCTGCCTCTCTGAGGTGTTTTCCTGGTTCCAACTTCACCAACTTAAGTGTAATCCCGATAAATGGGAAATTATACTTTTCGACCTCACATTAGACAATGTGTGGCGGAATTGGTGGCCACAGGACATGTCCCCCCCCAGCACCTCGGTCAAGACTGTTAAAAATTTGGGAGTCAGGATGGAGGATAATCTATCCATGAACTCCCAAATACAATCCGTGGTGGGCTCATGTTTTGGAGTGCTTAAAATGCTTAGACAGGTCCTGCCCCTCTTGCCGTTAACACATAGACAAACGGTGGTCCAGGCGTTAGTCCTATCCAGGTTGGACTACGTCAATAGCCTTTACCTGGGAATCCCCGACTACATTCTGACTCGATTACAGGTGGTTCAGAATGCTGCGGCAAGGGCTATTTTTATGCTAGGGCCCAGAACTAGGATGTCCGCCCACTTGAAATCCATGCACTGGCTACCGATCCGCAAGAGGATTATGTTTAAAGCCATGGTTCTAACATTTAAAACCCTTCATGGGATGGGGGCCCCCTACCTCAGGAAGAGATTTCAATTCTATTCCCCACGTCGTGCTCTGAGGTCGGCTGCACTTCAGTTGGCTCGCATCCCTAAATCTTCCCATGCTCGCATTGGGGGCCGCTCTTTCCAGGTGCAAGCAGCACGACTCTGGAATAGTCTCCCCCTGGCACTTAGGCAGATGCAGGATCTTCTCCCTTTTAGAAAGTCATTGAAGACCTGGCTTTTTCAGCAATAGTGTGACTTATGCAAGATAGTGCTCACGGTTAGCCCCACCCAGAATCTGTAGCGCCGGGACACTCTATCGAGTAGCCGTGCGCTTTATAAGTCCCTAATAACATAACATAACATAACATTACATTCTTTCTTCCTTATTTACTTTTATTATTTGTGTGTGTCTCTGTCTTTCTGGTTCGAATCACAACAAATCCATCACCACCGTCTTCTCTTTTTAATGCCATATTGGAGTTGCAGCTGTGTGCATTTAAGTCCACTCCTCCGAGTCCTGCTCCATCCCCTGACTTGCCCTAAATCCATTTCCCTCAAGCCAGATGATTGGATGGAGAATAGTACAAGAAATGTTGCCTTGTCGAGTCCCTCCAAAAGAAGTGGAACATGATGACTATAGCTATACTCCTTTCTGAGCCGAGAGAGACTGCCCCTTAACTTAAGATGAGAAGGAACAGGTAATGATGATGGCATGCATTGGATTCGCTGACTCTGAGTGATTGGTGTGTGTGTTGTTGTTGTTTGTTGTGCATGAAGTGAAGTCAAAGTGTACTAGTATTTAATCTACACACTAAAAGTTACTCAAGTCAATGTTTCCCTTCTTGTTGTTTAATAAAACAATTGTACTACTACTGCATGCCGATCCATTGCATTTTTGAATATGGAATCTGGACTCACTCGGTACACTACAGACTGAGTTGGACAACACCATGATGATGATGACCACAGTGACATAGTATCTTCGCAGTCAGTCAGTAGGATCGGAGATGATTGATGGAATAACTCAGGGCGTTTTTCATGAGTGGCATAAAAGGTAAACAAGTCAACAACAACCACAGCAGACCTACATGTCTGTGTGGTGGTGGAGTCGAGTCACGACTTTCGAGTGTAGTAGTGGTATGGCTGACAGCTGTGCATTGATTTAGTTACTTACTTTGGAAAATGCTATGTTGCTGTATATGTGTGCTCTGTCTGGCTCAGTCAAAATCTAAGCTAAGTGGAGGTTGGGTGGGCTCCGTGGGCCTGCTCTGTCCTGTTGCTGTTGTAGGTTAATGCTGGAAACAGACAACAGAGTAGACATGATTTAGCCATGCCGCCTCTGAAAGTGTTTGCACTCCTCCATAATTTATGCTTTTTTTCTCCTTGATTTTTCAATATCCCTTTTGTTTTTCCATCTACACTTACAGGCTGGCCTTTACCCTGTGCTAAACAGAGAAAAACAACTCCCACTCACCTACGAATCCGCATCCGCCAGGCTGGCAGTGGCACCCAAGATTGACGGACGCAGAGTCCATGGACAGGAGGACCAAGAGGAATGCCGAGATGCAACTCCCCAATTTGACCAGGATAACATACAGTAACTTTAGTATCGTCATCTTTTAAATAATTTGATTCATTTTTTCTCTTCAATCATTATGACTGTGAGTTGTTGTTATTGAACTTATTGTTGCTCTTTGCTTATAATTGTTCACTACAGCTATTTTTTAATTTTCTTTGCTAGCTTTAAAAGGAAGCCCGGTACAACAGAACATAAAATGTATGTAATTTGGGTCTCTCTGACAGGCAAGGAAAATTGCATAATAATATTTAATAATATGCTGCTGCCCTGTACTGTCTACTAGTCTAGTTCGTAAGTACTACTTATCATTAACCATCAAGTCATCCTCATGCATGCATTTCCTTTTTCTCCCTTAACAGATTTATGAATATGATGGTCGTCTGCCAAGATTGTGTGTTGTTGTTGTCCATGTGTAGTGTTTGTCTTTGTCAAACCTTTCCCTCAAATACCCCGTCCCAACCATTCATCAAACCCTAACCCTCTTCCCCCGGGCTGTGTGATTTATATTGAGGTGTGACTAAATTAAATTTACACCAATAATTGATCACACACTTGCTGGGGCGGATGTGGTGAGAGCAAAACTAATTCAATTTGAAGGCAGGGCGAGGATCTTCTTCTGCTTGCCCACCCATGCTCAGTATATTTGCAAGTCAATTTTTTTTCCAAAGGAACATAATCCATCATTAATTGCAGTCAACGATTGGATTTATCATCCTCCTTTTACAGCACTAAAGGTTACGCTTGTGTCGAGTGACTCGACACAACTACAGTTTGTAACTTGTTGTACTAGGCTATCCCCGCCACCATTATGTTTTATTTTACTTTAGCATTGCTAATCAGCATTATTATGGTTTATTGTTTGGCAGTCTTCTTGTGTACTGTGACTGTACTGTACTTCGTTCTACTACTCCTTCCAGAGTCTCTCTCAGGCGACTGACTGTCTCATTTTCTTTTTTTGCAAACGCTACTGCCAGTGTCTACTACTACCACCACAACCATGGCATCTTGGGAAACCAAACCATCATCACCATGCAGCCATCGCTGTGCCTAAGTTTAAACATCAATCACAGGTAAGAGAAGTTTGGGGGAGGCATAATTAATAATGGAAATTAATTGATTCATTAATTCACACACCCACACCCTTGAGTCCAGTTGCAGACTGCATAGACTAGGAGGAGAGACTGACTTGAGAGATGAGGGTACCGCATCTATCTGCCGTGTGTTACAAAATTGGCAGATTATTTAAATCAAAAACTGGCTGCGGCCCTACAGCAGCAAAGGAAGGAAACCGTGTGACGTAAAAGAGTAACCCCCCCACAAAACATTTACATCGTATGTAAAGTTTAAGTATAAATATAATTTAATCCCCTAACAAAATAAACTAATGTAAAAAATCCCACAACACCTGACCCACCCCTCTCCCTAACCCCAACCAATGTCCAAAAAGATAGTCCAAACAATATCCGTTGAATTCAAAAATTGTCCATAATAAATAATAAATATAAACCCCAACTTTTCCCCAACGTAGCCCAATGCCCACCCACCAAAAAAAAGAATAAAAAAGGGGCAATCCAACGTGATCTCAGTCTATCGGCGGGCTTGCTGTCTCTTAAGGACCTCCTTTACCTGCTCCTCTAGGCGCGCCATTCGGAGGAGTACGCGGCGCTTAAAAGCTCGGCAATTGCATCCACGGGGGGGCAGCAGTGCTGCATGTAGTGTGGCAGGTGGCTGCCAGACCACAGTGCCGTACCACTCGAGGGGCCTGGCTGGGGCCCGGGGCATTGGGGGAGGCTGCAGCTGCTGCTGCTTCCTTCTCCTCCTCCACCAGAGCCACCTGCTGCCGATATTCGTTTTGGATGGCCTCAAGCTTCCGGTGCCGGGCCATGGCTGCCAACTCCTTCCTGTCTGGTCTTGCTTTTGGTTGGGAAGGAGTAGCTATATCAAAAAAGAAAAAAGACTATTGTAATACTATTAGCAAAACAGTAACACAAAATTAATTCTACACATAGTGGCACAGTAGCACAAGCAAGCACATGACATAACATTTGTGGTAGTATGGACTCGAGTACACCAGTTTTCTTCTTCTCTCTTGTTTTGCTAAATTAAATAACCTTGTTGCAGCCGGCATCCCAGCTCAGTCAGCTTGCGCCCAAGACAAACATACTTGTGACGCAGACTCACATTATTTGTATTTACTACTGTCTGCAGGTGGGGAAGCTGACTACACAATCATCTTATTTTTTCTATTATGGGTGGCACTGGCCATACTCTCTGTTACATCAAGGCCAGGGCAACTGCTCAATTTCACTTTCACCCTGCCTACTACAACAAGGCAGATGATATCTTATCCAAATGATCATTGCTTATATATATGTATGGAACGACATAAGGTACTTTGTTTTGATTGATTGTGTAACCGGTTACTAACTAAAAATCCATGCAGCCGATATGTAACCCATGGCAGGCTGAAACAGTCAAAAATAAATTCACATCGGTAGTGAGTGGGCATCGGAGTCGGAGGGAGGCGCTTGATAACATACATACACAAAATATGCTGTGCTTACAAAATACTGTGAGTCAAGGGAGTATTCTGAACATACAACTTCTATTCTCTTTGGCTTTGCTTGCTACTCTGGCGCGGTTCCTTTTACATTCTCTTCAAAGACTCGTCTTCATCCAATGACAGTCTCCACCTATGCTATGATGAATACCATCCATCCATTCAAAGTAAACATGTCTATCATTCTTCTTAACCTCTCAACAAACCTTAGTTTGTTTTAACAACAACAAACATTTATTATCTTTTTTGTAAACCACCACCCATGCGTCCTTCCTTCCTTGCTTGCCTTTGAGTTTGACCCATGAAACACCCCAGAGGATTCTTGCTATCACCCATACAGTTTCATCCACCCAGGCAGGCATCTTTTCTTCTTTCACCTTCCACCCATCTTTCAACCACCCATGCATCTGATTCCTTCCTATCAGCCACCTATGCATGCTTCCCACGTGGCACGTATCCTTCTCTGCCAGTCATATATATTTACATCTCGCCCGTCCTTCCTCCTTCCATCCTTCTTTCCCTTTTCGTTCAACCCATCCATCAAGGTCGTCTGACTCTTAGTCTTCTCCATAAAACTTTCCCAGCTGAGTTGAAGTCAGATTGAAGAGGCCATTAGTTACTCAACTTCTCCCACCGCTAATGCTATTGCTCTAATGCTAAGTAAAGGGTGTCTTCTTCTTCAACCGTTGTTCACAACAACTTAGGGGCCAATTCCGATCTCGGCCGGTAGTGCTCCGAATCGGATTCGGCTTAACCGGATCCGATTCGGAGCCCTATTTCCCGACCGAGTCGTACGCGCGTCCGGGCGAGCGAGTACGATGCGAGTCGCCGACCGACTCGTCCGGGCGTCCCGACCGCTCCGACCGACTCGTTCCCGGGTCGAACCGCACCGACCGACTCGCTCGGACTCGACTCGCACCGCGCAATGGAGATGTTCCCCGGCCGGGTAAGTACGATGCGCGCCGCGAGCAGTCCGACCGTGCCGCGCACTCCGGCTCGAAAGAGCAGTCGGAGCCGTACTTTGGGGGTCCGTGTCGGACCCCCCTGTAGGCATAGCCGCGCGAGTCGCACACAGGGGGGACCCATGGGTCCCCCCTACCTGTGCGTGTACGGCGCGAGTCGCTGCAAGGCGTACCCGCTGTAGGGGGCGCCCTTGTACGCCTCGCACCCATTGAGTCAATGGGAGCCCGCGTACGCGTTGTACGACCGGCTCCCATTGACTTCAATGGGAGTCCGACCGAATCGAGTCCGATAGCCTACGAACGCATCGTACTCGTTCGGTCGGACTGCTAGGGTCCGATTCGGTCGGAAATCTCTCCGGGTCCGGCTCGGTCGGAGAGATTTCCGGCCCGAATCGGAATCGACCCCTTAGTCTCTCTCAACATACAGTGTATACCCTTGCAGCGAGTGTGTAACTATTGTCAATAAGTAAGGAATATAAGTATAACTTACCACCGCCCGCAACTGCTGCTGCCTCACCCACCCCTGTGGCAGCTGCTGCATCCGCTGCTCCCTCCTGGCTGGCATTGCCTGCCCCGCCGCTGGCCCCGGCACTGGTGGTCGGTACGCCTAGAAAAAACATTACACATTTTTTAGATGCGATATACGCCTTCACCTATTTATTCTTTTTCACTAGCAAGATTGAAAAAATAGTTAAAATACATATATATTCCACATACATCACTAGTACAAACCGGGTACTAGAGTAGAGTAGACACTAGTAGGAGTATGTCCTATCCTAACAAAAATAGTAAAATATCTGGTTGGGCATTTTGTTGGTAGGAATTGTCAAAGCATGTCAAGATTAAGAAGACTAGAAGAGGACAACCCAAAGGACTGGACTCAGTGGCTAGAGCTATTGGTGAATCTGAGTTTTAAAACCTTTTAAATAAAAAGTTAAGAGTGGCCAACTGGGCAAGCTTAGCTACAGACAG
This sequence comes from Calotriton arnoldi, assembly GCA_963921515.1. Classification (NCBI taxonomy): domain Eukaryota; kingdom Metazoa; phylum Chordata; class Amphibia; order Caudata; family Salamandridae; genus Calotriton; species Calotriton arnoldi. The sequence goes on from CAWUFW010005809.1 coordinate 710,633, forward strand.
ACTAATATAGTAGTAGTACAGAGAGTCAGAGCAGAGGCAGTTAGAGGCAGGGATAACAAGAATTTAGAAACAGATAATCTAGATCGAAGAAGATTTGGTAAAATAGAATTAGGAAACGGCAATAATAGTTAAAAAAAAATAAGGTGCAGTAAAAGTTAGGGGAATATAATTATTAATATTTACAGGAGGAAGACTTACTGGGGACAGCAGCAGAGCCCTCGGTGGAGGAGCGGTCCTGGTCCTGGCCCTGGCGTTCTCCATCTGCTCCTGCCGACTCTGACCCCGTCTTCTTGCCCCTGGGTGCTGATCATGTAAGATATAATAACGAAAGAGACAAACATTGATGATTGGTGTGAAACAAATAAAATATTTTAAAAAACGCTCAAAAAAACATTTTTGGAAACAATTGCAATAAAATTGACCTATCTAATCTGATCGACTGGTAGTATCGCGGGATTCGCGGACTGTCTAGTTATTATTTATGAACACTAATCCAGTGTTTCATTCTGATGCCAGAATACTACGTTTAAGTACCACCTGACCTAGCCCACCTATTCAGACGGGCCAATTGTTCACTAAGTCTGCATTTCCATTTATTTTAGTCCTCAAAAATGCATAGATGGCGGACACATGCATACATTTTTGCATACACCAAATTGTTGGTTGGTTGCTGCTGATGTTCTGCTAAGCCTATTACTCACTCACTAAACAAACTACAAAAGGTTCTGCTAAGGACTGGAGTAAGCAACACTCAGCAGCACATGACGTGAGTCACGTGACAGAGGATGTGTCACGCAGACCACTTAAAAATTACCAACTAATACTAAGTTACTAAGTAACTAAACTATCTGTCCACCACTATCTTAGTGACAGGAGGACAAAGGAAGGACTAGAGTCTCTCTAGCATTACCTAACTTAAGTTCTCTAAAGTAAACTCTTACATAATCAGCCCAAGCGAGCGCAAAGTTGCAAACAAGTGAGATTAGTAGTGCCGAGCACCTGTGTCTAGAAGAATAACAACCACTAAAGATTTTTAAACTTAATTTACCTGCAATGTAAGCAGCAGCATTCTTGCTATTCGGAAAACAATTATATTCGCAATAACAGTAACACAGTCTAGAGAACACACAATAGTATTAGCTACTTACGAAGCCCCACGCCCTCGACACCTAGCAGGTCCAGCAGGTCCTGCTCCCAGTCCAAGATGTCTGACCACCGGTGGGTCAGCTGGTTATGGGTGTGCCGGTCCCCAGAGCAGCGAAACACTGCCCGGCGCACCCTCTCCCACCGGCGGTGACGCTCCTGGGTAGCGTACCCGGACCCAGGCCTGCCGCCTGCTGCCAAGGTCAAGGGAAGGTGGCGCTGCACAAAAAAATCCTAAAGGCGGCCACCTCCGCCTCCGCCTCGCTAAATAGGGACCGGGCCTGCACCCCTGCAGGGAGCAGTCTGCCACAAGGCAGGTGGCTCTTGGGCGCAGGCGCCTTGCCCTTGGAGCCAGTTCCCTTTCCCTTAGCCATGGTTCGGGGGTGGGCGGGGGGCGGAAAAGAAAATTTAGCAGGAAAAAATAAAGTTAGGGGAAGAAGTAGAAAGAGTAAAGAAGGAAGTAATATAAAACAGTAAAAAAGTTTAAAAAACGCAGTAAAACTAGAAATAAAACGCTAAATATAGACTTGGGGACAGAGAGGGATAGATAATAAATAAAAAAGATCAGAAAAACAGTGTAAAAAACAAAGGATTGAAAAGATTGGAGAGGGATTGAAAAACAGGCCCCAGAACCATGCAAAAGATAGGAAAACAAGATGGCCGCACCCATTGGCGACCGCGTGGTGAAGTTTGCGCGATATTTCCCCCGAATACGTCATCCGCGTTGCCGAACTTCAAATACATCTCGTGAACATACGCGAGCACACGCGAGCATGCGGAAACAAGCAACTCCGCATGCTCGCGTAGCTACGCGTAGCGCTGCGGAGATTTTGTGCTTCTTCGCGTAGCCTCGCGTAGCACGGCTACGCGAACTTCGCCCAAGGTTAATTTCCTATCTAGTTAGAAATAACCCTATTTTATCAAATGATTTGGATTCTTAAAAGCAGTTAGGAAAAGTTATTTAACTTTTTCTGGAGCTGTTTCCTGCTGGATAATTCAGAAATGGTCATTTAATCTTCTGTACCAGCATTTTCTATGGGAACAACTAACCCCAGTACACTGAAAATAGTTTCTGGTGATCTATTCACTATAGGTACATGCTAAAATTAAGTTAGGCATCTCCCAATTATAGGCACTATTCACCCTATCTTATGGATAATAAGCTAGTTTTAGGGGATACTTATTTAGCGCTTTGAATGGGGTTTTTTGGTCAGTAAAAGAGTTTATTTTTACAGTTGTGTCTACAAACATGAGAGTTTTCAGGCTGTAGCGGACCATGCCTTGTTGGAGGACTGTATCCTGTTTTCAGAGTCACAAAGTGGATGGCACAACATGTTGTTTTGGTCCACAGGTAATGTTTAATTTTACATGTCAAAAGTGTAGTTTTTACACCATATTCTGGCTTTAAATCAAAATTAAATATGCTGAATGGGGTTTTAGGGCAACTTCGGCTTTGTTTTAGGGGTCAGAGCACATACACTGGGCGCTGGATTGCAGTGTTCTAGTGAGGAAATTCACACTTACCCGCAAGTGAGTCCACAGATAAATGGAAAATTGTGGGTGACCACCCAAAAAGAGGTCACTTTGCACTGTAAGCATGCCACTGGAATTCATTGCAACTGATTATAAACAGAATATTGTTCATATTGCTAGCCTTTGTAGACAAGCTCATATGCACGCTTCAAATGTGGTTCTGATCATATTTTTCAATCAAAATGTACCCATTAAATATTACTTTACATTTTGCATAAAGTGAATGTGTTCCAACAGGATTGGCTGTTAGGAAAACATGCAGTCCCACATATTATAATTAAAGTATGGTTAGAACAAACACATCCTTCAGCACATGTTCCCATTTCTGAACTCTTGGCAAGATCACAGTGAACATGTTGTCAGAAAAGAGGGATAGTTCAGGTAATTTAAGAAATAAACATGCCTAATATTGAAGGAAGGAAAACGAAAAGTTGATGAGTGGAATGCTTCAATTCACTCATTGGTCACTACTAAAGGACCACATTCCAGTCTACATTTTTTAACGGCCAAGCCACAATAGACAACCATATGCAATTCAGGAAAAGTCCAGCCCTAACTGCCTGGCCAGGTTCACTCCAGGTGGGAAGACAAAGAACCTCAGGCTGGTTTCAGATTATTTAAACTTCATCAAGGAGATATAGCTTGATTTTTTATGGGACAGTGAGCACTGGACCCATTCTGCGTATATGTGTTACACAGAGTGAGGAAGCAAAAATGGGTAGTTTGATGGGTGGAATGCTTCAAATCATCTCAGCTACTAGTAATTACTCCAGTGATTTATTTTACACCCACTGTAGACACAGATCAGCCATGTGCAAATCAGCCTTGGTGACACTTTAATAAGAACAAACCAGCAAGAAATGCAAGACCAGGTCCACTACAGATGGAAATGCAAGCACCCCCAGGTTGATTATTTCCTATTTAGACATTATCAGTAACATACAACTTGATTCCTATGGCTCAGTGACAGTGGAATCCACCAAGGCCAAACCACGCACCCTAAGGCCATTGTACTAATCTTAACCACTGGTAATTACTCAGGACGTATTTTAGTCCATCGTTTGTTTATCCCCAAGTAGGCAGAAACCTGTCTGGGGTTGCTTATGTTCCTCTCTGGATGGGACCTGATCTGGCATTCGTTCTGGATTGTTCCTATTGGAGAATGACCAAACCTGATTTGCATATGGATGGCTCCTGTCTTGAGTAAGTGGTGTGAGCTGGACTGGAATGTAGCCTCAATAATCTCCAGTGGCTGAGAATAATTAAAGAATTCAGTCACTTTGTTGTTAGTTGTAGTAAATGCTCTAAGCGTGACAGGTATCCCCAGACATAGATCCCGGGTGCACAGAAGTCACGCTATACTTCACTAAGAGTGCCTACATGGACTTCCACCAGTCCAGGCCTGCTGTGTTACCATATGGAGGGAACTTGGCCTGCAACTGGGCTGGACTGTTCCTATTGGAGCAGGACCAAGACTGTTTTGCATATTGCTCTGTTTTGTGTGTACAGTTGCACAGTGTGTAAATACAATAGACTGGAATGTGGCTCGAACAATCTCCAGCTTAGTTCAAGCATTGCTTTCATCATTTTGTTGGGTGATGGAGTAGAAACCTTTTAAATGGAGTGTGTGTGGGTGGTTTTATTAAGTGGACTGCAGCACCAGCAAATACCAGCTATCCAGTCCAAAGAAACAGGAGACACTCACCAGTAAAATGCATTTCATCACACAAATCATGGGAGTATATGGACATTGTGCCAAAGATCAGTTTGCCCTTATTCAATTGCTCAGAAAGGGAGAATATTTCACATAAAGGTAGAGTAGCAGATGCATTTCACACGGCTATACCCACCTGATTGATTAGGATCCAGGATTTGTTTGGGATCTCTAAGGAGGAGGCTAATGTTTGGATTTGGCTTCTATTAGAGTCCAGTAGAGTGTTTTAAAATGTGAACTTTAAAGTGTTCTCTGTAAGCCTCAATGAGTCGCTACAAAGTAAAGCAAAGAGTTCACCAACAGTGACTGAATCACAATTAATGATCAATGACAAAATCAGCTTGGGAGAGTAGAATTCAACAGCTTTATTTTTTAAGCCAGTCCATTGTTCAACAGAAGAATCTAGACAATTTCAAGAACACCTGAAAGGAAGATTTTGCAGGGCACCACTATCATCAAGCCACAGTCGTTTGGCCTGGCCATATCCATGGGTTTTGGTTATTTTCAGAATTTGAATAGCATAACCTTAAGGATTAGGAGAGATATGTGATTAATGAAACTCCTTAAAAGTGTATTAACTGGGCGTGCCGCCTTTTCTGAAGTGTGCGCCGGGTTGTAACGCCCACACTTGTACTCATGTTGTTTCTGGTGCAAAGTGTGTCAAACATTAAGAGTCGGTCAAACAAATCGCCACTCTGCAGTATAGTTGAAGCATGCCACTACATTCCATTTCATTAATTAGACAGCTAGAACATTTTTATGCCAGCATTTCTAAATTGCATAGATCAGACCTGTAAGGTGTATTATTTTTGCAGTAACAGTTTATCCCAGTTACAAGTGCAAATGTGTATTTTGATTGACTGATTTGTAAAGGATTGTGTTGAGTGATAGTAGCAAACGTGGGTGCACATGGTGCTGATAAATAGTACCAGTGCAAACAATTCAACCCACAAAGGTTTGTGCATAAATTCCACCGCTGCCCTCCAAGCAATGCAGTTATTGCCCATGAGCACAAAGCTCTTCATGGCCAGAGTAGGGAAGGGTGTTTACTTTGGGTTGTACAAAGATAAGTAGCAATATATGCCGACACAATTATATCCAGTGAGAAAACGAACTTTACATTTGTGGATAGTTCGAGAAGGCGCCGCAAGACACCATATTTTCATGTTTAAGCTGTCATTGCACACCAGTCCAGCCTGCAAGGATTTCCGCGAACACTGCATTAGATGTCAGTAAATCGTGGTAAGTGGTTAGCCAAGCCGTAGATTGTACTCTCAAACATGAGGGGTTCATCCTAATAAAACTTTTAAACAGTCGCATTTCCTCTTTCCCTGACAAGTCGGAAGCAGGAAATCTGCTATTAAATTTCGAATTTCCGTATTGATTTCATAAGTACTCGAAACTGGGATGTAAATAATTTAAATCGCAAGCATCCCGTGGTTTGAAATTGTATATTTAGACATTTATTAGAGATATCATTCAAATATTCGGTGCATTTGAATAGTTACTTTTTCCTAACAGCCTGAGCGCTCGCTCCTCTGCAAATATTTCAGCGTTCCATGTGAGTGGACATTTTGATGGACATGATAAACTAAATTAGCCATTATTGAGTCGCACCCAAACCGATTGAAAAAAGTAAATTTACTAAAAGCAACTCGCATACCCAAATATATGAACACGAACTTCGACCAAGAGAGTGCCTAAAAACTATCCACTTGCATCTTAAAATGTACCTGCTTGTTCATTTTACCTTCAGTACTTCTGAACATATTGACAAAAAATGATACATGAAAGCAGTGAGACACTGTGTGTATAACAAGCTCTACATGAAATATAAACAGAACAACTAACAGCTATAATTACGTACAGACTCGCATCATTTGCAAATATTCGCTGTTTTTTTTCTTACAGGTTCACATATTTGCTGGAATTTACATAATGCACTGAAAAGTGATATGAAAAGCTGCAAACCATGCTGGCATACTGCCACTTGCAGGGGAGGGCTGTACGAGGCTGGAAATTTTACACATCCCGCTGCCAGGAAGATAGTTTCATGGGTTCAAATACTTGCGGCCCCGAATTATCCCCCCTCCCGTCACGGGTGATGACGTAAACAGGATCGTGTTGGAAAGCCGCAGCATTGTAGGGTGACCAGAAATTTAAAGCCAAAAACCGGGACATTTCACGAAAATAGAAGGACTACAATTTTACTTCAAGCGAGTGCACAGAATGACAGCGCTCCTAAGCAGAGAATTACAGAACAGGCAGTTAAAACATACAGAAAATGCAATTTTAAACCCAGAAGCTTGCCTGTTAATAAAATTGCTAATTGAAACAACTGCTAACTATCCCTGCTTTATAAAACATAAAAAAAGCACCTCCCACGTTTTCAGTCGATTCTCTCTTAAAACCGGGACAGGAGCTACATTTCCTGAAATCTGCTGGGACACCTGGCGAAACACCGGGACTGTCCGGGCAAATCCGGGACACCTGGTCACCCTACAGCATTGGGTATAACAGAGTAACGTTTGAGGGCTATGCACAAAATAATGTAATATAAGGACAGCCAGTGGTGTAACTATGCTCAGAGCAAAAATGCCATTAAAGTTGCTCCGAATCTAGATTGTGAATGCCAGTAATCACCACAGCTGATGTTTCTGTTACTAAAAACAACTCACTTTTTAAGAAAGTTAGAATAGTGCAGGGGAATAATAATTTTCACAGTGGTGTTAAATGTATAATTGACTTTGTATCCTGTCAATAGCAATGTGGGGGCATATTTATCATGGTTTTGCGTCGCCCTTGCGCCACGCAAGAGGGCACGTAAGGGTAATGCAAAATCTAAAATGACATTTAACAAGCCACGCAAGGCCGCCTTGGGTGGTCCTGTGTTGCTTCATAAATGTGGTGTAATGCAGGCAGCACAAGTCGCTGCCTTGCATTACTCTGCCCCATGGAGGCGTTCCATGGGTGAGGGGGGAGAGTTCCCATGCATCCACCCACGGATTTTGGTGCGTTCCCAGGTTTACCATTAGTGGTAGACCTGGGAATGCGCCAAAATGCTATGCCTCCCCATAGGAGGCGTAATGAAAAGAAATATGCTAATTTCTCCTCTTTGTTTCCTCTTTCTACATGTGCTGCCTTCTGCAGCACACAGTAGCGGCTGCTACCGAATGGGCAGGGGGGTGAGGGGGAGCGGAGGGGAGAGGGATGATTTTTTTTTTTAAAACCTCTTACCTGTATACGGCCGTCCAGCTGGCCGACTACCCCTCTCCTCCGTCCTCCTCTCTTCTTCCGGGGAAGCAGGAAGCACGCAGCCTCCCAGACTCCCCTGACCAATCACAATGCTGCCTTATAGCAGAGTTGTGATTGGTCTGAGGATCGTAGTTTAGGCGTTCAGACAGGGGCTGAGAAGCTGGGCATGTTCTCCACCCAGACTGTAATGCAGCCAAGGTGGAGAACATGCAAAGTGCGCATGACATTTTGGCTGGACAAAATGTCATTGGCACTTAGGAAGTGCCTACCACTCCTCCACCAGCCTCTAAACATTCCATCCCCACCCTGCCCCCACCAACTGAGCCAGTACAGTTATATAAAATGATAATAACTTTAAGTTATTATAATTTTATTTTTCTGTTTTTAATTGCTCAGTGGGGCGACGCTCCTCCCCCTTACCGGAGGAGCCGCCACTGGTAGCACACCTAGAAAGAGGAAAAAACCTCAGAGGATTGTTTTGGTGCAGGAAGGTGTCGCTTCCTGCACAAAAACAATGCTGCCTACAACGCAGGCACCCTTGCACCATGGTTCAAGTTTGCCTCTGTTGGCAGTTGACAGTAGTTTGTGTGCCAGCGGAGGCTGAGAGCAGGAATGCACCATATAATCTTCAATACAGCGCATTCTTGCCCTCTCCCTTTCATAGAGCACAGCACAGCTCAGCACAGCTAGGTGGTTTGCTGTGTTGCGTTGCATCAATATTTGATAAATATGCCTCATAGTCTTCAAAATATTTATCCTGAGCAGCCCTGGAGCAAAGCAAAATGACTCATCTCCTGTCCCCCTGCCTCCCAAGTGACATAGGGCCAGATGTAGAAAGGTTTTTTGAGGTGACCATCAACTCAAAAAAGCTTATTTTAATATACAAAAGGCAAATTGTTATTGAATTGAAATTTGATATTTGGAAGTGGGGTGTTAAGGGCATCCCTTCCAAATACTGATTTGTACTGGTCACAAAACATTAATACTTTATATCACCAATTCAAAAATAGTGGTAAACCATTCACAAATGGTAAGGGGTCCCATGGAACCCCTTCCTTTTCGAGAATGTAAAGAAAAATAAATTTTTTAAGAACAGGCAAAGGTCCCACATGCCTCTACTTGGGCTGTATTTAAAAAAAATATATACATATATATATATATCCTCGATCTGGATACAAAGAATCCTAATGGTCACAATTCAAGTGAGGACTTTTATACCTGGTTATAATCAATATGGGATCAGATTTGATTAGGTGCTTTACCAACTTATCAGTAATGTAAATAAATAATGACATCTGTGGCTTTCTCATGTTTAAGAAATATTTTCTTCATTTTTCTTTTAAATATTTTATTCAGTATTCTGCGTCTTGTATTATGTTTTTAGTACATCATTTATATCTACACCACACATTATTTCTATTTAGTTATTATGGTATATGTACAGAGGATTTTTTAGGAGGTCTGTTTGTATTTTATCCATGGTTTTTAAATTTTATAGGCACCAGCACTTGTTTGGCACTTTGCACTTTAACCTTATACACTCTTTTACTAAAATTACAGCATTATCAATTATGGAGAGATGGTTTATATTGTATTCCACATATCAACAGCAAAGATACATTGATTGACTTCCTTGTCAGGATACCTTAAATATGAAGGAAGAAATGGATTCATCCATTTATAGTCATATAGATACTTTGTCAATTCACCAATGATTTTAAACATAACATTGGTGGGCAGTTTTTGTAAAAATGATGATGATTTTTTCATATTGATTATTTAATTGAGTTGTAATGTTTTTTTACTACTAAATATTTATACTGTTTTTTAAATGTATTTAACATTTATTAGTATTTATATTAATATGTTTACAATTATATGTATTTTTACTATTTATTGCTGTTGATTTGCACAAATGTAGACGACAAGGATTATCAGATTAAGTATGTTGTCTATGTTCATTGATTTGCTGTATCACGAGTGCATGGTACCGTGACTTTAAAAACCTCACTTAGGCTCTAGAGACGCGTCATGTGATCAAGGCCGAGTTTGGCCGAAACGCGTCATGGCAGCAATGGTGGCGCACTGAAATAAACACCTGAATGCACCAAATCTGGGTTCGTCGTCCGTCTTTTTTCCGAGCAAGGAGAAGTGTGAAGCGGAGTGTGGCGATATATATACATATACATATATATATATACATATATATTATCTACTGGCGGTCGCCAGTAGATAGTTATAGTTAGGACCTTTATCCATAGGAAATCCGCAACATTCTATTTGAAATAACTCTTGCGCCGGTTGACGAATCTTCGCGAAAGCTTCCAACTTGTTGGGGCGCTCCGCTCCTACCCTGAAAGTCTCGGGTTGATTCGTCAAGCGGGAGCCGAGAAAAAAGGGGGGTCCCAAAACGCGTTTTCTCCGTTTTCTCCATGTTAATTCCCATAGGAAATTTTAGCCACGGCTACAGCCCGAACTGCTGAACGGAATTACACCAAATTTTGCAAAAAGGTAGCGCTTGGTTCAGAAAGCGACCTTATTTTTAAATGGTGTAAATCCGTTCAGTAGTTGTGGAGAAATTCAAAAATAAGAGTGAAAAAATCGATTTCCCATAGGAAACTTTATGCAAGGCTACAGCAAAAACTGCTGAACGGAATTACACCAAATTTGGCAAAAAGGTAGTGCTTGGTTCAGAAAGCACCCTTTTTAAAAATGGTGTAAATCCGTTCAGTAGTTGCTGAGAAAATCCAAAATAAAAGTTTCGATATTTAGAGGCACGGAGGATCCGCGCACCCTCCCGACCACGAGCTGCATGCTAATTGGCTGTCAACACTCCAAACCAGGAAGTGTTGGCAGCCATCTTGTTCCTCGGTAGAACCGAGGGACAAGAAAAGACAAAAACAAGGGCGCAAAATGCAAAAAGGGGGCAGGGTAGAAACACCCTGACCCCCTAGCCCTGCTCAGGGGGTCCTACATCGGCAGAAAACGCGCTGGGTGCGCGGATCCTGCCGATAAAAAAAAAAAAACGAAGCGCGGGCTCCCGCGCTTCGTAGTTAATTGGCCCCCGGGTGGGCCAAGTCCCGGGGGCATGCGGGACTTTAAACAAAATGGTGAGGGAGGGCTCTGAGCCCTCCCGCAGCCCTGGGGACCGCCACCCCCCGGGGCTTCTTTTTTAAAAATTAAATCACCTGTGTGGGGGGGCTCCAGCCCCTCCACACGCCCCGGGGACCACCACCTCGCCGGGGCACTAACAAATTTAAAATGGGGGTCCGTTTTGGACCCCGAAGCCCGGGGACCACCACCTCCCCGGGGCTTTGCAGATGTGGGGAGGGGGGCCGCGCGGCCCCTCCTGGAGCCATTGATGGCCCTGGGGACCGCCACCCCCAGGGCCAGCTCCTGCAGTGTCCCGGGGTGCTCACCCCGGGACACTGTAGTTTGCAATGACAGGACAGGAGCCTCGCGGCTCCCGTCCTGTCATTGCAAACTGCTTTGCTTCATTGAAGCGAGAGCAGGAAACCTGCTCTCGCTTCAATGAAGCAAAGCAGATTGCTTTCCACATGGGGAGCTGCATGTCAGCAGCTCCCCATGTGGAAAAGCAATGCCGGCTCCAGAGGGACGCGGGGAGCCGGCTGGGACCGTGGGGGGATTGGGGACCCTCCCACGGTCCCCAACGGAGAGGGCCAGCCCCGGGGGATGGGGTCCCCGGGGCAAGTAGTGGCCCGGGAGGGGGCCACGCGGCCCCCCTCCCCCCCCAAAAAAAAGAAAAAAAAAGAAATAAATAAAGGCCTGCCCCGGGGGATGGGGTCCCTGGGGCAAAAGGAGGCCTGAGGAGGGGGGCCACGCAGCCCCCTCCTTAAAAAATAATAAAAGAGTGGCCATGCCCCGGGGGATGGGGTCCCCGGGGCCGGAATCGGCCACGGGAGGGGGCCACGCGGCCCACTTCCCGTTTTTTAAAAAGAAAAAGGGGTAAGGCCCTGGGGGATGGGGTCCCCAGGGCCCAAAAAGGAAAAAGGAAGGGGGCCACACAGCCCCCTTCGGGGGAAAAAAAAAAACGATCGGGCCACAGGCCCCGCCCCTTCCTTTACCACTCTGCAAACGCGCCCCTGGCGCGTTTGCAGAGGGAACGAATTCCCCTTGAATACTGGGGGCCAACTAGCCCACCAGGAACCTCCAGTATGCGCCAGGAGGCTGCGTTGCAGAGAGGTGTACAGAGGCCACGCCCCTTTTTACACCTCTCTGCAACGCAGCTCTGTGGCGCTTACTGGAGGTACCTGGTGGGATAGTTGGACCCCAGGGACCCTCAGGATTCAAGGGGACTTAATCCCCCAACTTAAAACGCGCCACGGAGCGTGTTTGCACAGTGGTGAAGGGAGGGGGCGGGGCTTCAGGTGACATGTGTGCAAACAGGCCACTTGGCGCGTTTTAAGATGGGGAATTAAATCCCCTTCAATCCTGAGGGTCCCTGGGGGCCAACTAGCCCACCAGGTACCTCCAGTAAGCGCCACTGAGCTGCGTTGCAGAGTGTTGTAAAAAGGGGCGTGGCCTCTGAACACCTCTCTGCAACGCAGCTCTCTGGCGCATACTGGAGGTATCTGGTGGGCCAGTTGGCCCCTAGGGACCCGCGGGATTGAGGAGGAATTAATTCTCCAACTTAAAACGCGCCACAGGGTGTGTTTGCAGACATGTCACCTCAGGCCCCACCCCCTTCCTTCACCATTGTGCAAATATTCCTCTAAAATCAGCCGAACTACGAATTCTGATTTACTCACCTGTTATCAGGAGAGACCTCAGTGCTGCATCTTTGAGCCCAGTACTGATCCTGAAAAGTAATTTTAACCGAACTTACCAGTAACTTGAATTTCCTTCCATAGGATATCATTGCCTACTTTTTGCTGAAAAAGTTTCTAAGTGTTGATTTTGAAACATACAAATATTCCTCTAAAATCAGCAGAACTACGAATTCCGATTTACTCACCTGTTATCAGGAGAGAACCCAGTGCTGCATCTTTTAGCCCAGCACTGACCCTGAAAAGTAATTCTAACTGTACTTACCAGTAACTTGAATTTCCTTCCATAGGCTAACATTGACTGGTTTCACTTGGAAATTCTTCTAAGTGTGGAGTTTTGGAACTTTATAATATTCTTCTAAAATCAGCCGAACTACGAATTCAGACATGTTACCTCAGGCCCCACCCCCTTCCTTCACCATTGTGCAAATATTCCTCTAAAATCAGCCGAACTACGAATTCCGATTTACTCACCTGTTATCAGGAGAGACCTCAGTGCTGCATCTTTCAGCCCAGTACAGATCCTGAAAAGTAATTCTAACTGTACTTACCAGTAACTTGAATTTCCTTCCATAGGCTAACATTGACTGGTTTCACTTGGAAATTCTTCTAAGTGTGGAGTTTTGGAACTTTATAATATTCCTCTAAAATCAGCTGAACTACGAATTCCGATTTACTCACCTGTTATCAGGAGAGAACCCAGTGCTGCATCTTTTAGCCCAGCACTGACCCTGATAAGTAATTGTAAGCGTACTTACCAGTAACTTGTATTTCCTTCCATTGGAATCCATTGTCTGGTTTTCCGCAGAAAAGTTTCAAAGTGCAGTTTTTCACAAACTACAAATATTCCTTAAAAATCGCCTGTATGACTTAAACGCATTCTTTCAACTGTTTACAGGAGATGCACCAGTGCTGGATCCAGGATCCACCACTGAGTAAGAAAAAGTAACGATAACACTACTTACCTGCTAAGTGAATTTCCTCCCATAGGATAACATTGGTGATTCTATGTGCAAAAGTTTCTAAGTGTCAACTTTTAAAATACAATAATATTCCTTAAAAATCACTACTGTAACCAAAACGCTTTTACTCAACTGTTTACAGGAGATTTCCCAGGACTGAAAATAGGATCCAGTCCTGTGGTTAGAAGAGTAATCCATAAAGTAACTAATTGCATTTAACTAGAAATTCACATTGAGCTCAATGTTGCATTGTGTTTGAAATTGTGTTGCCCATTGCAACAACTGTAACTACTGTACTTAAAAGTCTATTGCCTATTTGCAAAGTATTTAAACTAAAGTAATTCATTCTGAGAAAGTATATTTTGTAATGTAATGTATAATGTAATTACAATGTAATTTAATAAATAAAATATCTAAAAATAAATAGTTTAAAAAAATGTAGTAAATCAGTATCAAAAAATAAATATAACAATTAATACATTTAAAAATTGTCATTTACAAAACCTTTGAAATTCACTGAAAAAAAACATAGGTTTCAGACATGTTATAGTTAGGAATTAGCATTTAAAAAACCTTACACATTCACTGAAAAAACCATAGGTTTCAGACACGTTTTAGTTAGAAATTAGCATTTAAAAAACCTTTGAAATTCACTGAAAAAACCATAGGTTTCAGACACGTTATAGTTAGAAATTTGCATTTAAAAAACCTTACAAATTCACTGAAAAAACCATAGGTTTTAGGGACAGTTATAGTTAGTTGGACATTGCACTCGTACAAAACCCGTGAAATTCCCCCGTTCAGCTAACTATAACTCGCGCCCCCGCAATGCACTGCTGATGACGTCACATATTACATCACTCATGACATGGTCAGTGACATCACTGATGACATCACTGATGACATCTCAAATGACATCACTGATGACATCACTGATGACATCATCCACGTGATAATCTGATGCACCTCCTCACACCCTAATATAACCTTTGATACACCCACTCTAAATTACAGACTGCCATTCGCAAAACCATAGACACTCCATCAGCAATAACTACATACCCACTCATTGATTCTTAGGTCTACACACACATCCACTCACTCACCTGTACAGTCACTCATACTTACGGTCACTCAGTACAGGACTATCATATGCACTCATACTCCTATATAGACACTCAAACACCGCCACTCATCCATAGAGGTACTCACACACCTAGTCAGTCATGCAAATAATTAAACACACTGCCATTTACTCACCTATACAGTTATACACACACCAGCTCACTTACTCATACAAATACTAGCACATTCTTACGCTCTTATACAATCACTGATGCAAGCACACACTCATCCATACAGTCACTCTCACAATCACACACTCTACGCTTATAGCTATTTATATACTCCAACACACATATATACTGCCTTTCACATATGTAGTTACTCACACATGTACCACTGGGACATACATTCACTCACTAATACACTCTTACACACACTTACCCACCCATACAGTCTATCACAGATGCACTCTTGAAACCATGCACCCAGTGAATCACCCACTCACACATCTATGCACAGAGTCGCACCCACCCCACCCACACAAACACTCAGGCACCCATACAGATACTCAGACAACCAATCAATAACTCATATAGACACTCATGTAGCTATTCACAAACCCATGCAGCCAGTTACACAGCAACAGACAGACGGATACAGACATTCACCCAGTTTAGTCACTAACCCATGCATTCAGTAAGATACGTTTAATCACTCACTTATAGAGTTAGTCACGCACCTACGAAATCATCCATACAGACACTTATACACCCACTCATTCTTCAATACGCCTTTCCCTATATATATTAAAAATATTTAAACTTTACAGAAACACACAGTCACTGGATGATGTCATCAGTGATGTCATTTGAGATGTCATCAGTGATGTCATCAGTGATGTCACTGACCATGTCATGAGTGATGTAATATGTGACGTCATCAGCAGTGCATTGCGGGGGCGTGAGTTATAGTTAGCTGAATTAACTATAACGGGGGAATTTCACGGGTTTTGTACGAGTGCAATGTCCAACTAACTATAACTGTCCATAAAACCTATGGTTTTTTCAGTGAATTTGTAAGGTTTTTTAAATGCAAATTTCTAACTATAACGTGTCTGAAACCTATGGTTTTTTCAGTGAATATATATATATATATATATATACATATATATATGACCCCACCATGCCACCGTCCCAGTGATGACTATCATTTCTAATGAGTCACAAATTGCGACCAAACTCAGTTTTATTCATGAGATAGGTCTATTTGCGACCCACTAGGAATTGCAAACAAAATAATGTTACATACATTAGTAATAGGAATTTCCTAATAGTGATTTGGAGATATTCGCAATTAGAAAATCACTGTTCACAATATCAGTAGATCTGGCCCTAACTCTTCATTAATATCCTGCAACTAGGATACCATCTTCACTTTGAGTAAAATCTTGCCCTTGCCCAATGATGAGTTACCTGCCCCTTTGCAAGAGCATTTTCAAGCACAATGCTACATATGCACATGCAAACACACACGTTTAACACATTTTCCATGTCTCTTGTTTCCGCAGTCTTGCAACTTATTGGCATTGTTAATGTGCGCTTTGTCCAGTAAATAAAGTAACCTGCATATCACAAAAAACGAATCGGTCTATTCTTGTGGCGATCCTTGTGTTACCTATAGGTCTCACTTTCTCCCTTTATTTTCCTCCTTTTTTCTCCTGCCCTGCCCAAACTATATGAGATCCTTCCTCTGTCGACGTTCAGGGCTACTCCTCCACCTTCTGCCCCTCCTAATCCCTTTTACTGTTCCCCTTCTTCCACCTATTTGATCCTCTCCAACGGGGTGCCCATCAAGGATGACCAGGTGAGTAATTGAACATTGAGGGCACCTTCCTGTGTAACCTTCCTCATTTGGGCCCTTTAGGCCATGTGAGGGGGGTGGCATTCATAGTGCTGGTGTGGCATTGAAGCATACACTCTGTCTCTTCCTCTCTCCTGTCCCACCCTACACCCCTCTCATTGAATCCTGGGTGAACACCATATACAATTCCTTAGGTGTCTTTAACTCTGTTTCCAGTGTGTTGGGGCTCCATGGCTCCTGGGCAGACTGCATACAATGGTCCTTTGTGGTTTGACCCCTCTAATGAGTTGGTCTTCTATTGCTCTTCTGTTGCTCCTGATCATGTATTTTATAATATTTTTTTGTGGTTTAACAGTGCCTCCAATGAGTTGCTCCTCCCCAGTGGATCTAGTGGAGCTCCTTCATGTGTGATGTGATGTGAGTGTGGCGAGGTAGGGTGAGAATGATTCTGGCCGCCAAGTTCTGCATGGTCTGCAGCTTTTGTGTGAGTTTTTTGTTGATTCCAACATACAGGGTGTTACCAAAGTCCAGCTTCCTTGTGACCAGGGCATGTGTGACAGTTTCCGGTGCTGATTGGGAGCCATTTGAAAATCTTCCTGAGCATCTTGAGGGTATGGAAGCATGAGTCGGTGATGGCATTGACTTGGGAAGTCATGTTGAGTTTGCTGTCATGATGATCCCAAGATTCTTGGCGCTGGTTGGGAGGGTGGGTGTTGGTAATTGCTCTGTTGGCCACAAGGTGAAGTACCACAATGCTTTGCTCTTGCTAAAGATCACAATTTCGGTCTTGTCAGTGTACAGCTTTAGACAGTTGGTCTTTATCCAATGGGCAATTTCAATCATTTAACTTTATCTGGGTACTGTCTGTTTTGTCAGTGAGGAAGAAAATGAGTTGTGTGTCATCGGTGTAGGAGAAGACATTGGTATCATTAGGGCAGATGATGCTGACTTGAGGGATCATGTATGCCTTAAGAGGATCGGGCTCAGGGAGAATCCTTGTGGAACTCCGCAGATGAGGTAGCAGGCATCTGAGGTGTACGGTGCCAGACTGACTGACTGGGCCCTTCCAGTTCTGAAGAAGCAGATCCATCGGAGTGCTTGTCCTTGGATTCCGATGTCGTGTAGGCCCTGGAAGAGGATGGGGTGGGAGACTCTGTCAAAAGCTGGGGAGAGGTCCAGGAGGATGAGGCCAGCCATGTCTCCTCTGTCCAGAGTCATGCATATGTAATCTGTGGCAGCAATGAGGGCGGTTTCTGTTATGTGGTTGATCCTGAAACCAGACTAAGTGGTGTCAAGTAGTTGGTACTATTAGAGGTATTCAGTGAGGTGTTTGTGGATGATTTTCTCTAAGACCATGGCCGGGAATGGTAGAAGGGAGATCATTATGTAGTTGGCAAGCATTGAAGGATATGCAAAAGGTTTCTTCAGCAATGGGAGGACAGTTGTTTGTTTCCAAGCAGAAGAGGCCTTCTGAATGGTTGTGTGCATGGCGCTGATGGGTTGCAGTCCTCTTGAGTAGGCGTGGTCCGATGGCGCCCCACAGTGGATGGACTTAATGGTGGTTTCTTATGGGGCAATGATGGTAAGTGGTTTGAACTGATACTTTGGATAAGATCAGAAGACATTTGATGAGGTCTGCGGATTCGTTGCAGGCTGAAGTTGATATAAATGGTGGTAATCTGGTTGCTGAAGAATTGAGAGAGATTGTTGCAGAGGTCCTGAAAGGGGGTGATCAAGCTAGATGAAGCCAACAGTGAGGTGAAATCTTTCACAGTGGCAAAGATTTATTTCCTTGTGTTGGTGCTGTCATCAATGTAATCTGCCAGAGCGACGTGTTTGATGGTACAGATCATTTGGTGGCAGTTGTTGGGGTAGATTTAAATGTGTTGCTCTCTAAATTGCCCTGGCTCATTCTCCATTTGCACTCCAGTTGTTTGCAGGGGCATTTTATCAGTCTAAATTCCTCCGAGGACCAACTGGCCTGGGGTACAGATCTCGTTGTATTGCCATGTTTGAGGGGGGCAGGTAGCTGGCACAGATCTGATACAATTGTTGAAATTCATGATATCTTTAGGGAGGCTGTTGCTGTGATCAGGTCGGTGGATGTTGAGAGTGGTGTTTAATCCTTGCAAGTGCTGCTGTTCCAGTTTCAGTGGACTGGTCTGGCGGTGGTGCGTGTGCATTGAACTGGGCGGGGATGAAGAACTTCACAAGGGTGTGGCCTATCCAGGGAATAGGTCAGGGCTCGTTGACTCAGATGTTGCTTATGTTGGTAAAGATAGAGGCCAGGAGGTATCTGGCATTGTGGGTAGGTCCATCTACTCATTGAGTGAGGCCCAGGCTTTCAAGGTCTTTAATGAGTGCTATTGAGTTGGAGTTAGTGTGGTCTTCCAGGTGGAAC
The DNA here is from genome assembly GCA_963921515.1 of Calotriton arnoldi. NCBI lineage: Eukaryota > Metazoa > Chordata > Amphibia > Caudata > Salamandridae > Calotriton > Calotriton arnoldi. Next base: position 729,353 of record CAWUFW010005809.1, read on the forward strand.
TTGAGGTCTCCAAGTCGGATGTAGTTGGTAATGGATGTATGACGGAACAACGCATTCCTTTGTAATGAATGCCATCACAACGTGGCTGTTACAATGTGAATGCTATTACCACACATAATCTTTACCACCCATATTTTTACACCAATTATGCCTTTTCCACACATGCCTTTGCATCGAATCTTGTTGTAAAAGCAATGTTGTTAAAGGCATATGCGTGATAAAAGTTGCAGACCGTTGCATATATCTGAGGCAAAAAGCGTTGCACAGTCGAAGCGATGCATTAGTTCTGAGATTCAGCAAGGCTGGTGTTCAAGGTCCTGTGCATCGTCATTGAGGATCCTGTTGCCAGGGCTTGCACTGCGTAGTCTGGACATCGAGGATGCAGAGCACACCTGAGGTGATGGGTCAGTTCTGAAGATCTGTGAGGCTGTGATGCGAAGGCCGGCATCTTGTGTTGAGCTGCCATCAATGAGGGATGCAAGGAATTGGGTCGGAAATGAATTCCTAACTAGCGATCTCTACCTGGATGAGCAGCATCTATCTTAAGTTGAACGCAGACAAAACCAAAATCATGCTGTTAGGGAAAGCCCAACAATTTTGACCCCCAGACTGGTGGCTCCCGGAACTAGGCTCTGCCCCCATACCCAAACAGGCTGTGAAGAACTTGGGCATTCACATAAACCAAGCCTTGACTATGAAAAAACAGGTCCTTGTTACGATGGGCGCCTGTTAGCATGTTATGCACTTGTTGCGGAAAGCTCTTCATTTCCTCTCGCTCTCAGCTAGGAAGACTCTGGTACAAGCCCTTATAATGAGCAGACTGGATTATGGCAACCCGCTACTCACATCTGCCAATGAGACGTTATTAGCCAAATTACAAGTGGTCCAGAATACGGCTACCTGTCTCATCCGCAACCTCCCATCTAGCTCTGCTTCCACTCCTTTACTTAGATTTCTGCACTGGCTGCTTGTCAAGCAATTAACTATTTTTAAAATCTGCTGTCTTACCCATAAGGCAATGTTGAGCAAAGCCCCCAGCTACCTAATTTCAAAGCTAAAACTCTACTTCCCAGCCAGATGCCTCAGATCTAGTGACAAAGCTCTGCTCACTATCCCACATATCAGAAAAGGGCAAACGGGAGGTCGGTCCTTCTCCTACTTAGCCCCTCTCTACTGGAATAAGTTACCTCACCACATGCGCATATGCTATGACCACCTGAAATTCAGAAAACAGCTCAAGACAGAATTGTTTTCAGTTGGTGCTTTCTTGCCTGCAAGCTTTCTGAGCTCCAAGACACCCCTCCCGTGGTAATTCATGCACTATATAAGCAAAAGTAATATAACATAACAGATGCACCACACGTTCAGCGATGCTCTGGTTCCGAAGATGCAAGGTTGATGCTGATCTTCTGCACTGGGTCCAATTCACGCAGCAGTGGCGATGGGTCGGTTCTACTCGAAGATGCACAGCTCAGTCAAGGAAATGCGTTGGTTTTCTGGTAAGCAAATTAGGCCCACTTCCAATTGTCTAGAAGTGGTTTGGCACCACTTGACATGATAGACACAGAGATGGCAGAGAAGAGGTGCAGATGCAAGGTTGTTGGAAGCCTGTTATGTTCCTGAGGCTTCAGATCAGGAGGCCAGCCAACTAGCTCTTGGAGTCACCCTAGGTTCTGGGTTCAAGAGATGCAGGTCCAGCCCTTCTCACCCAGGCAAGAAGGCAGCAGGCCAGCACAGCAAAGCAGGACTTCAGCAGAGTAGCAGTCCAGCATAGTGGCAGCCCTTTAAGTAACACTGCAGTCCTTTTTACTGGCAGAGTATCCACAGGTCCAGAAGTGTACTGAAGTGATGGTATTTGAGATCCAGTACTTATACCCAGTGGTGTCTTTGAAGTGGGTGAGACTTCAAAGAGATGCATTTGAAGAGCACAGATGTCCAGCCATCCCTGCCTTGGCTCCAGACTCACTACAGGGTGGGATACAGCCCATTGAGTGGGGACAGGACACAGCCTATTCACATGTAAGTGAAGCTCGATCCAGCTACTCCCTCCCGTCCTATCTGCATGACCCATCAGGTCACACCTAAGCTCCCAGTGTGTGTGGCTGTATAGGTGGAATACACAAAGCCCAGCTGTCATCCACCCCAGACAAGTGATCAGAAACATGCTGCAGGCACCAAAAGGCTTAAGCAAGAAAAATCCCACTTTCTAAAAGTGGCATTTTTCAGTATTGTAATTTAAAATCCGACTTCACCATAAGTTATGATTTTAAATTAGGACTCTGGAGACACTAGACTTGATTCAGTTATATCTTCCCAATTGGAAATTACGGTTATAAAATGTAATAAGATAATCACAATGCTAGTCTATGGGATATAATGGCCTTGCAGTATTGAAAAACAAATGTAAGAGTTTTTCACTACCAGGACATGCAAAACTTAAAAGTACATGTCCTACTTTTTAAATACATTGCACCCAGCCATCTGGGCTGTCCAGAGCCTACCTTAGAGGTGACTTATGTGTATTGAAAAGGAAGGTTTGGGCTTGCGAAGAGATTTATTTTGCCAGGTCGACATGGCAGTTTTAAACTGCATGCACAGGCTCTTTAATGGCATGCCTGAGATATGTTTATAGGACTACTTAAGTGGGTGGCACAATCAGTGCTGCAGGCCCACAAGTAGCATTTAATTTACAGGCCCTGGGTACAGGTAGTGCACATTACTAGGGACTTATAGGTAACTTAAATATGCCAATTGTGGATAAGCCAAGGTTATCACGCTTTAGGGAAAGAGCACAAGCACTTTAGCACTGTTCAGCAGTGGTAAAGTACATAGAATCCTAAGGCCAGCAAAACCAAAGTTAGCAAAAACAGGAGGTCTGAAGGCAAAAAGTTAAGGGAAACCACACCAAGGACGCCAGGTCCAAAAAGGTGCACAAAGTATACTGGTAAGTGACATCAGAATTTGCTGGAGCACATTTAAGAGAGCATGGTTGAACATACAGAATATATAAATACGGATCCGGGAGGCACTTGAAAACAGCCCCAGGGACTACTGACACATTAATTCTCATGCTTGTTTCGTTCAAATGCACCATGGTTCAAAAATCGAATACGAAATCACTTGTTAACAGTAGTGCTCAATGAGAGGATATCCAACAATAGGATGTTCTCCTCGTTTTCAAATAAGTCATTTAAGGGAAAACACAAAAGGAAATGGGAGGAATTCTTGCAAATAGTTTAATCAGTGGCAATCACTCAGGATCATATTCCAACTGATTGTTTTCACCCTCTGAAAAACTCTAAACAAGGGCCCTCCTTATGCTAATCAGTATTGACCCTGCTCCTCAGGGGAACAGTCATTCATTAACTTGCAGTCAAGGCCCTGTCCAAAAGGAGCCACAAGCAGCCCCAGACTGGTTTTGGCCCTGTTAGGCCTCCTTAGTGAGGCATAGCTTGGGTCCTGTGGCACAGCAAGCAAAAGACCCACATCTGGGTATGCCTTTGACCACTGAACAAAACCAAACAACCATGCCAATACTGATAAACAATTCAAAAATTCTTTTCTAGAAAGCTCATAGACATCAATCTATGACAGTCGTAAATCTTCGTTTTTAATCCTTCAATTTATTTTCAGTCTTTTTTGTCTCTTTTTTCGCAATAAAGTTTTCAACAATTCATAAAGTTTTATAAATACACTAACCAAACATTGTCTACAAACACCATCCTCTCACTCTATCTTCTTTTTAAACACATACCCCAAAAATTTTTCATTAACAACCATTTATAACCCACACCGACATCCATCCAAACAAAAACACAAACACACCCTTCCTGGTTCAACAGACTTATTTGGAATTTAACAACCAGAGGGGGCCACCAAACAACGATCAATTCATAAACACCACACTTTCAAGTGCACTATAAGACGAACTTCGAAATAAATTTACAAAAATAGCAAAACGTTTAAAGTGCACCACAGTTCAATAATAATAAAAACGTTTGTCTGGTACGATGACGCAAGGTCGACGCGTTTCGAACCCACTTCTTTTAGGGGGTTCTCTTCAGGACCACAACAGCTTAATTTATCGTAAGGGGCCCAACTGCTCCTTAAGTCTTATGAGCAAATGATAATGAGAGAGGTCCAAGTTCATAAATATCCTTAAGTGTTCAAACACATCTGTAGGACCTGTTCAAACGACAGCTGACTCCACCGTAAGTTGTCTGCTTTCAATAGGTAGGACTGAATCCCAGGGAGTACTTCGTAAGTAGTCAGCTCTTCGTTAGTTATGCATATCTTTAGGTTTAAAAGTACTTGTTTACTTTCGTATACTTTACACCACCGGCTTTGCCGCGTCTCGCGGTTTTTACTCTCCTGGCGGCGGTCAGCACTTCGGACGTAGTGCGTCTGTTAACTACCAAGGATATTTACGAACTTGGACCTCTCTCATTATCATTTGCCCAAAAGACTTAAGGAGCAGTTGGGCCCCTTACGATAAATTAAGCTGTTGTGGTCCTGAAGAGAACCCCCTAAAAAGAAGTGGGTTCGAAACGCGTCGACCTTGCGTCATTGTACCAGACAAACGTTTTTATAATTATTGAACTGTGGTGCACTTTAAACGTTTTGCTATTTTTGTAAATTTATTTCGAAGTTTGTCTTATAGTGCACTTAAAAGTGTGGTGTTTATGAATTGACCGTTGTTTGGTGGTCCCCTCTGGTTGTTAAATTCCAAATAAGTCTGTTGAACCAGGAAGGGTGTGTTTGTGTTTTTGTTTGGATGGATGTCGGTGTGGGTTATAAATGGTTGTGAATGAAATGTTTTTTGGGTATGTGTTTAAAGTAGAGAGTGAGAGGATGGTGTTTGTAGACAATGTTTGTTTAGTGTATTTATAAAACTTTATGAATTGTTGAAAACTTTATTGCGAAAAAAAAGACAAAAAAGACTGAAAATAAATTGAAAGATTAAAAACGAAGATTTACGACTGTCATAGATTGATGTCTATGAGCTTTCTAGAAAATAATTTTTGAATTGTTTATCAGTATTGGCATGGTTGTTTGGTTTTGTTCTACGGGCTCAGCCTTACTGATTTGAGCCAAGACCCATTGTTGTTTTTGACCACTGAAGGCATTACATAAAACACTCAAAAAGTGATGGGATGCAGACCCCAGTGGATAGCACAGTCTGCGGCTGCCTGTTAAGGACCATAAGAAATGGCAGTGGGGGCAGGTTATGGGAGGATCGCTGCTGTGTCCTGATCCTGATGCTACTGGCATCAGGGCACTAATACTGGCTTCAAAGACTGCCTGGGAAGCCTTCCTTGGGCAGGAAAGGGAAGTGACTACCTGGGCCCACACCCACACCCATGATCGAGGCCGACCGAGATCGAAGACCTTGCTGGGAATTTGACCATAAGAGGAACTACTGCGAGGGGGGGTTGAATAGAGACCTGTGGAACCAGTGGCAGGGTGGAGACAAACCCCGGATCCATCTCTGAGCCGCTGAGGGTCGTGTGGAAGAGCCCTGCAGGCTCCAACTGAGCCAGAGTAAGAGACTCCCTCTGCATTGGGGCCTCAGGAGGTGGTCCAGGCAAAGGCAGCCTGGAGTGACGGAGCACCTGCAGTGATCCAACCGGACGCAAGGAAACAGGGGGCATAGGCCTCCCTCGGGGAAATCCGACAGGCCGCGTGGAACCCCGACAGCATCCACAGACTTGCGGCGGAGACTACCCAGGGAGATCTGCAGTGGGCCCCCACCCCACTGCTCCACTACTATCCCTCGAACTTCCCCCCCACAATGGTCAACCAAGATGATGGGGGAAAGGCAGCGAACGACACTCACCAAATTAAATTGGACAAATTCCCTCTTGTAGGGGGGCAAACTTGGACGGACGTGCAGGGCAGATACGCGTCGATATCAAGCGCATGGGAGGGAAGGACGGTGACAATAGCGACTGCATATGTCCCGCCAGCACTGCATAACTTAGCATTCCTAGTTTTAATCAAAATGTTGTTGGACCTACCAGAGGGGGAACTCCTGATAGGTGGAGATTTAAACACAACACTGAGCGAACAAAGGGACCCACTACCCTCACGATGCACACCAAGTAAACGCTCTGGTCTCTCCGACATTTTGATGGCCATGGGACTGGTCGACGTATGGTGAACACAATAATCCAGACATACAACAGTACACTTTTCACTCAGGAGCACACAACAGTCTCTCGAGAATAGACTACATCCTTACTCCGGTCGACCAGGTCATCAACATTCGTAAAGTGCGACACCTGGCAAGGGGACTCTCTGATCACTCCCCAGTGAGGGCGACTTTTAGAGTGGGTACTCCTCACTCTTGAAGGACCATATCGCTGAACCCCTGGTACCTAAGTCCCTCATAGTGAGAACGGGCTGGTGCAGACAGTGGACCATTACTTTAGAGAGAATGAAGCCACAGTCGAGTCCTCAAAGATTTTATGGGAGGCCCTCAAAGTGGTGGTCAAGGGACAAGCACTGTCCCTCTTGATTGGGCACAAAAGAGATAGGATAGCAGCTGTAGAGGTGCTGGAGAAGGAGATACTAGAATTAGAGGCCGAACAGGCAAATGGGAATGATGACGTTACGAGAGATACTCTAGCTCTCAAGGGACAGGAATACAGAGACTTAGCAACCGAGGCAGCGAAGGCGAGGCACTTGGCGACACAACACAAAATCTACAAAGTGGGTAATAAAGCGGGGAAATTAATAGCATGGCTTTGGAGGCGCGAGCTGATTGGTTACTACAATAAATTCTGACGCAGGACGAATGATAGAAGATCCACAAGAAATCACCGAAGCCTTCGCTGCCTACTACTTTTTACCCCAAACCCCGTGACTCAAACAACAGCGGACAATGCCTGACAACTGCTGACTGACATGCCCCTCCCCACCCTTTCATCTGAAGACCTGGCACTGAAGGAGGGGGACTTAACTGATGAGAAAGTGACTCATGAGATCCGTAGTCTTCAGGCAGGTAAAGCAATGGGACCGAACAGCTTCCCTGTAGAGCTTTATAAGTTAGTGGCCTCCAGGGGTAGCTCCTTATCTACGGAAAATATGCTTAGAGAGTCATCATCGAGGGAGACCTCCTGAGGACCAGCGACTAGTGGCCATCTATAAGGATGGTAAGCCGGTGGAATATTTTACCTCCTATCGCCCCATCTCTCTGCTTAACGCCGAGGTTAAGATTCTAGATAAGATACTAGCTACTCGACTCATACAAATCATCCCCAAATTGGTTCACTCAGACCAGTCCAGCTTTATGCTGGGGTGTAATATGGTCCTCAATTTGTGTCGTCTTCAGGGAGTACTGTGGCGGGTGCAGACCATACTGGAAGCCGCAGTGGGTTTATCCCTCGACGCCCATATGGCCTTCGACACGGTCGAATGGCCATATCTATTTACTGTGCTGGAGCAAATGGGTTTCGGTCCTAAGTTCCTTGTGTGGCTTCGGCTCCTTTCCACAGAACCCTTGGCACAGGTGGAGCTAAATGGCCGTGTTTTCAATGTTTTTCCCCTTCGGCGCGGAATTAGACAGGGTTGCCGCCTGTCCCCGCTAATTTTTGCATTAATTCTGGAGCCCTTGGTGACCTGGGTTGAGGGTGAACCGCTGATAAGGGGGCTGCCCTAGACAGAGGACTAGGAGGACAAAATATCTCTGTATGCCGACGACATACTCCTCTATGTCGCGATACCACGTCCCTCAATCTACAGAATCCTAAATATATTCACCAATTATAGCCGGTATTCCGCATACACAGCTAATTGGTCCAGATTCATGATATACATCCTGAGCGGCCTGACCCCAGTCCTACTGTCGGAGTGTGCTGCGGCACTGACAACAGACAGATTTCGATACCTCAGGATATATGTTACGGCAAACCCTGATCTCTTCTACACCCATAATCTCCGGGCTCCGCTGACGAGGCTACAGGGAGATGTCCGCCATTGGAGATCATTGATGCTCTCCTTGCTTGGGCGGGCAGCCCTATTCAAAATGATGGCGCTCCCTCGATTCCTCTATGCATTACAAAATGCACTGTAGCTGGTCCCAGGGTCCTATTTTAAGGCCATAGAAAGTGAGATCAGAGCATTACCGTGGGACGGAAAGGCCCAGTGAATAGCCATGGCGAAGTTGATGTGAGGATGGCATGACGGAGGGATACCACTACCTGATATCAGGAAATATTACTGGGACAGGCAACTGGCAGTAGTCAACCAGTGGGTACACAGACCCCAAGACGAACCCGCATATCAAATGCACAGATATGTTCTTCATCCAGGAGGATATATGCGCACCCTATATGCCAATCCCAGGGGTCTCCACCTTAATGGGCCGACAGAAAGATGGTTTGCCTCTGGCACATGGTACATAGAGAGCTAGGTTGGCAGGACAAGATCACACAAGTAACACCGCTATGGGTCTCAGAACGACTAGGTACGTTTGGCAGATGCCCGGCTTCGACAAATAGGATCTTATAGGCATTTGTTCTTCATACAGGAGGATATATGTGCACCCTATATGCCAATCCCAGGGGTCTCCACCTTAATGGGCCGACAGAAAGATGGTTTGTCTCTGGCACATGGTACATAGAGAGCTAGGATGGCAGGACAAGATCACACAAGTAACACCGTATGGGTCTCAGAACAACTAGGTACGTTGGGCAGATACCCGGCTTTGACAAATAGGATCTTATAGGCATTTCAAGAGTGGTGGATCTGTGGTCGAAGGGAGATATTGTCCCTTTTCCCGAACTTCAGCAAGATTATGACCTAACACCAACGGAAACATTCCTATACCTGAAAATAAGGCATGCCCTCCTTGCAGTTATTGCACATTGGGACGAGCTCCCTGAAGCATCCCCATTAGAAGACAGATTCCTAATGGAGCAGATGGACCATAGGGCAGTCTCCCTGACCTATCAAAAGCTTATTAATAATTCCCTCCTCCATCTTCGGGAACAATGGCAAACAGATTTGGGAAAAATAGCAGATGATGAATGGTCGGAAGCCCTGGCCTCTCCTAAGGAGGTGGCCATATCAGAGAGACTGAGGCTGCTTCAACTCAGAATATTTCATGGATCTTATTTCTCCTGCAGTACCCTGGCTAAGATGGGCACAGTCGCGGACTCTAACTGCCATAGGCAGTGCAGGAGGGAGCAAACTTTCTGCCATATTTTATGGGATTGCCCAGCAGTGAGAGCTTACTGGGGAGCCTTAATGAATTGCATGCACAATGGGTTAGGGGTGGAAATGTTACCCTCATCCAAGTGGTGTCTATTGCACAGATGAAAAACTACTAATCTGAACCGTAAGGAGCACTTCCGGGTAACCCCGGGGATGACTATTGCAAAACGGAACATTGCAGATTGTGGGGAGCACTCACAGCACCATCCATTCGTGACTGTGAAAAGGACATGGACTGGTGCATGGAGGCCGAGAAAGTGGTCTATGAAAGTAGAGGTTGTCCCAGCAAGTGGGAAAAAGTCTGGGGTAAATGGAATATCTACTGAGGAAGCCCGTGCGAGGCCCCCGCATTGGGAATGAGATCTACTGCAGACATGAGTCTTGATAAATATGGTGATCATATTGACGCGAACGAGTAAGGGAGCCTTGTCTAATGGTGAAAGTGTGAACATGTATGTTATATACCCTGTTACTATCCTTGGTAATCTGGATGTATTTGCCGCCGAATGCTTTGTTATGTCTTCAATAAAAAAAAGTTTTAAAAAAAAGTGTGGGATGAATGCTTGTAAACAGTCTACTGTTGGCAATCACTCATGACAGCATTCAAACCCATCTTTTTTCTCTCACTGTACCGCTGTAGACATAGGCCATATACAATTCAACTCTGACTGTGGCCATGCGTATGCCCACTTTAGAAGTTACATAGAACACACAAAGAGGCATCTAAATTATCGAGGTGGTAGATTAGGCTTTGTCCACGATCATATCCCATATCTCTATGAGTGATCAATGAGTATCTGAACTTTCAAATGTTGCTGTTCAAATATGTTTAGATAGTTGTTATTTATAAAGTCTAAATAAACTCGAAGGGCTTTCTTGTTGCTAAGGAAAATGAACTAATTACATCTAACGTACTGAAACTCATCAGGTGTCATCAGCTTAGGGTATAGAGAAATTGTCTTCAAGAAACGGTGAGCTAAAAAGAGATTGTAATTGTGAAAACATTGGGAGTACATGACGTTTTACACTTTGATGTGACGTCAGGCGATGATTTCACCATTTTCACAAGTGGGTAAAGTTTTCCACCATTGCCGAACACACAGTTTAGGCACTAGGCTCTGTAAGTGAAGTTTTTTACTGCCAGATGTCCTAAAAATGAGTGGAAGAACATCTGGCAGCATGGAATACTTAATTATGTTGCTTTAGCTGCTGTCTGGGGGCATGCCATTGGGAGTAATTTACAAGCAATGGCTGAGGAGAATGTGTAGCTCTGAACTACATTGGGCAAAGCCATCACTTGGTGCACTGGTGACTCCCTCTCCAGGAAGTACCAACTCTCAGAGGGTGGAAAATCGAGCCCTCACATTTTCTCTCCACAGGGATCATTTGTTTCCTATGGTGAATGTCCTTCTTCCACACTGCCATCAAAGACAGGGTTGATCTGTTGTCCATCCTGGTATGGGAGTTACTGCTCCCCTGTTCTGATGTAAATTTCCACCCAGTTCCAGGGTGGAAAGTGGACAGAGAGGAGGTTGGGGATACCCACAAACAAACTTATTTGTGGGTTTTCCCAAACATCCTAGGCAACCCATGCTTTGGAACACTCTTTTCACCTCATGAATGAAATATACATGTGTGGATTTCTTGATTGTCATGATGGAGCAATCTGTGCTTGTACATACATTTATGCTTGCCAGGAATCCCCTTATGAATTCCTGCCAGTTGTTAGCCATCATTGGTAAACACACACGGTTTTGCTTATGTTGCAAAGTCATCCTGTGCCTTGGGCACCCCCATTTTTTGCTCACTGGTACTGGTAGTAACTGACTCTGACTGTCTCTGGGCTCTGCCTAATCAGGCCCAGGGCCAGTGCTATGGGGAAAACATAGTGAAAACACAGTGAAAGCACACACACATTAGGCTACACTATGTGTTAGGGTACCCCTATGGATTGGCACGACCTACTCTATAAGTCCCTAGTACATACTAGGGCAGCGGGATTAAAACTACCTTTACGTCCCTAATACATAATAGGTCATGGCAGTATAAAGGCCAGCAGACCCTTTCTGCACTTGAATGTGTGCACTGCTGACAGCCTGACGTCATTTTAGAAGCAGCCCTGTGTTGCAGCACTGCTTTTAAATGTAAATTGTGCCCAAACTCGACTTTGGTGGTAGGGGCCTTTTAAAAGTGATAAATTACCATATTGGGGTAAATTAGGTCCTCCCGGGTCTCCCCTAGGTGTCCCAGGGGTGGGGGGTCAGGCACTTATAAATAGGACCCTTATAATTGCACATTTCACTTCCCCCATTGTAGTAAAGAGCTTCCCAAAATCCACCTTTGTGCTAGGAGCACCCAGAGTGAGGAACTACATTCTTTTTGCATATTCAGGACCCCTAAAGCCTATTCTCGGTGTCCCAGGGATGGGAAGGTCATGTAGTTATAAGCATGGTCATTACAAAAGATGTTTTATAGGACCTCGTGTTCAAGAAATTGTACATTTTATTTTCCCCATTGTAGAGCCACAGCCACATAGGTTACCATGGGAATAGTTTATTAATTAATAACTATCACTAGGAATTCAAGAAAAAATATCATTCAAGGGCGTAGGAGAATGGTATTGATAAACCCAACAATATGCTATTGTTAAATTTATGCTAAAATATACAGAAGAGAAGTTATAAGACTTTCTCGCCTGCAAGCCAAAATTCAGCCTTGCCGTGGTCTTCCCTGATTGGTCAGAGTTAGGGGGAATAGCCTGGCTGCTTTGATGAAGTGAAAAGTGGTTCACCAAGTGAGAGGCTATCTTTTGTAAGAGAGCTCTGCTACACAGGAAAGCCAGAGCAGGAGGGAGGGGTCGTAAACCAGGGTGTTTCAAAGGTGGTCAGGACCGGCAGAGAATGCCAGGGCCATCTATCCCCCAACCCTCTGACCCAGCCAGATGGCAGACTTAAGGCAGGAATTTGAAGATGTCAGGGGGAGGAGAGCTATGGAATGAGCCATGCTGGATGTTGGTTTAACTAGTTCTTGCTTTTCTGCTGCAAGTTCAGCAATATTGAAGTTTGGAGGAATAGTGCTTTCTGGAGAAGATTATGCCACATTTGGGAGGAGGTGGTCATGCTCTGGGGTGTTGCCCTGTACCTCATTGGACAGGAGTGCTCTCCTACTTGATCCCAGAGACCACTGAATAAATGTGTGAGAGGTGCAGAGCATCTCAGATCTGCTGCTTGAAACTAAGAGAAGAAGAAGGCTTGCCAAGCTGGAAACTTGATTTGCACCATCAGGCCCAGCATTCTGACTGACAGTACTGCTGCATTATCTGGGACTTTAGCCATTTAGATCTACCTTGCTTCAAGAGGAATATAGAGTGGACTCCCTGCAAGCTGCAGGTTAACCATCACCACCAAGAATCCCGAGTCTGGAGTGCGTCCAGTGGATTGCAAGGGTTTTGTCCAAGTGTATTTTGTGAACTGAAGTCTCAAACTTTCAAGGACCATCTTGGAGATTGCAGACCCTTGGATTGTGTTTTGGACACTTTGCAACCCTTAGAGGAACTTCAGGAAGAAGTTCCAGAAGTTTGTAGAACTTTGGATCAACTTTGAAAAATGCTCCAGATGGGGACCGACACAACCTCAAGAGGCAAACAGGCTACTGTCAGCCGCAAGCCGGACTGCACTGCTGGTTCATCCCGCTGAAAAGCTCCTGAGGTCTGACTTCCAGAGTTTGACCAAGAGCTCCCTGCAAAACAAGCCAGCGAACCCTCACCAAACTCGGACTGGTGAAAAGCATCGAGTGGCACCGGCAGAAAAAGCTCTAGAAAAGTTTCTAAGTCCGAAGGTAAAATCGCGACCAAGGCCTAACGCAGGGGGTATCCGAGCAGGGCTTCATCGCAGTCGGCTTGAAACTTTGTCTTTTTCATAGTCAATGCGGCGCTAAAGGTTTCTAAGTGCTATATAGAGCTAAATCTGTAAAAATTCATATCTCTGGTTCCCTACATTGGATTTTTTTCATTTTGTGTTATTTTAAAGATAGAAATATTTCCCGTTTTTATAAATTGGTGTGGGTTTTCTATTGTGTGTTGTGTCTTAATTATTCACTGAATTGGTGTTTTTAAATGCTTTACATACCTGTCTCTTAAGTTAAGCTTGTCTGCTCGCAGCCAAGCTACCAAGGGTTGAGCATGGGAATAATTTACTGAGACATTTTCTCAGCCCTAGACTGTGTTAATGGCCTTATTGACAGTGGTAGATGCATATTTCCACAACTAATAACCCACTTTCCAACATTTTATGAGATTAATATTTTTTTTTGCTGTAAGTTGTAGCTTGGTAAATAGTTGTGCAATATAAGTTACTTAAAGTCTGCAATTTTTTTAAGAGAAAGAGAAAGTGTCTGCGCAACAAAGAAATGTGGCCTTGCATGCTGGAGAAGTGTACATGTAAGAAAATATTAGACAAAATCAAATATTAGTGCAAAAAAATGCTGGGAAAGTTAATTAAAGTTAATTAAAGGCGCAATGAAATACTTAAATTATGTAAGAAACAAAGTAATGTAGCAGTGTGTGCTGTGACAAATGTATCCCTATGTGGTAACGATTAAAAAGTCGTAAAATGTGTTCTTTAAACAGCACAAAGGTTAGATAAAAGGAGTTTTGAGCCCCAAAACAGTTAGAATGTATATGGCTTCAAAGCACAGTATAAATGTGTGCTGACAGGATAAGCTTATATAGAACACATCGTAGGTTTGCGTTAGAATGTGGCCGCCTTTTTCCTGGGTAGAGACGTTGCCGGGTTCTTGGTAGTTAAGAACGTCTCAATAGTTTTTTCTCCCCACTTCAAAGAGGAATGAAGCTTTTTTTGCAGGTGTTAAAATGTTGCCGACTTTTTCCTGTAAAGAGATGTTATCATGTTGTTAATGACGATCGACCTGCAAATGCGTGCAGTTTTGCACAAATGAAGGAGTTTCATTTTATTTTTTTTAGTGTGTTTAAAGATTTTTAGAAGTTTTCACTTTTAATATTGGCAGCACAGTACAAATACATGATGATAGGAAAAGCTTACATGTAAGAACAATTTTGACAAACAACGAAGCTCTTTGAAAGTACATGAAGGAATGTGTGCAGGCAGGGAAAGTTAAATGAAGCCCAATGAAATACTGCAAGTGTGTGGGGAACAAGGAATCTAGCCATGCGTGCTTCACAAACTTACGTGTAAGCAATACATGGTATGAAACAAATATTTGCGCAAATACGCAAACAAATGCGTGCAGTCTGGGGAAGTTAAATAAACGGCAAAGAAATAGTGAAAGTGTTTAAACAAAGAAGCAAATGCATCGGTAAAAGTCATCAGAGATAGATGATGTTTATGTTTGCAAATGTGTGTGTGAATAGTAATAATATTTAAAGTATGAATTACAGTTGAAAGTTTTGTGCACAGAAGGCGTTTTAATAAATGATGTTGCTTTTATGGAAACGTATGCACCTTTCCAGCAGGCTTCAAATGCCTGCTAAAACAAATTTAAGCATTACGTATCTTTAGGATAAACAAAGGAATATAGGCATGTGTGGTAACAAATATGTTTTATTAAATGAAATTGATAAAGAATAGAAACTTTTTTTAAAGGAGTTGGGGCTGCAAACTAGTCTCAAATTATATTGTTTAGAAGCACAGTACAAGGCGTGTTATTAGGACAAGCTTAAATGTTCTAAGTTGCTGGACAAACAACAAAGATGAGGGAGAGTACGCGAACAAATGTGTGCAGATATGGAAAGTTAAAGAAAGGCCCAATGAAAAATTTAAAGTGTCGTATAAGCAAAGAAATGTAGCCATGTGTACTGCCCTGAAAATATTTCTTTATATGCATCCGAAAAAAGTTACAAAAATTAGTTAAAACGAGTTTGATCCCAACAAAAGTACAAATGAACGAAGGCAGGGAAAATTAAATAAAGGCCCAATGAAATATTGAAAGTGTCGACTAAACTCATAAAAGTAGCAATTCAAAATTTTGTGCTGTTTTCTAGATTAAAGTATGCAACTTGCTACCATGCATGAAAAGCGTGTAGAAAGAAAGCTTACATGTTAGAAATTGTTGAGCAAAGTACAAAACGTGAAAATGCACACAGTCATGTACAGTTAAAGAAAGGCCCCCTGAAATAATACAAGTGTGAATATTCAAACAAAAGTACGTTAACATTAGTTAAAAAGAGCCCCATCCAAACACATGAACAAATGTGTGCAGGCAGGTAAAGTTAAGAGCTAATGAAATAACTAAAACTGTAATGACTAAAAAATCAGAGAAAACTACGAAATCTAGCCGTGCTTGCTGCGACGAGTAATTGTTTTTAAATGCCTCTGCAAAAGGCATCAGAGATACATGGCTTTAGATGTTATTAAATAATACAATTCGAAATCTCACTTCAAATTATTGGTGCACAGAATGTAAGTCATTAAATATTTATGTGTTGGTTCTAGATAAAATATTGAATCTTGTCAGGGCCGGACTGGCTACCGGGCGTTTTGGCATGCTGCCGAGCTGGGGGCTGATGTCACTGCGGTGGGGGCTAATTTTGTTGATGGAGACCTGCGTGTGCTACGAAATAAACAAAGCAAAACGAATTTCGTTCAGCACACGCAGGTCCCCATCAACGAAATCAGCCCCCAGCTCGGCAGCATGCCAAAACGTCCGGTAGCCCGTCCGGCCCTGAATCTTGTCATCACGCTTCAAATACGTGCAGAAAGAAAGCTTACATGTTAGAAATTGTTGGGCAAAGTATGACGATGAGAGAAAATATGCAAGCAAATGCAATCACAGCCATGTAAAGTTAAAGAAAGCCCAATGAAATAATAAACGTCTCGAGTAAAAAAGAAATGTAACCATGCATGCTGCCACCAAAAGAATTCTTCAATTGCATCTGCAAAAGCACGAAAACATTAGTTAAAAGGAGTTGGATGCCAGCCTTAACCTAATAAAAGAAGTTCCAGCCATAAAAGAGGATGGAAATAAGTAATTGGGCCACGGGACATTGATAAGAGAAGCACATCCTAAAAAAAGTTAGAACCAATAGAAACTAAGAAAAACTAAAGTGACAAGCACACTGTCAAATTGGAAGCCCCTTTTAAGATATTTTGAATACAATAGATTTCACAAGCACAGAGCAAGCACTGTGCAGGCAAAACCTAAAAAGGTACATTTAGTTTTAAGCTTACATTATGCAACAAAGATGTTTGTCCTGCTTCCATAAAGATAAAACATGACACCAGCAGTAGCAGTCGGTGGTGGGAGTTCCGCCGGGCGCTGACGTGGGGCGGGGGAGGGGCAGGGTGGGGGGTAGTAAATTACGGATTATGGCTGATTACAGGTAAGTAAACATATAAATAAATAAAACGAAGTTCGTTACGCGCGCTGCATCGCATTTGGCAAGGGACAAGTAACAAATGGCAATGACCTGGCAAAAGAAAGGACATTGGGCAGAAAGCGTAGAAACATCTGAGAGAAGAAAAGAAAGGCAAGACAGGAGAGTCAAGCATTGATTTTGCGCCCACTTAAATAGCCCTCTAAAGATGTCTGAGGCCTGCTACTGCAGAGCCTGTGTGTGCAGTTTTAAACTGTCATTTCGACCTGGCAAAGTAAACCTTTTTGCCAGGCCCAAACCTTCCCCCTTTAATACATATAAGTCACCACGAAGATAGGTCCTGGACAGCACCATGGGCAGAGTGCAGTGTATTTAACAAGTTGAGCATGTACGGTTACATTTTACATGTCTTGGTAGTGAAAAACTCTTACATTCGTTTTCTCTACTGCAAGGTCTACCTCTCCCATATGATAACATTAGAATAACTTTATTAAGCTTTATAAGTGTAAATTCCAAATGGGAACCGGTAACCCATTCATATTCGGTGTCTCTGGAATCGCATTAAAAATCGTAACTTATGGTGAAGCCGGATTGTAAATTACAATCCTGAAAAAGCCACTTTTAGAAAGTTGGCATTTTCTTACCTTACCATACTTAAGGGGGCAGCATTTCTGCCCCACACCCAGTCGCACAGCTTTTAGAGTTAAAGTTCCACATTACTCCATGCTTGTAATCCATTTTATTCCATTAAGTCCATGTACTCCATAATATATTCAGCTTTTGAATTTAATCCCTATGGTTCCACACGTTGGGGTATAATGCCATTTTTCAAAGTTTCTCATGCTCGAGATGTGCCCATCCGGACCTCTTTATCAAGAACACGAACAGTTGCATGGTTCGTCTCAAAGCAGTATTTATTTGAAAACCCAATGCATTTCGGGCTTTAACAAGCCCTTCTTCAGGGGTCACTACAAATGACAATAAAAACATTCACCATTACACCATTGTTCACTGTTATGCATATAGAGATCATTGTATATGTGAAACATAATCAAAAAAATGTATTAAAACTTATTGTGTATTTCCCTTTAAACTTTAATCTAAACGAAAAAACACACACTCCATAATGCCATCCCCCATGATCACCTCAAAACCTAGTGGAACCTAATTTCATCCCCCAACCTTGCTTTGGGTTGCTCTAACGAATCATCTCCTCAATTATCACACTGCACAGTCACCTCCGTTTACCTAACAAAACACACTGTTGACAAACTGTCACCTTAACCTCACTCGTGACGTCCATTGTCATCAATTCAACCGTTCTCACACTTTTTCTACCCATTCTCTCTACCGCCTTTCACCCTCTTAACTTACATCCTGTTCTCATTTCACTTAACCTATCCGGGTGACAGGCGGTAGAGAGAATGGGTAGAAAAAGTGTGAGAACGGTTGAATTGATGACAATGGACGTCACGAGTGAGGTTAAGGTGACAGTTTGTCAACAGTGTGTTTTGTTAGGTAAACGGAGGTGACTGTGCAGTGTGATAATTGAGGAGATGATTCGTTAGAGCAACCCAAAGCAAGGTTGGGGGATGAAATTAGGTTCCACTAGGTTTTGAGGTGATCATGGGGGATGGCATAATGGAGTGTGTGTTTTTTCGTTTAGATTAAAGTTTAAAGGGAAATACACAATAAGTTTTAATAAATTTTTTTGATTATGTTTCACATATACAGTGATCTCTATATGCATAACAGTGAACAATGGTGTAATGGTGAATGTTTTTATTGTCATTTGTAGTGACTCCTGAAGAAGGGCTTGTTAAAGCCCGAAATGCATTGGGTTTTCAAATAAATACTGCTTTGAGACGAACCATGCGACTGTTCGTGTTCTTGATAAAGAGGTCCGGATGGGCACATCTCGAGCATGAGAAACTTTGAAAATGGCATTATACCCCAACGTGTGGAACCATAGGGATTAAATTCAAAAGCTGAATATATTATGGAGTACATGGACTTAATGGAATAAAATGGATTACAAGCATGGAGTAATGTGGAACTTTAACTCTAAAGCTGTGCGACTGGGTGTGGGGCAGAAATGCTGCCTTCTCAAGTATGGTATAGATTCTATGTGCTACCAGGGCAAGGCATGATACCCAGTGAGCACGCATCTTGTGACGATTATTTGATAAAGATGTTCAATTTTGAGATGAAAAAAGGTGTGCATCCCATCTACTTTGTTGATTATTTTCTTACCTTAGCCATTTGGTGCTTGAAGCCTGTTTCTGGGTGACACTTGAGCTTTGTGCATTCCTCCTAGACAGCCATAGACTACGGGGAGCATAGGTGTGAGTGGATGGGCCAACTCTGGCAAGATGAAGGGAGGAGCTGGGCCCAGCCCCACTAACACTTGAATGGGCAGTGTCCTGTCTCAACACAAAGGACTGCATACTCCCTGTAGTTAATCTGGAATCAGGGCCAGGAAGGCAGGGCACCTGTGCCCTTCAAAGGCATGCCTCTAGAAACATCTCCACACTGCAAAGGCACAACTGTGTATACATACTGGACCTCAGACACCACCACTACAGTACACTTCTGGACCTGTGGATACTCTGCCAGGAAGAAGGACTGTTGTGCTGCTGAAAGGACTGCCACTGTGCTGGACTGCTGCTCTGAAGGAACATCTGACCTGATGTGCTAACCTGCTGCCTGCCTCCCTCTTGCCTGTGTGAGAAGGACTAGACCTGCATCTGTTGAACCCAGAACCCAGTGAGACTCGAAGGGATAGTTGGCTGGCCTCTTGCTCTGAAGCCACAGGGACACAATATACTTCCAACAACCCTGCATCTGCACATGGACTCCGCCCTCTGTGATTCTACCCTAACAAGTTGTGCCACCTCAGCACCTGGACCCTTGGAACTGCGGTTAAGGTGTTCACCGGACTAAGTGGATCCAGCCGAACTAACTCATTTCTACTGCTATGTTGTGCAAACCTGATCAGATCTGCGCATCGCCGCTCCTGCATGGATTTGACTCGTCACAAAGACCCACATCGCAGCTCTTCGGAACTAACACATTTCCCCGACTGTGTGACGCATTCTTAGTGCAGGCCCTTACAGCCCTCATTGACTGCAGCCTCGATGACAATGCAGGACTCCACATTGCAACCTTATTGCTCTTCTCAATCAACATATCTTCTCGAGTGCGTGCCGCAAACTTGACTCTGGGCTTTGCATCGCAAGCCCCGTCGACAGGATCCTCAATGACGACACAGTCCCTCGCATTACAGCCTCGCTACATCTCGGGACCGACGCTTTGCTTTGGCTGCGTGGCGCATCTTCAATGCATATCCTCTCAATGCTTCTCAAAACAGGATTTAAGGTACTTTATTCAGCGGACCTAACTGGATCCTTGTAGCTGGCCCGCGCTCTATCGTATTCAGCATGAACTTGTGACTTTACCCCGGTCTAGCGAGACCAGATATCCAGTCGGAGTTTTGTGCTTGTTAGTGATATTTTCCCCCAATTCTTTACAATTGCATATCTCTGGTTATACTGATTGGATATTTGTCATATCGGTCGTGTTTTATTTATTAAATTGTACTCTATGTTTCTAACTTGATGTGGGATCCTTTTCTGTGGTATTTTCACTTTTTTACTGTTTGAAGTATTGTACAAAAAGTTTACACATTTCCTCTAAGTTAAGCCCGACTCCTCTGTGCCAAGCTACAAGAAGGTGGAGCACAGGTTAATTTAGGGTTGGTTTGTGCCTCACCCTGACAAGGATTGCGGTTGCTACTTGACCAGGGCTCACACCCTTGTCAACCATTAACCCAAAGTCTCACATTGGTAGCAGCAGTAGGATCAGGACTTGTCTTTGTGCAGTGCCATACAGTGATTTTGTGTATACTACCATCCCATATCTGAGACCAATTTGATTTATAGATTCTCCCTGATTGCCTTTTTTTTGCTCTTTCTAAATTCTCTCTCTAACTGTTGTGTCTGAACTCACCTTTATAAGTATGGAGGTTGAACTGGCTAGCATGGAGTCCTCACTGTAGCCCAGCTCAAGGAGTTCTGTAAGGAGAGTTGACTTCCAGCTAAGAACACCACCAGGAAGGTGGAGCTGCAAAAGGCACTGAGGGCCTGGGTGGACGCCAACCAGTCACTGGCTACAACAGAACTATATGATGAGATGGAGAGGCAAGGAAAGAATTTGGAGGCCATTCTTGAGTGTCAACAATGTGCTGAAGGGGAGGGTGTCTCTCCTCAGTTGGAACCCTCTGCCAGGGCAGAAAGCAGTGTGTCTTCACAGGGCTTGTCCCCAGAGGAGCTGGCATACAGGAAGACATAGAGGAAGTTCAGTCTGGAGATGGCCAAGTTCAGGATAGAGGAGGGGAAACTAGCCATAGAGGCAACACGGAAATAGGCTACAACTGAGAGAGCCTTGGAGGAGAGGAAAATATTGCTGGCTCACAAACTAAGTCTAAAGTAGCTGGACCTCAAGGCCAAGCAGGCAGGGTCCAGCAGTAATAGTGGCAGTATATCTGCAGTGTTCTCTGGAGACAAGATGGTCCATATCCCAAAAGGTCTGGTGCCTGACTTTGTTGTGGGGGATGACATTGACAAGTGGTTTGAAGCTTCTGAGATTGCTTTACAGATGCACAGGATCCATGAGGCGGAATGGGGGAGCTAGTCTGTGGAAGCACGTCCCTGGTGAAGGGAGGGACATCCTACTGGCCCTACAGAAGGAGGGCAGGATGAGGTATCCCCCATGAAGGAAGCCCTTATCAGGAAATATGGCCATACCCCAGAGAAGTATAGGCAGATGTGTAGGGACAGCCAGAAGTTGCCCCATCAGACTTGGGTTGATTGTGTGGATTCCTTTTGCAAGGCACTGAATGGCTGGGTGAAGGGCAGTGAATTAAAGGATTATCAGGGGCTATACAATTTGATTGCAAAGGACCACATGTTCATTCTTTGCTTTGCAGATCTGTGCCAACACCTGATTAACAGTAAGCTCACTGACCACAGCTAGACGCTACCTACAATTATCTCTTGAAATCGCCAAGCTCACGATTTTTGGAACACACAGCTCCTACACCCAACCTTCAAAAAATTGGTCTGGAAGTCTGTAAGACAAATTTCACTGTTGGAGGACAAGGCTCTGTTCTCGGCCAGATCCCATGCCTGGATGACCCTGAATTCTTATAAAACACTTGCACCCCAAAAATATTTTAATCAGGGTTACCCATAATCATTAAAAATAACATTTCTGGGGCGTGGCCGGGCAAGATGGCCGATCGGACGTAGACCGTCTCGGCTCCCGGTCCACGCGTTATCCCGGAGCTGTCTCTGGTGGATCTCGGCGCCGTGGAGCACTGAAAATAGCTACCCGGGCTGTCGGAGTACGCTGGGCATGACCTGAGCCCTGTCATCTGCCCCGGAGCTGCCTACACCGGCAGTGCTCTGCCTTGTGCTGTCTGAGGGGGAGGCTTCGGTGCAACTCAACATGGCCGTCGGACCGCGGCCGCAGGACGCGGCGTCCTCGCTCGCACCATAAAGGTACGGATCGGAGTGCGTGCTCCTGCTGCGGAGACCTGCATACAGTCGCGGGCTGTCTGTGAGACTACGGGGCGGCCGGGCCTGGGAGAGGCTCGCATCGTGGGCGGAGGCCGTTGCGGCGTTTCCCGCCACGGGTGCCTGACCCTGACATGGCGGCCGATATCGGGCCTGCGGCGATGGGGGCTGGAGCCTCGGTCCTGGGGTCAGTAGTATTTACGCCTGCCTTGCGGATGACTCGCTGGTGAGGAGGAGCACCCCGGACCTATCGTGTGCTGCAAATACAGAGTCCCGGGGGGCCTGAGTAGGGGCTCCCCCTGCAAGCAAACGCCTTGGGCCTGTGGCATCCTGCGCGGGGGCGCCATTGCCCGCTACTCGCTTTTCCCTCCTCGCCTACTGCAGCTGAGACAAGCGACGAATGCAACACGAGTGAGCGCTGCTGAACCAGTGATGCTGCTGAGTGGCGTCTAGAGGTGGGTCCCTTATGCTCTTGGGGGTGTGGCCCCTACATCGCCCGTGGACCCGTAGCACCTGACCCTACACGATCCGTTTGTGGCCAGATTTGGAGATTCTCCGCTTTCCTTGCGGGGCTTCGGGGGTCCGAGTGGCCTCATCCTTACATCGCCCGTGGACCCGTCGCACCTGACCCTACACGATCCGTTTGTGGCCAGATTTGGAGATTCTCCGCTTTCCTTGCGGGGCTTCGGGGGTCCGAGTGGCCTCATCCTTATGCCGCCGAAGAAGGTGACGAGCAAGACGCCACATAAGGTTTTGGATTTCTTTGCGCCCGCTGACAAACGCACATCGCTGCGAGGGGACTCTGGTGCGGAAGCCATGGCCCTTACAAAAACAGACCTGCTGTCTATGTTCAAGGACTTTAAAGCTGAATTGCACAATGACCTTAGCCAAGATATTAAGGCCTCCATGGACCAGCTCCGCACAGATCTCACGGGGCGTCTGACCTCCCTCCAGCAGGATGTAGATTCGGTGGGTACCAGAGTGCTGGACTTGGAGACGCAACATCAGGAGCATGGAAGGCTAGCCACCGAAGTACAAGGCGACGTCCAGGGCCTCAGGGAGCAGTTACATCAGGTGCAGCTTAAGGCAGAGGACCTTGAAAACAGAGCCCGGAGAGAGAATATACGCATCAGGGACTTGAAAGAGGGCGCAGAGGGACCTGATTTAGAAGCGTTCGTGGAGGGGCTCTTCACTGAGATCCTGAGCCCTCAGATCCTAAAAATAAAACTGGATAGAGTCCACCGGGTGGGCACCATGCAGAACGGCGAGACGAGGCGACCCGCGACATCCTGGCAAAATTTCACTCGTACAAAACCAAGGAGGCGGTAATTCAGGCTGCCAGGGCGAGGGACTCCATCTCCTTCCAGGGTCAGCCATGCACCATATACCAGGATGTGGCGCCTTCCACATTGGCGCGGAGACAGCTATTCCGACCCGTCACCGCTACATTGCGAGACAACAAGGTCAGATATCGATGGACCTACCCCTTTGGTCTTAGCTTTGAATATCAGAACAAGCGACGCCACATCACGGAGCTGCGAGAGGGTCTCGATCTGTTGGGCCTTCCATCCGAGGGGGGCGACCCCGCGGGGGGTGCCGTGGCAGGTCCCCCCCGGGGCTCGACGTCCACCTCTGCCTGGTCCATGAACTCACGCAGGAATCGCCGATGATCTATTGTTGAGCACACCCTGATGTTCAAGAGGTCCGCCATCGTCGCTGGGACTGCGTTTCACAGCTTTCTGATCAATGACACGGGCTGCGGAATCTACCGATCCTTCTAACGAGCGGTGACAGTCCTGATTTAATCCACGACCCCACATGATTAGACTTGGCTTTCGCCCCAGTCCTCAGAGTTCCAATCATCCATGTGGGTGCCGGGGAACTGCGATATGAGTGGTGCTATACCTACGAGTGGTGATGTTATCCCCTTTTTCTGATTATTCCCAGTGAGGCGAGGTTAGTGTTGTTTCAGCTCTGCTTAGTGGGTTATACATTGTTAGCCAGGGGCACAATATGGGTCTGACCTGCAGTGCAGCTAATCTACCTCTGTAGTTGTTCCGGTCCTAAGTTAGCAATGTGCTCTGCTTCCTCAACTGCCCAGAGACATTTTTTGATACCATGTAAGATTCGTATTGGGATGAGCGTGGACGGGGTCCTCGGACCTGCCGTCCCCCCTGGTTCCTAGGAGGGCATCCTAGTCCCTTATAGGAGATCTCATAGTATTCTTTTACTTTTATTTTTTTATTTTTTATTTCTCTTTTTTTTTTTCTTCTTCTTCCCTTCGTATTGTTGTATTGTTTATGGTTGTCTTTCTATTGTTGGGGGTAGCTGGGGAGGGTATGGGAGGGACACGATGGTGGTTTTTTAATATGCGCTTCATTGCGGCCTCTAACAGCGGCGACACCACGACTGACATGCATTGGCGCACTACATTCTTTCGGAGACTGACGAGGATCCGGTATACAGGGGGTAGGCTAGGGCTCTTACAGAGGGGCGGTGCTGCACAATTAGACTAATGCCGGTCACGATTGGAACATGGAACGTAAAGGGTCTTAACTCGCCCCAAAAGCGACAGAGGGTGTGGAAGTATATTATCGACCACCACCTCGATGTGGTAGCCCTACAAGAGACGCACTTAGCCAGGACGGAAGATGCACGCCTGAGACATAAACACTACCCGCTCATTTACAGGACCTCAGCACACACAAAACATAGGGGAGTGGCGATCTTGTTTCACTCTTCTGTACAGTTTCAGCCATTAGGAGTACATACCGATAAAGATGGCCGCTGGGTCATGGTTAAGGGCCGTTTGAGAGGCAGATTGTGCACCTTCGTCGCTCTCTATGCCCCCAATACAGGACAGACGGTATTCTTACACACCCTGCTGGGGAGACTGACTGACTTTGCAGAGGGCCCACTGATCCTCATGGGGGACTTCAACTTAACGTGGCAAAAGAGCTTGACAGTACGCACTCACAACGCTCGGATCTGGGCTCCTTCTCTGCGGACACACAGCGGCGCATACACAACATGGGATTAATAGATGCATGGCGCAGCCTCTATCCACAGACCCGTGACTACACGTTCTACTCGCATGTCCATCGTACATACTCCCGGTTGGATTACATTTTTCTTAGCCAATCCCTACAAGGGGCCTTGCGGGATGCCAAGATATTCCCCCTTTCAGTCTCAGATCACAGCTTACTGTCTATATGTCTCTCTTGGGGTGGGAACGTCTCGACTACACCTAGGTGGTATTTTCCAGCGTCACTTGCCCGGGACAGGGAGTCCTGTACTAGTCTGAGAGAAGCCATTACTGAATTTTTTGACATTAATGATCCAGAGGACACGTCGGAATATACAACATGGGACACATTCAAGGCGGTCTTTAGGGGGAGATGCATTGCCTTTAACTCGGCCCTGAATAAACAGCGCACCAGGGAGAGAGAGCAATTGGAGAAAGTGCTCGCCACACTTGAACAGGCTCATAAATTGAACCCCACGAGTCAGTCTCTTCGTAGCCTCACTGCGGTCCGCGGTAAACTTCGGGCGATTTATAACAACAGAGCGGAGTTCACTCTCCTCAAATTAAGGCACTTGTCATACACGCAGGGCAATAAGATTGGTAGGCACCTTGCCCGGCAATTAAAGGATAAACGAGAGAGAGAGTACGTGGGTGGCCTTCAGGGAACCTCCGGGGAAATTACACATAACGATGAGACTAAAGCGGAGCTTTTGGCTCTTTTACAAATCTCTGTACACCAGTGATACTCTGGACGCGAGCGCCCAAAGGGAATATCTTCAAGCACTGCCTTTACCCAAGGTGTCGTCTGCCTGGAATGAATCACTTACAGCTCCTATCACTGTGGACGAGGTTTGTTCTGCCATTAAGGCCCTCAAACCCCATAAAGCACCGGGGCCGGATGGATACACCGCTCTTTTCTATAAGACGTTTGCCCCCGATATCAGCTCCCATCTGACTCGCCTTTTTAATAAGATGGCTGAGGACGGAGAGACCTCTGGCACTATGTCTGAGGCCGTAATTTCTGTAATACCAAAGCCAGGGAAGGACCCCCAGCGCAGCGCCGCATACCGACCTATTGCCCTACTAAACCTCGACGCGAAATTATACTCTTCTATAATAGCCAAACGTTTAAATGATCTCATGCCTGAACTCATTCATGCTGACCAATCAGGATTTATTAAAGGCCGTCAAACACATGACAACACCCGTCGGATTATTCACTTGATAGAGAAGGCTAACAGACGTCAAATCCCCGCAGTACTGGTGGGGCTAGACGCTGAGAAAGCCTTCGACAGGGTTGACTGGTCGTTCTTATTCCACACACTCACGGCATTCGGATTCTCATCTAAATTTCTCACTATGATTCGAGCCAATTATCTCCACCCTAGGTCTAGAGTAGTAGTCAATGGGATTGTATCATCTCCCTTTAATCACTCTAGAGGCACTAGGCAGGGGTGCCCCCTGTCGCCCCTGCTTTTTGCTCTCAGTATTGAACCATTAGCGCTAGCGGTACGAATTAATCCCGATATCCAGGGCCTACCATTCGCAGGGGAGTCACATAAAATTTCCCTGTTCGCGGACGATGTCCTCTTGTCCCTCTCTAGCCCGGCTACATCCCTCCCGCCCTTACAGGTGGAACTCGAACGCTTTGAAGCAGTGGCTGGCTTCAAAATAAATCTAGGTAAATCATACATTCTCAACCTCACTCTCCCACACGAGGAAGTGTGCAGGCTCCGGTCTCTTACACCTTTGCCGTGGGCCACGACCTCCATTCAGTACCTGGGGATCCAGCTAATGACCAAAGTCGAGGGGCTATATGCTGCCAATTTTCCTGGCCTTCTTAATCGAATCCAAGCAGACCTTACGAAGTGGAAGCCCCTATTCCTGTCCTGGTTGGGCCGGATCCACGCTGTGAAGATGACCCTCCTTCCGAAATTACTCTATTTGTTTCAGGCGCTACCTATAGAACTGGAGGGGGACTTCTTCCGACGAGTAAAGACTATGATTCTGCGCTTTATTTGGCAGGGGGGACGCGCGCGCTTCTCCTTCTTCCTTTTGCGGCGCTCCCGTAGGGAAGGGGGCGTCGGGCTCCCAGACCTTCATCTATATTACAAAGCGGCACAGCTGAGAGTCTTGGTTGAATGGTCAAAGCCCGACTCCGACAAACATTGGCTTCATATGGATTGAGGTGTGGGGGGAAGGACTATATGGGATCTTGTTTGGCGCCCTAAGAGAGACAGACCTAAGAATGTTTACGTCAGCACTCCCACACGTACAACCTTGAAGGTCTGGGATACACTCATGGGTGACGATAGATGGACGACGTTCCCTTCACCATTTACACCTCTCCATTTTAACCCGGCATTCCCCCCGGCCTTACATGAGGGACCTTTTGACGCGTGGAGGGAGGGGGGATGTTTAGCTCTGACTCATCTATTCCAACACTTTGACCCTCTTACTTTTGATGACTGTAAGCAGGACTATGCATTAGGGAATACAGACAGCTACCACTATGCCCAATTAATGCATTGGGTGCTCACCCCGCAGGTCCGGGAGGCAGCTACGCGTCCTCTTACACGATTTGAGCGCTTCCTCACCAAGGCTACCTCGATGAGGGGGACGATTTCTTTCATTTACAACTTCCTTCTCACTACCATGCACTCCCCGCGCCCACGATATATGTCTATGTGGGAGGACATGCTGCAGCGTGGGATCTCGGACGATGAGTGGACCCATTTGTGGTACGACATCACGAGATTCAATCACTCCACAGAACTTCGCGAGGCCCACCTGAAGACCATGATGGGCTGGTATCTCCATCCATCTAAGCTTAAACGGATCTTCCCTGCCACTTCCGATAGATGCTGGAGGGGGTGCGGGCTGCTTGGAGACTTTCAGCATATTTGGTGGGATTGCCCAACTATACGCCCCTTTTGGGAAGAAATACTAGCACACATCAAAGACATGCTGGGATACCCCATCCCCACTACCATGGCGGGCGTTCTCCTGGGGCTTCGTGACCCCTCTCTAGAGCACCAGACCCGAGCTGATAAAACCATTATGTGGCTATGTGTGGGGGCGGCCAAGATCACCCTGGCTGCCGCTTGGAAAAGACAGGAAGCCCCAACTATTTCCCTTTGGCATTCCCGTCTCTGGAGGCTACTTAGTTTGGAACGCATGTCCGACATTTTCAGAGACGATTACAAAAACTTTGAATTCCGATGGGGTCCCTTGGTCACCTTTCTTTCACGTGGTCTCCCATCGGCAGTTTGTCCTCCTACCGTTAGGGCCCTGCATCTCTTTCAATTTTGAGTCAAATGTCAATAACACTGGATACTTCAGAGATGTGCAGTTTGTAGCCACCATCGTTGGGGAGGGGGAGGGTAGGGGGGGGATTCTCTGTTTTTCTTTGTCCCTGTTATTTCCCACTTGGGAATTGTAGTTCTATGATTTCCATCTTTACCTGGTAGCACTTTCCGGCTGGAAGGCGTAGGAATGTTACCATCGCAAACTGACGATGCAATGTATTTAGAACAGCAAACTTGCACCCTTTGCATGAACGACCTCTTTCCATGCTCCATGTATATTCACAAACTGTAACCTGTACTTAAACATTTCCTCTGAAAGGAGCTGGTCCTTGGTACGGCAATGTAATCTGCTATTCGTTCGTAGTTTGGATAACTCTGGCAAATCCCCTGTGAGGGATAATGTGATGGTATTGTTATATGAAACATGTTGGGAAAATTCAATAAACACATCTTTGATAAAAAATAAAAAAAAAATTCTAAAGCACCGTTTGGGCAGTCTCCCATGTGCAAACACAAGGAGATGATGGACGGAGTGCTGAAACTTTTCAAACACTCACCCCCAGTCACAGATCTGGGTTGAATCCATCATCATTCTTTAGCTCACTTTGCCACCCCAGTTCAGACACAGCTATATGCAAATCAGTATTGACCCTGTGCCTCATGGGAACAATCCAGTCCGAACTGCCAAGCCATGTCTTCCCTGGACCGGAAACAAGCATCCTAGGACCGGTTTCGGGCTAACAGCCCTCATCATACAGGCCCAGGAGACATTTTGCATCTAATTTGTACATGCACGGTGCTGCAGCAAGAGAGGATACAGCTGCTACAGACCCCCTTCAAGCAGATAGGAACTCGCACTAGGAGGCAAGCGGTGCTTGCATGCTTTGATCAGGGGGGCCACACAACTGAACTGCAGAGTGGTCAAATTCCTCATGCTGGCAGAACAAAAAATGGCATAAACTACAAGAGTGCACTAGCAATTTTAGCAATAGGTGGATAAAGACGAATTCGACTCGCAAACCGGACACTGTCTGTTCAAAATCAAACTGCTATATCTCAAAAAAGAGCCCCTTATGATGGGGAAAGAATTCCTATTTTGACTTACGTCTACTAGGAGCCTCCCTCGGACATATACGCACCTCACCGCACTTTGCTATGTGATCGCCTGGTTTCATTGACATATACAAATGGTGTACACTGATGGTTTTATTAACTAATTTTACATTAGTCATGTTGTACTGTACTGCACACTTCCAGGACTCTCGATCTTACTGTCATACACCAACAGTGCACATTGAATGTTTTTATCAGCCATTTTTAGGTCGAGCATTCAAGATCGCTTGTATATACTTTAGTGTATAATTATATGTGTATGTACTTTGTGGGCTCTGGAGATCGGCCCCAGGACTTGTCTGCTTCCGCTTAGGGACTTTTTTTTCTGTTCAACTGCCTCTATTTAACTGTCTTGATAGAAAACGACCAGTAGAGGTCAGTAAAATACCAGAATGGCTTTCTGCTGAGGGACTTTCTTTTTTTAAATTTTTCTGGCAACTGCCTCTATTTAACTTTCTTGATAGAAAACGACCAGCAGAGGTCAGTAAAATAACGAAATCACTTTAGCATTCTCTAGATTCCAGTCCATAGAAATTGTCTTCCACAAGCACCCGTAGACAATAATATTCTTTTCAAATCTTGTATTTTCAGTGAAATGACCACCGAAGGCCCTGATTTTATATTAAAAACAGAGCTTTGGACTATACCATTTCCAGCTGAAAGGACATATTTCTCTTCATGTGTTCCCATACCTGGCGTGTCACACAGTTTGGTACTTACTTTCCCTCCATGTTAAAGAACTGTAGATGTTTCAGCACCCAGGCTAATGTGCTGCATACATATAAGGTCCCAAATGCGAGAGCGATTGTATTGCAAATGCTTGTTATACTAGCTATGTAAGCACTGCGCTGCATTTTTATCGTGTGTACCAACGGTTTTATTGGTAAACAACAATGATTTTTATTGGTAGTTTTATAGCGCTGCAATGGTTTTAAGTAACTATGCAAAAATAAATAAAATTGAAACTTGATAAGGAGATGGACCACCGGGTCATCACCAGCGTCCTAAAGAAGGTATCTGGGGGGATCACCACAAGGGTGGACAGGGCTCACACTAGAAGAAGGAGGGGGGAGACAAAAATAAATCTAAGGAGTTCTCAAAAAGCCCCCAAAACTGTTCCACGGGTCAAGACTCCCGTCCCCCAACTGAGAAGAAGAAGAAGTGGTTCACTGATAGTAAGTCTTCAGGTAAGGCACCCTTCAAGTGGTATGACTGCCAACAGGAAGGACACTTCAAGGGGGATGCCAAGCATCCTATGCAGGTAAAGCTCCCCACTGGTGGGCAGTAACTTGGGTTTGCAATTGTAGCGCTTGGGGAGGAGATTGCCCCAGTTAGTGGGAGGGACAGTGTATAGGTTACCCTAGTGTCACTGGGTGACAGAGAGTATTAATAGGAAATACAGGTTGTGGTTCACCATCAATGGGCAGATGGAGGCTCTGAGAGACACTGGAGCCAGCATGACAACCGTCAGATGTCATTTGGTGGCATCAGAGCAGGTGGTCCCTAATGGATTCCACTAAGTTGTTGCAGCAGACTACCATGGGAGTCACTACCCAGTGGCTCTGGGTCTCCTTTGAGTGGGGGGGGGCTCTGGTTCCTAGAGGGTAGCTGTGAGTTCATTCATACCTGTGGATTGTGTGCTTGGCAATGACCTCAAGCGCACCATCTGGAAGGAGGTGGAGCTCAGGTCAAACTTGAGATGTCAGGGTTGCCTGAGTGGATGTGCCTGTTCACAAGGTCCATTGTCGGCTGAGAGGACAGTTATAGGGACCTAGAAGCCAATGGCCGGCTGAGAGGACAGTTAGAGGGACCTGGAGCCTGGAAGAATGGCCCAGGTGCCTATCAAAAAGAGGAAGGGCAATGGGCACGAGAAACCCACTCCTGAAACTCCCACAGTCCGAGGGGAGGCTGAACATGAGAGTGATGCCCCAGAATCTACCGGGGAGGATGTTGTTGCCCTCGGGAACCTACCTGAGCTGACAACAAGTAGCACAAAGGGGGTCCACCATGGGGGAGTTCTGCAAGGTGCATATGGAGTGCCCCACTCTTGAGGGCCTACGGCAGCAGGCCGAGGCCCAGACAGCTTCAGACACCTCTGGTGATCACCTGACATACCACGAGAATGGTCTTCGTTAAGCGTGCATAAGGTTCCTAACCCTAGGATAACACGAGTGTTGGAGGTCCCCCAGTGCTACAGGGCTTTTCTATTGGAACTGGCTTACGATGTACCCCTGGCAGGTCATTTGGGGCAGGACAAGACGTTTGAGAGGCTTGTCACCCCCTTTTATTGGCCACCAATGAAGAGGGCGCAGATGCTTTCTGAAGGTCCTGTCCTACCTGCAAGGCAGGAAGTACAAGGCTCCCCTGCAACCTTTTCCTGTCATTGCCGGGTGGGCATCCACATTGGTGGGCACCTGGACCCGAAGACATCCATGGGCAACAGGTTCATCCTTGTCTTGGAGACTAACTTGGAGGATAGCTCTCTGAGGTCTGTGACTGCGCACACAGTGGCAGGGCACTATAGGACATATTTATCCATGTGGATATTCAAGAGGGGGGGTGTCAGACCATGGTACCAACTTCATGTTGGCGTTCATGAAGTCCATATGGAAGGAGGGTGGGATAACCTAAAATGTTGCCACTCCTACCATCCTCTAACCAATGGGCTTTTTGAGAGGTTCAACAAGACTGTCAAAGGCATGATTATGGGCCTGTCAGTGCCCTTGAGGTGGAAGAGGGACATCCTCTTGCCATGCCTGTTGTTTGTGTACAGAGAGGTGCCTCAGAAAGGGGTTGGCCTCAGCCCCTTTGAGCTCCTGTATGGGTAATGGGTGCAAGGTCCTCTCAGTCTGGTAAAGGAGGGGAGGGAGCAAGCTCCCAGGAAGGCCCCCAAGGATGTGGTGAGCTATATGCTGGCACTCATTACCCAGATAAAGTGCTTCTGGAAGCAAGCTAATGTAAATCTAGAAGCCAAATCAAACATAAGGAGATGATGGACGGAGCGCTGAAACTTTTCAGACACTCACCCCCAGTCACAGATCTGGGTTGAATCCATCATCGTTCTCTAGCTCATTTCGCCACCTCAGTTCAGACCCAGCTATATGCAAATCAGTCTTGACCCTGTGCCTCATGGGAATAGTCCAGCCCGAACTGCCAAGCCAGGTCATCCCTGAACCGGAAACAAGCATCCAGGGACCGGTTATGTGGTAACACCCCTCATCGGCCAGGCTAGCTTCAATCCAGTGACAAAGCGAGCAAGGGACCCATGTCTGGGCATACCCTGCCAACTTAGGGCGAACAAAGCAAACACAAGGAGATGATGAACGGAGCGCTGAAACTTTTCAGACACTCACCCCCAGTAACAGATCTGGGTTGAAAACATAATCGTTCTTTAGCTCTCTTCGCCACCTCAGTTCAGACCCAGCTATATGCAAATCAGTCTTGACCCTGTGCCTCATGCGAACAGTCCACCCAAACTGCCAAGCCGTGTCTTCCCTGAACCGGAAACAAGCATCCTGGGACCGGTTTTGGGGCAACACCCCATATCAGCCAGGCTAGCTTGAATCCAGTGGCAACGTGAGCAAGGGACCCACGTCTGGGCATACCCTGCCAACTTAGGACGAACAAAGCAGACACAAGACGATAATGGACGGAGCGTTGAAACTTTTCAGACACTCACCCCCAGTCACAGATCTGGATTGAATTCATCATCGTTCTTTAGCTCACTTCCCCACCTCAGTTCAGACCCAGCTATATGAAAATCAGTCTTGACCCTGTGCCTCATGGGAACATTCCAGCCCGAACTGCCAAGCCAGATCTTCCCTGAACTGGAAACAAGCCTCCTGGGACCGGTTCCAGGGTAACACCCCTCATCAGCCAGGCTAGCTTGAATCCAGTGGCAAAGCAAGCAAGGGACCTATGCCTGGGCATACCCTGCCAACTTAGGGCGAACAAAGCAAACACAAGGAGATGATGGACGGAGTGCTGAAACTTTTCAGACACTCACCCCCAGTCACAGATCTGGGTTGAATCCATCATCGTTCTTTAGCTCACTTCGCCACCTCAGTTCAGACCCAGCTATTTGCAAATCAGTCTTGACCCTGTGCTTCATGGGAACAGTCCAGCCCGAACTGCCAAGCCAGGTCTTCTCTGAACAGGAAACAAGCATCCTGGGACCGGTTTCGGGGTAACACCCCTCATCAGCCAGGCTAGCTTGAATCCAGTCACAAAGTGAGCAAGGAACCCACGTCTGGGCACACCCTTCCAACTTAGGGCGAACAAAGCAAACACAAGGAGATGATGGACGGAGCGCTAAAACTTTTCAGACACTCACCCCAGTCACAGATCTGGGTTGAATCCATCATCGTTCTTTAGCTCACTTTGCCACCTCAGTTCAGACCCAGCTATATGCAAATCAGTCTTGACCCTGTGCCTCATGGGAACAGTCCATCCCGAAGTGCCAAGCTAGGTCTTCCCTGCACTGGAAACAAGCATCCTGGGACCGGTTTCGGGGTAACACCCCTCATCAGCCAGGCTAGCTTGAATCCAGTGGCAAAGTGACCAAGGGACCCACGTCTGGGCATACCCAGCCAACTTAGGGTGAACAAAGCAAACACAGGGAGATGATGGACGGAGCACTGAAACTTTTCAGACACTCACCCCCAGCCACAGATCTGGGTTGAATCCATCATTGTTCTTTAGCTCACTTCGCCACCTCAGTTCAGACCCAGCTATATGCAAATCAGTCTTGACCTTGTGCCTCATGGGAACAGTCCAGCCTGAACTGCCAAGCCAGGTCTTCCCTGAACCAGAAACAAGCATCCTGGGACCGGTTTCGGGGTAACACCCCTCATCAGCCATGCTATTTTGAATACAGTGGCAAAGTGAGTAAGGGACCCACGTCTGGGCATACCCTGGTAACACCCCTCATCAGCCAGGATAGCTTGAATACAGTTTCAAAGTGAGCAAGGGACCCATGTCTGGGCATACCCTCACTCACCTGTGCTGATGATGATCTCAACTGAATAAGATCGAAACGCCGTCAACCCGCCTAACTCCTTATTTCAGTGTATAAAAAGTTATCAAAAGGACTTTTTGTGAGCACTGAATCGTGATAATAGTTATAATTTTTTTTTAAAAAGAGACAAAAAAACAAAACATGAGATAATGTGCTTCAATGGATAAATCGATTGCAACAAAATCATTATATGCCATCCAGCATCATACTTGCCTTTCTATTTGAATTGGTGCATTCGGGCCCCGAATGTAAAAATACAGAATAGAAAACACTTGTTTTTCAGATACGTACATGGGACTAAATGGCCCCAATGAACCACTTTCTTCTTAATATTCTCTCCTAACCTAGGGGCATATTAGCAAGACCGGCGATAAAATTATCGCAGTTTTAGCGGCAGGAAACTGCCGCTAAAACGGCGATAATTGGCTTGCTAATATGCGTTATAGAATTCCAATAGAAGCCCAGGTTAGATGTCCTGCACATCTAACCTGGGCTTCTATTGGAATTCTATAACGCATATTAGCAAGCCCATTATCGCCGTTTTAGCGGCAGTTTCCTGCCGCTAAAACGGCGATAATTTTACCGCTGGTCTTGCTAATATGCCCCCTAGTTTTCAAATTTGTGGGGTCTCCCTCGTTTTAAAAATACATACTATGAGATGAAAGAGCACAAGAGTGAGGTCACCAACTTGGGGGACCTCAAGACTCCCAGGAACCCTTTAAGGGTTTTGCTCCTCAATCGCCTCAAACCCACTTCAAGAAGTCTGAGTTAACCATGCTCCTGGTCACGGATGATGGGGTGGAAGAGAAGAGTGAACCTCTCCCTGACCTCCTTTCTTCCAAGGAGCAGGATGAGTTTGTTGAGGGTGTCAGCCTATCCCCTACATGGACTCTAGAACAACAAAGAGGCTGTCGCCAGTTGTTGGGGAAGTTTGCCTCTTTATTCTCCTTTACCCCAGGACTCACTACATGGTGTACCCATGATATTAACACTGGGTAGAGTAAACCAGTAAAGAGTAAAATATACTGGTTAACTGACAAGGTGAGAGCCAGCTTCTAGGAGGAGGTCTCCAAGATGCAGGAGTTAGGGGCTATTGTGCCCTCAAGCAGCCCTTTGTCCAGCCCAGCGGTATTGGTCCCTAAGGCTGCTCCTCCAGGGGCCACCCCAGATCTTAGTGTCTGTGTGGATTGCTGGGGGCTTAATGCAGTCACCAAGACTGACGCACACCCCATCCTCCAAGCTGATGAGCTCATAGATCAGCTGGGAGCAGTGAAGTTCCTCATCATATTTGATTAAACATCTGGGTGCTGGCAGATTACCTTGACAGAGGGGGCTAAAGAGAGATCTGCATTCTCAATCCTAGAAGGAAACTTCCAGTTCTGGTTAGTGCCCTTTAGCTAAAAGAATACCTCGCTGGGTTAGAGGACTTCAGTGTCGGCTATCTAGAAGACATTGCAGCTGGGAACACCACCTGTACCACCTCAGAGAAGTACTTCAGGATCTGCTGAGGACAGGCTAACTATCAAGGTCAGTAAGTACCAGAGAGGGCAAGGTTCAGTGGTCTACTTGGGTCAGCAAGTGGGAGGAGGCAAGGTGCAGCCCCTTTGGGCCAAGATCAACAATATTCTGGCTTCGGAGCCCCCCAAGACCCAGACAGAAGTGAGAGCCGTCTTAGTCCTCACCGGCTACTACAGAAGATTTATCAAGAGGTATGGTACCATTGTTGCAACCTTGACAGAGCTGACTTCCAAGAAGCACCCACATTCAGGTGATCTGGACAGAGGTGTGCCAGAGTTTTGACACCCTGAAGGAGGCCATGTGCACAGCACCCAAGCTCCAGATCCCTGACTTCTATAAGAAGTTCATTGCCCAGACAGATGTCTCAAAGCATGGCATAGGGGCTATGCTCTCACAGCTAAACAAAGAGGGCCTGGATCAGCCAGCAGCCTTTATCAGTAGGTGGTTACTTCCCCGGGAATAGCAGTGGAGTGCAATAGAGAGGGAAGCCTTTTTAGTGGTCTGTGCACTAAAGAATCTGAGACCCTACCTATTTGGTTCTCACTCCAGGTTCAGACAGACCACAGACCCCTCAGATGGCTAATGAAGATGAGGGCTGAGAATCCCAAACTGTTGAGGTGGTCCATCTCTCTACAGGGAATTAACCTTATTGTGGAACACTGTCCAGGAACAGACCATGGCAGTGCTGATGGAGTCAACAAGTTCATCCGCCTTATTGAAGAGAAATCTCAAGGGGTTGGGTAGTTTTTCCCACTTTCAGCTGGGGGGACATGTGCTAGACCTGGAATCCTTGGTCTTCTTTTCTCCTAATTTTTTGCCTACAGACCTCCTGTTTTTGCTGGACTTAGAACTCTGCACACTTTACCACTGCTAACCATTGCTTAAGTGCTTGTGCTTCTTCCCTAAAACATGGTACCATTGGCTTGTACCCAACTGGCATCTTTAATTTACTTGTAAGCCCGTGGCAAAGGGGCACTACCTATGCCCAGGGCCTGTAAAATAATGCTACTAGTGGGCCTATAGCCCTGAATGTGCCACCCACTTAAGTAGCACTCTAAGCACGTCTCAGGTTTGTAATTGCAGGGCCTGTGTGTGCAGTTTTAAACAGCCATTTCAACCTGGCAAAATAAACATTTTGCCAGGGCCAAAACTTCTATTTTAATGCATATAAGTCACCCTAAAGTAGGCCCTATACAGCCCCAAGGACAGGGTGCAGTGTATTTAAAAAGTTGGACACGTACTCTTAAGTTTTACATTTCCTGGTTAGTGAAAAACTCTCAAATTCATTTTTTACTGCTGCAAGGCCTACTTTTCCCATTGAATAACATTAGATTTACCTTATTACATTTTATATTTTATGGGAAACGGTAACCCCTTCCTGTTTTGTGTCTCTCGCCTCACAACTTAAAATCCTAACTTATGGTGAAGTTATATTTTAAATAAAAATTCAGAAAATGTCACTTTTAGAAAGTGGGTCAAATAAATTTGGTGTGGGTGACGGGCTTTGTGCATTCCTTTTAGATAGCCGCACACAATGGGAGCTTAGGTGTGCAGGATGGGCTATCACTGACAAGATAGGAGGGAGGAACTGGTCCTAGCCCCACTTACACTTGAATAAGCTGTATCCTGTATCCACATAAGCTGCAAATCCCCTGCTGTTAGTCTGGAGCCAGGGCCAGGCAGGCAGTAAACCAGTGCACTCCAAAAGCATGCTTCTAGAGGATTTCCTCACTTCCAAAGCACATCAGGGATAAATACTGGACCTCTGACACCACCACTGCAGTACACTTCCGTACCTGTGGATACTCTGCCAGGAAGAAGGACTGCTGTGCTGCTAAAAGGGCTGCCACTCTGCTGGACTGTTGCTCTGAAGTAACTGCTGCCCTGCCATGCTGACCTGCTGCCTGATGCCCTTTTGCTTGGGTGAAAATACTGCATCTCTTGAACCCGGAACCCAGAGTGACTAAAAGGGCTAGTTGGCTCTCCTCCTGATCTAAAGCCTCAGGGACCCAACAGGCTTCCAACAACCTTGCTTTTGCAACTGAACTCTGCCATCTGTGTCTCTACTCTGCCAAGTGTTGCCACCCCAGTCCTTTAGCCTTGGAAGTTGGTTTAAGGTGCTTGTGAATTCAGCAGAACCAATGCATCTGCTCTGCTAAACGGAGCAAACATGAGCAGAACTGACTCATCATCACTAATGCAGGATTGGACCAATCGCAAAGGCCTGCATTGCATTATAGCTCTTCAGAACCGCCTCATCGCCCCCACTGCAGGAAGCTTCCTCTGTGCAGGCCCTCGCAGGCCTCATTGACAGCAGCTTTGACGATGATGCCGGACTCCACATTGCACTCTCACAGCTCTTAACAACTGATGCATCGTCTGGCTGCGCAGCACATCCGCAACGACCCAGTAGCCAAGGAGCCAAATTATGCTGAGTGTGCAGTTGACGCTTGGTCCTGCAGCATTTAACATATAATTGCAGCCTGTTTGGCATTGCATTTCAGAAACAGATCCACAAAGCAGGGTGTTGTTTCCAAAATACAAAATATTAGTGCGTCTAGAAGATTTCTCCCTGTGCACGGGAGACACTGGCTCATGATAGATGAAGGGGTGAGCATATGGGGTCGCCTCACTCTACATTGCAGTGGGGGGTCCCTGTAATTTCTTTATGCACTGACACCATGTGAAGCATGACATACACAAGCAGAAAAAGTGAACAATGGGTCTCATGTGCAGGGAGAAATCATGGCTATTTAGTTTTTGTATTAGGAAAACAAACTCTTGCTTAGGGAGTTTATCTTCTCATTGCAAATAAGTTTGCTGAGTGCATGTTTTAAACATGGCACTCAATTGGTAAATTTTCAGTGCTTTGAAGGGTGCCACCATAGAGGCAACTCCTTTCAGAGCACAGATGGCAGGTGAGAGCCTGTAAATAGAGTCGACAGTCCACTGTCATGGTGGTGGGGTCCATGACCACCATCCTTCAGGCCAATTGTTCACCAGGGTCCACTCTAAATGTCCCTTATATGTCTGTTCAAAGACTAAATGTTGATTTACATATAGAAAAATGCCAAAACATCTAACAATTCCATCCACAATAATTATGTTTGAAGCTATGAAAAGTGGTGTAGGCTGTGCAAAGGAAAAAGCTTGCTATACTTCACAGATATATAGGGAACTGGAGACCATCTTTAATAGTTTTGTAAGAGCCTCAGTGGATTGGAACACTGCAAATGAAAAAGGCAATTCTTTGAAATTGCATTTATCATGGATATCTTCAACATGTTTCTATTCCAGAATCCAAAGCGTAAGAGTTTGCAAACAAGTAAAGTTTTTTTTTCTTCATTTTAAATCTCACAAGACTAAACATAAGTATGTTGAAGGATGGCATTGCAAAACTTGTCTATGGGTATCTATTATCCAAAACAGAGTAAGGCTAAGTCTTAAGGTACATTTGTATAAAGATAGCAAAAACTAAAATGTTCAAACAGGAACAAGGATTGTGTCATGGTGAAGGGGACTCTGGCATTTTCCTTGTTTAGGGAGAAATGAATAGGGACCAAGATTGGGTGCCACTCTTATTCCACTCCCTTCCTTGGGTCTGAGTGGGTGGGGAGTGGAGGAGAGAGAGGTCAGGATACCAACATCAGCTATTTCAGCACCTGGCTCAAGCCTTTCCAAACCTAGACAAAGAAGAGGAAGACTCTCAAAGTACATGCTTTCCTTCATGAAGCTACAGCCATGAAGAGAAAGTTCTGGTTCTCAATGATGTACAGAATAGCAGTAACTACATCAGAAGCCACTGCATCAGGAATATGATTAAATTGCAAGAGTCATTACATAAAAGTTAAGCTTTGATAAACCTTATTTAAATTCTTAAACTTTTATACGTACATAGATGTGTTTGTGCATACGAGTGATATATATATATATATATATATATATATATATATATATATATATATATATATATATATATATATATATATATATATCCAGATATCCCTTGCTAACGCAACAGTGCCGCAAGGATAGCCCGCACTCCAGGTTAGTCCAAAGAAATTATTTATTTTACTGATGCGTTTCGACCAACCTGTCTTTTTCAAAGCTGGGGAAACATAGTAACAGTGTTATCTATATACTCACAGAGACACTGTTGCATAATTAGTGAACATAGGAAAAAGACTTTAGCACTCTTACATAACTTGTGCTCTTCAGTATTAAGAAAACAGACTTCATCAGTCCAACATAAACAAAAGCAAAAATGTTTCCTCCTTAAAAGAAAATAGAAAAAATAATAAACATGGTATTTTAGCATGCATGTGTAAGATAATTTTAATGCAAATTATAAAAAAAGGCGAAAACAGCAAATTGCAACTCTGAGAATAAAACAAAACCATGCAAGTGCAAGCGTTCATTAGAGAAACAGTATCTCTCAGGTATGCTTGGACCTGAGTCCATTCAAGGGAAGTATCGGTCCAGTGACCTAGGGAACAAGACAGTTGGGGGGGAGGGGAAATGGGGGAGGGAAGGGAATGGGTGGGGAAAAAGGTGAGGGGGCGCTGCTTTGTGGAGAGGAGGGGGTGTGTGATGATGGTTCATAGCCAGAGTGGCAGTGGAAACCTGAGTGAGGTTAAATTCACCAACCCCTATAAAGGCACACCAGCCGAAAAATCCTCATATGCAAGTGCAGGACTGTGGTACAGCTGAGCCTCCTAACCCCCTGAAGTGTGAGGCAAGTAAGGAAATACAATAAGTGGGCGATCTAACAGCAGTGGTGACATGGGGGTGCAGAGGACTAAAA
The DNA here is from genome assembly GCA_963921515.1 of Calotriton arnoldi. Classification (NCBI taxonomy): domain Eukaryota; kingdom Metazoa; phylum Chordata; class Amphibia; order Caudata; family Salamandridae; genus Calotriton; species Calotriton arnoldi. The sequence continues at coordinate 770,281 of CAWUFW010005809.1, forward strand.
TCACAGCTATACCAGATGTACATGAAGCTCCTCATCCTGGTTGATGCCTCCCGGGCATTTACTGCTGAGACAGATTATGTATCGGGATTGCAATCTTCTGAGGGCCCGTTCCCTGTCTCCTCCTCTGGTATTGGCAGCACCCTGTCAATTCCAAAAAATGAAATTTTGAGATTCTCAGCATCAATGGAACCATGCAAGGTGTTACAGTGTCTAGCCATGAGATATGTCCTGTCATTGTTGCGAAATGCCCTGAGTTGCTCTAGGACTCGTTTCTTTACGGGAAAGATTGTGCTCCCCACATATCTCATGCAACACACACATATCAGCACATAAACCACAAAATCACTGTTACAATTAATGAAAGGCTTAATCTTATGTTGTTTGCCACTGGGTAAGGAAACTGACTTGATGTTGGTACTGTGTGTGCATGCCTTACATTTGCCGCATTTATAAAAGCCGGGGAGTTCCCTCAACCATGTGCTGCTTTGGGATTGGCCTGGCTCAATCAAAGTGTGCACCAGCATATCTTTCAAAGAGTTACTCATGCGGTTTGTGATATCTGGGTTGGGGCTGACCAGTTTGCCTATGGCATGGTCCATCTTGACCAGACGCCAATATTTCTTCACTATTTCCTGAACCTCAGTATAGCTTGAGTTATACGTAGTTAAAAGCCTGATCTCATATATAAATTATATATATATATGTATATATATATATATATATATATATATATATATATATATATATATATATCCAACCAACGAGTTGCCTGTGATAGAGGAGCCCACGAACAGGTAAGCATCAACTATAATCTTTATTGGAAGCAGCAACGAAGAAGATGCACAACAGCAACAGATATAGTCCAGCCTTACGCGTTTCGTGTAAAACACTTCCTCAGAGGCCACGGACTCATGCTGCAAAGGCACAGCAGTTTTTTGGCACTAAGACAACGATTAAAACCCCGCCTCAGTGGGCGTGACCACCCCCGTGGCCTGATGGTATTTGTAGTGCCACTCCTACTCCAGTGAGTTGCGTGCCCCCGAATCACAATGTCAATTAAAACCACAGTGGGTTGTGCGGCAGGGCACCCATCACCAATTGCTGTTTATCACCTTCCAACAACCAGCACCATGTTCCCAAATGCGGCGGCATCGATTGGCGTCTCCGCTGGTGGGCTGGAACAGCCCCGGGGCTTCACTCCGTGGCTCAGGCAGGCCGCCAATATCCAACCAACGAGTTGCCTGTGATAGAGGAGCCCACGAACAGGTAAGCATCAGCTATAATCTTTATTGGAAGCAGCAACAAAGAAGATGCACAACAGCAACAGATATAGTCCAGCCTTACGCGTTTCGTGTAAAACACTTCCTCAGAGGCCACGGACTCATGATGCAAAGGCACAGCAGTTTTTCGGCACTAAGACAACGATTAAAACCCCGCCTCAGTGGGCGTGGCCACCCCCGTGGCCTGATGGTATTTGTAGTGCCACTCCTACTCCATTGAGTTGCGTGCCCCCGAATCACAATGTCAATTAAAACCACAGTGGGTTGGGTGGCAGGGCACCCATCACCAATTGCTGTTTATCACCTTCCAACAACCAGCACCAAGTTCCCAAATGCGGCGGCGTCGATTGGCGTCTCCGCTGGTGGGCTGCAACAGCCCCGGGGCTTCACTCCGCGGCACAGGCAGGCCGCCAAAGTCCAACCAACGAGTTGCCTGTGATAGAGGAGCCCACGAACAGGTAAGCATCAGCTATAATCTTTATTGGAAGCAGCAATGAAGAAGATGCACAACAGCAACAGATATAGTCCAGCCTTACGCGTTTCGTGTAAAACACTTCCTCAGAGGCCACGGACTCATGATGCAAAGGCACAGCAATTTTTCGGCACTAACACAACGAATAAAACCCCGCCTCAGTGGGCGTGGCCACCCCGTGGCCTGATGGTATTTGTAGTGCCACTCCTACTCCAGTGAGTTGCGTGCCCCCGAATCACAATGTCAATTAAAACCACAGTGGGTTGTGCGGCAGGGCACCCATCACCAATTGCTGTTTATCACCTTCCAACAACCAGCACCATGTTCCCAAATGCGTCTGCATCGATTGGCGTCTCCGCTGGTGGGCTGGAACAGCCCCGGGGCTTCACTCCGCGGCTCAGGCAGGCCGCCAAAATCCAACCAACGAGTTGCCTGTGATAGAGGAGCCCACAAACAGGTAAGCATCAACTCTTGGATTTGTGTTGAGTGGCCCAGCCTGAGCCGCGAGAAGTGCCCTTCTGCACTTCCGTGCAGTTCTTGGCTGCAGCGCCAACCGACGCTGCAGCGTGGAGACAGGTATGCCTTTGGAGGAATGTAATGACATTTTTAACATTAGCATGGTCGTCGCCACCCACTTGGGATACTGATATTCACCGGTATTCAAGCAAGTACATGACGTCTCACTGTAGAAAAGAAGATGGCACTCCAATATCCAGCAGGCCACACGGGTGGCCACGCCCACTGAGGCGGGGACTATACGTTTGAAAAGGGTGCAATTGAAAACTGTCGTGACTTTGCCTTTGGTACGCCTGCAGCCCCTGAAGAAGTGTTTTCAGCACGAAACGCGTAGGGCAGGACAAGACATTGCGAGGCACTGCTTTTGTTGGGATTTGTGTTTCCTCCAATAAATCTATGGCGTATGAAAACCTACCTGTATGTGGCCTTCTTACAGCAGGCAACTCTTGGATTTGTGTTGAGCGGCCCAGCCTGAGCCGCGAGAAGCGCCCTGCTGCACTTCCGTGCAGTTCTTGGTTGCAGCGCCAACCAATACTGCAGCGTGGAGACAGGTATGCCTTTGGAGGAATGTAATGACATTTTTAACATTAGCATGGTCGTCGCCACCCACTTGGGATACTGATATTCACCGGTATTCAAGCAAGTACATGACGTCTCACTGTAGAAAAGAAGATTGCACTCCATTATCCAGCAGGCCACGCGGGTGGCCACGCCCACTGAGGCGGGGACTATACGTTTGAAAAGGGTGCAATTGAAAACTGTCGTGACTTTGCCTTTGGTACGCCTGCAGCCCCTGAAGAAGTGTTTTTAACACGAAACGCGTAGGGCAGGACAAGACATTGCGAGGCACTGCTTTTGTTGGGATTTGTGTTTCCTCCAATAAATCTATGGCTATGAAAACCTACCTGTATGTGGCCTTCTTACAGCAGGCAACTCTTGGATTTATATATATATATATATATATATATATATATATATATAATTAATATATATGCGATAAAGTACCCCACCTACATTATAAGAATATTGCAAGTCACAGATGAGTGTCGTGACCATATAGATGTATCAGGCCAAAGGTACAGCTTCTTTATAAGTTCATGGAATGTTTAGATTACTTGGACTATCCTTATAATATACAGAAGGGGGTAATTTATTCCTTATAACACATGGTCAAACCATCACAATTCCAACAAACAGCTTAAATCCATGGTGTGTTGCTTTTTTATATGAAAGACAAGAAGGAGGACCAATTCGATTCTCGGTCAAAGTTGAATTACGGTTTTTACAGTTAGACTAGAGGACAGATCAAAGACCAACGTGGGGGTGAGGAAGACCCTGAGGAAGAAGAAACAAAGGAGGGGTGGCCAATGATGGAAGAGAAACACAAGAAGAAGCAACAGCGAGGTCAATCCACTCGATTTCGAAGCAGGCATCTCGAGAATTGAAGGAAACCAAACATTAGTCAACTTAAGCCAGATAAATCTAATGGAAGAGAAGAATTCATGTTTGGAACGGGAACTTTCCTATTGCCATGGAAATAATTTCAACTATTCACAAAGCAAAATAGACTTGTACAAATACATAAGGAAATTAAAGCTGACCAAAACGCACAAAACAAAAGAAAGAAGTATTATCAATAATATAGGCACGGAAACCACTGGGGCAAGTGAAAGCACTAATCTTGTGGTCTCGGACTTGGAAATACTGGAAGATCTATGGATGTTTTTTATTTATTTATTTATTTTATTTATTTGAGTTTTATATAGCGCTGGCTAGACCCGGAGGTATCAGAGCGTTTTACATAAGGATCCACAGAATTACAAAATTACATCAGTTACAAGTTACATCAGTTCCAAGAAAACATTTCAAGAGCATCGGAAGACAAAGTAAATGGAGCTTAGAAGGGTAAGGGGGTGGGGTAAAGGTATAGGTGGGAGAAAGGATGAAGATAGGATGGGTGGAGAGACGAAGGAGAGTCTGCCCAAAGTCCGGCTGGGTAGGTGACGGCCGAGGGGGAAGTCCACAGCCCATCTCCTCTATAGCTATCAGGTAGCTCCACGGGCATCAGTCAAGCGGCTAGGTCTCAATGAGAAAACAGTTAGAGAACAAAGAGGAGGAATAAATGGAGCGTAAAGGAGAAAGTGGGTGGAGTAAAGGGGTAGGAGGGAGAGTACGACGGAGAGACGAAGTAAGGTCTGCCCAATGTCCGGCTGGGTAGGTGACGGCCGAAGGGGTAGTCCACAGCCCATCTCCTCTATAGCTATCAAGTAGCTCCACCGGGCATCGGCCAAAAAGCTAGGTTACAAGAAGAGAACAACTCTGCACTAGACCCACAGAGGGGTCACGAAATGTCAAATCCAGAGTGGAATAGTCTCAGTGTAAAAACGGAGGGAATCACCCCTTTTCGACCGAATTCCAAATTTATCCCCCAAACAATGAAAGACAGTTTAGACATGTTTGCTGAAAATGTGACAAAGGATCTACGCCCACTGTATCGAACATCTATGAATCACAACAAAAGTCATACTTGGAGAAATAAAACCCTCTCTACCACCATTAAGAAAAATTACAACTCTGGGGATGTGGTAGTGAAACCCTCGGACAAAGAGGGGAATATAGTTTTATGGGACAAAGAGTTATACATAACGGAAGCATTGGTACAATTCAACAACTAGCAATGCTGCAAACGTATATCGATGGATGAATACATCAATATAAAATAAATTTCACCAACAGATTAGAGAGTTGGAAGGAACAAGAACTTATAAGTTGGGATGAATTTAGCGCTTTAAAACAAGAACACCCTATGATTTCAGGTTTTTACATGATACCAAAAACACAAAAAGACCATCGGAGACCACCTGGTAGACCCATTATTGCTGCTCAGAATAGCATATTTAAAAATGTGTCAAAATATATATACTTTTTAAACCCCATTGTTACCACTTTACCGTCGTACATAAAAGATTCTACAGATATTTTAAAATGCATATATGATGTGAAATGGGAGTCCAACATGCTTCTGATGACACTAGATGTTTCTACCCTGTACACTAGTATTAGACACCAGTGTCTAATGGCACCTCAGCATTTCTTGAGAATGAGAGCCATTGGTTTTGCAAATCATAACCAAATGTTGATAGAAATTATGCAATGTTGTCTGACAAGGAATATCTTTTTGTTCAACAACAAGTTATTTCAATATGAACAGGGAACAGCAATGGGCACCTGCTTTGCCCTCAGTTATGCAAATTTGCATATGGGCTGGTAGGAGGAGCAGGTGCTCGGGGGCAAACCATGGAACACTGGTCAGAGAATGCCATGATGTGGCTCAGATCTGTAGACAATGTCTTTGTACTGTCGCAGGGTACTGAAGCACAGGTAGAACTGTTTATCCTGGACCGTAATGATAATATACTTAATTTGAAATTCACAGGAAAAATGAGTACCACATCTATAGAGTTTTTGGACGTTAGAATCTGGGTAGGACAATGAGAAGCTAGAAACAACGATTTTCAGGAAACCCACGGCAGGGAATACTATTTTACATGCATGTAGTTTGCATCCTGCCCGACTAATAAAAAGTATTCCCTTCAGTGAATTTTATCGAGCTAGGAGAGCTTGTAGCACAGTAGAAGAATACAGAAAATTTGAGACTGAAATGACAGATATTAATATTCAATATTAGAAGCAGCATCTAAAAAAGCTAGTGCCTTGGATAGAGAAGCTGCTCTGTTTGAACCCTCAAACACATCTAAGAAGAAAGCACAAACAAAGAAAGAGCCTCATAAAATTTAGCACCACTTTTAATCTAGAACTCGCTAAAGTCTGGGAAATCTTATTTAAGCACTGGCATTTAGTAAAATGTGACCTCGTCATAGGTACTACTGTGACAAAACGGTTACAAATGACGTATAGAAAATCAAAATCTTGAAGGGACTACCTGGTCAAATGTAATTTTACTACTCACAATGTGAGTAGAACGTGGCTTACCCGTAGGGACAGTTTCAGAAAATGTCTGAAATATAAGGCGTGTAGCGATGATGAAAACCTAATGTCAGTGAATACAGCTTTTAACAAAACTATAACAATCAGGGCGAACCTAACATGTAAATCCAGCGTTGTTGTGTAAATACTCAAATGTCCCTGTGAGAAACTTTATGTTGGAAGCACAACATTGCAAGTACAGAAACAAGTGTTACAACACATTCATGCTATTGCCAACAATGACCGCAGCTACCCTATAGCTAGGCATTTTGAGAAATTCAAAGTAACCCTGTTCATCCTAGGATTAGCTGTATCACTCAAACCCCTAGAAAGAAGAGAGGAGGAGATAGGGAGAAAGAGCTTAGGAAGCTGAAACCATTTTATATTTTGGAGTTGGACAGTATGGAGCCAAATGGCTTCAACATCAATGAGAAATTATATACATGCCGATATTAGACCTACCCTTGAGCGCCCGCCTCATATGAAGAAAACCATGTTAATGGGTTTTGAACATTAGGTCATTTTTAACAAGTAGCACTGAGACACTTTTCAACAGATAGTACACAATGAGCCTCTTTGACATTTTCTTTTCTAAAGATACCTTTGCGATGTAGACTCCATTGATCCCATTTTAATCTATAGTATAATAAGGAATTTGAAAGATTATGTTGCCCATTCCAAAAGGGGATATATTTTAAGCATAACCACTAAGTCTTGCAAGTTTGAGGTCTATGATTAGAAATAGTCCAATAAGGTATATGAATTTGAGAGAGAAAATTAGACATTTGTTGGATAGACATTAGCATATTCTATGAGGAATGCTAATAGGAAAAATAAGTGCAGTCAATCTGAAGACTTGAAGCAAAGGGAATTGTTCTGTTCTTTGAAATAATACAATTGAGGGCCACAATGGATTTTGTAAATAGCACGAAGCACTTTATTACATAGGCACTTGCCAGATGATAGCGAATCTCAGCACTTTAAGTTGAGCACTTTGAACTGTACAACTAGCATGAATACATAATTGAATTTTGTTTATGAATGTAATATTGTTTGGGAGGAGATGAATACTGCTATGTATTTCTGTGTAATTACACAAAGTTGAGTAATATTTAATTCACTTTAAAATTGCAGTTATTTTATTTCCTCCATGTATGAATTGATTGTGTATGAAATTTGAATTATTGCCATATTTACATGTTCAAAGATGGCGCAGAGCCATACCGTTATCTTGGTATGCACGTTTATGGTGTAGATGTCCTTCTTTTATATTGTTTAAAGTGAAACACATATAACGTAATGTTTTCCTTATAACACATGGTCACACCATCACAATTTAAAAAAACAGCTTAAATCCATGGTGTGTTGCTTTTTCATATGAAAGAGTTAAGATGTGATGTTTGCAAAAAAGAAAATAACAGCAGACTCTCTAGTGAAAAATTAAACACACCAAAATGTAGTTAGATATTTTGGGTGACTTGCTTAGCGGTTCACTGCCCGCATTTTGCCTCACTACACTTGCTGATTGGCTGGGGTGGGACTTCGTCCCCCAGCTCTAACATGCCCAGGAGGGGCAGAGCCAAAACGCCAATGCGCTCAAAAGCACAGTCAGCATCCCGCAGCATGGGTGACTTTCTTAGCGGTTCCCTGCCTGCATTTTGCCTCACAAAACTTGCAAGTCGGCTGCGGTGGGACTTCGTTCCCGAGCTCTACTGCGCCCAGGCGGGGTGGGGCCAAAACACTGACAGGCTAAAAAGCTCTGCTAGCATCCTGCAGCGCAGGTGACTTGCTTAGCGGTTGCTTGCCTGCATATTGCCTCATCAAACTTTCTGATCAGCTGGTGTGTGACTTCGTCCCCCAGGTCTGTCGCACCCAGGAGAGTTGGGGTCAAAACACCAATGCACTCAAAGGAGCTTTAGCATCCCGCAGCAGGGGAAACTTACTTAGCAGTTCCCTGGCTGCATTTTGCCTCACAAACTTGCAGTCCAGCTGGTGCGGAACTTTATCTCCCAACTCTACCGCACCCAGGAGGAGCAGGCCAAAACACCAATGCGCTCCAAAGTGCCACCAGCATCCTGCAGCGTGGTTGATTTTCATAGCAGTTCCCTGCCTGCTTTTTACCCCACCAAACTTGTAGACCGTCTGAGGTGGTACTTAATCCTCTTGCTCTACCGCACCCAGGAGGGGCAGGGCCAAAACACAAATGCGCTCAGAAGCACTGCCAGTATCCTGCAGCACAGGTGATTTTCTTAGCAGTTCCCTGCCTGTATTTTGCCTCACCAAACTTGCTGATTGGCTGAGGTCAATCAATCAATCAATCAGTGTTCTTGTAAAGCACGACTACTCACCTGTTAGGGTCTCAAGAAGCTGAGGGGTGTGGATCTGCAGTTCAATCAGAGAACCTGGTCTTTAGCTCCTTCCTGAATTGAGGCAGAGACGGTGATTGCCTGAGATGTAGAGGCAGGGAGTTCCAGGTCTTCACAGCGAGGTAGGAGAAGGATCTTCCTCCAGTCGTGGTCTTACAATTCTGTGGGATGGCGGCCAGGGCCAGTTAGGTGGAGCGGAGATTTCTGGTGGGTGTGTGGAAGGAGAGGCGGCAGTTGAGGTATGTAGGTCCGGCATTGTGGAGGGCTGTAGGCATGCGTGAGGAGATTGAGGTAATTCTTTTTGTTGCTCGGGAGCCAGTGGAGGTCCTTCAGGTGACCAGTGATGTGGCTGCGATGGGGGATGTTCAGTATGAGTCTAGCGGTGGTGTTCTGGATGTTCTGTAGTTTCTTTAAGAGATTTTTGGTGGTACCGGCGTAGAGTGCATTGTCAGAGTCCAGTCTGTTGCTGACGGGTGCATGGGTGCCCATTTTCCTGGACTCAGTGGGGATCCACTTGAAAATCTTCTGAAGCTGACCTAGCGTGTGGAATCAGGAGGACGAGACGGCATTGATTTGGCGGTTCATAGAGAGTGAAGAGTCCAGGATGATGCTGAGGTTACGTGCATAGTCCGTGGTAGTGGGGGGGTTCCGAGCACTGCAGGCCAACAGGAGTCGTGCCAAGCAGAGGGGGTGGAGCACAGGATGAGGCTTTGGTTTTGTCTGAATTGAGCTTGAGGCAGCTGTCCTTCATCCAGGTGGCAACTGCCTTCATTCCGTTGTGGAAGTTGCTCTTGGCGGCTGTGGGTTTGTCTGTGAGGGAGATAATAAGCTGGTGTCGGCGCAGGAGACAATGTTGAGTCCGTGGCTTCATGCCCCAGCTCTACTGCACCTGGGAGGGGCAGAACCCCGAAAAAAATGCACTCAAAAGTGCCACCAGAATCCCACAGTGCTGGGCGCGCTCGGGACCCAACCGGGCATGTCCATCATCGCCCAGAAGATGCTGGGATACCCCCTTTGGCCCTCTTTGCTGCTGCTACTAAAAGATACGGGTGAGCCCTTTGACTACTTCACTTTACTTTTAGGACTGTGTCTATTATTACTCCCTGGCTGAGATCTATACGTAAAAGAAAACTGGCTGAAACAAAGCCAGTGTCACTGCTAAACCACAAATTGGCACAGCGCTAGATTAATTTCTTTCTCGTGCGGTGACTGTAATCACCAAGGAAATAGATCTGGCAGAGAGACGCCTGTCCCTTGGTCCGGGGATGGGGCACAGTTCCCCTCCACTGCGCCTCGCATTTCCACCAGCTGATATTACAGAGGTGGCACCTCCAAATTGTCACAGCCCACTCACTCTCGAGAACACTGATGTAGGCCCTGCTGATTGAAAGTAGAGTGTCCTCCATAGATGTGCCTGCGAGTACTAGTTTTTGGGAACCTTCAGCTAAGAAAAAGAGGAAGACCATACAAGGGCTTGTCCCTGGCCCCACAAAAAAATAGGGGACCACAGCTCTTCGTTCTGCCAGTTCATGTAAATCTACAAGCCCTAGTTTCCTCAGTCTGAGTTGTGTTTAAGTACCATCTTCAGGGAGAATAATGAGGCGCAAAAACAGGATTGGCGAAAACCCATGGACCAAATTAAATCCATTGTGGCATCAACATTGTTTCCCTGGTGGACAGGATATGCTCCTTGGAGGGTGCTTTCTTAGAGTAATCTTCCAAGCTCAACAAAGTATTGGCACCATTGGCACCTACTCAACCCTACGGCCAAGCTTCTACTTCCGATCAGGTCAGTTGTATCGGCACTAACCACACCTCAGACCAGAAATCTTTGTTAGACACTGATAACTTTCTACCAACTCATTCCTTCCAGCCTTAGGAGAAGGGCATAGGGCAATAACAATCAGTGGGAAAACTGGCCAAGGATATCAAGATCAGGATGGGACTAGCAGCTCCCTTATGATCTCAGACGCAAAAGCCCCAGAATCGCAGCACTCTCACCCAGGACCGTTTGAACTTGCCATCTCATTGTTGTCTGTATGTGGCGGTTTTGCCACTTCCTTTTAATAGTGATAAATCATACTAAGGGCCTAATTGCAGTGTCGATCCAAAACTCTTCTGACCGACACCATCTCGGATTCGGTTCCGACCGACTCATATTCGGCGGGTCCTCCCAACTGATTACGATGGTTCCGGAAACAGTTCGGAAAGTCTCCCATTGATTTCACTGGGAGCCTGTGTTCCGACCGACAACACAGGCTCCCATTGAAAAAAGGGGTGGGTGCGGAAAACCTTGCAACCTGTCACAGGCACCTCATGGTGCCTGCCACACTGTGCATGGTTTTAAAGAGGGGTCCTCTGGTAACCCCCACAGGCCCCAACCAGAGGCCTCAGGGTGAAGGGCTCCAAAGTCAGTTTTCTGACCGATTTGGAATGGCAGTCTGAATCTGACATCGTACTACGTTGGTCGGAAACGCTGTCCATAGCACTGTACAATTTGGGTTCGACAGACTCGGAGTCTCCGAATGGCTATCGGAACCGATTTGGACTGACCGACGATTACCTTTCCATCATAATCGGTCAGTCGGAAATGTTTCCGAGTCGGTCGGAAACAGGTTCCGACACGGTTTAGGAGAATCTGACTGCCGTTTGTAGCCTTTCCGATCGACATCGTAATCGGCTCCTGAGAGTTGAAAAATAAAGTATGCTATCGGCTGACTCGGATCACTGACTTTTCCATCTTCAAGTACAATGGTGAGAAGAATTGGGTGGATTGTCCATTCACCAAAGCTTATAAATGGGAACTGCATGGAAATAAGCTGGAGACGGCCAGGCTTAGCCCTACATTTAATCAAAACTGGTTAAAGGACTGGCAAACTAGGAACAGTTGCCAGAATTGTTCCCCTAGGCTATTTCTACAAACCTGATCTACCGCAACAGCTGGGTGGGAGTGGGCACCTACCTTCTGGAGCGGATGCCGCTGGGGTCTTTGCTGTTCCTACCCTCAAAAAATACCTTCCTCTATCTGAACTGGACACCAGTGATTGATGCTTTCCTTTATTGAAAGTGGGTAGGACGTCTGGCACTGATGGGGCTATGGAAGTGGGTACTAGTTTTGATTTATTGCATACTCTTATAGTTGATATTCTCCCTCACTTATTGAATGATGCCCACAGCTCATCTAGCATTGGTTACCCATTGTCTCATGCTAAATCCCATATGAAGATTGTCTCCTGGAGCTTGGAGGGTATTAAGAACAAGCTTTCATGTCAAGATTGGTGTAATTTTGCGGACCAATTTAACATTTGCATGTTTCAGGAGGCTTGGGCCGTTTCCCCACAGTTTCGAACTGGGTTTGCTAGCTGTTACTGACCAGCATCCACCTCTGGGAAAGGCAGGCCCTCTGGGGGCCCTACAATCTAGATCAAAACTACCCTGTTTTGTACCTCAAAAGTTATTGATCTTGATTCTCCTGATGTTTCATCATGTGTGTTATCATTCAGTTCCCCTCCGGGGCTTCCCTTTGTATGTATAATGTTTACTGCAGGCACAAGAGTAATTAGACCAACTTATCCATTATTGGCTTAATCAATGTACATCTATAATTCCTCCCCACTGGCTATTTTAGAATTTTGGTAAGTAATTTTAATTGTAATTTTGAACCCCTTGGCACTGACACTAGTACCATTAGTGGCAAAGAGGATAAAGTATGGGCAGTGCCTGTGCTCACCCTGTCGCCCATTGGGAAATGGTCTGCTGCTGCCCTGCAACTAAATGCTTTTCCCTCAGTAACAGTCTGAGAGCCTGTAACGGGAGATCACCATCTAATAAGGAGGGAAGGCACACTTTCCATCGTCAGGGTAGTATTAGGCTCATAGACTATATACTGTTGTATATCAAAGGTACAAAGGTACAAAATTCTTTATTGCGTGATTAATTAAAATCTTTGCAGTAGGAAAACTACATTCAAAAACAGTCTATGTTGAAAATACGCATGAATTACGATTAGACTGGATTAAAAGTCGTTAAAATACATATGAAGTTCCATTTCTGTGCAAAGTTTAAAATACAATAAATGAACCTGAACGTTCCGAATTAACAGTTGTCGGTCTCCGCTCTCTATACCCTAAAGCACGTAACAAATCTGCAGTAGTGGCACAAATAGTCTGCATATAAACCTTTAGACAGAAATTGAGAATTAAAGGTTATGCAGCTAATTCTATCTTTTGATTGTAGCCTACTATAATCGATTCGTCACTTAGTAGTTAAATTTATCCTGGTTTTTGCTATATTCATGAATCGGACCAGCCTACATGCTAACTGAGTGTCGTTTCCCTCAAAGCTGGCTATTAGTGCTTGCCTACATGTTCGTATCCGTCTTTGGTTCCAGAGTGGTTTTAATAAAAGTCTTCGCTCTTTGTTTATAGCTTCACAGCTACACAGTATATGTAGGATGTCCTCTTTAAAATCGCCACAGATTCTACAGTTTATTTTTGTTTCTATACGTTCCCAAGGTGGCAGGTGCTGATTTACAGGTAGGATTGCCATCCTCAATTTCAAATAGGATTCCTTCACTTTTCTTGAGAACCCTGTTCCCAGATAAGCTTGTGACAAAGACCTTGTGTAACTCTGAATAACAAACCACCCGTGAGCCCTCTTAGTCAATGTGGCCTTGTCTTACTCCAGAGATAGTAGCTTTACTGTTTTATTTACAAGCTTCTTAAAGATTTTATGAGGCCCGTTAAGTTCCCAGATGTCTTGTAGGGCAAGAGAGCTTATTGCCGTTTGGAGGTAGATCATTGCAGGGCTGTCTTTTTTCCTTTCCAGCTCCTTCCATAAATATGAATTCAGAGAACCTTGTTCTGCTCCCTTTATCTTGTGCCAGCATTTGGTGTAGGCACCCTTACGTGCTAATTGCTGTTTTTGGAGGCCAAACTCTAGCCTTAGTTGTGCTGGCGATGTGTACTGTGGGAGGTTAAATATTATACGTATTGTTTTTGACACCACTTTGTCCAAGATTGTCTCGTCTCTCCCTCTCATACTTTCACCACCATATGTGATAGATGGTAGCAGTTTTGCTCGAAGCACTTCTAATAGAGGAGTTAGACTCGGACCGGCTATTTTTTGCTTGAGGTTTTTTAATGCCACTGCCAGTGTGATCCCTCTTGTTTTGATCAGTGCTTTTTGCTGTCCGAACGATCCCCTTCTATCGAAGGTTATTCCCAAGTATTTATATTCTTTGACCACCTCCAGCTGTTGACCTCGCAGTTCCCATTGAAGATAGTGTTTTGTTGTATATCAGGTTGTGGCCACAAATGATAGACATGAAGGTGATCCCTCGGCAGGACAACGACCACAACGCCCTGGACCTCACTCTGAGACCTTTGAGTTCCCCTATTCCATCCCACAGTAACAAAACATTAGACAAGAGGCTTACACCCACTAGTGATGGTCGTAGGTTGAAAAGGAGTGCAGTTGCTGGCACTACAGCTATTCAGGCACAGATTTATGAGGTTCTAGCCACTGCATTGGAAGATGTACAGGTTATGGGATGGAACTCTCTTGTAACCACCTTTTGGGTGGAATTCAATACCATCAACAATTCTATGTTTAGTTCCCTGAAAAAACTTTTTCTGTTTGAGTCTAGGTATCTTCCCTAAAGGGCTAAAGCGATCCCTTGGTATGCTAGAGCCTGCGTAGTTGCAAAGTTTGTCCTAACTGATGCACTCAAAGGTGAGTCCAGAACTCTGATACAAGAGGCCGGTTGCTCATATAAAGCCACTATAGCAAGGGCCAAGAGAGTGTATGAACTGGCCAAGTGGAAAGCCTTATTGTCAGTGGTTAAAGGGAAAGACCATCGCTCCTTCTGGCAAAGCTTGGCTAACAGGAGACTGGAACACGCCACTACAACGACCTGTAACATAACTGCTGCTGCTTGGGTCAACCCCTTCTCTGGATTGTATACATGTGGTTCGAGTGGGGATTATCACAAATGTGAAATGGAGGGGTCACACGTTGCTGGAAGAGAGTTAGCACCTGTAGGTGTTTCATGTTAAGAATGTGCCTCGGTAGAGTCAGTGACACATGTACGGGGTAGTTGAGTAGATAGTGATAATCAAGGAGTGGTTTTATAGAGGCAGGATGACTTTGATACTAGTCCCATTACTCTCATTGAAGTTGCCAAAGCAATTCACAGGATTACCCCAGGGAAAGCCCCTGGGTTGAACAAAGTACCAGGGGATTTTTTTAAAGCAGATATCTGGAGCCCCTACCTTGCCCTGTATTTTAATAACACAATAGGTGGGTCCCAGTTGCCCCCTGCTTGGGCAGGAGCCGAGATCATCCTGATTTTCAAAAGGGCCTAAGGTCCCTTCCTACCAACTATCGACCAATTAGCCTTATTGATAGCTCACAAAAGCTCTTCAGCACAATTGTGTTGGATAGACAGCTCAATTGGATTGAATGTGTAGACCTGTTAACGACTTTGCAAGCTGGGTTTAGGGCGAGGACTAGTACCATTGATCAAGTATTTTGTTTGCAATTACATTACTGGAAATATATCCCCTTAGGGGGTGGATGTCTTTAGGTAGCCTTTGTTGACCCCAAGTGCCAGATGTACGGCCGTGACAATTTGCGACTCGCAAATTGCGCTCGATTGTGAGTCACAATTTGCGAGTCCCAAAATACCATCTACTACAGTGTCTGAGACACTGTTTGCGATTCCCAATGGGGTCACAAATTGCATGCCTCATGAATATTCATGAGTCACTCGCAATTTGCAAACCCATTGGGAATGGCTGGCCCTCCCAGGGATGGTGGCCTGCTGGGCTCAGCAGACCTCCATGTCTGGAACTGGTTTTAAATAAAGCATTTTTTTTTTAAAATGCAGCCCGTTTTCCTTAAAGGAAAACGGACTGCATTTAAAAAAATGAAAATGAAACATTTTCGTTTCATTTTTTAAGGGCAGGTAGTGGTCCCTGGGACCACTGCCTGCCCTTAAAAAGTATTTTATCCTTCATTTGCAAAGGGGAAGGGGTACCCTGGGGATCCCTTCCCATTTGCGAGTGCATTACCACCCTCTTGAAGAGGGCGGTAAGTTGTAAGTGTTTTGCGACCGCAATTGCGGTTGCAAAACATTCATACATGGGGTAGAGAGTCGCTATTAGGAAGGGACGCCCTTGAAAAGCCCCTTCCTAATAGCGAGTCGCAATTCCTATTTAGCGAGTCGCAAATAAATTGCGACTCGCTAAATAGGAATTGTACATGGCCCTATTCGTTTTTGCATGCGCAAATGGGTCGCTAACCCGTTTGTGTATGCAATTTAGAGTCGCACATCTGGCCCCAAGTATGGCCAATAAGAAGGACCCGGCACACCTTACTGGTCTCAAGATCCCTCTTGGGAATCCAAAATCTGCTAGACCAGTTTGGAGTCTCCGGTAGAAAGAGAGTTCTTGAGATTAATCTTACCAAAACCTAGTATATGGTCCTTAATCTCTGCCCCTCTACTCAACCACATCCGTTACTAAACGACGTCCCCTTGGAGAGAGTGTGCACATTTGAATACCTAGGGTTTACGCTTACAGAGCAGTTTGGTTGGTCATCGTAGATACAGAAATGCAGACTCAGGTTAGAACATTACATGAGGGGCATTGTGAGGGCTCTGGTATGGTTATGCATTTCGCCCAATATCCCTAGCCCTCCAAATTTATAATTCACAAGCACTTGGAGTGTCATTATATGGTGGGGAACTCTGGGGGCACGAGAATGTAATTGAAATGGAGCTAGTTGAGAATTGCTTCCTTTGCCTCTTCACTAATCTTCCTGCAAGTACCCCACTCACTTCCTTCCAGCTAAAGCTAGGCCATAGACCCTTCAGATGCAGAGTGGGCCTTTAGCCTCTGCTTTATTGGGGGAGGGTACGGGCATCTACAGATCTAGAGCCCTATCGGATGGGTCTAGAGGAAATTTTAAAATTACCTGTGGTTGCCAGGATTATATGATTTGGGTTTATGAAAGCTGCCTTAGTGAGCTTGGGTGAGAGAATCTTTGGACAAATCCAAAGATCGCATGTAGAATCCTGAAGTCTCTTCATAGGGGCAGATTTACAAGCCCCTTGCAACACTTTTGCACTGCTGTTGCGTCACTTTTGTGACTCAGCGGTGGCGTAAAAAATGCAGCCAATTTACAACGTGACATATCTAGGGAGATGCGTCACGTTATAAAGCCCTGCGTCACATTATACCTGCGTCAGGAATAATGTATGTAGGGTGTGCGTTCCCACGCAGGAAAGCCTCATAAAAGTGACGCAGTGAAAACTACAAGATTTCACTGTGCCACTTCTAGGACGCCACTGCGTCAAAACCTTACGCCTGCTTCAAGCAGGCGTAAAGGAGTGATGCAGTGTAGTGAGAATAGGCCTCCCCATGCATTGCTCGAGTTGCGTCATGCTTGCGACACGACTCCGGCAATGCGTGACTTTAGCGCCAACAGATGCTGCAGAATTTCTGAAGCATCTGTCAATCCTTACACCATGGTGAGCCGTGTTGTAAATACGGTGCATCAATGGTGGCGCAAGGGTTTCGCAGACTGGCGCAGGGAAACTGACGCATCTCTACAGATGCGTCAGTTTCTTGTAAATCTGCCCCAGAGTCTTTAGTAATTAAAAAGTGTATGGATAACAAATCAAATGACTAAATGTATATTGCCACTATTGAAAAGGTCTCATGGGACCTCCATTGGGTTAGAATGGTGCAGAGCTTGCTACCTTCAATGAAAAAGCAGAACCCATTATTCTTAGAAGACATAGCCAATCTCAGACATTTCATTTCATCCAGTTTCAGCCGTCTTCAGTTTCATTATCTTGAAGGCCTCCTGGAAAAGTAGTGTTAAATCTCCACCGGGACTCACTTGAACGTATCTCAACTAAGTCCATTTCAATTCCATGATAGCATGACTGCTTTGAATGAAGTGCTGTACTTGAGGGGCTGACATAGAGCAGCATCTAATCTGTGATTTATGCTGGCTAATGCAATATCGTACTTTCTGTGAGGTTTTTTCAAATGTATGCTTTTTGAAAGAGGCAAAGGATACAACAAATCACATTTTTTGATCTGCATTTGGTGAATTCATTATGTTTAATTAAAGTATTATTATATGTGAAATCAGTGCCCTCAATAGCAAGATCTCACATAATACAATTCCCACATTTATGGTGACCATGTGTAGGTGGTAATCCTAGAAGGCTTCTGAGATTGCTCTGCGGTTTATGTCTTTCCGTGTTGGAATGAACCAGTCTGTCTTTCAGAATTTTGTTGCGTTTCAGTGTGTATATGGGTATTTCTTCAAATGGATCCAATGTTGAAATCGTATTCCAGTGTTTTCTGGTTATTTGCTTAACATCTGTTGGAATTAAATGTTGTAGCGCATACCAGTTGATCCAATTCTTTTTTTCAGAAGATTTAAGACCTGTCTGACTTTCATTTTCCATTGGATGCAGTTCAGTAACCCACAGTGTAATGCCAATAAAACAGAGATCCTTTCATTCGGCTCTCCCCCCCCCCTCTTGGGATGGTGAATGTTGGCCCAGTCATGTCCCGCCCCTGCCAGCCCCGGCTACTACATTGCACAGTTTGGGAGAAAGATTTGATAATCATACTGCCTTTGGCTCCCAGGTGGCAGGTGTGGTGGGGTCCTGCTTTGCACTTTTAAAATGTTTTAGGAAAGTGTCCCTTTTTGCATGGTTGCCCCCCCACTTTTTGCCTGATGTTGATGCTCTTTGCCTAAGTGTGCCCTGGGTTCCTGCTAACCAGGTTCACAGGGCCTGTGGTCTTTCCCTAAAACTGTACCTTTGCACTCCCAATTGGCACCTCTCTGGCCACATGTAAGTCCCTTGTAAAAGGTACCATGGGTACCAAGGGGACTGTGACCAGGGAAGGCCTCTAAGGCCTGCAGCACATATTGTGCCACCCTTAGAGGCCGTGTACCTTAACACACACACACTGCCCTTGCAGGCTGCATGTTTTGGTGCAGAGAAAAGGGAAGAGTCAACATGGCATACAAATCTCTGTGCCATGCCTACAACCCACTGCCTGTGGTATAGGTAAGATACCCCTCTAGCTGGGTGCACTATACCACTGGTGAGGGTGCAGGTGCATGAGCCCTGTACCCCTACAGTGTCTATCTAAGTCCATTCTTACTCATTGTAAGTTCAGTAAACCCATAGAGTATATGGTCGGGGAGTTTGTTATTACGAACTCCACAGCACCATAATGGCTTTACTGAATTCTCGGAAGTTTGGTATCAAACTTCTCAGCCCATTAAACCCACACTGATGCCAGTGTGCGATTTAATGCCAAATGCACTCAGAGGGCATCTTAGAGATGCCCCCTGTAAAACAACCTAACTCTAGTGTCCTGGCTGAATGGCTGCTTGCCAGCTGCCACCCCCAGACATGTTTCTGGACCCCTGGGTCAAGAGTCTCCCGCTCTCGGGGTCCTGAACCAAAGCACATCCTTGGCAGAGGTGCCAAGCCTCCTTCCCTGGATGGACAGGGTCCAAGAAGGGGAAGCATCAAAGGCTTGCTGCCTTTGTGAGCTGACTCAGCCATTTGCTGCTCCCAGCAACTGGCCCCCACAGGTTCTAACCCCCACTTTGGGAGGTAGAATCGGTGGGAAAACCAAAATAGGAGGAGGGGTGTGCCCAGCTTTGCCAACTGTTAGAATAAAAATTATGCTTTTGTATTGCTTTTACGTAAGTTAGCATTCGCGGCGCAATTTTGTGTACAGGCGCCATTTTGTGTACAGGCGCCATTTTGTATCACGATTGAAACTAATTCTTCTCTATTTCCGAGAGCGGTCTTCTCTAGGTTATGTTTCTTCGGAGCCGAGTTCTGCCACACTAATGAATGCATTGCTCTTATTAGCGCATACCTTTCTTCTGAGATGTAAGCCTTCTCCCACTTGTCTAGTGGCGAGCACAGGCAGAGTAACCTTGAGAGATAGATAATGTGTGCCGGTCCTCAGAACCGAAACTTACTCCTTTGTAATTTACTATCCAGCTGCGTCCCTCTGGAAAATTCCATGGTGGGCGTGTTCCCATTGACTCTGAAATGTACATAATGTATTGTTATGCTTGCTGAAGTCAGACTCTCTCTGCAGCACTCTTAGCGACTGGGCAGACAGGGCTCCGCTCTGAGCGAACTTTGAATAAACTGTTATTGGTTTGTATTCTCTACTGTCTGACCAACTCTTCATTTCGTAGAAGGCAAAGAGGTGGTCATTGGTGACCCGAGTAACCTCAATCGGGCCATTTCCTTCAGTTGGCGCCCGAACAGGGACTCCTTCGGGTGAGTGGCCCTTCCCCTTCCATGTACTGGAGGGGAGGTCGAGGTCATCGTCGGGTCGGACGGACGGATCAGGGATCCCTGCACGAAGAGTTTCTGATACTCGCAGCTGCCCCTTCTGTCTGGCCAGTCGTTGCCTCGCCCAGTGGTCATCCCGACTGGAGTCCTACATGGCGAAACCCTTGGATCTGACCGTTTGGTCTGAAGAGTCGGCAGTGGAGAATAGATTTGTTTGACCTGCATATATCAGGTGAGTTTGTTTTGGTTCTTAGTGGATATGGTACCATTTTGGCTTGTATTTGGTACGGTCTAAGGACCGTCTTTGGGACAAAAGCAATTGCAATTGTTGTGCTGGGCGTAAATAGCGAACTTGTTTTCTTTTGAGAATGCCCAGTTTTAGTAAATTGTTTGTTTTGTTTTGTGTTGTCGTTGTTGTTCTACTGATGCTCAATTGGAAGAAAGTCAGCCAGCGCCTCCAGAAGGCACTCCGAATTTTGATATGTATGTGAAGCATGATCTTGGCCCTATTATGTTTAGTACATTATGGCACAAATATACGAGGGACAATGCCGAGTTGCAGTGGCCGTTGATGGGTACTTTTGATGAACAAAAGATAGAGTATTTGCAGGAACGGTTGTTTAAGAAGCGAAGTAGGCAGTCTATGTTTGATTCCCTCAGAACATGGCAGAAAGCAGCTAGACAGAAGCGGTTGAAGGCAGAAAAAGAGGCTCGGAAAGGAAGAATGCAGACATTGAGTCAGAAGGCTGTGTCACATGATAGGGAAAAGCGGGAGAAGGGTATTGAATGTGAAGATAGAAGGTTCTGATTACATATTGACAAATCATATGTGGCTCAGGAGGAAGATGATACTTTTGTGGAAGAATTGTTGGATGCCCGACCCCTGCCTCCATATGCCCCGCAGAGAATATATCCTACTGTTCCGGTGCCCTCACAGCCGCCCGTTACAGTTGCGTTTACTGTCTCTGTCCCTGTGTCCACTGTTGTTATGTCAATGTCTGTGGCTTTGGCTCCTCCTCCTCCTCTTTCTTCTGTTTATTTGCCGTCTGTGGCAACTGTGACTGTTAGTGCTCCGGCTGCACCTATTGTTTCAGCATCCCTTTCACCGACTCTTTCAAGAATGGTGGATTGGGATAAATTGTCAGCCTGTTGACAGAAGAAAGATGAGAGTGTGTCTGATTTCTTTACCCGATTCGAAGGTACATTTTTGGATTATAGCGGACAAGATTTGTCCGTCGAGGGGGGTGTTCGGTTGTTTGTCAATAGATTTGTTTCTAACTTGCTTCCTGAAATTGCAACTTGATTGCAAGCTTCTGAGAGTACCTGGTCCACCTCCTCTCCCTCTGTTATTTTGAATATGGCACAATATTATGAGCCTAGGGATAATGAGGAAAAGGAGAAGACAGAGAAGAGGCATAAGGACTTAAAGATGAAGGTGTTGTTACAGCAGGCTTTTAGGGGGAATGGGAGAGGACGTGGTGGTCCTGCCCGACGGCTTCCGCGCACTAGTAGACAGCCAGTAACTACACCTTTAGGTCCGAATCAGTGCGTGTACTGTAAAGAGGAGGGACATTGGCGTAGTGAGTGCCCCGTGGTTCTGCAGAAGGTAGCGGTCTCGAGGGGACGGGGTTCTCGTGGAAGGGGTCGTGAAACGAGTTGGGCAAACAGGGCTCAGAATGCTGTGGCTTCACAGGGTCGTTCTTATAATAATTATTTTGATGACCCTAGAGAAGGACAGTACTATCATGACGATTATGATGTAGAAGAAGTGACAGGGATGTTCTACAGCTAGGACAGCCAGGGACAGAGTGGGGGACCAGTTCCGATACCTGTAGAGCAACGTGGTCCTTATGTAACAGCAGAACTACAAGATTCGACTAAGGAATTTTTGGTGGACACAGGTGCGACGAAAAGTTCTGTTTCTCGAAATGTGGTCCCTGGGGCGGCTCTGTCTGGCCAAAATAATGTGTCCGTTGGTTTCTCTGGTGTACCGGTTGTAAGTCCCATTTAAAAACCTCTTGCGTTGACTATAGGTCCTTTCACTGTGGATTCGCCATTCTTGTTGACATCTAATTGCAGTGATAATTTGATGGGTTTGGATTTGCTGAAGAAATTGCATGCCACTATCTATTGTTCTCCGGCATGTGTCTATATGACAATGGGTCCAGATGTGGCACGCCCTAAGCAGTGTTTGTCCAAAGATGCGCCCCTTCCTGTTGAATTTAAAGATGTGCCACCCACTCTGTGGGCGACTGCGACACAGATGTGGGATTGTTGCAGATACCGCCGGTTTCGATACAGGTTAAGGATGGTGCTATTTTGCCTCGTATCCCTCAGTATAAAATACCGCAGGCAGGTGAGAGAGCCTTATTGCAAATTATACAGGATTTGATTAAAAAGGGAGTGGTTGAGGAGACAACTGCTAATATTTGTAATAGCCCTATTCTTCAGATTCTTAAAAAGACGCCCTCAGGTTCTTCTGATGACCATGAAAATGTTTATCGTTTCATGATTGATTTGCACGAGGTTAATAAAATAGTGGTAAACACAAGATGATGGGCAGAGCGCTGAAATTTTTCAGACACTCACCCCCAGTCACAGATCTGGGTTGAATCCATCATTGTTCTTTATCTCACTTCGCCACCTCAGTTCAGACACAGCTATATGCAAATCAGTCTTGACCCTGTGCCTCATGGGAACAGTCAAACCCGAACTGCCAAGCCATGTCTTCCTGGGACCGGTTTCGGGATAACAGCCCTCATCAGCCAGGCTGGCTTGAATCCAGTGGCAAAGTGAGCAAGGGACCCACGTCTGGGCATACCCTGCCAACTTAGGGCGAACAAAGCAAACACAAGGAGATGATGGACGGAGTGCTGAAAGTTTTCAGACACTCACCCCCAGTCACAGATCTGGGTTGACTCCATCATCGTTCTTTAGCTCACTTCACCACCCCAGTTCAGACACAGCTATATGCAAATCAGTCTTGACCCCGTGCCTCATGGGAACAGTCCAGCCCGAACTGCCAAGCCATGTCTTCCCAGGACCAGAAACAAGCATCCTGGGACGGGTTTTGGGCTAACAGTCCTCATCATCCAGGCTAGCTTGAATCCAGTGGCAAAGTGAGCAAGGGACCCTCATCTGGGCATACCCTGCCAACTTTGGGCGAACAAAGCAAACACAAGGAGATGATGGACGGAGCGCTGAAACTTTTCAGACACTCACCCCCAGTCACAGATCTGGGTTGAATCCATCATCGTTCTTTAGCTCACTTCACCACCCCAGTTCAGACACAGCTATGTGCAAATCAGTCTTGACCCAGTGCCTCATGGGAACAGTTCAGACCGAACTGCCAAGCCATGCCTTCCCTGGACCGGAAACAAGCATCCTGGGACCGGTTTCAGGCTACCAGCCCTCATCAGCCAGGCTAGCTTGAATCCAGTGGCAAAGTGAGCAAGGGACCCACATCTGGGCAAACCCTGCCAACTTAGGGCGAACAAAGCACACACAAGGAGATGATGGACGGAGCGCTGAAACTTTTCAGACACTCACAAGACATGGTTTGGCAGTTCGGGCTGGACTGTTCGCATGAGGCACAGGGTGAAGACTGAATTCCATATAGCTGTATCTCAACTGGGGTGGCGAAGTGAGCTAAAGAACGATGATGTATTCAACCCAGATATGTGACTGAGGGTGTCTTCCCTGGACCGGAAACAAACATCCTGGGACCAGTTTCGGGCTACCAGCCCTCATCAGCCAGGCTAGCTTGAATCCAGTGGCAAAGTGAGCAAGGGACCCACGTCTGGGCTTACCCTGCCAACTTAGGGCAAACAAAGCAAAGACAAGGTGATGATGGACAGAGCACTGAAACTTTTCAGACATTCACCCCCAGTCACAGATCTGGGTTGAATCCATCATCGTTCTTTAGCTCACTTCGCCACCCCAGTTCAGACACAGCTATATGCAAATCAGTCTTGACCCTGTGACTCATAGGAACATTCCAAACCGAACTGCCAAGCCATGGCTTCCCTGGACCGGTTACAAACATTCTCAGACCGGTTTCCAGCTAACAGCCCTCATCAGCCAGGCTAGCTTGAATCCAGTGGCAAAGTGAGCAAGGGACCCACGTCTGGGCATACCCTGCCAACTTAGGGTGAACAAAGCAAAGACAAGGTGATGATGGACAGAGCACTGAAACTTTTCAGACATTCACCCCCAGTCACAGATCTGGGTTGAATCCATCATCGTTCTTTAGCTCACTTCGCCACCCCAGTTCAGACACAGCTATATGAAAATTAGTCTTGACCCTGTGCCTCATGGGAAGAGTCCAGCCAGAACTGCCAAGCCATGTCTTCTTTTGACCCGAAACAAGCATCCTGGCACCGGTTTCGGGCTAACAGCCCTCATCGGCCAGGCTAGCTTGAATCCAGTGGCAAAGTGAGCAAGGGACCCACATCTGGGCATACCCTGCCAACTTAGGGCGAACAAAGCAAACACAAGGAGATGATAGACGGAGCGCTGTAACTTTTCAGACACTCACCCCCAGTCACAGATCTGTGTTTAATCCACCATCATTCTTTAGCTCACTTCGCCACCCCAGTTCAGACACAGTTATATGCAAATCAGTATTGACCATGTGCTTCATGGAAACAGTCCAGCCCGAACTGCCAAGCCATGTCTTCCCTGGACTGGAAACAAGCATCCTGGGACCGGTATCGGGCTAACAGCCCTCATCAGCCAGGCTAGCTTGAAACTAGTGGCAAAGTGAGCGAGGGACCCACGTCTGGGCATACCCTGCCAACTTAGGGCGAACAAAGCAAACACAAGGAGATGATGGACGGAGCGCTGAAACCTTTCAGGCACTCACCCCCAGTCACAGATCTGGGTTGAATCCATCATCGTTCCTTAGCTCACTTCGCCACCCCAGTTCAGACACATCTATATGCAAATCAGTCTTGACCCTGTGCGTAATGGGAACAGTCCAGCCCGAACTGCCAAGCCATGTCTTCCCTGGACTGGAAACAAGCATCCTGGGACCGGTTTCAGGGTAGCAGCCCTCATCAGCCAGGCTAGCTTGAATCCAGTGGCAAAGTGAGCAAGGGACCCACGTCTGGGCATACCCTCCCAACTTAGGGCGAACAAAGCAAACACAAGGAGATGATGGATGGAGCGCTTAAACGTTTCAGCCACTCACCCCCTGTTACAGATCTGGTTTGAATACATCATCGTTCTTTAGCTCACTTCCCCACCCCAGTTCAAACACAGCTATATGGAAATCAGTCTTGACCCTGTGCCTCATGGGAACAGCCCAGCCCGAACTGCAAAGCCATGTCTTCCCTGGACCGGACACAAGCATCCTGGGACCGGTTTCAGGCTACCAGCCCTCATCAGCCAGGCTAGCTTGAATCCAGTGGCAAAGTGAGCAAGGGACGTACGTCTGGGCATACCCTGCCAACTTAGGGCGAACAATGCAAACACAAGGAGATGATGGACGGAGCGCTGAAACTTTTCAGGCACTCACCCCCAATCACAAATCTGGGTTGAATACATCATCGTTCTTTAGCTCACTTCGCAGCCCCAGTTCAGACACAGCTATATGGAAATCAGTCTTGACCCTGTGCCTCATGGGAACAGTTCTGCTCGAACTGCCAAGCCATGTCTTCCCTGGACCGAAAACAAGCATCCTGGGACCGGTTTTGGGCTACCAGCCCTCATCAGACAGGCTAGATTGGATCCAGTGACAAAGTGAGCAACGGCCCCACGTCTGGGCATACCCTGCCAACTTAGGGCGAACAATGCAAACACAAGGAGATGATGGACAGAGCGCTGAAACTTTTCAGGCACTCACCCTCAGTCATAGATCTGGGTTGAATTTATCATCGTTCTTTAGCTCGCTTCGCCACCCCAGTTCACACACAGCTATATGCAAATCAGTCTTGACCCTGTGCCTCATGGGAACAGTCCTGCCTGAACTGCCAAGCCATGTCTTCCTTGGACCGGACACAAGCATCCCGGGACCGGTTTCGGGCTAAGAGCCCTCAATGGCCAGGCTAGCTTGAACCCAGTGCCAAAGTGAGCAAGAGATCCACATCTGGGCATACCCTACCAGCTTAGGGCGAACAAATCAAACACAAGGAGATGATAGACAGAGCGCTGAAACTTTTCAGACACTGATGCCCAGTCACAGATCTGGGTTGAATCCATCATCGTTCTTTAGCTTACTTCGCCGCCCCAGTTCAGACACAGCTATATGCAAATCAGTCTTGACCCTGTGCCTCATGGGAACAGTCCAGCCCGAACTGCCAAGCCACGTCTTCCCTGGACCAGAAACAAGCATCCTGGGACCGGTTTCGGGCTAACAGCCCTCATCAGCCAAGCTAGCTTGAATACAGTAGCAAAGTGAGCGAGGGACCCACATCTGGGCATACCCTACCAACTTAGGGCGAACAAAGCACAAACAAGGATATGATGGACGGAGCTCTGAAACCTTTCAGACACTCACCCCCAGTCGCAGATCTGGGTTGAATCCATCATTGTTCTTTAGCTCACATCCCCACCCCTGTTCATACACAGCTATATGCAAATCAGTCTTGACCATGTGCCTCATGGGAACAGTCGAGCCCGAACTGTCAAGCCAAGTCATCCCTGGACCAGAAACAAGCATCCTGGGACCAGTTTCGGGCTACCAGCCCTCATCAACCGGGCTAGCTTGAATCCAGTGTCAAAGTGAGCAAGGGACCCACGTCTTGGCATACCCTGCCAACTTAGGGCAAACAAAGCAAACACAAGGAGATGATGGACGGAGCGCTGAAACTTTGTAGGCACTCACCCCCAGTTAGGGCTGGACTGTACCCATGAGGCACAGGGTCAAGACTGATTTGCATATAGCTGGGTCTGAACTGAGGTGGCGAAATGAGCTAAAGAATGATGATGTATTCAACCCAGATCTGTGACTGGGGGTGAGTGTCTGAATATTTTCAGCGTTCCGTCCATCATCTCCTTGTGTTTGCTTTGTTCGCAGTAAGTTGGCAGGGTATGCCCAGACGTGGGTCCCTTGCTCACTTTGCTACTGGATTCAAGCTAGCCTTGCTGAAAAGGGGTGTTACCCCGAAACCGGTCCCAGGATGCTTGTTTCCGGTCCAGGGAAGACATGGCTGGGCAGTTCAGGCTGGACTGTTCCCATGAGGCACAGGGCCAAGACTGATTTGCACATAGCTGTGTCTGACCTGGGGTGGCGAAGTGAGCTAAAGAATGATGATGGATTCATCCCAGATCTGTGACTGGGGGTGAGTGTCTGAAAAGTTTCAGCGCTCCGTCTATCATCTCCTTGTGTTTGCTTACAAAATAGTGTTACCACAGTTTCCAGTGGTTCCTGATATTACCACTCTTTTGACCATGATCCCCTCTACTGCTAATTTTTTTTGTCTTTGATCTGAAAAATGCTTTCTATAGTATTCCTATTCATCCAGATAGTAGGTACTTGTTTGGTTTTACCCTAGCTGGTAGGAGGTTTAGATTCTGTCGAGCTCCTCAGAGCTATACAGAAAGTCCAAATATTTATAGTCAAGCATTAAAAAGTCAGCTGGATTCTCTATCGCTTCCATCAGGCAATGTATTGGGGCAGTATGTTGATGATTTACTCATCTCTTCTGACATGGAGCAAGGTTGCAAAGACTGTACAGTTAAATTGTTGTTTCATTTGGCTCAACATGGACATAAGGTGTCCCTTTCTAAATTTCAATATTGTCGACAGGAGGTTACCTATTTGGGTCACCTACTTTCGAAGGAGGGTAGGAGATTGACCCCGGAGCGCATCAGTACCATTGTTAACATGCCCGTTCCACAAACTCATAAAGATGTGCACGCTTTTATAGGTATCACTTCCTACTGTCGGCAGTGGATACCTAGCTACTCGCTACTAATAAAACCCCTGCTTGCCCTAACGCTAAAGGATGTGCATGAGCCTTTGCCCTGGACGCTTGAATGTCAGCAGACTTTTGAGCAATTGAAAACTGCGCTTTGTTTGGCTCCAGTACTTGGCACCCCGACTATATTAAACCGTTTGTATTGTACGTTCATGAGACGGCTGGTTGTGCGCTTTCTGTTTTAACACAAAAATTTGGAGATAAGCAACGGCCGTGTGCTTATTTCTCTGCCGTTCTTGACCCAGTCGCACGAGCCCTCCTGAGCTGTCTAAGAGCGGTCGCGGCTGTGGCCATATCTATCAGACAATCGGCTGGACTCGTACTTGATACAGACCTCACAGTCATGGTACCCCATGCTGTGGATACACTTTTGAACAAGACTAAGACACAGCACCTCACCAGTGCACGTCTGACTGGATATGAATTAACTTTGTTTGCCAAACACATCACGATCAAAAGATGTGCCACTCTGAATCCAGCCACGTTACTGCCCCTCCCTTCTGAGCACGATGAGATTGATAAACATGACTGTGTCTTCCAAATGGAAGAAGAGGCGAAAGGACGGGTAGACTTGACTGATGTTCCCTTATCTGACCCACAAGGGGAACTATATGTGGATGGCTCTTGTTTTAAATTACCAGATGGCACTACAACTGCTGCGTATGCTGTCACTATGCTTCATACAGTAGTTGAGACATCATCAGTTCCCTATCAATCGGCCCAGGCTGCTGAGCTTGTCACTCTAATAAGAGCTTGTGAATGAAGTGAGGGACTGGTTGTCAATATTTGTTGTCAATATTTATACTGACAGTCAGTACGCCTTTGGAGTCGCTCATAATTTTGGGTGACTCTGGGCTGAGAGAGGGTTACTTACTTCCCATGACACCAAAATTCAGCACGGGCACCTCATATTGAGGCTTTTGTCTGCCTTGACACGCCCTAAGAAATTGGCCATAGTAAAGTGTAGTGCACATCAGAAGGTCACTGATGATGTAGGTAGATGAAATGCTTTTTCAGATCAGACAACTAAGGAAACAGCCCGACCAAAATGAAAAGAATGTTTGTGGCAGGTCCTGCTAGGTGGGTGCCGAGGTTACTATGTTTGAAGACACACTTGAGAATGTGAAGGAGATTCAAAGCGAGGCCACAACTGAGGAGTTAACACTGTGGCAAGAAAGTACAGCACAACTGAATGATGAGGGATGTTGGATTGATAAGTCAGGGAAGCAGAGATGGATGTTACCAGATGCATAAGTTCTTCCTGTAGTCACCATGGCCCATGGCCCAGCGCATATTAGTGCTAAGGGTATTTGCAAGTTGTTAGACCCTGTATGGCAGAACGACAACATTTCTAAGACAGCTGCACATTTAGTGAAGTACTGTATGATGTGCATGATGCATAATCCTGGGAAGGGTTCTCCGACACCCCCTGGTAATTTCGCACCATCCACCTTCCCTTTCAAAGTCCTGCAAATGGACTATATCGAAATGGAACGATGCAACAATTTGAAGTATGTCCTGGTGGTTGTCTGTGCATTTAGTAAATGGGTTGAAGCTTATCCCACTAAAGATAATACAGCCATTACGACTGCAAAGGTACTCCTGAAGGAGTTCTTTCCTCGTTTCGACTTGCCCCGTTTGATTTGGATTAATAACGGAAGTCATTTCAATGCCAAGGTTATTCAGTTAATTTGTGATGGTCTGCACATAAAACAGAAGGTTCATGCTGCAAACCACCCGCAGTCAGCAGGTTTAGTTCAGAAGTACAATGGTACTCTCAAACTGAAATTGGCAAAGATTCAGGAGACCACAGAGTTACAGTGGCCAGATGCTCTACCATTAGCTCTTTTGTTGACAAGAACAACAGCACATTCTAGAACAGGATTGTCAAAGTACGAGGTCGGGTTTGGATGCCCGGCAAATGTCTGGGGGGTCCCACGTCCTCGGCGGTTTACTGATATTGAGTACCCATTGTTGATCGATTAGCTTTGTCAGTTAACTGAAAATTTACGTTCTATTCAACAGCAGGTCCATGAGTCCCTGCCAGCTACGCC
The DNA here is from genome assembly GCA_963921515.1 of Calotriton arnoldi. Taxonomy (NCBI): domain Eukaryota; kingdom Metazoa; phylum Chordata; class Amphibia; order Caudata; family Salamandridae; genus Calotriton; species Calotriton arnoldi. The sequence goes on from CAWUFW010005809.1 coordinate 800,237, forward strand.
AGAGGGGCCCGGACATGACATTCAGCCTGGCGCTATGTCCTCATAAGGAATTTTCAGCGGAAGAAGAGTTTGGAGCTGCCTTGGAAGGGGCCCGAGCAGGTCCTTTTGGCTACCCGCACGGCTGTCAAGGTCGATGGCCGGAAGAATTGGGTGCATGGCGTGCATTGCAAGAGGGTGCCCCTACCGTTACCCTATGATCAGTGGGTGAAGGAGGGGATACCTGACCATGAGTGTGAACAGATTCCTCATTTCGTTCCATTTAGCGACGCTGTCCTTACATGCACGCAAAGTGACAAGGAGAATGATGACTTCCTTAACGAATATGTCCCGCCAGAGATAAGAGCTATTCAGGAGCCCCTTTTCACTGATCCCTCTGTGCTGGAGTCATCAGGTACAATTTGCGTCCTCGGATGAGGAACAGTGCACCAAAGGAGAAGTCAGATTAGACAGGGATGGACTGTGCAAGTTAGGGTGTACTTTGCTGTAGTACCAACGGAGTTAGTTTAGGGTGATGTGAGATTGGTGCACTGTTTTGACATTGTACAGGATAGATTGAACATACTCCCTTGGGGGGTACATTATCCTGATCGGCATGGGATACATCAAGAGCTTAGGACAGAGCAAGTACCACCACCAGTGCTCAAGAGCGCCAATGTTTGATGGACAATAGGAGCCTGTACCAGTGAGGCTCTGACGGACACTGGGAACATGTAACTTTCTTCTGCTGGCCATTTCCCCCCTTGTCTTATCATTTGCTATGTACCCCTTTGGCAGAATGGTTGCCGACGAGGAGCAGCCAGTAATTCCTCTTCATACACGTGAATTTTGGTCTACCAAGCAAAAAGCATTATGTGCTGTTCTTGTGTTATTACTGCTGTTGGTTCTGGGCGGGGTGTCCTCGGTTTTGGAATGTAATCAGAATTAATCGTCATGTACTAAACACCAAGTTGTTTCTCAAGTCCGTACAAAAAGGGCAGCCCGAGTAATTTGTTCCTAGACACACATAAAAGGTTTTTGGAGAAGGTACCGCTTGCTATCCTACTGAGTCTGTTACTAGCTTATGGACTGCATATCCATTATCACTTGTTAATTACACTTATACTCGGCCCCTGGTTTCATAGAGGTACAAGGAGTATTTGGATTCGGTTATACAGGCCCATGTCTGTATCATCGAAAACCTCGAGGCACAGGCTATCCAGGATGTAACAACAACACTTATTGTGATAATTCATATATGGAGAAGCAGAATGTCACACTGGAAGCAAGAGGCGAGCGTCAGGGGGCAGCGTAGCTAGCCCGGGTGTGGAGGCAATGGATACCTCAGAGTGGGTCCTGTGGAGAAAAGGAGGGGGTAAATGGAGGCCAGGATTGGGACCTGTTGAGCAGGGAGCAGTGGGTAACCCCTTGGGGTCGGAAGGGTAACGGTGAAGGCTTACCGATTTGGGTGCATGGTTGGGAAGAGCGGCACCATGAAATCGGGGGACCAGTCAGCGTGTTCAGGTGGTGGAGGGTGCTCGTAGGGACCGGAGCCGGTTGGGGTGATCTGGACTAGGGTGAGTCCTGGAGGCAAAAGGTACGGTTAATGTGTGAGGTACTGGAAAAGGGGGTCAAGTGGGGAGGAACGCGGTGGGGCAGAAAACGTACCCAGCTGTGTAGATAACTCTGCTGCGGGGAAACTCGGAGACAGGGTTGGGTCCCCGATCCACTGTCAAGTATACGGCGGGAAGAAGGATGGGGGCAGTGGAGAAAGTCCTAATTAGGGTGAAACACAGAGGAAAAGGGGTGACTAGAGGAACCAAGTAGCGATCCGACAGAGCTTGCAAGAGTCAAGTTACGATCGGTCAAGGCTCGGTCTGAGCTGCGTGAGGAAAGGCGGTGGCTATGCGAGGTGAAGTGCCGGCCGTTCAAGTAGACGCTGCGCTTACGGGTCCGAATTGGGATGTGAGCGTCAGAGCGTCATGTGACCAGGCGTCATAGTGCGGTTGTCAGGGTAACAAGTGGCCAGGCATTAGGGTGCTAGGGGGCGGAGCCTGGGACATCAGGTTGATGCACAAGGGCCTGCCACAGATAGGAGGAGGGAAAGGGACCAGGTGAACAAGGCAGTGCAGAGTCCGGAGACAATTCGCGTGAAAGAGCAGGGTGAAGGGGGAGCGGGAGGGAAGGAAGGGGGCGTTGGAAGGAGCCAGGGATTAGATGAAAACACGGTGATTGGGCGATTCAATGATTAAGCGTTTAGCCAATTGGTGAATGCTATGTACAAGGGGAGTGCTATAATCCGCAATTAATTTACAATTGAACAGAAGCCAGGACCAGAATGTCTGGCACAATGGTAGCAATATACCTGTGGCATAGTCATACATAGTTGGTCTCCCGTGCCCGTAAAAGAGCATGGAACTGCCACCGTGACCAGCTCTTAACGCCCCAAGATAGAAGAGTCAACACTAGGATCCCCTTTATCACCAAGTTCAGCCCCTGCAGTAATCAAGTCAGTAAAATCATCAAACGAAATTGCTCCTTATTGAGAACACATGAAGCATTCCAAGAACCTCCGCTCTTCTCCTACCAACGAGGTGACAACCTTTCCAACCACTTGGTCCACGCCATCACATGGCCCACGAAACCAGGCCCACAGAATTCCATCACTGCCACATGGGGCCAACCACCTATCATTGGACACTACAGATGCCAGACTTGCATCGTATGTTGCCTCACATTCAACACCAAAGAATTCCAGGCCAACAACAAAACCTACAAACTAAAAACTTTCACCAACTGCCGGTCCCACAACGTAATTTATGCCATCCGATGCCCCTGTGACCTTATCTACATAGGCCAAACAACCCAAATGGTGAAACAAAGAATAATTCAACACAAGAGCCTCATTCACTGCAAAGTATTGACTGCTCCCCTGGTACCGCATTACATCGAGAAAAACCACAGCGAACTGGACATGACTTGGCAGGTGATCGACCAGCCTCTATTGCCTACCAGAGGAGGCAACCTCCAATTGTTACTCAATAGGAGCGAATGCAAATGGATCACAAGATGCAACTCAGTACACCTTGGCCTCAACACCATTTATAAGTGGAACAGTACTGTACAACTGTGACTATGGTTCTTTACCATATGATTCTCCCCGTGTTACAAAGAACCTGCTAAGTGAATTGAAACCTCACTACAGGGTTTTCCCTTCACTTCCCCTCACTGAGCCTGTTACCCACTCTTTCCTTTTCCTGCCCCCCTTCTCCCTTGATTACATTTTCATTCACTGTTATTACTGTGCTAGACATACAGTATCTATTATCAGGTCTCTTATCTGTGATTCCAAGTACCTCTCATGTACCCCCTCCCCCATTACAGTGCACCTACAACTATGGTTTATTGAATTTCTGTCCAAATTCACCATGATGATTGTATGACTATGCCATGGGTATATTGCTACCATTGTGCCAGACATTCTGGTCCTGACTTTTGTTCAATTGTAAATTAATTGCGGATTATAGCACTCCCCTTGTACATAGCATTCGCCAAATGGCTAAACGCTTAATCATTGAATCATCCAATCACAGTGTTTTCATCTTATCCCTGGCTCCTTCCAGCCCCCCCCTTCCTTCCCTCCCGCTCCCCCTTCCCCCTGCTCTTTCACGCGAATTGTCTCCGGACTCTGAACTGCCTTGTCCACCTGGTCCCTTTCCCTCCTCCTATCTGTGGCAGGCCCTTGGGCATCAACCTGATGTCCCCGGCTCGTCCCCCTAGCACCCTTATGCCTGGCCACTTGTTACCCTGACAACCACGGTCTCGCCCACAGGCATTGTGACGCCTGGTCACATGACGTTCCGACGCTCACTTCCCAATTTGGACCCGTAAGCGCAGCGTCTACTTGAAAGGCCTGCACTTCGCCTCGCATAGACACCGGCAGGCCGCACACGACTGTGGCGGCTCCGCGCTGATCTAAGCGACCCCACCAGCCATCGGATTCATTCCTCCCTGGAACTGCACCTTAACCACGGTAAGCCACCGCCTTTCCTCACGCAGCTCAGACCGAGCCATGACCGATCGTAACGTGCCTCTTGCAAGCTCTGTCGGATCGCTACTTGGTTCCTCTAGTCACCCCTTTTCCTCCATGTTTCGCTCTAATTAGGACGTACTCCACGGACCCCATCCTTCTTCCCGCCGTATACTTGACAGTGGATCGGGGACCCAACCCTGTCTCCGAGTTTCCCCGCAGCAGAGTTATCAACACAGCTGGGTAAGTTTTCTGCCCCACCGTGTTCCTCCCCACTTGACTCCCTTTCCCAGTACCTCGCACATTAACCGTGCCTTTTGCCTCCAGGACTCACCCCAGTCCGGATCGCCCCAACCGGCTCCGGTCCCTACGAGCACCCTCCACCACCTGAACACGCTGACTGGTCCCCGATTTCATGGTGCCGCACTTCCCAACCGCGCACCCAACTCGGTAAGCCTTCACCGTTACCCTTCCTACCCCAAGGGGTTACCCACTGCTCCCTGCTCAACAGGTCCCAATCCTGGCCTCCATTTACCCCTTCCTTTTCTCCACAGGACCCACCCTGAGGTATCCATTGCCTCCACACCCGGGCTAGCTATGCTGCCCCCTGACGCTCGCCTCTTGCTTCCTTCAGGTAGGCCGCCGAACACCCCCTCCCCAGTGCTCCCTGCTCTGCGCCTTCTCCGCGCACCGCTCCCCGTTCCCATCCCTCTCTGATCTTTCCCCTTTCCTTCCTTGTACAGCACCCCTTACTTGGCAATCCGGTCCTGAAGATGATCCTGAATAACTCGGATCGAAACGTCATCGACATCCCAGCGCAAATTCGCGGCGCAAATTCAATTATGGTTCACACAATATGACTATGAAACTATGACCAATTACTGTAAATATTCCACTGTGAACCATATTTTCTTGTACATATCAGTCACTTTCTCACATTGCGCCTTCCGCTGTTCTCTCACACTTGTCACTTGCGCCGTCACCTTCGTGTGTCACAATCACATTAGTGCACAACATTTTTTATGGTTGCCTTCGCATTCTTTGCCCACAGTGCTGATACAACTGTTATGTATTATTTTTCCTTACTTTAATTATATGATGCCATGGGCACATTCTACAACGAACCACGAGTCTCCCTCCTTCCTTTCCTTGTAATGTCTTGCACATACATATATAATTGCCCTCCTCAACAATACCGGTTGAGACATTGTTGTTTGTTTTTGCTGAACTACCCAGATCTCAACCTGGTCTATGGGTTATACTCCTGTTGTTTTTTTACTACATTGTGAGCAGCTGCTGAGCTGCGAGAGTAGGTCCCTTTCATGACCATTACTTTCTTGCCAATTGAATTGCCACATTTTGTTTAGATTCATTGTGAACAATTATGTCTAGGAAGACTCCTACCTATGCAGATGATTATATTCAACGGATACTCAGTGGCCCCTCCTTACTTTTTGGCCCCTCCACCTCCACTTCCACTACCGCGGCCACCAACTCCTCCAGGGTTTTGCTTGACAGACTTGAAAAGCTAAAGTAAAAACAAATCAGAACCAATCTTCACGCACGCATGCTGACGGAATATCTTAAATCGGATATCATCCCCTTGGGTTTACAAATTCGCAACACCCCAACCATCTTTACCCAGGACCCCAAATTCCGCACAGGCTTCAGCCATCTGGCAACAACTTGCTCACGCCACTGGATGGTTTTGGGCATTGACACTGCTATTCAGCACAGCCTGAAGGAACTTGAGGAAATTGCTGAACTTGAAAAACTCATACTAGAGGACAGTACCATATCAGATGCCAAAAACCTCTTGTACAAAATCAACACTACAATTGCCACATTCAACACCTTCGAACTCAACAAAAAAATCACTAAAATTCAAAAAGATATTAGGTACTACGATAAAGAAAAGACCTACCCGTACCTACGCGACGAGTTCTACAATACCCCTTATAATCCACCAAGAACCTGCAACTGGGGTAGATTTCATAACAACCAAACCATCACTTTCTCTGATTCCTCCAACACTTCCATAGAAGACTCGGACGCTAGTGAGGGCCCCAATACCTCTAGGAATACCAACAGACCACCACTTTTACTGCCTCCTGGGTTTTTAGAACAGGGCCGCGGCCGCGGCCAGACACGGGGACGGACACGGAACAACTACCAGTACCAATACTCCGGAAAACGACAAACCAGAAGAAAGTTTTATCAATGGGGTCCACCACAATCGGTAACAACTCCACCATCAACACAGATCCATCCATCCACAGCGCAGACTCCATTAATAATCAGGACCTGCAAATGATACCCATCTTCAACCTATCCAGTCACAATCTGTCCTGTGAAGAAACTAAACTCCTGAGTAGAGGCCTCAGTTTTTTCCAACTGAACGGAGTAATTTCTTTGACCTCCAAGCTAATTTGTTGCAGTTCTTCCGACGAATCAGGCTACTACATTTCTTTTTTGACAAACCACAGTCCACAATTACTACCAGAACCCTTTTCCACCCACCCTCCTCCTTCAATCCTCCATCAGCCGCTATGTCCCCAGAGATACTCTCTTTCGAACGTCTGGTCCTACGTGAAGTAGCGGATCTTCAAAAACAGTTTGAATATGTCCCATACAACCTCCTCTGGCCAGAGAAACAAGCGCTACTCAACCTCAAAGAGAAGACAGAACTGATCATTAAACCTGCAGACAAGGGTGGTGGTATTGTGGTTATGGACATTGACAAATATGACCAAGAAATTAAGAAACATCTTGCCAACCCCAGCCACTACCGTCCTTTCACCAAGGATCCTCTACCAGAGCTTAAGATTGAAATCCAGAAAGTGACCAGCCAAGCTAGATCAAAGGACATCATCTCACCCAAAGAATTTGCATTCCTGAATAATCAACATCCACGGACACCGGTGATTTATGTATTACCTAAGATACATAAGGATAGTACCAACCCACCGGGTCGTCCGATTGTATCTGGATGCGGCTCCATCCTAGAGCCATTGGGCAAGTACATCGACGCCATCATCAAAGAATTCGTACCACTTACAGAAACATTCATACGTGACAGTATGGAGCTCATAAATACTATTGAGGACAGACCCTTTGATACCAGTACCGAACTCATGGTGGGACTCGATATAGAGTCATTATATACCATTATCCCCCATGAGGAAGGCCTCATGGTCATCCAGGAATTGTTGGAAACCAGACCCAGACCTACTTTGATCCCGACGGAATTCATTATGGATTTACTACACATTGCCTTAAAAAACAACTACTTCCTATATCGAGATACATTTTACCTGCAAATCAAAGGTGTTTCGATGGGGGCATGTTTTGCCCCCAACTTTGCCATTCTCTTCGTGCACAATCTTGAAAAGACTCATATGCTTACAACCAACAATCCCTTCCAAGACCAGATTTCCCTCTGGCGTCTGTAGGAGAGTAGGATCTGCCTCTTATGGTTACCCCCACTTTTTGCTGATGTCTCACTGTTTTTCGACTTTAGTCTTGCTGGGGCCCTGCTATCCAGGACCCCAGCCTAGCTGCTTCCTCTCTAAATTGATTCCATGTACCTTAAGTACACTTCAGATTGGATTCTGGGGTGCCCTTATAAGTCCCTAGTATATGGTATACTATGTACCCAGGGCATAGGTACCCCAGAGGCCTACCAAGGGCTGCAGCATATATTATGCCACCCCTGGGAGGCCCTCCAAAATGACAGCACAGGACTGCTACAGCAGCCTGAGTGAGGTGGTGCATGCACCCCTTACTGAGATATAGGTTCACTATATCTCACCCAAGCACTGCACATATAAACCTATCAGTCACCCCTATGGCAGGCCTTATCAATCCTGAAGGCAGGGTCCTTGGTTTTATGTGAGAGGGAGCCCATGCATGAGCAGAGCCCCTCTGCAGCCCTCAGAATCTCCTCTCCGGGGTTGTCTGTGGTGCAGCCTGATCATATACTCTTAAGTGCATTATATCCTCGCAGTAAATGCTAACTTTGGGATGGCTGCACGGAAACATGTCGTGTTTGGTGTCAAACACCTTGGAATCATACCCCCACACCAGTAACTGGTGTGGGAGTATGAACCCACCCTTCTAGAGGGAAAGACATGACAGCACCGGTATACCCGGTACCAGCTAAACAGAGCCCTGGCATCACAAAATGGATGCTGCAGCCACAGACACGAGTCTGGTCTCCTGCTGCTGACCGAAACTCCGGCAGGGGAGGCCTGGACAATTGGTTTCCTGTCACAGGGAGGTGTTACCACCTCCCATACAGGCCTTAGTGGATTAGGGCTGGGTGGGTGCACTCCAAGAGTGCTTTGAAGTCCTGCACTGGGGGCACATTTGGTGTCCTCGTACATACCCCAGTTCAAACCGGTTGCAGGGGCTGCCAGCCCCTGCTCTGGCGCAAAATTGGACAAAGGAAATGGGTGTAGCCACCCCTCTTTCCAAACCCTCCCATAGGTGGGTCCCCAGAGTTAGTCCAACCCCTTCCTTAGGTATAAAGAAAGAACCCCTGGCAACAGGACTTTAGATATCCCTGGACGAAACTCTGTAACTGAATCCTGGAACTTCGACGCTCTACTCAAGACTAGAGGACTGAAGAAATCTCCCTTGGGGTCAAGGAGTGACTCCCCTGCTTGGCAGGCACCAACGAAGCAATTGCCGGTCTGCATCTCCGAAGCTCCCACCGGACTCCGAACTAATTGCAGCCCAGGAAGAGGATTTCCAGACTTCTCAGAGGCCGACCCGAGTCCCCAGTAAAGCTGAGACCTGCAGCCCTCACGAGTGATGTGGAACCGGAACTCCTGGACACTGTGCACATTTGCTAGTGCATTGACTTCTCGACGTGTCTTGAAGTCTTGCTTTGGGTTACTTGTAGCCCAGGCCCGAGCACCATTTGCACCGAAGATTGTGAGCCTACACTCCATGAGTGTTCCATGGGCCTGCTTCTTGCATTTCCGCTTGAGGATCCTTTGCGATCCCTGGTCCGTCTACTGGTGGGTCCCTGTGAAGGCAACTCTGATTTTCTTTGGACTTTCCTGGTTGCGCCAGAAGTGCCCTGACTCCCCACCAAGTGGTGAGTCTCTCAGACCTTGCTGGTCTGCACGAAGCATCTTTCTCCTTTCTGCGTGGGTTGCTGTTGCCAAGGCTTGTTGTGTTCAATCCGGACACCAACGCTGCAGCACTTGACATCCTTTGTGGGACAGCTCGAATCCAGCTCCTGGTTGTCGTCGACACCTCCTGGTCCTCGTGGCTGAAGAGTCAAGCTTCACCTCTTTCACCTGAAACACCCGACATCGGTGGGCATTCGACTATTGTGCCCCTGGTCACTGGCAAGTGACCCAGACTCTGTCCCCTCTGCTTTCAGGTTCTTCTCATCTTCGATCCAGGCTTGGATCTCTTCGGACACTTCGCATCTTCCCGGCAGTAGCACTTCTCTGCAGACTGTCATTAAAAAGCAACGACGCGACCCGACACCATTTGACACCTATGCACCCGGCTTCCCTGGGTGAGGTAACTCGAGTACTCTGGTGCTCCCGTGGGTGTTGACCCTAGAACTGTCTAAGTCCAAGAGGGTTTGGTCCTAGTCCATTTCTAAGTGTCCTTAAACTCTAAAACTCTTACCGCGACTTTCCCATAGACGGTAACGGAGCTCGCGGCTGTGTTCACACACTGCACACAGCCCCGTGGGTCCCCTGTGTCACTACCTTGGGTGGTTCCTTGGGGTCCCAGCGATTCTACAGGCTCTAGGCCTTGTGTCTACTTAAGTCGTGGTTCTTATACCACTTTCTTAATATATGGTTTGGTACGCCCCTAGGGCTAATCGTATATTGTGTTAATTTACTGTGCTATTTGACTTGTAACTTGTGTACTTTGACCTCTAGCCTCATAAAGATACTATTGGGTAGTGTTTAGTAATAAATACATATATTTTATATATATACCTGGTGTGGTTCTCCTTTCATTTGGTCATTCATGAGATTATAACTGGTAAAACAAACAGCTTAACACTCGTTCAAGACTTAGCCTGAAGGCTGCTCTCCATAGCTACCACTAGGATAGCTTTCAATAAAGGTTGTCTTTAAACCTATCATCAATAAAGGTCGTTTGGACTGGTGCAAGGTGCCCACTATAACTAGTGGACAGCATATACCAGGCCAACTTCTCACAGCGTCGTTATATAGATGAGATTCTTCTACTGTGGAAGGGATCCACAGACTCCATGGACTCCTTCATCCAATGGCTCAATCAGTCACAACCTCATTTAAAATTCACATCTGATTGTAAATTCAACGACCTACCATTTCTAGACATCACCATACATGCGGAGGATGGAAAAATTGGAACCACCTTATATCGGAAACCGACAGAACGGAATACTTTACTACACTACTCCAGCTACCATCCTCGCGGCCTCCGAGATGGACTTCCCTACGGCCAGTTCCTGCGCATTTGCTGAAACTGCAAGTGGCGAAAAGACTACTTCCCGGAATCAGACATCCTCTCCACAAAATGGATCCTCAGAGGTTACCCACCACGGTTGGTCTCCCGTGCCCGTAAAAGAGCATGGTACTGCCACCGTGACCAGCTCTTAACGCCCCAAGATAGAAGAGTCAACACTAGGATCCCCTTTGTCTCCAAGTTCAGCCCCTGCAGTAATCTAGTCAGTAAAATCATCAAACGAAATTGGTCCATATTGAGAACACATGAAGCATTCCAAGAACCTCCGCTCTTCTCCTACCAACGAGGTGACAACCTTTCCAACCACTTGGTCCATGCCATCACATGGCCCACGAAACCAGGCCCACAGAATTCCATCACTGCCACATGGGGACTACCACCTATCATTGGACACTACAGATGCCAGACTTGCGTGGTATGTTGCCTCACATTCAACACCAAAGAATTCCAGGCCAACAACAAAACCTACAAACTAAAAACTTTCACCAACTGCCGGTCCCACAACGTAATTTATGCCATCCGATGCCCCTGTGACCTTATCTACATGGGCCAAACAACCCAAATGGTGAAACACAGAATAATTCAACACAAGAGCCGCATTCACTGCAAAGTATTGACTGCTCCCCTTGTACCGCATTACATCGAGAAAAACCACACCGAACTGGACATGACTTGGCAGGTGATCGACCAGCCTCTATTGCCTACCAGAGGGGGCAACCTCCAATTGTTACTCAATAGGAGCGAATGCAAATGGTTCACAAGATGCAACTCAGTACACCTTGGCCTCAACACCATTGATGAGTGGAACAGTACTGTACAACTGTGACTATGGTTCTTTACCATATGATTCTCCCCTTGTTACAAAGAACCTGCTAAGTGAATTGAGACCTCACTACAGGGTTTTCCCTTCTCCTCCCCCGCACGAAGCCTGTTACCCACTCTTTCCTTTTCCTGCCCCCCTACTCCCTTGATTACATTTTCATTCACTGTTATTACTGTGCTAGACATACAGTATCTATTATCAGGTCTCTTATCTGTGATTCCAAGTACCTCTCATGTACCCCACCATTACAGGGCACCTACAACTATGGTTTATCGAATTTCTGTCCAAATTCACCATGTGGTGAACCTCTGAGTAACCATGTGGGTAACCTCTGAGGATCAATTTTTTGGAGAGGATGTCTGATTCCCGGAAGCAGTCTTTTCGCCACTTGCAGTTTCTGCGAATGCGCAGGAACTGGCCGTAGGGAAGTCCATCTCAGAGGCCGCGAGGATGGTAGCTGGAGTAGTGTAGTAAAGTATTCCGTTCTGTCGGTTTCCGATATAAGGTGGTTCCAATTTTTCCATCCTCTGCTTGTATGGTGATGTCCAGAAATGGTAGGTCGTTGGATTTACAATCAGATGTGAATTTCAAATGAGGTTGTGACTGATTGAGCCATTGGATGAAGGAGTCCATGGAGTCTGTGGATCCCTTCCACAGTAGAAGAATGTCATCTATATAACGACGCCAGATGGAAATCTGGGCTTGGAAGGGATTGTTGTTTGTAAGTATATGAGTCTTTTCAAGATTGTGCATGAAGAGAATGGCAAAGTTGGGGGCAAAACATGCCCCCATCGAAACACCTTTGATTTGCAGGTAAAATGTATCTCGATATAGGAAGTAGTTGTTTTTTAAGGCACTGCTTAGTAAATCCATAATGAATTCCGTCGGGATCAAAGTAGGTATGGTTTCCAACAATTCCTGGATGACCATGTGGCCTTCCTCATGGGGGATGTTGGTATATAATGACTCTATATTGAGTCCCACCATGAGTTCGGTACTGGTATCAAAGGGTCTGTCCTCAATAATATTTATGAGGTCCATACTGTCACGTATGAATGTTTCTGTAAGTGGTACGAATTCTTTGATGATGGCGTCGATGTACTTGTCCAATGGCTCTAGGATGGAGCCGCATCCAGATACAATCGGACGACCCGGTGGGTTGGTACTATCCTTATGTATCTTAGGTAATACATAAATCACCGGTGTCCGAGGATGTTGATTATTCAGGAATGCAAATTCTTTGAGTGAGATGATGTCCTTTGATCTAGCTTGGCTGGTCCCTCTCTGGATTTCAATCTTAAGCTCTGGTAGAGGATCCTTGGTGAAAGGACGGTAGTGGCTGGGGTTGGCAAGTTGTTTCTTAATTTCTTGGTCATATTTGTCAATGTCCATAACCACAATACCACCACCCTTGTCTGCAGGTTTAATGATCAGTTCTGTCTTCTCTTTGAGGTTGAGTAGCGCTTGTTTCTCTGGCCAGGGGAGGTTGTATGGTACATATTCAAACTGTTTTTGAAGATCCGCTACTTCACGTAGGACCAAACGTTCGAAAGAGAGTTTCTCTGGGGACATAGCGGCTGATGGAGGATTGAAGGAGGAGGGTGGGTGGAAAAGGTGTCTGGTAGTAATTGTGGACTGTGGTTTGTCAAAAAAGAAATGTCGTAGCCTGATTCGTCGGAAGAACTGCAACAAATCAGCTTGGAGGTCAAAGAAATTACTCCGTTCAGTTGGAACAAAACTGAGGCCTCTACTCAGGAGTTTAGTTTCTTCATAGGACAGATTGTGACTGGATAGGTTGAATATGGGTATCATTTGCAGGTCCTGATTATTAATGGAGTCTGCGCTGTGGATAGATGGATCTGGGTTGATGGTGGAGTTGTTACCTATTGTGGTGGACCCCATTGATAAAACTTTCTTCTGGTTTGTCGTTCTCCGGAGTATTGGTACTGGTAGTTGTTCCGTGTCCGTCCCCATGTCTGGCTGCGGCCACGGAACTTTTCTAAAAAACGGGAAGCAGTAAAGGTGGTGGTCTGTTGGAGTTCCTAGAGGTACTGTGGCCCTCACTAGCGTCCGAGTCTTCTATGGAAGTGTTGGAGGAATCAGAAAAAGTGATGGTTTGGTTGTTACGAAATCTACCCCAGTAGCGGGTTCTTGGTGGATTATAAGGGTATTGTAGAACTTGTCCCGTAGGTACGGGTAGGTCGTAACAACCAAACCATCACTTTCTCTGATTCCTCCAACACTTCCATAGAAGACTCGGACGCTAGTGAGGGCCCCAGTACCTCTAGGAACCCCAACAGACAACCACCTTTACTCCCTCCCGGTTTTTTAGAACAGGGCCGCGGCCAGACACGGGGACGGACATGGAGCAACTACCAGTACCAATACTCCGGAGAACGACAAACCAGAAGAAAGTTTTATCAATGGGGTCCACAACAATAGGTATCAACACCACCATCAACCAAGATCCATCCAACCACAGCGCAGACTCCATTAATAATCAGGACCTGCAAATGATACCCATATTCAAACTATCCAGTCACAATCTGTCCTGTGAAGAAACTAAACTCCTGAGTAGAGGCCTCAGTTTTGTTTCAAATGAACGGAGTAATTTCTTTGACCTCCTAGCTAATTTGTTGCAGTTCTTCTGACGAATCAGGCTACGACATTTCTTTTTTGACAAACCAAAGTCCACAATTACTACCAGACCCCTTTTCCACCCACCCTCCTCCTTCAATCCTCCATCAGCCGATATGTCCCCAGAGATACTCTCTTTCGAACGTCTGGTCCTACGTGAAGTAGCGGCTCTTCAAAAACAGTTTGAATATGTCCCATTCAACCTCCCCTGGCCAGAGAAACAAGCGCTACTCAACCTCAAAGAGAAAACAGAACTGATCATTAAACCTGCAGACAAGGGTGGTGGTATTGTGGTTATGGACATTGACAAATATGACCAAGAAATTAAGAAACAACTTGCCAACCCCAGCCACTACCGTCCACTCACCAAGGATCCTCTACCAGAGCTTAAGATTGAAATCCAGAAAGTGACCAGCTAAGCCAGATCAAAGGACATCATCTCACCCAAAGAATTTGCATTCCTGAATAATCAACATCCTCGGACACCGGTGATTTATGTATTGCCTAAGATACATAAGGATAGTACCAACCCACCGGGTCGTCCGATTGTATCTGGATGCGGCTCCATCCTAGAGCCATTGGGCAAGTACATCGACGCCATCATCAAAGTATTCGTACCACTTACAGAAACATTCATACGTGACAGTATGGACCTCATAAATACTATTGAGGACAGACCCTTTGATACCAGTACCGAACTCATGGTGGGACTCGATATAGAGTCATTATATACCAACATCCCCCATGAGGAAGGCCTCATGGTCTTCCAGGAATTGTTGGAAACCAGACCCAGACCTACTTTGATCCCGACGGAATTCATTATGGATTTACTACGCATTGCCTTAAAAAACAACTACTTCCTATATCGAGATACATTTTACCTGCAAATCAAGGGCATGTTTTGCCCCCAACTTTGCCATTCTCTTCGTGCAAAATCTTGAAAAGACTCATATACTTACAACTAACAATCCCTTCAAGGCCCAGATTTCCCTCTGGCGTCGTTATATAGATGACATTCTTCTACTGTGGAAGGGATCCACAGACTCCATGGACTCCTTCATCCAATGGCTCAATCAGTCACAACCTCATTTGAAATTCACATCGGATTGTAAATCCAACAACCTACCATTTCTGGACATCACCATACATGCAGAGGATGGAAAAATTGGAACCACCTTATATCGGAAACCGACAGAACGGAATACTTTACTACACTACTCCAGCTACCATCCTCATGGACTCCGAGATGGACTTCCCTACGGCCAGTTCCTGCGCATTCGCAGAAACTGCAAGTGACAAAAAGACTACTTCTGGGAATCAGACATCCTCTCCAAAAAATTGATCCTCAGAGGTTACCCACCACGGTTGGTCTCCCGTGCCTGTAAAAGAGCATGGTACTGCCACCGTGACCAGCTCTTAACGCCCCAAGATAGAATAGTCAACACTAGGATCCCCTTTGTCACCAAGTTCAGCCCCTGCAGTAATCAAGTCAGAAAAATCATCAAACAAAATTGGTCCTTATTGAGAACACATGAAGCATTCCAAGAACCTCCGCTCTTCTCCTACCAACGAGGTGACAACCTTTCCAACCACTTGGTCCACGCCATCACATGGCCCACAAAACCAGGCCCACAGATTTCCATCACTGCCACATGGGGCCTACCACCTATCATTGGACACTACAGATGCCAGACTTGCATGGTATGTTGCCTCACATTCAACACCAAATAATTCCAGGCCAACAACAAAACCTACAAATTAAAAACTTTCAACAACTGCCGGTCCCACAACGCAATTTATGCCATCCGATGCCCCTGTGACCTTATCTACATAGGCCAAACAACCCAAATGGTGAAACAAAGAATAATTCAGCACAAGAGCCGCATTCACTGCTCCCCTGGTACCGCATTACATCGAGAAAAACCACAGCGAACTGGACATAACTTGGCAGGTGATCGACCAGCCTCTATTGCCTACCAGAGTGGGAACCTCCAATTGTTACTTAATAGGAGCGAATGCAAATGGATCACAAGATGCAACTCAGTACACCTTGGCCTCAACACCATTGATGAGTGAAACAGTACTGTACAACTGTGACTATGGTTCTTTACCATATGATTCACCCCTTGTTACAAAGAACCTGCTAAGTGAATTGCGACCTCACTACAGGGTTTTCCCTTCTCTTCCCCCTCACTGAGCCTGTTACCCACTCTTTCCTTTTCCTGCCCCCCTTCTCCCTTGATTACATTTTCATTCACTGTTATTACAGTGCTAGTCATACAGTATCTATTATCAGGTCTCTTATCTGTGATTCCAAGTACGTCTCATGTACCCCCCCATCACAGGGCACCTACAACTATGGTTTATCAAATTTCTGTGCAAATTCACCATGATGATTGTATGACTATGCCACGGGTATATTGCTACCATTGTGTCAGATATTCCGGTCCTGACTTCTGTTCAATTGTAAATTAATTGCGGATTATAGCACTCCCCTTGTACATAGCATTCGCCAATTGGCTAAACGCTTAATCATTGAATCACCCAATCACAGTGTTTTCATCTTATCCCTGGCTCCTTCCAGCCCCCCCCCTTCCTTCCCTCCCGCTCCCCCTTCCCCCTGCTCTTTCACGTGAATTGTCTCCGGACTCTGAACTGCCTTGTCCACCTGGTCCCTTACCCTACTCCTTTCTGTGGCAGGCCCTTGGGCATCAGCCTGATGTCCCCGGCTCTGCACCCTAGCACCCTTACGCCTGGCCACTTGTTACCCTGACAACCACAGTCTCGCCCACAGGCACTATGATGCCTGGTCACATGACGCTCTGACGCTCACGTCCCAATTCCGACCCGTAAGCACAGCGTCTACTTGAACGGCCGGCACTTCGCCTCGCATAGACACCGGCAGGCCTCACACGACTGTGGCGGCTCAGCGCTGATCTGAGCACCCCCCCCCAGCCATCGGATACATTCCTCCCTGGAACTGCACCTTAACCACAGTAAGCCACCGCCTTTCCTCACGCAGCTCAGACCGAGCCTTGACCGATTGTAACTTGCCTCTTGCAAGCTCAGTCGGATCGCAACTTGGTTCCTCTAGTCACCCCTTTTCCTCCATGTTTCACCCTAATTAGGATGTACTCCACGGACCCCATCCCTTTTCCCGCCATATACTTGACAGTGGATCGGAGACCCGACCCTGTCTCTGAGTTTCCCCGCAGCAGAGTTATCTACACAGCTGGGTAAGTTTTCTGCCCCACCGCGTTCCTCCCCACTTGACCCCCTTTCCCAGTACCTCGCACATTAACCATGCCTTTTGCCTCCAGGACTCGGCCAAGTCCAGATCGCCCCAACCGGCTCAGGTCCCTACGAGCACCCTCCACCACCTGAACACGGTGACTGGTCCCCCAATTTCATGGTGCAGCACTTCCCAACCGCGCACCCAACTCGGTAAGCCTTCACCGTTACCCTTCCTACCCCAAGGGGTTACCTACTGCTCCCTGCTCAACAGGTCCCAATCCTGGCCTCCATTTACCCCCTCCTTTTCTCCACAGGACCCACCCTGAGGTATCCATTGCCTCCACACCCGGGCTAGCTACGCTGCCCCCTGACAATCGCCTCTTGCTTCCTTCAGGTGGGCCGCCGAACACCCCCTCCCCAGTGCTCCTTGCTCTGAGCCTTCTCTGCGCACTGCTCCCCCGTTCCTATCCCTCTCTGATCTTTCCCCTTTCCTTCCTTGTACAGCACCCCTTACTTGGCAATCCTGTCCTGAAGATGATCCTGAATAACTAGGATCGAAACGTCGTCGACAACCCAGCGCAAATTTGCGGCGCAAATTCAATTATGGTTCACACAAAATGTCTATGAAACTATGACCAACTACTGTAAATAATCCATTGTGAACCATATTTCTTGTACATATCAGTCACTTTCTCACATTGCGCCTTCCGCTGTTCTCTCACACTTGTCTCTTGCTCCTTCACCTTCATGTGTTACGAGTAGGCCTGGGCGGTGAACTTCGCTCCGTTCGCGGAGTTTGTGGAGTTTTCTGCACTCCGCACTCCGCACTCCGCGGAGCTCGCGGAGTGCAGAAAACTCAGCTTCGCAATGTGCAGCGAAGTTTTTTCCCCGCTCGCGATCGCGAACAGTAAGTTCGCGAACGGTAAGTTCGCGAGCGGGAGCTGCCGCTCGGGTAGAATTTCTACCCGAGCGGCAGGAATACCAGCACAAACTGCAGTTCGCACTGCACTCCGCCACTCGCTGAACTTCGCGGAGTTTTTTTGTAACTTCGCGGAGTTCCGTGTAACAAAACTCTGCGGACTACACCCAGGCCTGGTCACGAGCACATTAGTGCACAAAGTTTTTTGTGGTTGCCTTCGCATTCTTTGCCCACAGTGCTGATACAACTGTTATGTATTATTTTTCCTTACTTTAATTTGATGATGCCATGGGCACATTCTACAACGAACCACCAGTCTCCCTCCTTCCTTTCCTTGTAATGTCTTGCACATACATGTATAATTGCCCTCCTCAATATAACCGGTTGAGACATTGTTGTTTGTTTTTGCTTAACTACCCAGATCTCAACCTGGTCTATGGGTTATACTCCTGTTATTTTTTTACTACATTGTGAGCAGCTGCTGAGCTGCAAGAGTAGGTCCCTTTCGCAACCATTACTTTCTTGCCAATTGAATTGGCACATTTTGTTTCGATTCATTGTGAACAATTATGTCTAGGGAGACTCCTACCTATTCAGATAATTATATTCAACGGATACTCAGTGGCCCCTCCTTACTTTCTGGCCCCTCCACCTCCACTTCAACTACCCTGGCCACCAACTCCTCCAGCGTCTTGCTTGACAGACTTGAAAAGATAAAGAAAAAACAAATCAGAACCAATCTTCACGCACGCATGCTGACGGAATATCTTAAATCCGATATCATCCCCTTGGGTTTACAAATTCGCAACACCCCTGCCATCTTTATCCAGGACCCCAAATTCGGCACAGGCTTCAGCCATCTGGCAACAACTTGCTCATGCCACTGGATGGTTTTGGGCATTGACACTGCTATTCAGCACAGCCTGAATGAACTTGAGGAAATTGCGGAACTTGAAAAACTCATACTAGAGGACAGTACCATATCAGATGCCAAAAACCTCTTGGACAAAATCAACACTACAATTGCCACATTCAACACCTTCGAACTCAACAAAAAAATCACTGAAATTCAAAAAGATATTAGGTACTATGATAAAGAAAAGGCCTACCCGTACCTACGCGACGAGTTCTACAATACCCCTTATAATTCACCAAGAACCCGCAACTGGGGTAGATTTCGTAACAACTAAACCATCACTTTCTCTGATTCCTCCAACACTTCCATAGAAGACTCAGACACTAGTGAGGGCCCCAGTACCTCTAGGAACCCCAACAGACCACCACCTTTACTGCCTCCCGGTTTTTTAGAACAGGGCAGCGGCCAGACACGGGGACGGACACGGAACAACTACCAGTACCAATACTCCGGAGAACGACAAACCAGGAGAAAGTTTTATCAATGGGGTCCACCACAATACGTAACAACTCCACCATCAACCCAGATCCATCCATCCACAGCGCAGACTCCATTAATAATCAGGACCTGCAAATGATACCCATATTCAACCTATCCAGTCACAATCTGTCCTGTGAAGAAACTAAACTCCTGAGTAGAGGCCTCAGTTTTGTTCCAACTGAACGGAGTAATTTCTTTGACCTCCAAGCTAATTTGTTGCAGTTCTTCCGACGAATCAGGCTACGACATTTCTTTTTTGACAAACCACAGTCCACACTTACTACCAGACCCCTTTTCCACCCACCCTCCTCCTTCAATCCTCCATCAGCCCTATGTCCCCGGAGATACTCTCTTTCGAACGTCTAGTCCTACGTGAAGTAGCGGATCTTCAAAAACAGTTTGAATATGTCCCATTCAACCTCCCCTGGCCAGAGAAACAAGCGCTACTCAACCTCAAAGAGAAGACAGAACTGATCATTAAACCTGCAGACAAGGGTGGTGGTATTGTGGTTATGGACATTGACAAATATGACCAAGAAATTAAGAAACAACATGCCAACCCCAGCCACTACCGTCCACTCACCAAGGATCCTCTAGCAGAGCTTAAGATTGAAATCCAGAAAGTGACCAGCTAAGCCAGATCAAAGGACATCATCTCACCCAAAGAATTTGCATTCCTGAATAATCAACATCCTCGGACACCGGTGATTTATGTTTTGCCTTAAGATACATAAGGATAGTACCAACCCACCGGGTCGTCCGATTGTATCTGGATGCGGCTCCATCCTAGAGCCATTGGGCAAGTACATCGACGCCATCATCAAAGTATTCGTACCACTTACAGAAACATTCATACGTGACAGTATGGACCTCATAAATACTATTGAGGACAGACCCTTTGATACCAGTACCGAACTCATGGTGGGACTCGATATAGAATCATTATATACCAACATCCCCCATGAGGAAGGCCTCATGGTCTTCCAGAAATTGTTGGAAACCAGACCCAGACCTAATTTGATCCCGATGGAATTCATTATGGATTTACTACGCATTGCCTTAAAAAACAACTACTTCCTATATCGAGATACATTTTACCTGCAAATCAAAGGTGTTTCGATGGGGGCATGTTTTGCCCCCAACTTTGCCATTCTCTTCGTGCAAAATTTTGAAAAGACTCATATACTTACAACCAACAATCCCTTCAAGGCCCAGATTTCCCTCTGGCGTCGTTATATAGATGACATTCTTCTACTGTGGAAGGGATCCACAGACTCCATGGACTCCTTCATCCAATGGCTCAATCAGTCACAACCTCATTTGAAATTCACATCTCATTTTAAATCCAACAACCTACCAATTCTGGACATCACCATACATGCGGAGGATGGAAAAATTGGAACCACCTTATATCAGAAACCGACAGAACGGAATACTTTACTACACTACTCCAGCTACCATCCTCGCGGCCTCCGAGATGGACTTCCCTACAGTCAGTTCCTGCGCATTCGCAGAAACTGCAAGTGGCGAAAAGACTACTTCTGGGAATCCAACATCCTCTCCAAAAAATGGATCCTCAGAGGTTACCCACCACGTTTGGTCTCCCGTGCCCGTAAAAGAGCATGGTACTGCCACCGTGACCAGCTCTTAACGCCCCAAAATAGAAGAGTCAACACTAGGATCCCCTTTGTCACCAAGTTCAGCCCCTGCAGTAATCAAGTCAGTAAAATCATCAAACGAAATTGGTCCATATTGAGAACACATGAAGCATTCCAAGAACCTCCGCTCTTCTCCTACCAACGAGGTGACAACCTTTCCAACCACTTGGTCCACGCCATCACATGGCCCACGAAACCAGGCCCACAGAATTCCATCACTGCCACATGGGGCCTACCACCTATCATTGGACACTACAGATGCCAGAGTTGCGTGGTATGTTGCCTCACATTCAACACCAAAGAATTCCAGGCCAACAACAAAACCTACAAACTAAAAACTTTCACCAACTGCCGGTCCCACAACCTAATTTATGCCATCCGATGCCCCTGTGACCTTATCTACATAGACCAAACAACCCAAATGGTGAAACAAAGAATAATTCAACACAAGAGCCGCATTCACTGCAAAGTATTGACTGCTCCTCTGGTACCACATTACATCGAAAAAACCACAGCGAACTGGACATGACTTGGCAGGTGATCGACCAGCCTCTATTGCCTACCAGAGGGGGCAACCTCCAATTGTTACTCAATAGGAGCGAATGCAAATGGATCACAAGATGCAACTCAGTACACCTTGGCCTCAACACCATTGATGAGTGAAACAGTACTGTGCAACTGTGACTATGGTTCTTTACCATATGATTCTCCCCTTGTTACAAAGAACCTGCTAAGTGAATTGAGACCTCACTACAGGGTTTTCCCTTCTCCTCCCCCTCACTGAGCCTGTTACCCACTCTTTCCTTTTCCTGCCCCCCTTCTCCCTTGATTACATTTTCATTCACTGTTATTACTGTGCTAGACATACAGTATCTATTAAAAGGTCTCTTATCTGTGATTCCAAGTACCTCTCATGTACCCCCCATTACAGGGCACCTACAACTATGGTTTATCGAATTTCTGTCCAAATTCACCATGATGATTGTATGACTATGCCACGGGTATATTGCTACCATTGTGACAGACATTCTGGTCCTGACTTCTGTTCAATTGTAAATTAATTGCGGATTATAGCACTCCCCTTGTACATAGCATTTTCCAATTGGCTAAACGCTTAATCATTGAATCACCCAATCACAGTGTTTTCATCTTATCCTTGGCTCCTTCCAGCCCCCCTTCCTTCCCTCATGCTCCCCCTTCCCCTGCTCTTTCACACGAATTGTCTCCGGACTCTGAACTGCCTTGTCCACCTGGTCCCTTTCCCTCCTCCTATCTGTGGCAGGCCCTTGGGCATCAACCTAATGTCCCCGGCTCTGCACCCTAGCACCCTTACGCCTGGCCACTTGTTACCCTGACAACCACGGTCTCGCCCACAGGCGCTATGACGCCTAGTCACATGACGCTCTGACGCTCACGTCCCATTTCGGACCCGTAAGCGCAGCGTCTACTTGAACGGCCGGCACTTCGCCTCGCATAGACACCGGCAGGCCGCACACGACAGTGGTAGCTCCGCGCTGATTTGAACGCCCCCCCCAGCCATCGGATTCATTCCTCCCTGGAACTGCACCTTAACCACGGTAAGCCACCGCCTACTTCACGCAGCTCAGACCGAGCCTTGACCGATCGTAACTAACCCTGGGCGTAGTTCGCGTAGTAGCGCTACGCGTAGCTACGCGAAGTGCACTTCGCACTACGCGAGCTACACGTAGCACTACGCGAACTGCGTAGTGCGGTAGGAAATGCTGTTCGCGATGATTGCACAGTGCTGGATGCTTGTCCGCACTGTGCAATCATTGCAAACGGCATCTTGCACAGTGCAAGCGGTCGTTTTCTGCCGCTCGAGTAGATTTGTACTCGAGCGGCAGCTTTCTCAACGCGGACTGGTAGTTTCTCATCGCGAGCGGTCGCGACCACTCGCAATGAGAAACCTGACCTCCCCGCGTTGAGAATCTCGCCGGGAGGTTTATTTTCCATGCTCGCGATCGGCAACTTGATGTTGCTGATCGCGAACGAGGAAAAGTCTCGCCGGGATGTCATTTTGCTCGCTCGCGGTCGCCAACTTGACGTTGAGGACCGCGAGCAAGCAAAATGACCGCTACGCGTGTTTGCACTGTGCTACGTGCAATTCGCGTAGTGTGAAGTAGCGCAAACTTCGCAAACTACGCGAGCGTAGCGTAGTACTTCACCCAGGGTTAATCGTAACTTGCCTCTTGCAAGCTCTGTTGGATCGCAGCTTGGTTCCTCTAGTCACTCCTTTTCCTCCGTGTTTCGCCCTAATTAGGACGTACTCCACGGACACCATCCTTCTTCCCGCCGTATACTTGACAGTGGATCGGGGACCCGACCCTGTCTCCGAGTTTCCCCACAGCAGAGTTATCTACACAGCAGGGTAAGTTTTCTGCCCCACCGCGTTCCTCCCCACTTGACCCCCTTTCCCAGAACCTTGCACATTAACTGAGCCTTTTGCCTCCAGGACTCGCCCCAGTCCGGATCGCCCCAACCGGCTCCGGTCCCTACGAGCACCCTCCACCACCTGAACACGCTGACTGGTTCCCCGATTTCATGGTGCCGCACTTCCCAACTCCGCTCCCAACTCGGTAAGCCTTCACAGTTACCCATCCGACCCCAAGGGGTTACACATACATGTATAATTGCCCTCCTCAATAATACCGGTTGAGACATTGTTGTTTGTTTTTGCTGAACTACCCAGATCTCAACCTGGTCTATGGGTTATACTCCTGTTGTTTTTTTACTACATTGTGAGCAGCTGCTGAGCTGCGAGAGTAGGTCCCTTTCGCGACCATTACTTTCTTGCCAATTGATTTGGCACATTTTGTTTAGATTCATTGTGAACAATTATGTCTATGGAGACTCCTACCTATTCAGATGATTATATTCAACGGATACTCAGTGGCCCCTCCTTACTTTCTGGCCCCTCCACCTCCACCTTCACTTTCACTACCCCGTCCACCAACTCCTCCAGGGTCTTGCTTGACAGACTTGAAAAGCTAAAGAAAAAACAAATCAGAACCAATCTTCACGCATGAATGCTGACGGAATATCTTAAATCTGATATCATCCCCTTGGGTTTACAAATTCGCAACACCCCTCCCATCTTTACCCAGGACCCCAAATTCGGCACAGTCTTCAGCCGTCTGGCAACAACTTTCTCACGCCACTGGATGGTTTTGGGCATTGACACTGCTATTGAGCACAGCCTGAAGGAACTTGAGGAAATTGCAGAACTTGAAAAACTCATACTAGAGGACAATACCATATCAGATGCCAAAAACCTCTTGGACAAAATCAACACTACAATTGCCACATTCAACACCTTCGAACTCAACAAAAAAATCACTAATATTCAAAAAGATATTAGGTACTACGATAAAGAAAAGACCTACCCGTACCTACGCAACGAGTTCTACAATATCCCTTATAATCCACCAAGAACCCGCAACCGGGGTAGATTTCGTAACAACCAAACCATGACTTTCTCTGATTCCTCCAACACTTCCATAGAAGACTCGGACGCTAGTGAGGGCCCCAGTACCTCTAGGAACCCCAACAGACCACCACCTTTACTGCCTCGCGGTTTTTTAGAACAGGGCCGCGGCCGCAGCCAGACACGGGGACGGACACGGAAACTCTACCAGTACCAATACTCTGGAGAACGACAAACCAGAAGAAAGTTTTATCAATGGGGTCCACCACAATCGGTAACAACTCCACCATCAACCCAGATCCATCCATCCACAGCGCAGACTCCATTAATAATCAGGACCTGCAAATGATACCCATATTCAATCTATCCAGTCACAATCTGTCGTGTGAAGAAACTAAACTCCTGAGTAGAGGCCTCAGTTTTGTTCCAACTGAATGGAGTAATTTCTTTGACCTCCAAGCTAATTTGTTGCAGTTCTTCCGACGAATCAGGCTACGACATTTCTTTTTTGACAAACCACAGTCCACAATTACTACCAGACCCCTTTTCCACCCACCCTCCTCCTTCAATACTCCATCAGCCGCTATGTCCCCAGAGAAACTCTCTTTCGAACGTTTGGTCCTACGTGAAGTAACGGATCTTCAAAAACAGTTTGAATATGTCCCATACAACCTCCCCTGGCCAGAGAAACAAGCGCTACTCAACATCAAAGAGAAGACAGAACTGATCATTAAACCTGCAGACAAGGGTGGTGGTATTGTGGTTATGGACATTGACAAATATGACCAAGAAATTAAGAAACAACTTGCCAACCCCAGCCACTACCGTCCACTCACCAAGTATCCTCTACCAGAGCTTAAGATTGAAATCCAGAAGGTGACCAGCCAAGCCAGATCAAAGGACATCATCTCACCCAAAGAATTCGCATTCCTGAATAATCAACATCCTCGGACACCGGTGATTTATGTATTACCTAAGATACATAAGGATAGTACCAACCCACCGGGTCATCCGATTGTATCTGGATGCAGCTCCATCCTAGAGCCATTGGGAAAGTACGTCAACGCCATCATCAACGAATTCGTACCACTTACAGAAACATTCATACATGACAGTATTGACCACATAAATACTATTGAGGACAGACCCTTTGGTACCAGTACCAAACTCATGGTGGGACTCGATATAGAGTCATTATATACCAACATCCCCCATGAGGAAGGCCTCATGGTCATCCAGGAATTGTTGGAAACCAGACCTAGACCTACTTTGATCCCGACGGAATTCATAATGGATTTACTACGCATTGCCTTAAAAAACAACTACTTCCTATATCGAGGTACATTTTACCTGCAAATCAAAGTTGTTTCGATGGGGGCATGTTTTGCCCCCAACTTTGCCATTCTCTTCGTGCACAATCTTGAAAAGACTCATATACTTACAACCAACAATCCCTTCCAAGCCCAGATTTCCCTCTGGAGTCGTTATATAGATGACATTCTTCTACTGTGGAAGGGATCCACAGACTCCATGGACTCCTTCATCCAATGGCTCAATCAGTCACAACCTCATTTGAAATTCACATTTGATTGTAAATCCAACGACCTACCATTTCTGGACATCACCATACATGCGGAGGATGGAAAAATTGGAACCACCTTATATCGGAAACCGACAGAACGGAATACTTTACTACACTACACCAGCTACCTTCCTCGCGGCCTCCAAGATGGACTTCCCTACGGCCAGTTCCTGTGCATTCGCAGAAACTGCAAGTGGCGAAAAGACTACTTCCGGGAATCAGACATCCTCTCCATAAAATGGATCCTCAGAGGTTACCCACCACGTTTGGTCTCCTGTGCCCGTAAAAGAGCATGGTACTGCCACCGTGACCAGCTCTTAACGCCCCAAGATAGAAGAGTCAACACTAGGATCCCCTTTATCACCAAGTTCAGCCCCTGCAGTAATCAAGTCAGTAAAATCATCAAACGAAATTGCTCCTTATTGAGAACACATGAAGCATTCCAAGAACCTCCGCTCTTCTCCTACCAACGAGGTGACAACCTTTCCAACCACTTGGTCCACGCCATCACATGGCCCACGAAACCAGGCCCACAGAATTCCATCACTGCCACATGGGGCCTACAACCTATCATTGGACACTACCGATGCCAGACTTGCGTGGTATGTTGCCTCAATTCAACACCAAAGAATTCCAGGCCAACAACAAAACCTACAAACTAAAAACTTTCACCAACTGCCGGTCCCACAACCTAATTTATGCCATCCGATGCCCCTGTGACCTTATCTACATAGACCAAACAACCCAAATGGTGAAACAAAGAATAATTCAACACAAGAGACGCATTCACTGCAAAGTATTGACTGCTCCTCTGGTACCACATTACATCGAGAAAAACCACAGCGAACTGGACATGACTTGGCAGGTGATCGACCAGCCTCTATTGCCTACCAGAGGGGGCAACCTCCAATTGTTACTCAATAGGAGCGAATACAAATGGATCACAAGATGCAACTCAGTACACCTTGGCCTCAACACCATTGATGAGTTTAACAGTACTGTACAACTGTGACTATGGTTCTTTACCATATGATTCTCCCCTTGTTACAAAGAACCTGCTAAGTGAATTGAGACCTCACTACAGGGTTTTCCCTTCTCCTCCCCCTCACTGAGCCTGTTACCCACTCTTTCCTTTTCCTGCCCCCCTTCTCCATTGATTACATTTTCATTCACTGTTATGACTGTGCTATACATACAGTATCTATTATCAGGCCTCTTATCTGTGATTCCAAGTACCTCTCATGTACCCCCCCATTACAGGGCACCTACAACTATGGTTTTTCGAATTTGTGTCCAAATTCACCATGATGATTGTATGACTATGCCACGGGTATATTGCTACCATTGTGCCAGACATTCTGGTCCTGACTTCTGTTCAATTGTAAATTAGTTGCAGATTATAGCACTCCCCATGTACATAGCATTCGCCAATTGGCTAAACGCTTAATCATTGAATCACCCAATCACAGTGTTTTCATCTTATCCCTGGCTCCTTCCAACCCCCCTCCCCCTTCCTTCCCTCCCACTCTCCCACTGCTCTTTCACGCGAATTGTCTCTGGACTCTTAACTGCCTTGTCCACCTGGTCCCTTTCCCTACTCCTATCTGTGGCAGACCCTTGGGCATCAACCTGATGTCCCCTTCTCCGCCCCCTAGCACCCTTACGCCTGGCCACTTGTTACCCTGACAACCACGGTCTCGCCCACAGGCACTATGACGCCTGGTCACATGACGCTCTGACGCTCTGACGCTCACGTCCCAATTCGGACCCGTAAGCGCAGCGTTTACTTAAACGGCCAGCACTTCGCCTCACATAGACACCGGTAGGCCGCACACGACTGTGGCGGCTCCACGCTGATCTGAGCGCCCACCCCTGCCATCGGAATCATTTCTCTCTGGAACTGCACCTTAACCACGGTAAGCCACTGCCTTTCCTCACGCAGCTCAGACCGAGCCTTGACCGATCGTAACTTGCCTCTTGCAAGCTCTGTCGGATCGCTACTTGGTTCCTCTTGTCACCCCTTTTCCTCCGTGTTTCGCCCTAATTAGGACGTACTCCACGGACCCCATCCTTCTTCCCGCCGTATACCTGACAGTGGATCGGGTACCCTACCCTGTCTCCGAGTTTCCCCGCAGCAGAGTTATCTACACAGCTGGGTAGGTTTTCTGCCCCACCGCGTTCCTCCCCACTTGACTCCCTTTCCCAGTACCTCGCACATTAACCGTGCCTTTTGCCTCCAGGACTCTCCCCAGTCCGGATCGCCCCAACCAGCTCCGGTCCCTACGAGCACCCTCCACCACCTGAACATGCTGACTTGTCCCCCGATTTCATGGTGCCGCACTTCCCAACCGCGCACCCAACTCGGTAAGCCTTCACCGTTACCCTTCCTACCCCAAGGGGTTACCCACTGCTCCCTGCTCAACAGGTCCCAATCCTGGCCTCCATTTACCCCCTTCTTTTCTCTACAGGACCCACCCTGAGGTATCCATTGCCTCCACACCCGGGCTAGCTACGCTGCCCCCTGACGCTCGCCTCTTGCTTCCTTCAGGTATGCCGCCGAACACCCCCTCCCCAGTGCTCCCTGCTCTGCGCCTTCTCCGCGCACCGCTTCCCAGTTCCCATCCCTCTCTGATCTTTCCCCTTTCCTTCCTTGTACAGCACCCCTTACTTGGTAATCCTGTCCTGAAGATGATCCTGAATAACTAGGATCGAAACGTTGTCGACATCCCAGCACAAATTCGCGGCGCAAATTCAATTATGGTTCACACAAAATGTCTATGAAACTATGAACAACTACTGTAAATAATCCATTGTGAACCATATTTTCTTGTACATATCAGTCACTTTCTCACATTGCGCCTTACGCTGTTCTCTCACATTTGTCACTTGCGCCGTCACCTTCGTGTGTCACGAGCACATTAGTGCACAAACTTTTTTGTGGTTGCCTTAGCATTCTTTGCCCACAGTGCTGATACAACTGTTATGTATTATTTCTCCTTACTTTAATTATATGATGCCATGGGCACATTCTACAACGAACCACGAGTCTCCCTCCTTCCTTTCCTTGTAATGTCTTGCACCTGCATGTATAATTGCCCTCCTCAATAATACCATTTGAGACATTGTTGTTTGTTTTTGCTTAACTACCCAGATCTCAACCTGGTCTATGGGTTATACTCCTGTTGTTTTTTTACTACACTGGTGGGTTGGCAGTACAAAGAATTGACAGTTCCCGAGAGGCTGGTTATTACCCTGCATGTTGCCCAATCGTCAATTATACTGACCTCATTTTGTATGCGAACTGCTCAGGGATAATTCTACGTAACTGTAAGTATTCTATGATAGATCCAAAGGACCCTTGTACTGTTGGGTGGAATTCTAGGTACGCTGCTCTAGACTATGATAGGCCTATTTATGCACACCCCAGGTTTTTCTTCCTGTCTAATGGGACTTATTCTAACATGCATAATGGTACAGATGATGTAGCCCTTGGGATGGTGTTGCCTTTAGGTGTGCCCTGCAAACATGCGAAGCCTAAAGTCAGATGGGTGAAATAAATACTGACAAAGGAATTTTGCGAAGGGTTGACAGACCGGGAAGTCAATAACTATAGCAATGGTATCACCTTTGGGTATATTCTTTCCTCCATTATTACATTTGGTGGTACCGCTATGGCTAGGGGTGAAAGGGCTAGGGAATATTTTGGATGCAAGCTACAGATACTGTCTAATTCCACAGTAGCAGCTTTGCATGACATAACCACCCAATTGGAAAGTATGCGAATATATTCTGAGCAAACCAGATATGCAGTTGATTTCATCCTTGCTAAGAGCGGTGGTGTGTGCGCAGTAGTAGGAGACCAGTGTGTAGTCGAGATCACTAATATGGAAAAGAATTTTAGATACCTTGGAAAATGTTAAAGGAATGGACAGTGGAAATTGGAGTTGGTCCCTCTTTGGTGGATGGGGTTGGAACCTTGGAAGGGTGATATGTTTTATTGTGATTTTAATTGCCTGCTGTGTTCTGGTGCAGTGTCTCCCCTTATGTTGCTCTTACTGCACCACTCTTTTCACTCCCAAGAAAATATCAATCCATGATACCAATGCGACAATTATGATCCAGAAGGAGGTGAACGCTCTGATGCAGATCGCTGAGGGTATTTTTGAGACTTCCTCCCTCCTTACTGTTTCTCTCCCTGAAGCTGAGGATATGGAATGCTCCTAAATTAATTTACCATGTTTTATTGAATGATATGTCTTTTGTTATCATATAAATTGCTTAGCTCATGCTAAAATGAGGGTCTGTTAGAATAAAAATTATGCTTTTGTATTGCTTTTACGTAAGTTAGCATTCGCAGAGCCATTTTGTGTACGGGCGCCATTTTGTATCACGATTGAAACAAATTCTTCTCTATTTCCGGGAAACTGCCTTCTCTAGGTTATGTTTCTTCGGAGCCGAGTTCTGCCACACTAATGAATGCATTGATCTTATTAGCACATACCTTTCTTCTGAGATGTAAGCCTTCTCCAACTTGTCTAGTGGCGGGCACAGGCAGAGTAACCTTGAGAGATAGATAATGTGTGCCCGGCCTCACAACCGAAACTTACTCCTTTGTAATTTACTGACCAGCTGCGTCCCTCTGGAAAATTCCATGGTGGGCGTGTTCCCATTGACTCTGAAATGTACATAATGTATCGTTATGCTTGCTGAAGTCAGACTCTCTCTGCAGCACTCTTAGCGACTGGGCAGTCAGGGCTCAACTCTGAGCAAACTTTGAATAAACTGTTGTTGGTTTGTATTCTCTACTCTCCGACCGACACTTCATTTCGTAGAAGGCAAAGAGGTGGTCATTGGTGACCCGAGTGACCCGAATCAGGCCATTTCCTTCACAACTCCACCCCTCAGGTGAAGGAGGCGAGGCGAAGCACAACACTCAGTCTCCGCCACCTTGAAGATCGGGGGACCCAGCCAACCAGAGAGAGGCTTATGCCCCCCTCCCACTGGAGGATGGCCTAATAGAGGGTGTACCCACCCCAAGGAAGGGACACATAGGTCACAACCTGTACCTACCTGAAACACCCCTAACTTTAGTACTTAGGGGCAACCTTGAACCTTGCCTGCTCAGACAATCAAGAAGAAGAAGAAGAAGAAGGACAGAAGAGCCGTGCTGAAGGAAGAAGAGGAGGACACCAACTGCCTTGGCCCCAGCCCTACCCACCTGTCCTGACCTCGCCCTGCTCCAGCAGAATCCCAGCGCGTCCTGCAGCCAGCACCCACCAGAACCCGGAGGACCTGCCCTGCCTTCCCTACAAAGACTTTCTCTCCCGCGAGCACCAGACTTGCTCAAGAACCAGACTCTGGCTCCGGCCGAATCTGCAAGTCTGCACCACTCTGCAACCAGCGCCCAAGGCCCAAATTTGAGTGGCCCAACACCACAAGGAGGTCCCCCCAGCAAACCTGACTTGGGATCTTGTGGTCCCTGACCTACCTCAAGCCTGCCAACGCCACCTGCAGCCTCTATCTGGAGGATCCCCCGACCGCGACCGGAGCTGGTAAGGAAACCAGATGCCTAAAGACACCACTGCACCCGTCACCCCACGGCCTTGGGTGGCCCCACCAATGGTGTCCAGGCAAACCTCCTGCATCCCAACTTACCTCTCCAACTGGTGGTCGCCTCCAGGAAGCCTCCCTGTCCAAACCTGCAGTGTCTGTTCAGACTGGGGATCTCCAATTGAAACCAAAAGGGCACCCGATGCCAAATCAGCACCCTGCCCCCAGCTGCCCCTGTGGCGCTGTGGGTGCACCTTGTGTGCTACCTCTTACCCCCCTTTGCCCTGAGCTTAACCCTAGGAGATATGCTCCCCCAACCCTGTGGCTTGCCCTAGAGCAGCCACCAACCGACTGCCTCCTAACCCCATAGGCTAAAATTGGGCCTCATCACTCTACACTTTTCCACCCTAGTGCCCCTGAGGGTGCTCTTGGAGTGCATCCTTGACCCTGGGAGAACCCTTGTTCTAACCCCAGAAACCCAACCCCAAAGACCGATTGCCTACCTGCAAACTGATAACCTCATTTTTCTCCATAGGATTGAATTGACTGGTTTCCTCTGAAAAAGTTCTAAGGTTTTAGTTGAGTTTGAATGGAAACCTAAGCAACTGTGATTTAATGCAAAACTGTTTTACTTACCTTTGTCTAGGAAATGTCCTAGTGTGATTTATAGGCATTTCACACTGAGTATAAAACGTAATCTAAAAAGTACTCTCAAGAGGAATCTGAAAAGTAATCACAAAGTAATTACAGATACTTATTGTCTTTAATATTTTACAAACCTGTAACAAAGTTAATTTTATCCAGCTTGCTTATTTTGAGCAGCCTGTTTTGAAAAGTACAATTCTACTTTACCTGTACCAAGTCCTGCTTGGTTCTAAAAATAAAATACAACTAAAGAAATATTTTTGATACAAACAATTGGTCTGAGTTCAGTCTTTGAGTGTGTGACATCATTTCTTGCCTGAGTGTGTACAATAAGTGCTTAACACTCTCCTCTGATGAAGCCTTACTGCTCGCCCATACTACCACAAATCGAGAGTAAGGTATTAGCTACTTTTACCTCTGTAAGCCTTTGGGGATCCACTGGACTCTGTACACACTATACCTTACTTTGGTATAGTATATACAGACCCAGCTTCCTACAAATGTACAAAGGCATTTCTGTATCTCCTTCTGCCTGAGACCCAGAAGACAGTTATTCATGCCCTCATTACATCCCTGCTCAACTATTCCAAGTCTCTTTACTGTGGCCTTTGACCATACCAACTCAAGAGACTTCAGCTGGTTCAGAATGTTGCTGCACGGCTTTATTTGAAAATCCCCAGAGCGGCACATATTCGCCATCACCTTATGGGGCTTCACTTGCTGCCGATCAAGAGCGGATTCAGTTTAAAGTCTCATTTTGGCACATAGAGCCCTATATCGGATTGGCCCTTTGCATTTGGTATCATCCTGCTAGAACCCTTCACTCCTCTGTCGCCGCACTTGCTGTGGTTCAACGAATCAAGAGAAAAAGATGGGGAAGTACTTCGTTTTCCTACTTTGCTGCCACAGCTTGGAATGCCCTCCCCTCAAACCTACGGGCTATGAAAGATGAGCACTGTTTTAAATGCAATCTGAAAACGTGGTTGTTTCACTCAACGTATCAGTAGGCTAGTCTTTGTGGTGATGGGTCATTTAGTCTGCTTAGTGGTGCAACGCTCCTTGATTAGCCATGCACTCTATAAATAATATAACGGGTGTTTACATTGGAATGCATATGCACAACCAATGTAGCAACCTCTTGGCACAAAATAATGCAAGGCTGCACATTGTGCAGCCTTGTGTTACTTTTGGTTGGAAATTCAGTGTTGGGCTTAACTTGCGTAATTTGCTGTGTTGTAATTACATGAAATTACAGCAAACGTATGCAACATTATTTGGAATTATGCAAGGAGCAGAACCTTTCATATAGCACTATTTCTTTAGTGCAAAATGCACCCTTGTGTCCAAAATGGAGCTGAGGATGTATTTTGCCCTTATAAAAAAATGCTATATGCAACAGAACAGGAACAGCAGCTGCCAGTGGCTGCTCACTCACTGTTCCTGTGCTCTTGCAGTAAGTATGTTTGCCCCAAGTTACTCAAAATTACAGGAATAGGCGTAATCACTAAATTATCGGTACTTTCATGAAAGAAGAGTAACGCAAAATTACAAAAATGACTCTGATTACTCCAGCTTAATTAAAATTTCACCCAGGCCTAGTTACAATCCACCGGAAATTACAATTTGCTCTAAATTGTAAATACTAACACAAGACTTTGAGTCAGATTTGAGGCAAAAAGGGCACACAAACACAAGGCAAATTTTGGGAATCTGGGCTTTACTGTAGAGCACTGTAGAGCGCTGTAAATGAGAAAAAAATGCAGCCTTCTTCTACTTCTGTGCAGCGCACAGAATGGGACCATGAAACGGTCCCTGGACAGACCAGAACATGTTCCTTAGATCTAATACATTACCTGAAACATTTTGCTCAGAACAGAATACGATTAAATAATAAAGAATACAGGACTAAATGAACTAATGGATTTTGTGTTTGCAAAGTCACAGTGCTTGCAACTCCAAATCCCTTTTTCTAATTTACTAACCACTTTTGTGACTTGGAAAAGTTATTCCGAATCGCAAAACTGGGTTACAGACTCATCCCAAATCACAATTTGAAAGCAGCATGTAAGGTGTGTTCCTTTCAAACTGTCAGTCAATATGGCATGTATCAATAGTTTGTGGCACTAATTCCGTTTGCAAACCATCTATCAGTTACTGACTCCAAGGTAAGATGGTAACTCATTCGTAAAGGGGAAGGCTTCCCCTTGATCCCCTTGTCTTTGGGAATCAGGATAGCAGTCTCAGATGGAGCTGTCACTGAGGTTTTCCAGAGTGAAACTGTTTTTTAGAGCAGCATCAGTTCCTTTAAGAAACTCATCAGTTGTCGGTGAATGGGTGGATACTGTCCAGAATTCCGGCAACAAGCAGGGACAGGACCCGAATCGGTGGTTGGCATTTCTCCCTCAAGTGGTTACACCTAAGAAGCACTATGTTGAGAAACTTGGTAGAAGTAAAGAAGAAGAATATTGTGCCCAAGAATTTGATTATAATATCCTGTAGTAATGTAATCCAAAATACATTCTTCAGTTTTTATTTTTATTTATTTGGAACAGATCCAATGAACCAAGACAAAACAAGAAGAAACAGCGACACGTGTTTCGCCCGATGGGCCAGATAGGCCAAGGGCTTTTTCAAGGCAAAAGGTCTTGTTAAGGTCATGTGACTTGAAATTATTTGTTCCTGTAGTCCCTGTGGTCCTAGTAAAGTGAAGATCCTTTAAGAAACTCGGCCTGTTTAAAAAAAAAAAATCTGTTTTGGAATGCAATTACAGGGATGGTGGTCTGTTGGCCCTTGCAGGTCGCCATCTCTGTGATTGTAGCCAAATAAAAGGGTCTCAAATTGCTACCAGAGTAGTGAATAATAATTAGTCAGGTCGTTCAGCATCCCCCTGC
Source organism: Calotriton arnoldi (assembly GCA_963921515.1). Taxonomy (NCBI): domain Eukaryota; kingdom Metazoa; phylum Chordata; class Amphibia; order Caudata; family Salamandridae; genus Calotriton; species Calotriton arnoldi. The sequence continues at coordinate 835,512 of CAWUFW010005809.1, forward strand.
AATTCCTTATTTCGAATACCAACCATTTAATACATATTTAATTGGTTGGCAAAATAAAATACTGGTTGCAAAAAATTGGTGCACCAATTGTGACCGGGAGGTACATTTGGCCCTGCAACCTTTAGATCTAGAATAATAGCAAAACTAAAACTATCTGAGAGCATTGCTCAGATAATCTCCACAGAAGATTCATGGCCCAATGTTCATATTGCCCTCCATATGTATTCAATAAAATTATATTAATTGTTCAGTTTCTTTATAATTAGTGATCGGTGAGTTGTATTTGGTGGTATAGTCAATTTATGGCATGCTTCATTTTGAAAATGTGTTTTTTTAATAGGTTTGCAAGAAACTGCAAATTCCATTGGCATATTTTAAAAAGAAATGTCTTAATTTATGGCTATTCTCCTCTCTGTGATTTTTATTTTAGCAGTAGAACACATTTTGATCTTTTTTAGTAAAGCCAACTTCCACTGGATTTGGGTTTGAAATGGATTGAACATTTAATTGAAGAGACAGCGCTCATTGTTTTCCTTTGTTCTCGACAAAACTCCACAAATTTCTGTTATGACTTTGATCAACACTCCAGTCACCTTTTCGGAAAAGGCACCTCACGAGTGATATTATTAACGGAGTAAAACGTGAGACAGCAGCTACCAATTCAATTTTCGCACCTCTTCGCATTCCTCTGCAGAGAACAGCATAACTGCTCTTTGACTTTGATCAACATCACAGTCTCCTGTTCTTTGGTCTGATGAGATATAATATTGGCAGAGTCTTTTCTGGCTGCAAGACATTGAATGGCCCTGCTGGTTTCATTCAGACATCCTTTTGTGTTTTCTCTTATTAAAGGGAAGGTCCAGTGTGAGAGTTTTTTAATAATGTAAGTTTTTAGCGCAGCAACCTCGCGAAGACTAAGGGACTTATTTACAAGCTCCTTGCGCCGCCGGAGCGTCACTTTTAGTATGGGAAAAAGCAATGTACCTGCGGCTCAAGGGGCTTGTAAATAATCCCCTATGTATATAACATTTTGAGACAAATTGTGGGGATTTCTATGCACATTGGGGCATATTTACTAGGAAGTGGAGGAGCGCAGCGTTAACCTACTTGGCTTAACGCCGCGCTCTGCCACTTCCAAAACGCAGGGTTGCACCGTATTTACATGGATATGGTGCAGCCCTGCATTTCCCCCTCCGCTGGCGCTAATTTTAGCTGCCTAGCGCCAACGCAGACAATAGTGCAAGGGTGTCTGCGTTGTAGGGGAAGATTATTTATGTGCAGGAAAGTGTCCCTTCCTGCACATAAACAATCCAAAATGGCATTTTGAAACGTATATGCGTGCTGGATAATGCAGCACACATAAAAGTTGCAAAACATCTTTTTTTTTATAGATTTTTTATGTGCAGGAAGAATCCCCTTCCTGCACATAGGCAACCATGGCCTTTTGCTATTTCTATGGTTGCTGCACAACGCAGTGCACATGGAAACAGCAAAAGCGAGGAGAAAGGAAACATTTCTCCTCGTTGTACCTGTTTAAGACTAGGGCATATATGTACAAGAAGTGCAGCTAACTAGAGTTAGCGTTAGTTAGCGGCCATTTTCCTAACGCGGCCTAGCACCAAAAACTATTGCTCTGTTAGCGATGTATTTACAATACGTCGCTACATGGAAATAGTTTCAGGTAGCTATTGTGAAAACCGCCGCTAAAACTAGTGTGAAAGCGATACAAATTCTGACGTTAGGGGGCGAAAACTGACGAAAGGCCAATTTGCGGGCAAAAAAGCCAATAAGTCCACCTAAAATGAAAAAAATGAAAGAAAAACAGTGGAATGCAGAATGGAGCAGCCAGGGACAAGTGCAGCACACAGCAACAACCTCCCCAAACCCCCAAACAGCCAGGATGACCAGCCAGAGTCCCAGGGGAAGAGGAAATGCAGAATCAGGTCTACATATATAAAAAGAGGTGCATCACTGGGGAAAACCTGTGATGCATCACTTTTCATAGCGCCCTCCTTGCAACACCATGGCAGTCAAAACCTTGAAAGCACGGAAAGTCCCCGGGGCCCTGTCTGGGGCCTGGAGTGGGATACGGAGGTGCTGTGGAGTTGCTGGGCCGTGGCAGTAGACATTGAGGCGTCGGCGATCGCCCTTACCTTGTGGTGAAGTCTGCCAAGTCACATGGAGACACGTTGCTGACCTGTGTGAGAAGACCGCCTGGTGCCCATTGGAGCTGTGAATGGTAGAGGCACTCCCGCGCACCAACGTAGAGAGGTTTACATCCCATGCCACGCGCCACCACTACACTGGGTGCACGGAGGAGATTTACCAATGGTGGACCACACCGCTCTGCATCACAGGCCGGAGGCTGTTGCGCTGGCTGGACGCTGAGGAGGGTGAGGCCCCTGAGCTGCGCCAAACTTGTGTGGCGGGAGCGCTGCAACTTCACGCATAAGGGGGCCCTGTTGCATCACCTGCATCGGGAGGTGACTGCTGTACCCAGGCTTGTGAAATCCCACCTGGCTGAGGCTTCTGCTGGCTAACAGATTTGGAGAGAGTGTTGCGGATTGCGCCAAAGTGTCTATGTCCAGGTGACGAGAATCTGGGACGTGTAGCGGACAAGGCCCTGGGGTCGAGTTGGGCCCAGGCCTAGCGCATGTGGGTGATGCACCCCCAGTGGCGGCTCGTCCACTATGGCTATAGAGTGTCACCCCACTGCACTCAAGCAGTGCAAGAAGAGGAAACATAACATGATGATAACTTTCTGATGTTCTCATGCTATGTTTCCTTTGCAGATGCAAAAAGAACAATTGATAGACAGACAGAATGCATAACAATGTCATACATTCACCCCAGTACAGAGATTTGGGCCTAAATCCATCGTTTTTTAGCTCACCGTGCCATTCCAGTTTGGTACCAGCCAAACGCAAATCAGTCTTGACCCTGCACCCAATGGGAACAGTCCAGCCCGAAATGCCAGGCATGGTCCTCCCTGAACTTGAAACAAACATCCTAGGACCAGTTTCGGGGTTTCACCCCTCATCAGCCAGAATAGCTTGACTCCAGTGGCATGGAGAGCACGGGACCCACGTCTGGGCATACCCGTCCCACTCGGGGTGACAAATGCAAAAAGAACAATTGATGGACAGAATGCAGAACAATGTCATACATTCACCCCAGTACAGAGATCTGGGCCTAAATTCATCGTTTTTTTGCTCACCATGCCATTCCAGTTTGGACCCAGCCAAATGCAAATCAGTCTTGACCCTGCACCCAATGGGAACAGTCCAGCCCAAACTGCCAGGCCTGGTCCTCCCTGGACTGGAAACAAATATCCTAGGACCGGTTTCGGGGTTTCACCCCTCATCAGCCAGGATAGCTTAACTCCAGTGGCATGGAGAGCACGGGACCCACGTCTGGGCATACCCTTCCCACTCGGGGTGACAAATGCAAAAAGAACAATTGATGGACAGAATGCAGAACAATGTCATACATTCACCCCAGAACAGAGATCTGGGCCTAAATCCATCAATCCGGTCCCTGGATGCTTGTTTCCGGTCCAGGGAAGGCATGGCTTGGCAGTTCGGGCTGGACTGTTCCCATGAGGCACAGCGTCAAGACTGATTTGCATATAGCTGTGTCTGAACTGGGGTGGTGAAGTGAGCTAAAGAATGATGATGGATTTAACCCAGTTCTGTGACTGGGGGTGACTGTTTGAAAAGTTTCAGCACTCAGTGCATCATCTCCTTGTGTTTGCTTTGTTCGCCCTAAGTTGGCAGGGTATGCCCAGACGTGGGTCCATTGCTCACTTTGCCCCTGGATTCAAGCTAGCCTGGCTGATGAGGGGTGTTACCCCGAAACCAGTCCCTGGATGCTTGTTTCCAGTCCAGGGAAGACATGGCTTGGCAGTTCAGGCTGGACTGTTCCCATGAGGCACAGCGTCAAGACTGATTTGCATATAGCTGTGTCTGAACTGGGGTGGTGAAGTGAGCTAAAGAATGATGATGGATTTAACCCAGATCTTTGACTGGAGGTGAGTGTTTGAAAAGTTTCAGCACTCCGTCCATCATCTCCTTGTGTTTACTTTGTTCGCACTAAGTTGGCAGGGTATGCCCAGACGTGGGTCCCATGCTCACTTTGCCACTGGATTCAAGCTAGCCTGGCTGATGAGGGATCTTACCCCCAAACCGGTCCCAGGATGCTTGTTTCCGGTCCAGGGAAGACATGGCTTGGCAGTTCGGGCTGGACTGTTCCCATGAGGAACAGGGTCAAGACTGATTTGAATATAGATGTGTCTGAACTGGGGTGGCGAAGTGAGCTAAAGAATGATGATGGATTTAACCCAGATCTGTGACTGGGGGTGAGTGTTTGAAAAGTTTCAGCACCCCGTCCATCATCTCCTTGTGTTTGCTTTGTTCGCCCTAAGTTGGCAGGGTTTGCCCAGATGGAATGGAATGGAATGGAATGGAAAGGCATTTCTAAAGCGCATGGCTACTCGGGAGCATCCCAGAGCCAGTAGCGTTGCAGTTCCAACTACAAACAGTCTTAAGGAAACAAATACGTTTTAAGTTGCTTCCGGAAGGTCAAATGGTTCAGTTCCAGGCGGATATCAGTGGGTAAATGGTTCCACAGCTTTGCAGCATTAAATGAGAAGCAACGTCCTCCGCTTCGTGTTCTTCTTATTTTTGGGACTACCGATAGTTGTTTATTGTCTGACCTTAGAGATCTCTTGGGACGATAATGTTGAATAATGTCTCTGATAGTGGGAGGGCCTTTGCCTGAAAGTGCTTTATGCATGATACATAGAGCCTTAAATTGGACTCTTTCCTGAATGGGTAGCCAATGGAGTGATGCCAATGCCGGCTTGGCTGAAAGGCATCTGGGAGTGTTCAGAAGCAAACGTGCCGCGCAGTTTTGTACTATCTGTAGTTTTTTTATAGTTGTGAGTGGTGCTCCTAAATAAAGGGCATTAGCATAGTCCAGGCGCGATAAAATCATAGCTTGAACCAGTAGCCTTCTTGCCGAGGAAGGTAGCAGGGGAGTATCTTTCTTAGCATTCTTAAGATCCCAAAGCAGCAGGCTGCTACCTTACTGGCTTGTTCTTTAAAATCTAGCTTATGGTCTAACCATACACCTAGACTCTTAATATGGTTCTTTGGGGAGGGAGGTGTCCCCAGACTGCTAGGCCAGAAGGACCCTATATTCAGAGAGGTGGAATTGCCCAAGAGCATGAGCTCAGTCTTAGCTCCATTTAGCTTTAAATAGGAGTCGTCCATCCAGCTTGACACCTTTTCAAGGCATAAGGCTAGTTTCGAGCCTGTGTTCTCCAGTTGATTAAGTGCAACCACCAACTGGGTGTCATCAGCGTAAGTGATGATCTGAATGCCAAAAGGTGTAACTATGTCTGCCAACGAACTCATGTAAACATTAAATAGAGTGGGGCTCAGGGAAGAGCCCTGAGGAACCCCACATCTAAGAGGCATTCGCTTGGAGGTAATTCCTTCTTCGAAGACAACAAAAGATCTATCGTCTAGGAAGGACTGCAGCCATTTTAATGCTGTTCCTGCCACTCCTATCCTCCTTAGTCTTTGGACCAGCAATTGATGGTTTACCATGTCGAAGGCTGCGCTGAGATCTAACATAATGAGTGCAGTGCAGCCCCCTCCGTCTAGGATTTTCCTTAATTCTTCCACCGCAATCAGGAGTGCAGTTTCTGTGCCATGCTGTGGTCTAAATCCATTCTCTGAAGGGTGAAGACGAGAGTTGTTTTCAAGATAGGAAGAGAGAGTCAAATTTACATGCTTCTCAGCTAATTTACCAATTCCTGGTAATAAGGAGATTGGGCGATAGTTGGCCGATACATCAGGGTCAAGGTTAGTTTTTTTCAGAAGTGCTCTAACCATGGCCTGTTTCCATTGAAGAGGCACTATTCCCGTTACTAAAGAGGCATTTATCACATTTAAAACAACCGGGGATACCGTTTCGGTGATTAAGTTTAAGATATTAGGGGGAGCAGCATCTGATGGTGCTCCAGACTTGAACTGGCTAAGAAGTCCTTGGAGGGAGGACAAATTTAAAGGAGGAATGACCTCCAGCAACTGGTCTCCATCTTGGGCTATCTCGTCAGATGGCAATAGGGTATGTGGTGCCACCTCCTGAGGAAAGGAGTTGGAAATGGCTTGTATTTTATTTGAGAAGAATTCTGCCATTTCATTGCAATGGTTGGGGATATCTGCAAAGGTAATGGAAGGCACAGGGGGGGTCAGAAGAGACTTTACAATCTGGAAAATTTCACGTGGGCGGTTTGTCGACAGAGTGATTTTTTCCTCATAGTAGAGAGCTTTGGCTGCCTTTATTTCTATTTTATAGATATTTATAGCCTCTCGATACTTGCTTTTATTAATTGCAGAGGGATGCAGATGTGGGTCCCTTGCTCACTTTGCCACTGGATTCAAATTAGCCTGGCTGATGAGGGCTGTTACCCCGAAACCGGTCCCAGGATGCTTGTTTCCAGTCCGGGGAAGACATGGCTTGGCAGTTCGGGCTGGACTGTTCCCATGAGGCACAGGGTCAAGACTGATTTGCATATAGATGTGTCTGAACTGGGGTAGCGAAGTGAGCTAAAGAATGATGATGGATTTAACCCAGATCTGTGACTGGGGCTGAGTGTTTGAAAAGTTTCAGCACTCCATCCATCATCTCCTTGTGTTTGCTTTGCTCGCCCTAAGTTGGCAGGGTACGCCCAGACGTGGAACTCTTGCTCACTTTGCCACTGAATTAAAGCTAGCCTGGCTGATGAGGGGTTTTACCCTGAAACCGGTCCCAGGATGCTTGTTTCCAGTCCAGAGAAGACATGGCTTGGCAGTTCGGGCTGGACTGTTCCCATGAGGCACAGGGTCAAGACTGATTTGCATATAGCTGTGTCTGAACTGGGGTGGCAAAGTGAGCTAAAGAATGATGATGGATTTAACACAAATCGGTGACCGGGGGTGAGTGTTTGAAAAGTTTCAGCACTCCGTCCATCATCTCCCAGTGTTTGCTTTGTTCGCCCTAATTTGGCAGTGTATGCCCAGATGTTGGTCCTTTGCACACTTTGCCACTGGATTCAAGCTAGCCTGGCTGATGAGGGGTGTTACCCCGTATCTGGTCTCAGGATGCTTGTTTCTGGTCCAAGGAAGACATGGCTTGGCAATTTGGGCTGAACTGTTCCCATGAGGCACAGGGTCAAGACTGATTTGCATATAGCTGAGTCTGAACTGGGGTGGCGAAGTGAGCTAAAGAATGATGATGGATTTAACGCAGATCTGTGACTGGGGGTGAGTGTTTGAAAAGTTTCAGCACTCCGTCCATCATCTCCTTGTGTTTGCTTTGTTCGCCCTAAGTTGGCAGGGTATGCCCAGACGTGGGTCCCTTGCTCACTTTGCCACTGGATTCAAGCTAGCCTGGCTGATATGGGGTGTTACCCCGAAACCGGTCCCAGGATGCTTGTTTTCGGTCCAAGGAAGACATGGCTTGGCAGTTTGGGCTGGACTGTTCCCATGAGGCACAGGGTCAAGACTGATTTGAATATAGCTGAGTCTGAACTGGGGTGCGGAAGTGAGCTAAAGAATGATGATGGATTTAACCCAGATCTGTGACTGGGGTGAGTGTTTCGAAAGTTTCAGCACTCCGTCCATCATCTCCTTGTGTTTGCTATGTTTCCTTTGCAGGCGGGAGGGTGGGTGGGTGGGTCTGCTCTACTCACGGAGCAGGGCAGGGGCGGAGTGGTATGCCCACTCAAGTGTGCAATGACTGTTTGGTCGGCCCTCTCAGGCCACCCAAAGCAGTCATGCGCACTTCCCTGTTCGCAATGCTGACTGCATTACAGCCTGCATGGCGAACATGCTCACCCTTCCAGCCCCTGGCTGAATGCCTTGTCACGGCGCTCAAGAACAATCACAAAGCCACATTGCAGCATTGTGATTGGCTTAGGGGAGGGAGCCTGGTTGCCTGCTTCCTGTTCCTGGAAGCAGATTTAGGAGAGCAGGAGCACAGAAGACGCAGGACCCGGCCTCGAGGTAAGATTTAAAAAAATATATATTTACAACCCCCGCTCCCCCACCACATCCCCGCCCCCTCCAGTGTCCTTTCCCATGTTTCCTGCCTCCCAGCTGTCTGGTGCCCCCCCAGCACTACTTAATGGCAGCCGCTGTGCGGCCATGCACAGCGGGTGTACCACTGGTGCGCCAAAGGCAAGCCTGTCTGCGTCTGTCCGCCCCTGGACCGGGCCAAGCACCAAGGACACTTTCTCTCGGACACTCCGCGCTACGACGCCAGCACCCTCCTCGCCATCAGCCCTGGACGCCACACCGCCTGCCATCTAACATCACTGTAGAATTCCCTTGCACCCTGCGCCTGTCGAAACTGCAAATGCACCTTCTGCCACATCAGCACACCAGCACCTCCTGCTGCCCAGCCGACCAACAGCGCAGCAGACCGGCTCAACTGCATCCTCCTCAACGTGCCGTTCCTCCACAAAGACGCAACAGAAATCTGGGACTTCCTCGATGCACCTCTTCAGACATCGCCTTGTTCACGGAACTCTGGACTAACCTCTGCTACAGACCGGACATCGCCATCACCATCCACAATGGCTACAAATTCACCTGCACAGACCACCCCGAGCACCCAGGAGGAGGCATTGCCATTGTCTAAAAAAGCACACTCTGACAGACCACGCACTCTAATTACCTGACGGCCACCATAGAATACCTCCACCTCCAGATCCGGACCAACCCCAGCCCCATCCTCCGCAGCACCCTCGTCTACAGGACCCACGGCCCATGAACCCTCATTCACCGATACCATTGTAGACCTCATCCCACCCCAGGCTCTCTGATCCACTGACTACATCCTACTTGGACACCTCAATTTCCACCTGGACAACCCTAGTGACCAGAACACCACCACCCTCCTGGCGAACCTCGCCAACATCAGCCTCAAGCAGCTAATCACCACACCAACCCACATAGCCGGACACACGCTCGACCCCGTCTTCTCTGCTAGCGGGAACTTCAACTGCAGCCAAACCCCCAAACTCTCCTGGACCGACCATCATAGTATACATCACGCCTTCACCACACCCACTGTACACCACTGCCATCATCGCCCCTCCAGCCGCAGCTAGATCAAGGCCATCAAAGAGCTTTTTGGCAACCCCTCAGCACCACCACTCTGCCAACGCTTACAGATGTCAACACCGCAGCGCACAAACTCCACTGATGGAGCTCCAACTGCCCGACACCCTGGCAGCTCCTCCATGTCAGTGGACCGAGCATCTGGGGGTCGCTGGCTGCCGGGGAAGGTTATAGCAGACACTCTGGATGCCAAACTAGACTCAGTAGAAAGGGACGCATCTAGGCATACGTGTGACCTTGTGAACCCCTATGCCACATTATATCTGTGTCAGGTAGGATGTATGCAGGGTGGGTGTTCCCACGCAACAAAGCCTCATAGAAGTGATTCTAGGACACCACTGCGTCAAAACCTTACGCCTGCCTAATGACGGGCATAAGGGTAATGCAGTGCCATGGGGATAGGCATGCTCCATGCATTGCTGGAGTTGCGTCATGCTTGCAACACAATGCGTGACTTTAGCGCCAACAGATACGTCAGGAATACTGACATATCTGTAAATACTTGTGACATGGAGCGCCGTACTGTAACTACGGTGCATCCATGGTGTCGCAAGGAGGGCGCAGTGAAAAGTGTTGCAACGTTGTTTTGTCACAGCGATGCAACACTTTTCATAAATGAGGCCGAGGACTGTGCCCTATCTTATTTTGGGGCGCATTCCTGAGCTTTTGTTTTGGCGCAGGGCAGCGCAGCAATATTCTTTGCTGCGCTGTCCAGCACCAAAACCTCTGGAATGAGGCCCCAAGTGTTTGCAGAAATTTTGAGACCAGCTATTTTCTGGTCTTAAAAAACTGCCTCTAACTACTTAGAGGCAGTTTTGGGGGTTTTGCACCATACAAGGAATTCCTTGAAAATATCGCGATGTGGGGTTAGCAGCAGTTTTTGCACGGGAACACACACCTTGCATCTCATTTTCGTTAACTTTCGCTAACAGAAGGGGCGATCTTTAAAATTCACATTTTCACTGGAAAAGTGCTGCTAACTCCAGTTAGCGGCAACTTGTAAATAAGGTGATAAAAAAATAGCCGCCGTAACGTCAAAAAATTAAAGCTACGGCGGCGTTAAGTCCTTGTACATGCCCCTAGGTTTTCCCTGGTCTTAATTTTGGCACTGCCCCATATTTACTCTGCCCTTGTAAATTTGGGGCAGTGTCAAAATCAATGGGTGTTGCCGTGGAATGCCCACCACCACACCCATTGCCCACCCCTTTCATGCTGAGTATAGCATGAAAGGGGGACTTATTTACAATAATGTGGCTTAACGCTGCCTTGTAAATAAGGCAAAGCCCCTATCGCCACCACAACATCACAAAAAGTGACATTGTGGTGGCGACAGGGGCTTGTAAATATGCCCCATTATTTTTAGTTTAGAAATTTCTTTGTTGGGGCTATGTCTAGGGCTTCTGTCAATTCCAGGATGTTTCCAACATAGGCGTGCTGGTAACTAAAATAAACCACTAATTTGTGTCTCGTTTTTTTTTAGGGTGAGGTAATCTGTGAAGCTTAATCTACAAAATTCTTTAGGTTCGACACAAAGGTTGCAGGTACGCTTTGATATATTTGTTTGAAAACCATCACTTTTGCAACAATTTATGCCACAGAGGATACAATTGCAGCAACTGCATTAATTTGGCATTGTATATAAAACAACTTGCAAAACACAAGCTTGCAAAGAAAAAAAACTGCATATGTTGTCTACATGGGATAGGTTTCACTAAAGTGAATATTATCCCGGAATGTGATGAAAATCATGTCTCAATGCACAGAAAAATCTTTGCATAGGCAAAGGCGAAGTTAAAGCATGAACAACTACAAACATGAAAGGTGCCCTGTGCTATATTGGTCAGCCACACATGAGTAAGGATCTCTTAATTTTCAATTCCCCTTTTCATTCTCCATCTCTCTGTTCATTCACAACCCTTATTATCCTTATTCTCACCCTTATAAAAATTCTTCAGGGGCATGTACAACTCCACAAAAACTCAAGCTTGAATCCAAGACAGGACAATTTCATTAGCACGTCTAGCTTTAAATATACACAATTCCGAGTTCTTCTCCTGGTGTCTCAGCCAGACCTGTATGCTTTGCCAACTCTAGTAGCCTTTAACGAATGCAAAAGACCACCCTCAATAATACCACCAGTATTTTCTACCTTAGTTGCACCTCCTCCTTTTAATATCATGAATCCTGATTAGTAAATCTATATATTTCCTTATTTCCCTAGGTTCATCTGAATCCTGAGGACACCCTAGTATCTGATAAAAGGTCGAAATGCCGTCGACACTAACAAAGGCAGACTGTATTTCTGTGTGAATTAACCTTGGGGTCCTACCCTCTGTATTTAAAATAGATGTGATGCATTTGGCTATCTTTTAAAGCAATTACCAATATACCATTTATATTCACTGATATAGTCACTTTTCTTTTTGATGGTTTTGGTTCTTGTCACTTGGGGTTCTTGCAGAACATCTCTTCACCACTCACTTGACTGTTTAATTCTTTGACTCAGGATTTGTTATTTATGAAATAATGAACTTTGATTTGGCTGAATCGTATTCATTTTGAATACTGGTTGGTTTTTCTTTAAGTTTAATTCAGAACAAAATTTATTTTCTGTAAAAAAATATTCCTGTTCTTCGTTAGATTAAGTCTATTCAGGATTTCCTGTACTTTCATATTGTGTTTTAGAAAATGAGTTCCATGTGAACACGTGTCCCAAGTTATACACTGGATACCAATGTTCATATGGACATTTGGGTTGTGCTCTTGTTATTTTGAATATAGCTTTCAAAATTGTGATATAAAATTTGACTTTATCAATAAAGAGGATTTTAAATCACAATTTCCTAGCCACCAAACGTGAATGTCACACTGGCTCCCATTTACATCTTAGCACTTATTAAATGTAATAAGGCAAGCCAATGTTACCCTAGAGGAGGGGTAGACCCCCTGACCTCAGGGAAGTTTACGGCTTGACAAGAGGGTTATATTGCCAAGTTGAATTGGCAGTTTAAAACTGCATACAGGCTGCAATGGCAGGCCTAGGACATATCTTAAGGGACTACCTAAGTGGGTGGAATAAGTGCTGCAGATCCACTAGTAGCATTCAATTTACAGGCCCTGGGTATATGGTATACCACTTTTCTAGGGACACATAAGTGAATTAAATATGCCACTCAAGTATAAGCCAATTTTACCATGTTTTAGGGAGTGAGCAAAGCAGTTTAGCACTGGTCATCAGTGGTAAAGTGCATAGAGTCCTAAAGCTAGCAGAAGCAAATTCAGAAAAATAGGAGTGTGAAGGCAAAACGTTTTGGGGAAGATCACCCTAAGGCTGCCAGGTGTAACAGACAGTTTATGCACATCTCCTGTCTGCTTTGACTATATAAAAGTTCGACCCACTGCTCCACTTGTTGTTTCGGTTCAAAGTTCTTTATGACCAAGGAAGTGAGTGCTCTGCAGAGTACATAGAGGATGTCAGTTCTACAAGAGCTGGTGCCTGTTAGCCAGCTACCCAGAGGTGAGGGCACTTGATGGATGGAGCATTACCCATCAGCATTGATCTCACCCAAATCATCACCACATCCATCACATGAACTACATTCTTGGAAGACTGGAAGCATGCAGGGATCAATGTCCTCCTCACGAAGCCATCAGCCGACCGAGTCAACTAAGCAAGTTCCATCCTAATTCCCTGCTCCCCTACCCAGCCGAAATGATAGAAAAGGCCATCAACAAGCAACCCACAACCCTCCTCAAATAACACCACCTACTGAACAGCACTCAATCAGGATTCAGAAAAAAACAATGTACCAAACCAGTACTCATTGCAGCCACCGATGACATTCGGACCACCCTGTACTGAGGAGAAATATAGGCCCTCATCCTGCTCAACCTCTCTGCGGTATTCAACACGGTCTCCCAAAACACACTCATCAGAAGACTCCACAAGCTCGGCACCCAAGAACCTGCACTACTCCTTCCTCACTAGAAGAACCCAAAAATTCAAACTGCCACCCTTCATGTTGTAGACCAAGAGCCTGATCTGTAGAGCACCCAGGGATCATTCCTCAGCCTTACCCTGTTCAACATTTGCGAGACTCCACTCGTCAACATCATCTGATCCCAAGGCACCACCCTCATCTCCTACACCAACGACACCTAACTCATCCTCTCCCTGACAGCCAAGACAACCACCACCTGAGCCAACTTCACCAATTGCATGGCCATGGTAGCAAAATGGATAAGAACAAACTACTTGAATCTCAACTCCAACAAGATGGAAGTACTGGCCTTTGGATACAAGTCCTCCTCGTGGGATACCACCTGATGGCTGACTGAGCTAGGACCAACATCCACCGACAATGCCAGAAATATGGGGATCACTCTGGATGACAAGCTCACCATGACGGCACAAGTCAGTGCAGTGAGCGCTGCCAGCTTCCACATCCTAAGTATGCAATGAAAGGTCTTCAAGTAGCTGCCAGAGAACACCAGACACACCATCACACAAGCACTCTTCACAAGCAGACTCTACTACAGCAACACACTCAATGCCGGAATTTCCAGGCAGCTCCTACACAGACTTCAAACCATCCAGAACGCTGCTGATACTCAACCTCTGAAGCCGCATCCACCTCTAACCCCACCTCAGAACCACTGGTTCTCATTCATGAACGCAGTGAATTCAAACTCCTAAGGCACACATACAAAGACTTGCACAACCCTGGATCAGCATTTCTGAACAGCTGCATACACTTGTACCAACCTGCCAAACACCTATGTTCAGCCTCAATTTCACTCACCTACAGCCCTGCATTCACAAAAGCAGGATGTTGCTCATTCTCCTACATTGCACCCGAAATGTAGAACAACCTCCCACTACACATTAGAGGCTCCTACTCACTTCTTGAGTTCCGCAAGAAACTGAAGACTTGGCTCTTCGAATTACTGTATATGTACCACATGCCTACACACCTGATCAAGCGCCTGGAATTCTGCACGGGTGATTAGTGGACTTTACAAATTGACATAACATAACATATAACAAACATAACATAACATATAACATAAAACAAAACAAGACAGAACAGAACAGAAAATATAAAACATAACATACCATACCATAAAGCATAGCATAGCATAACATAATACATAACATAACATGAAAAATAACATAACATAACTCTACCCCTTGCTAGAATAGCTGTTTACCCTCTCTGAAATATCTAGAAAGCAGCCTGCTGCTGAGAGAAGAAAGGAGCCTACAAAACCCTGCAGGAGGAGTAACTCTCTCAGAGGAGCCAAAACTTGGTGCAGCTGAGGTTACCTGAAGAGGATGAATGTGGCGAGCAATCTGTGTACCCATGTATTGGTGGGTAACAGATTCTTCTCCCATAGTTTTTGCAGGATCAATGACGATGCAACCAGAAGAATGCATAAGTGCAGTTCGGGGAGGGATCCAAATCGGTTTAGTCTGTACCACGTTCATGCCGGGAGAAGAGTGGCATGTACCTGGACACTGTGCCCAAAAGAAATTATGATTTGACTATAGCTTCTGTGCCAGAAGAAATTACAGCTTGAGCTTAGTTGCCATCCCAGAAGAAATCATGGTTTAACCTTAGTCGCCATGTCCGATAGCAATGAGGCTAGTGAGTGGTCTTGTTACCATGCTGAGATTGCCCTGTGTATGCCACAATGCCTTGAAGACTGTTCTGTGCAGGATGAGATCAGTCTAAGTGGGGTGCACAGATCATCTGTCCACCTGTTCTGTGTTTGATTCAGACTTCTGCAGGGGCCACTGTCCCTGTCTACAAGACCACTGTCTACAGCCATCGGAGATGTCAAGCAGTAAACTCTCTGAAGACACGTCTCTGAAGCCTGTGCCCACTGCCAGAGAATACAAAGAAGGGGAAGCTGAATGATAGCACCGAAGCCAGCATGGACTAACCGTGCCTCACCTGCTATTAACTGTGAGCATGAACTGTGAAAGACTAAGCACTCTTTGCTATAGGGGGTTGACCTGCACCTAAGCCAAATAATTCTATTACACTGACCATGGGGGAACCACCCAGACCAGAAGGGGAGACCAGAGGGAATTAGCGTGTAGAGGCACCACAGGACCTCAGTACCAATTAACTTTCTTCTTGAAAGTAAAGTAAAGCACTGTGTTGGGCAATCAAATACTGTGCAGCTGTGAGTTTGTTTAGTCCTAAGATCAAACACCCCCACACTACCTCCCTGAGAAGCATTTGACTGCTTAGTCATTGCCACCACTGAGAGTCAAGTGATGAAAATGTTGTACGTTTTCTAGTTTGCAAAGCCAGAGTAGGATAGACCCTGGGACATCAGAAAAACACCCTCAACATCCACAGTTGAGGCCCAGTAGCCCATGCTTGCCTTATACCCCCTGCCACCAAATAGGGTTTGACAGTAATGTTACTCATATAGGTGGTGTTTTTAGTATTGGTATGGTGTTGGTGGTGGCATAAGTGATTGTTGAATTAGTAATATTATTGGTGCTGGCCTTGTGGTATTGGTGATATTGATGTTGGTATTTACATTGAAATCGGTTATGGTATTGTTAGTATAGATATTGTAGTGGTGGAGGTGGTATTGTTGGTCGTGAAATTGACGGTGGTATTAGTACTGGTGGTAGTATTGGCTGAATTGGTGGTGGTAATATTGCTGGTTTTGGAGGTGCATTGGTGATATTATTAGTGGTATTGTTGGCAGTGGTGATGTAGGTATGTGTGGTTTTAGTGTTGATAACATTTGTTTTGGTACAGAGGGTGACGTATTACTGAAGTATGTTGTTGATATTTGAGCTATTGGGGTTGGTGATATTGAGATTATTGGTGATGGTATTAGTAGTGATGTTGGTGTTGGTGATATTGCAGGTGTGATAGTGCTATAGGTGACATCAGGTGTGTTATTGATGGTGGTGGTAATGATGTTTGTACAGCATTGGCAGTATTGGTGGTGTGTGTTATTTGTGGTGAAGTCATATTGGTAGTGGTGGCATATATAGTGCTAATCTTAGTGGTAGTCTAGTACTGGTAGTGGTGACGGGGTATTGGTGATAGTGTTGTATTGTTCATGGTGTGGTATTAGTGGTGGTGTGGTATTAAATATAGTGTGGAATTAGTGGTTGACATATTGGTGGTGGTACGGAATTAGTGGTGATGTAGCATTGGTGGTGGTGTGGTTTTAATATTTTTTTTTTATTGAACATGAAGGTGCTGGTTAACAGTATGATTGTCTATAGTGCTTTGATTGTTTCATCCTAAACTCTGTGCATTAGAAAAGCTTGAGCATTAGCTGTTGCAGCAGAAGAGATAAATTATGGCACAGAGAGTAAAATGTCCAAGATAATTTAAAAGAACATTTTGATTGCTTACCTTCGTGCGAGTCACTGAAAAACCCAGGCTTCTTTTCACACAGGTACAAAAGCAGTACTTTCCTGAAGGTTACATTGCTAGCAGACCTTCATTTCACATAGAAAATGCAAGAGTATATCAAAGGCTAACATAGCAAGAGGGCCTTCATTATAGCCCTGTTTCTGCCCTGCTTCTTTTTGTTCTGGTTGGGTTCCCATATAGTAAATTTTACATTTCTTACGCTGCCGTATTGCTTTTTGGTTATCATATGAGGACGGACTTACTCCAATTTAGCAGTCCCAATGTGATAAGCAAAAAGCAGTCAGTGTGTTATGCTAGGGTCAGGCTTGCACTCAAATGTTGTAAAAAGCAAGCAAAAATGTCTGTTACAGTACAAAGGGATTGATTTTTCAATAGAATGCATGTATGAGATAATGGACGTGACAAAAAGTGTAATGTTTGAGATGTGTAATAGCCCCTTGTGCATTGCAGTGCAAACACCCCAAAAGAGGCGGAATGATACACCAAACAGTCAATGGGGGTAAAAGAAAAATACTTGTATGGGTTGATCTAAGATACGATTGAAAATGCTACAAGCCTAAGCTGAATCAGACAGAACCAAACAAGCCAATTGTTGAAGGGGGCCCAACCACGGATCACTGTATGTTTATTACAAGCAATAGGCCTTGCAGACAGCTGCACTGTAAACTCAGAGACTGTCAACCTGTACCAAACATAGTCCAAAGTTGCTTTAAGTTCAAGTTCAGTTTGAATGTGCCGTTCTGTCAAGTAGTTCCTAATAATACATAGGACCTGCACGTTTGCACAACATAATTCCAGACATCCCCAGAGGATATGTCAGCCTTTAGACCAGCTGGCTCACAGTGCCCCCGTAAGCCCCCTAACCTTACCAAGGAGCGAAACGTTTCTGGCAACTATCGAACATGACAACCCTTGATCATTCAGCGATCGTGGAAAAAGTACAGTACTTTTCGCTTAGTTAATCGTGCTCACTTAGTCTCAGAGATATATACAGAATAAATGATGGGGATGTTTTCAAAATGCCTTTATTGAACCAGTGTCATTCTAGTATAGAACATGTTTGCTATGACAGTCATTAGACAGAAACAGATATATAAGATTACAAGCACCGACAGAGTAAATAAAAGGTAGAATTCCACCATGGTGCTAAAACAGTAAATATACACAGGCATATCAATACATGGCAGTAATCAAGCGTACTCCTACGATGCAAACCCTATCTAAGTGTACCTAATATGTATGTGGGTGTAAAGCCAAGAATCCCCTAGGAAAGAGCCAACCCTACTACCTGATGGGAGAGATCGAAGGACCCCGTCTTGGCCTTGAGTTAGACATCCCGCAAGGGATGTCAGACCACTGCGTGCTGGAGATTCTGCAGGCCGGGACCTCAGCGTCTAGTGTCAGTGTTTAGTGTCAGAGTGGAAGCTTCTCCTCTGGTTCCCCAGTGAAGATGTGGTTCTTTTATACCCACAAAATACCCTCAGGGGTTCTACCTAGATATGTAATGGCTTGCCATTATGTATAGTGGACTTGTCGTCCAAGGATGACGTTAGCGGCGACTTTTGTACATAGTTATTATACAGTAGATGGTAATCCTGCTGTGTACGTCATGGGCAAGGAATTAGGATATGATACAAGGAATCCTCATGCTAAATAAGGCCAGTTTCAGAGAAAACTTGTCGACATTTATTCAGCAGGTAACTAGGTAAAAGGTCAGTGCCAGAACCATTATGTAGAGCAAGGTAGGACGAATGTAGGTAAGAGGTCGTACTGCTACCTTGGCCGATATTGGGGTACATTGGGGTTCATAACAGTTCAAGTTAAATCAGTGGGTTAAAAAATTATTTCTCAAGCATTGAATCAGTGTGGAGTTCAAGGCTCAGGATTCTACACTGTAGCTCAAGATCAAAGAGCAGAATGATGGATTTGAACATGATGAGTTGCTTTGCAGGAAACTTTGATGAAAGTGGTCTGCAGTTGCTGAGTCTCTGGTCCAATGTAGCTAAGGTTCAATCAATCAAGCAATTAGTCAAACTGTAGAGGGAGGCTAGTCATGGCAGTATTGATCCTGAGTGTTAGAATGTCGCAGGTTACTTAGATTAGACCTAGGTTGCAGACAGTGCTGTGGAATAATGTCCCACCTTGTGCAGGTTCATCTTGTAGCTGTAGGTCAGTACGGCTGACTTGGCTTGCACTCCAATTCAACACAAAAATCTCTGCAATCCCAACTTTGGCTTTATTAGCATAAGTTGTCAGATCCAGTGAGCATCTCTACATCGAAAGTTATTCTATAAAATGCACTAAAAAGAGTTTGTGTATCTTATTGGAAAGTTACAGTCAACCATGCTCCAATTACAGCCTCGCTGAACAGCACCTTCTGGAAAGGCATTATTTCTCCTCGTTTTTGCTTTTTCTATGTATGCTGCCTTGTGCAGCACACATGAAAAAAGCAAAATGCCATGGATTGTTTATGTACAGGAAGGTCCCCCTTCCTGTACATAAACAACCTTTAAATAAAATGCCATTCTGTGACTTTAATGTGTGCTGCATCAAGCAGCACACATGAAAGTGACAAAATGGCATTTCAGGATTGTTTATGTGCAGGAGGGGACACCTTCCTACACATAAACAATCCTACCCTGCATGCAGACACCCTTGCACACTTGTAAATCCCCCCCCCCCTATCTTTTGTATATTAGCCTTTTAAAGTGGCTTTTGGCAATCACAAACTGTAACCTAAGAGCAAATTTGAACATAGTATATTCCATATCTCAAAACAGCATTCATTGTACAGCATGACTGGAAGCAACATTTAAGAATGGTTTTCGTAGCAGGTCACTGGGGCACTGCTAATTTGGTTGTGATCATATGTTTCCTTTAAATTTTGTACATTATTGGTCCAATTGACAAAGCCAAATCTGGCACTATCCTGCAGGGAATTGTGACAAATATGTAGCCTAAATTTATTAATTGACTTGCTCTCACTTTTGGGAATGTGAGGGCAGTAGTGAGACTGGGAAATAGAGAGAGGGCTAGATTTAATACATGATATAAGTATTTTTTACCTATAAAGCTACTACTCATCACATGAATATTGATAACAAAAAACCTTTCTCATATTTATGTTCCTAAATGAATCAAAACTCACTAGACTTTAATGATAAAGGAAATCTAACATCATAATTGTCATAATGAAGCCCACAGACCGTTCAGTAAAAACAAATAACCAAGAGGGTGGATTTATGTCGATTACGGGACATGATACCATATAATTATCAATCCTAAAATGTTTCATTAGATATGTAGTTGTTTTTATGTGTGTCTCTAATGCATATTTTGATGTGACTGCTGGGAGCTAAAGTCTCAGCCATTGAGGGCCTCAATTATGAGCCTCCTTGCACCGCCGGAGCATCACTTTTTGTGGTGCCGTTCCGGTGTCGCAGGAGCCTGCTCCATATCGTTGCCTTTAACGCAGTTTTCTGCGTTAAATGGGCATGCAATGGGTATTGATGGGGGCGTTCCAAGCAACATCCATGGCTTTTTGACACTGCCCCAGATTTTCGAGAAATCTTCACTCTGAGGCAGCGCAAAAAACTTACGCCTCCCCAGGGGAAGGCAAGGGAGGCACACATAGAAAGAGCAAACAGCCTCTTGTGATTGTTTCTTGTGTAGGAAGTTTCTCCTTCCTGCACAAAAATAATCATCCCTGCAAAGCAGGCACCCTTGCACCATGGTGCAAAGGTGCCTGCATTGGTGCACGGCAGTCCATTGTGTGCTGGTGCAGGGGAAAAGGACAGGAATGCGCAGTATCTGATAGATTCAGCGCATTCCTGCCCTTTTCTTTTGCCGTAGGGCAGCGCAGCATGAAGGCCTGCAGCTCTGCCCTACGGGAAATCTTCATAAATGAGGCTCTGAGTATCTTTGTAGAAATCTTGTGTAATAGCTGTGCAGGATGTGGCAGTGAAGCACCAGCTTTTGGTGCATGACTGATACTCATGTAAGATCCATTGAAGTAGATGTGGTAATGAAGGCTGGGAATGTTGTGATTTTTGAAGCAGTGCAGTACTGAGTGTGGTGGTTGGCAGGGTGATTAAGGTCATGTTTAGTGCCAGAGAACAGACTTGGGACCAGGACTCGGAGTAGTGAACAACTTGGTGCACATTTGGACATGCCTGAAGTTGTGCATATTGATCTGAAAAAGGCCCAAATCAAACACAATATAGGTATCATTGGCTTAGTTCTGGAATAACAGGATTCTATTGTGAAATCCCCTTTATAGTGAACTAATGTATACATTATTCAAGCAAGGTGAGAGTGGGAAGCCCTGAGGGACCTCACGTTCCAAGATGTAAAGGTGACTTGATTAGGTTCCACCTTTCTGTGTTAAGCTGTTCAGTCAGGAAAGGCTGGAACTGTTGTTTTCTATCCCCTGATCCCCTGCCACTCAATCTAGCATTTTTTTTTTAATGTTACCATCTACTGCGTAGAACACTACTAACAAATCCAACAACATCAGTTTGGACAAATTATGTTTCTTTATAATCCGCTTGTTGTTGATACTATTATCTAGTATTGGTGTCTCTGCCATTTGTAACGACCTAAAGCACAATTCAGAAATTTCCAGTGACCCATATTTATCAAGCTGTACCTTCAGCTATTATGAATAATTTGATTATTTTAGGCATGTCTCATGGAGGTCTGTAGTTGGAAGGATGCTTAGGATCCAGGTATTTTTCAATAGTTGAGTGGTAATGGAATCTTAGAACATAACAGTAACAATATGTTGCTTAAGGATAGGTTTAATACATTTGCAGTGAAAAGGATCCAGAGATCAGGGAATGTATGCAGGAACGAACCTCAAAATGAAGCAGTCTGAAGGTCCTACTTTTACAGGCCTTCCTGCTGCGCTGCCCTACAGCAAAACCTCATAAATGAGGCCCACTATATCACTCCCTTCCGTATCAAATCTTCAACACCTAGTGTTCACATAGTTTGGGCATTTGAAGTTCCGCTGGGTCCAGTGCCAGCGATGGAGTGAGTACCTTGAAATACCTATCTTTTGATCTCGCATCCCTCAGGCATCGGTCATGGTCCTCCAACAGTTGCTTCCAGTTCTTATCGTCAAAAGTGGTTGCAGGTCGGGAATCCCACCACTGCCTCAACCAACAAGACATTGTATGGGATAAAGTGTAGTCTATAAAAAAAGAATATAATTCAAAGTTGGTACCCCCAAAATCCTTCCAAGTGTAAATGTAGGACTGGATTGGGGAGGAGATTATTGTACATCGTTTCTTTCTTAGGTGCACATGCAGCGTCCCTACCGGTTGCACATACAGCCATCTTTGTGCATTTGAGAGATGATATTCACACACCAGGTCTGAAAAAGGTTTCAGACTTCCGTCCGGATCAAGTCGGAGACATGATGTATACCACTACTGTTCCAAATAGCCCAGGTCACCTTTTCCCTGCTGTTAGACCAGGCATCCTTGGCGTGGTTTCCCCAGACTTTTTGCCTTCAGACTTCCGACCGGTGCTAAAGTGCATATGATCTCTGCTTTAAACATGGTAACAATTAATTATCCACAATTGGCGTATTTAATTTACTTATAAGTCCCTAGTAAAGGGCACTGCCTGTGCCATGGGCCTGTAAATTATGGATTTTTGTTGTTTTTGTCTTGTGTTGTTCATTAAATTAAATTCTATTAGTCAAACCAGGTTTTGTATCTTTTTGTGGGGTGTTTTCACAGTTTTACTGTTTGAAGTGCTGCACAAATACTGTACACATTGCATCTTAAATTAAGCCTGACTGCTCTGTGCCAAGCGACCAGAGGGTGAGCACAGGCTAATTTAAAGTGTGTTTCTGACTCACCCTGACTAGGATTGTGGTTCCTGCTTGGAGAGGGTGCATATATCTGCCAACCATAAACCCAATTTCTAACACTCCTCATTCTTGACTTCTGCGTTATGACCAATATGAGTGCTTACTCGTGCAAGTGTGCTAGTACATCTATCTGGGCATGCGCCCTTTGCCATGCTTCCTGGGTGGATTGTAAAATGGAATTAACTCCCACAGGTCCCTTAATGGGTTAAAAGATATCGCTCTAGTGGAAGCCACCAGGGCACCTCCCAGGAAGTCTTTGTTGTGTGGACCGAGAGAACCAGCTGATGAGCTATCCAATAACTCTCTACATGAGGTAGTCACGGGCCCCGTATTCCTGTATATACATAAAGTCTGCAAGCTCCTAATTGAGCTGTTTCTCCCCCCAGATGAATAACTGGAATTTTTTTATCTATTTGCCATAGAAGATTATTAGAAACCGTTAGAGGCAACATCCCAAATATATAATTTGACCTAGGTGCAATGTTCATTTTCACCACCTGCACCCTCTCCGATAGAGAGAGTTGTAGATATTCCCATCTCATAAAGTCTACCGTTGTCTTCTGTATGAAAGGGATGATATTGTCATGTACCATATTCACCAGGCCTCTGATAATATAGATTCCCAAATACATCAAGTGTCAACATTTCCATTGAAATGGAAAGCCTCCCAGTGATGCTGGGGTCATGTTGTCCTTCAGGGACAGGGCTTCACATTTAGACCAATTGATACGGTACCCTGATAACCCAGTGAAAATGTAATTTTGGTACTGCAGTCTGGGGATGCGATAGTGTGATGGGAACATCATCTGCAGAAAGAAAGGTCTTGTGTTGTCCCGCTGCTGTCCTTACACCAGTGATCTCTTCCTCCTGGCGGAGTGCTACAGCCAGTAGTTCTAGAGCAAAGACAAATAGCAGTAGGATCAAAGGGCAACCTTGCCATGTATTACGTTGTATTGAGAGTGGGGGGAGGTGAAGCTACCAGAACTGACCACCGCTGCCGGTACTGGGTATACATGCTTTGCAGCCACTCCAAAACATTGGGACCAAACCCATTCTAACCATAGTACTAAAAAGGTACCCCCATTCCACTACATCAAATGCCAGCTCGGTGTCCAGTGAAAGGAGTACCTTCTCATCCCTGTCATCCTTGACTTGCTATAGGATGTGGGATAAAAGCCTGAGATGGTTAGCGGAGGTGCGACCCGGGACAAAGCCCACCTGGATGTAGTGAATCAATGTTTTAATACATTTCCGTAATCGAGTTGCCAAGATTTTGGCCAATATCGTGGTGTCCACATTAATAAAATAAATCGGCCTGTAATTGGCACATTCCAGGTGGTCCCGGTCTAGCTTAGGAATGAGAACAATCACACCTTATAGTAGTCAGGAGGGAGACTGCAAGTATCAAGAGTTTTCCTAAAAACTTACATAAGGGGCAACCAAGGGTTTAGTGGTTTTATACAATTCCACCAGGTATCCATACTTCCCCGGTGCGTTCCCAGTTTGCAAATCATTAATAGCTTGTAACACTTCCCCCTCAGTGATTCCTGAGCCCAAAAGGGTTGAATGTTCCTTAGAGAGACTCAGCACCTCCAGGTTATCCATAAATCTGTTTTCCTCTGTCTGGTTCTCCAGGGACTCTGACTGATATAACATCTTAAAGAAGTCATGAAACTCCTGAATGATATCACATGGATGTGTCAAATTTTTTGCCCTCCTATTGGGGATTGCGATGCTGGACCTATTCACCTCCATCCTTTTCAGTTGGGTGGCCATTAAGCGCCCTGCCTTTTGCCCCCCTCTCATATTTCAATCAACCAATCAGGGATTTATAAAGCGCAGCATATCACCCATGAGGGTCTCAAGGTGCTGGAGTTGCTAACTGCTTCATGGCGTTATGTCCAGGTCATCAGTCCTTACCTGAATTGCTGAAGTTATGGGGTGGTCCTGAGGTGAAGGGGAAAGTTGTTTTTAGCTTTGGCTGCCAGGTGTGAGATAGAGCGCCCTCCACTGTTTCTTGAGTGAGGCGCATCATAGGTGTCTGGTCGGTTGGTGGAAGGTCACGAATTTGTTGATGTATGCTGGTCCTTCGCTGTGCAGTGCTTTGTTTGCATGGGCCTTGAATTGGCTTCTCTTCTGGTGTGGGAGCCAATGTAACTTCTTGAGGTGGAGTGTGACATGGGTCCATCTGGGGCGGTCGAGGATGAGTCTTGCCGCTGAGTTTTGTATTATCTGTAGTCTCTTCAGGAGGCATGCGGTGACTCCTATGTAGTGTGTGTTCCCATAGTCCAGCCTGCTGGTGACAAGGGACTACGTGACGGTCCTTCTGGTGTTGACTGGGAGCCACCTGAAGATCCTGTGGAGCATTCATAGAGTGTTGAAGCAGGCAGATGAGACTGCATTTACCTGTTTCTTCATAGATAGCTTGCTGTTCAAGATAATGCAGTGGTTGTGAGTGTGGTCTGTCGAGGCAGGGGATGGGCCGAGTTCAGCAGGCCACCATGCATTGATCCATGGTTGTTTCCAAAGATGAGGACTTCCGTCTTGTCCATGTTTGGATTGAGACAGTTGTCCTTTATCCAGTTGCCCACATTCATCATACATCTGTGGAAGTAGGCTCTGGTGGTGGAGGGGTCTTCTGACAGCGAGAGGATGAGCTCAGTGTCGTCGGCATAGGAGATGAAATTGAGTCTGTGCATTGTGACTGTGTTGACCAGGGGGTTCATGTATGTGTTGAAGAGAGTGGGGCTGAGGGACGATCCTTGGGGGACTCGTTTCGATATCTATGATCAAGAGAGCAAGAATTGGAGTCTGCTCTTTAGATTATCTGCCTCCAAAACTTTGGCTTCCGTACCCCTATCACTGAGAGTTTTCAAAGAAGAATCCAAATTCAGAAAATTACTTGAAACACACCTCTTTGAATGACCTGCTTCTGGCTATGTGACAGACTTGACTGAAAGGACTGGGAGGCCCCTGGGGTCGCCATGTGCTCTACAAATCCCTAGCATAGCACAGCACAGCATTCCATGGCCTTCTCAAGAACCTTTGCTGGAAAAGGAAGCAGGGAGTTCTTTGGTTCTGTTGCATCAGCAGATGATTTCTTCAGGAAGGGTCTCACTTCAGCATGTTTCCATTCTTCAGGGAAGGAGGCTGAGGTGAAGGAGGTATTCACGACTTTCTTGAGCTCATCACCAATCCTCCAGAGGTTGAAGATGTGTTGGGACAGGGGTCCGTGGGTTCTCCTGAGTGCACGGAGTTCATGATGGAGGTTGTGACTTAAGTTGTGAGAGTGTCCTAATTGGTGAGCAGGCGTTTTTATGGTTTGTGTTCATGGGTGTGCTCATGGAGGTGATGCCGTCTGCGGTGGGGAGTTGAAGTTTTCGTAGATGAGATATTGTCATGGAAAAAGTCTGCTAGTGTGTCACACTGTTCTTGGGAGAAGGTGATGTAGCTCTCGGCGGCTTCGGGGTTAGAGAACTCCTTCATGGTGGCGAAGAGCGCCTTGCAGCGGTTTGTGCTGGCTTCTATGCGGTCTGCTAGGGAGGTTTTCTTTGTTATTTTCAGAAGTGGTGGTAGGGTTGCGTGCGGTCTTAAAAGTGGTATGGTCACCTGTCTCTTTGCTGGTGCGCCACTATCTTTCTAGTTGCCAGCATTTGCATTTGGCGGATTTCATCTCCGTGGTGAAACAGCTGGCTGTTCTGGCAGGTCCTTTGGATTTGGCTGGCTTGGCAGGGGCGATTGTGTTGAAACATTCTGTGATCCACTGGGAGAAGTTCTTCACGGCCTGTTCTCGGTTAGATATTGTGTCTGGGAGGTGGGAGTTGAGAGAGTTTTTTCGCTGGTCTTCTGATATCTTTTTCCTGCATGTGGACCTGGGAGGGATGGTGCCAGTGTTGGTAGGTCCTGAGATGGTGAAGCGGACGCTGTAGTGGTCTGTTGAGGTGAGATGTGGTTGTACTTGATTCTGTCTCTGGATGTGAAAATGGGGTCAAGTGATGTAGGTAAGGTCGATGACAAGTTGCTTGAGGCTGATGTTGCTCATGCTTTCCAGGATGTCGGTTATGTTGGTGTCGCTGGGGTCGTTGAGGTGAAAGTTAAAATCTCCTAGGAAGCTGTAGTGCTCGGTGTTGATGGCAATCATGGCGATGAGGTCAGGGATGGTGTTGCAGAAGATGGGGTGTGGTCTTGGTGGTCTGTAGGCGAAGGTGTCTCTGATGGTGCGTTTTCCATCTGTGTGGAGTAGGAAGTTGAGATGCTCCATTATCAGGTTTGAGCCGTCTGAGGAGGTCATGCAGTGGATGGTGTCCTTGTAGGTGATGGCAATTCCACCTCCGGGTTTGTTGGTTTGTCATGGTGTGTTATCTGGTAGCCTTTGGGGGTGGCGATGGCATTGTCCAGCATGGAGGCAAGGGTTCAGACAGGTCTCTATTAGGAAGATGACATCAGGGGTGATGGATGAGATAGTGTCCCAGATCTCTGGTGGTGTGTTTGCCAAGTGATCGTGCATTGAGTTGAATGCACTGGAGTTGTGCCGTGGAGGTCTCGTTCGGCGCGGTGGATGCAGTCGTGTTTGTGGTGTCTCCAGCATTGTTGGTTGTTTCAGTGTTGCTGGTGAAGCAGCATTTCTGGCAGGAGAACGGTCCTCTGGTTGTGCGTGGAGATGTGCAGCAGCAGCTGTTGCTGTTGATGCACCGAGGATCCTGTGCAGTATTGCTGCGTGGGGTGGAAAAACCAGGGTTCCTGGTGCTGGGTGCATTCCAGGCGCGGATGGGCTCAGACGGGCTTGCCATTGGTGCACCTTCAGCACACCGGTGGTGCGGCCACACTGCAGCCTCCATTAAGTAGGTCTTGGGAGGTGGGTGGGGAGCTGGGTGGTGGGAAGCAGAAGAGGAGAACGGGTGGGAAAGGAGCAAGTGGCGGGGCAAGCCGGCTCTTTAGCAATGACAAGGCACAACAGAGACAGCACAACGGGCGGGAAAGGAGCAAGTGGCGGGGCAAGCCGTCTCTTTAGCAATGACAAGGCACAACAGGGACAGCACAACAGTAAGTAAGAAAACTTGGCTAAATTAAACTAACAAGAACAGAATCTAACTAAAGGAAAAATAGGTGAATTACCAGCAGCACAGCAAACTCAATCACGGCAGCAAGAACTCACAGGCAGAGTCAGGGAGACCTGCTGCGAGGAAAGCAGATCAAGGCTCTTCGTCCATTAAAAAGGTCTTGGGAGGGGGATGGGGCACTGGGTTGCGGAAAGCAGAAAGCGGAACAGGAGCATGGGTGGGAAAGGAGTGAGCTGCAGGGTGCGCCAGCTCCTTAGCAACGACTAGGCACAACAGAGACAGCGCAACAGTAAATGAGAAAACTCTGCTAATTTAAGCTAACAGGAACAGAAGCTAACTGAAGGCAAAACAATAGCTGAATTACCAGCAGCACAGCAAACTCGATAATGGGCAGCAAGAAGTCACAAGCAGAGTCAGGAAGATCTGCTGCAAGAGGAGCGGATCGAGGATCTCCGTAATGGGCTCGCACTGCGGCCTCCATTAAGTCGGTCCCGGGAGGGGGTGGGGCACTGGGTGGCGGGAAGCAAGCGAGGAGCACCGACCGGAAAGAAGCAAGTGGAGGATCGTTCTCCTGCCAGCAAGACCTTGAAGGCAGAGTCAGGGAGACCTGCTTCCAGAGGAGCAGATCGAGGATCTGCTTAATGGGATCGTGCTGCGGCCTTCATTAATTAGGTCCTGGGAGGGGGCGGGGCGCTGAGTAGCGGGAAGCGGGATAGGAGCACAGATGGGAAATGAGCAAGTGGGGGACCATTCTCCTGCCAGCAGATCACTCAGGCAGAGTCAGGGAGACCTGCTGCGAGGGGAGCAGATCAAGGATCTGTAAGGAGAGCACTTTTCATAAAAGTAGTGGGGTTCTAGCACAGTGGTTCCCCTTTGCCAACGTGATCTCTCCTCCCTCCTTCAATGTGAGATAGACCAGTAGTGATGAGGACAATTTAATAATTCCAAAGATCCCCACCCAGGGCCCCCTCCAGTCAATGATTAACTGACATGGGGGGATTTCAGGAGTCTTTGAAGCAGTTGGGCTTTAGACATCCAATTGCAGCCCTCACCCAGCACAACATGTATAAATCTGGGAGCAGAACTCAAGAAAACATTGCAATTCATCCCACACAGTCTGGTGCCCATCGAAGCAACAATCAGCATCTTTTCCTTACCGCCATGGGGGTCAGTAGCATTGTTGCCCCACCATGTAGGCTGCAGGAAGCTGTATCCCTTGTAGTGGCATTCCATGATAACCATACCCAGCCCCCCAGTGATGCATAGTTCCAGGATTACAAAGAGTTGCATTTTACAGTTTGATGGGAGAGCATGATTTGTCTCTGCCAGTTCATGCCTCATGGTGCCCTGTTTTGGCAGTCATTCCTCATCTCTGCGTCATCTCCTCCAGGCGCTGACACTCCTTAGAGGCCTCCCTGTCCCTTGCTGCTCCTTGACGATTTTGACCGGAGGGGGTCTCCGGAGATGCAGTTTCCATTTGACTTTCCCATCCATTTCATCCAGTCAATGCTCCAGGTCCTCTGGTTCATCATAGTCATTTGTCTGACCTTCCATAGTATTCAGCATTCTTGCAGGTTCCATCAGACAATATGTTCTCTCTCTTTTCTGCAGTCATGGATGCAGCGCAAAGAATTGTATGCTCTTTAAGTTTGTTTCAAATGAAAAAAGTCTGGCAAGAGGAGAATTTGATGGTTTTCAAAAGCATGTGGCCCATATTGTTTTGCTGTGGCCAGAATTTGCCGGGCGTATTGGTGTCCCATGCAGAAGGCTAGAATGTGCTGTGTCTTGATTGTGAGAGTGTTTGGCATGAACGTACCATGTGAGCCCCCTGGAACTCCGGGCGGAGGGGGTCAAATGTAATGATCAAAAGATACGGAAGCCATTTGGCTAAGAAATCTACAACATTATTCTTTTCAACATTTTCTGGCATCCCCAAAATTTGTATGTTGTCTTCCAGGTCTCACATTTTCATG
The DNA here is from genome assembly GCA_963921515.1 of Calotriton arnoldi. Lineage (NCBI taxonomy): Eukaryota > Metazoa > Chordata > Amphibia > Caudata > Salamandridae > Calotriton > Calotriton arnoldi. Next base: position 865,017 of record CAWUFW010005809.1, read on the forward strand.
CGGAGTTCTCATATCTCTGGCCCCCAATCAGGTTGATTGTCCCATCTGACTTCCACATCGACTACCTCTTTTCCAGAGTGTTCATTTTAGTTTGAAAATTATTAGTATATCTTCGAGGGATTTTAAACCTCATTGGAAGTGTTCAAGATCATATCGTTGACTGCCTAAATCGAGAGTTTGAAGCGGCCAGAGCAATATCAGACAGCACTGTCGGTCCCTCCTCTGCCATAGTATTCCTCAAGGCTTTTGACTTCCCTTTTCCAGCCACTTCCACTGAAAACGTTAGTTGTCTGATATGTTTGGATTTCGAGCCCTGTGACATGAGGGATCCCTAGTAGCTTCACATGCCACCATTGAGGCCAGGATATGCAACTCTTCACGCTTTCTCACCCAGGTGGGACTCCACACGGGCCAAAGCTCGCAAGGGGGTAATAATCTCAAACTCATCACTTGACCCTACAGATCAGGCAGACCTTCCTTTAACAGGAACTATATCCCAGGAACAGGGCTCGGGAGTGAGATGTAAACAATATACAGTCCCACAACACAGAATGTGAGGAAATCCTAAAATGGCCATTAATGACAATTCGGGGGGGGGGGTGCATTCTGCAGCAGACATAGAAAGAGGAAAATGCCCCTTAGGATTGTTTTTGTGCAGCAAGGTGCCCCTTCACTTTGGCGCTGCCTTGCATTAAATTCCCATAAGTGAGGGGCTTTGTATCTTCAGGGACGCATTAAAAATGTCACCCTTGCACTTGCCTTTGAATAGTAAATATTTCCATAGGTGGAAAATACATCAATTATTAGCAATGTTGAAACAAGTCTTCTTATATGCAATTTCAGCTTCCTCTTACCAGACATAATTGTTGTTCAGTATTTGGATGCAATATCCCTGGAACACTTTTTCACTTTGTAAAGTACCACATCAACTTCTTTGTTACCAGTTCTTACCAGTTCTTGCCAGTCTGGTTGCAGGTGTTACACTTCATGAAAAGATTTTTAGTAATATTCAGTGGACTTTAACGAAACCAAGGAAACATTACACATTGTTGGTTCTTAACTGCTGGCCAATATTGAAGGTTTTATGGAGACTTTCAGCACATGTCAACTCATTTCAAAACAATAGATTAATGTTCAAATCTGTACATACTAACCCCATTTCTTAGCACCTGTTGTATTCCGGTGGCCTTGCATATTGTCATTTCTGTACATGATTTCTTTGCATTGCCATGTGCCAGCCTTGTATGACATTACTTATACTATTTGCCCCTTATTTATACGAATTCGGCGTAGGGCAGCGCAGCAAGTTACCTTGAATGCATCACACATAGAAAGAGATAAAAAGGAGGAAAAATAAAAAGATATATCTCCTTGTTACGCTTCACCTCATGAGGCGTAAGGATTTGGTGCTTCTCCAGGTTTACATGATTTTGTAAATCTGGGGTAGCGTCAAATCCATTGGTGTTGCATGGGAATACCCACCGCAACACCCATGCAAAGCCTCCCAAGCACAGAATAAGGCAATGCAGCGATTTGCACTGCCTTGCCTTACTCCATATCTATGAGGCCATCCAAAGCCATGCATAGTGGCTTTGCATAGCCTCATAGATATGATATAGTAATCTGCGCCGCTGACGCGCACAAAAAGTGACGCTGCGGCGGCACAGGGGGCTTGTAAATAAGCACCTTTGTGTCTTTGGCCGCCAGATTTTTCATGCCTCCCTTATAAAGACTTATCAAGAGTATAAGTGTAGTACATGTTTTTTTTACTTGTGATCAACTGTTAAATGTTACTTGGCTAATCCAGCCCCACAAAAACATTATTTGGTTTCTTTTATACATCCCGTGCAATTAATACAAAACTATGAAATGTGATTGAACTCTGGTCTCAGAAAAAATTATCAAGCTTCAGTCGTAAATTTAATCCCCAGCTTGGGGGCAAACCAGCAATTATGTGATTTTACAAAGGTTCCCAAGAGTACACCTGGAAAACTGTGACAGTTGCAGGATTTCAATAGTACTCCTGAAAACATGCTCAGAATTCGCAATTAGATCCATGCATAGGCAGTGCTTTATGTGTATTTATAGATTGTGTACAACTGTGCATGACTAAATGCATTCGAAGTAGTGCAACTGAACTTTTAATTATTTAATTTTTTCTTTTTATGAAAAATATTTTTCCCCACGGGGACATCTTTTCCCTACTCTCCTGCCAGTTTTGAGGTTGCTCTCTTTTGAATTCTACCCTGGAAACAGACTCATTACTTAATATTCAAAAAGCTATGACTTTGTTCCGAGAGACATTTTCCATCTACATCAAGCGGTCTAAATAAATGTTAAGTCCCTTACAGGACTGCAATTGCCCCATGTTGAGTTGATCCACTAATAGCAAGATTAACGTTAGGAAGTTTATAAATTTAGAAATATTTTAATAATGGTCGAATGATGCCAAGACATTTATTCAACACTCTCCATTTAGGCAAAGAATAAAGGAGAAGAAATTAGAGACTGGGGAAGGTGGGTGAAACAGTGGATATCTAAATATTATTTTTAGAACAACAAAAACCACTCTGTTCTTTAGAAATAATAGGCCTTAATTAGAATTTGGTAACTCTGTTAAAAACCTGGCGAATATCTTGCCCCTGTATTATATAAGCCTTAATGTACCCCCTGCCTTACATTCTAAGTATATTGCAAGCATCGAGGAGTTCCATAACCAAATAGAGGAACGAGGCCAAAGGCTGAGTTCCTTTATATGGATATGGAACCCCAATATGACTTGTCAAGTATGGCATGGGGTACTTTATCCCATATAATACACGGTCACACCATCACTTTCCCCATAAACCACTTAAAACCTTGGTACATAGCTCTTTCACATGAAAGAGAGCGCCTGTTCACAAACTTGAGGAATAAAAATAGATCCTCTAGTGCAACATTAATCACATCAAAAACCTGTTAGATATTTGCTGCAAAAAGATATTAGAAACGGTTCAATACAAGTCAGTTAAAAAAAGAAAAAAGCTGCAGTAGCTTGGAACGTGTAGAAACATGCAGAACAATTCTAACTTTTCTATAATTATCTAAGGAGTGCAAAAACTAAACATGTTCTTTCTGCTTGTCACTGTAGGTAGAAAAATAGAGCAGAAGAAAGAAAAGCAACATTTCGTCTTTGTTGCTTTAAACAGCTGCCTTAATTAAGCTCCATGACCTGACCTGCCTTTCACCTTGGCTGCTGGCTATGGCAGTAGGCATTGTGATGTCAGAACTGAACTGCAATAACAGTTATTACAGTCGAGCTCTGATGTCTTTTCTTTATAATCGGTGACTGTGTGTGTCACAAGGAGCTGATTATAAAGAAATTAGAGATGGGCATTTATACTGTGTTTTGCAGATTCCCATGTATTATAAGTGCATTATAGCCTGTGGCACTTATAATAAGGCAGATGGGATATTCAGCAAGTTATGACAGAGTATCCCATCCACTAAACTCTAAACAGAAACCATAGATTCTTAAAAATAAGAATTGTAATAAATTGTGCAGCATATATATATATATTCCTAAAATCAGCATTAAAGTATATATGAGCCATTAAATTATATGTTACATAGTGGAGACAATTTCAAAGCACAGTAGATAGAGAATCCTACATTGCGGCTAGTGTCACTTGTTTTACCTACATTTTTGCCACCATGCTCTGAATATATATCATGCAACAGCCTCAGCAATGGCCACATTACATGTGTTCCTAATTTATTTATTGCATTGCACTCCCAAGTAGCCAAAAGTTTCAAGTTAAATTCAACTCTTGGGCTGAGGCCCTCAAACTCCCCTTCCGAGTGTGTAATAAACTGATGAAGATATTTCTGTTGTCACCTGGAGATTGGCCAAACAAACCACTATGCTTTAGTTATAGCTCAATTTAGTCTTAGTTAAAAAAGTACCTCAAATGTATCCATGCATGTTTATAGTTACAATTGTATTAACAATTTATATTCATCCTCTTAAACAATATTTTATTGTTGTAGCATTCAGCTCCACTCTCTACTGCTCAGGCTGCAGTGGTTATTACCTAGCTCAATATATGATAGTTTTCTGTTTTCTCGACCTATATGAAAAAGAATTGCTCCTGTATCCAAACTGATGCAGGTATTTTCTTTCAGACAGTTCACAGTGCAATAAAATAGGAAATTCCTTTTCTGATCCATCAGATACTCATCTGGAATTCTCCAAAGCTCCATACTTGCCCCTCCCCATGCAAACTCAATGCAGAACCACTAGGTTATGTCCTATGAAAAGAAGGTATCTCTTTTCTACAATGAGTAGGGAACACCCAACTTTATATTAATATTGAATGTTCAAATGGACGCAAGAGTCTTATCTCCCTACTTAAGGATATTCAGAACTGGTTGATCAAGAAGAAGATAAAAACGAAACCCACAGAATACAGAGTTCCTTCTGCTTTCCCCCACAGAGACTATAACCTGCACTCTGACAGCTAATTCAGCCCCTTGCTTCCAAAATGAGATGTAAAGATAGGGGGCATATTCTCAAGAACGTGTGATAACTACCGCAAAATTAGTCTAACGCAACTCCTCACATTGCAGTCCTTCGCGGGAAAACAACTCCGTGTGAACGTGGTATTCACAACACGGCGGCCCCATGCGATAGTCCCACGATAACGTGTCAAAAGAACGTGTTAAAACCAACGTGATGCAGAAAAAATGCGAAACACTAACGCGAAAATAGTAGCGATGATGCCAATCGCGATACAAAACTCAGCGATAACCAGCCATAGGCCTGCAATCCCCACGCGCCATGCGGGAAAATGCAGCATAAAAGCAGAATAAAAATACGGTGAGATGACAATGTACGAGCACAACCACACATCCCTGACGTAGAACAGATGACCATTGTCCCGCATCAAATAGGCATCTCCTCACAGTCACAATGTACATTGACATGCAGTCTGCATGTAAACTCCGCCAATGCAGAAACATGCATGGAACACACATTGAAACCGCATCTCCCCCTCACATTGCAGAGGGACAAGCAACCCCTCCTGCACACAGACGTGTCATGACCATGAGCAATCCACCATGAAAGCGTGGACGAATGTAGGGGCAGTGACTCCCGCCTACGTACATGTTGCCCATGTACGTAGGCGAGCCACAGGGGGCATCCCTGCATCATGGTGGTACATATCTGAACCCAAAAGGAGCCCTGTTGTCACCTGTAGGACACAAATGGCAGTCAAAATGGAATGATTTTGGACACAAGTGAAACGCCGAAGAGTGGGATTCCCTACTAACTGTGACAACAGAACTGGCAGTCTGAATACGTGACACCCTAAACAGCCCGTTTGCACAGAGGTGACACACCCACCATCCCTGAACAAATCATAAAATTGACAGCAATACATGTCGCTCTCACACTTGTCTGAGTGATGTGCCTGTACAGATGAGTGACATGCACTCAGGGAATGTGTATTTTGAAAGCATTCAGTAGCACATGCTGTGCCTGAGGCCACATTGTACTGTCCCATGAATGCCAAGGACTGTCACAATGTGACGTGCTCATATGAAGAAATTGTCAATGATGGTGTTCCCACGGGCAATTCCTGCTGCGGCCGCAGTGGGGTGTGGGCCCCCTGCCTCATCCTCATCCTCATCGTCTGGTGCATCTGGCACTTGTATCCATGGGGCCTTGCTGCGTACACATATGTTGTGCAACACACAACATGCAACGATCATCTTGCACACAATGCCTGGGCTGTGCAGGAGCCTCCCACCTGTGACGTCCAGGCACCTGAAACGTGACTTCAACACGCCAAATGTGCGTTCCACGATGCCCCTGGTGCGTTTGTGGGCCGCATTGTACATCCTCTGGGCCTGTGTGTCCGGGGCTCGGAGGGGTGTCATCATCCAAGCGCAGAGTGCATATCCTTGGCCACCTGTGACTGTGCAGAGAGACATGAGCCAATAGTTGGCTCTGCAAGATGTGATGGCCGGCTCAGTGGCTCATTGGTGTGTGATATGTGTGACTTTGTGATTCCTGCATGACATGTACTGCATGTTGCGGCATCAATGTGTATTACGTAGCCTCACTGCTGCTCCTCCCTCCCCCGACCCCATCCACTAGTGTGCGCAACGCCGATGCATCACTTGCACCCCTACGGCACACTATTGTCATGCCTGTCTGCGCAAGTCCACAAGCCTGACAACGACACAGTGATGTCGTGCGCTGAAGGTGGACGGACACGTGTGTGTAGGCCTATGGTAAGGACAGGGCGGACACAGATGTAGAGGTCATGCCTGGCTGAACTCGCCATGCGGTTGAGGGTAGACCTTTGGCTGATGCTGCGGAAATAGCGACACACACAACAGTTGGCATGTCTGATCCCTGAGCCCGAGCGGGCTTGCGCACCCTCATATACCCTCGGCTGAGCCCGTACTCCGGGGGCATGCTACATAGCAACATTGTGTATTGCGTGACGGGTGGCGCCGACACCACACCTGAGACACACGCATTAGTTACCGCCTTGACAAGGCCTACACTTAACCACGCCCAGAGCCACGTGTTGAATGACCACACCCCTACGCCATACGCCGGTCCACTCCCTCACGCCCACAGGGGGCCCGACACAGATACATGTCCCAGGTCTACCCCACTGCCTGAGGTGACAAGGTTGCGCACGCTGTACACAGCACAATGTAATGTGGTATGGCCCAGGGCCCACATGCATACAGAATGACCACACGGACACACTGAGATAATTAGTGGCACTGGCTATGGGCACGTGCGCCCGGCCTCTTTTATTGCCAGGTCACACGTCCAGTGACGCCTGTGCTGGATGGGTGTTGGGTAGTGTAAGCCACCCCTCAGGGGTTGGATGGTGCTGGCAACAACTACAACAGTGATCAGACAATCAGGAGTTCGAAATACAAACAGCAAGGGTCCATGACTTGAGCTGCACAGAGTCGGTGGCCCTGGATGCTCAGCGGCCGGCACAGGCACACCGCCACGGGACGGTGCCTGGCGATGCACTGAGGTAGGGCCACGGGATCTGAGCGGGTCCTCGTTGATGTCCAAGGAGAATGTCGCGGAGTGTTACGGGGGACAGTGGAAGGTGTCCATCCAGGGCATGATGCAGAGGGCAGAACCAAGCAGAGACAGGCAATATGGAGGAGTTGAATGCTACAGTCTCCTCTTTCCCACAATGTCAGTACCAGCTACATGATGATGAAGACAACCCCCAGGCCATAGACTCAGACGCCACCAACGTTCAACCAGAGTGTGTCCATGACTCCCGTGGCACAGAGTCAGTGGCACCAGAGCCGGAAGGGGATGCAGCCAGCGATGAGGCCTGTACAATGATATAAACTCTGCAATTAACAAATCAAGACTCAGTTCCAATTGTGTGTCCTACTCGACCGCAGTGTGTGCTGGAGGCAGCGGTCAGCGCGGGGCAGCCGCTGTGCAGCCAGCTCCTCCTGGATCTCTAACACACGGCATTGAAATGGCATGTGGAGAAGATTCCTGGTTGACAGAGTTGGTGGCACCACATCGAAGGGAGTAGAGGGATATAAACGATGCCATAAATATGTACTCTGCCATTGTGTAATCAAGACTCAGTTCCAAATGTGTGACCTACTTGACCGTAGTGTAGGCCGGAGGCAGCGGTGGAGTACGTCAATGAGAAAGGAGTAAAGCGGGCCTGTGTCGCGGAGGCCGTGATGGTCTGAGGAGGCTGCCAAGGTCGGGGGCTTTGGGTTTGGAGCTTGCGCCGGCACATGGTGGGCCCTCATTTGACACACGCCAGTGTCGGCAGGTGAGCAGTGAGGCCTGGCTGCGCAGGGGCGGGCATGACGGGTTGGGGGACCAGCGGCCCGGGGTGCAGCAGGCGCACAGGATCGCAGGCCACCTTGCTCACGGCATCGGCCTCATGGTGGGGTGGGAGGCGCCGCCCTTGCAGATGCGTTGGGCATTCCGGAAGAGAACCACGCCCAGTGCTACGTGCTTTTTATTCACACCCCTACGCTGGCCTGGCATCCTCAGGGCCAGCCCACTCCGCACACGCTTACAGGGGGGGACGTCACTTGCTACATTTCCGCGATCTTCCCCACTGGCTGGGGTGACATGGTTGCGTCCACTGTCCACTACACACCAAACACCAGCAGTGCATTTAGCCATGGATATGTCTGTGGTCTGCATACTGCAGTCTGGCCAGCACATCCACGCCACACTTGGCATTGTGTACATTCTCATTCATGGATCACTTGCCTCCTTCGTACATGTCTGGTTCCCACCTCTCCCCACATTCCGCTATTGTGTGGCTGAGGTGCCATGCCGTTGATGGCTCATGTACATGGCTAACCAAGGTTGCCACAGTAAGTTGTGCTGTTGTGTCTGGTGGGTGGGCATGTTGTTTGGCATGTTGTATGTGATTTTGTGACGTGTGCAGTGCCAGAGTTGTGACTTGCATGATTGTGGAGTTGGTGTGTGGTGTGTTCAGTTGGTACTTGCCAACGAGCAGTGCATTCCCATAGGTGCCATCCTGGAAGCACAGGTCGATAATGGACTGTCAGAAGATGAGGGGATCATGCACACTGCCTGGGTAGTTGGCTTCGACATTGGTGACGAGTCCCCTGTGGTCCACTATTGCCTGCACATTGATGGGATGCGTGTGCTTTCTGTTGCGGTAATTGTGTGCAGTGTCGGCTGGGGGCACAAGTAGGACATGTGTGCTGTTGATTGCCCCCAACACGTGCGGGAATCCAGCTATGGCGTATAGTCCTTGCTTGGTCTCCAGCTGTTCCTGCGCATTGTGGGGGACGTATAGGTACTGGGGTGCCTGGGAGATGATGGCATCCTGGACAGGTGTGGGGAACTTGGATGGGGCTGGATGCGAGACTCCTCCGACTCTGGCGGTTGTTGGTTGGGAGGTACCAGAGGGCAACAGGTGCAGCACAGCCAGCAGCTTTGTTTGCAGAGGGGTGTTGGATGTCCGCTGTGTTAGTACCGTCTGCCTGTGGGCAATGATGTTCAGGATGCGGAGGATGGTTGTCCTTTTGAGCCTGTAGTGGGCATTGACATTGTCTCGTGTTAGGTCTGTGAGGCTGGTGCATTTCCTGAAGGTCCGCTGTCTTTGTCTGTGCTGCCTCTGTGGTGGTCCGAGGGGGGGGGGGTGGGGGTTCCGGGGGGGTGGCGATCCTGGGGGCGGTGGGTGTTGTTGCCCTTTCGGGGCTCCGGGATGCATGGTGTGTGGCTCCATGGCATCTGTTGTTCTTCATTTGTGGCTCTGGGCTGGTCTCCCTTTGATGGTGCAGGTTGTCGTCCGACTTTACACCAGGTCAGAGCAGGTGTTAGTTTCCTTATCGCCTGTTTTGTGGTCTTATCGCCGATGTGGCTGGTCGTTGAGAATGTTGAGGTGTGGTGTTGTCGCGGCTTTTTGCTCGGGAACGCCTACTCTGCATCTCATTAGCGATAGTTGCCGGGGTCATCTGTGGCGATGTTTTTTGCGGTTGCTTTTGCACGTAAACTGGTGGTATCTGCTATTAGCTCCAGCTTGTGAACGGGGCAATAATTTTATCGCGACTTTGGCTGCGATAAAGTGCCGGTAACTCGGCGATAGCTCCTTGAGAATATGCCCCTGGGTGTTTACACAGATATTCGGAACCCAAAATATCATGGGACAAAACATTGTGTCAAGAATATCGAGGACAAAAATATCGTGAAGGTTGGTTTCTATAGATAAGTAAAGTTTTACTATATATAACTCCACATCTCTTTACCTTGACAATGTATATATCTTCAAGGTACATAGATGTGGAGTTAAAAATAATACTTGGATACTTACCTGTTTGCATTTATCTTCTCGATATTTTGGTCCTCGATATTTTGACACAATATTCTGTCCACATGATATTTTCGTTTTGATATTATGTCAGTAATCCACAGATGGCTGTCCAGACCATAGTTTTTTCACATATAAGATGTGAAATTGCCATATGGAATAGATTTCTAAAACATTGCCACGCTCCCCTCAAAGTTGTTCAGCAACCAGCAGTTCACCTGGTCTCAAACACAAAAAGATTTTAGCATATTATACCTCTACTTTCTTTCCTAGGTTGGCTTCCCCTGGAATAACACTCAACATATGAGAATTCTTGCATTACCTACAAGGTAACACTACTCCACAAACATGTCAAACTACATGTCATAAAATGTCAGACCTCTGGCCGAAACGGAGATCCCTAATAGTCATTTCTTGCTCGAGTTGGAGGATCCCACATTTAGAAAAAAAAAACATTCTCAAACAATAATTCTCTGGCAACGCACCAAAGATTTGGAATACACTCCCAGTACACATTATGTACACTCACCAATTTTTTGTAATTCAAGAGGGACCTCAAAAATCACTTTCTTAGAAACTGCTCATCATTTACCTTCCATTGTCTGAATGTGAATACCCAAAAATGCTTGCTAAATGCCCATTCCTGGTGTTTTGACTGTTATGACTATTCTGTAATTCCAAAATTTGATGTGTCCCCTTCACTTTTGATATTTCCAAAATGCCCTATTTCCAATTGTACTCTGTGAGCCTGTGCTCTGGGTCTTGGTTTGTTATATTGAGAACAACAAATAAAAGGCATAAAAAAATAATCCAATCTAACTATTGTTCAAATTGATAGACAAGATCACAATCCTAAATAAGACAATGGTTGCACATAATACATGAATACAATATCCAAAAATACTAAAGGCCTTTTGAAATAGCCTCTCATTTAGTCACAAGCATGGTCATCCAGCTTACTTTTTGTGTTAACTGCTTTGAGAAAGATCTTTAGAGCATTCTGCTGATACGTGCTGCGAGTGTCTGGGTTAATTTATTATACAGTCAAATTGGTCGTTTTCCTACTTTGATGCAGGTTTCTGATTCCTTTCTTATGTGTTTTAAAAATCTCCTACGTTTGATCACTAGTAGGAAGAATCTATCCTCCATTGTAGTTGCAGACCATATATAATTCTGAGCATTTAGAAAACTACTTTGATACTGCCATGGATTTATGTCCGTGGGTTTCTGATAATTAGGTGACTTGAATCTACAGTGGTTTTAATTAACATTCAAGTCAAGCTAACAGCTCACACTCAGCTATCGGGAGTGGTGAGGTAGGCAAACCGATGCTGGGAGCACAAAACATACTACACTACACACAAAATATACGTTAAAAAAGAGACAAAGCCCCGTAACTGACCGCGCTCCTCACTCCAGACCCGATCTTCCTCTTTCCTGCAGCACACCAGCTGACTTGCTTAACCTGCAACGCCAGGATTGGATGGAGCGTCCTCGCTGAACGCTCCTTCACCCTTTAGGCCTGTGCTTGGTCTCCACCGAACTGTCTAAGACAGCTAGGTGGAGAGCTTCAAAATGTGCACTTCACTTTGGACGGCGCAAGACAGTCATCCAAAGTGATATGCTCACTTTGAAGCATCCAGCCTGCACTGCACATGTCCTCTTCTGCCACTCTGCAGTAGAGGACACTCCCTGTATGTCTCTGGGCTTGGAGCAGGCTGGCTGCTACAGCACGCACCACAGTAAAAAATAAAATGGCAATGAAATCTTTTCATTGCCATCTTATTTTTTTCTGCGCAGTTCGCAGTGGGCAGGGGGGCGACGCTCCCCCGCCCAAGTGAAGAAACCGCCGCTGCAAGCTAATGCATTTTAGATTTTCATATATTGAGTGTCAATTGAATTCAGGGATTTGGGTAATTAAATTCTTCAATATATAATTGTAGCTTATCCTCTGCCCCTCTCCATATACAGAATATGTTATCACAGAGTTTCTGTATACCACCACTGCGGCCTCAATCATGCACTCACTCCGTATCTCCTTCAACCTGCTCCGAACCTGACAACCTTTATTGAAAAATGAGGCACTGGGAAGACGGCACTTACAGTGACCCAAGTCCAATTGTGAACTGTTAGAAATGGGGGTCTCTAGTTGGCAATGGTTTGCACCTTTGTCCAAGCAGGGACCCTTCTTTCTAGTCAGGATAATGTTTATACACTACTGAAATAACCCCTGCTCACCCCCTTGGTAGCTTGGCACGAGCAGTCAGGCTTATCTCAGAGGCAGTGTGTTAAGTATTTGTGCATAACCAACAGTAATACAGTGAAAGCACTACAAAAGGACACCACACCAGATTTAGAAAAATAGCCAATATTTATCTGTGCAAAACAAGACCAAAACTATAAAAGACCAACATACAGTAATCAAAAATAGGCACTTTGCAAGTATGTCTTAAAAATGCAGTTCCTTCCTCCGTCCAGTGCTACAGCGGTGCTGAAAACAACAGACTCCAACAGTTCCGGTCGACCGCGTTAGTGCAGACCGGCATTAGTGTCAGCAGACTCGTAAACAGTAACTTTGGTTCTGGCCGACCGCATCGGTGTGGGCCGGTGGTGGCAACCGTCGTGGTTGCAGTGTGAAACGTAGCAGTGCGGAGTGCGGTGCCCACAGGTCGTGGTGCAAGCAAGCATTGGCTCGGTGCCAGCGGCGGTCAGCGGTGAGGCCAGGGTTGCGGTGCAAAGTGCAGCGGTGCCCTCTGCGATGCCTTGAGGACACCGAGCCCACAGCGGTGTCGGCTGCTTTCCCCCACTCTGGCAACTGAAACCGCGGTTCCAGAGGCGGTACCCAGAGGTAGGTGAAGTCTTTGCTGTCCCTGACACTTCATGAACAGGAGGCAGGCTCTATTTCAAGCCCTTGGAGATGCTCAGCAACAAGTAAAGAAAGTTTAGTCCATTTCCTTCACTGCCCAAGGCAGAAGCAGCAACTGCAGGCCAACCCAGCAAAACAACACCACAGCAAAGGGGCAGTACTCCTCCTGGCAGTTCTTCCAGCTCTTCTTCTTGGCAGGTCCCTTGATCCAAGCGACTTCAAAAATTCTGATGTCTGGGCCCCAATATTTATACTGCATTTCTCTTTGTTCTCTTGGGCAGAGAGTGTCTGTGCTTAGTCCAAACCAGTTTGGTCCTCTCTGATCCAGCTTACCAGCAGGAGGTGGAGACAGCAGTGTCCAAGGAAGACCAGGCCCATTCAGGTGTAAAGAAATCTTCTCCCATTCCTCTAAATGCAGGCCAGTTCTTTTCACCCCAGCCCTGACTCATCCAGGAAAGGCAGGACACAGCTTGACCCCCCCAGTGGCTGTCTAAAGAGAATGCACATCCCCAGCCCCTGTCACTTCAAAGCCAGACAGTCAATCCACAACCCAGCAGAGGCACACAGGATGGCTAAACAAGAGAATACCTACTTTCTAAAAGTGGTATTTTCAAACACAGAATATAAAAATCATCTATACTAAAAGATGCATTGCTACATTCTGAGTTCAGACATAATAAACTTCGTTTCTCTATCACGTCCCAATGGGAAGATATATTCGCAAAATGTTACAGAGTATTCCCCATTCCATGCTATGGGAAAAATAGCCTTTCCACAGTGAAAAACTAAATATACTGTATTTCACTATCAGGACATGTCACACACACCAGTACATGTCCTACCTTTCAACTGCATTGCACCCTGCCCATAGGGGTACCTTGGGGTGACTCACATGTACTAAAAGGGAAGGTTAGGGCTTGGCAAGTGGTTGCACTTGGCAAGTCGACATGGCAGTAAAAACTGTGCGCAGACACTTCAGCAGCAGGTCTGAGAACCCTTTTGAAAAGGCTGCTTGTGTGGGTGGCACTATGCTGTCCCTGAGACTGAATGGAAATGTACTGGCAAGATGGCTGACACTGGGGACTGGTGTGGGGAGCACAAGGCCTTGCTGGGAGTTGTGGGAAACAGCAAACACCAGGTCCCAGTGTCAGAGATCTTACCAGTACATTTCCATTCAGTCTCAGGGACAGCATAGTCACAGGTGTGATGTGCTGTTTGGGCTGGGTGGGAGGAGTCTGTGTGGGACAGGGCCTGATGGGAGTTGTAGTCATTGCAAATACACCTTCTCCCATGTGGCCTAACAAGGCCACCTTGAACTGTGCTTACCTCACAGTGAGTGGAAAAGTACTTGCAAGATGTCTGACATTGGGACCTGGTGTTGGGAGCACAAGGCCCTGATGGGAGTTCTGGTCAAAACAAACACCAGGCACCACTGTCAGACATCTTGAATGTAAAGCTGTACTCACTGTCAGGGAAGCATGGTTCATGTTGGCCTATTTGGTCTGGGTGGGAGGAGGAGTGTTAGCCCTGACTACATCTACCAGCAGGCCCTGTCACACACACACTCCTCCCACCCACCACAAACAGCACACCTGAGACTATGCTGTCCCTCAGACTGAATGGAAATGTCCTGGTAAGATGGTTTACAATAGGGACTGGTGTTTGCTGCTGCCTACAACTCCCAGCAAGGCCTTGTGCTCCCCACACCAGTCCCCAGTGTCAGCCATCTTGCCAGTACATTTCCATTCAGTCTCAGGGACACCATAGTCCCAGGTGTGCTGTTTGGGCTGGCTAGGAAGGTGTGTGGAGGACAGGGCATGATGGGAGTTTAAGTTAGTGCAAATACTCCTCCTCCCACCCAGCCCAACAAGCCCACCAGGAACCATGCTTACCTGATAGTGAGTGGAAATGTACTGACAAAATGGCTGACAGTGGGGACTGGTGTTCTGGACCACAAGGCCCTGCTGGAAGTTGTGCTCAAATCACATACCCCACCCTACTGTCAGACAACTTGAATGTACACTTTACTCATTGTCAGGACATCAAACTCCCTGATGGCATGGTTGGGCTGCCTGGGAGGAGGAGTGTCTGCACTGACTACGTCTAACATCAGGCGCTGTCCTCCACACACCTTTCCAGCCAGCTGAAACAGCATGCCATTAACCGGCAACGGCATTAACCGTTGTCTTTAACAACATCCGACAACAGGTTGATGCTGGTCATACCACCCTACTGATTCTCCTGGACCTGACGGCAGCCTTCGATACGATTTCTCCTTGTAGGCTGGTTGGCAGGCTCCGGGAAATTGTGATGGAGGATTCCGCACTCAATCTGCTCTCATCGTTCCTTTTGAATCGCTCGCAAAGAGTTAAGATGGGCCAATTTCTTTCTGCCCCTAAACAATTATTCTGTGGAGTCCCCCAGGGATCCTCATTGAGTCCTACCCTCTTTAATATCTATGTAGCCCCGCTCGCCACTGTGGTAAGATCTTTTGGCCTTGAAGTGCTTTCCTACGCTGATGACACTCAGATTCTGATTTCCATCACTGAGAATGTCTCAGCCTCAGCAGTAAATTTTAAAAACTGCATGCGGGCGGTGGCTGCATGGATGGTTGAGAACTACTTAAGACTCAATGGGGATAAAACGGAGGTCATAATCTTTGGAGACAAGAAGGATATCTGGTCGGAGGCCTGGTGGCCTGACTCTCTTGGATCCTGCCCCTGCCCCTGTCTTAGTGCCAAGAATTTAGGCATCATTGTGGACTCCTCTCTTTCCTTGGGCTCACAAATAAATAGAACTGTCTCTACCTGTTTTGGGATGATACGGACTCTCAGGAAGATCTTCCGTTTTCTTTCCCTTCCTGCACGGAAACAGGCAGTGGTGGCCCTCGTGGTCTCGAGGTTAGACTACTGAAATGCCCTTTATTTAGGGATAAATAAAGGACTTCTTCATCGACTTCAATTGGTGCAGAATGCCGCCGCTAGGCTGGTGATGGGTCTCCCAAATTCCATTCAGTCTCAGCTACCATTAGAAGCCTGCACTGGCTCCCGTTGGGGAGGAGAATTGTGTTCAAGGCTTTATGCCTGGTCCACAAGGCCGTCCACATTAGGGGGTCAGAAGGTATCAACAAAATGTTTCAAAGATATCTTCCCGGCAAGGACTTGAGATCTGCAAGTAAGAACCGGGTAACAGTTCCCAGGGTGAGGAAAGCTAGGTGGGGGGGGGGGAGGGCTTTCTCGGTGTTAGGGGCCAATATGTGGAATTCCCTTCCTTCCCCAATTTCCACTCTGGAAACCCATTCCTTATTTCGTAAGTCCTTGAAGACCTGGCTTTTCACCTGTCCTAACCTTTAAGCTTCCTACTCTATAGACACCTTTTACTCTGATCGATTTCCGCAGTGCCTTGATGCCCCTGGGCTAAGTTCGCGCTCTACAAAACTTATATTCATTCATTCACTCACCTGGGACTATGTAGTCCCTGAAAGTGAATGGACATGTACTGGCAAGATGGCGGACACTGGGACTTGCTGTTTGCTATTGGCCACAACTCCCACCAAGGCCTTGTGCTCCCCACACCAGTCCACAGTGTCAGACATCTTGACAGTACTTTTCCACTCAACATCTGGGACAGCATGGTCCCAGGTGTGCTTTCTGGGCTGGCTGGGCAGGTGTGTGGAGGACAGGGCATGATTGGAGATGTGGCCATTGACAAGACTCCTCAACCTTGCTGGGAGAGGACAAACTCTTGACACCAAGTCATCCTTCGCTTCTGTAGACATTGTCATGGTAATGATCTGAGGGGCCATGGACATTAATAACAATCATCATGTTTTTCATGTACCCACAGGGCAAGCTGGGAACACCTCATCAACAAACCAGGACAGCCAGTCCCAGACTCTGGTCAACCCTGAGCTCTCCGGCGTTGAGGTCTCTCCACATCCTTCGGATGACGATGAACAACCTGGCCCACCAGGTGTGGGTCAGACAACAGCACCAGCAGCAGTAACACTGGCATCCTCTGCAACCCATCCTGCCTCAACAGCCAACACACAGCTGACCCCTACCCTCACGGATATACCAGCCTGAGCCCACACCGAAAGCACAGCAACACGGGGCACTCTGGAGTTGACGGACAACACCACCACTGTCAACGAGGAAGGAGCCTCCGTGGTGACTGTGCGAGCACCAACTGGTCCTGCTCGGGTGGGTAGGGGTGGTGGGAGGGGTCGTGGGAACATGCGCCAACATGCAGCTGGTGCTGCAGATGACCCACACCTATCCAGAATCCTCAATGCATATGAGGGTTGCACAGGGAATTTGGCCAGGTAGTTAGCCTCAGGACCATGCAAGAACTGCAGGCAGCCCATTATGCAAAAGTGGAAAAATGTATGTCACAAAATGAAGACCTGACGGCGGTGCACTGGCACATTCTCACCTGCCTCCTCCAGATTGCCATCAACATGTCCACACCTCCCTGTGTGCCCACAACTTCAGGTATATCAACATGTGCACCTGCCACAGGGAGTGATGTGGACTCTGATGGGAGCCCCCTGCACTGCGGCTGCCTGCACCTGAGGGTCCCCACCCCAAGCATGGAAGGGGCCATCTGAAGAAGGATCACTGAGAGACCAAAGGCTATGCATCCCCCCAGGAAGTAACAACCTGCTCCCGATACCCTCCATTGTGTGCCAAGCGTTCACTTTGTTGACTCTCACTGAACTCTCCCACATTGTCTGGAGGTTATTAGTTGGACTTTGGACTCAAATAACTGTGGATTTACTTCTGACTACTTCATCTACAAACACTACCAACTCCTTTCTGCACTTTGTTGTCCCTGTTTTGTTTGATCACTCCCCCATCAACTCATTTGTCATTAACCAACCATGCACCAAAATAAATCACTGTGTACCAAATAGTTGCTCATGTCGTGACTTTGAAACACAAATGTACACGCTGAAATGACGCACTGAAGATCAAAGATGAAGGTGTGCACAAAATTGGACAAGGAATCAATTCAGTAATATCAACTACTGGCTTGGTAGCAGATGTAACCAGTCACAGCATGAGAAACAGACACAACCAGGTCATCACACAACCCATCGTACCTGGTAATGATGCCATCGTAGTCTACTGTCAGCACACATGTCCCCATCTGCAGGCCCAAAAATGATCTCCATGGAACATGTTTTGTATCAGGATAACCTGTGGATGTGTGCAAACAGACAAGGTACACCTTAATGTGGAGCATAGGTTTATTGAAATGATAGAAACTTGCACCTTGACACAAACTGCAATCACATCACACATGTACAAAAGTCTCACAAGTCCAAACAAATGACCATCTGTTCAAAAAGTGTTGTGGCCCAGGGATGTCCATCACTGTTCACTGTTGTAGTATGACACAGGATCATGGCTCTGGTGTGGTCACAACTCAGCAGTTGACATGGTGAATGATCTGGGGAAGGAGAAAAACATAATTGAGTCAGGAACTCAGGAAAGTTTAGCTTGATGTTGCAAACTGTCTCAGCTAAAGCATGCCAATATCAGTGTGAACACAAGCTGTTACTGAGTGTTGCATTGTCCTTGCCACAGGCCAAATTAAATTGGGCAATTCTGTCTAAAACCATTGAAGAATAACATACACTCAGCAGCATACATACACATAGGACAACAGCACCACACAAATGAACATTTATTGGCTGACTCCTCTCATTCAATACTCACATTTATGTGAAGAAGTTGCGGATAAGTTGTTGTCGCAAATCCCCCTCATCATCCTCATCATCACTGGCATCATGTCCCAAGCCTGGTTCCTCCCTTGCTGGTGGCTGCTGGTCTCCGTCATCCAGTATAAGTGGTATTTCCTTACGGATTGCCAGGTTGTGAAGCATGCATGCTGCTGTGATAATCTTGCACACATTCAGCGGGCCATATTGTTGTGCACCTCCTGTCTGATCCATCCAGACACCGGAACCTTGTCTCCAGGAGCCCAAATGTATGCTCAATCATTGCCTGGTCCTCCCATGTGCCTCATTATAACAAATCTCAGCTGGGGTGACAGGGTTCCGGAGTAGTGTCAGCAACCAAGGAATGTTGGGGTATCCAGAGTCTCCTACATTGAACACAGAAAAAACTTCAGTTGTCTGAAAACAGAGCACAATCTGACATACAAGCCACACACAACATAAACATACAACATGAACTACCAACAAGACAGGCACGCTCAGGTTGCAGCTGAAACATCAACTGGGGGATGGCACTACTCCTCATGATGTAGGCATCATGTGCTGATCTAGGGAAACGCGCACACACATGGGAGATCACCATGTCAGCCAGACATACCGCCAGGACATTGATTGAGTGGTAGTGTTTGCAATTCCTGTAGGTCTGCTCATTGGCTTGTGGTGGGATCAAAGCTACATGTGTCCCATCAATAGAGCCAATGACATGTGGCATGCGTCCCAATGCATAGTACCCCCCCTTGATGCCTGTCAACTGTGTAGGTGTTGGGAACTTTATGAATTGTTCCAGGAAATGTAGCAATGCCTCCAAAACATCACGAAGCACAAACATGGTCTGTGACGTGCTACCTGATGTTGCCAGAGTATACGGAAATGAACCTGTGGTGAAGAAATGTAGTGCCGCCATCACCTTCACCTTGGGGGTCAGCGCAGTGGGATATGGGCATCCAGGCTGCAAATGTGGTGCCAACTGGGCAGCCAGCTCAACAATAAGTGGCCTGGTAAAGCTGTATCTATGGATGCAATCACGTTCTTCCATGGTCTGGAGGTCGGGGAAGGGCCTGTAGACTGGAGGTCTTCGGTGATACCTATGTGTAGAGTGTAAACACGGTTGATGTCAGTTTACAACGTACAAAGCTACATGCATTTCAACACACGTAACATGATATCTGGACAAAAAGAAGTCCAAAGGCATTGGAAATTAACATTGATAGGATAATTGTTAAGCCTAGATACAAAGCACAGCATTAGTTCCCTTTCCAGACATGTCAACAAACTATGGTTACACAGCAGTGTGAGTGCTGAACTGTAAATAGTCACTAGTGTGTCACCTTACATGTGAGCAACCATCACATAGTCAACAACACGCCAAACACATTATACAAGAAATGGGTTTGTGATAGCCATCACATGGTTGAAAGGTACACACAATAGGATTGTGTATTGCCACACATGTTAGACATCATACATACAGTGTGTCACCAAGAGAAACCTGCACACCACTGTCACAGGTTGGATACTGTCATGATGTCATGCCTGACAAACATGTACAATCACATACACTGAACATCTACAATTTAGGGGTGCCGTTAAGTTTGCAATCATCCATGTAAGCCTTGGACACAAACACACAACAGCAACTCACATACCATATACAAGCTGATGTGGCAGCTAAATGTCACGGTATAAAAAGTCAAAATTGACTGCGTTGTACATGACTCAGACACAGCAGATTCACAGTCAGAAACTTAAACCAATGCACAGTGGGTCACACAGTCCACCAAAGCAGTGAATATGTGTAGCCAAAACATGTTTTCACTAATTATCCTTTGGGACTGTGACCAAGCCTAGGAGGGTAATCTGAGAAGTGTACTCTCAATGTTGTAATGATACTCACAAACAGTGTCCTTATAGGTTAGCTCCTCATAGGAGTGTGAGCTATCAATTAAAATGTACAATATATCACAAAAACACTGTCCCCACACATGTAATGCACAAGAACATCTTTATTTGCACTAGTGTCTGCCCTGCCGACCGATTAGTGGAAGGACGCGGTAGCCGCATCCAAACTGAGTCTGTTGCACCCATTTGTTGTTGGTCGTCATGGTAAACGACGCAGGTGAGTATTCAAAGGACGCGGTAGCCGCATCCGAAACGAGTCTGTCGCACCCATTTGCTGTTGGTAGTCATGGTGAACGACGTGGGTGAGTATTCAAAGGACGCGGTAGCTGCATCCGAAACGAGTCTGTCGCACCCATTGGCTGCTGGTCGTCATCGTGACAGACGCGCGTTTCATTTCGTGTCCGATTCACGTGCTAAACAAATCAGTAACCTTCCATCACCAATGTATCTAGGTCAATAGCGGGCCGATGCAGGTGTTTTGAATGTCGCGTTAGGCGTGTCAGATACTTACAATGTTATGGATTGGAAAGATTCGGATAATGCTACTGAGTCTGACCTATCGATTTGTTCGCATGGTAAAGAGACCGCCTCTACTATACAGATAAAAGTCTGTCTGTTCCCTACATACCTCACTTGCCTGCACTACCTGCACATCACCTGCATCTCCCCATCTCTCTGCTGCTGTCTCCACATCCTCTGGGAGCTAACATGGCACGTACAGTGGACAGGGCCCCAGCATTCACTGAAGAAGAAAACCAGGCCCTGCTGGACAGCCTCCTTCCACTGTACAGCCAGCTGTACGGCAAACCAGAGGAGCAGGTGAGTGATGATTCCACTGCCTTTTCATTGGACATGTGCAAAAATGACCACTGCTAGCATTTGGATTCTCAAGTGTAAGCATGCAAACAAAGTTCCTGTAGGTTTTGCTGTGTGTAGAATTGTGTCTGGGCAGGTACACTGCTGTAGAAGTGTGTGTACTGGGTGGTGTTGACTTCTCAGCACTGTTCACATGGGATGGAGGGATCATTGCACACAGGACAACTGCCCATAATGCCACTTGTTTACCCCTTAGACATTGTTTGCAATCTTATCCTGAACAATGTGTAAAATTGTGTGACTCTAAAACATGGAGCATGTGACTTAAGGGACTGTCACCATGTCATCCTCACAGGTCGACTCCCATCAGAAGGTCAAGATGTGTCAGACCATCGCCTGGACAGTTCGTTCAGCGAGGGTCACCAACCGGCATAACCGCCACTGCCAGAAGAGGTGACAGGACCTCCGGGGCTAGACGCGGAGGATTGCGCGGGTCCAACTGAAGCTGTCCCCTCCACGCAAGAGGGGCGGAAGCTGGACCCTGACTACCCACGTGCTCAGAATTCTGGCGATGGACTTCCCTGATATGTATGGGCAGTTGAAGGCCAGACGGCGGCAAGGAGGGTGTGAGTATGTGCCATGTCACACACATATGTCTAACATGCATGTTGCAGTCTCTCACCCTGCTGCGTCTGTTACAGTTCGTAAGTCATCCAAACACACAGTTCTGTCTCAAGAGATGCATATGCACCATGACTAGTAAATTCCCTGTTGTGCCCCTTTCCATCTGTGATATGTGGGTCACTTATGTCCAGGGTAGTGACTGTAGTCCCATGGTCCTTTGATTGATCTGCACAATCTACAACAACATGTGTATGGAGATGACCTTCATGAGTGAGGCAATTGTCTGACATGTGTCAGCACAGTGACTAATGTATGACCTGCACTCAGTGTCTTTCAAATATATATGTGCAGTATGTTGCAAGTGGAGCACACAGGTGTGTGATCCAATGCTATACATCCTGGCTGCAGGTGACACTAATGTGGATGCCTTGTTGAGTTTATCTTACTCATTCTGGCAAATGTCTGCCCCAGCTGTAGTGCTCAGCGTAATCACATGTATCCCTTGGGCCAAGGGGATGTATGCCAATTTCGGGCAACTGTGACACTGGCCTATCACATGTTAGTGTGTGTTATTCCTTTTTCCTCATTGAAATGAGAAAATCCATGTGTCAGACTCTGTTACAGTGACTACATGTGACAATGTTTGACAGACACAGGTGGTCAATGTTGGAAACAAGGCTACCCTGCAAATGTATTGTTTATGTTTTGCATACACAACTGTTTACATGTGTGTAAAATATCTTGACTATACATACTTGTGGCTTGGTCATCCATGTGCCTGCTGCATTACTTTCATCATGATAGATGTCAACTGTGCATCCAATTTTGTTTGTCAGTTCACAAGCCCTGATGGTGAACAAGAGCAATGTCAGCTTGTCAAAGTGTGCAAATTGTGTCTACCACGTAAAGGACATGCAAACTTGGCAGCCAAAGATGTGGACTGAAGTAGTCTGGACAGGTTTGGTACACAGTGGTGACTGGAATCATGTGATGTTGAGGTTCTGTACTACTAGTCCATACAGATGGTGCACCCAGACAGGCGAGTGGCATAGTGTACCACATGAAGCATTGTAATGATGCAGTCATTGGTCTTCAATTTGTGTTTGACATTGTACAAATATGTAACTGTTGGACTGTATACAATGTGCATGACATCCTGGAGAATCCCCCTAACACTGTCCATGGTTGAAACAAGACAGTGGGCCAAGTGCCTCTGACCCAATCTAGGCCTAACACCTTGTGGTACACGAAATGAGAATCAGATGTGTGACCTGACAGCAGAGGACCTAAGACAGTGGATAAATGACCACTATCACTTATCTGTGTGAAATGAGTCATTCACTGGCTATGTAAGCCTGCTGTATTGCAGGCTGATCATTTTGCCAGTTAGGCCATAGCAATGGCTTAAACATTTGATGACTGGGGATGGAAGAATATTTACCATGTCGCATTTCAAATGTGTGCATCACATTTGCAGATTCAGTTCAAGACTCCCTTGCAGGAGATGAGACAGGTATGTCATGAAACAAGTCCATCAGGAGCATTACAAATCAGACCACATGCTACGTGGTGTAGGAGTTGACAGTGTGGTTGTGAGCTTTGACATTGATCTAACCAATGTTACACATGACATCATGTGTCTGGGAACCATGGTTAACTGGCAGACTGGCAAGTGACATACACATATGTGTAATGAGTAGAAAGCTGCAGTTAAAATGATGTATATGCTTGTTCTGTGAAGATTTGTGATGATACCCATGTGTCAAGTACATGCCTTTGACTCATGTGAATCTCTTTGTCATTCTTGTTCACAGCATCAGCACTGGCTACTGGATGAGGCAGTGCCACGGACCAAGGGGAAGCAGCTCGCCAGACTGGGTCCAGTGTGGAGGAGGAGGGACCTAGTGGTGTGGAGGGTGAGGGGAGCCACACTAAGGGCAGCATCACCATCAGAAGGAGCTGCCGAAGATTACACCTCAAGTGATGACTCCCTTGTGGTGGTGGGTGAGCCAAGATTGGTTCAAGCTACATCTGAGTCTGCTACCACCACCACCACCATCTCCACCCTCCCAGCTGCTCCCATGCCCAGTGTCCGTGGCCGCTCCCATGTAGGGGAGCATGTCTCCTTTGGGCCAGGCACTGCACCCCCTGCACCAGTCTCCCCTGCTGCCCTGAGTGTGGAGGC
This sequence comes from Calotriton arnoldi, assembly GCA_963921515.1. Taxonomy (NCBI): domain Eukaryota; kingdom Metazoa; phylum Chordata; class Amphibia; order Caudata; family Salamandridae; genus Calotriton; species Calotriton arnoldi. The sequence continues at coordinate 889,007 of CAWUFW010005809.1, forward strand.
CGTGTTTTTTGTTAAGCAGAACCATGTGGGGCAGACATCCATGCTGAATGTCCTCCATGCACATACCAGTCTTTTGACACAATTTGTGTCATACTTGGAGGGCATCCACTCGGACATGTCTGACCTACAGAGATCAAATCAGGCACAGGCCTCCAAACTGACAGCAGCAGTGTCCCTGATCCAGCAGTCCCTCACCCCCTCCTTCCTCTTCCCCATCCACAGTCCCAACTATCCTACCTGACCCAAGCACACGCAAACATGCACATGCACACACAGCAACATCCACATGCAGATCACAACCCCACACACACGACTCCGAACATACACACACGCACACTCAGGGTACTGACAGCACACAATCCAGGGAGAGGCCAAAACAAGACAAACATGCATCCAAAGGCAATCTGCATACCTCAGATCCCTCTGCCTCCACAACCCCTATCCTTGACTCTCCTGCACCCCCCTCTGCGCAGAAGCCATTCCTCTATGACCTTGGCCTCTTCCTCAAACACCCATCTGTCCCCTCTCCCAAGGAGAAAAGGAAATCCCCCCGACCGGACATCCAAACCTGGCCCCACCCCCCCAAAGACGAATAGCCCATATCCCCCCACCCGAAAATCCCCCCGAAGTCCCACATCAAAAACTTCACCACCGACCCATACTTCAGCCGCAAAAAAGGACATCCCAATCCAAGGCCCCCCTCCCAAAGATCCAGAATCCATCCCCATCACAGGTTTCCCAATCCACAAATTCACAATCCCAAAGATAGTCAGGCCCAGTCCCTCCCCCTCTCCCACAAACATTCCCCCTCCAACTGTCCCCCCTCAGTCTGAAAATGCCACTGCAGTGGACCCCCCTCCTCAATCTGGCCCAACCGCTGCAGTGGACCCTCCCCCCTCAATCTGGCCCATCCACTGCAGTGGACCCACACACCCCTCCGGATCCCATCCCTCCCACAACCCAACACAGTCTTCCCTAGTCTGGTCCCATTGGTGCCTGGCATGCCCCCAGATGCCCCTCCCAGGGGATGTGTCCCCTTGCGCTTAGAGTGCAGGCAAGTGATGGAGGGGGATTACCCCTGACACCCTTAAAGACTAGGAAAACTATGGACTGGCCATTGGCCTTATGTTTGAGTTTGACTCTATTTCATCATAAAGTTTATGATGGGCATGCAGAATATGTTTGTGATGTGCAGCAAGTCACCTGTCTCATCAGTACATCTGGGTACATCTTGATTTTTTATGCGTGGTGGTGACTTTGGACATAACCATGTACATAAGGTATTGGTCCAAAGATTATCATGTGCCTTGATAGTGTTTGAGCCATATCTGTGTCTCCTTTTGATCTGGTAGAGCCCTGCCAATGACAAGCTTGCCACAGGTGGGCTTCCACTGTAGGGAATTTCCATCATGGCATTGTGACCATCTGTGACATATCCTGAGCCTATGGTGTGTGTGAGGTGAGCATGAATCTGACAGTCTTCAGACCCTGTTGCCTCCAAATACCCAGGTATATGAAGATGTTCTCGTTTGACAAGGTTTCCGTGGTCTTACCAGCCCAGTGCTTTCTCATCCAAATGTGTGTTGTGCCATCCTGCTTTTGTCTGGATACTTCATGTTGATACTGTCTTTTTTTGTCTGTGCAAGCTTTAACATCATGTATTCACCCACGCACCATTTGTACTTGAGCATGAGATTTGTGTGTAGGTTGTAATTTGTGCTAGACCACTAATGTTGTCCTTTTCAGCTATGCTTGATGCTGTGCCTGGTCACACTGATCTGGACTAGGGGTGCTGTGATGTATGTTGCTTGGCCCTGTGCTACATGTGTTCAGAGTGGATTGTGTGCCCAGATGTGTCATGTGTGCGCCTGCCATGCAGATGTCACTTGAGCCTGTGCCACATCTATGCTCTGCAAAGCCACACAGGGGAGTATGTTGAAATGTGTTTGCAGAACCTAACTGCAGGTGTGTTTAGCAAAGTTGATATTGCATGTGATGAGCTGGCACACCCAAGGGTAGAGGTGATGGAGACTGGTGTAACATTACTTTTTGTGCAGTTTAGACTCCTATGTGATGGCGAAAATACCATTTAGGAGAATGTCAGAGGGTGTGGGTTGTGACTAAAGTACATTGGCAGTTTTGGTGTTGGTGACATGGTGTGCCCACATTGACCCTATGTGAGTGCTTGACATGCAGGTGTATGATTCAGAGTAGGCGAGCTTGATTTCTGGCTTCCATCCTGCGCAAGGTATGGTAGGAATGTGTAGATGTGATTGGGGAATATCCAGCTGGATAAGGTTGGATTTTTACAGGTGATGAGAGCTGTGGTCTGTGACACTATTGTGCAATTGGCGCAGTGACGTTGCATTTTTAATGAGTGAGGTTTGTTGATACTGTGCATGAGTCCATGGTGTTCTTGCTCATGGAAGTCTTATGTGGATGTGAGTGGGCCACATTGCGACAAGGTTTAAATAGTCATATGTGACAGAGTTGACAATTGTTTGTGAAGGCATGTACAACAGTAGTGTGATTATGGTTGCTCGATGGGGAAATGTGAGGTGTTGAAGAGTTGTAGTATGTTGTGTTTGATTCTGCAGATGGATTTTTTACTCAAGTGACAAGTGGTTGGTCTTGTACAGATAGGAGTGTGTATGTGGTGATATGCAAATGACTGAGTACACATCCATTGAGCTATGTATGTGTCTTGTTGTGAGATGTGGTGATGTGTGGAGTGTGCATGTCAGGGTGTGCAGTGATGCTGCACGTTGTGGCATGAGTGCAGTCCAAGGCATCACTGAGTGTGCTCCTAGTGATGGGAGTTGTCCATCTGGCATGTTACGTTTGACGTCTGCTGAGGAGGAGTTGTGTACTGTACATTGTGTGCATGGCATGCATGTAAGAGGTGTTGTTGTGTACATGATGATGGATAGTGGTGCTGCCAGTGTATGTGTGGATGAGATGAGGTCAGCGCACATGTGAGTGAGGACAACTCAGAATGTAATGGTTTGTGTAGAGTGCCGGAGCTTGTGTGTCAGACATGCTTTTATGTTTAGATTAAACAGAGGGGGATCATGACGTGCTTGTGTGACTGTTAGTAATGGGAGTTGAGCATGTACTATGACCTAGATGTTGGACGGGTGATACCTGCATATGTTGAGTTGATGCAGGCCTTGTGTTGAAGTTGACATGTACATATGTGTTGAGTATGTGTAAGTGAGTGTGCAGAAACAGTAGCCAGAGTGAATCTGTAGATGTGTTATGTGTTTTCTGAAGCTTGCTATTTGTCAATGTATGTACATGGATGATTGTTGTGATGGTCACTTTGAGGACACTGGTGTGTGCTAAACTGATTGGCATCACAGGAGGAATAGCCTCCCCCTAGCCTTGGCTTGTGTGAGTTGTGTGTGGGCATGAGTGGCACGTTACCCTTTGTAGTCAGCAGTGGTCACTGATTGGTCAACAATGCCCTTATATGATGCCCTGGGATGGATGTGGTGATTGCTTCTGATGTTAAGTCATGATGTAGGAACATTGTCTGGCATTCCATTGCTTGGGAGGTTATTGGCACCTCGAGTTAATGTGCATGGATGTGTTTTGTTATGCCACCTATGCTCAGACTAGTCCAGACACGCATCCCACACTTCCCAGTAGACTACACACGCGTGGATATTCATGGCATTTTGACTTGGAATGGCCAAGATGTTGGGGCACCAGGGGAGTGGACTCACAGTGATGACACCTGTGGTTGTGCTGAGGACAACACTCTGCACTGTGAGCAAACTCACAAGTGACACTGGAACAGTTCACACATTTCCATTGGTGTTGGCATTGCCAATTTCTTGGTAGCTATCATCTGGTATGGCAAGGTTGGCACTTGTAGGTGTATAGGAGGGCTCCCAATCAGAACTTTGTACCCTGCCCTGGAGCTTGAGGTACATATGTCTTTGTTGTGGGTCTCCTTTACGGATTAATGGATTTTGATACAGTGTTAAAGTACAACATGTGGCCAAGACAGGATTTCTTTCTGCACATGTCCACCATCCTCAAAATATGTAGCAATGTACACTATCTTGCGGATAGCTATGTGGATTGTGTATGTGAGCCACAGTTTGATCCCCCCCCCCAGCATTGTCACCAGGGCTGTCACTTTCTATTACACATTTGGCTGTGCATTTGAGCATCCAAAGCCTGTTGGTGTATCCTCTGTCCGGTGACTCATTAGTCAGCCAAGTTTTCTGCAGTACACAATCTGCATTATCCAAAGGGCATTAGTCATTAGCTGCACATACTTCAGCTTTTGAAGTTTTGTGCAGACTTGCTGTGAATGACATGCAATAAAGTTGACAGTGTACATGTTCTGTGTTAGAGTTGTTTGCAGCACCACCAGGCCTCACATGGTGACTATCTCCAACATTGTTGTTGATCCTATGATTTTCACCATTGCAAGTAGGAATGTAGTCTACAGATGTGGCTCTGACAACTGTGACACAAACACTTCTGGTGTGTTGTATTGGTAGGATAATACATTTTTTTGGGATAGTTTGTCTACTTTTGTGCTGTTGGGTCTGGTATCCTCTGTGCTTCAGTGTACACAGACTCAACACAATGTCATCCTTCTGTGAGTATGCGTACTCCTATTGACCTGCGATGTTTGAGTGTGTATTATTGTAGACTGATGCTTGGACTATGTGTCACATACATATGTGTAGGTCTGGCACTTCCTGTTCCACCGTCAAATGTGTGTTTCCCCTAGTATATAGCGTGCTGGGTGTACTTACCTGATGCTGACATTCCCTCATTGGTCATACTCAACATGCTATGGACCCACGGTCAGATTTGAATCACAATGATGCCAGGGCACTCATGGAGTTCTTGCCATACATTCCCTGATCTTCCCTGTCATGGTGGCCTTTGCGATGTCACCTGTTGATGTTGCTTGCAAGGAGGCACAATGCTGGTGATCAAGGGGTGGGGGGGTGGGGGATTAGACTGTCCAATAGTGACTTTGCTCCCTGTAGGGCCCCTACCTCCAATACAGCCTACCTGCACCTGCCATGCCCTGAAAGTCATGGTTGGGTGTGTGAGAAGACACTGCTACTTGCAAGACACGTGACACAGGGCAAAAGAGTGTCTGCTCGGAAGTCTGGCCCACATCATCAATTTGCAGCACAGCAGATCAGCAGACCAGATACTGGCCCCCCATGCTGTGGCCTGATGGGGACTTGGGAAGTGAGTCAGTCTCTTGTTGTCGTTGTTGGAGGCCACCCACATCTTGGGCAGCAGGTGACCCTGGTGCACACGCTCGTCGACAAATGCCAGATTGGCCACAATGCCAATCCAATGGCCTATATAGGCCACTTCCTGATTGGACTCAATACACATATGGCTCAGTGTAGTTCAGCACCCCCGTCGTGTGTGTCAGGCCAGGCTGACACAGCTTACACACACACATGTTGAAATTGATCTGAAGTGTGTGGCTGGCCTGTTGCCTTTGTGCATCAGGACCCGTGTATTTCACCTGCATTTGAGGTGCATTTAGTGGATGGTGTTCTTTTTTCTTTTTTGCTCCTGGGCCTCTAAAATCTCCACTCTGGCCATTCTTTAAGCTTCCCAGTCAACGTTAATGCCACAGTGTGGGACTGCGTTTCCTTGAAAGTGAAAATTTGTTTATAATAGTTTGTTTTTGCAGCAGCTTGTACTCCAAATGTGTGTATTGATGCATTTTTGATGGTAAAAAAATACATTGTCCAATTACACATTGCTGGGAGTGTTAACCCCCGCAAACACCAGATTGGGCTGAACATAGCTGTGTGTATGTAACCCCCCAAACAATGCTTGCCTGTACGTTGCTGTGGGTATTTGGCCCCCAACACACAAATAATCTCTCACTTGCAGATGGGGGTTTGCCCCTCACAGCACTTATGATTATGCCATTCTGGGGGTATTAGACACCCACAACCCCCAGATTTGCCTCTACATTGCAGGGGGGTTACCCCCCCAAACCCCATTTTGTCTCCACATTTCTGCGGGGGTTAGCCCCCCAAACACCACATTGTCTCCATATTGCTGGGGGGGGTTAGCCCCCAAACACCATATTGTCTCCACATTGCTGGGGGGGTTAACCATCCACCCCCCTATGGGGTAGACAATGATGGGAGTGTTAGCCATCCACCCCCCCATAGGGTAGACAAGGCTGGGAGTGTTAGCCATCAACCCCCCGATAGGGTAGACAATGCTGGGAGTGTTAGCCATCCATCCATCCATCCAGTAGCATTTATAGAGCGCACAGCTACCACCTACGGCGGTGTCCCAGCGCTATGAGGTTAAAGCAGTGGGGGGAGGTGGTAAGGCTAGGGCAGATCAAACAGCCAAGTTTTCAAGGCGCTCCTAAAAATGGATTCGGACTCAGCCTTGCGCAGATGAACGGGCATCTCATTCCAGAGGGCGGCTGTTCTAACTGCGAAGGCACGCCCTCCCATCCTAGCTTTCCGAAAGCGGGGGACACGGAGCAGCAGCTGAGAGTTTGAGCGCAGAGTTCTGTTCTGGTGGTATATCTGGAGTCTCTGCCTAAGGTAGCCAGGCCCACAGTCTCTTGTCGCTCTGAAGGCCAAGGATAAGGCCTTAAATTGAATTCTCCTTTTTACCGGCAGCCAATGTAGGCTGCGCAGGTGAGGGGAGATGTGGTGTCGAAGGGGCTCCTTTCTGATAAACCTAGCTGTTGCGTTCTGGACTGTCTGCAGCCTTTGGATAAGATAGGCCATTGATATAATCGCCAATCCTCAAAACAAAAAAGTAAAATTCCCACCACCAATACAAAGAGCTGTGGACATTCTTTTTGACTTTTTCTTTTTTTGTACCCCACACCCCCCCAGGTGTGCCCATTGTGTTTTCTTTTTTAATGGTACTTCTTTTTGACAATAAAAAATTAAAAAAACAAAAAACAAATGCCATTCAGGATAGCTCAGAAAATAACACAGCTAGAAGCAGTATTTCCAAATACTGGCCCATATGAAAAACACAGAATGCTAACAATCTGCTTGCCCATGGGGATTACACCACAACTAGAGGACTGTACCTCGTGTGGCACAGTTTTCGCTGCCATATATACCAGAACTCATGGTATCCCGTCATTAGCAGTAGTACCAGACGTATTGAGACAAATACAAAATGAGTATGGAGCAGAGCATGCTCTAAACTTAGGGATGAAGTTACTAGGTAACTATGCCCAGGTATCAGCGATAATACTGGCAAATATTAAAGGGGAAGCAGCATCAGTGGCCATCCGCCAACGCCTAAGGGAATTCAGTCCTTTACAACAGGAACAGGGACTACCGAAAATAATTGAAACTGCGTATGCAGAATTAGGCAGGGACGGTTTGGGTTGAAAAGTGTTAAAACTACAACTGATGGGTAGTCCCTAGAAGGAGACTTTCAAGCAGACACCTACCTCTTCTAAAAAGAAGTGGGGCAATAATAAAAAACAAAATATTAAAGAGTACAGATCTCAATCCAGAGGTAGATCTCCTCCACAGGAGCCCTCCGAAAGGAGGTATAACCTTAGGAATAGGGATAACATTAGGAAGCCTGACAAGTATCAGGATACTGATACACGTTCCTCTCGTTCCTTTCAGAGTTCATCGAAAAACTCTGAGAGGGAAGGATGGTCAGACAGACAAGAAGAGCGTACAAAGTCCAGAGACAAGCAGAACGCTCAAGAATATACTTCCAAAAAAGAAGATAAAGCCAAACCAAAAATACAGCTAAAAAAGAAGAAGGTTGCAGGTCTAAAGATCAGACATGCCCAGAATTCTGAGGACTCGACTGCTGATTGGGGAATGGGCTCTGACGATGCTAGACAGTGCGGCAGAAGTAACAATAGCTCGCCAGAACCTGACGAATTTCTGGTGACAGCGGACTTGAATGATTATATCACGGTGGAAACACCTGATACTAGGGTAAGTGTCCCACATAAATTATATGAAATAACGCTCCAGATGGAGGGGGACAAATGTAGGACAGTTAGGTTCTCCCAAAAGAGACCTCTGACGTTTGGCTATGATATTTTATTAGCTGAACAAGATTGGCCGCCAGCATTGGTCATGGACTGCCCAAGGGGAGAAACAGTAATTTTACCAGCATTTTCCGACCACGTTCCAAAACACTTAAGATATACATATGCGCGGGAGTGGGGGTAGCCCAGGCTCCAGCATTATACAAAAACCATGTTGGATGGGATGAGGATTCAACCCACCACATAATTCCACTAAAAAACACTCCAACTGTGCAAAGGCTGTATCCTATAAAGCAAGAAGCTAAAAAACAGGTCAGGGAGATCTTAGATCAACTTGAATATCAAGGGGTGATTGAAACTTGCACCTCTCAAATGAATAACCCTTTGTATCCGGTATCAAAACCGGACAATTCATATCGTTTAGTTTTAGATTACAGACATCTAAACACTTGCACTAAGACGTTTGCAGTTCAAATGCACATAGTGCCGCATTAATGAATAACATTGTGCGGAAAAAATACAAAACAATAGATATCTCAAATGGATTCTTTTGCCAAAATATAGCGCCTGAAAGCAGGTACCTGACAGCATTCTCAGCGCTAGGGTCCCAGCGGCAATTTTGCCGACTCCCCTAGGGGTTTAAGAACAGCCCGGGGTTGTTTTCAGCCAGAGTAACTGAATTACTTCAGAACCTGGATGAATAGGCATTGTCCTATGTGGATGATATTTATCTAACGGACGATGACCTGGAGGAACACTTGAACAGAGTGAATACCATAATTTTGAGATTTGCATCTGAGGGTTATAAATTCAACTTTAAAAAATCGAAGATAGCACACCTTAACATCCTTTTTCTAGGATATGAACTTTCAAGTGAAGGCAAAAGCCTGGCAGCCAACTTTTTAGAAAAATATGCGCTGCTCCAACCTCCGAAATCATTAAAAAACTTACAATCAATACTAGGTTTCCTTAATTTTGGCAGAACATACATTTTGGATTACGCAGAAAGAGTTAAACCTTTCTACGATTTAATAAAACAGGATTTTTCAGTTCGACAATGGACTCAGGAACACACAGATACACTTCGTTCCTTACAAGCTGACATGATAGCTTCAAAACACTTACAGACACGCGTAAACGTACGCAACTTGGTGATCCGAATAGTTGCGGGTCAATCAGGGTACACCTATCTAACGTATAATGAAGGTGAAACAGTACCAATAGTATATAAATCACATTTGTACACAAATGCTGAGATGCGTTTTGAATCAACAGAAAAAATTCTAACAGCAGTACAGACTGCTGTAGTCAGAAAAAGAGCCCTGGCTCAAGGGAAACATATAATAGTCGTGACCCCGGTTCCAGCTTTAGAGGCTGCAACAAAGGCAAGCGTTCCCAACGCTAAAGCCTTACATCCGAGATGGATACAGTGGGCTAATTCTCTCACTGCAACAGATGTAGAATACAGGTACGACCCAAATTTAAAAACACAAGCATTTCTGCAATACAAACAAGAATATCCTCTACCAAATGAAATAATGCCTCTAGATCAGTATGAATACATTATTTACACTGATGGTTCTGCGCAACCGGCCATAGGGAATAAAGAGCAATATAGCGCCGCGTGTGCTATCGTTAAAGGACGTATGCAGGATGGAAAGTTTCATCCGAGTTGCACAAAAACACAGTCTCTAGGAGACTGTACGGCACAGCTGGCAGAACTAAAAGCACTGATACTGGCACTGGTAAATACGGATCGAGAATTCCCCACACTAATTGTGTGCGATTCTTTTTACTGTGTACAGTCATACAATGAATATCTACATAACTGGAAACAGAATGGGTTTAAAGATGCAAAAGGTGGCACAATTAAGCACAAAATGCTTTGGGAACAAGTAGTGGAGTTGAAAAACGAACTACCAAGGGCTCATGTGATACACACACTGAGTCATCAACGTGATGGCGTTCACATTGAAGGGAATTCATTGGCCGATGAGGCCGCAAATGGGGCTGTACGGATGGCTTCCGTAGCTGCAATCACTCGTTCAAAAATTAGAATAGACGGTGAAATAATGGTTGCGATTATTTCTACACGCAAAAGTAGCTTAGCAGTACCAAAGAAATATCCACTCAAGTACTCCTACAAGTTAGATGCAAACAATGTTCCATTTGCTCAAATTCCTGGAGTGGGGGATAGAGTAATACCAAATATGGATCAATGGTTAGGATTAATTCTAGCAGCACACGAGGGGATAGATTCTGCACATGCAGGAGTTTCGGCTACTGTTTCTCTATTGAAGCAACGCTACTGGTGGCCAGGACTAAGAAGACAGACTAAAGACTACGCCTTGAAATGAAACATCTGTCAGCAGATGAAAGTTTCCACCGTAACACGTCCAGTGCAGACACCATTACTGATATCAGACAAACCACTCACGTGTGTTTATTTGGACCACTGCGGTCCCTTACAATCTGATGGGGCATACAAGTATATCATGGTTGCAGTGGATTCCTGCTCTAGGTTCCTATGGGTGTGGCCCCAGCGCTCGGCTGATGCTCGAACTGTTATAAATGATTTGCGAGTCTTTATAGGGACATACGCAATCGGCACACTTCATTCTGACCGTGGCCCCGTGTTTAGCTGTAGGGCTTACATAGAAGCTATGGGAAGTCTGGGTGTGGCATTGCGGTACTCCTCTCCGTACCATCGTGAGGGAAATTCAGTTGTGGAGAGGAAAAACCGGGACTTAAAGCAATCTTTAACAGCTAGAGTATTAGGCTCGGGTGGCAATTGGGTAAAACACCAGTACGGAGTCCAAAGGGCGTTGAATAATCAGCCAAGAAGCTCTCTGGGGGGGTCACTCCTTATGAGGTCCTATTTGGGACGAGAATGTGGGTACCTGATCTTGATTGTGAAGGCACAGTGGCGGATAAAAACCATTTGACATCCATAAACGTTTGGCTGTTTTACAGGACCTGAATGAAAACAGGGCACAACAGAGTAATGTCAATACAAAGAAGAACGCCACTGGGGAAGTAAAAAGTGTCACGGCGAGACCTGTCTGGATCCCTAAAGTCGGGGATCTGGTCAGAGAAAAAATAGCGGACAAAAAAGAATTTGGGCCATCATACAGAAAGCATGTACCTGTCCTGGCAGTTGAAGGAACAAGAACAGTACTTCTGCCACCTCTTGCCGGTAAAAGGCGAAAAGATTGGTCTCAATTGACCTAATCAAACCACACTATGTGGCCGATACTAAGTAGTAGGCCATGTGGATTCCGAAGTAACAGACACCCTCCTCTCACAACTATACAAGAAGTTCAAATAGAAAGACTCATCACGTTTGAAGGGTCACCTGCACGGAATGAAGGACTAAGCAACAATGCAATGGAACTCATTCCTCTTGAAACTAAAGTTCAAAATGAGAACTCAATTGAAAGACAAATTTTAATTCGACCAAACATGGATATCTATGTCAACATGCCCCAACAAGAGCAAGCTACAGTTTCCACAAAACCTGCGGAACTACCGAAAATTGATCGAACTGCATCTGGCTATTTCATTGACTTTGACACATTTTCATTCGATCCAAGCGAACCTGAAACACCGCCAGCCCAAAAAACTTGACTACAGCGATTTAAAGACTTTCTGATCTTTCTCAAAAAGACTTACCTGGTATCACCTTGGGTGGAACTCTGGGTATCTACAGGAATGCTATTCTTTCTTTTCTAGATAGGCCTAGTAATTGTTTTTAGTATGCTTATTAATGGAACTTATCTTCGAGAAAGCTCTGCGGCACAAAAAGTGAATGTGATTCTGAAACCGCACCTATCATTACATCGTGAAAGAAGAGATCTGTCATCAGTGAACATCACAGCAGTTCCTATACCTGATGGTATAGTATGGGACAACGTTGAATTTGATATATTTGGCCCGACTGAACTTTTAAAAATACCACATTTATTTAAAATATCATTGAGCGATATCATTACCTCAAGTACATTTTCCGATGATTGGGACTATGAAACTGTTAATAATATGCTGTCTGATTTAGAGAAATCTGCTGCTTTTTCTAATAATGAAATGTTAGAAGACACATCAGACTTTGAGAAAATGTATTGCTATCAACATTATGGTCATAATTTTTTTCATAAATCTGCTAGCCCTAGGAATGTTTTTGCATATCACCAATGGGAACATTGCCCGACACCGCCAAAAAGCAGTTCAAAGACATTTGTACAAAAATTTCGATATTTTTCAGGGTTTAACACATCGGACCCAGCCTCATATTACTATAAGGTTGCACCTACACAAGCACAGAAAAATATGTTGACAAACACAAAACAGATTGCCCAGTTGTCAAAACAAGGGTTCAACCTATGGAAAGACACGATAGACTTAAAATCAGTCTGGGGTACTAGAGACTGGTAGGTCCAGGGAATAGAGGCACTATTTAGAGCATGTCTGATTCCTCAATAAATAATGTTCTTGAATGAAACAGTGCAACAAACAACCTGTCTTGGGTTAGCCAGGAATAAAGATTTGAATACACCTTAGGTGCCAGCACCATCACACACCGAGGATAACATAACATTGCAAAGACAGGTTACAATAGATGACATTTTGCAAAGCAATAGAACAGTCCCCGATTGGAAGGAATGGTTGGTTTGGCCCGTAGACACCAATAACTGTCAAGAAAGATTCTTGGCTAAAACTAAAGGATTTAGTATTAATAGGCCAGATCCATGTTATGTGCAGAGACAACACCCAGGGGTAGTGATATCATACAGTTTTGGGAAGTTATGCCTCGATTGGCTAAAAACCTAAACACTCACACAGGTGAAACACCACTTATCCTTACTTTCACAGGATTTTTTATTAGGTCCTAGGAAGACACGTCACAAACGTTTCTATTATGCTGTGTACAATGAGGTTTGGAAAATATCACAACAAGAGACCGCAGAAAGATTACGAGAAATAGATCGTCTAAACCTAGAGAAAGCTCTATCAGTGGTAGATAATGGGTTAACAATCTTAACATCCAGGATATACTCACTGGGCAACATTGTATCTTCTGCTATCGATGTACTAGAACAAGATTTGTCCATACTACAACACGGGCAATCGCAATTGCGTTCTATTATGTTGTTAAGCTGGACGCTGCAATCTTTGCGCGCAGGCTATGTGCCTTGGCGTTTTATAAACAGCACGTCTCTGTTTTCCTCGTACAATCTGACAGAGAAACAGATAGAAATGGCACAGAAGGGAGCGAAGTATACAATGCTGCGCGTTGAAAAACTGGACAGATTAACATTTACAGTGGCAGAATCACCGTCCACAGAATGGTTAATCCATGGCCACATAACTCTCCCGGTCACGACATTTCAATTCCATTATTACCTAGAACAATGCAGGCAGGCAGATAAGAAATGGGTAGGGAATTCATCAAGGAATCTTGGGAATTACCGTACAGGTACCAATTCTGGAGTGGGGAAAAAGAAGTGTTTCTAAGCGGTACAGACTGCGAGAATACTTTAAGTGGATCACTTATATGCCAGGATATAATGCTTCATGGGGCATGTAATGGTTCGGTAGCAAACTTATCCTGTCACTTAAAGGATGCCCCAGCTGCCGTGATCACGCCAGTGTTCAGGCTACTTTCAAATGGGATTTACTTGATGCTGAACGATCAAGGTTGCTGTGGGATGCTTCCGGGCATCGCATATCTGGTAACTGAGTTCCAGGGTTACTTGCTGTATGCAAGTATTGTTTCCACCAACACATACAGTCAGGGAGGCGCCGTTATGGCCTTCGCTAAATGTTTAATTAATACGGTTTGATACTTTGAGCAGAATGAAAGCCATGCTTATACAGAAACCTGTGCCTTTAACCTCCGCTCCAGAGACTTTTGATCTTCAAGTAGCAAGGTCTTCGGCAGAGATATAGGCACTTATACTTACAAATTGCCATTTTCATTTCGCAGAAATGGTAAATCAATTCTTTAACATGTCTGATACGACAGACATTGTCCACCTATTTAAGAACATAGGTTCTGGACTATTAAGCACCTTTCAGACAGTCCTCGGAGTTACACCAAACTTTATACACTCCGTATTTGGAAGCATCTTTGGAGGGCTGCCACTGATCCTGTTTCTAGTAGCAGGTATCCTGCTTGTCGTTTTTTTGCTACGCAATGGGCGTCCCAGTCACCAAGGAGATGGAAACAGTGCTCCTGGAGAGAAAATACCGTGATCGCATGGTACAACTTCTAGGCACACCTCGCCTAAGAGAACTAAGTGCTCCTGCTGGTATGGACACCGGCTCCTCCTCTGACACCCAGGCCTTGGATGGCGCACAGGCTGCCCCAGCACCGGCTGTGGACAGTACGGAAGATCATCTGTGCTCAATTGACATAATATGCGAGGTGTTACAGGGACCGCAAGCTGCGGAAGCAAGCAACAAGAATGTTGCGTCTACCAGCCAGGACACATAAACATTTGATTCATTTGGCCCGTCGTGTGCTGGGGAAAAATTTGACTTTTTGAAAGCAAACAGAAAATTGGAATTCTGTATCAAAATTGACATTCTTTTTGAGCATGCATGGCTTTCAAATGCTTATAGTAGTTCAAACTATACATACAGGCATATTAGAGCTATAGCTTGAGTGTCAATTTCCATTTTTTACCTCTTTTTAGAATTTTCTTTTAAAACGTTTTAAACATTGTTTTTAAGCATAAAAAGATACTAATGTTTTTTTACCGTTTGCGTACCAGTATCTAGTCAGCCTAGTAGTACGTTTAGAATTTAACTATGTTGTCCATTCGGAAGAGGAGTGGGTGTTATATTCCATATAGGTATCATAACATAGGCCCCGGTAATCTCATTACCCTCCACCTATATTCTCTCCCTACATTACACTTGTCACGGTTTAAAGGGACTGACCTTTTACCTAGATATTACACTGCAGTCAGAACGCGGGTTTTCCCTAGTTCGAAATCTCATACATTATGCATGAGGATTCTTGGAAGTACAGCAGGACTACCAGCTCCTGTATAAAATCTATGTACAAAGTTCAGGCCCAACGTCATCCTTAGGGCGACACAGTAATACAGCAAGGTAGGACCCCTGGGGAGACCTATGGGTATATATACATCACATCTTGCTAAGACAGTTAGAGGAGACCGAGACTTCCCGGCCGACACACTGACCAGAGACGCTGAGGTTCCTGCATGCAGACACTCCAGCTCTTAGTGGTCTAACATCCCTCGCGGGGTGTCTAGCTCGAGACCAGGACGGGGTCCCACAGTCTCACTTAAGGTAACGGGGTTGACTAGATCCTAGAGGAATTCTTGGCTTAACCCCTACACCAATGCTAGGTACACTTAGGTACATCTAGTTAGAGAGGCATCGTAGGAGTACGTACCTTTTATAAACATGTGTTTCATATACTTGAATGTATTTATGATTTTAGTAAGATGGTAGAATTATACCATCTTTTTACTTTCATAGTACTGTTAATCATTTATATCCTATACTGTCTAACGGTTGTTGCAGCCCATCTATTCTACACCAGAATAACAACTGTTTAATAAATGCATATTGAAAACTCCCAGCTTGTTTGTTCTGTGTATCTCTCTGAGACAAACTAAGTAAGCACGAGTGACTGAGCGAAAAGTAGTATATTGTTTCCACGATCCTGAGGGATCAGGGTTGTCATGTTCTGAGGTTGCCAGAATCTATTCTCTCCCTGGTAAGAGGAAATTATAGTGGCACTGTGAGCTAGCTGATACAGTCAGGCTAACATACCCGGTGGGGGTGCACAGAATCAGTCTGCCAACAGTCCCACAGTTTATGTTATCCAAACGCGCAGATCCTGTATAGGTCATATAGAAACTACACGACAAGCCATCCACCCCCTATGGGCATTAGATTGCTGGTAGTGATAGCCTTCCACCCCCTATAGTCATTAGATTGCTGGGAGTGTTAGCCATCTACCCCCCTATAGGGTAGACAATGCTGGGAGTGTTAGCCATCCACCGCCTATAGGGTAGACAATACTGGGAGTGTTAGCCATTCACCCCCCTATAGGGTAGACAATGCTGTGAGTGTTAGCCATCCACCCCCCTATTGGCATTAGATTGCTGGTAGTGTTAGCCATCCACCCCCCTATAGGCATTAGATTGCTGGAAGTGTTAGCCATCCACCCCCCTATAGGGTAGACAATTCTGGGAGTGTTAGCCATCCACCCCCCTATAGGGTAGACAATGCTGGGAGAGTTAGCCATCCACCCCCCTATAGGGTAGACAATGCTGGGAGTGTTAGACATTCACCCCCTATAGGGTAGACAATGCTGGTAGAGTTACCCATCCAACCCCCTATGGGCATTAGATTGCTGGGAGTGTTAGCCATCCACCCCAATGGGGTAGACAATACTGGGAGTGTTAGCCATCCACCCCCCTATGGGCATTAGATTGCTGGGAGTGTTAGCCATCCACCCCAATGGGCTAGACAATACTGGGAGTGTTAGCCATCCACCCCCCTATGGGCATTAGATTGCTGGGAGTGTTAGCCATCCATCCCCCTATAGGGTAGACAATGCTGGGAGTGTTAGCCATCTACCCCCCTATAGGCATTAGATTACTGGGATTGTTAGCCATCCACCCCCTATAGGGTAGACAATACTGGTAGTGTTAGCCATCCACCCCCCTATAGGGTAGACAATGCTGGGAGTATTAGCCATCCACCCCCCATAGGTATTAGATTGCTGGGAGTGTTAGCCATCCACCCCCCTTTGGGCTAGACAATGCTGGTAGTGTTTGCCATCCACCCCCCTATGGGCATTAGATTGCTGGGAGTGTTAGCCATCCATCCCCCTATAGGGTAGACAATGCTGGTAGTGTTAGCCATCCACCCCCTAATAGGGTAGACAATGCTGGGAGTGTTAGCCTTCCACCCCCCTATAGGGTAGGCAATGCTGGGAGTGTTAGCCATCCACTCCCCTGTAGGGTAGACAATGCTGGGAATGTTAGCCATCCAACCCCCTATGGGCATTAGATTGCTGGGAGTGTTAGCCATTCAACCCCCTATAGGGTAGACAATGCTGCAAGTATTCCCCCCACCACAATGGTGACTGTGCTTTCTAACAAGCTATGTGTAATGTTGCCTTTCGCGGGGTAGTGGCGTTTTTGTGTGTGGTAGGTGTCTGACTTTCCGTCTGTGATGAACGTGTTGGTTGGGGTTGCAGTATTGGCCGTAGGCGTAGAGTATGGGTATGACGTGAGCAATAGGATACATGGCTGCACAGTCTCGTTCACAGGAATAGTGTTGTGGCGCGCTTCGGAGCTGAAATACGGCTCTTCCGGATGCTCTGACGTGTGGGTAGTGGCGATGGATTCAGCGCATGGGAAGTACGCATCAGACTTGGCCGGTCGTAATCAGGCTGGAAATATGCCTCCATACAACTCTATTCAGCGTTTCCGGAGCCTTCTCGTTGGGATAATGGAGATGGGTTCGAAGTGACTGAGTCGTTCGGTAAGTAAGGGATTTTGAGCATTGTACTTTGTCGTTTGGAAGACGCGGCTTCCCGTATGAGTGTGGCTTTTCATGGCCTTGTAAATATGACCCCCTTTCACGCATTACTCTGCGTGAAAGGGGCGTTGCATGGGTGTTGCTGTGGTTGTTCCCACCCAATACCCATAGAACCTGATGCTTTCCCAGATTTACAAGGTTTTGTAAACATGTGAATGCCTCAGATTTCTTCGCCTCCCCAGGGGAGTCATAAGGGAGGCCCAGCGAGGAGAAATACCTTCATATTTCCTCGTTTTTTCCTTTTTTTATGTGTTGGAAAGTGGATCATTAGTAGTTGCAGATAGGCATTTACCACTGGCAATAATACCACTAACACAATATAGGGATCAGAATAGGTCTTATAAAATTATCTAAATGCTCAACCCTTGGTAGCTTGGCTGCGACCAGGCAGGCTTAACTTCAAAGACAGGTATGTAAAGCATTTGAAAACACCAATTCAGTAAATAATTAAGACACAACACACAATAATAGTCCAACACCAATGTATGGAAATAGGAAATATTTCTATATTTAACATGACACCAAAACGAAAAAAATCCAGTGTAGCGAACCAGAGATATGAATTATTAAAGATTAAACACTTTCTAGTGCTTAGAAACAAATAGTGCCACTTTGGACATTTAGTTGCCTCTGACAGGGACAACTTTTCTGGAGGATTTCTCACCAGACGTCGTGCAGCCTCCTCCAGCAGGCCGGATTCAGTTAGGAACTCCTTCCTGAAGTTCCTCTTGCGGGTCCAAAGTGTCCAAAACACAATCCAAGGGTCTGGAGCCTCCAAGATGGTCCTTGAAAGTTTGGGACTTCAGTTCCCATAATCCACTTGGACAAAACCCTTACAAACCCACTGGTAGTACTCCAGGATGAGGATTCTTTGTGGTGAGGGTCTAGGTGAGCTCTGTTAACCTGTAGCTTGCAGGGAGTCCACTCCTTAGTCCTTTTGAAGCCGGTTTGATCCAGAGGGCTGTAGTTTCAGATTGTCCAGCAGGCGCAGTCAAAGTGCAGGGCCTGGTTGGTGCAAAAATCAATCTTCCAGCCTTACCTTATTCTTACTCTTTCTTAAGGTTCAAGCAGCAGATCTGAGAGGCACTGCCCCTCTCAGATACTTATTCAATGACCTCTGGGGTCAAGCAGGAGAGCACTCCTGTCCAATGAGGTGCAGGGCAACACCCCAAAGTATGACCACTTCTTCTAAAGTGTGGCACAATGATCCCCCAGAAAGCACTTTTTCTCCAAAATTCAATATGTCAGAATTTTCAGCAGGGAGAGAAGAGCTGGCTAAATACACCTCCACGATGGCTAATCTCCATAGACTCTCCCCCCTGCATCTGCTCATTCCTTCTTAAAGCCTAGCATCTGGCTGGGCTGAAAGAGAATAGTTGTAAGTGAAACTGGTGTCTTCTGCTTGTCTCCTCCTTCCATTGAAGGGTATTGTTTACGACCCCTCCCCCTTCTCTGGCATTCCTGCGTAGCAGAGCCCTGCACTCCCAGAAGAGCTGGCTAACCCCATGGGCTCTTTATCACCTCATCAAAGGAGCCTGGCTAACCCACTTAACTCTGACCAATCAGGACAGACCACTGGAAAGCAGAATTTTGCTTACAGACAAAAAAGTCTTAGAACTTCTTGTCTGTACATTTTAGGAGATATTCAACAATACCATATTGTTGGATTTATCAATACCATTTTAGGAAGTCCTTTAATGCCATTTTTATGATTCTCCTAGCAGGAATTATTAGTTAATAACTTCTTGCCATGTTAACCTATGTGGCAGGGGATTTCCAATGGTAAAAATGACTTGGGCCATTTTTCCAACACCAGGGCTCATAAAACCATCTTTTATAAGAACCTTGCCTATATCTACAGGACCCCCCCACCCCTGGAACACCTAGGGAAGACTTTAGGGGTTCTGAATATGTACAAATATTGCAGATCCTCCCTCCACAGTGCTCCTAGCACAAAAGTCGATTTTGTGAAGCACTTTATCACAATGTGGGGAGTGAAAGGAGCAATTTCATTTAATCCAGGGCATACAAAACTCATTTTATAAGGGTCCTCCTTATAAATACCTGGCCCTCACCCCTGGGACACCTAGGGGAGATCCTGGGGGTATCTAATATGCCCAAACATTGTAGTTTATCAATTGTTAAGTACCCCAAACACCAAAGTCGAGTGTGGGAACAATTTACATTTTAAAAGCAGTCATGCAACACAGGGCTGCTTTTCAACTGACCTCAGGCTCCAGCAGTGCACACATGCAAGTGCAGAAAAAGCAGTTAGCCTCTGAACTGCCCTGCCATATTATATACTATGGATTTAAAGGTACTTGCAATACCCCTGCCTTTATTATGTACTAGGGCCTTATAGGGGAGGTCATTCCAATCCTAGGGGTACCCTAACCCATAGTGTACCCTAGTGTATGTATGTGTTTTCACTGTATTCTAAGTGTGTCTTCAGCATAGCACTGGCCCTTGGCCTGTTTAGGCAGAGCCCAGGGTCAGTCAGAGTCAGTTACCACCGGTACCAGTCAGCAAAAGTGTGGGGGTGCCCATGGCACAGGATGACTGACCTCTCATGATCACGTCTACAGCGCAGATTCCCTTGCGCCATGGCGCAAGGGTGCCTGAGTTGGGGCCTGGCAGCCTATTGTGCACCAGTGTAGGGAAAAAGGACAGGAATGCGCCATATCTTGTAGATATGCACATTCCTGCCCTTTTCTTTTGACGCACGGTAGCGCGGCAGGGAGGCTTGCTGTGCTGCCATGCCTCAAAATATTGTAAACATAAAGTGTGAGGTGTCTCCTGTAAAGAAAATCTCTCTTTAGGACTGGATTTTTCGAGCCTATATGATACTCTGAGCATGAGGCTCAAGGTTTTAAATTTTACTGTCTGCTTAAAAGGAAGCCAATGAAGCTTTTCCTGGCCTCTGAGACATGGTCATATTTTTGCAGTACTGTAAATTACTGTATCTCTTGCAGCATGGTGTAGCTGCTTCTGGCAGACCCCTACATATTACAGAAGCACACATTTCCACAATATGCTCCATCATCCCATACTAGGGTGCAATTGCCCCCTAGAATTACTGATGCTTGTGGTGTCAGTAATTTTGATGGTAAGGATTCAATGTCAAATACCCACCCCCCACCACATGGGCTATAAGTACCTTATGGATGGGAAATACACGTCATACGTGATGCCCAAAAATGTATCATTTATGTTTGATAAAGCGGAAATATCATTTCATTCGTAGGGGTGCATCATAATCACGTTTAGAGCGCACCCACATATATTAATTTGTTGAATTAATATGAAGTGTTAGAATTGTGAAATGTATTAACATGGAAACGTAATGTATTTTAGGTCATTGACAAGTAACATGGAGAATCAATGGTGAAAATGAATGTAACTAGCAGAAACCATTAAAGTGAATAACTTGTGTTGTGCAACTGCCAAATATTCATGTATTACATGTGCTTATTTATTACATTATTTCATATAGGTCAGTGCATTAGTTGAAATTGCATTAATGTTATGTGAATTCGGAAAGCTTATGCGATCCTTTCTTATGTTAGCTGAATTTCGTAGGCCTGAAATGCAAATCCCTGAAAACTCTCGCTTTAGAATTAACAGTTTGAATTTCATGTGTGCTGTAGAAGCTGTTTTTTCTCATGTTTTGTGTTGCAGGTGAAAGAAGCGCTTTCGTTATATAGAATAATGTCTTTGTTTTACTAGTTAGGCCAGGAGAGAAGAAGTGTGGCTTGAGACGATAAATGAAGGTTGTTGTGCTTCACACAGGAGAGGGCCTGGGAACCAAGGACAAAGTGTAACAAGGACACCGTCGACATTGTGGAAGATTTCCTTCAGGACTGTGCCCAGGGCAGATGGCGCCACTTCTTCCTTGCCTTCAGAGAGAGAGCATCCTAGAACGAGCTCTGTCTTTGGTAGCTTTATAATATTTGACCCATAGCCCATGGAGAGACTTCTTAGGAAGACTCCACATGCTGACACCTTTGATCCCTCCTTCTGAAGATGTTTAGTTTGGGATGTCACCTTAGTGGTAGAGTATGGACATGTTTGATGCGTTTCACTCAACAACCCTTGATGCAGGGGAATTTGGACTCATGCTTCCTGATTTTCTGTATTTTACTTCTTGAACTACTTGTATTGCTCATGCTGCACCATCTAAATTGAATGCAGAGATTTGGCTTCATGCTAATTCCCTTGTATTTCTACATGCTCGTATTAAGGTGCCTTTATGTCCAGTTAGTTTTAGCTTTGTAATAAACCTAACTAACCTTAAGTAGTTATCCTTGGGTTATTATGTATTCAAAGGAGTTATTGGCTCATTGATTGTGTCCCTATGACTTTTCTCCCCTTCACACTTTCGTGCTGCAAAAAGAACCATTGGATTGTGACTGTAGAACAGGTCTAGAACTTATGGGCCCGGCCCTTTCATGTTAATGTAATGTTTAGCTACATTTCAAGGAGCTTGCAACTCCCCTAGTAAGCATGTGCTCTTTCAAAGTTTGGTGAAGATGTTTTGCACAAATCTTGCTTGCCACTACCGTAGTTTTGGTTGTGCTCTCTCATGGGATCTCTCTGAAGTCACACCCACAAAGCAAAATGTTTCCAGAAGTAATGTGTAAATTCAGGATGGTTTGACATTTTCTGAAAACCAATAATTTAAATTAGAAAGCAGAAGATTTGTAGACATCGATGTAAAAGCACAAAACCACAATCCACAGCCCTTCTGATTATATTTTAGGATGTGTTTTAAAAACAACCTTTTGCGTTTGAGACTAATGTGCATTGACATATCAAATGAATACAGATGAGTGTTAAATTTGCATGTAATATTATTGCTATATGTCGACTTTTATGAAGACAGGACACTGTAGTAATAAGGAATATCTTATTTATTCCAGATACAAGAAACAGTGCTTGATCTATGCAACCATCTGCTTCACAGCTTCTAAGAATCCCCACACCGGATTCCAGAAATGGAAGCCAAGAGTCACTAGAAAACATGGTGCAGTTGCCAGGTAACATTAACAGATAACATAATACATCTTCTTTCCTAAACAATAACAGATAAACATAACACAAAACAACTTTTATGTGCACATAAATAATACGTCCCCCTTTTTTATGTGGAAACATAATCCTCCAATGCCTTAGGTTTAGTTGTTTATATGAGTGCTCGGCTCCCTTCCGCCTGGTGGCTCTATTCTGCCATTATCCTCACATGTTCTTGCTCGCTCTATTTCCTCAGCCTCACTGCACACAGCCACTTTCCTTGTATTCCACCACTTTCCATCACACAATTTGTCATTATTTCTGTCACTTCCACTACCATTTTTGGAGTCGATAATTTGAATCTTCCTTTCCTTTTCGGGTTGCAAACCCCAACCCTCACCAACCTTCGACTCGTGAACACTTTGTTGCTCTTCACTATTTTCTCATTGTGTCTCGTACTGTACTTGGTCTGATACTCATTGACCCTTTTGCGCAATCCGTCATAGTCAAGATTGCGAGGGCCAGCCCTTGCCAACCAGGCTGGCACCGATACAGTACACGGTACCCTTCCTTTCATCAAACAAAACGGAGTCACTCCTGTTGCCGAATGTTGTGTGGTGCGATAAGTCCACAGCATGTCCCTTTCTTGACTGCTCCAGCACTTGTTACTGGCAATGGCTAGTTGAATGCTTTCCTCCAGCACGTGGTTAAAGCGTTCCACAAGACCTTTTCCCCATGGATGGTAAACAAGAGTTTTCACATGGCCAATCTCACATCTTTTCAGAAAATAACTAAACTCAGCAGATACAGAGTGGGGACCATTATTCATTAAAATGTCTGCTGGGCAACACTTCCTTCTAAAGATGTCCTCACGGAAGGCAATTGCAGTACTAGATTTCATTTTGTTCACAAATTCCACCTCTAGCCACTTTGAAAAATAATCCATCATTACAATAAAATACTTCTTGCATCCCCAAAACCCTCGAATGATCCACATATGTCCATGGCGACTCTTTCCCAAGGACATTTGGGCAAAGCCACTGGGCTAATCTTAGTCTCCTGCATTACATGTGATTAGTCACTGCAGGCCCACAGAATGCAATTTTGGAAATGTTGCTCAATCTTTTTGTCCATGCCAGGCCACCAGAAATCAACTGTGCCTTTTCTTTTCAACGCTGACATGCCCCCATGACCCTCATAGAGCAATATCAGCAATCTATCTCTCAAATTGATAGGTCCCACCAGTCTTTCATTTCTTCCCACAATACCCTCCATGACAGATAACTCCTCCCAAACATGTTTAAATATCTCCAATTTTTCATCACACCTCCACCTCTGTGCATTCAGCAGAGCTTCGATCAATTTAGCCAACTATGGGGCCGATTCCGATCTCGGTCGGAAGCTCTCTGAACGGGATCCGGCCGGAAAAAGTACGAGCCGTACGCGTTTTTTCCGACCGACTCGTACAGCTGTCCGACCGAGCGAGTACGATGCGAATGTATGCGTGTGTTCCGACCGAACCGTTTCCGGATCCGAACTGCTCCGACTGACTCGTACGTAAACGAATCGCACCACGCAATGGAGACGTTATCCGACCGAGCGAGTACGATGGACGCGTCGGACAGCCTGATCGAGTCGGGGAGTCCGGCTCAAAAAAGCTCCCAGAGCCGGACTTGGGGGGTCCCTGCCGGACCCCCCTGCACCCGTAGCCGTACGAGTCGAACACAGGGGGGACCCAAGGGTCCCCCCTAAACATGCATGTACGGTGCGAGTTGCACAGACGCCTACACACTGTAGGGGGCGCACTTGTTTGCGATGTACCCATTGAGTCACTGGGAGCCCATGTACGCGTCGTACGACCGGCTCCCATTGACTTCAATGGGAGTCCGACCGAATCGAGTCCGGCAGCATGCGGCCGCATCGTACTTGCTCGGTCGGACTGCAGGAGTCCGGCTCGGTCAGAAATCTCTCTGCATCCGGCTCGGTCGGAGAGTTTTCTGACCCAGATCGGAATTGGCCCCTTGGGTTCCTTTGACACAGCTTCCTTCCATTCCGTTTTCCTATGGCTCTGCAGAAGTCCGATATTTCGGCCATCATCCATCTCACTCCGGTGCACAGACAAAATATCGATTTTTAAATATCGACCTACATTAATATTGAGTTTTAAATATCGTAGGGACAGAATATCGACATCAAGAATATCGGTGACCTGAAGGTAAGAAATATCTTTTTTGTTAATATCGAAGTTATTAATATCGACACTAAAAATATCGTTGTTAATAATATCGATGTTTGTTAGTGTTATGTATTTTAGTATGTATTTTATATGTATGTGTTCCACATGTTTTGTTATGTTTTGTATTATTTTTTTAAATATACGTATTAATTGTTTAGAAGTTATTAATTTTTTTTAAAGTCAATTTTGCGTTTTAGTACCGTAGCGGGTTGTGGGTTTATAGGGGAATAGGGTGGGAAGTAATTTAATTATAGTAAATTAATTCATAATTTTTAGAAATTATTAATTATTTTTAATTAAATCTTGCATTTTAGTTCTGTAGCGGGTTGTGGGTTTATAGGGGAATAGGGTGGTAAGTGATTTAATTGTAATTAAGTAATTATTAATTTTTATTTATTGTTATTCATATTTAATTTATTGTTAATTATTAACTGGAAATACATTTTTATTAATTGATAATTAGATTAATTGTATACATTTTTTATTGGAGAGGGTTGTGGGTTTATAGGGGAATAGGGTGGGAAGTAAATTAATTATAATAAAGTAATTAATAATTTTTATTTTTGGGTATTGATAATTAATTTATTGTTTATTAATTATTAATTGGTAATTAATTGTTATTAATTAATTAAATGATAAATATATTAATTGTGTTAATTTAGTTTAGGAGCGGGTTGTGTGTTTATAGGGGAATAGGGTGGGAAGTAATTTATTATAACTAAGGGGCCGATTCCGATCTCGGCCGGTAGGGCTCCGAATCGGATTCGGCTTTACCGGATCCGATTCGGAGGCCTTTTTTCCGACAGATTCGTACAGTGGTCCCAGCGAGCAAGTACGATGCGAGCGCACGCGAAATCGCCGGCCGACTCGTTCCCGGGTCCGAACCGCTCAGACCGATTCGTACGGACACGGCTCGCACCACGCAATGGAGACGTTTCCCGACCGAGCAAGTACGATGCGCGCTTCGAACAGCCCGACCGACTCGTAGCGTCCGGCTCCAAAGAGCTGTCGGAGCCGGACTTCGGGGGTCCGTGTCAGACCCCCCTGCATGCGTAGACGCACGAGTCGCACACAGAGGGGACCCAAGGGTCCCCCCTAAACATGCATGTACGGTGCGAGTCGCACCGACGCGTACCACTGTAGGGGGCCCCCCTGTTCGCGACGTACCCATTCAGTCAATGGGAGCCCGTGTATGCGTTGTACGACCGGCTCCCATTGACTTCAATGGGAGTCCGACCGAATCGAGCAGCATACGGCCGCATCGTACTCGCTCGGTCGGACTGCGGGAGTCCGGCTCGGTCGGAAATCTCTCCGGATCCAGCTCAGTCAGAGAGATTTCCGGCCCGAATCGGAATCGGCCCCTAAGTAGTTATTTATTAATATTTATTTGTATTGATAATTAATGTATTGTTTATTAATTATTAATTGGTAATTAATTTTTATTAATTATTATTTATTGGTATTGAGAATTATTGTACTGTTAATTAATTATTAATTGTTAATTAATTTTTATTAATTGATAATTATATTAATTGTGTTAAACTTTATGTGGAGTGGGTTTTGTGTTTATTGGGGAATAGGGTGGGAAGAAATGTAATGTTATTAAAGTAATTATTAATTTTCATTTATTGGTATTTATAATTAATTTATTGTTAATTTATTAATAAATCATTATTTAATTAAAACAATTATTTAATTGATAAGTATGTTATTTTTAACCCCTACGCTATCCAACACTTTCCCTACTGTTGTACTCTCTGGAGTGAGAATAGTAATTTTTACCCCTACGCTATCCAACACTTTCCCTACTGTTGCACTCTCTGGAGTGGGAATAGTAATTTTTACCCCTACGCTATCCAACACTTTCCCTACTGTTGCACTCTCTGGAGTTGGAATAGTAATTTTTACCCCTACTCTAGCCAACACTTTCTCTACTGTTGCACTTTCTGGAGTTAGAATGGCAATTATAACCCCTACGCTATCCAACACTTTCCCTACTGTTGCACTCTCTGGAGTGGGAATAGTAATTTTTACCTCTACACTATCCAACACTTTCCCTACTGTTGCACTCACTGGAGTGGGAATAGTAATTTTTACCCCTACGCTATCCAACACTTTCCCTACTGTTGCACTTACTGGAGTGGGAATAGTAATTTTAACCCTTTCGCTATCCAACACTTTCCCTACTGTTGCACTCTCTGGAGTGGGAATAGTAATTTTTACCCCTACGCTATCCAACACTTTCCCTACTGTTGCACTCTCTGGAGTTGGAATAGTAATTTGTACCCCTACGCTATCCAATACTTCCCCTACTGTTGCACTCTTTGGAGTGGGAATAGTAATTTTACCCCTACGCTATCCAACACTTTCCCTACTGTTGCACTCTTTGGAGTGGGAATAGTAATTTTTACCCCTACGCTATCCAACACTTTCCCTACTGTTGCACTCTTTGGAGTGGGAATAGTCATTTGTTTTCCCTCCGCTATCCAATATTTTTCTGTATTGTTTTACTTAATGTTGTGCATAATTTATTTTACAAAAATAAAAAATATTGTAATTTTTTAATTGGTTAAATATATTTTTACAATTTTTAATAATATTTTTGTATGTGTATGTCTGTATTTATAATTTATAAAATATTTTTAACAATTTATAAGTTATTAAAATAATTATTTATGAATATTATTAAGTAAGTATATATATTATATTTTATATGTATATGTTTAATTTATTTTAACATTATATGTATCAGTTTTTATTTTTAAACATTTTTAAATAATTTTAACTATGTTTCTTTTAATTATATGTATTATTTACTTTATTTTAGATATTTTTTTAACATTTAAAAAAAACGATATTATTTCCAACAATATTTTTTACATCGATATTTTTTCCTCGATATTTTTGTACTTACCATGATGTAGATAGGATGTCGATATTCTTGACTTCGATATTTGTCACAATATTTTTGTACCGCGATATTTTTGATGTCGATATTTTGTCAGTGATTCTCTCACTCCCACACTCCATCGGCAACCTAGACAAATAATCTGCATTGACATTCTTCACTCCTGGCACGTACCTCACAGAAAATATAAACTCTTGGAGAGACGGTACATCCATATTGCGATATGGGGTGTGGCCTTACCCGCCTCCGCCCTGATGAAAAGATCAACAAAGGGTCTATGATCCGTTCGCAGCTCAAATCATTCTCCACACAAATATACGGAAATGTTGTACCCCCACCAGCAGGCCAATGCCTCTTTATCCACAGCAGAATACGTGCCTTCTGCACCTTTTAAGGTGTGTGATGCAAAAGCACCACTCATCCTCCGCCATCATGCAACTGCATCAAAATAGGTCCCAATCTGCAAATACTTGCTTCAGTCACAACAATGGTCTTGTCATTGGGTTCAAATGGTTTAAGCGCAGCTGTTCTTATTATAGATTTCTTTACACTTTCAAAAGCCCTCTGACACACCTCTGACTAAAAGAACTTCACCCCTTTCTTCATTAAATCACGCAAAACCTGTACTATGTCCATGAAGTGGTGCGCAAACTTTGCCAAATGCTGCGCAAGGCCAAGGAACGATCTTAACTGATCCCTGTCTTGCAGAGCAGGAGCATTTCCAGTCACCTCTACAAGACTCAACTTCGGTTTCACCCCTTTACACGACAAAGTATGACCGAAATAGTCCACCTCTTGTTTACCAAATTAAAATTTTTCCAGACCTATTGCGAGGCCCACATCCTGCAACTTCCAAAACACTTCTGTCACAACCACATCATGTTGTTCTTCACTTTCACCCCAATTCAGTACATTGTCCTGAAACACCAACACCTTTGCCAAATCTTTTAACACTCCGTGCATAATTCCCTGAAAGACCGCTGACATGGAAGCTAACCTGAAAGGCTTACGGATTAACTGGAATGCCCCCTCTTGTGTTATAAAAGACGTCAGATGCCTGGAACTCTCCTGTAACCATACCTGATGGTGAGCATTGGATAAATCCAGCATAGTGAAATACCTACCCCCTCTCACACTAGCAAGCATTTCACTAATATGGGGAAGAGGATGGAGATCTATCCAGATGCTGTCATTCAGGTCTCAGAGGTCCACACACATGCAGATTTTTCCCTTAGGCTTCCTTGAAATAACAATTGGACTAAGCCACTCAAATGCTTCAATAGGCTCTATCACACCTTCCCCACACAGTCTCATCAATTCTTCCCTCAACAAACCCCTTATAGTCAACATGACGCTTCTCACCTTATGCACTCTTGGTACCGCCCCCTCCTTCACCATGATCCGGTGTTCGAACTTCTTCAAACATCTTAACTTCTTACTGAACAGTTCAGAGAATCTGCTCACTCATTTATCCACGTTCTGTGGAACAGTCAACAACACCTGTTGGAGATGATTGGGATTCATTACCATGCCCAACATACACTGTTCTCTCCATCCTAGCAAGGATCTCCCTTTTCAACCACATACACTTTCCCTCGAGCAGATCAGCCCTGGAAACTCAACTCTGTCACCACATATCCAATAACAGGTAGTTTTCTCCCACATTAACCCTCAAGTTCTACATCTGTAGGAATAAAAGTCTCTCGTTCCCACTCCTGCCATGTGGACTTATCAATCAAAGTGCACGGGGAACATGAATCCGCCCACACTTGCACCTCTTTCTCATTTATGTAAATGACACATTTTGGAGGATGATAAGATTTCTCCTCAAAGTCTGGCTCACTCAACACCAGTACTACACCATCATCCTCACCCACACTAGATTCTTCCCTGCAATGTACTTGTCCATCACTGTTTGCCCAATTAATAGACTTCTTGTACCTGGGTGTACTAGCCATTCTGCAGACCCTCGAAAAATGTCCTAGATTTTTACATTTGAAGCATCTACTATTGGCAACCAGACAGTTCCTTGCCTCCGTCATATGTCTGTTACTGCCACACCCAAAACATGTTCTTTCTTTGTCTCCGTCTTGATTTTTTTGCTTTTTGATTCCTTAGGATTCCGCATGACCTTTTTCATAATGCATACCTCATTAACTTTTCCTGCATCCCCATTATCTTTGGTTGCTGCTCCTCCTACCTCTTTTACATATCGGAAAGTATTTTCCATACCCTTTGCTACCTCTATAGTTTGTCAATAATGGGTCCTTCAAACCTAGCAATTTTTTTTTAACTTTCATGCTACATGTTCTACTAATCATCTGATTTTTAATAAGCTCATCTCTGAGGTCCCTGAACTTGCAAGTAGCAGGTAATCTTCTATATGTTTCTTTGTTGGCTGTAAGAACACGCCGTCGCAAAGGCAATGGAGTATCCTTATAGCCAACACACTGGTTCATCCATCCGATTTAAATACAGCCGGATCTTAAGTATAACCACGATGAAGACTACTCTGTCTCTGCCATGGTTACACCCTTCTGAAGGCCCGGTGGAGTAAGGGCCTTTGGAGGTTGACCTCCATTTCCGCCCACCTAATTTTGATGGGTTTACATACAGGTCAATTTTCACTGCCCATCACTGCCAGGAAACCCCTGGTGGTAAGAGGCAATGAAATCTATCTACTGCCACCTTCACCGTGGAAGATAACTCCCATGGTGAGTAGACCATTTTTTATATTTTAAAGAAACAATCCCGTTTCAGGTTTCTCATTTTGAAAATATATTTTTTTTTTTTGACAGACTGCTCTGTCATGTTGATGGAGCCATGCACCAAACTTAAAAAAAAATTCACAGGAACCACAGTGATGGCGGTTCCTGCCAATGCTTCAAAATGACCGCCAGCTTGGCGGTCAATTTGAAATTTGGCAGGTGGATACTCTGTCAGTGCAACCGAGTAATTTACTCCATCGCCATGATGGAGTAAATGCCATCTGCCAAATATTAAATGAGACCCTAAGTGATTCAAACAAATCTGATTCACCCGGACATTCGGGTGGTTTGGTTTGCCAAAGCAAAAAAGTTCCTCCATGACATACTCGAGTTTTAAGTAGTTTTAGGCATTTTCTTGTGGTTTAGAGTTTTGACACAATCAATTTTCCACTGAAAAGAACACAGGCACACATACTGATCCCTACACGTTGACAAGACTAAAATCTATACCAAATATTCTGAGAGGGAGGTAACACTTAGAACAGTGATGACAGAGCTATCTTCAGACACGGGTCAAAATACCTTGTATAGGCTCCTTTCACCAGTGGGATGCTCTGCATATTATGGGGGTCCATTTTCTGGTTAATCAGGGGGCAGGGGTGTATTTTAAAGTACACTGGTCAAGTAATATTTATGTTGGCATAGTATGCTTTACAGTGGGTTAAGGGTTCTTCCTCAATACGTTTCAGAAGAAAGAATGGCAAATGCTGCATTTGAAAGGATGTAAGATTTCAGGTTCTGGTTTCAATTTAAAACCTGTGGCAAATAATGAGTGCATTGCAAAACACACTGGGACAGTCATATCGGTTTCAGTCTTTTAGGTAATTTAAATTTTACAGGATATTAGAGAATTCTTCCCCAAAGGACGTTTTGGAAAAATGATAGTAAATGGTGCTGTTATATTAATATTGCATTTCCTAGCACATAGTATGTTTGTTAATTGCAGGACAGGAAATTATTACAGGAGATAGCTCTCTTGCTGCGAGGTGGAAGTATGCTTCATGCCCAGGCATTATAACACATAGGATGTCAAAGCTGCATTCAGTGGTACTACATGTTAACCCTGAGCTCCAACTCCCATTATGTATTCATGGTATTGATATGCTTGACCAGTCTCATAGCCTGACCTATAATTAACATTTGAAGGGGACTGTGTACTAATAAGACATGAAACACAGCAATAGGGCACAATCTCTGATTATTCATAGTATCCCCATGGAAAATGCAGATCTAAACTAGATATAAACAGGGGTATCAACTGCTACAACTTTCTTGCCATTTCATACTCCTGGCATTGCCTTGCTTCCTAACACTGGCCTCTGGGTACCACAAGGAAGTGGCAGGATCAGAAAAAAAAATAGTTCTATAAGTTGTGTGTTCTTTCTTTATTTCACACTCCTGACCTCTGAGTAGTTAAGGGGCTAAAGGGGTGTTATACTGTCTAGTGACATTAGTGATATGGCAACCATGACAGCAAAAAACTAATACCCAAATATCCATGAACCTCAGCGGCAAAGGAATATTAAATAGTACGCCTCTGTGAAAATATTTTGTATTAGAGTGTGAAGAATAACTGCTACACATAAGTCTGTGCATATCTGTTATTTTCCTGTAATGTTCTTGCAGATGGCAAGGTGAGTATATTTTGGGTAAATTCTCGTAGGAGGAAAAATAATTGTAAAGTAAGACTTCTCAGGGGAATATTCAGTAGGAACATCAGAAATTACTTCCAGAAAGAACAGAAGGTAGACAAACAACCAGACTCATTTTGAATGAATTTGAATGTTAAATTTAATTTCTAAAGTGCACAAATATCCAAGGGTGTCTTGGCACTGAGAATCTAAAAACATACTGATCAGAGGCTCAGTAAATTAAAAAGATAAAGAAAACAACCAGGATTTCATCTGTTTACAAAAGCTAAGAAAATGTGATTGATTTCTAAGGTGTAGTGGCAATTTGTTCCACAGCTCACAGGTGGTATAGACAAAACTTCGGCCACCTGAGAAGACTTAGTTTATCCTGGGGACAGACACTGAGAAAGATGCAGCTGAGCTCAAATTTCTATTTGGTTGGTACCACCTGATTTTACTTGCAAGACCGTTGGGTCTAGTACTATACAAGGTCTTGTGGGCTAGACAGAGTGTTTTGAAAGCCACCCTTTTCTTTACAGGAGGCCAGTGGAGGTCTGTTAGAACATTTGACTCCAACTTATATTTGGCGAGTTTCTTTAGGTGGTGAGGGTCTGTATTCTGCAGCTTCTGGAGCTTCTTGAATGCAGATTGTCAAATGCCCGTATAGAGGGCATTACAATAATCAATCCTTGATAAAACGAGAGTGATGACTACTCATTTTTGGAGCTGGGAGGGAATGAAAGGTAACATCGTCCTTAGGGACCTGATCAATAGAATGTAAGATGATGTCAGTTTGTTATCTTGCTCTTTAAAGGATAGATCGGCATCAAAAATTACCCCAAGGTTTCTTACTTTGGGGACAGGCTCTGGAGGGAAGCCCAAGGCTTATGGCCACCATGAGTGACCCCAGAAGGTGGACTCCTTTCCAAAAATGAGAATTTCCGTTTTTTCGGAATTTAATTGCAAACAATTGGCAGTTATCAAACTGACAATGGCATTTATAAATTTATTGAATCTATCTGCAACTTCCTCCACCTTACTTGGGATTGAGTCCATGATTTGGGTACCATCACTATAGGCCACTGTAGCAAAACCATAAGAATGGATCAGCTTTGACAGCGGT
This sequence comes from Calotriton arnoldi, assembly GCA_963921515.1. Classification (NCBI taxonomy): domain Eukaryota; kingdom Metazoa; phylum Chordata; class Amphibia; order Caudata; family Salamandridae; genus Calotriton; species Calotriton arnoldi. The sequence goes on from CAWUFW010005809.1 coordinate 922,282, forward strand.
GCTACATAAATGTTAAAAAGCGTTGGGCTGAGCGATTAAACTAAATCAGAACAATTGAAAACTAGGTTTAGGATAAACTGATGTAATCATAGTGTGAGAACACAGTAGAATTGCCTATTGTCTTGTCAGAGCAGAAAGCAGCAACAAACACTGACCCTCTTACTAACCTAGCTCGCCCCCTTAAACCTCTATTGGAGACCCTAGTGATCTGTGTCTTCCTTAAAGCTGAGGTTTCTCTCCTGCCCTCAATCTTAAGACGTGGGTACACAGCAAAAAGTAAATCGATAGGAAGAGGCTTATGAGACTCAATTTGGGCAGCGCATTGAATAATGTACAATGATTACCAATGCTCTTTATCCCTGATTCTTCTTGCTGTAATTCTGAGCGCTGCCATCAGCCCCTGCCCCTCTCCTCAGCCCTCCAGTCAATGTTTATTCCTCTTTTTACCCATCTTTTCCTTTTGGTCAGATGCCTTAGACTTGTCAAACCTATAGCACTGCTGCTCTGTTTGGTGAAATCCCAATGTCTTGGGGAATACTCTTGTCATCCACATGGCTCTTTCATTAATGTCTCTTCTTTGTGTACTTCCATCCTCTTTCTGTATCCCTCTTTTTTCTTTCCCTCTCTTTTGATGCTTTGAAGCGATGTTATTGTGGGTTCTTAGAGCTTTACAAATAAATTTTTGTGTTGGGTTGCGTGACTTTGATTGACTCAGTAAATACAAAGGGGTCGATTCCGATTCGGGCCGGAAATTTCTCCGACCGAGCCGGACCCGGAGAGATTTCCGACCGAATCGGACCCGTGCAGTCCGACCGAACGAGTACGATGCGTCCGTATGTTATCGGACTCGAGTCGGTCGGACTCCCATTGAAGTCAATGGGAGCCGGTCGTACAACGCGTACGCGGGCTCCCATTGACTCAATGGGTGCGAGTCGGACAAGTGCGCCCCCTACAGCGGGTACGCGGCGAAGCGATTCGCGCCGTACATGCACAGGTAGGGGGACCCATGGGTCCCCCTGTGTGCGACTCGCGTGGCTACGCGTACAGGGGGTTTGACACGGACCCCCAAAGTACGGCTCCGACAGCTCTTACGAGCCGGACGGCGCGGCTCGGTCGGACTGCTCGCGCGCGCGCATCGTACTTACCCGGCCGGGAAACGTCTCCATTGCGCGGTGCGAGTCGAGTCCGAGCGAGTCGGTCGGAGCGGTTCGAGCCGGGAGCGAGTCGGTCGGAGCGGTCGGGATGCCCGGACGAGTCGGTCGGCGATTTCGCATCGTACTCGCTCGGCCGGACCCGCGTACGGTTCGGTCGGGAAACAGGGCTCCGAATCGGATCCGGTAAAGCCGAATCCGATTCGGAGCCCTACCGGCCGAGATCGGAATCGGCCCCAAAGTGTTACACACGTCAGCCTTAGGGTGGTCTTCACCCCCCATTTTTAGCCTTCCTCCTCCATCTTTTAGCTGGTTCTAGGACTCTGCACACTTTACCACTGCTAAACAGTGCTAAAGTGCATGTGCTCACTCTTTAAAACATAGCAACATTGGCTTATCCCTAATTGGCATATTTAATGTTCTTATAAGTCCTGAGTAAAGTGGTACTACATGTACCCAGGGCCTGTAAATTAAAAGGTACAAGTGGGCCTGCAGCACATATTGTGCCACCCACTTCAGTAGCCCTTTGAACATGTTTCAAGCCTACCATTGTAGCTTGTATGTGCAGTTTTAACTTGCTATTTCGACTTGGCAAAATAAACATTTTGCCAGGCCCAAACATTCCTTTTTAATTCATAGAAGTCACCCCTACTGTAGGCCCTACACCGCCCTGAGGGCAGGGTGCAATGTATTTAAAAGTAGGACACGTAATTGTAAGTTTTATATGTCCTGGTAGTGAAACATTTTGAAATTCGTTTTCTCTACTGCAAGGTCTACCTCTCCCATAGGATAACATTGTAGTTAGCTTATTACATTTAATAAGCTGTCATTTCCAAATGGGAGCAGGTAACCAGTTCATGTTTGGTGTTTTTGAAATTATAATTAAAGATCCTCTCTTATGGTAAAATCTGACTTTAAATTACTATTGGACTTGGCCCTTTTTGCAGGGTCATCCCTGAACTTTTTGCCTTCCTCCTAGCCTTTTTTCTGACATGGTTTTGGTGGTTCTAGGACTCTGGGCACTTTAGCACTGCTGTTCAGTGTAAAGTGCGTGTGCTCTCTGTTGTAAGCATGGTAAGATTGGTCTACACCCGTTTGGCATATTTGATTTACCCGTCAGTCCCTTGTAAAGTGGTATCTCATACCCAGGGCTGGTAAATTAAATGCTACTGGTGGGCTTTCAGCGCTGATTGCGCCACCCACCAAAGTAGCTTTTCAAACCTGTCTCAGGCCTCTGCCATTGCAGGGCCTGTGCTTACAGTGTTACTGCCGCTGTGACGTGGCACCTAAAATGTGTGCCATGTCTGTGACCCCCCTTTTTACTGCATGTCAGTCAACCCTAAGGTAGGCCCTAGCTAGCCCTATGGGCAGGGTGCATTGTAGGTAGAAGGTAGGACATGTACCTTAAGTGTGTGACATGTCCTGGTAGTGACAAACCACCATTTTGGTTTCTCACTGCTGTGAGGCTGCCCTCCGATGGGAATGCATTGGGGATTCCCTGATAAGTGTTTCAGTGGTAATTCCCGATATGAGAGGAGCAGCGTGGTCAAGTTTGGTATGTTTGGAATAGTGATAATAAATGCTACGCAATGGTATGCGCAGATTTATTATACCTATTTTAGAAGTGCCACTTTTAGAAGTTGGCATTTCTGTGTGCTATGTGTCTGCCTGCCTGATGTGGATTGCATGTCTGGCTTTGGAGTGACAGGGGCTGGTGAGGTGTGTGTGGCTCCAGGGAGGGCAGGGTGAGTCAGCGCTAGGCTGAATGGGACATCTGCATTTGGAGTAGTGGGAGGAGTAGTCCCCTGACCCTGAATAGGTCTGTGCCTGCCTAGGTGAATGCTGGCTCCGCCCCCCTTGTGGTGTGTCTGATGACGAGCCCCCACCTGACAATAGGGAAGAGGAGCCCTGTAATAGAGTGCTCCAAAAAACCCCGGAACCAGCTCAGGCTGGTTCCCCCAAGCCCTGTGCCAAGGGCAGACAAAGGGGAAATGGTGTATAAGTACTGGGGCTGTGACCCCATGAATGGGTGTGCTGTTCCTGTGCTTACTTGGACGTGCTGCTGCTGAGCCCCAGGAGGAACCGCCACGAGGGACTGCCTCCCTGCTGGAGGGCCCTCTGTGCTGGCCTGCCTGGGCCCAGCTGTGCCCCTTGAACCTTTTAAGGACTGTAACGCCTCGTGAGCGCTATATCTATCACCAGGAAGAGAGGAGCAGGTGTCTTGCAGCGTGCTGCTGTGGGGAGAGCGGGAGCCTACCCCGTGTTCATGCTGTTTTTGTTGGCGGGAGCCCACCCCGCGTTTGTGCTGCTGATCAGTGGGAGCCTACCCCGCATTGTGTGCTTTTGCGGGAGCACACCCCGCATTGATGCTGATTTGAATAGCGGGAGCCCACCCCGCAATTGTATTTGTTTAAAACAGGAGCCTACCCCGCATTGCCGACGCCCGGAGGAGCCGTCGAGATCTAAGAGAGATCACCGCCGCGGCCCGACCCGGAAGCCAGGCGGCAGTGCCTGGTTGGGAGCGTGACCGACTGGGAAAGAGGAAGTCCCGTCGCGCCGAAGAGGGCTCGTCTGGAGCCTCACGGGCTCCACGTCGAAGTCCCGAGTCAACCGGAAGGTGGGAGAGACCCTGCCTGCGGCCGCAAAGGAAGTCAAGAGAGGTCCCAGTGTGCCTTCCCTCTGTGACCGGAGGAGTCTGCACGAAGCCCCGGCAAGTGGGGCTGAAGTCGTTTGAGTGCTGTTGGTGCCGATCGAGAGCACCAGGAGGAGTCTCAGAGGGGAGCTCCCAAGCGGCACGGTGATGCTGGTGCCCTTTTCCTTTGGGGGAAATTTAGTGAGTAGAGTCCCCGAGTGGGACTCCCCCAGGCACAGTGGTGCCAGCACCCATTCCCAGCTGCACCGCGAGAGAGAGCGGGCAGCTGCAACACAAGGGCATTGTCTTGTTGGCATTTAGGAGTCCCGGAGTGGGGCTTCAAGGGCACAGTGGTGCCCGGGCTAATTTTGCCACAGCTGCACTGCGAGAGAGAGCGGGCAGCTGCAACGTGGGGCATTCATTTAGGGTTTTCCTGAGAAAGGAGTGAGGCTAGACCCCTGACCCTCGGTCAGAGATCAGCTCTTCCCCAGCAGCTCCGCCTTGCTGTGCTCGGTCTACGGTCCCACCCAGGCAGTGTTCGAGACCTCTCCTCGCTGGGTCCCGCGCCGGTAATTCTGGTTTCGTTTTTTTATTTTCCCCTGCATTCCCCCACTGTAGCCCTTTAACGCTGGTTCCCCCTATCAGACCTGTATCCTCTGTTTGGGTGTCAGCAGCACGCTGATTGTGCCCCCCTTAGCTTTTGGCTCCCCCCTTCCTGTACAACCGTTCATTGTATAATTGGAATTGTACTGTAGTCCTTCTGTGTTTTTACCACCGTTCATTGCATAATTGGAATTGTACTGTAATCGTTCTGTGTTTTTACCACCGTTCATTGTATAATTGGAATTGTACTGTAGTCCTCTGTGGTTTTCGCCGTATTTCTCTTCGCTTTTTTTTTTTCCGCCGCAACCCGCTCCCGCTCCTGCCTCCCAGCTGCACGTCCCTCCCCCCTCCCCTACTTAAATGGCGACCGCTGTGCGGTCGCGCTGCTGGCGCACCAAAGGCGCGCCTAAGGCAAGCCCGTCTGCGCCCGTCCGTAACCCGAAAGCGGCCAGCGCCAGGAACCCTGGATCTCTGGAATCCCACCGATACAACTCCGCCGCACTCCACGCTCTCAACCCCGGAAGACACACCGACTGCGAAAGGTCCTCAGCTAACACCACCCACGGACCGTTCTCATGCAGACTCTGCTGCAGATCCTTCACCATCGACACAACCACCACTACCACCGAAGGCCCGCCTGATGCACGCACCACTGAAACCCTAACCTGCGTTCTCAACGTATGCTCCCTTCACCGACACGCCGTAGAGATCTGCGACCTGATCGACACCCTACAAGATCCATAGAAAGGACCGCCCCCACCGCCCAGGAGGAGGACTCGCCATCGCACTCAAGACCCCCCTCCGACTCTCCACATCCAGCACGAGCGACCCCCACTCCAACACAAAACACCTCCACTTCCAGATCCAGACCAGCCCCAGGACCACGCTACGTGGCACCCTCATCTACAGACCACCGGGACCTCGCGCCCAGTCCGCAACCGCCATTGCCGAGGTCGCCGCACCCCACACCATCTCCTCCACGGACTACATTCTACTCGGGGACCTGAACTTCCACCTCGACAACGGCGACGACCCCGACTCCACCACCCTCCTCGAAAACCTCACCAACCTCAGACTGAAGCAGCTGGTCAACACGCCCACTCACAGAGCTGGACACACCCTCGACCCCATCTTCGCGGGGGGGACAAACATCCGCTTCAGCCACACCACCCAGCCCCTCTGGACGGACCACCACTGCGTCCACTTCACTTTCAACACCACCACCGTACCCAATGCCCCCGCGCCCACCCTGAAGGAACTGGAGCAAGGTCATGGAAGAACACCTCAAAACCACCCTCCTCCAAGACCCCCCCAGCGCCACGACCGACACCAACGCCACAGCCATGGAACTGCACCACTGGATCTCCTGCTGCGCCAACAAGCTCGCACCCCTCCGCCGCCCGGCCAAACTACGCCCTCTGAAGGCTGCCTGGTTCACCACAGAACTACAAGAAGCCAGACGCTCCTGCAGACGCCTAGAGAAAACCTGGCGAAACCAGAAAACTACGGAAGCACGGAACAACCACAGGGACGCCCTGAAGGAATACCACCAGCGCGTAAGAGACACCAAACGGACCTTCATAAGAGACAAAGTCCAGACCAACGCGACCAACGCCAAGTAACTGTTCAACGTCATACAGCAGTTCGCAAAACCCCCCTGCGAAGCCACAGACGTCACACCTTCCCAGGAACTCTGCGACAAGCTCAGCTCCTACTTTCATCTGAAGATCAAGGCCCTCTGCGACAACTTCAGCGAGCAGACGCCAGACACCACCCCCCCTACACCGCCGATAAGCCTACCATCACGACCTGGGACCCCGCCACCACAGAACACATCCACGCTACCATGAAGAAAACCCACTCAGGAGCACCAATGGACCCCTGCCCACCGGACATATTCCACAGGGCAGCCGCCGCCATCGCACCCGAACTACAACGAACCATCAACGCCTCCTTCAGGTCCGGCATCTTCCCAGACATCTGGAAGCGGGCGGAGGTTAAACCCCTCTTCAAGAAGCCCACGGCCGACCCTACAGACCTGAAAAACTACCGGCCCATCTCTCTCCTCCCCTTCACGCCCATAGTCACCGAGAGACTCGCTAAAGCCCAACTGACCGCTTTCATAGAAGATAACGCCATCCTGGACGTCTCCCAGTCTGGATTCCGCAGCAACCACAGCACCGAGACCGCCCTCCTCGCCGCCACCGACAACGGCCGCATGCTACTCGACCTGGGACACACCGCGACCCTCATCCTTTTTGACCTCTCTGCAGCCTTCGACACCATCTCACATCGCACGCTCGCAGTCAGACTCCACGACGCGGGAATACAAGGAGCCGCCCTGGACTGGATCCAATACTTTCTCTCCGGCCGAACCCAGAGGATCAGACTCCCTCCCTCCCTTCCTCTCCGAACCCACCGATACTCAGTTTCCAGGAAGGAATGAAGAACGTGGCAGCCTGGATGAAAGACAGCTGCTTGAAGCTCAACTCAGAGAAGACTGAGGTCCTCATCCTCGGACCCTGCACCTCCGCCTGGGACAACAACTGGTGGCCCACCGCCCTCGGGAATCCGCCCACACCTACAGACCACGCACGAAACCTCGGTATCATCCTCGACTCCTCCCTATCCATGAACCACCAGATCAACGCTGTCGCCTGCACCAGTTTCAACTGCCTGTGCATCCTCCGTAAGACCTTCAAATGGATCCCCCCCGACTGCAGAAAGACCGTCACCCACGCACTCATAACCAGCAGACTGGACTAGGGCAACGCCCTATACGTCGGAATCAACAGAACCCTTCTACACAAACTCCAAACCATCCAGAACGCCGCAGCCAGACTCGTCCTCGGGACACCGCGCCACGAACACATGACCCAACTCCTACGAGACCTCCACTGGCTCCCCGTCAAGAAGAGGATCACCTTCAAGCTCCTCACCCACGCCTACAAATCCCTCAACAACTCCGGACCCAAATACCTCAACGAGAGATTATCCTTCCACATACCTAAGAGGAACCTCCGCTCCGCCGACCTCACCCTGGCAGAGGTCCCCCGCATCCGCAGAAACAGAGCAGGCAGGAGAGCCTTCTCCTACATCGCGGCCAAGACCTGGAACGATCTCCCGGTGAACATCTGACGCTCACCGACCCTGCACACGTTCAGGAAGAACCTCAAGACCTGGCTCTTCAACTGATCCGGAGCTGCTCCCCCCCCCCCTCCAGCGCCTTGAGACCCTCACGGGTGAGTAGCACGCTCTATAAACCCCTGATTGATTGATTGATACCCTCCCCGCCCCCTTCGCACTGCACGCTTTTACTTTAGCTGCATGGGCAGCCGTAGGGCTACTTGGTAGGCCCACAGTTTGCGCCCTGACATTATGGACAGAGGGCATTTTGAGCCCCAGCGAAAGGCCAGTTGGCCTGGGGTCAGTTTGTAAGGTGATGTATGCACCTGGTAGTAGTGTTACTGTGGTGCACTGCTGATTTATGCATAATGTGTTTATGCCTAATGTGATGTTGCATAACGTATTTATGCTGAGGCCTAATGTCATGCTATGAGGTTTTAGGATGATGCCTATTGCGTAAGGGGTTTATGCTTATGAGGATGCATAATGTGTTTATGCTGATGGTCTATGCATAAGGTGTTTTATGCCTAATGTGATGCAGACATAATGTGTTTATGTTGCAGGTGATAATGCCGAGGTCATTACTGTGCCAGTAGTTACTGGTTGTGTTTTACAATTGCTACTTGTGATATCTAGAGGTCCTGACAGTGGCCCGATTGGCCCTGTCCTGTGTATATAGTCCCCTGTGAATATTGCCTAGTGCCAGTTGGCACAGTGTATATTGTGTGATTATGATTCTAATGTGTTTTTGATAATACAAAGGCTATTTTTTATATAACCTTGTGTGGAGTTTCCTTTGTGATGTGCCTAGTGTGTTGCTGCTGTGTGAGTGTGTTGCGCAAACGCTTTACACATTGCCTCTGGGATAAGCCTGACTGCTCGTGCCAAGCTACCAAAGGGGTGAGCAGGGGTTATCTTCAGCGTGTAACTCCCTTGCCGTGACTAGAGTGGTGGTTTCTGCCTGGCTTTGGCGCAAGCCCTAGCCAGCCAGAAATCCCATTTCTAACAATTATAATTTTGAAAAGCCACTTTTAGAAAGTCGATACAAAAGGGGATGATGGACGGAACGTTTGAGCCAATCAAACACTCACCCCCAGTCAACTGATCTGGGTTTAATCCATCATCATTCTTTAGCTCACTCCACCACCCCAGTTCAGACATGGCCATATGCAAATCAGTCTGACCCTGTGCCTCATGGGAACAGTCCAGCCCGAACTGCCAAGCCATGTCTTCCCTGGACCGGAAACAAGCATCCTAGGACCGGTTTCTGGCATTCCAGCCGTCATCAGCCAGGCTTGCTTGAATCCAGTGGCAAAGTGAGCAAGGGACCCACGTCTGGGCATACCCCGCCAACTTAGGGCGAACAAAGCGATACAAAAGGGGATGATGGACGGAACGTTTGAGCCAATCAAACACTCACCCCCAGTCAACTGATCTGGGTTTAATCCATCATCATTCTTTAGCTCACTCCACCACCCCAGTTCAGACATGGCCATATGCAAATCAGTCTGACCCTGTGCCTCATGGGAACAGTCCAGCCCGAACTGCCAAGCCATGTCTTCCCTGGACCGGAAACAAGCATCCTAGGACCGGTTTCTGGCATTCCAGCCGTCATCAGCCAGGCTTGCTTGAATCCAGTGGCAAAGTGAGCAAGGGACCCACGTCTGGGCATACCCCCGCCAACTTAGGGCGAACAAAGCGATACAAAAGGGGATGATGGACGGAACGTTTGAGCCAATCAAACACTCACCCCCAGTCAACTGATCTGGGTTTAATCCATCATCATTCTTTAGCTCACTCCACCACCCCAGTTCAGACATGGCCATATGCAAATCAGTCTGACCCTGTGCCTCATGGGAACAGTCCAGCCCGAACTGCCAAGCCATGTCTTCCCTGGACCGGAAACAAGCATCCTAGGACCGGTTTCTGGCATTCCAGCCGTCATCAGCCAGGCTTGCTTGAATCCAGTGGCAAAGTGAGCAAGGGACCCACGTCTGGGCATACCCCCGCCAACTTAGGGCGAACAAAGCGATACAAAAGGGGATGATGGACGGAACGTTTGAGCCAATCAAACACTCACCCCCAGTCAACTGATCTGGGTTTAATCCATCATCATTCTTTAGCTCACTCCACCACCCCAGTTCAGACATGGCCATATGCAAATCAGTCTGACCCTGTGCCTCATGGGAACAGTCCAGCCCGAACTGCCAAGCCATGTCTTCCCTGGACCGGAAACAAGCATCCTAGGACCGGTTTCTGGCATTCCAGCCGTCATCAGCCAGGCTTGCTTGAATCCAGTGGCAAAGTGAGCAAGGGACCCACGTCTGGGCATACCCCCGCCAAATTAGGGCGAACAAAGCGATACAAAAGGGGATGATGGACGGAACGTTTGAGCCAATCAAACACTCACCCCCAGTCAACTGATCTGGGTTTAATCCATCATCATTCTTTAGCTCACTCCACCACCCCAGTTCAGACATGGCCATATGCAAATCAGTCTGACCCTGTGCCTCATGGGAACAGTCCAGCCCGAACTGCCAAGCCATGTCTTCCCTGGACCGGAAACAAGCATCCTAGGACCGGTTTCTGGCATTCCAGCCGTCATCAGCCAGGCTTGCTTGAATCCAGTGGCAAAGTGAGCAAGGGACCCACGTCTGGGCATACCCCGCCAACTTAGGGCGAACAAAGCGATACAAAAGGGGATGATGGACGGAACGTTTGAGCCAATCAAACACTCACCCCCAGTCAACTGATCTGGGTTTAATCCATCATCATTCTTTAGCTCACTCCACCACCCCAGTTCAGACATGGCCATATGCAAATCAGTCTGACCCTGTGCCTCATGGGAACAGTCCAGCCCGAACTGCCAAGCCATGTCTTCCCTGGACCGGAAACAAGCATCCTAGGACCGGTTTCTGGCATTCCAGCCGTCATCAGCCAGGCTTGCTTGAATCCAGTGGCAAAGTGAGCAAGGGACCCACGTCTGGGCATACCCCCGCCAACTTAGGGCGAACAAAGCGATACAAAAGGGGATGATGGACGGAACGTTTGAGCCAATCAAACACTCACCCCCAGTCAACTGATCTGGGTTTAATCCATCATCATTCTTTAGCTCACTCCACCACCCCAGTTCAGACATGGCCATATGCAAATCAGTCTGACCCTGTGCCTCATGGGAACAGTCCAGCCCGAACTGCCAAGCCATGTCTTCCCTGGACCGGAAACAAGCATCCTAGGACCGGTTTCTGGCATTCCAGCCGTCATCAGCCAGGCTTGCTTGAATCCAGTGGCAAAGTGAGCAAGGGACCCACGTCTGGGCATACCCCCGCCAACTTAGGGCGAACAAAGCGATACAAAAGGGGATGATGGACGGAACGTTTGAGCCAATCAAACACTCACCCCCAGTCAACTGATCTGGGTTTAATCCATCATCATTCTTTAGCTCACTCCACCACCCCAGTTCAGACATGGCCATATGCAAATCAGTCTGACCCTGTGCCTCATGGGAACAGTCCAGCCCGAACTGCCAAGCCATGTCTTCCCTGGACCGGAAACAAGCATCCTAGGACCGGTTTCTGGCATTCCAGCCGTCATCAGCCAGGCTTGCTTGAATCCAGTGGCAAAGTGAGCAAGGGACCCACGTCTGGGCATACCCCGCCAACTTAGGGCGAACAAAGCGATACAAAAGGGGATGATGGACGGAACGTTTGAGCCAATCAAACACTCACCCCCAGTCAACTGATCTGGGTTTAATCCATCATCATTCTTTAGCTCACTCCACCACCCCAGTTCAGACATGGCCATATGCAAATCAGTCTGACCCTGTGCCTCATGGGAACAGTCCAGCCCGAACTGCCAAGCCATGTCTTCCCTGGACCGGAAACAAGCATCCTAGGACCGGTTTCTGGCATTCCAGCCGTCATCAGCCAGGCTTGCTTGAATCCAGTGGCAAAGTGAGCAAGGGACCCACGTCTGGGCATACCCCCGCCAACTTAGGGCGAACAAAGCGATACAAAAGGGGATGATGGACGGAACGTTTGAGCCAATCAAACACTCACCCCCAGTCAACTGATCTGGGTTTAATCCATCATCATTCTTTAGCTCACTCCACCACCCCAGTTCAGACATGGCCATATGCAAATCAGTCTGACCCTGTGCCTCATGGGAACAGTCCAGCCCGAACTGCCAAGCCATGTCTTCCCTGGACCGGAAACAAGCATCCTAGGACCGGTTTCTGGCATTCCAGCCGTCATCAGCCAGGCTTGCTTGAATCCAGTGGCAAAGTGAGCAAGGGACCCACGTCTGGGCATACCCCGCCAACTTAGGGCGAACAAAGCGATACAAAAGGGGATGATGGACGGAACGTTTGAGCCAATCAAACACTCACCCCCAGTCAACTGATCTGGGTTTAATCCATCATCATTCTTTAGCTCACTCCACCACCCCAGTTCAGACATGGCCATATGCAAATCAGTCTGACCCTGTGCCTCATGGGAACAGTCCAGCCCGAACTGCCAAGCCATGTCTTCCCTGGACCGGAAACAAGCATCCTAGGACCGGTTTCTGGCATTCCAGCCGTCATCAGCCAGGCTTGCTTGAATCCAGTGGCAAAGTGAGCAAGGGACCCACGTCTGGGCATACCCCCGCCAACTTAGGGCGAACAAAGCGATACAAAGGGGATGATGGACGGAACGTTTGAGCCAATCAAACACTCACCCCCAGTCAACTGATCTGGGTTTAATCCATCATCATTCTTTAGCTCACTCCACCACCCCAGTTCAGACATGGCCATATGCAAATCAGTCTGACCCTGTGCCTCATGGGAACAGTCCAGCCCGAACTGCCAAGCCATGTCTTCCTGGACCGGAAACAAGCATCCTAGGACCGGTTTCTGGCATTCCAGCCGTCATCAGCCAGGCTTGCTTGAATCCAGTGGCAAAGTGAGCAAGGGACCCACGTCTGGGCATACCCCCGCCAACTTAGGGCGAACAAAGCGATACAAAAGGGGATGATGGACGGAACGTTTGAGCCAATCAAACACTCACCCCCAGTCAACTGATCTGGGTTTAATCCATCATCATTCTTTAGCTCACTCCACCACCCCAGTTCAGACATGGCCATATGCAAATCAGTCTGACCCTGTGCCTCATGGGAACAGTCCAGCCCGAACTGCCAAGCCATGTCTTCCCTGGACCGGAAACAAGCATCCTAGGACCGGTTTCTGGCATTCGCTTTGTTCGCCCTAAGTTGGCGGGGGTATGCCCAGACGTGGGTCCCTTGCTCACTTTGCCACTGGATTCAAGCAAGCCTGGCTGATGATGGCTGGAATGCCAGAAACCGGTCCTAGGATGCTTGTTTCCGGTCCAGGGAAGACATGGCTTGGCAGTTCGGGCTGGACTGTTCCCATGAGGCACAGGGTCAGACTGATTTGCATATGGCCATGTCTGAACTGGGGTGGTGGAGTGAGCTAAAGAATGATGATGGATTAAACCCAGATCAGTTGACTGGGGGTGATTGTTTGATTGGCTCAAACGTTCCGTCCATCATCCCCTTTGTATCGCTTTGTTCGCCCTAAGTTGGCGGGGGTATGCCCAGACGTGGGTCCCTTGCTCACTTTGCCACTGGATTCAAGCAAGCCTGGCTGATGATGGCTGGAATGCCAGAAACCGGTCCTAGGATGCTTGTTTCCGGTCCAGGGAAGACATGGCTTGGCAGTTCGGGCTGGACTGTTCCCATGAGGCACAGGGTCAGACTGATTTGCATATGGCCATGTCTGAACTGGGGTGGTGGAGTGAGCTAAAGAATGATGATGGATTAAACCCAGATCAGTTGACTGGGGGTGATTGTTTGATTGGCTCAAACGTTCCGTCCATCATCCCCTTTTGTATCGCTTTGTTCGCCCTAAGTTGGCGGGGGTATGCCCAGACGTGGGTCCCTTGCTCACTTTGCCACTGGATTCAAGCAAGCCTGGCTGATGATGGCTGGAATGCCAGAAACCGGTCCTAGGATGCTTGTTTCCGGTCCAGGGAAGACATGGCTTGGCAGTTCGGGCTGGACTGTTCCCATGAGGCACAGGGTCAGACTGATTTGCATATGGCCATGTCTGAACTGGGGTGGTGGAGTGAGCTAAAGAATGATGATGGATTAAACCCAGATCAGTTGACTGGGGGTGATTGTTTGATTGGCTCAAACGTTCCGTCCATCATCCCCTTTTGTATCACTTTTAGAAAGTCGGCATCTTCCTGCCTTAACCATAAGGGGCCATCTAAACGTTGGGATGCTTGTGACCAGTAAAGTGCATTTCCCTGTGTACCAAAGCTATTTTGTGAGTCGGTAACCTATTACCAACTCGCAAAATAGGGTTTGCAAGTCACTATTAGGAAAGGGCATGTAAAGGATGTCCTTTTCTAATAGCGAGTCACACTGGTATGTATAAATCGTTTCACAAAATCTGGAATACCAGAATAAAAACCTAACCGTGGGGAAGAACAGGGTTTTCACTGAACATGTATGAAAATCCTCTTTCCAGAAAGAAAAATTCTTTTCTAGAGTCCCCTCACCCACCAGGGTTTCACCTAGGTGGCATGCTTCATCATTGGCGTCCTCTCAATCCGCTGCGGATTGAGGCGTGCTGCGACTTGCGGAACTACGTAGGAGCACTAAGTTGTGGAAAATGTGTAGTGCAGTGAAAGTGGAGTGGAAAAACAAAAAGTTAAAAATACCTAATTAGTGGGCTAATATTTTATTCCTGCCCTAGTTGGTATGACTAAAATCAGGGGTTAATAATAGGGAAAGTCTAACTATAATGGGTATAGAGTCCCTAGTATTGGGTCAACATGTTTTGAGCTGTCCCCTCAAAGCTCTTCTTCAGGACCACACGAGGACCAGCCCCATGTGTGCCACTCCTAAGCAAACCTATAATTAGGAATTAATGAGGTGCACACCTACTGTGTATACACCTAACACGTAATACATACGGTTAATCACTGACACGTAGTATCTGAGGAAATAAAGCAAAGAAAGGATTAAAAGTGCGCCCGCCTCCCAGCCAGGCTGGTAGGTCCTTGACACATGCGGCGTCTTAACTAAATCAATGAACTCCTCTATAGTGGGTGGGTGTAATTAAAAGTAATAATTAGTGCGAACTTCCAGCGTGGTAAGAAACTCACACTCATGACGCCTGGTAATAAATAAGTGGTTAAATACATAACAAAAAGCACTCGTGAAGAGACACCATGTGACATACAACATATAACACTTAATTGTCAGCATATTAGTGACACTTACTTTAGTTTAGGAAGAATATTGCCTCATGATCTGCAGGGGTAGAGGGGCTTGTAGTCACACCCTAAGGAAATAATGGGGACACAGAGAGGTAATTAATGAGGAAAAAACCGGAGGGGAATTCTCCCGGTGTCTCACATTGATCTACAATGGGATATTGAAAACTCATTTTTCCTAGGAAAGGAACTTAAGGAGAAAAGGGTTAGCAAGACTTACTTCATCAAAGCGCACCTCTGGCAAATCACCTAATGGCACCCCCGGAGACCGCATCTTACCGTGTCTGTCTCCCGGAGTCCATTAAATACTGCCAGAACCGTCCAGTTATGATTGCCTTGGCAGCTAGACCGTAAACCTCCAAAAGGGCCGCTCCATATGGCAATACCGGGGGCCATCTTGTGCGAGTGACTCAGATGCCTTTCGTTGAGACCTCCGAGTGGCATATTTCATAAATGAAATGGGAACTAAAGATATGAAACCAACCCAAAAGCGAAATACTCAAGGGTCTGGTTATTGAGTGCAAACAGACACCACCTCTTCAGTATACTTCTGGACCTGTGGAGACTCTGAGGAAGAAAGACTGCTGTGCTGCTGAAAGGACTGCCATTCTGCTGGACTGCTACTCAGGAGGGACTGCAGCCCTGCTGTGCTGACCTGCTGCATGCTGTCCCCTTGCCTGGGTGAGAAGGTCTGGACCTGCATCTGTTGAACCCAAGACCCCAAAGTGACTCAAAGGGCAAATTGGCTGGCTTCTGTAGGTCAAATGCAACTAGTGGGCCTGCAGCACTGATTGTGCCGCCCACATAAGTAATCTTTCAAACCGGTCTCAGGCATCCCACTGCAGGGCCTGGATGTGCAGTTTACTGCCACTTCGACTAGGCATTTAAAACTAATTGTCAAGCCTTAAACCTCCTTTTATTACATATAAGTCACCCTTTCAGTTAGGCCCTAAGTAACCCTAAGGGCAGGATGCCATGCAAGTAAAAAGTAGGATATGTGTGTTTAATCTTTATATGTCCTGGTAGTGACAAAACAACCAAATTTGTTTTTCACTACTGTAAGACCTAATCCCCTCATAGGATAACATTGGGAATTCCTTAATACACTTTACAGCTGTAATTCCTGATCAGAGAGGAGTAGCTTTTTCATGTTTCATATCTTTGGAATGGTAATGATGAATCCTCCTTACTGGTGAAGTTGGATTTAACATTACTGTTTTAGAAATACCACTTTTAGAACGTAGGCATTTCTCTGCACTTACTGATCTATGTGCCTGACAGCCTGTCTCCAACACACATCTGGGGTGGGTGACAGATACACTTTGTGCTTTCCCTCTAGACAGCCACAACACAGGAAGGATAGGGGTTTCTGAGTACCCATCTACATACATCTGGATTCTGATGGCCTGGCTTTGGCAGGATCAAAGGGAGGGCTAACACTTCACTTGAATAGACAGTGTACTATCCCCACACAAAGGATGGATTACCGCCCACAGGTAGCCTGGGAGAGGAGTAGTCGACCTCGAAGCTGGGGAACCGGGTTCAAGTCTCGGCAGGGACACTCAACATCCTCTGATTCTGGGCAAATCACTTAATCTCACTTGTTGGCTTGCCTCCTGTTGCTTGAGACTAAGGGATATCAAAGTTTCTACCCCTGTTTCTGTGCCTGGCTCAATGAAAGTGGCCCAAATACTTGCAACATGAATTTAGACTCATCTCCTGTTTGCGTGTAGCAGAACCAGCACAACGACCCGGTTGCGGGAGTAAAATCGGTGCATCGCCTCATGAACCAGCACTTAGCCTCCAGAGACCAACGAATTGGACAGCTTATCACTGCTGCTGCAGCTTGGTGGGATCGACGCATCCTCTCAACTGCGTGACAGAATCAGGCACATTGCTCAACACCTCTTGACTCTGGCACCCGTCTTTGGAACAGACGCATTGCCTTCATTGAGAAGATCGACGCATCGTGTACCTACGGGCCTCAACATCGATGCATCTTGCTGTTTGTGACCAGGAAATGTACTCTGTTCATTGGGACCTGTGTGGGTCCTGTAGCTGGCCGGCACTCCATAACAGTTGGCCCGAACTTTGACTTTGCCCCGGCCCAGCGTGACATAATGTAACTTTTTTAGCGCTACTTGCTTCTAAGAACTTTTCCGCATTTATTCCCTAAAATTCAATATCTCAACTTCAATACTTTGGATTTTTGTTTTTTTGGTCTTGTTTTGTTCAGAATATAATAATCTATTTTTCCAATCCTGTATGGAGTCTTTTTGCGGTGTAGTCATTGTATTACTGTGTGAGTGTGTTGCACAAATACTTTACACATTCCTCTTTAGATTAGCCTGACTAATCTGTGCCAAGAAACCAGAGGGTGAGCACAGGTTAACTTTCAGTGTGTATCTAGCTTACCCTGATTAGAGTGCAATACCATACAGTAACTCATTGTCCACTACAACTTTGTACTTAGACCAATTTGAGCCTTTTTCTATTCTACTTATCTGACTTCTTTGATACTTCCAAAAGTCTTTTTGCCCAAGTCCCATTTTTTCTGTCTGTGGTCCTACTTGGCAATATGGAATTTAAGATGACCAATTTGGAGCCGTACACAGTGGCCCAGCTCATGGGGTTCTGCCAGGTGAGAAGGGTGTTCCATGAGGGAAGTGTCAAAAATACAGTATTTCAGAAAGCCTTAAGAGCATGATCAGCACCAGAGTGTCCAAAAAGGTATCTGGAGGGACTCCCACCAGAGGAAAGAGGTAGAAGCAAAAAAGAAGGCTTTCACTTCAGGCCCCCAAAACAACTCACAAGGAAAGGGTCTGGTTCACATTCCCAATCTGGCCACCAAAAGAGAAACTATCCTGACAAAGGTCAGCAACCGAAGCCCATCGAGTTCCATGAGTGCTTTAAATATGGACAATACAAGCGGGAACCCAAGTGTACAAAAAGAGCACCATCTCCCACTGGATGAAAGATTCCAGGGGTAGCTAGTGTAGTCCTGGGGGAGGAGCTTGTTCCAGTTAATGGAGGGGGAGTTCAGTGGGGTTGCCCTTGTGTCTCTGGGTGACGGTAAAATGGTTCCAAAAGATCCATGTGTCCTCAATGCTACCAAGTATTGACAATGGGTCACCTCAATGGGCAAGGGGCTGAGGCTTTGAGGGATACAGCAGCCAGTATGATTATTGTAAGGAGTCAGCTGGTTTCCCCAGAGCAGGTAATTACCCATGCATTCAACCAGGTTGTGGTGGTTGACAACAGAGAACATCACTATCTCGTTGCCTTTGTTCTGTTTGAGCGGGGAGGGTCAGGTCTCCTGAAAGTTGCATGAGACCTGCCATGCCTGTGGACTGTTTGTTGGGTAATACCCTGGAGCACACTACCTGGAAGGAAGTGGAGCTCAAGGCTCATGTGGAGATGTTATGGTCACCTGACTGGATCTGTGCTACCTAGCGGTCCATGGCTTCCCAGGATGGGAGTCAAAAAGGGCTGATAGGAAGGGGAGAGGCAAGGGGAATGGGAAACCAGCCCCTGAATATACCTCATGTGAGATGGATGGGGCACCTACTGAGGAGGACATTGCTTCCCTTGGTGACCTTCTGAGCTTTCTGTATGACATGTGGAAGGAGGACCCTGCAAGGAGGTGTTCTGTAGGGCACAAAGGGAGTGCCCATCCCTTCTGGGCATGAGACAACAGGCTGAAGCCCAAGCAAGTGTTGGTTCCTGTCTGGCTTGCGTGCATACCTCAGCCAACCAGGAATTCTATTTCTTACACCAACATTTTTGATGGTATGTGTGAACTGAGTTCCCATATTCCGAAGCTTCTGTTGTCCCGATACGCAGTCCTACCTAATTTGTAGGAACCATATAACAATTTTGCATGAACCAATAGTAAATGTGCCCCACAGACAAAACAACAACAATCCATTTGCACTCAAATTTGAACCACTAATGGGTTTCTCGCTTGTCTCTAACCTTTCTTTCAGTATTACATCTCTTGATTTCTCTCTTTCTCTCTCCCTTGTACTCTTCTTCTATGCTTCTGTCAAAGTTCTGCTCTTTGACTTTCTCCTCTTCTGTACCTCTTTCTCCGCATCCCTCTCTCAACCACCCATGACGCCCTGTGCAGAGTGACAGGAATCAAAATGATGAAGTCATTTAGGAGAATCTGCGCATGAATATTCAATCTTTGAAGTCCTTCTACTTTCCTTCTATCCTCCACCAAGGTCCCAAATTCTCTGTAGCAAAGAGTACTGTTCACTTGTCCTACACTAGCTAGTCCTTTATCATACCTCATGCTTCGCCTGGTCGTTCCTCTGCCTGTCATGCTGCAACCTCTTAGCATTTCTTCTCCTCTTCTCCTTCTCTTCTTACCGATTGGCTTCCTCATTCTTCTGCTTTCAGGTCGACTGTCCCATGTATTGTCACAAAGACCTTCCTCCTCTCTCTCCACTTTACCCATGTCATCCATTCACTATCTGCAACCTTGCCCTTTCTAACACTTACCCAGCCCCCCCCACAGTCCCTCAACTATCTTCCTTTTCCCCCAAAAGTCATAGATTGTGCCAGCCTAACAAGAGGAGGGGAAAGTTCTCAGTTGGTCACTGTGCCCCTTTAGCTCAGGGCTGCATGGCTATCTGGCCTATGAGTGCAGGGGTCGGGGCCAATGGTGCTTGCTAGAAGGCTAGTTACCTCTATGGCAATGCTTCTTCAAAAGTTTATGATTTAGAATGGGTTTGAATTAAGCAAGGACACATTTTCAGGGGTATTCAATGGTCTTACACTGAGTTTTCTTACGTAATAAAAACTATTTGGTTGAGGCCCCTATGTTACACAATCTTCTAAAATGTTTAACAGTGAACATTGAATACTGCTGTAATGGCATTTTAGAAGTTGAGAAATACTTATCTGGACTAAAATCGAAGATAGCAGAATAAGCACAATATACAGGACCTTCAAACATGAAACATTAGTTGTCAGGCAGCAGCAGCATTATCACCTTCCCTCGTGCACACTAAAATGTCACAGCACAGGTAGCTTCAGTGCAAGGTTTGCTTACAACAGGCATATCCTTAGCAACAGCAAAGTATGCTTAGCTCACAAGAAGACCATTATTATCAGGACAGAACAAAAGCCAAACCTGGGTTCCCAAAAAACCCAACAGTGCATGCAGGCAGCTGGGAGAGGCAGAGGTCTGATATCTAAATGTGTTTCTTGTGCATCTGGAGATAGAGTAAGTGCAAGACGTTTTTTCAGAGGTATGCATACCCCAACAGTGTATGCTGAAGAGAGGGTGGGAGTAGACGCCTTCTTGCTGGGTGGGTTGGCTCCTGGACTTCTTGCTGGGGTCTCTGTCATCCCCAGAACTTCCAAGCCATCTTTCAGTGCTCACCTCCAGGCCACCTAACCCTTAGAAGTGTTACTTCTGTCCCCCGGGAAATCCTCAGCTAGCAGTTAAAATGCCCCAAGTTTATTATCACAAATTGACTACTGGCTCTGAGGGCCTTCATTTGGACCTTTCATAATCATCCAACTATGAGTTCATTTTCAGTCACCCTCAGACACCCTCTGCTATCCCTGAGACAATCTCAGCAAGACATTTAACAATCCTACAGGCCCGAACATTCAACCATCCACTCAAGTCATTGAACTTCCGCTGGTCCTCAGCCATTCTCATGTAAAACCTCCAGCAAAATAAATGCAACCAGCATCAAGCAGACACACAAAGCCGCTTTGTGCTGGTAAACTCCACAAAAACTAAGCAATGTCCCATTTTAACAAATATATAATTTTGTGTTCTATGTTGTGCTTGCTACAGAAATTTTGCATCACTATATGTGACATATTTTCATAGAAGAATGAAAAGTTGAGACACCCCTTCTAGAATTTGAATGCTCTGCAGATTACATAATGATATCGGCAGAGGGCAAAATGCTGGCACATTTACTCACCTACATCCAGGTGCGTATCATCTGTATCAGCAGAATGTTTAATAGAACATTCAGGCCCAGATTCAGAAAAGATTTTCAGAGGCACTCAGATGTCCCAATCCAGAATTTCATGGTGCAAATGGCAGTGTCAATCTCCTTTATTGTGCTAAGGGTTTAAGCACAGAAAGTTAACCTTCATGTGGCATTACAGTTGGTTTGTGCCTCATAGTACAACCCTCCAATTCATTTATTTAAAGGGGCGTGACTGATGTGGACTGGTGCAAACACCACTTGAATATGCATGATTTTAATACATTTTATAAAAGACTCAAGGATGCATACTGTGTAGGGGGACTCCCCACTACAATACAAGTACCCTTGAGGCACTTATTAAAATCATGTTGTTGCAAAGTCATCCCGTGTGCCCTGTGCACCCCCATTTGTTGCTGACTGGCACTGGTGGTTACTGACTCTGACTGTCCCTGTGCTCTATCTAACCATAACCAGGACCAGTGCTATTTTGAAAACACAGTAAAAACACACATATATACGAGGGTACACTATATATTAGGGTACTCTTATAATTGGCATGACCTACCCTAAAAGTCCCTAGTAGATAATAGCACAGGGGGAATAAAATTACCTATAAGTCCCTATTATATAATAGGGCATGACAGTTTAGAGGCCAGAAGCCCTTTTCTGCACTCCTGAGCGCCTGAGGTCATTTTAAAAGCCCTGTGTTGCAGCACTGCTTTCAACTGTATATTGTGCCCAAACTCTACTTTGGTGGTAGGGACACTTAAAAAGTGATAAACTACAATATATTGGCATTTTAGGTACCCCCAGGGTCTCCCATAGGTGTCCCAGGAGTTGGTGGTCATGTCATTCTAAAGAGAGCCCGTATACAAGATGTTTTATATGCGCTGGGGCTAGAGAAATTGCACATCTCACTTTTCCCATTGTAGTAAAGTGCCTACTAAACTCGACTTTGGTTCTATGAGCACTGTGGAGTGAGGATCTACACTATTTTTGCATATTCAGGACCCCTAAAGTCTCCCTTAGGTGTACTAGGGATGGGGGGTCATGTAACTATAAGTAGGGCTTTAATAAAATATGTTTTATATGATCTTGTGATGGAGAAAATGCACATTTCATTTTCCCAACTGTTATCACCTAGCCCCATAGGATAACCTGGTAATAGTCCACAAGTGCATAACTATTGCTAGGAATTAATTTAACATCTCATTCAAGGGCTTGGGAGAATTGTATTGATAAATCCAACAATATGCTATTGTTGAATTTATCCTAAAACATACAGAAAGGAAGTTATATGACTATCTTGTCTGATTTCTTGTCTGCAGGCCAAAATTAAGCCTTCCTGTGGTCTCCCCTAATTGGTCAGAGTTAACAGGATTAGCCAGGCTGCTTTGATGAAGTGAGAAGTGGTTCACCTGAGAGAGCCTATCTGTTAGAGATAGCTCTGCTACACAGGAATGCCAGAGCAGTGGGGCGGGGTCGTAAAGCAGGAGCTTCAAAGGAGATATAGGACAGGCAGAGAATGCCAGGTCCATCTACCCCCAGCCCTCTGACCAAGCAGATGACATGCTTAATGCAGGAATGGTTGAGAGAGGAGAGGTATGTGTAAGAAGTTGGCCTGGTATATGCTGTCCACTAGTTATAGTGGGCACCTTGCACCAGTCCAAACGACCTTTATTGATGATAGGTTTAAAGACAACCTTTATTGAAAGCTATCCTATTGATAGCTATGGAGAGCAGCCTTCAGGCTAAGTCTTGAAGGAGTGTTAAGCTGTTTGTTTTACCAGTTATAATCTCATGAATGACCAAATGAAAGGAGAACCACACCAGGTATATATATAAAATATATGTATGTATTACTAAACACTACCCAATAGTCTCTTTATGAGGCCAGAGGTCAAAGTACACAAGTTACAAGTCAAATAGCACAGTTAATTAGCAAAATATATGATTAGCCCTAGAGGCGTACCAAACCATATATTAAGAAAGTGGTATAAGAACCACGACTTAAGTAGACACAAGGCCTAGAGCCTGTAGAATCACTGGGACCCCAAGGAACCACCCAAGGTAGTGACACAGGGGACCCACGGGGGCTGTGTGCAGTGTGTGAACACAGCCTCGAGCTCCGTTATCGTCTATGGGAAAGTCGCGGTTAGAGTTTTAGAGATTAAGGACACTTAGAAATGGACTAGGACCAAACCCTCTTGGACTTAGACAGTTCTAGGGTCAACACCCACGGGAGCACCGGAGTACTCGAGTTACCTCACCCAGGGAAGCCGGGTGCATAGGTGTCTCGAATGGTGTTGGGTCGCGGCTCGCCGATTTCAATGGCAGGCTGCAAGGAAGTGCTGCTGCCGGGAAGATGCGAGTGTCCGAAGAGATCCAAGCCTGGATCGGAGATGAGAAGAACCTAAAAGCAGAGGGGACAGAGTCTGGGTCACTTGCCAGTGACCAGGGGCACGATAGTCGAATGCCCACCGATGTCGGGTGTTTCAGGTGAAAGAGGTGAAGCTTGACTCTTCAGCCACGAGGCCCAGGAGGTGTCGATGACAACCAGGAGCTGGATTCGAGCTGTCCAATAAAGGATGTCGAGTGCTGCAGCATTGATGTCCGGATTGAACAAAACAAGCCTTGGCAACAGCAACCCACGCAGAAAGGAGAAAGACGCTTCTGTGCAGACCAGTAAGGTCTGAGGGACTCACCACTCGGTGGGGAGTCAGGGCATGTCTGGAGCACCCAGGAATGTCCAAAGAAAATCAGAGTTGCCTTCACAGGGACCCACCAGTCGATGGACCAGGGATCGCAAAGGAGCCTCAAGTGGAAATGCAAGAAGTGAGCCCACAGAACACTCGTGGAGTGTAGGCTCACAATCTTCAGTGCAGATGGTGCTCGGGGCCTGGGCTACAAGTAACCCAAAACAGGACTTCAAGAAATGTCGAGAAGTTGATGCACTAGCAAATGTGTACAGTGTCCAGAAGTTCTGGTTCCACGTCACTCGTGAGGGCTGCGGGTCTCAGCTTTGCTGGGGACTCGGGTCGGCCTCTGCGAAGTCTGGAAATTCTCTTCTTGAGCTGCAGTTACTTCGGAGTCCGGCGGGAGCTTCAGAAATGCAGACTGGCAAATGCTTTGTTGGTGCCTGCCAAGCAGGGGAGTCACTCCTTGACCCCAAGGGAGATTTCTTCAGTCCTCTAGTCTTGAGAAGAGCGTCGAAGTTCCAGGATTCAGTTGCAGAGTTTCGTCCAGGGATATCTAAACTCCTGTTGCCAGGGGCTCCTTACTTATACCTAAGAAAGGGGTTGGACTAACTCTGGGGACCCACCTATGGGAGGGTTTGGAAAGAGGGGTGGCTACACCTCATTTCCTTTGTCCAGTTTCGCGCCAGAGCAGGGGCTGGCAGCCCCTGCAACCGGTTTGAACTGGGGTATGCACGAGGACACCAAATGTGCCCCCAGTGCAGGACTTCAAAGCACTCTTGGAGTGCACCCACCCAGCCCCAATCCACTCAAGGCCTGTCGGGGAGGTGGTAACACCTCCCTGTGACAGGAAACCTATTGTCCAGGCCTCCCCTGCCGGAGTTTCCGGTCAGCAGCAGGAGGCCAGACTCGTGTCTGTGGCTGCAGCATCCATTTTGTGATGCCAGGGCTCTGTTTAGTTGGTACCGGGTATACCGGTGCTGTCATGTCTCTCCCTCTAGAAGGGTGGGATCATACTCCCACACCAGTTACTGGTGTGGGGGTATGATTCCAAGGTGTTTGACACCAAACACGACATGTTTCCGTGCAGCCATCCCAAAGTTAGCATTTACCGCGAGGCTATAATGCACTTAAGAGTATATGGTCAGGTTGCACCACAGACAACCCCGGAGAGGAGATTCCGAAGGCTGCAGAGGGGCTCTGCTCATGCATGGGCACCCTCTCACATAAAACCACGCACCCTGCCTTCAGGATTGATAAGGCCTGCCATAGGGGTGACTGATAGGTTTCTATGTGCAGTGATAGGTGAGATATAGTGAACCTATAACTCTGTAAGGGGTGCATGCACCACCTTACTCAGGCTGCAGTAGCAGTCCTGTGGTGTCATTTTGGATGACACAATACATGCTTCAGCCCCTGGTAGTTTAAAGGAACAATGGTTCTAGAGTGGCCTAAAGGGTCCAAGGGGAAGTAACCCTGTAAAGGGCACTGAGATAAGTAAAGGAATAGAAACTTAATTCATAAAAGAGAGCAGTAGGAAATATAACGAGGGACATATAGGTCAATGTATGACAAGTATTTATTACACAATGAAGGTATTCAGGTGCTCACACAGTAAGTGACAATAAGCGTGACGTGAGAAGTGAGGGTGAACTTAAAATAATGACATCGCATGGACAACAGAAATAGAAGCTCCTTTAAAGATTTTTACAGAGTATAACGAGTTCATGTTGTAGGGGGTCGACGTACGTTTCGAACTCAATTATTCGAGTTCATCTTCAGGACAAAAAGTGTGAGCAACTTGAATCTGAAATTAATGGGAGCGAGGGGAGAAAGCAAATAATAAAGGATAAATAATAAATAATTATCATAGTTTAGTCCCTAGATATACCAACATCATTTTTAGGTCAATATTAAAAAAGAAGAAAGAAATGTGCTCTCTAGTGAGTGGTACAGCACAGTTAGGTTATGCATACAGTACCTAATAAGGAGAAACATAATAACATGGGATGTATTACGGTCCCTGAATAATAAAGTACAAAATCAATTAGTAGTAGTGCTTATATTTAGATATTTTTAGACACACAACCTGAGTTTGCAGAATACATGGCAAATACAAATTGACATTGGGTGGCCGGGGTTCCTGCAGGCGGCGTAGGTGCGGGAAGCATTAATACGCATAGTTAAACACAAGGAGGCTATGCACTGTAAGGTACCTCGGTGCTTGTCAGCTTGTGTATATACGCCGCGGCTAAGATATACATCTATAAGCAAATCGGAGTGCAAGCGGTATAATAGGGCACTTACTGAGCTGAAGAAGGAATTAATATCCTTGGAAAAGGCGTCTGCGTAGCGCTGTGCTTCTTAAGGTGACCGGGATAGCCTGCGAACTAATGCGCATTATGGTGGGGCCCGGTAAGGGGGAAAACAAACCTAGGGAAGAGTACACATATAGTTTAAAAAGAGCCTGGAATTAAATGGGTCGCAGTATGTAGGAAAAAAGGGGGTACAAACTTACTTAGTTTGCTGGAAGCAAATGCTTAAACTCCTTCGCCGCTAAATGGCAATGTGCTGTGCCCTGGTAGGCCTCTGGGGTACCTATGCCCTGGGTACATAGTATACCATATACTAGGGACGTATAAGGGCACCCCAGAATCCAATCTGAAGTGTACTTAAGGTACATGGAATCAATTTAGAGAGGAAGCAGCTAGGCTGGGGTCCTGGGTAGCTGGGCCCCAGCCAGACTAAAGTCGAAAAACAGTGTAACATCAGCAAAAAGTGGGGGTGACCATAAGAGGCAGATCCTACTCTCCTACACAACCCCCCCCAAACGCAGGGACTTTAAACTAACCTTGACCAGTTGAGTCTTCATGTTCTAAGTGGAAATATCTGGAGAGTCCATCTGCATTGGCATGGTTACTCCCAGGTCTATGTTCTACTGTATAGTCCATCCCCTGTAGGGAAATGGACCACCTCAAAAGTTTGGGGTTTTCACCCTTCATCTGTTTTAGCCATAAGAGGGGCTTATGGTCTGTCTGAACAATGAAGTGAGTGCCAAACAAGTATGGCCTCAGCTTCTTCAGAGCCCAAACCACAGCAAAGGCCTCCCTCTCAATGGCTGACCAACATTTCTCTCTGGGGGTCAGCCTTCTGCTAATAAAGGCTACTGGCTGATCCTGACCTTCACTGAAAATGTCTCAAAGCACACCCATATTTATGTGATCATGTCTTTTTTTCTCCATTGTTTTTCAAGTTTGGCGTGCATACTCTCTTAGTGCCCCGTCCCGGGTGCACATATGTAAATACTCAAAGAAGGTCTGACGCGCTGCTGCGAGTCACCTAGGGTTGCACAGCCTTATGCACATTTGTGATCAACATTATTCACGTACTCAAAAGTATTCAAAAAAGTTCAGTCTGTTTATTTCTATTCATTTTTCAACATTTGTCCATCACACGAAATGCATTGGGTGATGTTAAGTTTTAACGGAGGATTCGAGTTTCATAACATGCCTGTGATTAGGCCCGATGGGCAAGTCCTGTGCAAATAAAATGGAAGAAAACCATGGAATTTTGTACCTTTGATGTGATGGACAAATGTTGAAAAATGAATAGAAAAACAGACTGAACTTTTTTGAATACTTTTGAGTACGTGAATAATGTTGATCACAAATGTGCATAAGGCTGTGCAACCCTAGGTGACTCGCACAGCGCGCGTCAGACCTTTTTTGATCCTGACCTTCATCATTCAACTGTGATAGTACAGCCCCTACCCCCAACTCAGATGCATCTGTTTGCACAATGAACTTTTTGGAGTAATCAGGACTTTGCAGAATGGGAGCAGTGCACATGGCCTGCTTCAGGTCATCAAATGCCTTTTGACAGCTAACTGTCCACTGAACCTTTTTGGGCATTTTCTTAGAGGTTAAGTCATTCAGGGGTGTCACTATTGATCCATACCCCTTGCCAAATCTTCTGTAATACCCAGTCAGGCCCTAAAAGGCTCTCACCTGAGTCTGGGAATTTGGAGCAACCCAGTCCATGATGTCTGGATTTTGCTCTGCAATGGTTGAACCTGGCCTCCACCCACAAGGTGGCCCAGGTACACAACCTGACTCTGCCCTATCTGGCATTTTGTGGCCTTGCTAGTTAGGCCTGCCTTCTGCAGGGCCTCCAAAACATTTCTGAGGTGGACCAGGTGATCCTCCCAGGTGGAGCTAAAGACATCAATATCATCTAGATATGCTGCACTGTAGGCTTCCAGACCTGTAAGGACTGTGTTCACCAACCCCTGAAAAGTGGCAGGTGCATTCTTCAAACCAAAGGGCATCACCACAAATTGGTAAAGCCCACCAGGGGTAGAAAATACAGTTTTTGGCTTTGCATCATCAGCTAGTCTGATCTGCCAGTAGCCAGCTGTCAGGTCAAATGTGCTTAGATACTTGGCTGAGGCCAAAGTGTCTATTAGCTCATCTGCCCTGGGGATTGGATGGGCATCAGTCCTAGTGACTGCATTGAGGCCCCTGTAGTCCACACAAAACCTCATCCCTCTCTTGCCATCTTTGGTGTGAGGTTTAGGCACCAGGACTACTGGACTAGCCCAAGGCCTATCTGAGGGCTCAATGACACCCAGTTCCAACATTTTCTGGACTTCTGTCCTGATACAGTCCCTGACCTGGTCAGGTTGCCTGTAAATCTTACTTTTAACAGGCAGACTGTCCCCAGTGTCCACTTTATGAGTGCACCAGGTGGTCTGACTTGGAGTCAGAGAAAACATGTGTCTGAACTGATTGATCACCGGTCTACAATCAGTTTGCTGCTGGGCAGTGAGGCTGCCTGCCAAGGCTACACCATCTACTGACCCATCATCAGGGTTCTGTGAGAGCAGGTCAGGGAGTGGGTCACTCTCTTCCTCCTGTCCCTCATCAGTTGCCATGAGCAAGCCCATGTCAGCCCTGTCCACATATGGCTTCAGCCTGTTGACATGGAGCACCCTATGGGGGCTCCTGGGAGTTCCCAGGTCTACCAGATAGGTAACCTCTCCCTTCTGTTCAACAATGGCATGGGGGCCACTCCACTTGTCTTGGAGGCCACTGGCTCCAACACCCACACCTTCTGCCCTGGCTGGTAAACAGTCAGCACAGCCTTTTGGTCATGCCAGGCTTTCTGTAATTCCTGGCTAGCCTCAAGGTTTTTGGTTGCCTTTTTCATATATTCAGCCATCCTAGAGCGGAGACCAAGTACATAGTCCACTATGTCCTGTTTAGGGGGTTTGAGAGGTAACTCCTGTAGGAGAGTAGGATCTGCTTCACAGGGGTACCCCCACTTTTTGCTGATACTTCACTGGTTTTCGACATTAGTCTGGCTGGGGCCCTGCTATTCAGAACCCCAGCCTAGCTGTTTCCTCTTTAAAAGGGTCTCCATGTGCCTTAGGCACATCACTGATTGGGATCTGGAGTGCCCTTGTAAGTCCCTAGTATATGGTATACTATGTACCAAGGGCATAGGTACCTCAGAGGCCTGCCAGGGGCTGCAGCATATATTATGCCACCCCTGGTAGGCCATCCAAACTGACACCACAGGTCTGCTACAGCAGCCTGGGTAAGGTGGTGCATGCACCCCTTGCTGTGGTATAGGTTACCTATATCACTAAATGCATACACACATATAAACCTATAAGTCACTCCTAAGGCAGGCCTTATCAATCCTAAAGGCAGAGTGCATGGTTCCTATGTGAGAGGGTGCCCCTGCATGAGCAGGGCCCCTCTGCAGCGTTCGGAGACCATCTCTGATGCTGTTTGTAGTGCAGCCTGACCATATACTCTTAAACGCATTATATCCTCGCGGTAAAATGCTAACTATGGAATGGCTGCACCGAAACATGTCGTGTTTGGTGTCAAACATCTTGGAATACTACCCCCCGCCAATTCTGGCGGCGGGGGTAGCATTCCACCCTTCTAGAGGGAAAGGCATGTTAACTCTGACGAGTCCGGTAACTTCTTTCCAGAGCCCTGGCATCACAAAATGGATGCTGCTGCCACAGACACGAGTCTGGCCTCCTGCTGCTGGACGAAACTCCGGCAGGGGAGGCCTGGACAATAGGTTTCCTGTCCCAGGGAGGTGTGACCACCTCCCCAGACAGGACAATGTGTATTGGGGCTGGGCGGGAGCACTTTCGGGTGCTTTGAAGTCCTGCACTGGGGGCACATTTGGTGTCCCTGTGCATACCCCAGTTCAAACCGGATCAGGGGCTTGCAGCCCCTGCTTTGGCGCGAACTGGACAAAGGGAAAGGGGTGTAGCCACCCCTCTGCCCTGACCCACCCATAGGTGGGGCCACAGAGTAGTCCATCCCCTATTTTTGGAATAAAGGTAGGAACCCAGTCCTTAGGACTTTAGATATCCCTGGACTAAACTTTGAAACTGAATCCTGGACCTTCGACGCTCTACATCACGATTAGAGGACTGAAGAATCTCCCTTGGGGTCAAGGAGTGACTCCCCTGCTTGGCAGGCACCAAAAACGATAACGACGGTCGCAAACTACGCCGCTCCCGCCGGAGTCCGAAGTCCCTGCAGCCCAAGAAGTGGATTTCCTGACTTCTCCAAGGCCATCGTGAGTCCCCAGCGAAGCTGAGGCAAGTGGACCCCACGAGTGACGAGGAACCGCGACCCCTGGGTACCGTGCACTATTATCGAGTGCAACCCCTTCACAACGTTCTACGAACCTGTGCTTTGGACCACGTGTGGTCCCAACCTCCAGCAGGAATCCCTCCGAAGATCAGAGGCCTACACCGTCCTGAGTGACCGTGGGCCCCTGTTGAGTGATTCCGCCCGAGGTGTCTTCGCGATCCCTTGCCAGCCGGCTCGTGGGTCCCCAGAAGACTTTCTAAAGAAACCAAAGGGCTCCCCTGGTTGCTCCAGGCCTGCCCTGACTTACCCTCGCTGGGTGAGTTCCCCAGACCTTGCTGGTCTGCACCATCGACGATCTTCAGCTACATCGAGACTTGCCGTTGCCAAGGCTTGTTGGGTCCAATCCGGTCGCCGACACCGCAGCACTCGACAGACATCGTGTACCAGCCCGAATCCTGCTCCTGGTCGCCAACAACGCCTCCTGGACCTCGTGGCTGCAGAAACGAGACGACCGTCAACGCACCTGAAGCACTCGACATCGGTGGGCATCTGTCCATCGCCTTCCTGGTCACTGGCTAGTGACCCAGACTCTGTCCCCTCTGCTTTCAGGTTCTTCAGAACTCCGATCCACTCTTGGATCCACCCGGACACTTTTCTCCTGGTCGCCAGCAGCACTTTGCAGCAGATCGCCATAAGAAACGACGACGAAACCCGACCCCGAAAGGCACCTATGCACCCGGCTTCCCTGGGTGAGGTAACACGAGTACTCCGGTGCTCCCGTGGGTAGAGACTCTTCAAAGTCCTAGATCTCAAAGGGTTTTGTCCTAGTCCTCTTTAAAGTGTCCCTTTCCTCTATTTTCCCGATCCCGACTTTCTCCATAGAAGTTAACGGCGTATCGCGGTTGTGTATTTACACTGCACGCGTCTCCCGTGGGTCCCCTGTGTCACTACCTTGGGTGGTTCCTTGTGGTCCAAGCACTTCTAGAGGCTCTAGGCCTAGTGTCTAGTTCAGTCGTGGTTCGCATACCACTTTATTGGTATATGGTTTGGTACGCCCCTAGGGCCCAAACGTGTATTTGTGCTATTACTGTGATTTAAGATCTTATAACCTATGTATTTCGAACTCTAGCCTCATAAAGAGACTAGAGGGGTGTGTTTAGTAATAAATACATATATTTTGAATATATACCTGGTGTGGTGCTCTTTCATTTGGTCACTCAAGAGATTATAGACTGGTAAAACAAGCTGCTTTACATTCCTTCAAGACTTAGCCTGAAGGCTGCTCTCCACAGCTACCACTAGGATAGCTTTCAATAAGGTTGTCTTTAACCTACCTACCATAAGAGTCGATTTGGACTGGTGCAAGGTGCCCACTATAATTAGTGGACAGCATATGCCAGGCCAACTTCTCACATTGGTGTGCAGCGTGTGGGATTCCAGCTTGCTATTGTTTTACCAGATAATCTCAATTGAATTGATCAACTGAAAACCACTAAAGGTACCTAAGGTACATATAATTTAAGCTTAGAATATCAGTAAGTTCTACTGAACTTAGAGTTGTGTGTTAAGGGATAGCACAACCCTTTCTACAACTCAAGAGAGTTTAGTAGGCCACACTAGAGTAGGTAGTGCATACACCACACCACACTAGTAATGTCTTTAAAAGCAGGATCTAGAGATGCCCTGCAGGAAGCCATTGAGCTTCCCCTCCAAGTATGACACACTCCCATTCTTGGAACTGAGAGCTTTGTGTAACGTGAGGAAATTAAGGACAGGCCAAAGTCCCACCACCCAACACCTCCAGGAGTTGTTGGTGGCTTATGATCTTAGTAAGTCCTCAGAGACTGAAGGGGTAGGAGCAGAGGGTGGGCCAGCAGATGAGGAAGGGACCAGGGGTACTACTACCCCCAGCCCCCCTCTGAAACTGACCAGGAGGGTGACAATGACCCTGACCTGGAAAACCCAATCCCTTCTGGGGAAGATGAAGATGAGGATCTGGAGAACCACACCTTTGTCCCCCAGGAAGGATTATGAGTGTGCTCAGAAAGTCTAGGTCTCCTTCTCAGGAGTCTAACCACTCTGGCACCTCAATAGGGAGCTCTGTTTCTTCTCACAGGAGGGAATCCTCTCATGAGAGAAGAAAGAGACTGGTCCAGTATGAGGAAACTCAACTGGAGATCAGGAAGAAGCAATTGGCTTTAGATAGAGAATCCCTAGATCTCCTTAAGGAGAGAAGAAAGTTGGGACTAGAGTCCCATGGTGGCAGCCATATCCCTAGAGATAGGGAAAGGTCCTATGACCATAGGAACCTGAGCAAGATTGTCCCTCCCTACCAGAGTGGGGATGATATCCACAAATGGATAACTGCTTTAGAGAGGGCCTGTAAAGTACAGAAGGTCCCTCAGGAGCAGTGGGCAGCAATCTTGTGGCTCTCCTTTGCTGACAAAGGTAGAGACAAGCTCCTCACTGTTAGAGAGGAGGATGCTGACAATTACAAGGTCTTGAAGAGTGCTCTTATTGATGGGTTTGGCCTAACCACTGAACAGTACAGGTTGAAGTTCAGAGACACCCAAAAAGCACAGACTCAAGACTGGGTAGACTATGTGGATTGTTCTGCCAAGGCTCTGGAAGGCTGGTTGATGGGCAGTAAGGTGTGTGACTTCTCAGGATTGTATAATCTGATAATGAGGGAGCAGATTCTTAATAACTGTCAAAACCAGCTGTTGCATCAGTACCTGGTTGACTCTGATCTGACCTCTCCCCAAGAATTGGGAAAGAAGGCAGACAAATGGGTCAGAACCAGGGTGAAGCAGAAGGTACAGAACCAAGGTGGGGAAACCAAGAAGCAAGATGCTAAGAACTCTGACAAGGGTGGGGAGAAGGGTAAAGATCAAAAGTCTTCATCAGGCCCCCAAAAATCTTCTTCTGGTGGGGATTCCCAGTCTACCAAGGGTAAAGGCCAAAGAAAACCATGGTGCAAGGTCTGTAAGCAAAAGACCCACTGGACCAGTGATTGCACCAAGTCCAAAGACTCCAGTCCAGCATCCACCAATGCCCCTAAGGCACCTGTTCCCCCTAGTACAGTTGGTGGAAGTGCTCCAGCAAAGGGTTTAGTAGGGTTCACCCTGGGAACTGAGTTGGGCTCTGACTTAGTCAGGGAGCTGACTCAGGCTGTGTTAGTCTGTGATGGAGGCATGGATGTGACCTCCACTGTGAGTCCCAGTAATCTGGGCAAGTACAGACAACAGCCTTTAATCAATGGACGAGAGGCTTTGGCATTTAGGGAC
The DNA here is from genome assembly GCA_963921515.1 of Calotriton arnoldi. Classification (NCBI taxonomy): domain Eukaryota; kingdom Metazoa; phylum Chordata; class Amphibia; order Caudata; family Salamandridae; genus Calotriton; species Calotriton arnoldi. Next base: position 955,646 of record CAWUFW010005809.1, read on the forward strand.
ACAGGGGCAAGTGTCACAATGGTGACACAAGACCTTGTGCTACCTGGGCAAGTTATACTTGGTGAAATGTACCAAGTGACCAATGCTAGCAATGTCAGAACAGACCATACTCTGGCAGTTGTTAACTTCTCCTGGGGAGGGGTAACTGGCCTTAAGAAGGTTGTGGTAAGTGCAAACCTACCAGTCGAATGCTTGCTTGGCAATGACTTAGAGACTTCTGCTTGGGCAGAAGTGGAGCTCAGGACCCATGCAGAAATGCTGGGGATCCCTGCAGATGTGTTTGCTGTGACCAGGTCACAAGCTAAACTGTCTAAAACTGAACAGGCCTTGGATTCTGGAAGAATGGACCAAGTGCCTTCCAAGAGGAGGAGTAGTAGGGTTAAGGCAGTGCCTTCCCCTTGGCTCAGGAGGAAGATCAGTCCCTTGAGGGGGATGATCTCAGCCCTGAAGAAGGAACTGTCCCAGAGGAACTTGAGCCTGACCAGGTTGAGTTCTTGGGGACAGGGGGACCTTCTAGGGCAGATCTGAGCCAGGAGCAGCAGAGCTGCCCCTCCCTTGAACCCCTCAGACAGCAAGCTGCTGCTGAGGCTGCTGGGAAAGCTAGTGGTCCCCATACAGTGTATTGGGATGATGGACTCCTGTACTCAGAGAGTAGAGACCCCAAGCCTGGTGCTACCAGGAGGTTGGTAATACCTTTGAAGTTCAGGGGCTTCCTATTGACCCTAGCCCATGATATTCCCTTAGCAGGACACCTGGGCCAGAACAAGACTTGGGACAGAATTGTCCCTCACTTTCACTGGCCCCACATGTCTGAAGACAGTAAGGAGTTTTGTCGCTCCTGTGTAACCTGCCAAGCCAGTGGCAAAGCAGGTGGCACTACAAAGGCCCCCTGATACCACTACCTGTGGTGGGGGTGCCCTTTGAGAGGGTAGGGATTGACATTGTTGGTCCCATGGATCCCCAAACAGCATCTGGGCACAGATTTATACTGGTGGTAGTGGATCATGCCACCAGGTATCCAGAGGCTATACCCCTTAGGACCACTACAGCACCTGTGGTGGCAAGGGCCCTCCTGGGAATTTTCTCAAGAGTGGGCTTTCCTAAGGAGGTGGTATCAGACAGGGGTGCAAACTTCATGTCTGGGTACTTAAAGGCAATGTGGAAGGAGTGTGGAGTTACTTATAAGTTCACCACACCCTATCACCCACAATGCAATGGTTTAGTTGAGAGATTCAACAAAACCTTGAAGGGCATGATTAAAGGGCTCCCAGAAAAGCTTAGGCGTAGATGGGACATACTCTTGCCCTGCCTTTTATTCGCATATAGGGAGGTGCCTCAGAAGGGGGTTGGTTACAGCCCTTTTGAACTTCTGTTTGGCCACCCTGTGAGGGGTCCACTGTGCTTGGTGAAGGAAGGATGGGAGTTACCTCTCAAGCCCCCAAAGCAAGATATAGTGGACTATGTACTTGGTCTCCGCTCCAGGATGGCTGAGTACATGAAAAAGGCAACCAAAAACCTTGAGGCTAGCCAGGAACTTCAAAAGGCCTGGCATGACCAAAAGGCTGTCCTAACTGTTTACCAGCCAGGACAGAAGGTGTGGGTGTTGGAGCCAGTGGCCCCAGCAGCTCTCCAAGACAAATGGAGTGGACCCCACACTATTGTTGAGCAGAAGGGTGAGGTCACTTACTTAGTAGACCTGGGAACACCCAGGAGTCCCCACAGGGTTCTCCATGTCAACAGACTTAAGCCATATGTGGACAGGGCAGACATGGGCTTGCTCATGGCTACTGATGAAGGGCAGGAGGAAGAGAGTGACCCACTCCCTGACCTGCTCTCACAGAACCCTGACGATGGGTCAGTTGATGGTGTAGCCTTGGCAGGCAGCCTCACTACCCAGCAACAAACTGATTGCAGGCAAGTCCTCAATCAGTTTAGACATATGTTTTCTCTGACACCCAGTCAGACCACCTGGTGCACTCATGAAGTGGACACTGGGGACAGTCTGCCTATTAAAAACAAGATTTATAGGCAACCTGACCATGTCAGGGACTGTATCAGGACTGAAGTCCAGAAGATGTTGGAATTGGGAGTGATTGAGCCCTCAGATAGCCCTTGGGCTAGTCCAGTAGTCCTAGTACCTAAACCTCACACCAGTGGTGGGAAAAGAGAGATGAGGTTTTGTGTAGACTACAGGGGCCTCAATGCAGTCACTAGGACTGATGCCCATCCAATACCCAGGGCAGATGAGCTCATAGATACTTTGGCCTCTGCCAAATATCTCAGCACATTTGACCTAACAGCTGGCTACTGGCAGATCAGACTAGCTGATGCTGCAAAGCCCAAAACAGCATTTTCAACCCCTAGTGGGCATTATCAATTTGTGGTGATGCCCTTTGGTCTGAAAAATGCACCTGCCACTTTCCAGAGGTTGGTGAACACAGTTCTCACAGGACTGGAGGCCTATAGTGCAGCTTATCTAGATGATATTGCTGTCTTTAGCTCCACCTGGGAGGATCACCTGGTCCACCTCAGGAATGTTTTACAGGCCCTGCAAAAGGCAGGCCTGACTATCAAGGCCACTAAGTGCCAGATAGGGCAGAGTCAGGTTGTGTACCTGGGCCACCTTGTGGGTGGAGGCCAGGTTCAACCTTTGCAGAGCAAGATCCAGACCATCATGGACTGGACTGCTCCAACTACCCAGACTCAGGTGAGAGCCTTCTTAGGCCTGACTGGGTACTATAGGAGATTTGTCAAGGGGTATGGATCAATAGTGACACCCTTGAATGACTTAACTTCTAAGAAAATGCCCAAAAAGGTTCAGTGGACAGTTAGCTGTCAAAAGGCATTTGATGACCTCAAGCAGGCCATGTGCACTGCTCCAATTCTGCAGAGTCCTGATTACTCCAAGAAGTTCATTGTCCAAACAGATGCATCTGAATTGGGGGTAGGGGCTGTACTGTCACAATTGAATGAAGAAGGTCAGGATCAGCCAGTAGCTTTTATTAGCAGAAGGCTGACCCCTAGAGAGAAACGTTGGTCAGCCATAGAGAGGGAGGCCTTTGCTGTGGTCTGGGCTCTGAAGAAGTTGAGGCCATACTTGTTTGGTACACACTTCCTGGTTCAGACAGACCATAAGCCCCTCTTATGGCTAAAACAAATGAAGGGTGAAAACCCCAAACTGCTTAGGTGGTCCATTTCCCTACAGGGGATGGACTTTACAGTGGAACATAGGCCTGGGAGTAACCATGCGAATGCAGATGGACTCTCTAGGTATTTCCACTTAGAACATGAAGACTTAACTGGGCAAGGTTAGTTTAATGTCCCTACGTTTGGGGGGGTTGTGTAGGAGAGTAGGATCTGCTTCACAGGGGTACCCCCACTTTTTGCTGATACTTCACTGGTTTTCGACATTAGTCTGGCTGGGGCCCTGCTATTCAGAACCCCAGCCTAGCTGTTTCCTCTTTAAAAGGGTCTCCATGTGCCTTAGGCACATCTCTGATTGGGATCTGGAGTGCCCTTGTAAGTCCCTAGTATATGGTATACTATGTACCAAGGGCATAGGTACCTCAGAGGCCTGCCAGGGGCTGCAGCATATATTATGCCACCCCTGGTAGGCCATCCAAACTGACACCACAGGTCTGCTACTGCAGCCTGGGTAAGGTGGTGCATGCACCCCTTGCTGTGGTATAGGTTACCTATATCACTAAATGCATACACACATATAAACCTATAAGTCACTCCTAAGGCAGGCCTTATCAATCCTAAAGGCAGAGTGCATGGTTCCTATGTGAGAGGGTGCCCCTGCATGAGCAGGGCCCCTCTGCAGCGTTCGGAGACCATCTCTGATGCTGTTTGTAGTGCAGCCTGACCATATACTCTTAAACGCATTATATCCTCGCGGTAAAATGCTAACTATGGAATGGCTGCACCGAAACATGTCGTGTTTGGTGTCAAACATCTTGGAATACTACCCCCCGCCAATTCTGGCGGCGGGGGTAGCATTCCACCCTTCTAGAGGGAAAGGCATGTTAACTCTGACGAGTCCGGTAACTTCTTTCCAGAGCCCTGGCATCACAAAATGGATGCTGCTGCCACAGACACGAGTCTGGCCTCCTGCTGCTGGACGAAACTCCGGCAGGGGAGGCCTGGACAATAGGTTTCCTGTCCCAGGGAGGTGTGACCACCTCCCCAGACAGGACAATGTGTATTGGGGCTGGGCGGGAGCACTTTCGGGTGCTTTGAAGTCCTGCACTGGGGGCACATTTGGTGTCCCTGTGCATACCCCAGTTCAAACCGGATCAGGGGCTTGCAGCCCCTGCTTTGGCGCGAACTGGACAAAGGGAAAGGGGTGTAGCCACCCCTCTGCCCTGACCCACCCATAGGTGGGGCCACAGAGTAGTCCATCCCCTATTTTTGGAATAAAGGTAGGAACCCAGTCCTTAGGACTTTAGATATCCCTGGACTAAACTTTGAAACTGAATCCTGGACCTTCGACGCTCTACATCACGATTAGAGGACTGAAGAATCTCCCTTGGGGTCAAGGAGTGACTCCCCTGCTTGGCAGGCACCAAAAACGATAACGACGGTCGCAAACTACGCCGCTCCCGCCGGAGTCCGAAGTCCCTGCAGCCCAAGAAGTGGATTTCCTGACTTCTCCAAGGCCATCGTGAGTCCCCAGCGAAGCTGAGGCAAGTGGACCCCACGAGTGACGAGGAACCGCGACCCCTGGGTACCGTGCACTATTATCGAGTGCAACCCCTTCACAACGTTCTACGAACCTGTGCTTTGGACCACGTGTGGTCCCAACCTCCAGCAGGAATCCCTCCGAAGATCAGAGGCCTACACCGTCCTGAGTGACCGTGGGCCCCTGTTGAGTGATTCCGCCCGAGGTGTCTTCGCGATCCCTTGCCAGCCGGCTCGTGGGTCCCCAGAAGACTTTCTAAAGAAACCAAAGGGCTCCCTGGTTGCTCCAGGCCTGCCCTGACTTACCCTCGCTGGGTGAGTTCCCCAGACCTTGCTGGTCTGCACCATCGACGATCTTCAGCTACATCGAGACTTGCCGTTGCCAAGGCTTGTTGGGTCCAATCCGGTCGCCGACACCGCAGCACTCGACAGACATCGTGTACCAGCCCGAATCCTGCTCCTGGTCGCCGACAACGCCTCCTGGACCTCGTGGCTGCAGAAACGAGACGACCGTCAACGCACCTGAAGCACTCGACATCGGTGGGCATCTGTCCATCGCCTTCCTGGTCACTGGCTAGTGACCCAGACTCTGTCCCCTCTGCTTTCAGGTTCTTCAGAACTCCGATCCACTCTTGGATCCACCCGGACACTTTTCTCCTGGTCGCCAGCAGCACTTTGCAGCAGATCGCCATAAGAAACGACGACGAAACCCGACCCCGAAAGGCACCTATGCACCCGGCTTCCCTGGGTGAGGTAACACGAGTACTCCGGTGCTCCCGTGGGTAGAGACTCTTCAAAGTCCTAGATCTCAAAGGGTTTTGTCCTAGTCCTCTTTAAAGTGTCCCTTTCCTCTATTTTCCCGATCCCGACTTTCTCCATAGAAGTTAACGGCGTATCGCGGTTGTGTATTTACACTGCACGCGTCTCCCGTGGGTCCCCTGTGTCACTACCTTGGGTGGTTCCTTGTGGTCCAAGCACTTCTAGAGGCTCTAGGCCTAGTGTCTAGTTCAGTCGTGGTTCGCATACCACTTTATTGGTATATGGTTTGGTACGCCCCTAGGGCCCAAACGTGTATTTGTGCTATTACTGTGATTTAAGATCTTATAACCTATGTATTTCGAACTCTAGCCTCATAAAGAGACTAGAGGGGTGTGTTTAGTAATAAATACATATATTTTGAATATATACCTGGTGTGGTGCTCTTTCATTTGGTCACTCAAGAGATTATAGACTGGTAAAACAAGCTGCTTTACATTCCTTCAAGACTTAGCCTGAAGGCTGCTCTCCATAGCTACCACTAGGATAGCTTTCAATAAGGTTGTCTTTAACCTACCTACCATAAGAGTCGATTTGGACTGGTGCAAGGTGCCCACTATAATTAGTGGACAGCATATGCCAGGCCAACTTCTCACAACTCCCAACCTTCTTTCACCAGACACAATGGACTCCTGACAGGGTGGCCAAACAAAAGTTCAAAAGGGCTGTAGCCAACCCCCTTTTGAGGCACCTCCCTGTATGCAAATAAAAGGCAGGGCAAGAGTATGTCCCATCTTCGCCTAAGCTTTTCTGGGAGCCCTTTAATCATGCCCTTCAAGGTTTTGTTGAACCTTTCAACTAAACCATTGCATTGTGGGTGATAGGGTGTGGTGAATGTATAAGTCACTCCACACTCCTTCCACATTGCAGTCAAGTAACTGGACATAAAGTTTGCATCTCTGTCAGATACTACCTCCTTAGGAAAGCCCACTCTTGAGAAAATTCCCAGGAGGGCCCTTGCCACCACAGGTGCTGTAGTGGTCCTAAGGGGAATGGCTTCTGGGTACCTGGTGGCATGGTCCACCACCACCAGGATAAATCTGTGCCCAGATGCTGTTTGGGGATCCATGGGACCAACTATGTCAATCCCCACCCTCTCAAGGGAACCCCCACCACAGGTAGTGGTATCAGGGGGCCTTTGTGGTGCCACCTGCCTTCCCACTGGTTTGGCAGGTTACACAGGAGCGACAAAACTCCTTGGTGTCTCCAGACATGTGGGGCCAGTGAAAGTGAGGGACAATCCTGTCCCACGTCTTGTTCTGGCCCAGGTGACCTGCTAAGGGAATAACATGGGCTAGTGTCAATAGGAAGCCCCTGAACTTCAGAGGTATAACCAACCTCCTGGCTGCTCCAGGCTTGGGGTCTCTACTCTCTGAGTACAGGAGTCCATCATCCCAATATATCTTATGGGTGCCACTAGCATTCCCAGCAGCCTCAGCAGCAGCTTGCTGTCTGAGGGGTTCAAGAGAGGGGCAGTTCAGCTGCTCCTGGCTCAGATCTGCCCTGGAAGGGCCCCCTGTCCCCAAGAACTCAACCTGATCAGGTTCAAGCTCCTCTGGGACAGTTCCTTCTTCAGGCCTGAGATCATCTTCCTCAAAAGACTGATCTGCTTCCTGAGCCAAGGGGAAGGCACTGCCTTAACCCTACTGCTCTTCCTCTTGGGAGGCACCTGGTCCATTGTTCCAGAATCCAGGGCCTGTTCAGCTTTTGACATTTTGGCCTGTGACCTAGTCACAGCAAAGACATGTGCAGGGATCCCTAGCATTTCTGCATGTGTCCTGAGCTCCACCTCTGCCCAAGCTGAGGTTTCAAGATCATTGCCAAGCAAGCATTCGACTGGTAGGTCTGCACTCACCACAACCTTCTTAAGGCCAGTTACCCCTCCCCAGGAGAAGTTAACAACTGCCAGAGAATGGTCTGTTCTGACATTGCTAGCATTGGTCACTTGGTACATTTCCCCAAGTATAATCTGCCCAGGATCCACAAGATCTTTTGTCACCATGGTGACACTTGCTCCTGTGTCCCTGAATGCCAAAGCCTCTCTTCCATTAATTAAAGGCTGCTGTCTGTATTTGCCCAAATTATTGGGACTCACTAAGGGGGACATATCCATGCCCCCATCACAGACTAGGACAGCCTGAGTTGGCACTCTGACTAGGCCAGAGCCCATCTCAGTACCCAGGGTCAACCCTTCTAAACCCTTACTCTGAGTACCTCCACCACCACTTGTAGCTGGACTAGGGGGAACAGTTGCCTTAGGGGCAATGGTGGCTGGATTAGAGTCTTTGGACTTGGTGCAGTCACTTGTCCAGTGAGTGTTCTGCTTACAGATTTTGCACCATGGTTTCTTTTGGTCTTTTCCTTTGGTAGATTGGGATTCCCCACCAGATGCAGATTTTTGGGGACCTTGAGAAGACTTCTGGTCTTTACCCTTTCCCCACCCTTGTCAGAGTTTTTGGAATCTTGCTTCTTCTGGTCACTACCTTGGTTCTGTACCTTCTTCTTCACCCTGGTTCTGACCCATTTGTCTGCCTTCTTTCCCAATTCTTGGGGAGAGGTCAGATCAGAGTCAACCAGGTACTGATGTAGCAACTGATTCTGACAGTTATTAAGAATCTGCTCCCTCATGATTAAATTATACAATCCTTTGAAGTCACACACCTTACTGCCAAGTAACCAGCCTTCCAGAGCCTTAGTAGCACAATCTACAAAGTCCACCCAGTCCTGTGTCTGTGCCTTTTGGGTATCTCTGAACTTTAACCTGTATTGCTCAGTGGTTAGGCCAAACCCATCTATCAGTGCACTCTTCAGGACATTGGTAATCATCAGCATCCTCTTCTCTTACAGTGAGGAGCTTGTCTCTACCTTTGTCTGCAAAGGAGAGCCACAAGATTGCTGCCCACTGCTCCTGGGGGACCCTCTGAACTTTACAGGCCCTTTCCAGTGCAGTAATCCATTTGTGGATGTCATCCCCACTCTGGTAGGGAGGGACAATCTTGCTCAGGTTTCTATGGTCATAAGACCTTTCCCTACCACTAGGGAAGTTGCTGCCACCATGGGACTCTAGTCCCAACTTTCTTCTTTGTCTATGAAGCTCTAGGGACTCCCTGTCTATAGCCAACTGCTCTCTTCTGATCCTAAGCCGAGCTTCTCCATACTTGAGCAGTCTCTCTTTCCTTTCATGAGAGGATTCCCTCCTATGAGAGGAAACAGAGGTCCCTACTGAGGTGTCAGAATGGTTAGATTCCTCAGAAGGAGATCTTGACCTTCTAGGCACACTCACAACTCTTCCTGGTGGGACAAAGGGGAGGCCATTCTGGTCCTCCTCCTCATCTGCAGGAGGAGCTGGATTTTCCAGGGCAAGATCATTGTCATCTTCCTGGCCAGTTTCAGAGGTCAGGTCCTGGGTTTCTTCACCCCTGGTCCCTTCCTCATCTTCTGCCCCACCCTCTCTGCCTACCCCTTCAGACCCTGTGGGTCTTCTGAGATCATCCAACAGAAGCACCTCTATGAGGCGTTGGGTGTTGGCACTTTTGCCTGTCTTCAGCTTCCTAGTACTGCACAATGCTCTCAATTCCAAGAATGGGAGGTTGTCATACTTGGATGGTAGAAGCCCATTGGCTTCTGGCAGGGACCCACTGGTTCCTGGCCTTGAAGACATCACTAGTGAGGTGTGGTGTATGCACTACCTACTCTAGTGTGGCCTACTAAACTCTCTTGAGTTGTAGAAAGGGTGTGCTAAGCCCTTGACACACAACTCTAAGTTCAGTAGAACTTACTGTATTTCTAAGCTTGAATTTATATGTACCTGAGGTACCTTTAGTGGTTTTCAGTTAGTCACACACTTGAGATTATCTGGTAAAACAAAGGCAAGCTTGAATCCAACCGCTGCACACCAATGTGAGAAGTTGGCCTGGTATATGCTGTCCACTAGTTATAGTGGGCACCTTGCACCAGTCCAAACGACCTTTATTGATGATAGGTTTAAAGACAACCTTTATTGAAAGCTATCCTAGTGGTAGCTATGGAGAGCAGCCTTCAGGCTAAGTCTTGAAGGAGTGTTAAGCTGTTTGTTTTACCAGTTATAATCTCATGAATGACCAAGTGAAAGGAGAACCACACCAGGTATATATATATAAAATATATGTATTTATTACTAAACACTACCCAATAGTCTCTTTATGAGGCTAGAGGTCAAAGTACACAAGTTACAAGTCAAATAGCACAGTAAATTAGCACAATATACGATTAGCCCTAGGGGCGTACCAAACCATATATTAAGAAAGTGGTATAAGAACCACGACTTAAGTAGACACAAGGCCTAGAGCCTGTAGAATCGCTGGGACCCCAAGGAACCACCCAAGGTAGTGACACAGGGGACCCACGGGGCTGTGTGCAGTGTGTGAACACAGCCGCGAGCTCCGTTAAAGTCTATGGGAAAGTCGCGGTTAGAGTTTTAGAGTTTAAGGACACTTAGAAATGGACTAGGACCAAACCCTCTTGGACTTAGACAGTTCTAGGGTCAACACCCACGGGAGCACCGGAGTACTCGAGTTACCTCACCCAGGGAAGCCGGGTGCATAGGTGTCGAATGGTGTCGGGTCGCGTCGTCGATTTCAATGGCAGCCTACAAGGAAGTGCTGCTGCCGGGAAGATGCGAAGTGTCCGAAGAGATCCAAGCCTGGATCGGAGATGAGAAGAACCTGAAAGCAGAGGGGACAGAGTCTGGGTCACTTGCCAGTGACCAGGGGCACGATAGTCGAATGCCCACCGATGTCGGGTGTTTCAGGTGAAAGAGGTGAAGCTTGACTCTTCAGCCACGAGGTCCAGGAGGCGTCGACAACAACCAGGAGCTGGATTCGAGCTGTCCCACAAAGGATGTCGAGTGCTGCAGCATTGGTGTCCAGATTGAACACAACAAGCCTTGGCAACAGCAACCCACGCAGAAAGAAGAAAGATGCTTCTGTGCAGACCAGCAAGTTCTGAGGGACTCACCACTTGGTGGGGAGTCAGGGCACTTCTGGAGCAACCAGGAAAGTCCAAAGAAAATCAGAGTTGATTTCACAGGGACCCACCAGTCGACGAACCAGTGATCGCGAAGGAGCCTCAAGCGGAAATGCTAGAAGCGGGCCCACGGAACACTCGTGGAGTGTAGGCTCACAATCTTCAGTGCAGATGGTGCTCGGGCCTGGGCTACAAGTAACCCAAAGCAGGACTTCAAGAGACGTCGAGAAGTTGATGCACTAGCAAATGTGCACGGTGTCCAGGAGTTCCGGTTCCACGTCACTCGTGAGGGCTGCGGGTCTCAGCTTTGCTGGGGACTCGGGTCGGACTCTGCGAAGTCTGGAAATCCTCTTCCTGGGCTGCAGTTACTTCGGAGTCCGGTGGGAGCTTCAGAGATGCAGACTGGCAAATGCTTTGTTGGTGCCTGCCAAGCAGGGGAGTCACTCCTTGACCCCAAGGGAGATTTCTTCAGTCCTCTAGTCTTGAGTAGAGCGTCGAAGTTCCAGGATTCAGCTGCAGAGTTTCGTCCAGGGATATCTAAAGTCCTGTTGCCAGGGGTTCCTTACTTATACCTAAGAAAGGGGTTGGACTAACTCTGTGGACCCACCTATGGGAGGGTTTGGAAAGAGGGGTGGCTACACCCATTTCCTTTGTCCAGTTTCGCGCCAGAGCAGGGGCTGGCAGCCCCTGCAACCGGTTTGAACTGGGGTATGCACGAGGACACCAAATGTGCCCCCAGTGCAGGACTTCAAAGCACTCTTGGAGTGCACCCACCCAGCCCCAATCCACTAAGGCCTGTCTGGGAGGTGGTAACACCTCCCTGTGACAGGAAACCTATTGTCCAGGCCTCCCCTGCCGGAGTTTCGGTCAGCAGCAGGAGGCCAGACTCGTGTCTGTGGCTGCAGCATCCATTTTGTGATGCCAGGGCTCTGTTTAGTTGGTACCGGGTATACCGGTGCTGTCATGTCTCTCCCTCTACAAGGGTGGGATCATACTCCCACACCAGTTACTGGTGTGGGGGTATGATTCCAAGGTGTTTGACACCAAACACGACATGTTTCCGTGTAGCCATCCCAAAGTTAGCATTTACCGCGAGGATATAATGCACTTAAGAGTATATGGTCAGGCTGCACCACAGACAACCCTGGAGAGGAGATTCCAAAGGCTGCTGAGGGGCTCTGCTCATGCATGGGCACCCTCTCACATAAAACCACGCACCCTGCCTTCAGGATTGATAAGGCCTGCCATAGGGGTGACTGTGCAGTGATAGGTGAGATATAGTGAACCTATATCTCTGTAAGGGGTGCATGCACCACCTTACTCAGGCTGCAGTAGCAGTCCTGTGGTGTCATTTTGGATGGCTTTCCAGGGGTGGCACAATACATGCTTCAGCCCCTGGTAGGCCTCTGGGGTACCTATGCCCTGGGTACATAGCATCCCATATACTAGGGACTTATAAGGGCACCCCAGAATCCAATCTGAAGTGTACTTAAGGTACATGGAATCAATTTAGAGAGGAAGCAGCTAGGCTGGGGTCCTGGGTAGCAGGGCCCCAGCCAGACTAAAGTCGAAAAACAGTGTAACATCAGCAAAAAGTGGGGGTAACCATAAGAGGCAGATCCTACTCTCCTACAGTAAGGAAATGAGCCATACTGGAGGTTGGTTTGACTAGTTCTTGCTCCTCTGCTGAGATTTCAGCCATATTGCATTTTAGAGTAATAGTGATTTCTGGGAGAAGATTATGCCACACTTGGTCATGCTCCGGGGTGTTGCCCTGCCCCTCATTGGACAGGAGTGCTCTCCTGCTTGACCCCAGAGAATCCTGAATAAATATGTGAGAGGAGCAGAGGCTCTCAGATCTATTGCTTGAAACTAAATGTAGAAGAAGGCTTGCCAAGCTGGAAACTTGATCAGGTCCTGCATTCTGACTGACTGCGCCTGCTGCATTATCTGGAACTACAGCTCTTTGGATGTACCTTGCTTCAAGAGGAATAAAGAGTAGCCTCCCTGCAAGCTACAGGTTAAGAGAGCTCACCTGGACCATCAACACCAAGAATCCCTTGCCTGAAGTGCATCCAGTGGATTTGTAAGGGTTTTGTCCAGGTGCATTGAGGGAATTGTTGTCCCAACCTTTCATGGACCATAGTGGAGATTCCAGATCCTTGGATTGTGTTTTGAACACTTTGGACCCTCAAGAGGAACTTCAGGAAGGAGTTCCAGAAGTTTGGAGCAACTTTGGAAAAAAGCTCCATAAGGGGACCAACTCAACTGTGAGAGCCAAGCCGGCCACCTTCAACTGTGAGCCGGCCTGACCTGCTGGTATGTCCAGTTGGAAAGCTCCGGAGGTCCGACTTTCAGAGTTTGGAAAAGCAAGCAGGCAAACCCTCAATGAACCTGGTTAGTGAAGAGCATCAAGGGACCCCGGCAGAAAAAGCTCCAGAAAGGTTTCTAAGTCCAAAGGTAAAATTTCAACCAAGGCCTACCACAAGGAGTATTTGAGCAGGTCTCCGTCGTGGTCGGGCTGAAACTTTGACTTTGTCCCAGTCAAGCGCGACCAGATGTCCCAAGGTGGCGCTATGCGTTCCTAAGTGCTTTATAGTGCTAAATTAGGATTGAGCATGGTAATAATTTATTGAGACCTGTACTGAGCCCTAGACGGTGTTCCCTATGCCACTGTACTGTACCGTGCAGTATATTGTGTTAACAGTGTGGTATTTTGTATGTCACACCCACGCAATATGTGAGCATATTTGATCAATGTCAAATCACACGTTACAGGACTTACACTTGTGAAGGTGCTGTCAGTTGGAATTTGTACTGAAAACTGTAAAAATCCCATGTTAGATGCAGCAGGCTCATCTTTGCACCATAGTTAGTGCAAGGCTGGGCATTGCTGATCTACACCGATGTCATCATCACGACTCTATATATCTGGTGTTGTAGGAGTATGAGTATTGTATTTCTAGAGCGCACTGCCACTCCCAGATGAGCATCCTAGCACTTGTACAAGTTTTTTATCCTTCGCACAATGCAACACAACAATTTTGCAGCCATAGACTTCAATATTTTTTATCAGTTTATATATAAGTAGTGGTGCAAATCATGAATGGCCATACAGCTCTATAAGAATAAAACAAATAACAATTTAATGATGTATGTGGTAATTTATTACAGTAGTCTAATATTATAGGCTTTTTCTTCTGGAGGCAAAATTCTTCTACCAGTTCCCTATTTCTGTTTTTTTCACTGCTTCTGAATGAGTTCTTATTCTCTCTTTTTTGGTGCACTGGAAAACTACTGTTTAACTATATATGGGGTAAATTTTGATAATGGCAGCATTCATTCCTACTGTCTTTCCAGCAGCCCCACTGGATACTTTGAAAAGCCTAGGTCACTGGTCTTTAGCATGGGAATGAAATGATAAGACAGAGCAGAGATGCAGTAATCAAGGTGGCTCCTCAAGAAGGTAAGCCTGTAATTGGAGAGGATGCAGCATAACGGCCAGATCTGCTGACTTTGGAGCGGAGGAACCACCTTTGAGTATCTGCAGTGGCTCAACATCCTGTGATTCTGGGCAAATCATTTAGGGCCAGATGTACGACCATTTGCTTTTGCGACTCGCAAATTGCAAAAAATTGCAAGTCGCAATTTGCGAGTCGCAAATGTACAACAGTGTCAGAGACACTGTTAGCGATTCCCAATGGGGTCGCAAAATGCGAGGCTCATGAATATTAATGAGCCACTCACAATTTGCGTCCCCATTTGGAATGGCTGGCCCTCCCAGGGATGGTGGCCTGCTGGGCTCAGCAGACCTCCATGTCTGGGACTGCTTTTCAATAAAGCAGTTTTTTTTTTTTTTTTTTAAATGCAGCCTAATTTCCTTAAAGGAAAATGGGATGCATTTAAAAAAAAAAAAAAGAAACGTTTTTGTTTCATTTTTTAATGGCAGGTAGTGGTCCCTGGAACCACTGCCTGCCCTTAAAAAATATTTTTGGAGCCAGTCACAAAGGGAAAGGGGTCCCATAGGGACCCCTTCCCATTTCCAACTCCATTACCACCCTCTTGAAGAGGGTGGTAATTTGCGAGTGTTTTGTGACTGCAATTGGGGTCGCAAAACATTCTTACATAGGGTAGAGACTCGCTATTAGGAAGGGGCACCCTACTTCCTAATAGCGACTCGCAATTCCTAATTAGCGAGTCACAAATAAATTGCGACTCGCTATTTAGGAATTCTACATGGCCCTGTAACATTTTGCATGCGCAAACGGGTCGCAAACCCGTTTGCGCATGCAATTTAGTGTCGTACATCTGGCTCTAATCTCCCCATTGCTTAAAAAAAATGAATGTGTCCATGAGTAATGTAACTGGTGCGTATATCAAGCGCTCCAATATCTTCAGGCCGAGTTTGCACTACATAAAACTGCAAAAGTCTCCTTTCAAGGGCGAGCAGAATCCTTTTCATGTGGTTGATGGTTAGGTCACCAGCCTCAGCCCAGCTCATGGACCTGACAACGGGGCGGACCAGGGTCTAAAGCCGTCAACCCAACAGCAACCCTGACCGTATTCACGAAGATTGTTTTGTGCACTCAGCAAATATTCTACCTGAATTTGGCATTCTACATGTCCAATGTCAAAACTTTAAGCCAAGAAGCAACAAGCATTGGCAAAGCCAACAGGCCTTGCCAATACAACAACTATTGGCTTTGCCAATATATTTTAGCCAAGTTGTACACCAGCGTGGGTGCTGTTCAGCATAGCTAAAAGTTAGTGGGGTAAAAAAGAGTGATGTGGAGTGGAGTGTCATAAAGTGGAGTAGAGTTGAGTGTTCTGGAGTGGCGTAGAGAGGTGTAGAGTAGAGTTGAGTGGCGTGGAGTGGAGTGGAGTCTAGTGGAGTTAAGTGGAGTGTTGTGGTGTGGAGTGGTGTGGTGTGGAGTAGTGTAGCGTATTGTGGAGTGTCATGGAGGGTGTAGAGTGTCGTAGAGTGGAAGGGCGTAGAGTGGAGTGGAGTGGAGTAGAGGGTCAGACTGGAGTAGAGTGTCGCAGAGGGGAGTGGCATAGAGTGTCATGCAGTGATATAGTGCAGAGTGGAGTGGCATAGAGGGAGTTGCATAGAGTGGAGTAGAATGTTATAGAGTAGAGTGTATCAGAGTGGAGTAGATTGTCATACAGTGGAGTGGCATAGAGTGGAGTAGTGTAGGAGAGTGGAATGGCATAAACTGGAGTTGTGTTTTAGAGTGGATTGACATCGAGTAGCATAGAGTGAAGTGGCGTGGAGTAGTGGAGTGGAGTAGAGTGTAGTAGTGTGACATAGAATAGAATGGAGTAAACTGGCATGCAGGGAATTAGGTACCGTGTCGTAGAGTGGAGTAGTGTTGTAGAGCGGAGTTGAGTGTTGTAGAGTGCAGTGGAATAGAGCGGAGTAGAGTGTCATAAAGTGGAGTAAAGTTTAATGGAGTAGAGCATCATAGAGTTGAGTATCATAAAGTGGAGTGTTGTAGAGTGGAGTGTCATAGAGTGGAGCAGAGTGGCCTAAAGGCAAGTGGCATAAATTACAGTGGTACAGAGTAGATTGGCATAAAGTGCATTGCATAGTGTGCAGTGATATAGAGTAGATTGGCATAGAGTGCAGTGGGATAGAGTAGAATGGTGCAGAGTAGATTGCAATGTTATATAGTGCATTGGCTTAGAGTAGTTTGTTTCAGAGTAGAGTGAAGTGGCGTAGAGCGGAGTTGTTCACGGTTGAGTGGAGTGGTGTAAAGTGCAGTGCTATGGAGTGCAGTGGTGCAGAATAAATTAGAGTGGCGTGGAGTGATGGAAACTGTAGTGGCATAGATTGTAGTGGCATATAATATATTGGCATAGAGAACAGTAGAATGGAGTAGAGTTGAGTGGCACAGAGTAGTGTGCAGTTGCAAAGCATGCGGTGGGGGATAGTGCAATCTTGCAGAGTAGAGTGTCAGAGTGCAGTATTATAGAGTGCAGTGGCGTAGAGTATTGAAGAGTAGAGTAGAGTGGCGTAAAGTGAAGTGGTGCAAAGTGTTTGGCATAGAGTGCAGTGATATGGAGTGCATCGGTTTTGAGTAAAGTGGTGTTGAACGCATTGGTGTAGAATGCAGTGGTTTAGAGTACAGTGACATAGAGCGCAGTGGCGTAGAGCAGATTGATGCAGAGTAGAGTGGTGCAGCTTAGAGTGCAGTGACAGAGTTCAGTGGAGCACAATGTGGTAGAGTAGCATAGAGTGCAGTGGCATAGAGTGCTGTTGCGTAGATTGTTTCAGAGTAGGGTGAAGTGGCGTAGACTTGAGTGGTGAAGGATAGAGTGGAGTGTTGCAGTGTATAGTGCAGTGGCACAGAGTAGTGGTGTACAGTAGAGTGGAGTAGAGTAGAGTGGCATAGAGTGCAGTGGCATAGAGTGGAATGGTGCAGAGTAGAGTAGAGTGGACTAGAGTTCAGTGTTGTAGAGGAGATAGTTTCAGAGTAGAGTGAAGTGGCGTAGAGTGCAGTGGTATAGAGTCTATGTTTTCAAGGTAGTGTCGTAGAGTGGAGCGGTGAAAGTTAGAGAGGAGTGGTGCAGGGTAGAGTGCAGTGACATAGAGTAGTGCCAATGAGTGTATTGCCATAGAATGCAGTGGCATAGTGTGCAGTGTTTAAAAGGAGAGTAGAATAAAGTGGAGTGGCGTAGAGCAGAGTGGTGCAGAGTAGAGTGGAGTGGTCTAGACTGGAGTGGTGTAGTGTACAGTGGTGAAGAGTACAGTGGTGCATAGTAGGGTAGAGTGCACAGGCATAAAGTAGAGTGGTGCAGAGTAGAGTAAAGTGGCATACAGTGAAGTGATGTAAAGTTCAGTGTCACAGAGTGATTAGAGTGGCGTAGAGTGCATTGATGTAGAGTGCAGTGCCTTAGAGTGGAGCAGAGTAAAGTGATGTAGAGTGTAATGGTGTAGAGTATAGTGGTGTAGAGTGCAGTGGCATAGAGTGGAGTGTTGCAGAGAAGAGTATAGTGGCATACAGTGCAGTGGTACAGAGTAGATTGGTGTAGAGTGCAGTGGCATAGAGTGCATTGGTTTTGAGTAAAGTGGTGTAGAGTGCATTGGTGTTGAGTACAGCATCGTAGAATGCAGTGCCATAGAATAAAGTGGCGTAGAGTGGAATGGTGCAGAGAGGAACAGAGTGGCATAGAGTGCAGTGGCATAGAGTAGATTGTTTCAGAGTAGAGTGCAGTAGTGTAGAGTGCAATGGCATAGAGTGCAGTGCCATAGAATGCAGTGGTGCAGAGTAGATTAGAGTGACTTAGAGTGGATTGGTGTAGAGTTTAGTGGTGTAGAGTGGAGCAATGCGTAGTAGAGTGGGCAGAGTAGACTGCCATAAAGTGCAGTGTCATACAGTGCATTGGCGTAAAGTGCAGTAGAGTGGCATAGAGTAGAGTGGTGTAGCCTAGAGTGCAGCGGTGCAGAGAAGAGTGGCATAGAATTCAGTGGTGGAGAGTGTATTGGCATAGAATGGAGTAGAGTGGTGAAGAGTAGAGTGCAGTAGCTTAGAGTGCAGTGGCACAGAGAGTACAGTGTTGCAGAGTAGACCTTAAGAGAGTGCAGTGGTGTATAGTAGCGTGGCATAGAATGCATTGGCAAGGAGTGCAGTGAAGTCGAGTGGTGCAGAGTACAGTGGCGTAGAGTTCAGTGGTGCAGAGTAGAATACAGTGGCATAGAATTCAGCAAAGTAAAATACAATGGCGTAGATTGCAGTGGTGTACTATACATAAGGTGTTGCAGAGTAGAGTATAGTGGCGTAGAGTGCAGTGGTGCAGAGTAGACTGGCATAGAGTGCAGTGACAGAGATCATTGGTTTTGTGTACAGTGGTCAGAGTGCATTGACATAGAGTGCAGTGTTGCAGAGTAGAGTGCAGTGGTGCAGAGTAGACTGGCATAGAGTGCAGTGGTGTAGAGTGCATTGGTTTTGTGTGAAGTGGTCAGAGTGCATTGGCATAGAGTGCAGTGATGAAGAGTAGAGTGCAGTGGTGCAGGGCAGAGTGCAATGGCGCACAGTAGAGTGGATCAGACTGGAGTGGCACAGAGTGGAGTGACACTTTGTGGAATGGTGCTGAGTGCAGTGGGGTTGGGTGCAATGGCACTGAGTGCAGTGTCGTAGAGTAGACTGTTTCAGAGTAAGGTGCAGTGGTGCATGGTAGAGTACAGTGGCAAAAAGTAGAGTAGCATAGAGTGCAGAGTAAATTGAAGTGGTGTAGAGTGGATTGGCATAGAGTGCACTGATATAGAGTGGAGTGGTAGAGAGTACAAATCATTGGCATAGAATGCAGTGGCATAGAGTGCAGTGTTGCAGAGTAGAGTGACACAGAGTGGAGTGGTGTAGAGTGCACTGGCAAAGAGTGGAGGGGTGCATAGTTGAGTAGCGTGTGGTAGAGTGCATTGGCATAGAGCAGAGTGGTGCAAAGTAGAAAGGTGTAGAGTGAAGTGGTGTTGAGTGGAGTGGCCCAGAGTAGAGTGCAGTGACACAATGTGGAGTGGATTGGTGTAGTGTGGAGTAGTGCAGAGTAGACTGCTGTGATGTGGAGTGGGGCAGAGTAGAGTGTAGTGGGGTAAAGTGAAGAATGCATGGTGTGATGGGCGCAGGGTCAAGACTGATTTGCATATGGCTGGGTTCAAACTGGAATGGCATGGGGAGCAAAAAAACGATGGATTTAGGCCCAGATCTCTGTACTGGGGTGAATGTATGACATTGTTCTGCATTCTTTCCATCAATTGTTCTTTTTGTGATAGCGTACTGCCGTTACAGACAACACATCTTTAATTGAAATTACCATAACATTTAGACAGACATACAGTTTTACTGATAAATGTATACTGGAGGTACATTCAGGGGCTGGTTTCCAATGCTCTCTGCCTCTCCCCTTTTTAGCAGCTGGCTGGGCCATTGTTTCAGACTCCAGCCCATTTTGAATCCCATTCTGAAAAGCTATGGACTGTGTGGTAGCACAGATCCAGTCGAGTAGCCCTAAAATCTCCACATGAGCCTTGAGCTCCACTTCCTTCCCGGTAGTGTGTTCAAGGTCATGACCCTCTCTGTTGTCAGCCACCACAACCTGATGGAATGCAAGGGGAATTACCTGCTCTGGTGAAGCCGGCTCACTCCTTACCGTAGTCTTACTGGCTTCTGAATCCCTCAGAGTCTCAAGCCCTCACCCACTGATGATGACCCATTTCATATACTTTGCAGGATTTGAGGGCACATGGATGTTAGGGACCATCTCACTGTCGCCAGTAACACTAGGTTAACCCCACTAAACTCCCCCCATTAACTAGGACTAGGCCTGGGCGGTGAACTTCACTCCGTTCAGAGTTTGTGGAGTTTTCTGCACTCTGCACTCCGCAGAGCTCGCGGAGTGCAGAAAACTCCGCTTCGCGATGTACAGCGGTAAGTTCGCGAGCGCGAGCTGCCGCTTGGGTAGAATCTCTACCCGGGCGGCAGGAATACCAGCACAAACTGCAGTTCAAACTGCACTCCGCCACTCGCGGAACTTCGCGGAGTTTTTTTGTAACTTCGCGGGGTTTCGCGTAGCAAAACTCCACGGACTACGCCCAGGCCTGACTAGGACACACTCCTCCCCCAGCACTATAAAAGACACCCCTGGAATCTTTCCTCCAGTGTGTAGGTTGTGCTCTTTTTGGACACTTGGGATCCCCCTTGTAGTGTCCATACTTACCAAATTCATAGCACTTGAGAGGTCTGGGCTTCTGACTCTTGTCAGGGTAGGTCTTCTTCTATTGGTCAGACTGGGAATGTGAACCAAACCATTTCCCCTGTGAGTTGTTTTAGGGGTCTGAAGAGAACTCCTTTTTCTCTCCCCCCTCCTTCTTGAGGGAACTTTGACCACCCTTTTGGAAGTCCCCCCTAGATACCTTATTGGACCCTCTGGTGCTGACTCAGTTGTCTGCCTCCTCATCAAGCTTCCTGAAGTAAGTAAGCTTGCTATCAACCAGGTGTTGGCGCAGCTCTGGATAACAAGTATCAAGAATGTGCTCCTTTAAAAACAAGTTGTAAAACCCTTCATAATCATTAACTTTGTTGCCACTCACCCAGCCCTTCAGTGCCTTACCAGCATATTCCAAGAAATCCACCCATTTTTGTGTAGAGAGTTTGTGACTGATCCTGAGTTATTGCCTGTACTTCTCAAGGGTCAGCCCAAACTTACTGACTAAAATGGTCTTCATGTCAGTGCACTTGGTCTGGTCCTCCACCTCTAATGTAAGGAGAATATCCCTCCCCACCGTGGGCATGTACCGCCATAGGTTACCCCTCTGCAACTCCTCTGGGACCCTGTGCATGTTCAAAGCCACTTCATAGGCTGCCAACCATTTATCTAGGTCATCCCCACATTATAATTGGGCACCATGTCTTTTGGGATATGAAATCTAGACTCATGTGAAGAAACTGCAGGTATGCTGCCACCAATATTGTTGTTTCCTGAATCCACTTGGAAGGCTCTAATATCCAGCTCTCTGTGGCTAATTTCATAGACATCTTCCTTTCCTCTATGGCCAGCCTCTTCTCTTCTAGAGCTTGCTCTTTCTCAAATTTAGCCAGGGCTTACTCCCTGTCAATCTTGGCAAGCTCCAGTTTGAGTTTCCTCTCCTTCCTCATGTCCGTCAGCTCTTCTGGAGACAGGCTCTTCAAAGACACACTGCTGCCTTGTGTAGAGTGGACTGCCAATCCTGTGAGGAAATTGATCCCCTCTCTGTAGGCTACATGATAAGACCCTCTGTCAGCTCCCACTCTGATCCTCCCTCAGACATAGATCCATCCTCCTCATCCATTTGTCCTTCTGGGTGGCTTGCTGCCCATGCTCTTAAGGCTTTTTGAAGCTATGCCTCCTACTTGGCACTTCCGTTATGGAACACCCCTCTCTCCTGGCAGAACCCCTTGAGCTGGGCCACTGTGTATGCCTCCAGATTGGCCAGCTCAAAGTCCATATTGCCAGGCAGGACCATAGACATTGCAGTGAAAATGGGGCTTGGGCAAAAGGACTAACCCTGGGCGTAGTTCGCGTAGTAGCGCTACGCGTAGCTACGCGAAGTGCACTTCGCACTACGGGAGCTACACGTAGCTACGCGAACTGCGTAGTGCACTGTGCAAAACGCTGTTCGCACTGATTGCACAGTGCCGGATGCTTGTCCGTACTGTGCAATCAGTGCAAACCGCATCTTGCACAGTGCAAGCGGTCGTTTTCTGCCGCTCGACTAGATTTCTACTCGAGTGGCAGCTTTCTCAATGCGGACTGGTAGTTTCTCATCGCGAGCGGTCGCGAGCATACGCGACCACTCGCAATGAGAAACCTGACCTCCCCGCGTTGAGAATCTCGCGAACGAGGAAAAAGTCTCGCCGGGATGTCATTTTGCTTGCTTGCGGTTGCCAACTTGACGTTGAGGACCGCGAGCAAGCAAAAAATGACCGCTACGCGCGTTTGCACTGTGCTACATGCAATTCGCGTAGTGCGAAGTAGCGCAAACTTCGCAAACTACGTGAGCGTAGCGTAGTACTATATGGTATTGCACAAACACAAGTCCTATCCCCACCACTGCCACCAATGTTAGAAATTGACTTTCTGGTTGACTGAGGTATGCACACAGGCCAGGCAGGAACCACCACTCTAGTCAGGGTAAGCTAGGTACACACTAAAAGATAACCTGTGCTCACCCTCTGGTAGCTTGGCACAGAGCAGTCAGGCTTGTCTAAAGAGGCAATGTTTAAAGTATTTGTGTAACTGTTGGACTTGGCCCTTTTTGGCAGGTTCACCCCTGAACTTTTTGCCTTGTCTGTAATCTGGTGTTGGTGATTTTAGGCCTCTGAGCACTTTCGCACTGTGGTCCAGGGGAAAGTGCGTGCGCTCTCTGTGTTACATTGGTGAGATTGGCCTGCCCACCCATAGGAATGCAAGGGGGATTCCCTGATCAGTGTGTGTCAGTGGTAATTCCTGTTATGAGAGGAGCAGTGTGGTCAAGTCTGGTATGTATGAATTTGTGAGAATAAATGCTGCGCAATGGTGTGCGCAGATTTATTATAACTATTTTAGAAATGCCACTTTTAGAAGTTGGCATTTCTGTGTGCTGTGTCTGCCTGCCTGATGTGAATTGCATGTCTGGCTTGTGAGTGACAGGGGCTGGGAGGTGTGTGTGGCTCCAGGAGGGGCAGGGTGAGTCAGCGCTAGGCTGAATGGGACACCTGGGCTGAGAGTAGTGGGAGGAGAAATCCCCTGACTCTGAATAGGACTGTGCCCAGGCTGTACAATGCTGGCTCCGCCCCCTGTGGTGTGTCTGATCACTGAGCCCCCACCTGACAAAGGGGAGAGGAGCTGGGCAAAACAAAGTGCTCCAAATCCCCCCTAAACCAGTTCTGACTGGTATCCCCAGACCCTGTGCTGTGACACAATGGGATTTGCTAATATAAATATAGGGGCTGTGACCCCATGAAAATGTTCTGCTCTTGGGCTGTTCCTGACATGCTGGGGGGCTTGCTGCTGCTGGGGCCCAGGAGGAACCTCCATGGGGTCTACCTCCCTGCTGGAGGGCCCTGTGTGCTGGCCTCCCTGGGCCCAGCTGTGCCCTTGGACTGTGAAGGGCCCTAGCGCCTCGTGAGCGCTACAACTTTATTTCCAGGAGAGAGGAGAGTGCTGGAGCTTCGCAGCGCTGAGCTGCCATCGTGAGAGAGAAAATCCCCGGCGTGGGGATTCCCCCGTGCTGCTAATGAGGAGGGAACCCACCCAGCCTTTATACTACGAGGAGTGGGATCCCACCCCGCATGCCAGTGCCGTTGTGTAGTGCGGCGTGAGCCTACCTCGCTTTCCGTACCACTTTCCAAGCGGGGCTCCCGTGTGTCAGGGAGAGCCCCGCGTTTTGGGGACCGGAGAGGAAGCCCACCCCGCATTGCCTGCCTTTTTTTTTTTTTTCGTGGAGTGCCCCAGGGGTCTTGATGCCCTGATCAGCGTGTGGAAAGCTGCCCAACTTATACCATGCAGCGCGGAGACTGCGCTCCGTGAATTGCGACCGGGAGTGGCTTTGGATCCTGAGGGTCGCCGCCGGACAGGAAGACAGGCGAGGAGAGCCTGACTTGGGGCATGGCCAGGGCCGGAAGGCAGGCAGAGGGAGGCCTGATCGCGGCGGGGCTCTACTCAGGAAGCAGAGAGCCCCGCGTGTTGCCCAAGGAGAACAAGACGCCGTGGAGCCAAACCGAGGAGAGTGAGGGCGGAGAAGCCTGCCTGGGCCGCCGATCCCAAAACGCCGAAGCAGGAAGCGAGGCAATTTGAGGCCTGGTTGAGGGCGAGGCCTAAGGGCCAGAAGTCAGGCAAGTCCATGCCTGTCTGCGCGGGGCTCCCATGAGGAAGGGGAGAGCCCCGCGTGAATCCTGCTGACCGGAACTGCTGCACCAGGTGAGACTGGGGTTGGCGAGGGCCCGTTACACCACAGCCTCAACAAGAGGGGAGGGTCCCGAGAGGCCTTCCCGTGTGTCTGCCCCCTCTTTGTTTTCCGGGCGTGGAGGAGGAGGGACGGTGTTGGTTACCCCCGGACCCCTTCCTCGAGGCTCCCAGCTGCGGAAATTGCTCCTTGCGCGAGGTGGGACCCAGCGTGGCCTCCCCGCTCTTACTGGCTGACTTGAGGAACTCTCCTGATATTTAGGCCATTGCCCAGGCGGAGGGGACTGAGGGAAGTCTCCCCACGTAATGGTGTGTCCCGGGATGGCTCATAGGCACAGTATTGGTGTTCTGCATAAGGCCCTTTCCAAGACTTTCATGATATGTGCAGCTGTGACGCCATGCCTAATGCGGTGGTAATGCGTGCAATCTAGGGGTAGTTACCCCCTTGCCCTGCATATGATAGGTGTGCCATAATGTGATGTGTTGATAACGTGTACACGTGGCAGGCGTTTACTATTGTGCCCTGTGGCAGATGTTTAGGCATAAGGTGCTATGCTTAGGGCCATGTGTGCAGCGTTCGTTATGGTACCCTGCTGCTGATGATGTTTTACATAACCTGCTACACTGTGAAGTGCTGATGCTAGGTGTACCCTTACCAGTGAGTACTGGTGGTTACCTCAAAATATGAGATGTGTGGGATTATGCCTAAGTGTGACCTATGCACCGTGATTTATTGCATACTGTGTTTAAGCTGGCAAGGCCTATTGCGTAATGTGTTTATGCTAATGAGGTTTGGGCCTAATGTGATTTATTGCCTAATGTCATGTTAGGATATTTCAGGATGGTGTCTAATGCTAAAGTGATAATGCTTAGGTCATTATTGTACCAGTAGTTACTGGTTGTGGTTCTTATTTACTTACCTGTTCTAATGGTTCTGACCATGGCCCGATTGGCCTGGCCCTGTATATAATTCCCCTGTGAATAGTGCCTGTGCCAGTTGGCACAGTGTAAATATGTGACTCTGTTTCTAATGTGTTTATGACAATACAAAGGCTATTTTTTTTATAACCTTGTGTGGAGTTCCTTTTGTAGTGTGCCTAGTGTGTTGCTGCTGGTGTGTGTTGCGCAAACGCTTTACACATTGCCTCCGGGATAGGCCTGACTGCTCATGCCAAGCTACCAAGGGGGTGAGCAGGGGTTATCTTGGGTGTGTAACTCCCTTGCCCTGACTAGAGTGGTGATTTCTGCCTGGCTTTGACGCAAGCCTTAGCCAACCAGAAATCCCATTTCTAACAGTAACACACACATTAACACAATGAATACAGCACAAATAGACTCCACACAGGTTTAGAAAATTAGATTATTATATTCTGAACAAAACAAGACCAAAATCCAATGCATAGAATTTGAGATATTGAATTTTAAAGGAATAAATGCAATAAAGTGTTTAGTAAAAAGTAGCGCAAAAAAGGTTACATTAGGTAGCACTGAACTGGGACAAAGTCGAAGTTGGGGCTGACCTCGTGGAAGCACAGGTCAGCTACAGGACCTATGCAGGCCCCGGTGAACAAAGAACATTTCCTTGTTGCAAGCAAAGAAATACGCCGATCTACTCCAAGCAGTGAAGGTGATATGTCAGTTGTGATTCACAAAGGCAGGTCGACGCGTCACAGTCGAGCCTCGCAGTCGGGACCTCGGGTCAGCACTGTATCATCGTCAAACCCTGCAGTGGGGTCCATGCGGTGAAGTCGAACCACTCAGCGCTGCGTCATCGTCGACCCTTGCAGACAGGTCCTGCTTACTCATCAAGCCACATGGAGCTGTCTTCAGAACAACACTGCATCTGCGTCGAAGGGCACTGCTCCAGTTCTGATCAGCGCAGTGGTGATGATGCATTGATTTTCTTGTAAAACCCACTTCTGAGGCCCAGAACTGGAGAAGGTATCTCATGCAAGGGTAGGACTCACTGATGGCAGAGCCCAGCAGCTTCAGCAGGATTGCAAGCAGTCTTTTGTGTCCCTGAGACTTCAGAAAACAGGAGGCAAGCCCTTGGAGATCACTTAGATGGAGGGCAGAGTCCAGCTCTTCTTCAGAAGAGTCAGAGAGCAGCAGGCAGCAGGGCAACAAACAGAAAAGCATGCGCTCCAGATCAGCAGTCCAGTTGAGTCCTTTAAGCTGAACAGTAGTTCTTCTGGCACAGCTTCAGTTGCAATTCCAGCTGTGGCTGTTCTTAGGGGGGGAGAGACCCAGTACTTATAGACAAAAGTGCTATTAATGTGGGGGGGTGACTTTGCAGCAGCTCTCTGAATTGCACAAGGATCCCTTTGTTGAGCTATCTGTGGGGGTAATCATTCCTTTGTGTGGGGACAGAACACTGCCTATTCAACTGACGTATTAGCCCCTCTGTTCCACCCTTCCCAGGCAAGGCCATCAGAATTCAGATGTATGTAGATGGGTACTCAGACACATCTATCCTTCCTGTGTTGTGGCTGTCTAGAGCGAATGCACAAAATGTAGCTGTCCCCCACCCTATACGTGTATTAGAGACAGGCTGACAGGCACACAGAGCAGTCAATGCAGAGGAATGTCCACTTTCTAAAAGTGACATTTCTAAAACAGTAATGTTAAATCCAACTTCACAAGTAAGGAGGATTTATCATTACCATTCCAAAGATATGAAGCATTAAAAAGCTACTCCTCTCTGATCAGGAATTACAGCTTAAAAGTGTATTAAGGGATTCTCAATGCTAGCCTATGAGAGGAGTAGGCCCACAGTAGTGAAAAACGAAATAGGCTGCTGGTCTTTACCAGGACATGCAAAACCTAAAGGAACATGTCCTACCTTTTACTTACATAGCACCCTGTCATTAGGGTTACTAAGGGCCTACCTTAGTGAGTGACGTATATGTAATAAAAGAAGAGTTTAAAGCTTGGCAGGTAGTTTTAAATGCCCAGTCGAAGTGGCAGCAAACTGCATACACAGGCACTGCAGTGGCAAGCCTGAGACAGGTTTGAAAGGCTACTTCTGTGGGTGGCACAATCAGTGCTGCAGTCCACTTATAGGAATTGAAGTATAAGCCCTGGGTATATGGTATTGAACTTTACAGGGGACTTACCAGTACATCAAATATGCAAATCAGGTATACACCAATGTCACCGTGTTTATGGGAGAAGCACATGCACTATAGGACTGGTTAGCAGTGGTAAAGTGCTAGGAGTCCTAAGCCCAACAAAAGAATCAGCAAAACGTGGAGGCAAATGACAGAAAGTCTTGGGAAAGACCACCCTAAGGATGCCAGGTCTAACAGGCCTATTTACAGAAATTGAGCACTGCCGGAAGAATACAGTAAATAGTGTTTGGACAAAGAAGGGATAAACTCAAGCTGGACAGCCTAAAACAAGTAGAGACTCCAAATAGAAAGCTGGCAAATCTGAGTTACAAACCACAAAGCAAATGGTAAGCAGTGGGTGAAATGCATTCCTGTCACCACGATGTCATTAGCAAACCAAACAGATGAGCTGCCTAGTAGGCTTCGACATAAAAACTAAAGAAAACCAGAGGAGGAACACTTAAACTGCTTGCTTTACTTTTTATACTCACATTTTTGTCAAAATCTAACCTTTTATACTGTTTTCCATGTTGCTCATCCCTATTCATATGAAATAACCCACGTCTTAACATTACAAATAACCTTGAAAGAATTTCACCCTGTCCTATTATCTAAAAAGCAAGATCGTAATTCTAACACCCTGTCTTTCCTTTTTATGTTTCCAATTTTCACATCCGCTTTTTACAGACAATTTCGGTCACACTACACATTTATCAGACAGCTGATTCGCCTTTAATTCATTATGGTTAATGGAAAGTGACACTTGTTTTTGCAATTAATTAGCAGACATTCACCGCATATCAGAGCTAACAACAAAGCAGCAATTTTTACACTGTGCCTTGAACTGAGTTGCAAAGAATATACCCTTGTATACTAGATATTTTATCTTACATTAAGTATGACATGAAAAATTAATTTGATTTGTTCAGAGAGATGAGAAAATTGAATGAACTAAAGCCATCTCATAAAGTAAATCTGCAACTTTTTATATGTGTATTTGTTTAATAGTGTCTCAGCCAGGGCTGAACTGGGAACCAAAAGCAGCCCAGGCAATTTTGTCTGGGTTGTGGGGGGAGTGCAAGTGTGAAGCACTGCTGCTTTTGTTACTGGGGGCCGATATTGCAGCACCACTACAAAATCGGCCCTGCCATTCCCGCCTCCAAGGGAAATGCCTGATGCCCAAAACGGCCCTGGTCTCAGCTGAGAGTGAACAGCAGAAGCAATTTTGTCAAGTTTCCCTGGCATCCTGGCAGCAATCTCTAGTTTGGCCAATACTACGCTGTACTGGAGGGCTGGCACATCACCCACCAAACCTGCAAGGAGGCACCAGGTACTAGATTTACCAACAGAGTTGACTGGCACACTTGTGATGCACAATTTACTCATTGTAGATATGTGTGGGCACTTTCCTTGCGGACAACTTAGAGGATGTGGCGTAATGGCCAAAACTGCTGATATTGGAACTGAGGGACCAGGTACGATTCTCGCTGTTGGCTCAACACAATTGTTGTTTTTTTTTTTGTAATGTAACTGGTGCTCATTTAAAGGCCTCCAATACCTTACAGGTCGAGGTTGCACTACATAAAAACCGCAAAAATAAACCTATGGATAAAAAAGTGTGAGCTTCCTGCAGGGGGTTCAGGGGTTGGGCAACGCTGGCAGAAGAAGCCCCACCCTTCACCCACATGGCTCAGAGAGTAGGATTCCCCGAATAGACATTAATCACATAATGCAGCAAGCCACCTTGCTTTGCTGCGTGAAAGGGAGAGGGCAGGCAAATTCCTGCTCTCTGCCTGTGCTGGCGCACAAACTGTTGCCTAACGCCAACGGGTGCCTGCGTTGTAGGCAGGATTGTTTTTGTGCAGGAAGTGATACCTTCTTGCACAAAAACAATTGTCTGAGGCTGTATCCTTTTTCTATGTGTGCTGCAGAATGCAGCACATGTAGAAAGAGGAAAAATTTGAAGAAATAAACATATTTTTTCTTTGTTACGCTTCACCTTCGAGGCATAGGATTTTGACGCATTCCCAGGACTACCATTAATGGTAAATTAATGAATGTGCCAAAATCCATGGGTGGATGCAGGAGAACACCCAGGCTCCACCCATGGAACGCCTCCGTGTCAGAGTAACGCAAGGGAGCGACTTGCACGGTCTTGAGTTATTTAACATCTACCAAGCATCACAAGGCCAAGTCTTGCGCGGCTTGGTAAGAGTCATTTTAAGTTTTGCATCACCTTTGCTCCCACTTGCATGGCACAAGGGCGACGCAAAACCATGACAAATATGTCCGAATTATCCATTAAGGGAAATGTCATGATTTTCCTTTCGAAACCTCAGGGTAGATACGCTAAAATGTATATCCATGCCGACTGCGCCTGAATAATGAAGTATGTGGACACAGAGTTGAGGCGAATGACATATTTATCCCCAGTTTGATTTCAGCGCTCCCTGTGGGAGTTTAGAAGAACCATGGGGCATATTAGCAAGAACAGGCGAAAATTATCACTAACCGCGCTTAGTGCGTATTTATTTAACGCCGCCTATCGCTGGATATTATCGCGGAGATAACATGCTATTAGCAAGGTTTATCTCCAATGCGATAAAATATCCAGCGATAAGGGTGAAATGCGTGAATATCGCTGGAAATCCAGCGATATTCACGCATTAACGCCATGGGGGACTTAGCCTGACAATCCACCTCCCATACAACAAACAGGTAAGTCATGTTTTTAGCAGGTGTTAAATTCTAGCGATATTCGCGCTTAGCGCAAATTTTTTATCGCTCCGCCTGCGTTGCTAATAGGGAGAAGTTGTGTTAGCGACTGTTTTCAGTCGCTTTTAGTTGGGAACGCCTACCTTGCATGTCATTAGCGATAATTATCGCTGGCATGCAAGGCGATGGGAAAATGGGCCGCTATCGCCAGAAAGCTGTCGCTAACGCCTGTTAGCGACAGCTTGCTGATAGGGCGATAAAAAAATCGCCGCTTTAGCGGCAAAAAGTGCCGCTAAAGCGGTGATAACGCCCTTGCTAATATGCCCCCATGTGCTAACTTGCGAAGGGCTAGAAAATGTAAGAGGGAGCACAAAACCTAGTACATCCTTCTGTCAGTATTCTTTCCTCACCACATTTAATTACATGCCCCAAAACTAAATGCTATATATAGCTGTTCATTACACTGATTAATAGGGAAGATTTTTTAATCAGGCTCTCAAAATATATTGATGCTCATTTCAAATCATAACACCGCTTTCCATCAAGAGCACTGCCAGGGAGTCCCATGCTGGAAAAGAGCTCACAACCGGCCATGCCCTGCTGCGATTAGGACGCAAGAAAAACAAGGATCATCTGGACAAACTGGACAGCTCATGTTTGTATGTCCAGGCAAGGACACATCTTCCATTAATTTTCCAAACATGACTGCATGGCAAGTATTTTTGTTTACGTCTACAGCAAATGACTCACACTATGACATGCCAAAAACACAGAAAGTCACACAGTCTCATGCAAGACAGCATAACACACTTTTACCAAGAATTTGCTCTCTCTCTCTCTCTCTCATACACACACACACGCAGGCACGCACACAAACACACACATTCTCCCTCTGCACGCACATCCACATTCAGGTCAGATGGATTCTTCAAAACAGCACATCATGTCCTGACTTGGCATAAACATGCTCTAATCGCCAACCTCCTCACAGCTCATGTTGAGAAATGTCTTGATGAAACAAAACCTTGTAGATTTCCATTTTGTTTACAGGTAATATATTTTCAAAAGGTTTCATAGTCTATGGTCTTAGGTTTACTGTGCAGTCGTCAGTTACAAGGCACGGCAGGGGAAACTTTCCTCTGCCTGTTGATTTCATGCCAAACTTTATTAAAACAACATCTATGAGAATTAGGACTTGGAGCCTTAGCCCTTGATCAAAATTTTCCACTCTCATACCAGGGGAAGTTGGCAAAATCGACCACTTTAAAAGGTTGCATGGACTGTTCATGTCACCAACTGAGATTACTTCTGCTATTTTAATGGCTACTATTTGGAATAAATACAGAACAGTTGGCCATATTCCTGCCTTAAAACAGCTGAAAAGGTTACTCTTCAAGATGCCATCAGGTTTAATTACCCCACCTAGTTTGATAACGCTCTTTGGAGAAACCACAGAGAGTGCTGCTACATTGGCCTTCAGGTTGCTTTGCACTAGGTAGGTAAGCCCAACATGATAAATCAAAACACTTGCTGCCATGCAACCACACATACAGCTTCCTTCCACGCATACACATCCAACACACGTTAGTTAGGCTTAGAATCCCAAATATATATTCCTTAATGTGGGCTCTCACTTTGTTTACAATAGCACTTGCCACCAGAACACAATCCACACTGACATCCACGCATCAACTCCAGGCCAAAATTATGTTCAGTCATCGAGAAATGAATCATGCTACCTGCCCAGGAAATACACAAGTAACTAATAAATGCTCTCTGGCTGACCATTCGGACAAAGAAATCAAACGTTATTAACTGATTGAACAGAACAGAATAACCAGAGCAAACCATCAGAGGATAACTCAGACAGCTGTCTTCTAAGTATGGAAATGCCGCCCAGGCAGCTGATAGCACTAAAGCTCTAAAAGTCCACACTTATGGCAGGCTATGCACTATACAAGTGCCAACAACATAACATAACGACATAAAATATGATATGTCAAACACTAACAGATCTTCAGAAGAGTCTTCAAGCAATGATTTTAAATAGCAAGACTGAGAACTCCAAGGGCCTAATAACGATGTTGGACACCGTTGTGGAAAGGAACTGCCCGACCTTAGGCCGGTGGTTCCCACTGCAGTATTACGATACGACCGCCAATAAGGTGGTCACAAACCTTCATTTGTCAATGGAAGCTTGTGTGGCAGGTGGAAAACGCCCGCAGCACAAGCTTCCATTGACAAATGGAGATTTGTAATCATCCCTACACCGTGTGGCAGGCACCTCATGGCGCCTTCCACACAGTGCAGGGATGTTTAGGGGGACACCATAGGTGCCCCCCAGGCCCCATTGAGGATGTCGCTTTACGAAAGCCTTTCCATATTGCAAAGGCCGACATTGAATGACTGTTGGAAACCAACATTATAATACCGAAGGCGGCGCTGCCGTCTTTGAGGGATTATGAAGTCTGTCTGACGTACTGTTAGAATAAAAATTATGCTTTAGTATTGTTTTACGTAAGTTAGCATTCGCGGAGCCATTTTGTGTACCGGCGCCATTTTGTATTATGATCAAAACTAATTCTCTGCCATTTCTCTGAAATGGCCTTCTCTAAGCTTATGTTTCTTTGTAGCCGAGTTTTGCTACACTAATGAATGCACTGTTCTTATTAGGGCATACCTTTCCTTAGCTGTAAACCTTCTCCCACTTTTCTTGTGGCGGGCACAGGCAGAATGACCTTGACTTATAATGTGTGCCCGGCTTCCGAACCGAAACTCACTCCTTTTTAATTTAAAGTCCAGCTGTGTCTCCCTGGAAAATTCCATGGTGGGTGTGCTTTTATTGGTGTCAAAATGTATATAATGTATCGTTATGCTTGCTGATGTCAGACTCTCTCTGCAGCACTCTTAGCGGCTGGGCAGACAGGGCTCTGCTCTGAGCAAAACTTTGAATAAACTGTTATTGGTTTGTATTCTCTACTGTCTGACCGACTCTTCATTTCGTAGAAGGCAGAGAGGTGGTCGTGAGTGACCCAGGTGGCCCAAATCGGGTCACTTCCTTCAGTACCGGGGGGCTCCTTGAGCCCGTTGGAACCACGTCGGAATCCCCCTGCAAGTTTACCTTTGAGACTACCATGTCGTGCAAAAATCATCCGACCGCTGTTCGGGGTTTTTTTGCCTGACATCATAATTAGGCCCAGAGTGTTTAACCAGGGAATTTCTCTATAATTAATGAATAATCTGTCTTTCTTGTGCCGATGGGTAAATAGTTTGCAGTGAATCCAAATCCTCAAACCGGCAATTCAGTATTTTCAATTGCCCAAGAAACTGCGGGACTCCACAAATGAAGCAGCCATGTCCCTAATGCATTTGTACTGGACTCCTCTTGACAGTTGCACTTGAGAAGGCAAATAGGTGATAGCAACAGACATCTGAACACTACTGCTCAGGTCTGAAGGTTTCATTCCTTTCATGGCATATACAAAGTTAACAAAATCCACAAATAGAAAACCTTACCCTTGCTAGTTTTATCTCAATTGAGCAATTTAAATTCAGCATAGCAAGTAAAACATCCTTAGGAGAAGTAGCGTCTGTAGACCAAATTTTAGGACATATTAGTGGAAAATCCCAAACTATGTCAGAGTATAAGAATAGCTTGTAAAACATTATTGTAGGCTGAACTAGCCTAGACATTTGGTAGAGGATTAAACAGTCTATAGCTGTGAAGAAAAAAGGGTAGACTGCAACCTAGAGCACAAGATGTCAGCTTAGGCTAAGACGAAGGAAAACTTCTGACCCTACATGTAAATGCGTACACAGTCTCCAGTCATTCCACATGCTTCTTCCACCTACTGAACTCTAACAGTAGACACATCTGATACTTAAGAGAAATCTGAAGGAACTGTGTTGTAATCTATTACTTGATTAGTGCATCCTCCCTATTGATGTCCTCTGCCTTGCTGCTCAGTCATCGGTGATGTCATTGGAATGTTGGGAGTGTTTGAGTTGGAGAGAGAGCAGTTGGAATGGATGGGCTGAGCAGCAAGGAGGCTGCTCCTGGTGGGGCATAATATGTATCTATCTTGTTTCCTGTAACCAACCAACAAGGAAGTAACTTGAAGAATAAATCAACTATCCTGTTCTATATAACTCGGCCTACGTATCATTCTTCCTTGCAACACTGGCGACGATCTGGAAGAACCTTACGCGTGGAGTAAAACTAAAGACTATACTTAAGAAATTGCATAAAGGAAAAGGAAACGTAACGGAAACGCCCTGGTCAGGCCCACCAGTGTTCCTCATCATCTGGACAGCCTGCAACCCAGGGTGTTTGACCTTCTACTCCTGGTTTTAGCGCAGCTACTGTGGAGTTTGCTGCAATCCTTGGAGGAGTTGCTCTTGCCCAGCTGTTCTTTTTACAGTCGAGGGACAGGCTGCTGATTTGGTTTGGCAGTGGATACTGGTGCTTGGGAGTTGGCACCAGCGACGTGTGCTAGGAAAACCAGCACCCCTGTGAAGCTTTGCGCTTGGAAACTGGGCAGAGTCTGGTAGGAGTTTGACTGGTAGCTTGTTCACTTGCCTGTTGCCCGTGAGGAACCAGAAGTGTCAGTGTGTCCTGACACGCTCAGGAAGTGTGTTGTTTCTTCCCTGCAAACACTTCGTGGGTTTGCGCTCTGGAATGTACTTTGAGCGAGGCTTGTGACAAGTCATGTATTTAAAGATACAGGGGTCATTTTGAACTGTTCTGGTGAAGACTGATGCTCCTGGGAGCTGCTATGCGCTGATTTTAAGAGGCAGATGATGCCTCTGAACCTGCGGCCCGTGTGAGGCTGGAGGTGTTCTGGGATTCAAGTGTTGGGTGACTTCGAGCAGATTTCATGTGCCACCGTTGGGCAGGTACTGTGTGTTGAATCTTGACTTTTGGCGTTCTTTTCACATTTTTTTTTTTTTGTTGGCCGCGCTGCAGTGGACAGTTCAACTGTCATGTTTTAAAAAAAAACAGCGCGCGAGCCGGGTAATGCGCGTAATGCTTACCTGCTTGCTTCGATAGTCACGAGGAGTTGCTCTGTGGCCATTCTGACGTATGTGGGAGCTTAGCTGCTTCTACGACGCTCACAACACTAACGTGCCGAGAGCCACCCGATGCAGCATACGCTGCGTGCCGCCATCTTGCGTTTGGCGGTGTACTCCGAAATTCTTCACTGTTTCCAGCCTCGTACATCTTGTGCACCCTTTTGCCAACCGCGTGCCCGATAAAGTTCCGTGAGTGACAAATTGATGTCCGCGGGGAATGACTAGGGTGGATCTTCGAACTGTGTGTGGTGGAGTTGCTGTGACCTTTCATTGTTGATGGAGATTGGCCAGAACACATTGAAGAGACTCAATTGCCTTCTCTTTACTACTTCGCATTGGATGCTGCAGCCGCCTGGAGTTTTGTGGGGTGACCTCGGGTGAGAGATCGCTCACCGGAGTGATAGACTTTCTTGTTTTTCTATTTGCTAAAATACTGTTTTGTGGGGGGAAGTGTGTACCCTTTTATGTTGACATTTTTGGGGTATTACGTGAGGTTGTGGGGCGGTTAGGGCCCCAGTGCTATTGTTGGTGGTTGTAGCGTGTACTTGGTTTGAAGGGAGATTTTTCCCTATTACGTGGAAGTTGTGGGGTGGTGACTCGGTGGCTAGTGAGTGGCCTAGTTCTGTTGTCAATGGGTGGTGAGTGAAATGTTATGTTGTGGTTGTGGGGTGGTGAGTGCCCCAGTTCTATTGTTTGCCATGGTGCGCACATGAGAAGACTCCTTCTTATGAAGCTTCTCTGACTTATGGGTTTTTGTGGTACCCTCTGAATGGTTGTTGTCTCTTGAGTATGTGCTTGGACTGTGCGTTGTGGGTGCGCACATGAGAAGACTCCTTCTTTTGAAGCTTCTCTCACTTACCACTATTCCGTGGTTATGTGTGTGTATTACTCTGTGTTTTGGGGTAGTGTAGTCACCACTAGTGTGGTTGTTTTTAGCCCTTAGTTTATCACTAGTTTATGGTTGTTGGGCTGACTTATGTTGTCACTTGTGGGCTACGTGTTGGGTTGACCCCTTGTCGTTGTGAGTACGTGAATCTCACTGTTTTCGGGTGCATGTATGAGAAGACCCCTTCTTACGAAGCTTCTCTAGTTTACCACTGTTTTGTGGAATGACATAAGTTGTCACTTTGTTGGCTGTTGTTTGAGTGACCCCTCGTGTTGTGAGAGTATGTGAATCACTCATTGTTGGGGTGCGTGTGTGAGTAGACTCCTTCTTACGAAGCTTCTCTAGTGTACCTATTTTGGTGATACTCTCAGAATGGTTGTTGCCTCGTGTGAGGTGCTTGGACTATGTGTTGTGGGTCCGTATGTGAGAAGACTCCTTTTGCTAAGCTTCTCCGGTTTACCACTATTTTGTGGTTGTGGTTGTCTATTACCCTTTAGTGAGTTAACGTGGGTGTGTACTTACTGATTTATAAAATGGAATGCTTTTCCTGTCTTTTCTCCATCTTTTCTAGGTGGGGTTTGGGCATGTGATTTTTAGGAATTTGTGGGACATGTGTAGTGTGTGTGTTTCATCTTGCATGCAATCAACATCTGTTACATGTCGTAAGTGTGTGCTATGAAGTTGCATACCTTAATGTTATTTTCATCATTATAGAGGGGGGGATGTGTTGTAATCTATTACTTGATTAGTGCATCCTCCCTATTGATGTCCTCTGCCTTGCTGCTCAGTCATCGGTGATGTCATTGGAATGTTGGGAGTGTTTGAGTTGGAGAGAGAGCAGTTGGAATGGATGGGCTGAGCAGAAAGGAGGCTGCTCCTGGTGGGGCATAATATGTATCTATCTTGTTTCCTGTAACCAACCAACAAGGAAGTAACTTGAAGAATAAATCAACTATCCTGTTCTATATAACTTGGCCTACGTATCATTCTTCCTTGCAACAAACTGCTGCACCACCAGGATCTCCAAGTTTCAAAAGGTACTCTATTTAGCAAGATATCAAGCTCATTGGCTCCCTACAATGGCAAGAGGTTAGTGAGATGCCTGGATCAAAGAATGTCAGCCCTCAGATCTAACTGATGCTGGGTCCCTTGCCTTTCATCCTTAACACGCACAGTCTTTCCTCACAATTGAAGATAAATAAAGGCGAATTATTCCAAGAACATTACTGAGTCCCACAGTGAAAACACAGATATCTGCCTCCATCAAGGAACCACCACTACTGAAAACCCTTCCCTGAGCCAAGACAAACTTCGGCATGTGAGAAGAAATTAATGTTATGCAGACAGGTGAGGGATTGGTCAGAAACAAAGATGATCATCCACCAACTTAGTTAATGCCTCTGGACACCTGAAGAACTTCAGGGAATCACTTCATTCTCTATGTTTGCAGTTAGGTTAAAGAACGGAGTACTGAGTCACCTGCACAGAAAAACAGCTATCTAGTTGGAGAGAAAATAATCCTGATAACAGGAGAATTAACAGAACTGTCTGCCCAATTTGGTGCTGTGAATCCTCTCATACTAATTGTTGGTAATGGCTAAAGTTATGTCTCTGACCAAAAAAGCATCTGAAATGCAATTGACACAACAGCTTTGAAATGCATCCCCTACATGATTCTTCATTGTTATGTTTTCATGTGCTCATCACTATGGTTTGATTATGAATGGCATCAGTAAATGATGGTGAATTAAAAACACAGTGGCAAGCTCATTCTAAGTGGACGAGTTATCTTTGTCTATCAGGATATCCGCACTACGAGAGTCTGAAGCAGCTATAGTGATAATCAGTGGGACAGGAAGAGGCACTTAAAATCTAGGTCAGATTTTCAGAGACCATCCATCAACCCCAACTCCTCTCCCATCATATCAGACATCAGTGGAGAACAGGGACCCTCCAGATGAGAAATTGTCACACTTGTGCAGCCTGGCTCTTAGAACCATGACACTTTTTGCAGGCTGTTAGAGATAAACAAACACTAGAACACTTGTAAGAAAACCAAATGCAGAGTGCAAGCAAAATCAATCAACCAAATAGTATTTGTATAGCACTACAAATACCCGTGAGCGTATCCTGGCACTAGGTTGCAGGGCTCAGTCGAAAAACCAGGTCTTGACTCCTTTCCTGAAATGCACCAGCAAGGGTGATATCCAGAGGTGGAGGGGAAGGCAGTTTCAGGATTTGGCAGCAAGGGAGGAGAAGGAACAGCGTCTGCTCTGGCTTCAGTGGATGCACAGTTTCTGTTCAAGGATGAAGGTGGCAGAGCAGAGGTCTCGGGATGGTTGGTGGAAGTTAAGGCGGTAGTTGGTGTATGCTGGTCCTAGGTCATGGAGGGCTTTGTAGATGTGCATCAGTATCTTGAATTTGCATCTTTTCTAGATGGGGAGCCAGTTGAGGTTCCTAAGGTGTGTGGCAATGTGGGTTCATTTGGGTAAGTTGAGGAGAGTCTGGCCGCTGAGTTCTGTATCATCTGCCATCTCCTCATGAGTTCTGTGGTGGTTCCTGTGTGCAGTGTATTGCCATGGTCCAGCCGGCTGGTGACTAGGGCTTGAGTGACAGCTTTGCTCGTCCCAATGGGTAGCCATTTGAAGATTCCGGGGAGCACGCGGAGAGTGTGGAAGAAAGCGGAGAGACTGATTAGATGGTGAGCTTGCTGTCCAGGATAATGCCGAGTTTGCGGGCGTGATCTGTCAGTGTGGGAGTGGGTCTGAGTTCAGCAGGCCACTAGGTCTCGTTCCAAGGAGAGGCGTTGTAGCCAAAAATCAGCACTTCGGTCATGTTAGTGTTGAGCTTTATACAGTTGGTCTTGAACCAATCTGGGCAACGTTCTTCATGCAGTTGTGGAAGTTGGTCTTCGTGGTGGTGGTGTCTGCTGAGAGCTAGAGGATGAGCTGGGTGTCATTGGTGTAGGATATGATATTGATGTCATGCGTTCTGACAATGTCGGCTAGAGGTGTAATGTAGGTGTTGAAGAGAGTGGGACTGGGGGATGAGCCTTGAGGGATGCCCCAGATGGTACTGTTGGGCTCTGAGGTTAAAGGAGGTAGGAGG
Organism: Calotriton arnoldi; assembly: GCA_963921515.1. Taxonomy (NCBI): domain Eukaryota; kingdom Metazoa; phylum Chordata; class Amphibia; order Caudata; family Salamandridae; genus Calotriton; species Calotriton arnoldi. Next base: position 994,460 of record CAWUFW010005809.1, read on the forward strand.
ATTCTCTGATTTCATCCCGTGAGGAATGATGTGATCCATGTGAGAGCATCTCCCTGGATCCTGATGTGGTGCAGTCTCTTGATAAGTGTGTGATGAGATATGGTGTTGAACGCTGCGAAGAGGTCAAGGAGGATCAGGGTCACTGATTCTCCTCTGTCGAGTAGGATGCAGATGTCATCAGTGGCGTTGATCACTGCGGTCTTGGTGCTGTGGTTGGTGCGGAAACTGGATTGGGAGGCATCGAGCAGGTTGTTTCTATCCAGGTGTTCGGTGAGCTGCTAGTTGATGGCCTTCTCAAGGACTTTGGTGGGAAAGGGAGTAGCGAGTTGGGGCGGTAGTTCTGCAGTGAGCAATGAGTGCAGAAATCCAGCACAAAATTAACCCTGGGCAAAGTTTGCGGAGTTGCGCTACACGAAACTCCGCAAAGTGGAAAAAAAACTCTGCTGCGCTATGTGGAGCTCCGCAAGCAGCGGAGTGCGATAGAAAAATGCCGTTCGCGGTGATTTTCAGTGCCGGATGCTTGTCCGCACTGTGCAATCATCGCGAACGGCACCATGCACAGCGCAAGCGGGCGCTGCTTTCCTTTCTGCCGCTCAAGTAGATTTTTACTCAAGTGGCAGCTTTCTCAACGCAAACGGGCAGTTTCTCAAAGCGAGCGGTCGCGAGCATATGCGACCACTCGCAATGAGAAACCTGACCCCCCCGCATTGAGAAATCTCACCGGGAGGTTTATTTTCCACGCTCGCCAACTTGATGTTGACGAACGAGGAAAAATCTTGCCGGGAGGTGGATTTTCCTCGCTCGCGCTCGCCAACTTGTCGTTGACAAACGCGAGCGAGGAAAAAAACGCTGTTACACTACGCGTGGCGGAGTTTTTCAGATCTCCACGAGCTCCACGTAACGCGGAGTTCCGAAAACTCCACAAACTCCGCGAGTGGAGTTCACCGCCCAGGCCTACACAAAATAGGACTGTGCACAAGTGGAATCAAGAAGGGTTTCACTTGTTCATTATGTGCCACTTGTGCCTTGTGGATCCAGGCACTATATCCTGGGATCAAACCTTTCATCACCTAAGTTAATCCCCATAAATATTGCGCAACTAGGTCCACAAGGTTACAAGACATCTCCATTTTCAATGTCCAACAACCACTGACCCTAAACCTGCAGATATGTATGTCTTCCTGGGCAGGTTTCTTTGTTTTTGCAAATGCCAAGACAATCTAATTTTCACTTATAGTTTTACTGTAATTTGCCACTGTGCTACTTTTTGTTTTAGCTGTTTTTAGTGCATACAAAAGTGTCAGAAACTGGGGTATAAATTTGGGCATTGAGGACTTCTACTAACTTAATAAACACAATCTGGATAGATCAAAAGGCAGTTCTGACAAATCTCTAATCAGCCCTTTGTAGCTATTGAGTAAGCATCAGGTAACCCCCAGAAAAGTACATGTTAGGCTCAAACAGTACCAACAATTGTAAAAACAAAACACAGTAACATTTATTTAGAAACATGGAGAAACATCTAATGAGCAAAATTACACCAAGACCACTAAAATAGGTGAAGAGGAATTGGTGATATAATCTTTTGAGGTTTTAATGCAAATAAACACCCAGAAAAAGTAAAGTATTAATGAAAACAACAGTTTGTGGGTGACCGGGATCTAGGCGTAATTTCAGAATGACCACAATGAAACAGAGGTCAGATATACCAAGTGGGTCATCCATCTCAAAATTATTACCTTTGGACTTAGGGGGCTGATTACAATCTTGGCAGATGGGATACTCCGTCACAAACATGACGGATATCCCGTCTGCAAAATTACAAGTTCCATAGGATATAATGGAAATGTGATTTGATGGATGGTATATCCGTCGCATTTGCGATAGAGTTAACCTTTCCACCAAGATAGTTATTCGACCCTTAGTTTCTGAAATAGAAGTCAAAATATTCTGGTGGAGCAAGGTTCAAGGCTGTGGCAGGTGAGGGTCCCTCGAAGTCAGATACATTGCCATCAAGCTTTCACTGAAGCCATTGATTTTGGGGCAAAGTTCTGAGAGGGGGAAAGCTGGATTTGTTAGCCGCAGAGGGTGCTTCATCAGTCAGATAGATAGATATGCAGCCTCACTCTGATCCAAGGTATTACCTTTAGTCTTAGTCACTTTTATGGAAGTCAAAATCCTCCAGTGGAACAGGGCTGTAAATTGTAGTTAGGCAGAACCCTACAAGGCTGGATACCATTACCTCAAGGTCCCGCTGAACCTGTCTTCAGTTGAGCAAATAGCTCCAAGCATGATAAAATGTGTTTTCCTGCCCACCTTGAGTGTGGCTACCCTGGACAAGACTCAGCACCTTGTCCCCGTCCCCTGGAGATGTGAAAAAAATGACTTAAGTCCCACTTTTCTTCAATTATTGCAGACAATCCTTATGGTTAATTTTGCTACTCCCTGGCTCCTCATGACAGGATTTTGAACACAAATACTATGTACAGTCATGTCTCCTGGGCTTCTTGAAGACAGGAGTCTTTCTGCATTTTGTGTCCCTGCTGCAGGCAAAGAGGAGACCAACCTCTTGACTTCTGGATATAAATTGCAGTGCCTGGGTGCTAGCACAAATTAATAGTCCTTGTGTAAATCCTCTTATTCCAGCAGTAGCCAACAATCTTTTCAAGTGGGGAGTTCTTCTTCAGGTCAGGTCTTCTTAGGTCCAGGAATCCTCTGAGAATGTGGTGACTGAGGTACCCGATTTATCCTGTGCACTAGCAAGTTATTGGAGAAATTCTACCACCCAAAGCTACATATTGTATCAGAGTCCCCTTCTCTTTTTGAAGCACCTACTCTTTGTTATTGCTCAGGATGCCCGGTTTTATTATGTCAGAACTCATCTGCCACCAGACAAGACTGTCTTCATCTCCTCAGCCATGCCCCTATTTAGATCAGCTCTCCTCCCACCTGACAGTGTCCAAACTGGTTCTTGCCCTGATTATAATTGCCACTGGATTCAAGATAGCCTGGCTGATGAGGGTTTTGAACCCGAAACCGGTCCCAGGATGCTGGTTTACGGTCCAGGGAAGACATGGCTTGGCAGTTCGGGCTGGACTGTTCCCATGAGGCACAGGGTCAGACTGATTTGCATATGGCCATGTCTGAACTGGGGTGGTGGAGTGAGCTAAAGAATGATGATGGATTAAACCCAGATCAGTTGACTGGGGGTGAGTGTTTGATTTGCTCTAACGCTCCGTCCATCATCCCCTTTGGTATCGCTCTGATTATAATTGGAGCCTACTGTCTGGGAGGATTCAGGGAATTAATGGAATAATCCGTCACTGGCCTCCCCAAGTCAAAAGAGCAAAAGAGATGTTGCTAAAGCTGAAATTTTTGACAATTGTCAACTTCCTGTCCACTCCCAGATAGCGAATCCTTGCTAAATGGCCAGCGATTACCATATCCCTGTCCGTCCTGAGCTAATAGGTAGGCCATTGTTTTCAGAGCCAAAAGTTAAACTCTCCCAGCTACGAATGTGCATTACAGCTCTGGAGGTGTAAATTACAGAGCTGGTTTTTCATAAAAGTAATATAATGTAAAGTAAATATGTTTATTAGTTATGTTAATTATGTTGCAATAGATAGATAAAAATAAAACCATATAAAATATAAATAATTGAAGAAAAAATATATTCATTCATGTACACATTAAATAAAATACTAAAAATTGAACATTAAAAAAACACATTTACAAAAAATAGGATATACAGAAAAATTAAGAATAAAAACAAATAATAAAAAATATAAACAATAATACAATTAATTCTGTAAAATATGTTTAACCAATAATATTTAAACTATTGAAGTCTAAGAATAGTATATATACTATTACCACACTAGTTTATGCAACAATAGGGAAAGTGTTGGGCTTCTGAAGAGTTATATTTACTATTCCTACTCCAGTCACCACAATAATAGGGAAAGTGTTGAACTTCAGAGGAGTTAGATCTACTATTCCTACTCCAGTCAGTGCAACAGTAGAGAAAGCGTTAGACTTTGGAGGGGTGAGATTTACTATTCCCACTCCAGTCTACATAACAGTAGGGAAAGTGTTGGACTTTGAAGGGATTTTATTTACTATTCCCACTCCAAACAACGCAACAGTAGGGAGAGCGTTGGATTTCGGAAGGGTAAAATGTACTAATCCCACAACAAACAGTGCAACAGTAGGGAAAGTGTTGGACTTCGCAGGGGTAAAATGTACTATTCCTACTGGAGTCAGTGCAACAGAAGGAAAGTGCTGGACTTCTTAGGGGTTAAATTATCTATTCAGACTCCTGTCCAAGCAACAGTAGGGAAAGCGCTGGACTTCGGAAGGGTGACATTTACTCTTCCCACTCCAGTCGTCACAACAGTAGGGAAAGTGTTGGACTTCAGGGGGGTTAAATATACTATTCTCACTACAAACAGGGCAACAGTAGGGAAAGCATTGGTTTTAGAAGGGGTAAAATTTGCTTTTCCCACTCCAGTCTATGAAACAGTAGGGAAAGTGTTGGATTTTGGAGAAGTGAGATTCAGTATTCCCACTCCAAGCACTGCAACAGTAGGGAAAGTGTTGGACTTTGGAGTGGTAAAATGTATTATTCTCACTTCAGTCTATGCAACAGTAGGGAAAGCGTTGGATTTCGGATGGTGAAATTCACTATTCCCACTCCAAACAGCGCAACAGTAGGGTTAGTTTTGTACTTTGTAGGGGTAAAATTTACTATTCCCACTCCAGTCTGTGCAACAGTAGCGAAGATGTTGGACTTCCGAGGGATAAAATTTACAATTATTGCTTCAATCTATGCAACAGTAGGGAAAGCGCTGCAATTTGGAGAGGTGAAATCTACTATTCCCACTCCAAACCGCACAACAATAGGGAAAGTGTTAACTGTAAAAAGGTTACTTTTACTATTCCTACCGCAGTCTATGCAAGAGTGGGAAAAATACTTCACTTCAAACACATTACATATACGAGTAACCCAGTGAATGTAGAAAAATACTTAAACTCTTAATACAAAATATTAATTAACGTAAAAATTATGTATAAATATAAAAGAAAATCAATTTACATAATTACTATTGCATGAAAAAGAATTATCAATTAACACATACTTGTTATTAAATTAATAATTAATTAGCTTCCCACCCTGTACCATTACAAACCTAGCACCCCACACCTAAAATATAACTAAAATAAACAACAATTCCATAAATTACATATTTAAAATAAATTAAATATTTAATTAACAATAAATATTTAATTGTTGAATAGTTATTATCTAATTAACTTCCCGACCTAGACCTCTGCAAACCTACCATCCAGCAACAAAAATAAAATTAAATTGAATAAGTATTCCACAATTTACATATTTAAATTTCAATTGAACAATTACTTTACAAATAATAATTATTAGGTAGTTAATTATTATTTAAATAATTTACCACCCATTGCCTCGACAAACTTAGCATCCTGAAAATAAATATATAAGTAAAATAAATCAGTTATACATATTTTACATAATTAAAAATCAAGTAATACATTAGCAATTGTTGATTATTAATTAATTAACTTCCCGCTTTATACCCCTACAAACCTAACAGCCTGCAAATAACATATAATGTCAATTAAATTAGTATTACATAAATTACATTATAAATATTAATCATAATAATAAATGGAAAAATTAAAATAATTCTTAATTTATTATTACTTAACATCCCACCCTATCCAAGTAGAAAACCCAACAACCCGCTACAACACTATAAGTTACTATTAAAAATGAATAAACAATTCTAAATCACTTAAAAGTATAAGCTATATTTTAAAAACAAGTAATAGCATGTATATAAACAATAGAAATACATACAAATTAATACATCAACTAAAACACACTGCAATATTTAAAAAACAATCTTTTTAATGACTATATTAGTGAAAACGATGTTTAAAATATTGGTATTGTTGACATAGATATTACTTACTTAAAAAAAGGATATTTTTGTTAACGATATTTGTGCATCACGATATTTGCGTGTCACGATATTTAATTTCCAATATTTTCGGCTCCCAATATTTTTTAATTGATACTTTGTCTAAACACCATGTGGCATAGTATTCAAAAAGAGGTTTTCCTCCATGGCACTTTTCCTTGTCATTTGTTCACGAAATGTCTTTAACCTGAGGCTGAGCTAGTGTACAGTGGTTCGCCTGGCTGACATACATTTTTGTCTTATATGTGGTTAGTGTAAATACATACTGGAACCCACATATGACATTGAACCTTCCATTTCATAGAAGCATTTTAGACACCATTCTACAGTGGACTTATAGGGAAGTTAAACTGGCTAGACAGGAAGTTCCAATTGCAAAGTTCATAATTTAGGGGAGAAGCACGAGTACTTTACTACTGTTTAGCAGTGGTATATTATACAGAGTTCTAAAGCTAGCACAATGAAACAGAAAAAAAAAGAGGGTAGCAACTAAAATGACGTCATTGATTTCTCGAAGTAACTATGGGGGTTGTTATGATAGCGGTTGGTTGGACCGCCACCGATGGCCTGTCGGTGGCAGTCCGACCACATCGTAATCAGGCCCAATGTTTTTTATTACATGTTTCTATTTTACAGTATTGGATTTGTGAATTGGGAGAAATAAGAAATGGTAAACTCCTGAACACTGTATAAACCGTATATCACTTTGCATTGACAGACGTGTGCTACTTTTGTGTTCTCATTTTTAGGAGACATCAACTTTCTAAGGAGAGAAGGACCTTTCCATCCAGGTTAGACTTACAACATAATCAGTTGTTCACTCCAACATACACAAGCTCAACAACTTTGTACACATTACTGTCAGTGTAGCAACACCTCAAATGCAGACTGGGAAAATATGTGGGTGGGTAGAATTCCTCAATACATACCATCACCTTACCCTATACTCGCTTATCCCTCACACTCAGGGTGGATTAAGCTTTGCTCTAAATCATGTATGCTAATTATGTTCCACCGTGCTCTCTATATCAACTCTGCAACAAGCACATGGTGATCTTCTGATCAGGTAGGTCTTTTAAAATCAAGATGAAATGTTTTAGGGCCATTTGAGTGCATGGCTTCCTTAATGTGGTGCTTTGCCTGAATAATGAGATCTTTTTAAATGAGTTTTAAGGAATATGTGCCTGTGATATTCTCCCAGGCGCACTTACAAATAATGTAAATCGCGTTTGGATGCGTGCCATGCTTCAGTGCCAGGCCGGCTAGGCCTTTTATTCCACTGGCATTTCCCCGGCAGGCTGGAGCCCTTGGCGGCCCGTTGTGAAAGCCTCGTACTGCTTCTGGTGCCTCGGTCACTTTCCCCAGGCCCTGGAGGTTTATTGCAGCTGTCATAGCAGGTCTTCAGGAGAGGGAGAAAGAGGGAAGGTAGAGCGAAAGCTATCTGAGACAAAGAAGAGAGAGTAGAGGAGGAGAGAGAGAGAGAGAACGGATACTTGGAAAGAGAGAGAGAGCAGGAGGGCTGGTGCCAAGGCTGCTTGGTTTCCTAGTCCGGACCTGCTCAGTGCCTGCGTCGTATTTTCAAATAGTCTATTTGTTAGGCTTCAGAAAGTAAGTTGTGTTTCAGAAAATTCACCGAGAGGTACTTAAGGACAAAGCCTTTAAAAACGGATTCACATATAAACTTACGTAGGTTTTTGATTATAGCCAGTTGAAATTGCTTTGCGATTACACATATTAAAATGAATCATAAAGTAAATGTTTAAAATGGATTAATGATTTAAGCAATTTCAGCGTCTACGCAAACAAGATCTGACGGTGTTTGGAGCGACAAATATTTCTAATGTGTTTGCAAAAAGGTCGTCATTATGCAGTAGGGACAATTCCTATTCTGGTGCAAAGTCCACAGAGCAGTCATAGAGCAGGCTTATTTAAAATAGATTAGCTAAAGACTAATATTTACAGAGACAAACCCACTTGTGCAATGTGCAGCTAACCACAGGATGTTGTGCAAAGCCTGAGACTTGCTTCACTTTTCAACCAGAGTTTCTATAGTGCTTCTGCTCTTGCAGCTCTGGAACGTCTCTTGATGATTCCAACACGGCTTCTGGTAAAACATTTTTCTCCAAAACAATGACAAGTAGTGGCGAATAAACTAAAAGTGGGAACAGATTATCACTAAATAAAGGTTTTGTTGCTTCATAACATAAAAGGTCCATGATCGTGTGGAAGTTAAGCTGAGATCTTTGCCTGTATTAGGAATGACATCATGGGTCCCTATCATGGTGAGCTTCGCTGGCTCAGAAGAGCAGTTTTATGAGGGATATTTCCTTTTTTCAGTTATATGTAGTGCGAACTCGACCTAGAGTTATTGGTGCGCTTCACATGAGCAGCAGTTGCATTACACAAGTGCCCAGATTCACAGGATGTTGAGCCAGGCCAAGATTTGAACCTGGTTCCCCAGCTCCAAAGTCGCCAGCTCTGGTCCTTACGTCACATCCTCTCCCCACGTGTTTCTTGTTTACTTTCAGACAGTACAGCTCGACAACAGTAGCCAAGGTTTACCTTCTTCCGTTTCTGAGCTGCACTGTCTGAAAATAAAGCTTTAACTCAAAGAAATATTGGGTTAAATGAATTCACTTTACACATTGCAGGCGCATAAAACACAAGTGGTCGGATCTCTGTTGAGCCAGTAAAGCTCATGGTACATTGTGGCTTTATATTGAAAGATTAGCTAGTCACACTATGTATAGGTGATAAAGCCATTTATGGTTCATTTTCTTCTGTTGTGTTCCGTGATTTATTGCAAAATGGAGCTTTGATGTATACTGGTGTATTGGTGCAATTCTGGTGCAGTCGTTTGCCATGGAAAGTTGGGCTGTACTTTCTACAGCATGACGTTGACTTTGCAAAGCGACCTATCGAGCAATGTAGCGAGCTTGTCTGCTACTATTATATCAGGGGTGTAGAAAGGGTATCATGGTTCCTAATGCAACGAAGGAAAATAGCCTTCTGACCCTCATTAGGTACTGAAATACAGCCAGAGTGCACAGTGACACTGTACATTCTGCACTGTTGATAGCTATGACCCTGAATCAGATGAGTGAGGGTTGTGATGTGGGGTGGAGAGGTGCAATGTACTGTGGTTTGCTACAGAGCAGGGTGGTGGGCTGATGTAAGATGTGAAGTGGTCTAGGATGATGCAGTGTGATAAAAATGAAAGATGAGGTGATGGGTCAGTTGTGAAATATAGTCAGATCTATCACTAGGTGAAAATATGAGGTAAAATAAGTCACACAGTCGTCAAAGTGATGTGCCCGCAATAGGCCTGCTTCACCCATGCTCAGAGCCGAACTCAGAGTGCTTAAAGCAGGGGTGAATTAGGCGCATTGCAGGTGCATGTCCTCGTTGACTGTGACTACAGAAGTTGCTTCCCCACTGCAGACCATGCAGAATAGCAATATCCCAATTAGGGTGAAATTGTAGCTAACGGAGAAAGTAGGAATTTCCTTCTCACATTGCTGGGTATTCATCCAAAGCGATACAAAAGGGGACGATGGACGGAACGTTTGAGCCAATCAAACACTCACCCCCAGTCAACTGATCTAGGTTTAATCCATCATCATTCTTTAGCTCACTCCACCACCCCAGTTCAGACATGGCCATATGCAAATCAGTCTGACCCTGTGCCTCATGGGAACAGTCCCTTGCTCACTTTGCCACTGGATTCAAGCAAGCCTGGCTGATGACGGCTGGAATGCCAGAAACCGGTCCTAGGATGCTTGTTTCCGGTCCAGGAAAGACATGGCTTGGCAGTTCGGGCTGGACTGTTCCCATGAGGCACAGGGTCAGACTGATTTGCATATGGCCATGTCTGAACTGGGGTGGTGGAGTGAGCTAAAGAATGATGATGGATTTAACCCAGATCAGTTGACTGGGGGTGAGTGTTTGATTGGCTCAAGCGTTCCGTCCATCATCCCCTTTTGTATCGCTTGGGTATTCATCCAAGCACAATTAGTCATAGGCATCTCTTAAAGCCCTGAAGAATACCCGAGACCCACAGAGGCAGAAGCATGTTGGTAGAATATTAGGATTCCGAGGACAATGTAGGATAGGATAAGATTTATAGTGTGCACTAAAACCTGCAGGTGCCAAAGTCCTATAGCAGGATAGACAAAAGCAGAGCAGCCAAGAAATCAAGGATTATGAGATGATTAAAGCCAAGTTTTCAGATGTTTTTGAAGGACATAAGGAGATATGCTTCAGACATGTGGGTATGCAGTGTGTTGCATAATTTGACAGCAGTAACCGAGAAGGAACGCCCTCCCCATCTGGTTTTCCGAAATCTGGGGATCCTGAGTTTTTTGCAGCACAAAAGTCTAAGTGGTCTGCCAGGAGTGTACTAATGAAATAGAGCATTCATTTGGCTGGGACCTATCCGTTGTAGAGCCTCAAAAACTAAGCACAAAGCCTTGAAGGAAAAGTGCTTCCTAACTGGGAGCCAATGGAGGGAGCGAATCCCCTCTCTAACAGGGTGCTGTTTGGGGATGTTCAGAATAAGGAGGCTGCCCCATTCTGCACAACCTGAAGTTTTTTCAGGTCAGAACTGTTGATGTTGAGGTACAGTGCAGTACAATAGTCCAGCCGTGTGGTGACAAGGGCAATAGTGATTGCCTGGTGATGTTCTGGTGGAATGTAAGGAAAGATATTTTTCAGGGTCCTTATGATGTAAAAGTAAGTGCTAGTTGTGCATCTGACCTGTACACCAAAACTTGGGGTGTTATTGAAGATGATAACGATGTTCTTAGCTGACTTAATAGGAGTGGGGAGCAGTCCACAGGCATCCAGCCACCAGATGCTAGACCAGATGGAATCTTGAGAGCCAAACAAAAGCACTTCAGTCTTGTCTGCATTAATCTTCACATAACTGCCTTTCATCCAACGGATAATGCTAGACATAAACTGGTTAAACCCCGTCACCAAAGACAGGTCATTGGAAATAGATACAATTATGCGAGTATCATCTGCGTACGAAAGCACTTGAAGCCCAAATGAGCTCACTAGATCAGCCAGAAGAGCCACTTAAAGATTGAAAAGGGTCAGGCTCAAGGATGAACCCTGAGGCACCCCACAAGAAAGGCTGAATGCTTTGCCTTGAAGCCACCGCAGCTGACAGTTTGTACCCTATTGGATAGAAAAGAGTGGAGAAGCTGCAGGGCAGTCCCACCTACCCCAGCTTGCTGCAGATGCTGAACCATCCATGCAGGCGAGACAGTATCAAATGCTGCAGACAGTTCAAGCATTACCAAGATAGCCACCCGCCCTGATTGACCTGGAAGCGGATGCTGTCTGCTGGCACAATAAGGACAGTCTCCATACTGTGGCTGGCATGAAACCATGTTGAGAAGCATCGAGGATCCCATGGGTATTGAAAAATGTAATCAGCTCCTGATTGATTAATGTTTTTAGGATCTTGGCAGGGGCCGACAACAGAGAGATGGGACAAAGATTTTCATATCTTCAGAAACCGCATTAGCTTTCCTAGTAAGCGGAGTGACAACTGCTTCCATCCAGAAAGTAGGAAAAAAGCCAGATTAAAGTGTGCAATTAAATACTTTCTGCACAAATTTAGCGATAGGATCCTGAGCAAGTTGTAGAATTTTGGGCATACTGGGATCAGAAGGGGATCCTGATTTTAAACTCATCAATAGGTCTTTGGTTTGCTTGAAAGAAATAGTAAAGAAGATTGTCAGAAAGACAAGTACCGGAATTATACGAAAATTAATTATTTACAACAGATGAATTGAAGTTTGAGAAAATGTAAAGAATTTTATCCCGAAAGTAGGATGCTACTTTGTCACAAAACTCTTGAGAGGAATTGAGCGGGCGCTAAGTAGGAGGTTGGGATAATTCCCTCAGTACCTTAAACAGCAGCTTAGAAGAATTGTTGGCTGACCTGATTTTCTTCGTAAAGAAGGATGCTACAGCCTGCACAATAGTCTGTTTATAGCCAAAAAGAAGTGCTTTATGTTACTCTTTTCCACTAAGGCATGAGTTGGCATTCCATTTCCACTCTTGTCTGTGTCATTCCTGACTAAGGGTCTTGAGTTCTGTCGAAAACCAAGGTGCTGAGGACTTACATCTGGTTGCAGTCTTGGTTTTGAGGGGAACTACATATCCAAAGCTGTGTTAACCCAATCATCGAAATCTTTCGCAGAGTACGGAAAAGAGCTGTCTTGAGCGGCTATGGAGAATTCAGGGGCCTGTTTCACGCAATCAACAGTGATCTTGTTTAGGTTCCTACAGAGTACATGTTTGGGAGGCATGGGAGAAAGACTTTAAACCGAATCACACAGTGATCTAACCAGCTAATGGATGGACATCGTCAATGACCAAGTGGCTATGGTTGGTAAGAATCCCATCCAGAGTGTGGCTCGCCATGTCGGTAGGAGATAGTAGCAACTGATCAAATCCAAAATTGGACATAAACTCGAGAAAAAAGGCGGAGTCTTTACAAGAAAAGTCATCAAAATGAAAGTTGAAGTCACCTAAAGTAGTGAGTAGAGAATACATCAGCTGCGCTTCCATAGTCTGGCACCTGACCTCTGGAAAATTGACCCAAGGGCCTAGAGCAGAGCTTTCCAAACTGTGTGTCCCGACACAGTACTGTGTCGCCTGCAAATGGTGGGTGTGTCGCGGGATGACACTGGTATTAACGGGCACTTAGCACATAACTGCTGCTAATCTCCCTTTGAAAGCTTTGTTCTCACTATGCCTCATCTATTGCATAACGTCTCCCAGTAAATGGTCTTTTAAAGACCTGCGAAGTACTCGGGTGCGGCTGTGTGTGCGCCCGGGAAGCTGGGGTGAGGTGACAGAGGGTGACAGCCAGAGGGTGACAGCCAGAGGGTGACAGCCAGAGGGTGGGAGACAGAGAGAGGGAGGGAGAGAGACAGACAGAGGGAGACAGACAGAGGGAGGAGGGCGACCGAGGGAGGAGGGCGACAGACAGAGGGAGGGAGGGAGACAGATAGAGGGAGGGAGGGAGGGAGGGAGAGGGAGGGAGGGGGAAAACGTGGGAGACAGAGAGAGAGGGAGACAGAGGGAGACAGTCCGGGGTAGACAGAGGGAGGGAGAGGGAGACAGACAGAGGGAGACAGTCCGGGGTAGACAGAGGGAGGGAGAGGGAGACAGTCCGGGGTAGACAGAGGGAGGGAGAGGGAGACAGACAGAGGGAGACAGACAGAGGGAGACAGACAGAGGGGCGGAGACAGAGGGAGGGAGACAGAGAGAGGGAGACAGAGGGAGGGAGACAGAGGGAGGGAGACAGAGGGAGGGAGACAGAGGGAGGGAGACAGAGGGAGGGAGACAGAGGGAGGGAGACAGAGGGAGGGAGACAGAGGGAGGGAGACAGAGGGAGGGAGACAGAGGGAGACAGACAGAGGGAGACAGACAGAGGGAGGGAGGGGGACAGAGGGGCGGAGACAGAGGGGTGGAGACAGAGGGGCGGAGACAGAGGGGCGGAGACAGAGAGGGAGACAGAGAGGGAGACAGACAGAGGGAGGGGGACAGAGGGGCGGAGACAGAGGGGCGGAGACAGAGGGGCGGAGACAGAGGGGCGGAGACAGAGGGGCGGAGACAGAGGGGCGGAGACAGAGGGGCGGAGACAGAGGGGCGGAGACAGAGAGGGAGACAGAGAGGGAGACAGACAGAGGGAGGGAGACAGACAGAGGAAGACAGACAGAGGAAGACAGACAGAGGAAGACAGACAGAGGGAGGGAGACAGAGGGAAGGAGACAGAGGGAAGGAGACAGAGGGAAGGAGACAGAGGGAAGGAGACAGAGGGACGGTGCCAGAGGGGCGGAGACAGAGAGAGGGAGACAGAGAGAGGGAGACAGAGAGAGGGAGACAGAGAGAGGGAGACAGAGGGAGGGAGACAGAGGGAGGGAGACAGACAGAGGAAGACAGACAGAGGGAGGATGGAGACAGAGGGAGGGATACAGATAGAGGGAGACAGAGGGAGGGAGACAGAGGGAGGGAGACAGAGGGAGGGAGACAGAGGGAGGGAGACAGAGTGAGGGAGACAGAGGGAGGGAGAGGGAGGGAGGGAGAGGGAGGGAGACAGAGAAAGGGAGACGGACAAGAGGGAGACAGAGGGAGGGAGACAGGGAGATGGAGAGAGAAGGAGGGAGACACAGTGAGGGAGACAGAGAGAGAGATAGAGAGAGGGAGGGAGACAGAGAGAGAGGGAGGGAGACAGAGAGAGGGAGGGAGACAGAGAGAGAGGGAGGGAGACAGAGAGAGGGAGGGAGACAGAGAGAGGGAGGGAGACAGACAGAGGGAGGGAGACAGACAGAGGGAGGGAGACAGACAGAGGGAGGGAGGGGGAAAACGTGGGAGACAGAGAGAGAGGGAGACAGAGGGAGACAGTCCGGGGTAGACAGAGGGAGGGAGAGGGAGACAGAAAGAGGGAGAAAGAGGGAGACAGACAGAGGGGCGGAGACAGAGGGGCGGAGACAGAGGGGCGGAGACAGAGGGGCGGAGACAGAGAGAGGGAGACAGAGAGAGGGAGACAGAGGGAGGGAGACAGACAGAGGGAGAGGGACAGAGGGAAGGAGACAGAGGGGCGGAGACAGAGGGGCGGAGACAGAGGGGCGGAGACAGAGGGGCGGAGACAGAGGGGCGGAGACAGAGGGGCGGAGACAGAGAGGGAGACAGACAGAGGGAGGGAGACAGACAGAGGAAGACAGACAGAGGAAGACAGACAGAGGGAGGGAGACAGAGGGAAGGAGACAGAGGGGCGGAGACAGAGAGAGGGAGACAGAGAGAGGGAGACAGAGAGAGGGAGACAGAGAGAGGGAGACAGAGAGAGGGAGACAGAGAGAGGGAGACAGAGGGAGGGAGACAGAGGGAGGGAGACAGACAGAGGAAGACAGACAGAGGGAGGATGGAGACAGAGGGAGGGAGACAGAGGGAGGGAGACAGAGGGAGGGAGACAGAGGGAGGGAGACAGAGGGAGGGAGACAGAGGGAGGGAGACGGACAAGAGGGAGACAGACAGACAGAGGGAGGGAGACAGGGAGACGGAGAGAGAAGGAGGGAGACAGAGAGAGGGAGACAGAGAGAGAGATAGAGAGAGGGAGGGAGACAGAGAGAGAGGGAGGGAGACAGAGAGAGAGGGGGAGGGGGAGGGAGACAGACAGAGATAGGGACAGACCGGGACAGATAGAGGCAGAGACAGGGGCAGACAGATCGAGGCAGAGACAGAGAGGGAGACAGAGGGCAGGGAGACAGCGACATACAAGGACAGACAGGGACAGACAGACAGATAGAGGCAGAGATAGGGACAGACAGGCAGAGACTGAGACAGACAGAGGGAGACGGAGAGGGAGACGGAGGGAGACAGAGGGAGAGAGAGAGAGAGGGAGACAGAGGGTGACAGAGGGAGGGAGACAGAGGGTGACAGAGAGAGAGGGAGACAGAGAGAGGGAGAGAGAGAGGGAGAGAGGGAGGGACGGAGACAGAGGGAGTCAGGGGTAGTTAGAGGGAGACAGAGAGAGGGAGACAGACGGAGGGAGACAGACGGAGGGAGACAGACGGAGGGAGGGAGACGGAGGGAGACAGACGGAGGGAGGGAGACGGAGGGAGGGAGACAGACGGAGGGAGGGAGACAGACGGAGGGAGGGAGACAGAGGGAGGGAGGGAGACAGAGGGAGGGAGACAGACAGACGGAGGGAGACAGAGGGAAGGAGACAGAGGGACGGTGCCAGAGGGGCGGAGACGGAGAGAGGGAGACAGAGGGAGACAGACAGACAGAGGGAGGGAGACAGACAGAGGAAGACAGACAGAGGGAGGGAGACAGAGGGAGACAGAGAGAGAAGGAGGGAGACAGAGAGAGGGAGACAGAGAGAGGGAGACAGAGAGAGAGGGAGACAGAGTGAGGGAGACAGAGGGAGACAGAGAGAGAGATAGAGAGAGGGAGGGAGACAGAGAGAGAGAGGGAGGGAGACAGAGAGAGAGGGGGAGGGAGACAGACAGACAGAGATAGAGACAGGGACAGATAGAGGCAGAGACAGGGACAGGGGCAGACAGATAGAGGCAGAGATAGACAGAGAGGGAGACAGAGGGGAGGGAGACAGCGACATACAGGGACAGACAGAGACAGGGACAGACAGACAGAGGCAGAGACAGGGACAGACAGACAGAGGCAGAGACTGAGACAGACAGAGGCAGAGAGACAGAGAGGGAGACAGAGAGGGAGACGGAGAGGGAGAGGGAGAGGGAGAGGGAGACGGAGGGAGAGAGAGGGAGACAGAGGGAGGGAGACGGAGGGAGAGAGGGAGAGAGGGAGGGAGAGGGACGGAGACAGAGGGAGGGAGACAGACGGAGGGAGACAGACGGAGGGAGACAGACGGAGGGAGACAGACGGAGGGAGGGAGACGGAGGGAGGGAGACAGAGGGAGGGAGAAAGACAAATAGAGGGAGACAGACAGATGGAGACAGACAAATAGAGGGAGACAGACGGAGACAGGCAGAGGGAGGGAGACAGAGAGAGAGGGAAACCGTGGGAGACCAAGAGGGAGGGAGGGAGACAGAGAGATAGGGACGGAGACAGAGAGAGAGAGAGAGAGATGTGTGTATGCCGGGTCTGGTGGCTCAGTGGACGAAGGCATCCGCTGCAGGGGCATGTGTTCAACCTCATGGTCTCAAATTTGCTTGAAAATGCACCATTTGCCCACTTTTATTTCAAAATTTTCTTCCGGGGAGAACCCCCGAACCCCCTTAAGAGGTTCGGGCTCGCTTGCTACGCTCGCTCGCTACACTGCCTTACTGTGTCCCAAAATGATGCATCTCCAAAAAGTGTGTCACCAACATGAAAAGTTTGGAAAGCTGTGGCCTAGAGGATGGTATACCAGGAGACCCAAAAAGGTGTACTTGGCAAAAAGTTTGAGCCTTAATAAGGCTGCCTCCAGAGAGTCACCTGTACTGCTAGCCCCAGTTTCAAGGGAGCTGCTAAAAACATCATGTGTGATTATAGCCAACCCCTCCTCCCCCTCCGGCCCTGACGATCACTTCTAGGAATAGCATAAGCTGGAGGGACTGCGTCCACCAAATCAGAACCAGAGTCCTCTATCGCCAAGGTCACAGTGATGAATAGGCAGTCAAGGGACCATGAGTGAATTAAATAAAAAAACTATGTTTAATGTTTATGAGGGTAAAAGCTACAGTTGGTTCTGTCGGGTGATAACAATTGCTTCGAATTTCAAGAAATTCATCAAAAACATACATTTTGGTTTATAGTAACAATGAATTTAGTGATTAAGTTGGAACACAAAAGACAGACAATTATGCACTGCATCAAACGTATTTACTTGGAGCATTATTATGCATTTTACGAAAAGGCTGTCAACAATTTAATTGAAGATAAGGGTGACATTAAATATAGTGAAAAGCGACGATGCTCAGTGACATGAGTGAAATGAGTGTCATATATACATGGGTGAAACACATTTATGTACAAATTATACAAGGGAGAAAGAAGCTAAAATGGTCAGTATGAAAGGGAAATCAGTGTCTCTGGTAGAATTGCTTGCTCATTAAGAACCAGATGACCCGAAACAACTGAACCAAACACAACATCAACGTTTCGACCCTTGCGTAAGCCTTATTTAAGAAAGCGTCATGGTGGGTCTTCTTCAGGACAAGGATGAAGGGGGAGGACAGCCTAGAATGAAATGAATTCATGTGTGTCACGTAGGTTCCAACTAAGCAAGGATGAACTAAAGAGTTGTGGAGGTGGTACCTCTATCATGATACTCACGCATTTGTGGGATAATTCTCCTAAGACTGCCTGAAAAAGAAACCTTGTCCTACAGTGAAGAATATATCAATAAACTGATACAGGAACAAGGCGAATTTAATTTTTTGGGGACAACCACGATATCGGTTGACACTACCCTCAATGAAAAACTAGCCAAGCTAGAGAGACTTGAGAAGAAACTGATTTGCTCACGTTTGCATGGTCATGTACTAACGAAATACCTGCAAGCGAATATAATACCAAAAGGCTTGCAGGTAAGGAATGAGCCTGCAATATTTATAGACATCCCAAAGTTTAGAGAGGGCTTCAGTTTCATTGCAAACAACTGCTCCAGGCACTGGATGGTGCTTGGGGTAGAGACTGCAATTGAATACGTCAAAAAATTGACACAGGAAATAGCTGTGCTTAAAAAGGAGATTCTAGATGATGGGGCTTTAACTAATGCAAAAGAAGCCCTAGAACGTGCTGAGAAAGCTCTAGCGGAGTTCAACACAGTAACACTGAACAGAAAGCTAGATAAATTGTCAAGACATAAGAAATTACGATAAAAAGGTGACATACCCCCTACTTGGCTGACAAGTATTACCAGCAGGACAGTCAGGGGTTCTTTACGAATAGGAGCAGACAGGGCCCCAAGAGGTTTGCAACCTTCTCCGACTCATCCATAGGCAGTCGTTCAGACACTGAATCTGACAAACCCTCCACAAGCCGCCAAACTAATCAGGGCCACAGATATCAAGACACACAGATTTTTTTAGGGGAGAGCAATCGGATACCCAACAGGGGAGGGGGACAAGAGCAGATTTGGGAAAGACCAAGGGGTTGGAACAGAGGCAGGAACAACCAGAGAGGCAATTCCCGGGTCAGATGCTACCCACAGGAAACACACGGTGAGATCCAAACACACCGCCAAACATACAGATGGTAACAACTATGGCCGTGTATGTACAACCATTGGAGGAGAGACCACTTGATTTGTTGACGGATGTTACACTCACCAGTGGTCCCCCCATCAATATGCCTCGTCCACCCGTCATCTTGTCCGACAGGCCCCTAGTACCTATTATTACAGGACCTGAATGGATATTGAATTTTCCCACTGAACCTATAGGAGTAACCACTCATTCCACGATGGATCCTATCATAAATCTCTCTAATTACACACTTTCAGATGCGGAAAAAGGGATCCTCTCCAAGGGATTTACATTCATCCCCACGACTCCCCCTAACTCCTTTAATATCAAATTGGAATTGCAAAGATACTTCAGGAAGATCCGGCTGAAGTACTACTTTTCCAACAAGGAATATAGCCCTCCTTCCTCAGCCACCCCCTTCAGGCCACCTTCTACATTCACCCCGGCAGCCTATTTAATGAGCGAAAAAATCTTGGCGTACGAACAAATCGTCCTGAAAGACATCATGGACCTTTTAGGCAACAGGAGATACATTAAATATAATGTCACCAAAGAGGAGAGACTGGCCCTTAACAGCCTGGGAGCCAACGACCAGATTGTCATCAAGGCAGCTGACAAGGGGGGAGCGGTGGTTGTGCAGAACACCCCGTACTACGTAGAAGAGATATTACAGCAACTGAACATCCGGGAGAGTTACCTCCCAATATCAAAGGACCCCACACCAGAAGTGAGAAAACTGATCCAAGACCTTACCAAGCAAGGTCTCACTGAGGGTTTCCTGAGCGAACCAGAACATGCCTTCTTGAACAAGAAAGAGCCTACGATCCCTACAATCTACACACTTCCCAAAGTGCACAAGCGCCTGGAAAAACCACCAGGGAGACCCATTGTTTCAGGTTGTGGATCAATCCTGGAACCCTTGAATCAATACATAGACAACTTCCTGCAACCATGGGTGGCTGAAACTAAGTCATTTGTAAGGGATACAATGCATATCATTCAGATGATGGAAGGTCAAGCCTTTGATACATCTACTCAATTCATGGTTACTCTTGACGTTTCATCCCTCTACACCAGCATTCCACAGAGAAAGGCTTTGGAAGTGACCAGAGAAACATTAGACAGACGCCTGAAACCCCACTGGGTCCCTACTGAATTTTTGGTGGCTTTATTGGAGATTGCTATGTCCAGGAACTACTTTGTGTTCCAAAACCATTTTTTCTACCAACGTAAGAGCGTGGCCATTGGGACTGGATTTGCGCCAAGCTTGGCTAACCTCTTCATGGATTCATACGAAGAAGAATATCTATATAATCCCAATAACCCTTTCATAGACAACATCGCCGTGTGGAAGAGGTATATTGACGATGTGATAATGATATGGTTGGGAACCGAAACAAGTTTGATTGACTTCAAAAACTGGCTGAACAACAGATCCATAGATATCCAGTTTACCATGACCCATAGCAATGATTCCATCAACTTCCTGGACCTTACCTTCAAAGTGGAAGAGGGATTGCTATACACCGATCTATACAGGAAACCCTCGGAACGCAACACGTTACTCAAATATGATTCACATCACCCAAGAACTCTCAGGGACAACTTGCCTTATGGGCAATTTCTAAGGTTGAGAAGAAACTGCACCCGTAGGGATGATTTCTTCAAAGAAACCGAGACCCTTACACAACGACTTAAAGAGAGAGGATATCCCATCGGTTTACTCAAACGGGCCAGGAAACGAGCCTGGTACCGTCCTCGTTACTCCCTGCTTGAGGTAAAACCCAAAGAAACAGAAAAGGATAAAATTGTCTGCGTTACCACCTTCAACCCTAGAAGTAACAAGATCAAGAAAATTGTGAAGAAGTATTGGAATCTAGTGGCCATTGAACTTGGAACCACTGAGGAGCCCATTTTTGCATTCAAGAAAGGCAAAAACGTATAGGACTTCGTAGTAAAAGCTTACCTAGAATCACCAAGACCACCGAACATCAGGAGTCAGTTGAACTTACCACCCCTCCTTGGGCATTAAAAATGTGGCCATTGCAAGGCCTGTACCCCAACCATTGAGGGTACCTCGTTCACACACCAGAACAGGACATATAACCTCTCACAGCACACAAACTGCAACAGTGCAAATTTGATATATGCTATCAAGTGTCCGTGTAACATGTTATATGGAGAAAATCCGCCCTCACCCTAGAGGTGGCAACATTGGAACAACACTGAATCTCAAGGAGTGTAGGTGGATACACTCTTTGGACACGGTTGTGAACGGACTAAATGAAATGCAGGAGAACTTCAGACAAATGGGTCAGCTACAGTATGGCTGACACAGATTGGCCTTTACGTCTCTGGTCGACACTCAGTTAGGGACCATTTCAGCTATATGTCCTCCACATGTCTGAATGATATGACACGGTCAATGGTTCCCATTTGATTCTCACTTCCACTGTAAAAAACATGTCTATCACATTGTAATGTTTTTATTCCTTACAAAGCATTAAATATGTGGTTGTCCTCCAATGTAACTTAAACATGATTGGCTTCATTGTGGCCAGTAATTCATTATGAAAAAATCTCATGATTATTGAATATTTAATCCTGATGCGCACTTACACCTGTCCGGAAGTGCTTCAGATTCTAAACTGAAATATACAGAATAATTTCTTAAGCACACACAAGTAATTGTATTTTGTTGCGCACCATGTTGTTTAAATGCTTTTACATATTTGATCATTAAATAGCACTTGATAGAATGTCTCTTCAGAAGAGTGACTTGCTTTCGAGTGAACGATAACTATACAATATGGCCCCCCTTGCATCATAGGCAGGTTTGAGTGTGAGCGCAGGATGGGCCGGGCATCTTTAAAGCGCCACAGACAGCATCCAGCTGCTGCGGTGCTCTGTGCACGTTTTCCTTGACGTCAGGTCGTCCCATTCCCCTTTTTTACAGGCATCCGAACAGTCTGTCCCAAGACTGCTTGATGTGACACGGGAGCATCTTTACTCCAGGTAAGCGGAAGCTTGGCCAAATAGCTTGTCCCTAACCGTTTACGCCCCTGGCAGTAGCCAGCTAAGTCCTGTGTCATTTTTATCACACAGGACCCAACCCGGATTATTGTAAGATCGGGCGCAGAGGATAAATAATTATTAGGTTCCCACGCAGGGTGCGTTGATTTCTACAGCGGCCCCACCGACAGGATATAATACATATATATCTTATACAGGTAAGACTGGGCCCTTCAATGGCCCTGTTATACCTTATTGCAACCTGACAACTCACGCTGATTTCGATTAGTACTCACTATGCAATTTCACTTTTAGATCGAAAACGTCTACCTCCTCCAAATTCAATTTGTGATTTCCCCAATTGGAGTCTTCCTGAATCCTTCAGGTAAGACCATTCTTGTCTCCCTGCGCAATGCATTAACTCAATTTACCCATGCCAGTATTAATATAATTTACCTTAATCCCATCAGATTACCGGCATATTTTTGACATCCTCTAAGGCAGTTTTAGGAGAATTATCCCACAAATGCGTGAGTATCATGATAGAGGTACCACCTCCAAAACTCTTTAGTTCATCCTTGCTTAGTTGGAACCTACCTGACACACATGAATTAATTTCATTCTAGGCTGTCCTCCCCCTTCATCCTTCTCCTTGTCCTGAAGAAGACCCGCCATGACGCATTCATAAATAAGGCTTACGCCAGGGTCGAAACTTCGACGTTGTGTTTGGTTCAGTTGTTTCAGGTCATTTGGTTCTTAATGAGCAAGCAATTCTACCAGAGACACTGATTTCCCTTTCATACTGACCATTTTAGCTTCTTTCTCCCTTGTATAATTTGTACATAAATTTGTTTCACCCATGTATATATGACACTCATTTCACTCATGTCACTGAGCACCGTCGCGTTTCACTATATTTAATGTCACTCTTATCTTCAATTGAATTGTTGACAGCCTTTTCATAAAATGCATAATAATGCTCCAAATAAATATGTTTGACGCAGTGCATAATTGTCTGTCTTTTGTGTTCCAACTTAATCACTAAATTCATTGTTACTATAAACCAAAATGTATGTTTTTTTATTAATTTCTTGAAATTCGAACCAATTGTTATCACCTGACAGAACCAACTGTAGCTTTTACATAGATACCCAGGTTCTGAGGGACACAGGGTTACCCCATTGTGACTATACATTTATGAGGGAGCAGGAATTAATTAACACCCCTCAAATATGAATCTGGTTGTCACTTCTTCAGCAGTGTCACTGAGTGATCTTTCTTCTGCAGACAGATAATTGTACTAAGTGAGTTCACTGTGTTAGAGGGAGAAATGCATTTAAATAAAACATGCATTTCTGGCAATGCCCTACTTCGCTATCCTACAAATTAAGTTTAGCTCAGCAGGCCCCCTTAGGGTCCCTGGTTTGAAGATCCTTAAATTGGGCACTAGAATATTCCCTTATTACCTTGGCAAGATTGAGATGACACTTACAACTGCCAGCATCCCTGACCCCTGGAGCTGTCCAGGCACGGAGGGCACAGACAGGCTTATCTTTGGCACCTTTGTACCCGGAAAGCATTCAATGACTACACATTATAATGTTTTTAATCATACCTAAGGTACCACCAAATAAAGAATACCTTGGAGGTATGCCTTAATGTATTTTTAGATCAACTGAATCCCTGTTTTATCCAGAAGATTATATCTTAAGAACTCCCTGAACTGAGTTCAGGTTGAGTCCGCCCTGGTTTTAGCAATTTACCAGGATAGGATGAGGTGGTCAATGATGAAGCACGTCACATTAGATGGGTGAGACCTTCTCATCCAATATATTTTTATTGATTGGTCACCTGCTTTCATAACTGTTTGGTGAGGAATTATTCGAGGAGGGCTTATATCTCCCTACCCCAGTCGTTGTGTTTATTTGCCTGAAAACAGTGCCCGCTGTGATCATCAAGACCATCAGCCGAGAATGGCAAATAGCAATTAAATTCGATGGACTCTTCCTTCACTTTTTGGACAATGCAAAATTGAATTTGAGATGGGCAATCTTTCCAAACTTTACCTTAAATGGAAACATTTGTTTAGAACTAATATTTGAACTGTATAAAAGGTGAGATTTGCTGTGAGCAAGTAGTGTAGCATAGCAAGAAACGAAGTTAAAAACATCAAACGTAAGAGGAATAAACATTTCTCATTAAAATCATTTCAAAACACCTAATTGTATATTTGGTATGCAATAACTTGTAATTCAGTATTTTGCTATTGTTTATGTTTATTGTTTACTGTTTATGATATATACAATGATAATCTTTTAATATAGCGGAGCGTTTTAATATTTTTATGTTTCTAATGAGACGCTTGTATTATATATCTGTCTGGTGATTTTAGATTTTCATCTGGTTTGAAATGTATGAAATGTAAATGCCTTCTCTGTGACTCACTTCCTGCCCTCTTCTGATTCTATTATTAAAATTGACTTTACTTGTGTTGGACGAATTTAATTTGCAAACAAAAAGTTTCTTTATTAAAAATGTGCAAAGCCCACAGTTAAATAGCACATAAACAAAACACAAAAATTAGGAGTAGGCAATTACACTTAAATGTCCTCAGCCTAAAGTGAAATAAAGAAGTTCTAATTAAAGTTTGCCCAACTGTCAATGCCATGTTAACTGAAAATAATGCATTAACATTCAAATGAGCATTTTCTTATTTAGATTGTTGTTTGCACAAGATTTTTTCTTCTCTTTGTTGCAGATGTTGTCATTTGCCAGCAGCCTTCTGTTAGCTAATGAATAGGCACTTGCTTTGTATTAGACAACTGATAGTAATGTTCTCACCATTAGGGGAGAAGGCACCAGGAAGAATGAGTGATGAGAAGAACAGTCTGGACCACAGAATGCGAATGATGTAACTTTTCAACATCTGATATCTAAAGACTATCGTACAACTGTGTGAGAAAATGGGGAGTTTGTCTATTCCCAGGAGTTTAATGAAACACTACTGGAAAGAACCTGTTAAATAAAAAATATTACACGTAGGGGTTGGCAAAGCAGCGATTTGTTTGATATAAAGAAAAAAAGACGGAGACATATCATTGAAAGATTTTATATTGAGGTATATTGATAAAGGCCTTAATCAGTTACTGGAGACCTGTTGCCATATTATGTATTAGGGTGCAAAGTCCTGATGTGCATCCAGCTACATCCTTATTGGGTGTGCTTGGTGCAAACTGGGACCATGTCAGAAGCAGAAAAAGAAACAGACAGTTCTTAGCACAGGCACAAACTCGACTGTATTTGTGACAGTGCTGCAGTGAAGGACAACGTTGTTACTTTGAGCTGAAGCTTCATCTGGCACTGCAGGTGGAAGACTTGTCAGATTTTAAAGATGTGTATGGAACCCCTAACAAGTGAATGCATTGTGTAAGTGCATCCCACTTCCTTTTTGATGTTAATTGGTGCACCTGCTAAAAGCCTGCTCGTTCACTAGTCGGTGTCAGTATTATAGCACAGGCACAAAGTTAAAGGCGAGTCACAGCCCCATGTGAATGATGGAATGGCCATTTGATATTGTGTGGGAGCAAAAATGGTGTTTCAGAAGTGGCAGCACTAGAGTGTCCGGATGTGCCACGGGGTTGGAAAAATTGGACACGAAAGCCCATTCCACAAGAGTGGCACTTCCGTAATGTAGTTTCTGAAAATGTAAATGAACCACCCTTAAATAAAATGTGTCACTGTCAGTACCTTGTGGGTGGAGGTACATTGGACACCTACCAGTTGTCGCAGTTCCTCATGGTATGAAATCAGGCGCATAGGTAATACAATTATTCAATGGGACGTCATCAATTATGGGACCTGGAGGAATTACTCTGGGTAAATTCTACCCTGCAGAAAGAAGGACATCAAACAACCGAAGGGCCTTTCCTTGCCAGGTTGTTCAGGATGTTTGTGGCACTGAAGCAGCTACACCACGGATTTTGGTTTGTGCCAGCTCCTCACATTACGTCTGACATTGGTCAAGTGGTGTGTGACAAATGTAAGTGCATTAAAGAGTTTGTATTGGGCCCATTTTTGTGGTGGCATGGCAGTCTATGGCCTTAGACTAGAAGCAACTGTGGGAGGAGAGGGAATGGTGGGTGTGGTCTCAAGATTCCAGTACTGCTGCTAATGAAGACAAATGGAGAAAATGGTTGCCCTGCCTATGATCTGACTGGTGTAAGAGCAATGTTAATATGAGACTGGAAGAGGACTCCCAGACTAAATATTGAGGCAGAAAGTGGAGGATGAGTGGACTTGTGACTCAGGCCTGATGTGGAGGTTGTCATACAAAGACAGTGATGGTCCAAAACTGGTGGTCATGGCCTTCTAGTAGGCACTTTATATCTATTGAATATCACCAGTCTAAAACATATTAACACTTGCTAGGAGATATTCGTGCAAGTTACAATGCCTTTCAGCTTGCACCACATACTTGTGCCTTATCATGGCATTTCCAGGCTTTTTAAAGTTACTTTTCATAGTTTAGTAAAGGTTATCTCTAATTTGCTTTTATGTGGTGGGGCATAAGCGTCTACTCACAATAGAGCATTGAGTGGCAATTTGCTAGATTCACTTTCCCAGTAACTATTTTGTAAGATTAATCAACAGTTGAAATTGGCCGTTGATGGCATGAGGTACAACATCGGTGCTGCAGTAGGTAGGTACAATGGTGGTAGATGTGGTGCTGGCTGGTGAACAGACAGAATATCGATAAAGAAATATCGAGTGTCATGAACATCAAGTTAAGAATATTGAGGATGCAAAATAGTGAGGTAAGTTTTATCGTTGTAAAAAATATCGATTTTTGTGTAAGTTAGAAATATCGATTTAGAAAATATCGATGTTAAAAATATAGTTGTAAATAATATTGACTATTTTTTTTAGCATAATGTTTAAAAATTTTTTTTTATTTTAGTAGTAGTTATGTTATATGTATAAATATAATTTTTAATGTTAAAATGTATGTTTTTAATTTTTTCGGTTATTTTTAGGAGCAGGATGTTGGGTTTATAGGGGATAAGGGTGGGAAGTCATTTAAAATATATTTGTTTAAAGTAATATAAACTTTTTAATTTATAATTAGTTTAATTATGAGCGGGATGTTGGGATTATAGGGGATATGGGTGGGGAGTAATTTAAAATATATTTGTTTAAAGTAATATATTTAAAAAAATATATTTTTATATTTTTAGGAGTGGGATGTTGGGTTTTTAGGGGATAAGGGTGGGGAGTAATTTATAATATATTTTGTTGAAAATAATATTTAAATAATTTTTCCGTAATTTATTAATGAGAATTTTTTTTTAAAATATTACTTTTAAAAACAAATTTATTACAAAATTTTATATTTTATTTTTATTTGAGGTGTATATATTTTATGTAAAAATTAATACATTTAAAGAACATTAAAACAAATTTTAAATTTATTTTATTAAACTTTTTTTTCATTTATTTGTATGTATATATGATATGTTTTCTTGTTGTATTAGTTTAAAAACATTATAAAAATTCAAAAAAAATTTAAACATTTAAAAAGTAAATATTTTATGTTAATAAATTTTAACATTTATGACATTTTAAAATGATTAAAAATTTGGGGAAATTTAGTATACATTTTAATAGATTTTTAGCAAATGTATTGATATTTTTAGATGTTTATAAATATATATTGTAAATTTGTGTTAAATTTCAAAATGTAAAAAGTATTTGTATATTTTAGTAAATTTAAATTATAATTTTTGGGGGTATTTTCTCAGAATGTAGTTAATTTTCGTTTGGAATATATATATATATATATATATATATATATATATATATATATATATGGAAAGAAAAAATGCTTTAATGACAAATGAACATTTGAACTGACTGTCAGTATTTACGCACGCTCGCATCAGGGACCTCTTGTCCCATAATGCAATGAAGAAGGTGTGCACGAAGCACACGCCCACTGGGGCGGAAATACAATAAATTAAGTGAAAATACAAGCATGCGAGTTTTCAGATGTCATTTGTTGCAGCCCAGATGAAGAGACCTTGAAACGCGTTGGCACTATCAAATGAATGCGAAATAGGAAGGCATACTGCAATAAGAAAGCCAGGTGGCTGAGCACTGTCGAGTGCGCACCCAAGCTTCAGGGCGACTTGATTACAATATATATATATATATATATATATATATATATATATATATATATATATTATCTACTGGCGGTCGCCAGTAGATAGTTATAGTTACAACCTATTATCCATAGGAAATCCGCGACATTCTATTTGAAATAACTCTCTTGCCGGTTGACGTATCTTCGCAAAATTTTCAAACTTTGTGGCCCGCTCCGGTCCGCTCCTACCCTGAAAGTCTCGGGGGATTCGTCAAGCGGGGGCCGAGAAAAAGGGGGTCCCAAAACGCATTTTCCCCATGCAATTTTCCATAGGAAACTTTAGACACGGCTACAGCCTGAACTGCTGAACGGAATTACACCAAATTTGGCAAAGAGGTAGTTCTTGGTTCAGAAAGAACCCTTTTGTTAAATGGTGTAAATCCGTTCAGTAGTTGCTGAGAAAATGAAAAGTAAAAAGATAGATATATCTAGGGCCGCGGATCCTCCCGAGCACGAGCTTTATGTTAATTGGCTGTCAACACTCCAAATCAGGAAGTGTTGGCAGCCATTTTGTCCCTCGGTAGAACCGAGGGACAGAAACAAGTGCGCAAAGCGCACAAAGGGGGCAGGGTAGAAACACCCTGACCCCTAGGTCTGCTCAGGGGTCCCACAAGGACCCCTGGGCAAAAAAAAAATATATATTTTTTTTAAAAAATCGGCAGGATGCGCTCAGGAGCACGAACCCTGCCGAAAAAAAACAAAATCGAGCGCGGTCTCCCGCGCTCGATGTTAATGGCCCCGGGTGGGCCAAGTCCCGAGCGCATGCTGGGGGGTTAATTTTATGTGTGGGGGGCCTCTAAGGGCTCCCTAAGCCCGGGGACCACCACCCCCGGGGCTTTATGTAGAATGGTGCGGGAGGGCTCTGAGCCCTCCCGCAGCCCCGAGGACCACCACCTCCCGGGGCTTCTTTTTTTAATTAAAAACCTGTGTGGGGGCTCCAGCCCCCACACGCCTGGGACCACCACCTCCCGGGGCACTAAGAAAAATTACAATGGGGGTCCGTTTGGACCCCCAAGCCCGGGGACCACCACCTCCCGGGGCTTTCAAAATGTAGGAGGGGGCCGCGCGGCCCCCTCCTGGAGCCCTTGATGGCCCTGGGGACCACCACCCCCAGGGCCGGCTCCTGCAGTGTCCCGGGGTGCCTACCCCGGGACACTGCTGTTTGCAATGACAGGACGGGAGCCTCGCGGCTCCGGTCCTGTCATTGCAAACTTGCTTTGGATATTGGAAGAGAGATCAGGAAACCTGCTCTCTCTTCCAATATCCAAAGCCGATAGCTTTCCACATGGGGAGCAGCATGTTAGCTGCTCCCCATGTGTAAAGCAATGCCGGCTCCCGTAGGACACGGGGAGCCGGCGGGACTGTGGGGGCTTGGGGACCCCCACAGTCCCCAACGAGAGCCAGGCCCGGGGAAGGGGTCCCCGGGGCCATAAGTGGCAACGGAGGGGGCCACGTAGCCCCCTCCCAAAGTAAAAAAAATTAAATAATTTAAAAAAAAGTGCAAGGCCGGCCCGGGGATGGGGTCCCGGGGCCTTAAATGGCCTGAGGAGGGGGCCACGCAGCCCCCTCCAAATAAAAAAACAGGCCATGCCCCGGGGATGGGGTCCCCGGGGCCAATACAGGCCCAGGGAAGGGGGCCACGCGGCCCCTTCCCGTTTTTTTAGTTTTAATTTTAAAAAAGGGGTAAGGCCCTGGGGGATGGGGTCCCCAGGGCCTAAAAATAGGAAAAGGAAGGGGGCCACACAGCCCCCTTCAGAAAAAAAAAAAAAAACGATCGGGCCCGCAGGCCCCGCCCCTTCCTTCACCGCTCTGCAAACGCGCCCCTGGCGCGTTTGCAGAGGAGAATAATTCCCTTGAATACTGGGGTCCTGGGGCCAACTAGCCCACCAGGAACCTCCAGTATGCGCCAGGGGCTGCCTTGCAGAGAGGTGTACAGAGGCCACGCCCTTTTACACCTCTCTGCAACGCAGCTCTATGGTGCTTTTGGAGGTATATGGTGGGCTAGTTGCACCCCAGGGACCCTCAGGATTCAAGGAGTTAATCCCTCGACTTAAAACGCGCCACGGGCGCGTTTGCACAGTGGTGAAGGGAGGGGCGGGGCTTCAGGTGACATGTGTGCAAACAGGCCCGTGGCGCGTTTTAAGATGGGGAATTAAATCCTCTTCAATCCTGAGGGTCCCTGGGGGCCAACTAGCCCAACAGGTACGTCCAGAAAGCGCCACAGAGCTGCGTTGCAGAGAGGTGTAAAAGAGTGTGGCCTCTGTACATATCTCTGCAACGCAGCCCCTGGCGCATACTGGAGGTTCCTGGTGGGCTAGTTGGCCTGTAGGGACCCTCATGATTCAAGGGACTTAATCCCCCAACTTAAAACGCACCACGGGCGCGTTTGCACAGATGTCACCTCAGGCCCCGCCCCTCCCTTCACCATTGTGCAAATATTCCTCTAAAATCAGCCGAAATCCGAATTCCGATTTACTCACCTGTTATCAGGAGAGACCTCAGTGCTGCATCTTTCAGCCCAGTACTGGTCCTGAAAAGTAATTTTAACCGTACTTACCGGTAACTTGAATTTCCTTCATAGGCTAACATTGACTGGTTTCACTTGGAAATTCTTCTAAGTGTGGAGTTTTGGAACTTTATAATATTCCTCTAAAATCAGCTGAAATACGAATTCCGATTTACTCACCTGTTATCAGGAGAGACCTCAGTGCTGCATCTTTCAGCCCAGTACTGATCCTCAAAAGTAATTTTAACCGTACCTACCAGTAACTTGAATTTCCTTCCATAGGATATCATTGCCTGCTTTTTGCTGAAAAAGTTTCTAAGTGTTGATTTTTGAAACATACAAATATTCCTGTAAAATCAGCCGAATTCCGAATTCTGATTCACTCACCTGTTATCAGGAGAGACCTCAGTGCTGCATCTTTCAGCCCAGTACTGATCCTGAAAAGTAATTTTAACCGTACTTACCAGTAACTTGAATTTCCTTCCATAGGCTAACATTGACTGGTTTCACTTGGAAATTCTTCTAAGTGTGGAGTTTTGGAACTTTAAAATATTCCTCTAAATTCAGCCGAAATCCGAATTCCGATTTACTCACCTGTTATCAGGAGAGACCTCAGTGCTGCATCTTTCAGCCCAGTACTGGTCCTGAAAAGTAATTTTAACCGTACTTACCGGTAACTTGAATTTCCTTCATAGGCTAACATTGACTGGTTTCACTTGGAAATTCTTCTAAGTGTGGAGTTTTGGAACTTTAAAATATTCCTCTAAATTCAGCCGAAATCCGAATTCCGATTTACTCACCTGTTATCAGGAGAGACCTCAGTGCTGCATCTTTCAGCCCAGTACTGGTCCTGAAAAGTAATTTTAACCGTACTTACCGGTAACTTGTATTTCCTTCCATAGGAATCCATTGTCTGGTTTTCAGCAGAAAAGTTTGTGTCGATTTTCACAAACTACAAATATTCCTTAAAAATCGCCTGTATGACTTAAACGCATTCTTTCAACTGTTTACAGGAGATGCACCAGTGCTGGATTCAGGATCCACCACTGAGTAAGAAAAAGTAACGATAACACTACTTACCTGCTAAGTGAATTTCCTTCCTTAGGATAACATTGGTGATTCTATGAGAAAAAGTTTCTAAGTGTCAACTTTTAAAATACAATAATATTCCTTAAAAATCACTACTGTAACCAAAACGCTTTTACTCAACTGTTTACAGGAGATGTCCCAGGACTGAATCTAGGATCCAGTCCTGTGGTTAGAAAAAGTAATCCATAAAGTAACTAATTGCATTTAACTAGAAATTCACATTGAGCTGAATGTTGCATTGTGTTTGAAAATGTGTTGCCCATTGCAACAACTGTAACTACTGTACTTAAAAGTCTATTGCCTATGTGCAAAGTATTTAAACTAAAGTAATTCATTCTGAGAAAGTATTTTTGTAATGTAATGTATAATGTAATTTCAATGTAATTTAAAAAATAAAATATGTAAAAAAAAATTGTTTCTAAACAATTTGGAAATCAGTATAAAAAAAATTTATATAACAATTAATACATTTAAAAATTGTCATTTACAAAACCTTTGAAATTCACTGAAAAAACCGTAGGTTTCAGACATGTTATAGTTACAAATTAGCATTTAAAAAACCTTTGAAATTCACTGAAAAAACCATAGGTTTCAGGGACGTTATAGTTACAAATTAGCATTTAAAAAACCTTTGAAATTCACTGAAAAAAACCATAGGTTTTAGGGACAGTTATAGTTATTTGGACATTGCACTCGTACAAAACCCGTGAAATTCCCCGTTATAGTTAGTCCAGCTAACTATAACTCGCGCCCGCAATGCACTGCTGATGACGTCACATATTACATCACTCATGACATGGTCAGTGACATCACTGATGACATCACTGATGACATCTCAAATGACATCACTGATGACATCATCCACGTGATAATTTCATGCATCTTCTCACACCCTAATATAACCTTTGATACACCCACTCTAAATTACAGACTGCCATTCGCAAAACCATAGACACTCCAACACCAATAACTACATACCCACTCACTGATTCTTAGGTCTACGCACACATCCACTCACTCACCCGTACAGTCACTCATACTTACGGTCACTCAGTACAGGACTATCATATGCACTCATACTCCTATATAGACACTCAAACACCGCCACTCATCCATAGAGGTACTCACACACCTAGTCAGTCCTGCAAATAATTAAACACACTACCATTTACTCACCTATACAGTTATACACACACCAGCTCACTTACTCATACAAATACTAGCACATTCTTACGCTCTTATACAATCACTGATACAAGCACACACTCATCCATACAGCCACTATCACAATCACTCACTCTTGCTTATAGCTATTTATATACTCCAACACACATATATACTGCCTTTCACATATGTAGTTACTCACACATGTACCACTGGGACATACATTCACTCACTAACACACTCTTACACACACTTACCCACCCATACAGTCTATCACAGATGCACTCTTTAAACCATCCACCCAGTGAATCACCCACTCACACATCTATGCACAGAGTCGCACACACCCCTCCCACACAAACACTCAGGCACCCATACAGATACTCACACAAGCATTCAATAACTCATATAGACACTCATGTAGCTATTCACAAACACATGCAGCCACTTACACAGCAACAGACAGACGGATACAGACATTCACCCAGTTTAGTCACTAACCCATGCATTCAGTAAGATACGTTAAATCACTCACTTATAGAGTCAGTCACGCACCTACTAAATCATCCATACAGACCTTACACACCCACTCATTCTTCAATACGTCTTTTCCTATATATATTAAAAATATTTAAACTTTACAGAAACACAAAGTCACTGGATGATGTCATCAGTGATGTCATCAGTGATGTCATTT
The DNA here is from genome assembly GCA_963921515.1 of Calotriton arnoldi. Classification (NCBI taxonomy): domain Eukaryota; kingdom Metazoa; phylum Chordata; class Amphibia; order Caudata; family Salamandridae; genus Calotriton; species Calotriton arnoldi. The sequence continues at coordinate 1,027,878 of CAWUFW010005809.1, forward strand.
GAGATGTCATGAGTGATGTCACTGACCATGTCATGAGTGATGTAATATGTGACGTCATCAGCAGTGCATTGCGGGGCGCGAGTTATAGTTAGCTGGACTAACTATAACGGGGGAATTTCACGGGTTTTGTACGAGTGCAATGTCCAAATAACTATAACTGTCCCTAAAACCTATGGTTTTTTCAGTGAATATATATATATATATATATATATATATATATATATATATATATATATTCCACACGAGAAACACAAACCCCTTCGGAGTGTGTAGTCAGGCCCACCAGGCGTGCTTCTTTAAAAGTGCTTTATTCAGGCAAGTTAAAAAGTTATGACAGCATTACGCGTTTCGGTTCCAAGGAACCTTTCTCAAATGGAACATGAAGGCAGTTTTTTTCACCCTTTTAAATTAAATGTCAGACAGAGAAGAAGGACCAGTTCCCTTGCTCAGTGCAATATATATATATATATATATATATATATATATATATATATATATACACACACACACACACACACACACACACACACACATATATATATATATATATATCCAATGCAGTCCTGGCAAACAGCAAATCTCCACTTCTACCCAGCAGGAACGGACCTCTCAACGCAAATAAGATATTTTCAAAGTAAGCTGTTATTCAGGTTTCATTCTCAAATGAATCAATACAAAAGGCATCCGTCTTACATCCTTGACGCGTTTCGACCGCTGACGTGCGGCCTTGATCACATGATGAACCTGCGAAAGTTTCCCTTTGAGTACCTGTCTGAACACTCGGTGCACGTGTAATCAATGACACCCATAGAAAACAGACTGTCACCCACATACTATCGGTATATATATATATATATAAAATCGATTAGAACATATACATACAAACAAACAACCTTTTAATCCTCTGGATCAGTCCCTTCTAATATCAGATGGGCAATTCCAATATTTGCTACACTAATTGCGACTAGACTGAATAAAATCACCAATGATGGTTGCTAGGTGACACAGGTCATTTGCCCTAATTGTATTGTGTGTAAAATTGCAACAAAAATACTGGTAATGTTAAAATATGAATCTAAAATATATATACCATGTGGCTGCTGATTTCTTTGATCATTGTTCAACCTAATCCCAAAGTGCTATGTGCAATCTTCAAAGTGCTAAATGCATCAAAATGCTATGTCTGAAGACAATGCAAAAAAAGTGCTCAGTGCAAACTAGGGCAATCTACAAATATACAGTATAAAATGTTGCCTCATGCAACCGCAGTGAATGTTGATCTCATAGTGCACATTAAATACACCAACAATCTCCTGAAATTCCCTGAAATACAATAAAGTGCAAGTGCTTGACTTTATTGGGATGGAACTTAATGTCACCAAGGGAACCATAACAAAAAAGTGCTAGTGCTTGACTGTTGGATTGTGGAACAGCAGAGTAGCGTAATTACTGCTTTTTACTAGTTGGAGGCCCACTAAGGATAATGTACTATTGCTTATTGCACGAAGTTGCGCAGACTCTACTATAGAACTACTTACTGAAATGCACTATTTTTCCCAGCAGGCAACAGAAGTTTGCTCACCTGGAGCCTACTTAAGGAGAACTTTATGCAGGGAAATACGCCTTTCAGCACACTGCGAACATCGTGGCAGCCTGTGAACAAGGAGCCATGCTCCGAAACGCGTCAGGCCAGAGGAAACATCCACGAATAAAAAGCTGGCTGATCTTAACTTATCTGCTGTGGAGTGCGTTTTCAAAATGAGGGCGTTTTGGTTGAACATAAAATTAGCGGCAGCACAGCCGTGAGAACTGCACCACCCCGAGCTGCTGAATGGGGGCCACGAGATCCTGACAATCCGGAACTTAACTGTGGAACAGCAGAGTAGTGTAATTACTGCTTTTTACTAGTTGGAGGCCCACTAAGGGTAATGTACTATTGCTTATTGCACGATGTTGCGCAGACTCGACTATAGAACCACTTACTGAAATGCACTATTTTTCCCAGCAGGCAACACAAGTTTACTCACCTCAAAACTGAGGGCGTTTTGGTTGAACATATATATATATATATATATATATATATATATATATACTATATATATATATAGTATATATATATATATATAGTATATATATATATATATATATATATCATATAATATATAATATATATATATATATATAATATATATATATATATATATATATATATATACATATATATATACATATATATACATACACATACATATATACACATACATACATACATACATACATACATACATATATATATATATATGTATATATATATTATCTACTGGCGGTCGCCAGTGGATAGTTATAGTTGGGACCTATTATCCATAGGAAATCCGCAACATTCTATTTGAAATAACGTTGGCGCCGGTTGACGAATCTTCGCGAAAGTTTCCAACTTGTTGGGGCGCTCCGGTCCGCTCCTATCCTGAAAGTCTCGAAGTGATATGTCAAGCGGGGGCCGAGAAAAAAGGGGGTCCCAAAACGCGTTTTCCCCATTCATTTTTCCATAGGAACCTTTAGTCGCAGCTACAGCCCGAACTGCTGAACGGAATCACACCAAATTTGGCAAAGAGGTAGCCCTTGGTTCAGTGTCGTGCCTTTTGCTTAAATGGTGTAAATCCGTTCAGTAGTTCCTGAGAAAATCAAAAGTAAAGTCACATATATATCTATGGCCACGTAGGGTCCGCGTACCCTCCCGATCACGAGCTGTATGCTAATTGGCTGTCAAGTGGCTGTCAACACTCCAAATCAGGAAGTGTTGGCAGCCATTTTGTCCTCGGTAGAACAGAGGGACAGAAACAAGTGCGCAAAGCGCAAAAGGGGGCAGGGTAGAAACACCCTGACCCCCTAGGTCTGCTCAGGGGGTCCCACAAGGACCCCCTGGGCAGAAAAAAGATTTTTTTTAATTTATTTATTTTTAAAATCGGCGGGATGCGCGGATCCCGCCGATAAAAAAATCAAAGCGCGGTCTCCGCGCTTCGATGTTAATTTACCCGGGTGGGCCAAGTCCTGGAGGCTTGGGGGGGTTAAATTTAATGTGGGGGCCTCTAAGGCCCCCAAGCCCGGGGACCGCCACCCCCGGGGCTTTCAAAAATAATGGTGCGGGAGGGCTCTTGGCCTCCCGCAGCCCGAGACCGCCACCCCCGGGCTTTTAAAAAAATTATTTTGACCTGTGTGGGGGGGCTCCAGCCCCCCCACATGCCCCGGGGACCGCCACCTCCCTGGGGCACTAAAGATTTGAATATGGGGGTCCGCGGGCCCCCCTCCTGGAGCCCTTGATGGCCCTGGGGACCGCCACCCCCCAGGGCCGGCTTCTGCAGTGTCCCGTCCTGTCATAGCAAACTTGGTTTGCATTTTGAAAAAGAGAGCAGGAAACCTGCTCTCTCTTTCAAAATGCAAACCCAATTGCTTTCCACATGGGGAGCAGCATGTTAGCTGCTCCCCATGTGAAAAGCAATGCCGGCTCCGTAGGACACGGGGAGCCGGCGGGACTGTGGGGGATTGGGGACCCCCACAGTCCCCAACCAGAGGCCAGGCCCTGGGGGATGGGGTCCCGGGGCCATAAGTGGCCAGGGAGAAGGGCCACGCAGCCCCCCTCCCCAAATATATATATTTTTTTTTAAAAAGGGCAAGGCCGGCCCTGGGGGATGGGGTCCCCGGGGCCTTAAATGGCCTGAGGGGGGCCACGCAGCCCCCCTCCAAATTAAAAAAATAAAAATCAAGGGCATGCCCCGGGGGATGGGGTCCCCGGGGCCAATACAGGCCCAGGTAAGGGGAACCACGCGGCCCCCTTCCCGTTTTTTTTTTTTAAATTAAATGCTCAGGCCCCGGGGGATGGGGTCCCCGGGGCCAAAAGTGGCCAAGGGAAGGGGGTAACGCAGCCTCCCTCCCATTAAAAAAAAATTTGAAAAAAACGACCGGCATCGTGCCGGCGGCCCCGCCCCCTCCCTGCAGTACTCTGCAAATGCGCCCCTGGCGCGTTTAGAAGGGAAGTAATTCCCCTTGAATACTGGGGGTCCCTGAGGGCAACTAGCCCACCAGGAACCTCCAGTATGCGCCAGGGGCTGCGTTGCAGAGAGGTGTACAGAGGCCACGCCCCTTTACACCTCTCTGCAACGCAGCTCTGTGGCGCTTTTAGAAGTACATGGTGGGCTAGTTGGACTCCAGGGACCCTCAGGATTCAAGGGACTTAATCCCCAACTTAAACGCGCCACGGGCGCGTTTGCACAGTGGTGAAGGGAGGGGCGGGGCTTCAGGTGACATGTGTGCAAACAGGCCCCGTGGCGCGTTTTAAGATGGGGAATTAAATCCCCTTCAATCCTGAGGGTCCCTGAGGCCAACTAGCCCAACAGGTACGTCCAGAAAGCGCCACAGAGCTGCATTGCAGAGAGGTGCAAAAAGGGCGTGGCCTCTGAATACCTCTCTGCAACGCAGCTCCTGGCGCATACTGGAGGTACAGGGTGGGCTAGTTGGACCCCAGGGACCCTCATGATTCAAGGGGACTTAATCCCCCAACTTAAAACGCGCCACGGGGCGCGTTTGCACAGATGTCACCTCAGGCCCCGCCACCTCCCTTCACCATTGTGCAAATATTCCTCTAAAATCAGCCGAACTACGAATTCCTATTTACTCACCTGTTATCAGGAGAGACCTCAGTGCTGCATCTTTCAGCCCAGTACTGATCCTGAAAAGTAATTTTAACCGTACTTACCAGTAACTTGAATTTCCTTCAATAGGATATCATTGACTGGTTTCACTTGGAAATTCTTCTAAGTGTGGAGTTTTGGAACTTTATAATATTCCTCTAAAATCAGCCGAAATACGAATTCCGATTTACTCACCTATCAGGAGAGACATCAGTGCTGCATCTTTCAGCCCAGTACTGATCCTGAAAAGTAATTTTAACCGTACTTACCAGTAACTTGAATTTCCTTCCATAGGATATCATTGCCTGCTTTTTGCTGAAAAAGTTTCTAAGTGTCTATTTTTGAAACATACAAATATTCCTCTAAAATCAGCCAAAATACGAATTCCGATTTACTCACCTGTTATCAGGAGAGACCTCAGTGCTGCATCTTTCAGCCCAGTACTGATCCTGAAAAGTAATTTTAACCGTACTTACCAGTAACTTATATTTCCTTCCATAGGAATCCATTGTCTGGTTTTCAGCAGAAAAGTTTCAAAGTGTTGATTTTCACAAACTACAAATATTCCTTAAAAATCGCCTGTATGACTTAAACGCATTCTTTCAACTGTTTACAGGAGATGCACCAGTGCTGGATCCAGGATCCACCACTGAGTAAGAAAAAGTAACGATAACACTACTTACCTGCTAAGTGAATTTCCTCCCATAGGATAACATTGGTGATTCTATGTGAAAAAGTTTCTAAGTGTCAACTTTTAAAATACAATAATATTCCTTAAAAATCACTACTGTAACCAAAACGCTTTTACTCAACTGTTTACAGGAGATGTCCCAGGACTGAATCTAGGATCCAGTCCTGTGGTTAGAAAAGTAATCCATAAAGTAACTAATTGCATTTAGCTAGAAATTCACATTGAGCTCAATGTTGCATTGTGTTTGAAATGGTGTTGCCCATTGCAACAACTGTAACTACTGTACTTAAAAGTCTATTGCCTATTTGCAAAGTATTTAAACTAAAGTAATTCATTCTGAGAAAATATATTTTGTAATGTAATGTAATTACAATGTAATTTAAAAATAAAATATCTAAAAATAAATAGTTTAAAAAAATGTAGTAAATCAGTATCAAAAAAATAAATATAACAATTAATACATTTAAAAATTGTCATTTACAAAACCTTTGAAATTCACTGAAAAAAAACCATAGGTTTCAGACATGTTATAGTTAGGAATTAGCATTTAAAAACCTTTGAAATTCACTGAAAAAACCATAGGTTTTAGGGAAAGTTATAGTTAGTTGGACATTGCACTCGTACAAAACCCGTGAAATTCCCCGTTATAGTTAGTTCAGCTAACTATAACTCGCGCCCTACAATGCACTGCTGATGACGTCATATATTACATCACTCATGACATGGTCAGTGACATCACTGATGACATCACTGATGACATCTCAAATGACATCACTGATGACATCATCCATGTGATAATTTGATGCATTCTCTCACACCCTAATATAACTTTTGATACACCCACTGTAAATTACAGACTGCCATTCTCAAAACCATAGACACTCCAACACCAATAACTACATACACACTCATTGATTCTTAGGTCTACACACACATCCACTCACTCACCTGTACAGTCACTCATACTTACGGTCACTCAGTACAGGACTATCATATGCACTCATACACCTACATAGACACTCACACACCGCCACTCATCCATAGAGGTACTCACACACCTAGTCAGTCATGCAAATAATTAATCACACTGCCATTTACTCACCTATACAATGATACACACACCAGCTCACTTACTCATACAAATACTAGCACAGTCTTACGCTCTTATACAATCACTGATACAAGCACACACGCATCCATACAGCCACTCTCACAATCACACACTCTCACTTATAGCCTTTTAAATACTCTAACACACATATATACTGCCTTTTACATATGTCGTTACTCACACATGTACCACTGAGATATACATTCACTCACTAACACACCGATACACACACTCACCCACCCAAGCAGTCCATCACAGATGCACTCTTCAAATCATGCACCCAGTGAATCACCCACTCACACATCTATGTACAGAGTCACACACACCCCACCCACACAAACACTCAGGCACCCATACAGATACTCAGACAACCAATCAATAACCCATATAGACACTCATGTAGCTATTCGCACACCAACAGACAAATGGATACAGACGATCACACAGTTTAGTCAGTAACCCATGCATTCAGTAAGATACGTTTAATCACTCACTTGGAGAGTCAGTCACGCACCTACTCAATCATCCATTGAGACACTTATACACCCAGTCATTCTTCAATACGCCTTTGCCTATATATATATTAAACATATTTAAACTTTACAGAAACACACAGTCACTGCATGATGTCATCAGTGATGTCACTGACCATGTCATGAGTGATGTAATATGTGATGTCATCAGCAGTGCATTGCGGGGGCGCGAGTTATAGTTAGCTGAACTAACTATAACGGGGGAATTTCACGGGTTTTGTACGAGTGCAATGTCCAACTAACTATAACTTTCCCTAAAACCTATGGTTTTTTCAGTGAATATATATATATATATATATCTCCAATGCAGTCCTGGGAGACAGCAAATCTCCGCTTCTACCCAGCAGGAACGGACCTCTCAATGCAAATAAGATATTTCCAAAGTAAGCTTTTATTCAGGTTTCATTCTCAAATGAATCAATACAAAAGGCATCCGCCTTACATCCTTGACATGTTTCGACCGCTGACGTGCGGCCTTGATCACATGATGAACCTGCAAAAGTTTCCCTTTGAATACCTGTGCACGTGTAATCAATGACACCCATAGAAAACAGACTGTCACCCACATACTATCGATACATCGAAATTCATATACTCTAGTTATTTCTAATAAATAAATACATACATCGTAACATCAATATATATATATATATATATATATATATATATATATATATAAATAATCGATTAGAACATATACATACAAACAAACAACCTTTTAATCCTCTGGATCAGTCCCTTCTAATATTTATTTCAAACTTTATTTCGGTCATTTACGACCATAAAAGTGCAATGCATACAGTACAACATTGGGAGACTGAGATCGTATCAAAAAACATTACGTTTGCCACAATCAACCCCATAAAGTGCAAGTGCATTGAATACAAATCTTCAAGTTCGAGTGTAAGATAAAAAAGGAAAAATCCTCTAAATTCATTTCTAGAAACAATGCTAAAATTGATGTCGAGCCATGCTGAAAATTTGCATATTGATGCATTTTGGGAATTGTGGTCGGAAGTAAGGGCCACATGACCACTGGGACATTAATTCAACTCACCAGTGAACAAGGCGCTCTTGCGCCGAAACGCGTAAGGTCTTAATGAGTTGTTCACGCTGCCACGTATTTTAGACACAATAAAGATGTCAGCTTGAAAGGATATCGAAGCTGTGGGCTCTTCCTTTTTTCGTGGTTTAAACTAACAGGATCTCCATTCCTGTCTGAGAGCCCGCCCTGCAGAGTTGGAGGCCCCCGGTAAAGTGGAGGAATCTTTGTGCATACATATACATATATATACATATACATATACATATACATATATATCTCCAATGCAGTCCTGGGAGACAGCAAATCTCCGCTTCTAATCAATGACACCCATAGAAAACAGACTGTCACCCACATACTATCGATACATCGAAATTCATATACTCTAGTTGTTATTTCTAATAAATAAATACATCGTAACATCAATATATATATATATATATATATATATATATATATATATATATATATATATATATATATATATATATATATATATATCCACACAAACCCTCCAGCAAGCAGAAGGAAGAGGCCACACGGGGAATCCAGGAGAAGGTCTTTAATAGGAAGGCAACTCTGGCATAATGCATTTCGACTTCAATGTCTTCCTCAGATGCCGTTGCAATATATATATATATAAATAATCGATTAGAACATATACATACAAACAAACAACCTTTTAATCCTCTGGATCAGTCCCTTCTAATATTTATTTCGAACTTTATTTCGAACTTTATTTCGGTCTTTTACGACCATAAAAGTGCAATGCATACAGTACAACATTGGGAGACTGAGATCGTATCAAAAAACATTACGTTTGCCACAATCAACCCCATAAAGTGCAAGTGCATTGAATACAAATCTTCAAGTTCGAGTGTAAGATAAAAAGGAAAAATCCTTTAAATTCATTTCTAAAAACAATGCTAAAATTGATTTCCAGATAAAAAGACAATCAAAGTGGCGGCTAAAATGATTAATAGCAGCATGGCTGTCCTAAGATCCCCTTTTAGATGCGTTTGGTATCCCACCAGATACTGTTGCATTTGTATAAACATTAATACTAATACGACCGCTCATGACGTAAAAGATAATAAAAGAGAAAAGCACAGTTTTTGATAAATGAAACAGTATGAAATAGTTCCATCATCCTAAACATGCTACAACAAATACATGCAACCAGGCCACGCTAATACCATACTTAAGCCTGCATCTAACGTGGTCAGCGTATCACGGCAAGACTATCAATAGTGCACATAAGAATAAAATGTACATGATTAACGTTTTTAAAATAAGGATAAAACATAGCAACATGACATCCATTTTGTAGTCCAATTTCTGCTAGACCTATCTTACAGCCGCCCAGCCGGAAGGCACTGTCAGTAAAAAGGGGAACAAAGAAGGACACATACAAAATTTAAAAAGCCTTAATGTGTTATCTTGGGAGCCCAGAGTCGGCTACACGTAGGCCTCATACGGCTATGGACTGCTGCTTCGAGACCTTCCTTCTAATTAACCATGCGTGGCTTAAAAACTTAGCCACGCTGCAGACAAAAAGTGGTCTTGGGTCCGATCTAAGAATACGCAAGGCAACATGATGCTCTCGAATGCCCAATTGCCGACAGACCGGTTTTAGCCACTTTGCCCTGGGTATGGAATATGCTTGGCAAGCAAACATAACATGGGCAACACTTTCTTTGGGGGCCTTGCACCATGGACATTCCTTAGAGGCTAAGTTGTTTGAATGCCATTTAGCTGTGGTTTCGTTGACGGGAAGGGTGCCAAACCTGAAATGAATATATAAGAGCCTATCCTGCGGGACCTGGATTATGTCTAGAAAGGGCTCCAAATGTCTTTCCTGCTTGTGTAGAAAGAATTCGGTGGTCAATCTACCCAAATTTGGGTTGCTGAACTCTTGCTGGTCCATCCAATTCCAGTATGAGCCTTTGAGCACCTCTTTCCTCGGTGGATCCTGATTATCCCAATGAGATCTAAGCCCTATGGCTGTCATCAATTTTTTGACATTGGCAATCCAACCCACTTTGCTGCTTGTGTCCAGCCTAATGACCTCTGATAGGGCTTCTGCATAAGGCAAAAGTTCTTCAGTCCTCCTGATGCGGGCCCAAAAAAGCAAAGGTCGCAGCCTTGCTACGTCTCCCATGTCGCCTGCCCATGTCAAACATAAGGGGAGTGAGGGGAACGTACTTTGGCAGCATCACTAGTTCCCTAAGGAATTTGTGTTCTGATCTACAAAGATCTTTGGTCTTCTCAAATCCCCACAACTCAGCCCCGTACAACGCTGCACTCACAGCCTTTGCTTCGTAAACCTGGAGGGCTGGCGCAACCGGTCTGCTATGCGAAAGGCGGTGTTCCTTCCCGAGTAATCCCGTTACCCTTTTGTGGTTCATTAGCATTTTTGCAAGATGGTTTTTCCAAGACATGTTATCTGCGAGGCGGATACCAGGATAGTCAAAAGTACACACTCTTTCAAGAGGTTTCCCGTCAAGAAGAAGACTGCCTCGAAAAGACTTTGAGGGGTTAAAGCCATGAATTTCGTTTCGGTTGTGTTAATCACCAGCCCTCTTGCTTCGCAGAACAGTTGAAACCTGTTCAGAAGGCGTTGTAACCCCATTGGGGTCTTAGATACCAACAGGGTGTCATCTGTGAACAAGAGGGTCGGTACCTTAACCCTCCCCAGGCTTGGTGCATCTGAAGGTTCTTCTTGCAAAAAGTTTACCACTCCATTCACATAAAGTGAGAATAGGGTTGGGGCCAGTACACAGCCCTGTCTTACTCCCTTGTTTACAGAGATCCGATCAGTCAACTGGCCCTGCGTCCCCCACCTGACCTGCGCATAAGTATCTTCATGCAGCCTAATAATAAGGTCAAGGATGTACGAAGGAATCCCCAGGTCTTTGAGCACTGACCATAGTTGTCACCTTGGAACTAAGTCAAAGGCAGTCCTTAGATCAAGAAACGCTAAGTAAAGACTGCCTTTGCTGCTCACCACCTCTTTCCAATAAATGGTCTGCAGCCGAAAGACCTGGTCGATTGTCCCTGTCCTAATCCTGAAGCCCGCCTGAAACTGTGATAAAATTACATTATCGTCTGCCCACTGCAGAATCCTCTGCAGCAAGACTCTTCTAAACACCTTCTGAAGGGCATCAATCAGGCTTGTAGGCCTATAATTCGAGGGGTCATCCTTTGCTCCCTTTTTATAAATTGGGACCACCTCTGCCCCTTTCCATAACTCGGGGACCGGGGCGCCTTTTGCTATTGCATTTGCCAAAAGAAGGATGTATCGGGCCCAATTAGGGATATCAGATAAAAACAAATCACCCGGTATGCCATCTGGGCCTGCTGCTTTGGACAGGACTATTCTATCCATTGCGGCCTCGATTTCACCTTGGGTAAAAAGCTCATCATCTGTGTGGTAACCTAGGGGCGCTATCGCCTCTTCCGAAGGTAAGGCCTCCTCAACTGAATAAAGCTTCCTAAAATGTTCATGCCATACTTGGGCGGAGATATAGCTGGGTGGCGAGGACGCACACGATTTACTACCCCAAGTGACAAGGGACCAAACTAGATTAGCGTCCTTTGCCGCACTAGCTTCCCTCAGTTGCTGCCAACGAGAGTCATCCCAGGCTACCTTGGCCGCGCGTAAGGTGGCCTTGTAGCGTTGTCTAGCAATTCGTATCAAGGGGCAATTTTTAGCTTTGATTGCTGCTGCCAAGATTGACCGCTTGCGTCGACAGTCCTTGGTGTACCATGAATAGACCCCTTTTGACTGCTTAGTGGGCTTGTGATCGGACCCAGGAACAACAAAATGGGCATTGATTCGATCAAAGGTGCAGGAATGGACCACGGTTGCACCGGCCAGATCTCTTTCACTGGCAACCGCAGACTCAAGTTCTCGTGTACCCACTGCCAGATCTTGTCGTATAGCTAAGATCTTTTCTCCTTGGACTACCACCTTCTGCCATTTTAAAGCTCTATTGTTTGTGGGGATTACATCCCTAGTTTGAGTTGGGGCTGGAAAAGTCTTGGGGTAATAAGGAGCTTCCCATAAGGGATTCATGGTTAGGCAGAGGGGGTTGTGGTCACTATCTGTGGTGTTGTTCACACTCATGTCGACTAAGTCTCCCCACAATCTTACATCTAAAAGGATGTAATCAATACGAGAAGGACAGCTCGCTCTATTATATGTGTTGGAGCCCTGTCTGTATGTGGGGGTTCTGCCGTTTACAGCCCTTCGGCCGAACTCCACATTTAGGGCATTGATGTGGAGTGCTGTATGTGTCCATTTTTTTACTGGTGCCAAAAGTAGAGGAGGGACAGCCCATTTGTCATCAAGTGTCTCGCTTCCCAACAGATCTTCTTTGTCGAGTGGCTCAAAAGTGTTGTTTAGATCACCCCCAACTATCACTCTAGAATGGGGTGAGCATCTGGCAAGACTTTCTTCCAGCAAGATAATAGTTGGCGAGATTCTGCCGCCCTTGGTCCCTCTTGCATAAACGTTAAACAAGTCGATTTGTTCCCCCCCCCCCGGTACCCTGATATTTAGTCCCAAAATGTCTGGACTAGCGCTTGGATGGAGTGTAATCCGGCAACTCAAAGCAATGCTCACCCAAATAATCAAACCCCCGGACGGGCGCCCTCTTCCTATCGTCGTCGTGGGGGAGCAAAAGCACATAAATCCTGACTTAAACAGGGGGACCATGCTCCAAGTCTCCTGAAAGATACAGATGTCATAACTCTCAACTAGGTTGTGCCAATGGGGAAGAGCCATTTCACTATTTAGCCCAGCCACATTCCAAGAGATCACCCTGAGTTGGCGACGACAGGCTGAGATGGAGGACTGCGCGTTGTTTAGGTGAGCCTGGCGTTGACAGGGGGTGCTCGGAACCTGAGATGGTGGCTGGGAACTATCGCTTGTTATTTGCTCTACAACGGCCTGCCTATTACTGATAGGAGTGTGGTGTATGCCCGGTTCTACTATAGATTGATCATCCGTTGGATGATATACCGACGAAGGATTCCCAACAGCTAAACAACTGGCTGTGCAAAAGGTTGAAAAAACAGAGGGCCCAGAAGGATAGTTAGATTCCTTTGCAAGTCAATCATTGGCTTCTAACCCGGAACTGCTAACTGTCTGGTCGGATGGTCGCATACCTAGGGGCTTTCTATATAATATAGATGCAAAGCGTTTGAACTGGATAGAAGACGTGTCGGGGGAGCAAGTTCTGAATTCGAGGGCAAGGAGGTTTTCGACTAAATCTATCCCTTTCAAATTAAGTTCGATGCAATCAGATGGATGCTCGGACAAGTGGCACCTACGTGCCCTGATGATGTCCTCACGAATCACAGAGCGGCATCCCCTGACGTGACGAATCCAGTGTATTGCATTATTAATTAATCAACAAATCTTCCCCCTCATAGCCTTTCCCCTTGGCAAGCTTCGGTACATTTACCATGAATATTTTGTGCATAGCTGGTGGATATGGGCTGACTGGTTGGGGCCGGGCATAACATAACGGTGATAGAGCATGTGGTTTTTAATCCCTAAGCTACCAAAGGGATCTTGAGTGATAACTGGCTATGAGGGATGGCAAGGTCGTTTGGGTGCAATATCATAATGGCCTTTGCTATATGAAGCAATTGCTCCATTCGATTGTGTGAACCCATTGCTAGCCAGATGTGGGATACATTGATTGCCCAAGGGAGGTGTATGTAATTTTTGCACAGATGCCATATGCAGTTCGGAGGGGGGTGTTTTCTGCACAAGGGTTTCGACTAAGATGGTAAGGCTCTCAATCATTGCGTGCATGCTCCCTATTTCGACCCTAAGTGCGCCAATGAGCTGGTGCGTGCTCTGGGTTTCCAGTTGAGCTGCTGCAGTGGTAGCAAGGGGTTCTGCAATCAAATGCTGGAGGCTATCTTCCTCTGGGCCTTCATCAAGGTCCCAGAGGGGAGAGAACCTATTTGTACAGAGAACGCTACCTTCCGGCAGTAGCTTGGAGTTACTATGGGAGCCTGGGGGGCTTGTAGGTGGAGAGTGAACCCGGGGTATATGAGACAAGGCTTCCTGGTTTTGGGAAGAGATAGTCTTGGGTGGCACCTTTTTGAACATTGCTGGGACTACGGGAGGGCAGGTTGGGGGGGTATTCCCAGGGGAGAGTTGGGACGAGCGTGTGCATGGCAGGGCTGCAGTCTCGCCATCAAGAATACCTTCACACTTGCTGATCAGGTTATCAATGCGATCCATGTGTTCTAGGACACAGTTATTCTTTAAGCTTTTCACAGCTTTCCTGACTTTTTTCACTTCCCCGCTTGGCTCCCCCCATAGTTTTTCTCTTTCTCATCTTCCGCAGCCTCAAACAATAATCCAAATGGGCAGGGATAAGGTGCAGCTACGTCAATAAGAGAAATAATAAAACAGAACCCAAGCTATCGTCTAGAAGTCCTTCCTTGATTTGAACAAAAATAGGAGACTTTCAATATAGAAGGTAGTGGTCCATTTAAAGCAACCTAATGTCCCAATGTCCCGGTGTCCCAGGGTGGTTGAAAAAAGCAACTCCCACTGGCTGTGTTCGGGGAGAGCAGGATAAAGTCTAAACCAAGTCTAAACCAACACCCACAGTTGTTAAAAATTAAAGCACATGCAGCAAAACGCAGTTCAAAATTGTAGGTAGGTGGAAAGGAGAATGCGGTACCTTTGTAATTAGTTGATTTGGTGCCTGAGACCGGGTTGTTTGGGTTCCAGAGATGCAAGGGGGTGGCCCTGCCCTGCCTCTTTCTGGCAATGACGGGCAAGGGCGGCCCCCCTTGGCTCGGGCTTGGCCTGGGCACGGCCCGCGTCGCGGGAGTGCAGGCGCACTTTTGAGCGCGAGCAGCTGAACCTGGCCCCTCCTGTTGGAGCGATGGATCCTGGGACAGGGAGTCCCTTGGCAATGCGGTGCAGCAGTGGTTTGTGTCCCGTGGCATCCCCCTTCTAAAATCAGATGGACAATTCCAATATTTGCTACACTAATTGCGACTAGACTGAATAAAATCACCAATGATGGTTGCTAGGTGACACAGGTCATTTGCCCTAATTGTATTGTGTGTAAAATTGCAACAAAAATACTGGTAATGTTAAAATATGAATCTAAAATATATATACCATGTGGCTGCTGATTTCTTTGATCATTGTTCAGCCTAATCCTAAAGTGCTATGTGCAATATTCAAAGTGCTAAATGCATCAAAATGCTATGTCTTAAGACAATGCAAAAAAAGTGCTCAGTGCAAACTAGTGCAATCTACAAATATACAGTATAAAATGTTGCCTCATGCAACCACAGTGAATGTTGATCTCATAGTGCACATTAAATACACCAACAATCTCCTGAAATTCCCTGCAATACAATAAAGTGCAAGTGCTTGACTTTATTGGGATAGAACTTAATATCACCAAGGGGACCATAACAAAAAGTGCTAGTGCTTGACTGTTGGATGTGTAGGGGACTGTCACAATTTATCTCTTGATTCCTATCCACTCAGTATTACAGATCACCACCTATTATTGAGCAAAGCTGATACCTATTAAAACATCTGATGTATGCCACCACTATGGTATGTGCTCTTTATAGGAAATTATGAAGATCTTCGCTCGTATTTAACCCATTTGGCATTTTGGTATCTAGCTCAACTATAAACTCTGATTCCAGTTGCCTAAGTAATCTTTCCCTATTGCCTCCCCGACTCAATGTGGGTATAGCTCCAATAACAAAATACTTGAGCTCCTTGATGTTATTCTGGTCTACTAGCTTGAAATGCCTAGCCACTGGGTAGATAGGATCAGAATTGACTATAGCCCTTAGGTGTTGCAGAATTCTGTTATATACTTGAAGTTTTGTGCTGCCCACATATCTTAAACAACAGGGGCACTCTAATACATACACTGCATGATCTGTCCTGCAAGTGTAGTGCCCCTTAATCTTGATGCACTGTCACTGAATGCAGTTGTGTAGCTGGTCATATTGACACCAAACTCGCAAGCTCTACAAGAACTGCATTAAAAAAAATCCATCTTGGGTGACAACTAATTGTGCACCGGGCTAACTTCAGGGCTACTTCTGACTAGTGAATCGCGCATGGATGCTGCTCTTCTAAATGTGAGGGAGGGTTTGACGGGTAGAATCTGATTGAGAGTGATATCTGTCAATACTATAGGCCACTGGGTATTAATGATTTGATGGATCTGCCTCTCTTGTTTACTGTAGGTCGTTATCATTCTAATTTCCTGTGGTTTCTCTTCTACATCTGCCATAGGTGTTCTAATCGGATCCTTATCACAGCTTACTTTGCTCAGTGTGCTCTCTCTAGACTGGGCATTAGCTTTAACTATGGCCTTATGCAAATCTATGGCCTTGTATCCTCGTGTGATAAATCTATCAGTTGCTTCTTTCTGGCACTGGTGCAAGTCGGTATCAGAACTGCAGATTCATCAATTCTTAAGTATTCTCCCTACAGAATACTTCAAATCAAGTGTCTGGGGTGTGCACTATTGGCGTGCAAGATGGAATTACCCGCTGTGATTTTCCTATGCAACTTGGTTTGTATCGTGCCCTGATCTATGTACACTTGCACATCTAAAAAGTCAATAGATTTGTCACTGATCTGGGCTGTAAAATTTAAATTTAAATCATTCATATTGATTTTCTCTACAAAGGCCGTTGCACTTTCTGCAGAGCCCTTCCAAATTACAAAGACGTTGTCGATGAAACGCCACCATCTTATGACATGTAGTTACCACAGCTTGTTGAAGTGCCCCCTGAGGACCCGCTCCTCCCACCAGCCCACGTGCAAACACACGTAGCTAGGGGAGGAGCAGGCCCCCATAGCCACACCTCATCTGCTGGTACACTGCTCTGTTGAACATGAAATAATTATTCATTAGACACAAATTGATCATATTGATTATCATTTTGTTATGATCATACAGGCCTATCATACAGGCCTATCGGTCTCTTGTCCAAGAAATGTTGAACAGCCCTTGTGCCATCGCTATGATTAATACTCGTGTACAACGTAGTGATATCCATCACTAGGAAGAGAAAGTCATTTTCCCACTTTATGTTCTTGATCTTCTGTAAAAAGTCCCCTGTGTCTTTGATAAAAGATGGCAACTCAACCACCAATATATATATGTAGCACAACAAACTTCCGAGCAGGGGAGCCGCCGACCCTACAGGGTGGCTTTGGGCAAAAACAGGCACGGAGCAGCCTGTCTTTCAAATCACAACACAAAGTTCCAAAGCCCAGTACCTTGAACAGCCATGCATTTATTTGTAAATATAAAATGCAGCATACTCGCAGTTCTTTTCCTTATGCGTTTCAGCTCCATAATGAGCCTTGATCACAGGTGAGGTTGCTTATATATAAAGTGACTCCGTGCTCAATTAAAACCAGGCTACCACGTGACCTCCAATATATAAAAACATACATATACCAGAATGCACCTTGATTGTTGAATTTCACTCTGTAACTGCAGTTCGTTTTCAGAATAAAACATAATTGTGTCCTAAAACCTGCAGTTACGTAATTCGCAGTTTTTAACTTTAGTGCACAAATGTTGGAATGAGGTTAAGGAAGTCCTGTGCAATAATTCGGCCTGGTACAGCGAGTCGTAATTTCTCAAGCACACCTTTGAGAATGCTGTTGAAATCATACCTTGAAATATTGCAAAGTGTCCTTGAAAAGTAGAGAGGAGAGGAGTTCCTCACCTCTCAATCCCTTGCTCACCTCCTCGCTCGTGTGCCTGGGAAATTCCTTTTTGCTGGTTTGGAGGCAAGCGGGTCATGCTCCCACATTTAAACAACACAACAAACCTCCGAGCAGGGGAGCCTTCGACCCTACAGGGTGGCTTTGGGCAAAAACAGGCACGGAGCAGCCTGTCATTCAAATCACAACACAAAGTTCCAAAGCCCAGTTCCTGGAACAGCCATGCATTCATTTGTAAATATAAAATGCAGCATACTCGCAGTTCTTTTCCTTACCCGTTTAGCTCCATAATGAGCCTTGATCTCAGGTGAGGTCGCTTATATATAAAGTGACTCAGTGCTCAATTAAAACCAGGCTACCATGTGACCTCCAAGATAATAAAAACATACATATACCAGAATGCACTTTCATTGTTGAATGTCACTCTGTAACTGCAGTTCGTTTTCTGTATAAATCATAATTGTGTACTAGTAAATGAAGGGACCCCCTCTGTATGCTACTTTAAGGTCTGGGAGAAAGAGGGGCAAATAAACAAACAAAGCAAATACTCTCCCCAAAGACCTATATTTCTTTGCACAAGATTCAATCTTATATGGGTTGAGATTCAGATGCGAAAAACTAAAAAGGTCTGATACTCAATTGAACTTAGACATCTCTTTTATATCAAAATTCCTTTTATTTTCCATATTTATAATTTTCTCATTTATTATAAACAGTATACATCAATTGTGTACTAAGTTCATTTATTAAAAATTACATTACAGAAATAATGATATCATGTTAATGGTCCCCCAACCAAAAAACCCATCTAATCAAAAAACACACACATACATACTAAACACTCACTCACAATCGTGCAAGACACATATACACATGTTGATATGAAGAACACATGGATATAATACGTTTCCAACAGGCAAAATTAATGATCAAGGCCAAACGGTCTGGGCGCACGTTGTCGACGCGTTTCGGTGGAATAACACACTCCGTGAACCACCTTCATCAGGACCTCGCCCAAATTGAGTACTGTGTCACAACAACAAAGCAAAACGGGGTACCTAAAAAACAAATAATATATATGTACACATCTGAACCAACCCATACTTTAATATCTACTCTCATGAGGACAATTGGTCAGACCGTCACTTTGTGCAATAAAGAAAGAAAAAAGAAGAAAGAAGAAGAAAAGAAAGGACAAGAAAAAGAGAAAGAAAAAGAAAGAAGAAAAACCTTACAAAGTTTTAAAGAATGGTGTGTATCTATCCCAGTGCTCAATCAAAAAGAGAAGAGAAAAAGAATAAAAATATATATATAATAAAGAAACTAGTGTTGTTGAAAAGGGTGTCAAAGCTTGAAATTCATGTTTAAATAATACACAGTGTCCCATATTATGACATGCCAAGAATCCTCTGTAGGGTCCATAAACCAATGCTCCATACACAGATGAGGAAGCATTTGGCTCCAATAAGGAACTAATGCCCACGGACTTACTAAAATCTGTTTGTAGATTGCCCTTGTAGATTGTTCTTCTTACACGGGGAATAGCTGTCGAGATAGTAGACAGCAATGTCTATGACCAATGATGATTAGCTGTCTCCTATAGATAAAGGAGAATAATAAAAATAATGCAATATATGCTATGCTATCCCCAGGCAAACGCCCGTGACAAGGATAACCATATAGCTAAAACCTTACCTAATGGCTCAAGTAATTCACGAACTTCCAGATAGTTAGAGTCCTCTTCGCCAATAATCAAGGATTCTCTAAGGGAGACATGTTGTATGTTGCTTAAAATATACTCTTTCACTTATGATTATTGATAACATAGGTCTATGAATTTTAAAAAAATGTTTTTAGATACTCACAAGGAAGTATATGTGTAGGACATAGAATCTTGCTCTACCAAAAACCAAATGCTTCTTAGTCCAAATCATATAAAGAGAAATGTTCCTGTGATGTACATCGCGGTAGGTATTGATAAATATATCTACCATGCATAAAACTGCAAAGAAAATAAACAGGGATATCTAAATAAGTAACCCTTTTCTTTCACAAAACAGATCGTCCTATTTTTATGCATAAACAAAAGCAACAAAAGAATGTCGGACCACCGTAAAGGTTACTGCTGTTGTATATTATTGCAGCACTGCCTCGCCTTTTGTTATTTTTTTAAAAACCACGAGAAAAATTGGCAAAGAGGAATTAAAACAATTGCAGGCTAGGTATAAAATCTCAAGCATGAATGGAAGATAGAAAAAGATATATATTCGGCAAAATCACGTGCTAGTCAGTATATTGATGCAGTTTCTACACCCTCCAATGACCCATATCTGGTATTGACTACAACCTACACCATATGGCCACCATGTAATCATACAGTGCGGTAAATGCCACAATACCAACTCGTTTGTCAAGCTAAATTCACCCGTAACTAACGCATAAATGTTACTACTGTCAGTCTACCCGAGGTTATCTGTGCAGTTAACAGATCCTTTCCGTCATTAACCAGCTCACCAATGTCCTGAAGATGAACCTCAATAATTGGGTTCGAAACGTCGTCGACCACACTACAACATGAACTCCACTCACTTTGTATAAATTATTTGTGGATTTCAACTATATTGTTGTCAATGCGATGTCTTTTTAAAACTTCACTATCACTATTCACATCACGCTTTCTTTTCACTTAATGTGTGAGCACCTGAATACTAAGCAGATTTGAAAATAAATGCCCATCATTTCTGACCTTCTTGACCCTGTGTAGATCCTTTTCTTGCTCCCTACGGAATTAAACTTCATACATGTAGAAAGTAGTGCCCCCTTCTGGGTCACCATTTTCATTTTCTGGACCTTTTGAGGCCTCAACTAAATTAATTTCATATAATTAAGCATCAGTGCCCTTCTCCGGGCCACCATCTGCATGTATGGGCACATCAAAAACTGTAATTAAAACACGTGCTAAAGAATATAGAGTAAAGGAAAGAGTTATTTTAAATTTTGACAAAACTACGGTGGCATTATATCTAACCCTTCTGTTTATTTCAGGAGAAATGAACTCATACTTGACATTTGTCACAAACCCCAACATAGATTTGTTTTGTTAAGGTTTAGATTAAATGTTATCCCATGTATGTTAGCTTATCCATCAGGGATGTACTCAGTAAATGAACTTCCAGTTTGCCCCTGTGATAATATATCTACTCAATCCAACTTACATTTTATGTTTTTCTGTAAATTTTATTCCAGCCCTCGGAAAAAGTATATTCGCCCACTGCTGTTAAAATATAAATTTATTCAATGCCGCCCAGCCCTGTTTTTTATCCAAACACTCCCAAATCCATATGTTAATTACTGTGTTGCATCGTATTTATGCTTGGCTTTATCTAAAAGGAGGTCAATGAGATAATAGATTGCACATTAATGAACGCTGCATTGCATAGCACTTTATAAACACATGCTGCTGGGTGATTAGTATCCCAAGTTCTCATAAGTATTTTAAGAGATATTTGACGATTTGATGTATTTTATCCAATGTAATGGTATTGTTTACAAATGGCACTGTTTAGCACTTTTACATGGTATGCTGCTTTTTTGCACAAAGCACTTTATGAGCTACTGAAGTTCCTATCTGCTTTTTTATTACTTTGTTTTCTTGCCTGCACTTTTTGCAATCTTTTTATTGAAATTGTTGGTGATGTATTTTAACTATCAATTATGATCAATGTATTTTCCTTGTACTTTTATGATCTTAATGTTTAAGATCGAATAAAGTTATTATTGATTGATTGATTGATTGACTCACTCCTAGCTCTCCCAGCACAGCCTGAGTCTCTAGAGCAGTATGCTCTCCAATACCCTACAGCTGTACAGCTCAGGAGCAGAATTTCCACTTATTTACCCATGTGGGACTGTCAGAAGGTTAGAATCATTTTGCTGCAAATGGATAGGTGAAAGTACATTTTCAAATCAAAATTGGGCTTAGTCCACTCAACTCCCACCAAGTGGACAAATTGATTGACCTGGAAATAAAACCCAAAGAGGAGAGACCACGTGGAGGAGAGATCTTCATAGATGTCAGTCAAATAAAATAGAACTAAAATTGACCACAGTTTCACTGATGTGCCTAAATTCTTTATGCACTTACTGATCTCTACTATTTTTTACCTTACTGACTTTATTCAGTATTTCTGCAATCCACTACGAATTCTGGACCAGATGTACTAAGCATTTTAACAGTCTAAATGTTCCAATTTCGCATTTGGGACCATTACATTTTTTTCTTGTGTACAAATCCCATTTAAGTAGTCAGAAAAGTGTTTTAGAGTCCTAAAAAAGGAATTCTAATTTGAAATCAATCCTGTATCTGGACGTAACATATTTTAGGTGTCCTTTCCAAATCCTGAATTGCTATTTTATGTATTAATGTTTTCTGAACAAAATCCAGTCATAAAACATTGATATTTTACAGGCACCTCAAAGGAGTAGTAATGCACTCTCAAAAGGGAAGGTGTCCCCTTGGAACTCCTTCCCCATTATGAATGTTAAAAAAAGGTTTTTTGAAGACAAGGCAGTGGTCCAAGGGATGACTACCAGCTCTTAAACAAACAGTAAAGTAAACTCTTATTTTCAAATGCAATCCCTTTTCCTTTAGCCATTTAAGAAAATGTGTGCTTCATAAAATGCCATTCAAACAAATTGTGGTCTTCTGACCCGAGCAGGCAACCATCCCTATGATGGCCTCTAAAATTAGTGCTTCACAATTTGCAACCTATTGCATTAATATTCATGTAGTAGGACAGATTCCAACTGTTAGAAATGGGGTTCTCTAGTTGGCAGCATTGGACACTACATTTTTGCTGCCTCCATCTGAGCTAGACTCCACCTCTAAACCAGCCAAGCTCACTTCATGAGCTAAACACTTTTCCTTTTTCTTGGCTAAGACACTCATGGCCTCAAACCTCTCGAGCTCCATATCAAGCTCTCTCATTCTCAATTCATGGGCCAAAAGCAACTTCCTTTCTTCCAAGGCACGAGCGTTCTTGCTCTCCTCTGCCTTTAGTCTCATGACCTCCAATTCATGATCTCTGACACTTTGCCTTTCCTCCAAATCCTCTGGAGAAAAATTCCTGGAAAAATTATTGCTGTCAGCCCCAGAGGCTGCTCTCCCAACAGGCCAATCCTGGGATCTGAAACAGCCTTTTGGCACACCCCCATCCACATCTGCATCTTCTGTCTTCCCAGCTTCTCTGGCCTCCCACCAGGCCCCTAAGGCCTTCTGTAGCTCCTCTTTCCTAGAGTTGCTCCTCATGGGACATCGAAAGCTCCTGCAGAACTGCTTGAGTTGCTCTATTTTGTAACTACTTAACATTTAAATATCAAACTCCAATTCTGCAGCCTCACTTGCTGGTTTACTACTCAGAGACACAGTGCGTGGATAATCATGGGTCAGATAAAAAATAAAACAGTATATGGTTGTGTAGTGGTCTGCGCTAAACTAGTGATGTACACCAATCACTGTGGGTCAAGTACAAATACAAGTTCAAATCCTCACCGTTGACCACCTATGTTAGAAATGGGGGTCTCTAGTCGGCAGAGGTAGGTACCTTTGTCCAAATAGGACCCTTGCTTCTAGTCAGGGTAAGGGGGATACACACTTTAGATAACCCCTGCTCACCCCCTTGGTAGCTTGGCACGAGCAGACAGGCTTATCCCAAAGGCAATATGTAAAGTATTTGTACCAACACTCACAGTAACACAGTGAAAACACCACAAAAGGACACCACACCGGTTTAGAAAAATAAAGTATCTTTATCTAAACTAAACAAGACCAAAACGACAAAAATCCAACATACACAGTTAAAAATGTGACTTTCAAAAGGTTTCAAGAACTTGTACCATAGAAAACTATGGATGCATGACTTTTCACCAAAGTACCTGTAGATGCGTCAAAGTTCTCAAGCCAAACAGCCGCAGCCTCGGAAAACAAAGAGATGCGACACTCCTGAGACCTTGGGGAGGCGATGCGACAGTCCTGCTGCAAGCAGAGGAAAGGTTGCATTGAATCTGGTCTGTACGGAGAGTGACGGTTCCGGTCCGCGGGTGATGCATCGGAAGAACTTGCTGCACAGGTACGATGCGTGGAAATCCGGGATGCGTCGGCGGCGTCGAGCGGCGCCGCGTCGGTCCTCTTCAGCCGCAATCCCTCGATGCGTCGATTTCTGTAGTTCTTTGAGTCTCTTCTTTCTTCCAGCTCCCAAACAGCAGCAACAACCTCCAGAGGCCCAAAACTGGCACAGGCACCTCTTGGCAGGTCAGAACTCACAGCAACAGAGTTCAGGGGAGCTGGGGGTGAAGTCTTTGTGTCCCTGAGACTTCAGAACAGGAGGTCAGCTCACTTCAGGCCCTTGGAGATCTCCTTCAAGCAGGGGACACAGCACACAGCAAAGTCTTTCTCCTTTACTTGGCAGAAACAGCAACTGCAGGCCAACCCCAGACACACAACAAAGGGGCAGTACTTCTCCTCAGTCTCTCCAGCTCTTCTCCTTGGCAAAGGTTCCTCTTGAATTCCAGGAATGATCTACAATCTGGGCTTTTGGGTCTGATACTTATACCCCAAAATGTCTTTGTTCTCTTTGTGCAAGGGGCTCTGAGCCCAGTTCAAACCAGTTCTGGGGGGCACTCTGCAAGTGCACAAAAACATCCCTTTTCAGTGTGAGCCTTGACCCCAGACACACCACAGGGGGGCGGAGCCAGCATTGTGGAAGGCAGGTGTAGTGTAGCTCCTATTTCCCTAATAGGCTCTGCGCATTGGAATAATATACCCTATAGGCTTGACATAGGACTGAGGTCGGTATGTCCCTATCGAGTATATTAAACTTAATTACTTGTGCCAGCTAGCTCAGAGGCCACTAGAAACTCCTTGATAAACAAGAAGGAGTAGTTTCTGCAGCCGCAAAACATGACAACTTTGTTTCCCTTTAGAATCAGAACGTGTCCCAGAGTCGTGGAAACAATAGATAACTGTTTCACTCAGCTCACTCGTGCATACTTAGTTTTCCTCAAAGTTACACAGAAAGAATAGACGAGCGTTTCAATAAAAGATTTATTGAACAGTCTTGTTTCTCATGTAAATAATATGTGCTGTTACGACCACAAGACAGTATGCAAGATAAATAATGTACAGCGTAAGCAGTAGGAATAAATAATACTGCGCTAGCATGATCTTTAGTAGATATTCATTTACATAAATAACACAGACTAAAAATGCGAGTACTCATACGATGCGTTTCTAAGCTAGTTCTACCCCAATGTACCTAACCTAGGTGTAGGGAGAGGTATGAAGTAGGTGGAGTATTCCTTACTATGGTATACTAAGAGTATGTTAAGTCTAGTATGCCTAGTATGCCAAGAGTCCCTCTAGGTTCTAGTCAGCTCCATACCTTAAGAATGAGAGAGGTGGGAATCTCTTGCCAGACTCGAACTCCAACACCCCGCGAGGGAAGTCAGATCACTGGAAGCTGGACTCTCTGCGTGCAGGGATGACAGCGTCTTCTCAGTGCGTCAGGCCGGGAAACGGGCTCCTCTGAAGTCGAGGTCTCTTCTGATTTACAAGGGCTAGGGAAGGTATATTTATACCTGAGAGGTACCTCAGAATGTTAGCATTGACGTGAATCGGACAGCGGAAGACGTCATGAATGAACCCCTAAGGTATAACGGTTCATGCATAATAGATGAGTCCTTGAAGAAATCAATAGTCCTGTGCTAGGGAAACTCCCAAAGCCTAAGGGTCTGTTCTTCAAGAACCCGTTGTGACGTTAGGGTGGACGGATGTCGGAGACCATGCCTGTATTTGGAGTGCACGGTTTAATGCCTAAATTAGGACTGGGATTTTATGCCTATATAAGGGCAGGGCGAATTGTGCCTATATAAGGACATGATACAGGAAAACCTATATACGGACACCTAAGAGGAATACAACACCCACTCCACTTTCGTGTGTACGATAATAATGTAAATGCTAAACATTTAAAATGCTAAACATAAAATGGAGTACCGCATATTGCTAAAAACATTATTTAAAAGCGTTAAAAGGCATTTAAAAAAATGATTAGAATGCAAAAAGTACTGTACATTTTAAGCATTGCTTCTCATTTCAGGCATATATTTGAAAATAAAATGCAATTGGAATGAAATAAGCAGTAATAATTACATGTGACAAAAAATGATCGATAAGTTGTTCAAAATCAAAGTCATTTCATGTCATGGAAATTAATGAACTTTATAGACTAACAAGATGACAAAGTGTCTGAGGAAGTACCGCAGTCTGTACTATAAGAATAGTTCTACTTCAAGCAGATTGATTTGCCATTTAATTTGAAAAAAAAATGGAAAAAAGTTCAATATGGGAAGAGTTCCAAGTTTTTGAAATATGAAGGCCAATTTTTTACTGCATCTCTGGAACACTGTGGGTTGAATCAGAGTCAGTGTACGGGTCTGGTGTAAACATGAGATCATCTATTTCTGTAGACAAAATATCGTCCACTGTAGTTGGTGACATTCGGAACACCTCGTGTAGTAGATTAATTGCACAGAGATGTGAAGCATCGCTTTCAGCATAGGATGCCGCAGCAATGTTCGCGTTCGTTGTTACCTGTGTGCCTGTAGATCCATCTCGTACCTCAGCAGCAGCTGGAAGCGTCTGTGAGATCTCAATGAATGCCGTCATCAGGATTGGTAGCCTCTGGGGACAACACAGAGCATGGGCCGTTATCAGGTCCAGCAGAGTATCGACATCCGTTGGCGTTGCTGATGGAAATGTTAGACAGGTGTCTAACACGCATTCTTCACTGCATTGCAGGCATCGTAGAACAGGTAAGATGCAATCTTGCCAGATTTGTCTGAACGACAGGAACCATGTGGTATTAAGGTCCCGTGGACGAGTCATGCCCAAAAGTTGTACTATTCGCTCACGGCACTTTCGTTCAAGGAGAGCTTTCTCCATTTCACTCGGAGTGATGTCTGCGAATAGGCTGGCCATAGCGTAATAGCAGGAAGAGAAATAGAATTCCGGCAACAAGTGCTAGAATTAATGGTATGCCACCAAACACCGAATGTGCAAAGTTCGGGATGATTCCGAGTATTGCCTGGAAAGGTGCTTACAGACCGGAACAGATGCTCTTAAATACATGTACAATTCCGCTTGTATCAGACATGTTAAAGATACGTCCTATCATTTCCACGAAATGTATAGGGCAGTTTGTACGTATTAAAGTCTGTATCTCAGCCGAAGTCCTTGCTACTTGTAGATCATAGGTTTCTTTGGCCGAGGTCAAAGGCACTGTTTGTTGTAAAAGCATGGCTTTCATTCTGCTTAAAGTATCAAATCTTATAAAAGAGACGTTCAGCGAAGGCCACAAAGGCGACTCCCTGACTGTGTCTATTGAGGCAAACAATACTCGCATACAGCAAGTGACCCTGGAGTTGACCGTTACTAGATATGGGATGCCTGGCAACATGCCGCAGCAACTCTGATCATTCAACATGAGGTAACTCCCATTAGAAAGTTGTCCAAACGTTGGATTAATAACAGCAGCTGGTGTACCCTGCTGATGGCAAGACAAATTTGCCACAGAACCATTGCAAGCCCCATGTAAAGAAATGTCCTGACATATAAGTGAACCGCTCAGTGCACTTTTACAGTGTATACCGCTCAAAAACACTTCACGATCCCCACTCCAACATCTATATGTATACGGTAAATTCCAAGATGTATTAATGTATTCCTTACCCAACCTTTCATATTTGACTGCTTGCATCTGTTTGAGGCAATACTGAAACTGAAAAGTAGTCACAGGTAGTGTGATTTTGCCATGAATGAGCCATTCTGTAGCTGGTTTTTCTGCCACTGTGAATGGTAATTTGTCCAATTTCTCAATGCTCAGCACTGTATACTTTGCTCCCCTTTGTGCCAGTTCGATCTGTTTATCAGTTAGATTGTATTCTGCAAACAGAGCTGACGTGTTGATAAAACGCCAAGGCACATAGCCCGCGCGCAAGGATTGCAGCGTCCAGCTTAATAACACAATAGAACGTAATTGAGACTGGCCTTGCTGTAACATCGCCAAATCTTGTTCTAGTATGTCGATAGCAGAGGATACAATGCCGTCCAATGAATATATTCTGGAGGACAAAGTTGTTAACCCATTGTCGACCACAGTGAGTGTTTTCTCCAAATTAATACGATCAAGTTCACGTATTCGTTCTGCGGCCTCCATCTGTGACACTTTCCATGCTTCATTATAAGCAGCATAGATGCCGGCATATATGAAACGTTTTTGACGCAGTTTTCTTGGTCCAAGCAAGAATTCCCTAAGGTCTGCGTCTTCTTTAAGTAAGGATAAGTGTTGTTTCACATCCTGTAGTGTAGATTTATGCAGCCAATCGAGGCATAATTTACCTACACTGTATGTTGTTACTACCCCCGGATGCTGTCTTTGGACGTATCTTGGGTCTGGCCTATGAATAGTAAAGCCCTGAGTTTATTCAGGAATCTTTCCTGACAGTTGTTTGTGTCTGTGGGCCAGATCAACCATTTTTTCCAATCAGGATTAGATCTGTTGAGTAGTAGTATTTTGTCAACTGTAACCGCTGCCTGTGTATTGTTATCACTTGCAGGTGTTGGTACAGAAGGTGTTTTCATCTCTTTGATCTTGGCTAGTCCAAGACAAGATGTTTGTTGGACAGTTTCATTAAAAAATATTATTTGTTCAGGGATGATACAGGCTCTAAACAAAGCTTCTATCCCCTGCACTTGCCAATCTTTAGTACCCCAGACAGTTTTTGTGTCTATTGTGTCTTTCCATAAGTCGAAACCTTGTCTAGACAGTTGGGCAATAAATGCAGCAGAATAAATCTGTTTTGTATTAGTTAACATAATTTTCAGTCCTGTTTTGTTAATATTTTTATAGTAAAACTTTTCTGGATCAGATATATTGTAACCTGAAAAATATGGAAACTTATTAGCAAATGTTTTTGAACTACCTTGTGGTGGTGTAGGACAATGCTCCCATTGGTTAAACATAAACACATTTCTAGGGTATGCAGATTTATGCAAATAATGATGACCATAGTGGTTATAGCAATTCAGTTGTTCATAGTCTGATGAACCCTCTAAATATTCATTTTTAGAAAATGCAGCAGATCTTTCTAGGTCAAACATTATGTCGTTAACAGTCTCAAAGTCCCAATCATCCGAATAGGTACTGGACGAAATGAGATCACTTAGTGAAATTTTAAACAAATGTGGAATGTTCAATTTGTCCGTCGGGCCAAAAATATCAAAATCTGTTTTGTCCCACACTATACCATCCTGTATAGGAACAGCTGTGATGTTTACTGTTGACAAGTCTCTTGCTTCACGATGGGAAGATTTATGAGGTTTCAAAAGTACGTTCACATCTTTTCCTTCAGTATTCACATGGATGTATCTGCCATTTATAAGCACGCTCATAGTCCTAACCAAAGCTAGCCAAAGCAGGAAAACAAATATTCCAGAAATAATCCAGAGTTCAATCCATGGTGAAACCAGATAAGTCTTTTTCAGAAAGTGAAGAAAGTCTTGTACTTGCTGCTTGAATTTTGATGATGCTGGCGTCGTTTCAGGTTCACTCGGATCTTCTGAGAACGTATCAAAGTTAATGAAATAGCCAGAAGTAGTTCTGTCAATTGTTGGAATTGCATCAGGATTCGTAGAAATCGCTGGAACCAGTCGATGACTTGCTACATTGGTGTAGACAGGTGTATTTGGACGAACTGTTACTTGATTTTCAAGAGGGACGAGTTCCATTGCATTGTTGCATAGTCCTTCATATGTTGCTGCTGAATTCTCGAATGTTATCAGTCTTTCAGTCTGAACCTCTTGGATAGTAGCGAGAGGAGTGCGTCTGCTACTAGGTCGGAGTCCACGAGGCCTACTATTTAGTATTGGCCACATACTGTGGTTTGATGAGGTCGATGGACACAAATCTTTTCTCCTTTCTTCCAGCAAGGGGCGGCAGAAGTACTGTTCTTGTTCCTTGAATGGCTAGGACATGTACTGGTTGTCTGTAAGAAGGTCCAAATTCCTTCTTGTCCGCAATCTTTTCTCTGACTAGATCCCCAACTTTTGGAATCCAGACAGGCCTTGCTGGGACCGCCGGTTTTTTTCCCCAGTGGTGGTTGGCTGCAGGAATGCGTTGCTTTGTTTCGATCTTAGTTCATTGAGTTCCTGTAAAACAGCCAAACGATCTTTGATATCAAACGGTTTATTTTCCACCACTGTGCCTATGTAATCGAGGTCTGGTACCCACATTCTTGTCCCAAATAGGACCTCATATGGAGTGACCCCCCCTAGAGAACTTCTTGGCAGGTTATTCAATGAGCGTTGGACCCCATAAAGATGTTTGACCCACCCATCACCCGAACCTAATACCCTAGCTGTTATAGACTGCTTTATGTCCCGGTTTTTCCTTTCCACAACCGAATTTCCCTCAGGATGGAATGGAGAGGAGTACCGCAATGCAATGCCCAGACTGGCCATGGCTTCTTTGTAAGCCCGAGAGCTAAACGCAGGGCCCTGGTCAGAATGTAGCGTGCCTATTGCGTATGTGCCGATAAAGACTCGCAAATCTTTTATAACAGTTCGAGCGACAGCCAAGCGCTGAGGCCATATCCATAGGAACCTTGATTCAGTATTTGAAGGATTGCAGTTGTCCAGAGGGACGCCTGCACATAGATAGTCTAATGCTGTCTAACAATGGTGTCTGTACTGGGCAGCTACATTCGTAGCATGGTGTCTGGTGGCGGTCAGCATCACGCTGTACCTTACAGTCTATGCAGTTATTGATGAAGATGTGGATTTCTGTATTCATCCCAGGCCACCAGTACATCTCTTTTAATGTCAAAATTGTTTTAGAGATCCCTTGATGTGACAGACCCTCCCCCAAATGTGCTTCATAAATCAAAGCTGCACTACGTTCCATGTTTGGAATTACCCTATCCCCCACTCCAGGGATTCGAGCAAAAGGAACGTTGTTCGCATCAATTACATAAGAGTACTTGAGTGGAAACTTTTTTGGTAACGCTGCACCACTGCCTTTGCTTGTAGCATTGACAGCCAACATTATCTCACTGTCTATTTTCGTTTTTGAACGAGTGATCGCAGCTACGGAAGCCATCTGAACAGCCCCCTTTGCGGCTTTGTCAGCCAATGAATTCCCTGCAACGTGAATGCCATCACGTTGATGACTCAGTGTGTGGATCACGTGAGCCTTTGGTAGTTCGTTTTTCAACTGAACTACTTGGTCCCAAAGCGTTTTATGCTTTATTGTGCCACCTTTCGCATCTTTGAATCCATTTTCAAGCCAGTTTTGTATATATTCATTATACGACTGAACACAGTAAAAGGAATCGCACACTATTAGTGTGGGGAATTCTTGATCTGTACTTTCAAGTGCCAGTTTGAATGCTTGTAGTTCAGCTCGCTGAGCTGTACAATCCCCTAGAGATTGAGTTTTTGTGAACATAGGTCTGAAGATGCCATCTCGCATGCGACCTTTAACGATTGCACACGCTGCACTGTAAGCTTGCTTACTCCCTGTTGCGGGTTGTGCGGATCCGTCAGTGTAAATTATGAATTTGTACTGATTGAGAGGCAGGATTTCAGTGGGCAGAGGACATTCTTGTTCATATTGCAGGAACGCTTGTGTTTTTAAATTGGGATCAAAAACATATTCAACATCTGTTGCAGCAAGAGAATTAACCCATTGTATCCATCTTGGATGTAATGCTTTAGCATTTGGAATGCTTGTTTTTGTGACCGCTTCTAAAGCTGGTACTGGGGTTACGACAATAATGCGTTTCCCTTGTGCTAAGGCTCTTTCTTTTGCTACAGCGGTTTGAACTGTTGTCAGAATTTTTTCAGTTGAAGTGAAGCGCATTTCCGCTTGTGTGTATAAATAAGATTTGTATGCGATTGGTATTTTTTCACCCTCATTAAATGTTAAGTAGGTGAATCCGCATTGACCCGAAATTATTCGGGTCACCAGGTTGCGTTGACTTACGCGTGTTTGTAAGTGATTTGTTGCTAACATGTTAGCCTGTAGTGAACGCAAGATTTCTGCGTGTTCTTGTGTCCAATTCTTGATTGAAAAATCAGGTTTGATTAATGCGTAGAGAGGTTTAACCCTTTCTGCGTAATTTAGAATGTATGTTCTTCCAAAATTTAGGAAACCCAGGATGTTTTTTAGCGTTTTTGGAGGTTGGAGCAGCGCACATTTCTCTAGAAAGTTAGCTGCCAAGCTCTTGCCTTCACTTGAAAGCTCATATCCTAGAAATAGGACATTGAGATGGGCAATTCTGGACTTTTTGAAGTTGAATTTGTAGCCCTCAGAGGCGAAGCCCAGTATAATGGTGCTCACCCTGTTCAAGTGTTTGTCCAGGTCACCGTCTGTCAGATAGATGTCGTCGACACAGGACAATGCCTCATTGTCAGAAATTTGTAGTAACTCCGTTACCCTCGCTGAGAATAACCCCGGGCTGTTCTTGAACCCTTGTGGGAGTCGACAAAATTGACGCTGGGTCCCCATTATGGAGAATGCTGTTAAGCACCTGCTTTCAGGTGCTATGTTTTGACAAAAGAAACCATTTGAGATGTCTAATGTGGTTTTATATTTTTTACGCACAATATTATTCATTAATGCTGTGCTATGTGCATTTTGCACTGCAAATGTTTTAGAACAAGTGTTTAAGTTTCTGTAATCCAAAACTAGACGATAGGTGTTGTCTGGTTTGGAGACAGGAAACAAAGGATTGTTCATTGAGGAGGTGCATGTTTCAATCACCCCTTGGTATTCAAGTTGATCTAAGATCTCCCTGACCTGTTTTTTAGCTTCTTGCTTTATTGGGTACTGTCTCTGTGCAGTTGGTTCATGTTTCAGATGTATTTTATGGTGAGGTGAGTCCTCATCCCATCCTACATGATTTTTATATAATGCTGGGGCCTGGGCTACTGCCCATTTCCTGGCATATGTATATTTTAGGTGAACTGGAATATGGTTGGAGAAGGCAGGCATAATAATGTCCTCACCATGTGGGCACTCCCTGACAAATTGTGGTGGCCAGTCTTTTTCTGCTAGAAGTATGTCATAGCCCCTTGAAAGTTTTTCCCCAAAAAGTGCTTTCACCTGTCTAGGTATGTCTCCCTCCATCCGGAGTGTTATCTCATATAACTTTTGTGGAGTACTAACCCTGGTGTCTACAGTCTCAACTGTAATGTACTCATTCAAGTCCACTATCTCCAGAAGTTCCTTCAGGTTCTGGCGAGCTATTGTGACTTCTGCTGCACTGTCCAGCATTGTCTGAGCCCATTCTCCGTTCTTGAGTTGTGTTCTCAGTATTCTCGGCATGTCTGATCTTCAGACCTGCTACTTTCTTTTTGGAGAATTGAGGTTTTGTTTTATTTTTTGTAGCGTGTTTATCTTCCTTGGATTTCACGTGTTCTTCTCTATGTTATGACCGTCCTCTTCTTTCCAAAGTCTGTGATGAGATCTGAAAGGGACAAGAGGAACGTGTATCAGTATCTTGATACCTGCCAGGCTTTCTCAAATGATCCCTATTCCTAAGGTTATACCTCCTTTCAGAGGGCTCCTTTTGAGGAGACCTACCTCGGGATTGAGAACGTTTCTCGTTTGAATGTTGTTTATTAGTCTCCCACTTCTTTTTAGAAGATGTAGGAGTTTGTTTAATAGAGTCCTTCTCAGGATTTTCAGATAGTTTCGGCTTCACTGGTCTTCCACCCAAACTATCTCTGCCTAATTCTGCATAAGATTGTTCAATTATTCTGGGTAGCTCAGTCTGATGTTCTGTAACATCGAATTCCCTTAATCGTTGGCGGATCGCCACTGCTGCTGCCTCCCCTTTAATATTAGATAATATTATTGTTGAGACCTG
The DNA here is from genome assembly GCA_963921515.1 of Calotriton arnoldi. NCBI lineage: Eukaryota > Metazoa > Chordata > Amphibia > Caudata > Salamandridae > Calotriton > Calotriton arnoldi. Next base: position 1,061,690 of record CAWUFW010005809.1, read on the forward strand.
GTCGAAATTCTTCAGTAATTTCATACCTAAATTTAGAGCAGGCTCTGCCCCGTATTCGTTTTGAATTTGTTTCAGGACATCAGGTATTACCGCAATTGATGGAATACCATGTGTTTTAATATAGATGGCAGCAAAGACTGAGCCCCAAGTGGTGCAGTCTTCCAGTTGTGGTGTGATCCCCATCGGTAATATGTTTCTCATATGGGCTAGTATTTGGAAATACTGCTTCGATTTGAGTAATTGTTTTAGCTATCCAGAATGGAATTTGCTCATGTTTTGTGGGCATTTTACCCATGACTGCGTATAGAGTCTGCGGTGTAATTTTTAGTGTATTTCCCTGTTGAGGGGTTTGATTTGGAATTGTTAATGGTGGTTGGACTATGAAAGTCCGCATAACATATTGGACCAATTGTCTGTAGATTTTTATTAACTCTGTTATTTGAGTAAGTAACTCCTCATCTGAAATTAAAGCCAGTTCAGGATGAGGTGTGTAGCCGGCTAGAATCGGCCATGTTGCTCCTGGTCTACCTAGTGGACCGAGCCTGGTAATATTTCTGTGATGTTTTAGGGCGCCTTTAAACCAGAGCTGATGCTCCTGGTATGTTAGTGGAATTTCAATATCCTCGAAAGGAATATATTCCTCTGGTGGATCATCTTCTTTGTAGAAGTGAAACAGTTTTGTAACTGGATTGGATTCAGGAAATATTACCCATGAGTAGAATACCTCTGTCTGAAAGGATTTGTGTGCCTCTATCACGAAAACTGCTCTACCGCCTCTTGGTGGTAGGCCGTATTTTATGAGTTTTAGAGTGATGGCTCTTCTTAAGTTTTGAGGGATGTCTATAACACCCTCCTCGGTTCCATCTAAACCGGTAATGTTTAAAGCTCTTAAAGCTGATTGACCCGTAACTTCATCGTTTCCGGTGTCATTGTCGGAGTCAGGCATTTTGTTTTTTGAAAAATGTAGAACAAGTTTCAAGGAAACAAAGATAAGGTGCACAATATTTTGGAACACTGTATCCTTTAACGTTGAGCAAACCAAACAGCTAATATATAGGGTGCTTCCCTTTGTAGCCGTGGCGGATACTTAACCCTGCCCACTCCAGACGTCTTTTGGAGTATATGGGTAGGGGTCTCTGAGAGAAAAAGCACAGCTGAGTTACTCAGTATCTAGCGTTAAATTACCGCCTTACCAAACCGTTGGGCGCCATGTAGTGTAGCTCCTATTTCCCTAATAGGCTCTGCGCATTGGAATAATATACCCTATAGGCTTGACATAGGACTGAGGTCATTATGTCCCTAGCAAGTATATTAAACTTAATTACTTGTGCCAGCTAGCTCAGAGGCCACTAGAAACTCCTTGATAAACAAGAAGGGAGTAGTTTCTGGCAGCCGCAAAACATGACAACTTTGTTTCCCTTTAGAATCAGAACGTGTCCCAGAGTCGTGGAAACAATTGATATCCGTTTCACTCAGCTCACTCGTGCATACTTAGTTTTCCTCAAAGTTACACAGAAAGAATAGACGGGCGTTTCAATAAAAGATTTATTGAACAGTCTTGTTTCTCGTGTAAATAATATGTGCTGTTACGACCACAAGACAGTATGCAAGATAAATAATGTACAGCGTAAGCAGTAGAAATAAATAATACTGCGCTAGCATGATCTTTAGTAGATATTCATTTACATAAATAACACAGACTAAAAATGCGAGTACTCATACGATGCGTTTCTAAGCTAGTTCTATCTCAATGTACCTAACCTAACCTAGGTGTAGGGAGAGGTATGAAGTAGGTGGAGTATTCCTTACTATGGTATACTAAGAGTATGTTAAGTCTAGTATGCCTAGTATGCCAAGAGTCCCTCTAGGTTCTAGTCAGCTCCATACCTTAAGAATGAGAGAGGTGGGAATCTCTTGCCAGACTCGAACTCCAACACCCCGCGAGGGAAGTCAGATCACTGGAAGCTGGACTCTCTGCATGCAGGGATGACAGCGTCTTCTCAGTGCGTCAGGCCGGGAAACGGGCTCCTCTGAAGTCGAGGTCTCCTCTGATTTACAAGGGCTAGGGAAGGTATATTTATACCTGAGAGGTACCTCAGAATGTTAGCATTGACGTGAATCGGACAGCGGAAGACGTCATGAATGAACCCCTAAGGTATAACGGTTCATGCATAATAGATGAGTCCTTGAAGAAATCAATAGTCCTGTGCTAGGAAACTCCCAAAGCCTAAGGGTCTGTTCTTCAAGAACTCGTTGTGACGTTAGGGTGGACAGATGTCGGAGACCATGCCTGTATTTGGAGTGCACAGTTTAATGCCTAAATAAGGACTGGGATTTTATGCCTATATAAGGGCAGGGCGAATTGTGCCTATATAAGGACATGATAGAGGAAAACCTATATACGGACACCCTAAGAGGAATACAACAAAGGCTGAGCCCTAGTCAGGTACAGGTGCTACTCCTCCCACCACTCCAAATGCAGATCAGGCCTATTCAGCCTAGTGCTGACTCATCTAGACTCCTGGAGCCACTGCACCTCCCCAGCCCCTGTCACTCCAAAGCCAGACAGTCAATCCACAAACAGGCAGAGGCACACAGGATGTTTGAACAAGAAAATAGGCACTTTCTAAAAGTGGTGTTTTCAAACACACAATTTAAAAACCATCTTTAATAAAAGATGTGTTATTAAATCCTGAGTTCGGGGATACCAAACTCCATTTTTCTATCTTATTCCCGATGGGAAGATATGCTGTAAAATGTTACAAATTCTGTCCAATGGGGCAAGATAGCCTTTCAATAGTGAAAAACACTATTGGCAGTATTTCACTATCAGGACATGTTACACACACCAGTACATGTCCTATCTTTCACATACACTGCACCCTGCCCAGCTGGTTCCTTGGGCCTACCATAGGAGTGCCCTATATGTAAGAAAAGGGAAGGTTAGGGCCTGGCAAGTGGATGCACGTGCCAAGTTGACATGGCAGTTAACAAACTGCGCGCAGGCACCGCAGTGGCAGGCTTGAGACATCTTTTCAGGGCTACACATGTGGGTGGCACAATCAGTGCTGCAAGGCCACTAGTAGCATTTGATTTACTAGCCCTGGCACACTCAGTGCACTTTACTAGGGACCTACTGGTAAAACAAATATGCCAATCGGGGAGAACCAATCACAATAACAATTTACACAGAGAGCATATGCACTTGAGCACTGATCAGCAGTGGCGAAGTGCCCAGAGTCCTATAGCCAACAAACACAGGTCAGGAAAAAATAGGAGGAAGAAGAAAAAATGTTTGGGGCTAATCCTGCAAAAAGGACCATTTCCAACACAACCCCCTTCCAGCCTAAAGCCAGGGTAGACCCATCAATACCTCGATGGGCTTCCTGGCTTGGGGCGACAGAACATGGAACCTGGCCCGAACAGCAGGGGTCTATTCCTGTTCTATGCCTTCCTGAACCCGGTTGGATCCCTCTATCCATACTCTGAGGGCCCACTAGGCTAACCCATGGGGAACCCTTCTCCTCACCTGGGGACCCCATCTGTGCAGCGCCTAAACTTGCTTTGCTCACAGATGTATCCCAACAGGTAGACAGTACCCACATGGCCAACACAGTGGTGTGGCCAAGTCCACCCCCAGGGTGGGACTCCTGCCCCCCTCCCAGGGGCAACTCTGTCCACCAGGACAGCCAGCCACAGTGGCCACTGACAGCTGTCAGTGATGATAGCCAGGCCTCTCTAACCTCTGGGGCATCAGAAAGTGGGGTGCAGTAGCCCCAGGTGCCTGGCACCTTTTCTCCACTCTCCCTCTTGCCAAGTCAGGTATGGCATCCTGACACTGGCCCACCAGCCTAGGGTCTGTATCCTGCAGCTGAACAAGAGACTGGGGTGGGCTCTCCCACACCCTGTCTTCCTCCCTGGGGCTCTGTAACTTCCCTCCTGGAGCGGTACCCCCAGAAGACAACTTGGTAGGGGCACTGTTAGCAGTCACCCTTTCTTCCAGGTCAGGGGGGACACCCTGAACCTGGTCCTCCAACCCAGGGTCTGTACCCTTAGGCTTGACCTGTGCCTAGCAACCCAGGACTTCTGGGGGAGTACACCAACCCCCCCCCCAGGGAAGCACACTCCTCATGAGAGGTACGAGAGTTTGCCTGGTGCAGGTTTCCAGCCTCCTATCTACTTGACAGAGCTTGAAGACCCCCAGGCCAGAAGTGACCTCACCAGGGTCTGTCCTGGGGTGCTCTGACCTCAGAGCTGGCAGCCACTGCCCACTGGTCCTTCCACTGGGGACTGCGTCTCCCCTCACCCTTTTCTCTGGACTCATGCACCCTCCCCACTGGAGCGGTGCTGACAGACACCAGAACTGGTGGGATGTTTGTTTCAGCAGTCCCCCCTAGTCCACCTGATACTTTGGGATCCTCCTCAGGAAATGGCCTCCCGGTACAGACTAGGCCCCCCTCCTGGTGTTCACTTGCGGAACCAACCAAGCCCGGGGACTGGGTTTCTGGCACCTTGGGACACAGCCCACTCCCACTCCTACTCCTCTGAGACAGGACAGGAGACCCTACGCCCCTCCCACTACACTGGGACCTATCTGGGCTACCACAAACCTCCCCTACCTCACTTGGTTGGGGAAAGCCTGAGCCACCCCCTTCAGGATCATTCCCAAAAGCTTCTTCTGACCCTCTGGAATCCACCAAAAGGTCTGCCTCCTGCACAAGCTCCTCTGGAATCAGAGAACTCACACTTCACCGGGTGTTGGCATAGCTCTGGAAAACAGGGGCTTAAAATATGCTCTCCAACAATTGAATCATACAGCCCCCCACAGTTGTTAACCAAGCCACCCTTTGCCCCACCATCCAGTGCCTCACACAAGTACCTCACACCACTCTCCTGAGATTGGCAAGACAGTGTCAGTCTCTGTCACTCAACCCACACTCTTCTGGGCGGTCTCCACACTCACACACCAGGACTCCTACCATGGGGGAACCCCTCTCCTCTCATCTAGAGTCAGTAGAGTGTCCCTCCCAACACTAGGAATATGATCCCCTCTGTCAGTTCCCCAATCCACCTCAGGGACACTGCACACCACTGGAGCTACCTCATAACCCTGAACCCCTTGGTGTATGTCAACCCCCTCCTTGAAGTCAGGTGCCACATCTCTGGGTGTGTGTACTTCCCCCTCAGCACTAGACACTACATTTTTGCTGCCACCATCTGAGCTGGACCCCACCTCCAACCCAGCCAAGCTCACTTCATGAGCTGCACACATTTCCTTTTCAGCTAAGACACTCATGGCCTCAAGCCTCTCGAGCTCCACATCAAGCTCCCTCATTCTTAATTCATGTGCCAAGGTCAATTTAATTTCTTCCAAGGCATAAATCTTCTTGTTCTCCTCTGCCATCTTTTCTCTCTCTATGGCAGCTTTTTGGTTCACCATTTCCAATATTTTCATCTCGAACCTCATGACTTCTAACTCATGATCTCTAACCCTTTGGTTTTCCTCCAACTCCTCTGGGGAAAAACCTCTAGCGGAATGGTTGCTGCCAGCCCTGGAGGCTGCTCCTCCCACAGGCAGATCCTGTGATCTGAAACCATCCCCTTGTGTATCCTCATCCACCTCTGCATCATCTGTCTCCCCAGCCTCTTTGGCCTTCCACCAGGCCCTTAAGGCCTTCTGTAGCTCCTCCTTCCTAGAGCTGCTCTTCATGGGACATCCAAAGCTCCTGCAGAACTGCTTGAGTTGACCTACTTTGTAACCACTTAACATTTCAATATCAAACTCCAGTTCTGCAACATCACTTGCTGGTTTACCCTTCTGAGGCATGATGCTTGGATACTACAAGGGTCACTCAGAAACAGAACCAAAAACACAACACAGTATGTGGTTGCATAGTGGTCTGCACTAAACTAGTTCTGTACACCAATCACTGTGGGTCAAGTACAAATACAGGTTGAAATCCTCACCGCTGCCCACCAATGTTAGAAAGGGGGTGTCTAGTTGGCAGAGGTAGGTACCTTTGTCCAAATAGGGACCCTTGCTTCTAGTCAGGGTAAGGGGGATACACTTTAGATAACCCCTGCTCACCCCCTTGGTAGCTTGGCATGAGCAGACAGGCTTATCCCAAAGGCAATGTGTAAAGTATTTGTACCAACACTCACAGTAACGCAGTGAAAACACCACAAAAGGACACCACACCAATTTAGAAAGATAAAGTATCTTTATCTAAACTAAACAAGACCAAAACGACAAAAATCCAACATACACAGTCAAAAATGTGACTTTCAAAAGGTTTCAAGAACTTGTACCATAGGAAAGTACCTGTAGATGCGTCAAAGTCCTCAAGCCAAACAGCCACAGCATCGGAAAACAAAGAGATGCAACACTCCTGAGACCTTGGGGAGGCGATGCGACAGTTCCTCTGCACGCAGAGGAAAGGTTGCATTGAATCTGGTCTGTACGGGGAGTGATGCGTCGATTCTTCGTGACGGTTTTTGGTCTGCGGGTGATGGTTCCGAAGAACTTGCCGCACAGGTACGATGCGTCTAAATCCTCGATGCGCTGGTCCTCTTCAGCCGCGATCCCTCGATGCATCGATTTCTGTTGTCCAGGCACTGCCGTTGAGATTATGATGGTCCATTCCCGCCAGCCTTTCCATGCCGGTTCACTCACCATGGAAAGGCTGGCGGGGATGGACTTTGGGGGCCCGTAGCGGGCCCCCCTTCACCCCTGTACCCAAGTTTTGGGCACAGGGGGGCACCTGTGGTGCCCCCCTACATTTCCCTGCACCATGTGGCAGGCACTGCATGGTGCCTGCTACGTAATGCAGGGAAATGTTACATGTGCCGTTTTTACATTGCGGCGGGTGCTGCAGCCAGCAGCACCCACCGCAACGGTATCAATGTAAAAAATAGGTAGTGCGACCACTGTGGTGGTGGTCACATCGTGATTACCCCTGTGGGACCTCCGCCTTGTAGGTGGGTGGTCCCACTCCCCGATACGATGGAGGACGCACTGAAGTTTGTCCGCCATCGTAATTAGCCCCTAAGTGATAGTATAATAAGTTTCAAAAGCATTGCCCAAAATTGAAATAAAGTAAAAAGAGCATGGAAAAACACACCTTTCATTGCTGTGTTGATTCAACATCTTAGCATCCCATGTTACTTGCTTTAAATCCATTTGATAGCAGAGCATCAGAAATACTTCTCAGATTCTGCCTGTGGCACGTTTATGTTTTCTATTGTCCTAGTATTGTGTGACATTAATTTTATTTGTCACTGTAATTTTACCTGAATTTCCCTTCATGTAACCCTTTGTCAACACAAAAACCGTAGGAAGCTGATAGTTTTGCAGTGCGCTTGTTAAACTTGTATGGTTTACATGGAAAGCAAGAGTCAGCTTTTCAACAGATTTAGGCAACGTGAGAAGGGAAATGAGATTGTATTATATTGTATCAATATTTAATTAATGTGTGGTTCATTTGTAGACTTTTTTAACTACAGTGCACAAACAGTCGCCCAAGGTGCCAAGACAGTTACAAGAACAAAATGTTTTGAATTTGAGTGTTAAATTATGTTTGTCAAAGATGGAAGAGAAATATGCTCCAAAGCTTAAGACCCAAAATCCCCAATCTCTTTCTACGTTGTTCATTTTTGTAACAAAAGATCGTCAACAGAAATGGAGAGTGCAACCTAAAAGACGTGGCAAGTGTAGCATTTGTCAATATATCTACTGTAAACCACTAAACATAACAAAATAACATACAAAAACAAGTAAAAACACATTTACAACATAAAATGGCATCATAACAAAAGTGAAAATAAAATGCAACATCACAACTGCAGTACAGCACAACAAAATTACATTGAAATAAGGCAGCAAAAAACAGAACAGCACAGAAAATAACAAATCACATCACCAACACAACAAAATGCCGCACAACAAATTAGCATAAACTTTCTTGTCACACATTACCACTTACAGAATCCTGTTTTCATAGTACAGTGGTAAAATGTGTTTGGAACAAGCATTGCCTTAACTCACATACATGGATGTGAAGTAGCAGCGTTTGGCCAAAATATCAAGGAAAACATATTGTGTGGATAATATATTGAGTCAAGAATATTGAGGATAAAAATATTGTGGAGGTAACCTTTTTATGGCAAGGCAACGTTTTACTATACTTAACTCCACATATAGGTAACTTGACAATATATATTTGCCTGGTATGTAGATGTGGAGTTAACAATAGAAAATCATTTTACCTATTTTCACATACCCTCTCAATATTTTGGACCGCAATATTTTGGCACGATATTCATCCCACACAATATTTTTGCAATTGATAGTCTATCAAACATCCAAAATAGCACCATTCAAAAATATTTTGTGATGTGCCCATATGTCTGAAAATAAGCTCTCTTAACCAGAAAAAGAACTTTGAAATGAATATGTTTGCTTAATGGCGAGTCAGTGCACAAAGAAACGAGCTGCTGATACATAACCAACATTACAAAGCCTAGATACAAGCCACACAGACATGTTTGGGATCATCTTCAGTTTCTTTGTCTATGTATCTGGGAACCTGAGTTACAAAGTATTGCCATAATCCAGATTTAACAAAATCAGTGAGCCAACGAGTGTGATGTATTTCTTAGTGGGAAGAAAATATAAATTTTTCTGTGTGCATAGCATCAAGAAGCAGGTGAGTCACAGCTTCTAAATCTAACAATGAAAAGATAACTTTTGATAAACCACATCCCAAGTTTCTTTAGTCAGTGTAGCAGGGAATGCCCCCACGGAGGCTGGCCAGAGTCTCTTAGACCAGACCAAGTGGTTGTCATTTGTAATAGAGATCTCAGTCTTATTGCCACTCAGTTATAGGAAATAATAGGACCCTCATTCCTGAATAATGAATGAGTAATCCCTTAGATGTGGGATCTCATTGGGATAAGAATTGTCGAACCTCAGTAAAAGGTTCTGTGTCGTCCAAATGGGACTTTGCCTGGAAGCCTAATTGCCTGATTAGTTCCACAAGAGTCTACACATATATTCTGTACCTTGTACAAATCTTGGGAAGAGTGCCAAGCCCTCAGTTACTTCACAGCTTAGCGACATTCGAAAAAAGAGGAACGTTGAAATAGCTGGTACCTGGAACAATTCCAATGAAAGAACCTTAACCAGTCAAGAGCCTAACCAGCCAGCCCAGAGGCAGAATTCACTTCTTTGAAAGCCGCTGATGGATCTAACCTCAGAAGATCAGCTGGAAGGTTTAGGTACCTGAAATTATATAGTACCTTCTTTCCCCTTATGAAGCTTAAAACACTTTCTAGATGGTCCAATTGCAATATATATGTACTGTTTTTTGCCTGTGGTTTGGTCATGATGTGCTCACATTTGCATTGGGTTGCTTGGCACCCATCGGATTACAAGGTAGAAAGGGAGTTCTTTGTATTTTGACCTGTCATGGATAGGTTGGTTAAGGTGTGTGAAGTTTGACCAACATGGCAGGAAATTGTGTGCCTAATTTACTGACATAAGCATGTAATGAGAGAGGGTGTGACCGAATAGATGTCTTTGCACATGCAGATACTTACCATATTTAGAGTGGACTATACCAAATGTAGAGCCTGTCTTTGATGTGCATGACCAGGGTTTGCCAGTGTATATCGAGTCCACTAAGAAGCACCAAAAGACTCAGTGCATTACAGCCATCAAGGAACTATGCTATTGAGTCCACCTAGGAGTCACAGAGTGCACATCCATTGGAGGCACTGATCAATTACCAAGAGAGAGAGTATGGAGTGCACCGAGGAATGATATAGGTCCCACCCATTGTAGGCACTATTAAACAAATGAGGGTGTTCACCCAGAAGAGACAGAGGCACATTTCCAATGGAGGGTATGTTTAATTGCTCAGGGAGTTCTATGGTACACTCAAGAAAGAGATCCCACCCAATCGGAGACAGGTAAACCACCAATGGCATGCTGTGTGGGTTAGAACTGAGATAACCAGATGGCCCAACCATTGCAGGTGTTGTTAAAAACCAAATGAGTGCTGTATGGAGACCATTCAAAGACAACAGAGAACTATTCCACTTGTAGCATCCAGGAGCACATCAGGTCAGGTGGGGAAGCAGAGGTTCATACCCACAACTCTTACTGGCCCATACCATAAAGAAGCTGCTATAAGATGGTCTTAACCTTCAGCCCTTCACTTGGATCCATGAACTGGATGCCCTGTAGGGATTAAATGCATGGGGATGGATTCTTACAACAAGACCCAGTTTCTTCTTCTTCCTCATGATGAAGTCCTTGCTGTGTTGTTTCTGCCATTAGACATCTGAGTGTGAGTCAGGACAAATATGGAAAGGAATGCTGGTCTTCCCTGTATGAAACAGCTTAAGTTGCACAGATAAATGTGTACGTGTGCATGTAAAACATCTATGATTTCATTACAAGAACGGAGGCTGACATTATGCATTATTCTTTTAATGCAGTCCAAGCAGCCGCATACATCACAATATTAAAAGGTTCCAGAACAGAACATTAGCAACACATAAAAGGCATGAGCCCTCAACAATCTGCCTCTTTTAAATGTGGCTCCAAGCAGATAAGTTGACTTTACTATTACCTTTTACCTATGATTACCACTTCCTTTTGCGTTTAGATTTCTTTCTTGTGGCTTAACCCCACCCCTGCCTCTATACCAATCTCCAATTTATGGAGATCCCCTCTCCACCCCTTTTCCATAGCCTCAACCCCTCTTACTAACACATGGTGTTGTGCCCTTCCTAATCCCTACTGTAATTATCCCCAGGTCTATTAAGTACTGTATTGGATATTGTTTAAGTACTGTATTGTACGTTCTGTGGCGATATTTTCTCATTTTGGTTACCTTAAAACTCGTAGCGACGTAGCCACAGCACGATCGCTGACCTTCGGTAACGTTTTAAGCCCCCCCCCCTTTTTATCATGTAATGAGAGAATTTCAACTTTCCTCTCTCCCCGATGCAGGCCGCGAACTTTAGCGCGACCCTGCATCACGTCAAGTATAGAGGAAGATTCCTTGGCAACGGGAGCGCTATGTCCTCCCGTTGCCAGGAACCTTTCCTCTTTGCAGTCCCTCCGGCCTTACAGCCGGCTGCTCACACAATCGCGCTCATTGCCATGACAACGGGCAGCAGCTGATCGCTCGAGCACTCGGGTGTCAGTTGCTCGTTCCCTATTTGGGATCAGCTGCTGCCCTCTACTCCAGAGAAGCGCAAGTAACAATTTTATCGACTCTCTCTAAAAAAAAAAAAAAAGGGATTTACCTTATCAAATCTAAAGGGCCTCTATTAATACTATTCCAAGGCTCATTACCAAATAAAGACTGCTAGCTAATATTACCCTATAAAAAGCATTATCACTACCTTTAAGAGATATTTGGCTCACTTTGGCATAACTTTAATTAACAACTTGATTTTAAAGGGGCGCTCTTGCTAAATTACAACTTATTCTCCCTATCTGCGCCATGTCTGACCCTGACTCAGATGACGCTTCCGCCCCTACTCCTAATATTGATAATGAAGCCCTTAAAAAAATCCTACTTAAGGATATGAGGTCTTGCATGATTGAGACCCTCGCTCAGGTCATGTCCTCTAAAAGGTCACTCCCCATCGAGGAGGACGAGATCACAGAAATTTTCAACCCCCACTACTCTGACGATACCACCAAATTAAGGGGCAAAAGATTAAAGAAAAGTAAAAATGTTGATCAAGTGACCCCTAAGAGCACTATGGGAGGTCCTAGCACCGCATCAAATCTGGGAGGTCTTAGCACCTCAACTACTAATGGAGGTCACCGCACCTATAACTCCCTGGGTGTCCCTAGCGTCACAACTTACTCGGGTGTCCTTGGCGGCACAAAACATCTGGGTGTCCCTAGCAGCACAAAATATCACAGTGCTCACTATAATATGGGAGACAACGAGTTTAATGATGACGAGTCCTCAGACATAGCTGATGAGTATATCCTAGACCTTGATGAGGACGATCAAGAATTTTACAGTCCGGAGGAGGAACTCCCATCATCCTCAAAGGACTACATCCTTGACCCATTGGGGGAAGAAATGTTCTCCCCATTAAACCTCAAACACCCCAGAAGTTCCGAGTGGTGGCCACAAGACCACGTTGCAAAATTCATCAAAAAATGGCTAAGAAACCTCTTAGAGAGAGACACTCTGAACATTCTTAGAGCTGAATGCTCTAGACCATCTATTGAGGACAAGACCTGCCAAACCCCCAACTTGGATTCTGAGCTGATTAAATTCCTCTTCAAGCTCGGACGAGATTCAAGGAAAGGGATGGAAAGATCCCTGAAATGGTGCCAGGACCGTCTTCCCGACGTCCTGGGACCGTTAGCCAGAATCATAGATTCCGCAGAGGAAAGCCACATCAATGGCACACCTCTTAACACCGAGCTGATCAGGGGCTGGAGCCAAAGGGCACTGATACTCCTGGGCAATGCAAACGCAAGCCTCAACACAGAAAGACGAAGAGTCGTTCTGACTAAAATAAATCCCAAACTCAGTGATATGGCGGACAGAGAGCCATCACAAAACCCAAAAGGATTACTCTTTGGTGAAGATCTTATTAAATCCTTGGGGAAGTACGTGTCTACATTCACCGCCTTGGATAAGGCCCAACAAAATATGCGAAGAGTCTTTAATCCTAACCTTTTTGGCCGGGCCGGAAGAAGGGGCCTCTCTTCCGGCCGCTTTAATCAAAGGCCCTATTCGAGATCCCGTGGCTACGGAAGAGGGTACTACCAGTACAACGCTCCTCAACTCTACCCCAGAGAGGCAGAGGACCCCGCAACAGAGGGTTCAGATCCCGCGGAACCTCCAACTCCATCAACCCTACAAGTGAGTACTCTTCCCCCCTCCTTCCCCTTCTTTCCCCCAAAAAGTGGGAGGCAGACTCAAATACTTTTATCCAAATTGGAGATTGATCACTCAAGACCCTTGGGTTTTAAATACCGTCAGGGGTTGTACGATAGACTTTACACAAACACCTACACAAACCTCTTTCCCGAGAGACATGCTTCTCTCTCTAGATCAGCAAAAAATAATAGAGGAGGAGATCTCCTCCATGCTTCAGAAAGGAGCAATAATAGAGGTCCCCTTAGAAGCGTTAAGATTCATAAGCACACTCTTTCTTGTGGAAAAAAAGGACAAGGGTTGGAGACCTGTGATAAACCTAAGAGAACTAAACAAATATTTGGTTTACAGACACTTCAAGATGGAGGGCATCCACCTACTGAGGGACCTACTACTAGAGGGAGACTGGCTAGTCAAATTGGACTTAAAAGATGCTTACTTCACCATTCCTATGGCCGAAATCCACCAACCCTTTCTCCAATTCGTGTGGAAAAACCACCTATACCAATTTCAGGCACTCCCCTTCGGACTCTCTTCTGCCCCTTGTTGCTTTACCAAGGTCATGAGAACTATCGCCTCATCCCTGAGAGAAAGGGGTATTCGTCTGATCATATACCTAGACGACATTCTCATTATGTCGCAAGACCTCTCACAAATAATCCAAGATCTGAAGACTGTAACGAATCTCCTAGAAAGCTTAAGATTCATCATAAACAAAGAAAAATCTATCTTGACTCCTTCCAGAACTCTCGAGTTCCTAGGTTTTACCGTAGATATGTTGAGATGTCTCCTCTTACTCCCTTCCAAGAAAATTACCAAAATCAGGAAGGAAATAAGACATGTCCTAAAACAAAAAGACTTATCTCTGAGGGAATTAGCCAGATTACTGGGTCTCCTCTCTTCCTCCATACAAGCCATCTTTCCCGGCCCCCTAAACTATCGGGCCCTCCAAAGGGTAAAAGCGAGAGCCCTAAGATCGGGCCTCTGGTACGGAGATCTGATTACTTTGGATCAGGAGGCCCAATCGGAACTAACCTGGTAGCTCGAGAACCTAGACGCGTGGAATCGCAAAGCGATCTTTGGGTCAAAACCAGAGCTTGTTTTAGAGTCAGATGCGAGCCTTCATGGCTGGGGAGCTTGCCTTCTCGATCAGAACACGGGTGGTATCTGGTCGCAGGAGGAATCCTCTCACCACATAAACTACTTGGAGCTAACAGCTGGTCTTTACACTTTGATGAGCTTCAAACACTCTCTCCAGGGCAGGTCAGTCATCTCCGCGGTAGCCTATATAAATCGTCTGGGAGGCACCAAATCTGCGGACCTCTCGAATTTAGCCAAGAAACTCTGGATGTTCTGTCTGGAGCACAAGATCGCTCTCAGAGCAGAATACCTCCCGGGGGAAACGAACATCTCTGCGGACTGGAACTCCAGATTCCTGTTAGATCACAGCGATTGGAAACTCAATATTTCCGTGTTCAGTACCCTGAACAGGATTTGGGGTCCCCTAGAGATAGACTTATTTGCGAGCAGACTAACGTTTCAATTGGAAAAATATTTCAGCTGGATGCCCTACCCGGGTGCTCTGGCAGTGAACGCCTTTCTCCAGTCCTGGAAAGAAATCAAAGCGTACGCCTTTCCTCCCTTTGCCATGATCCAAAGAGTTTTACAAAAAGTCAGACCGGACCAGTGCTCCCTTGTCCTAATAACTCCCTTCTGGCCATCTCAGGCCTGGTTCCCCACCGCTCTGGAACAAGCTTGCAACCCCCCCTTCTTAATTCCTACCCTAGGGAATCTTCTAACAGACATAGATGGAGGAAGTCACCCCCTAACACAGACAGGGAGTTTGAACTTTCTTGCTTGGAAAGTGTCAGGAGATCCAATGAAATCTCTAGGCTTTCGGCAACAGCTGCAACTCTCCTCGGAGAGTCTTGGGCCCCAGGCACTCGCTACAGATATAACAACATCTGGAGAAACTGGGTTTGTTGGTGCATGGAAAGGAACCTGGATCTCTTGGAGGCACCTATTGTTAACATTGTAAACTTTCTTGTTGAACAGTTTGAAAGGGGTCTCAGCTATAGAACTATCAATTACTAAAGATCAGCTATCTCTGCTGGCCATGTCCTTGTCATTGGTAAAACAGTAGGTAAAAATTGCATTGTTTGCAGAGCGATGAAAAGCATTCGTTTATGAAGGCCTCCTAAACCTAAATATGAATGTCTCCGGGACGTCAATCTAAACCTTTTCAATAACTGGCCGGATAATACTCTCCTGAATAAGAAAAACCTTTCCATTAAGCTTGCTACTCTGCTATGCCTAATTTCATGCAGAAGGGTCTCCGATGTCAAAGCCCTGGAGGTTACGAATAGATCCCATAACATGTTCGGTGTCAAATTTGAGATTTATAGAAGAACAAAGACGATATCTGACTCAATCTTTTATCCACGTTTTGATTTATGCCCAAAACTTTGCGTTGTGGACTGCATGAGAGAATATGATCGCAGAATGTTTGCTCTTCGTCCCCAGGGTGTGAACCAATTACTTATATCCTTTGTCAAACCCCATAAAGGTATAACCTCGACCTTTATTGCTAAATGGGTTAAACCTGTTATGAGTTTAGAAGGTATTGACTTAAAGAAATTTCAAGCTCACTCCCTTAGAGGTGCTATGGCCAGTAAATCTCTCTGGTCTGGAGGTAAGTTGGATGACATTCTGAAAGTGGCGGACTGGTCGAATGCTAGCACCTTTGCACGACACTATTGCAAGCCTATCGAACATATGTCTGATGTAGTTTTACAAAGCTACCAACATGCATAATGTAGCCTTCATTCTATTAATGAAATTGCAATTCTCCTATTACCACGACTAGAGAATCTGGATTTCATTAAAGACACGGAGGCTGACATTATCCCACCCTTCCCTCCCCTTGGATGGTGGTCTTACAGTGAATAAATGTTCTTTTTATTAACAGTACTAGTTTTATCTCTTACCTCTTCTATTAGCTTGTTAAGCTTTATACTATTTCTTATGTTCAGGAGGAATTTACTTCTCTCTTAACTGCGAGGACGTCTGGCCTTTGGATTTACCCTCGTTCTTCCTTCTCCTTCATATTGCTCACCCGAGGATCGCTTAGAAGTTTAGAAGTTTCAAGTTTCATGGATTTATTCTTTTCTCCACATTTAAAAGAGGCAGATTGTTGAGGGCTCATGCCTTTTATGTGGTGCTAATGTTCTGTTCAGGAACCTTTTAATATTGTGATGTATGCGGCTGCTTGGACTGCATTAAAAGAATAATGCATAATGTCAGCCTCCGTGTCTTTAATGAAATCCAGATTCTCTAGTCATGGTAATAGGAGAATCGCAATTTCATTACAAGAACGAAGGCTACATTATGCATGTTGGTAGCTTTGTAAAACTACATCAGACATATGTTCGATAGGCTTGCAATAGTGTCGCGCAATTTTCATTACAAAATAGATACTTCTGCCTATAAGAAACACAAAATATTGAAAGTGTGGTTGCTTTAATGTTGTTTGATTTTCTATTAAGGTTTTGCCAATGTAAGTTTAAGAAATCAGGATATTGGTTGGTAGGAGTGGAATCCTCATTCAAGCAACCACTAAAATCCTTGTCAGGGTGAACCACAAAAGTCACTAAATTAACCTGTGTTAATACTCTGTTAGCTTGGCACAAAGCAGTCAGGATTAACTTGAAGGCAATATGTAAAGTATTTATGCAGTACACAAATAGTAAAAAAGTGAAAACACAACAGACGAAAAATCCTAAATCACATTAGAAAAACCGAGTAAATGTTAATAAATAAAATTATACTAGAATGACAAAAATCTAATCAGCAGAAGTGGAGATATTGAATGTTAAAGATTTTAATAAAAATAGCGGCAAGAAGCAGAAACCACCATTTGCGGTTATCTAGTCGCACTGGACATTGGGAAAGTCACAAGTTCAGGCAGGCAGTGATGTAACGCGGGCCAGATACAGGGACCAGGTTAGTCCTGCTAACGAGTTACCTTCTCAATTCCGACACAAAGAGTTCCATTTGCATTGGAGGAAGCAACAAGGAGGAGTCTTTCCTTGACCACATTCCTCTCTTTTATCTTCCTTGATCCCACCTCCATTGACAGCATCAATCATTGTCTTTCCTCCAAGAGAGTAGGGGATGAAATCACAACCACCTGTCACCACAATACTCTATTCCACCACCACTTGTTTCTCCACTTCTATCTAATTTCTGTCTTCTTTCAATTTTTCTGTTAATAATTTCTAGTCATTATTTTTGCTCCTTCCAAACATTTTGATTTGCACCTTGACCACATCTCTAGTTCACTTTAACTTTTTACTTTGTTCCTCATTATTATCCCTGATCGCACTCTAGTACTCTTTCCTGTATGATTATTTGAGGTAGAAATGGAAAACAGACTAATACAACTACTAACATGTGATTTTCTAACATTTATGGGTTTTAAAAAAATTATTTATTCTACAATTCCTATTATTTCAGAGAACCTAGGATGTTATGGAGTCATTTTGCACCTACGAGGCTTCTGATTCAATCAATGCTCTATAATATTTTTTCCTGCAATCATGTTGTTCCCAGTGTAGATATCTGCGAGAAAAGTGGTTCACGGTTTGGGTTCTTCAGGAGTGCCTTTTCCAGATCAGATTGTTGTTGATAGAAATAAATCACATATTCTCTGTATGTATAGTGTCCCTAAAAAAATGTAATTCATCTCTGTATATTTTTCCTCATCTAAACCACCACAGGGTTTGGGAATCTAATATAGTATTGTGCAGGTTTAGCAAAATTCTTTAAGTGCGAGAAGCCATTCTATTCCAAGAAACCCAGTATTTTTTTCTATTTGTTATTATATACAATGGAGTATAAGGGTTCTTATAGGGGCTTTCAGCTAGCCCTATGCATCCTTGGGTCTATTGTTGAGTCATTCACATTTTTCTTCCATCCACTACAGCATACAGCATGTGTCAATAGATCAGTCTACTTTACCAATTGCCTAACACTTAGGTCTCAATTATGATGTTGGTTGGAGTTGTCTCCGACTGACACAGTCGCAGTCTCGGGACTGACCGACCTCCGGTCGGCGGTCCCAACACTGCAATTACAATGCGACGAATACTCCCACTTCTCTATGACTGCTTGTGTTATGGCCGTAATCCAGCTGTAGCACAATCTCCTATAGGGAAATGGGAGAGTCTGTTAATCCCTGCACCGCGTGGCAGGCACATCAAGGGGTAAAATTTGCTATTCCCACTCCAAACAGTGCAACAGTAGGGAAAGTGTTGGATTGCGGATGCGTTGAATTTACTATTCCTACTCCAGTCAGTGTAACAGTAGGGGAAGTGTTGGATCGCAAAGGGATAACATTTACTGCTCCGACTCCAGTCAGTGCAACAGTAGGGAAAGTGTTGGATTGCGGAGAGGTAAAATTTACTATTATGACTCTAGTCAGTGCAACAGTAAGGAAAGTGCTGGATTGCGGAGGGGTAAAATGTGCTATTCCCACTCTAGTCAGTGCAACAGTAGGGCAGTATTGGATTGCGGAGAGGTAAAATTTACTATTTCCACTTCAATCAATGCAACAGTAGAGAAAGTGTTGGACTGCAGAAGGATAAAATGTACTATTCCCACTACGCTCTATGCAACATTATATACACACAGTAGTTCTGTTAAACAAATTAAAATTAAACATTTTAAAACTTTATTAAATAACACATTTTTTACATATTTAAATAGAAAAATCATATATATAATTAAAAAATAATAATAAACAAATGACATATTTATTGCTATCTTTAATAAAATATTATTATTATAATAAAAATAAACTATATTCTACAAATATTAACAGCCAATAAATACAATCTTTTGTAATTTAAAAAGCACAACACAATTAACACATAACATAATAAACAACACCATTTTTAAAACATATTTAAATGTTCTTTTTATTACTTAAGTAACTTCCTACCCTATTCCTATACAAACTACACAACACACACCTAAAATATATTTTTTAAATTATAATATTGAAACATTTTACATAATTAATCAATTCAAATATTAATAATGACTATACAGTAAAATAATTATATTCCAGACTTTCTCCTTACAAAACCACGAACACGCACTTAATATACATATTTTAAAGAATATTAATGACATAATTTACATAATTAATAATCAATTAAATAATCAATAATAACTAACTAATAACAAATTAATCATATTTAATTAACTTCCCACCACTTAACCCTACAAATACTCACACCTAAAATATAACACAAACAATATCTTAATTACACAATTTACATAATTAGATACCAATTGAAGAATTACTATAAATTAACCTTAATTAAATATTATAATTAATTTATTGCACACCCTTCACTCATACAAAAACAGCAAGCTACAAAAAATAAAAAATACATTTATAACACAATATACATAATTAATTATCAATTACGTAATAAACATATTCATAAATAATTATTAATCAATTTTAATTAATTTACTTCCCACCCTATACCCCTACAAAACCCACAACCCGCACCTAAAAGTTAAATTTAAAAAAGGTAAATTATACAATTAACTTAAATAATTATCAATTAAATAAAATTAATAAAAAATTAATTATCAATGAATTATACTTCCCACTCTGTACCTTTATAAACCCCACAACCTGCTATGGTACTAATAATCACAAAAACTTATTAAATTAAATTTAAAAACTTATAAAAAATGTACAAACTTTATCAAAAACCTTTAACAAAATTTACATAAACAATTTATCACATATACATTTAAAATATATAGTAAAATACATAAAAATAATTAAAAATTGATATTATTAACAACAATATTTTTAACATCGATATTAACAACAGAGATACTTTTGTAATCGATAATAACACTTTCTAAAGTTTTTAAATTAATATTACTTACCTTAAAATAGATATTCTTGTCAATGATATTCTTTCCGATGATATTCTGTAGGCCGATCTAAAATTTTTGATATTTTGTCTGAATACCCACTGCTTTTTGCGGTCTCACATCGGATGGTGGTACAGTCACCAATGCTCTTCATTGAGGTTCAAAGAGCACCCTCTCGTCTTCCAAATTTCTCACTTTCTTGGTGTTTAAAGCATGCAGCCAAGTCGGAACTCTGGCACATGTAACAGCAGTGTTGGTCACCAAAATGACCTGGAAGGGGCCTTTCCATCTTTATCCCAAACAAGTATTCTGAATGTGATTCTTGATTACAACCTAGGGACCAGGATTGAGGTTGTGGCACTGTTCTTGACATGGATCTTTACTGACAGCTGGTAGGAAACAGAATGTACCACATCAGTCAATCCTTTGCAGTAATCGAGTATCATATCATCTGTGATGTTCACAAGTGCATTTGCAGGTACAGCAGGTAGCCTCATTGCATGGCCCATCAATATCTCTATCTATCAGAGATGCATCAAATACTCATCAGCACCAAAGGTAAAGCATCTGGCCATTTCAGTGATGTTGAAGCACAAAATTTAGCTAGTTGTGACTTGATAGTCCCATTGAGTTGCTTGACTATACCTGAAGCTTCAGATCGATATCTGCAGTGCAGTCTTTGCTCAATATGTAATGCTGTGCAAATCATCTCATTGTTAAAGTGGATCCCTCTATCTGATTCTAGAGAAACCGGCATTTTGTAGCTGGGGATCAATTCTCACAATAACAGTTTTGCCACAGTGAGACTATTAATTCTTCGGGTTAGGTAGGCTTCCACCCATCTCAAGAAGACGCATACTATGAGCAGGACATATCTCAGCCCATTGCAGTCAGGCATCTCGATAAAGTCTATCTGCATTCTGTTGAAAGGAAAACCTGATCTCCTTATGTGACTCAGTGTAATATGTATCCTTTTCCCTGCATTCATTTGTTGACATGTCAAACATCGATGACACGCTTCTTCTGCAAGCATCCTAAACTTTGGGCTATACCAATTCTGTCTAAAGAGACATGCCACAGAATCCCTCCCTAAGTGTGTGTATCTGTGAAAGTATTGTGTCATTGGAAACAACTAACTATGAGTTAACACTGGTCTCCCATCAGCTCACAACCTGCTCTGATCCAACTTTGTTGTTCTGCTTCTGAAATATTTTCTTGTACTCTCTTCAATTCATCCCAAGTATCTGTTATCAACATATAAAATGAAGTGTCCTCCTCAGCTTCACATGTAAAGGTTCCTTTAAATGTGCTGGCCAGCTGGGCACACTACAGTACAACTGAATCAGCATACCTATTTCCATTTCAATGTAGCCGTTAGCATTTTGATGGGCTGCACATTCAACAACTGTAATTTCTGTAGGCAACTGGAGAGTTTCCAACATGTACCCATTTCTAATGGGTGTTTCTGAAGAGGTCATGAAACCTATTTGTGACCATAATTGCCCTAAATCATGGACAATGCCAAAGTTGTAATGACTAACCATAAAAACAGTCACTTTCATTTGAGCCCTTAAACTGCATGCTCTGGTCAGGGCAATCAATTCTCAAACTTGTGCTGAGGTAACCCCTTGTAGCCATGAAGCTTCCATGACATCATTTATTGTACACACAACATAAGCTTCTCTCATGGTATCTTCATTGTTTCTCAGACACGAGTCAGCCACAAAAAATACATCATCGGGCTCATTCAGGGTTTAATCTTTAATATCAGGTCTAGGATTTGTGCATAAATCCATGACATCTAGGAAATCATGTTCAACTTCATCACAAGCTATGTCATTTATAGGCAGTAATGTAGACGGGTTGAAAACTTTTTAACGAAATATTCTCTGATGACAAAAACGTCTGCTCTTAATATTTGAGTCTATTATGAGTCATGTATTGGGTCTTGGTTTGTGTCAATAGTAGTTCAACAGAGTGAGGGATCATTACAGTTAAAGGGTAACCATCACTATGATTTTACTCTTTTCCAGACTAGTGCTCACTGTAGCAACCACTTTAAGGTATCTGGGTAGTCCTGCGGCAACAGGGTCAAGGGTGGTCGAAAAGTATGCCACAGGTTTTCAAGCATCACCGTGCATCTGGGTAAGCACTGAGAGAGAGCAGCCCTCTCTGATGCCACAAGTAGAACATCAATATATTGCACGAGTACTGATCTATGGGGTATCTGTAATGACTCCAAATTGTTTTTCAAGATCTGGTTAAAAATGGACGAACTCTCTGTATACCCTTATGGGAATCGGGACCATGCCAAAACTCTCTGCTGAAATAAAAAAGAAAAAAGAAACTGGGTATCTTCATGTAATGGCACTGAAAAGAAAGCCTGACAAAGATTAATGACCGTAAACCATTCTGCAGTACATGGAATTTGGAAAAGTATTGTGGCGGAATTTGGTACCACAGGACAACATGGAACAACAATTTCATTGATTTTCCTAAGGTCCTGCACTATCCTATATTGTCTACTGTGTTTCTGTAAACCTATGATTGGAGGTTCACATGGACTCCCAATCAGTTCCTTCAAAATGCCTTTCTGTATCATGTCTTCTATTATAGGTGTTATTCCTGCAATTGTTTCTGGGGTCAGATGGTATAGTGATATTCTCAGATACAATGCATTTGCCTTTAAGGTAATTCAGACTGGTTCCACACATTTAATTAGTCCAATATCTTTCCCTGTGAGATGCTACACTTCTGGGTTCACAGTTCCTCTCAAATCAGAGGGTAATTCTTCAATTGTCATTAATGGAGACAATACTGCAGCTGTCTTCTGTTGAGCCATTTTAAATTTCACATCCTCATCATGAGTCTGGAATGCCACACCATCTGGTCTACAGTAAATTGTGCAATTTAACTTGCGCAATAAATCTCTCCCTTACAAGTTTACAGGGCTCGTATCACACACAACAAACTGGTGATTTTCCTCAAATGAACCTATTTTTAAAGGAACTTTTCCTGAAACTGGATTTGTTATATATTTATTTGGAACTCCTATGACTTGGATCTTATTTCCCGAGAGGGGTAGGTCAAGGATTTCCACAGTTCTAACAGTAGATCTGGTAGCACCTGTCTCAATAAAGAATGATACAGGTGGCCATTCACCTCACCTTCTACGAATGGACCACTCTGGTCTACCTCTAAGACTGCACCAAGAACACAATCTTCCTCCCCCCCTCAGGCACCGTCATTGGGAAATGCCAGAGCCTGAACTGCCATTATCGAAAACAGGGAATTGCTGAGATGTATTTTGATTTTGGTTCTGGAAAGGGTTTAAATTTGCTTTTGGCAACTGGTTCAAATTAAATCTCGGGTTTCCCATACTTTGTAGGACCATTTGGGCTTGTGGGACTGTGTGTCCAGGAAAGGCGCGTTGCCTTGTGGTGTTCCGCAGGGTTCTGCGTTATCCCCCCTGCTCTTCAACATCTATCTTCAGCCACTCGTGGCAGCACTAGCACAACTAGAATGTCAAGTGTTTAATTAAGCTGACGATACACAACTAATCCTGCAGGATCGACAATTCCTCACAGGCACAGTCTAATGTACAGAATATTCTCCGGTTTACTATGAACTGGATGACTACTAATTCACTTAAAGTAAATCCTGATAAGACTGAGGTACTAGCTATCACCACAAGGGGCAACCCCTGGTCCACCTCCTTTTGGCCACAAGAGCTAGGCACCTCTCCGACACCGGTGCCAGTTGTGAAGAGCTTAGGGATTAAGTTGGACACTAAGCTAACGCTGAATAACCAGGTGTCTGCTGTGGTAGGGAATCGTGTGGGCCTTATGAGGCAACTTCGGAAACTTGTACCCCTCCTGTCATTCTCTACTATGCGCACCGTGGTGTCTGCACTAATCGTGTCACGACTGGTCTATTGTAATGCACTATATATTGGGCTACCTGGGGGGCGTGGCCTGGCGCACGGCAAGATGGCCGCACAATAGTGTAGCTCTGCCGGCCGCCGTAATTATCCTGGCATTATCCTGCTCTCCCTGAGCCATCCATCGATATAATTGGGACGAGGGTGAGTCGGTCAGCGGAAGACTCGTCCGTGGGGCTCGTAGCGTGAATGCTGATCACCCTGTCCGGGGCTAAGATGGCGGCTGGACTGCTGGAGGCGGGCACCAACCCCTAAGATAGCCGCCTCTCCTGCTGTGACCGGGCTGCCTCCCAGGGGCGATCTGGGACCCGGTGTGCCTGCGGTCCTCAAACGGAGCTGAGAGACACCGGAGCTGCGGAGAAGGTCCGCTCCCAGGGGTGTGCGCCAGTGTGCTGGTGGACGCGCGGACGCGGGTGCCTCATTGTGCTTGGTGCCTCTAACCACGCGAGGGCCCGGCGCCGCATCGTAAGGTAGGCCGCAGGGGGAACGTGCTCGGCGCCGGTGACTGCTGTGGCTCGTATAACTACCTGATCAGCGGCTGACTGCACGTCAGACCTGACACTCTATGCATGGCCCTGCAGCGCGGGACTGGTATTGCTGTTTACCGCTACCATACCTGGGACCTGCCCACTGTATAGAGCGCTCCCCGCCGCTGCATACCGGAGTTCCCTCTGTGTGCGTCGCCGATTGCTGATCTCCGGGGCGGCGACTGGAGAGGCTTTGAACTGGCAGACCTGACAATTGGAGACATTGGGGCACATTACATGCTACATATACTGTATATCGACTACCGTCCACGTGAAGGTGACTACTTTGGGAGATGTCCATAGGTGAAACGTATAACTGCTGCATTACCCTAACTGAGGCGGGCGGGCTGGGTGGCATACTGGCCCGGCCTGTCCCTCGGGGGCCGCCTATTGGCCCACGCACGTCCCTGCTCTCCTGCCTGCACTACCTGGTGCGCCCTGCTTCCACTGCCAGTAAGTAGTTTGCGCTACGTAGACTGCACACCACGACTGACGGCTCCCTGTTTCTGAACTGGTGGGTGACTCCCCTGAGGTCGTGTTCGCTGTTGGTGGGGCTGTGGTTCCTGCGTCCTGTACCTTACAACCAAGATGGGCAAACCGGAGAAAAACCATTCCAGGCTTACCTTTGATCTCCGTAAAGGTGGTAAGTCCTCTCAAACCGCTGCCTCTGACTCAGAGCTGGATTCTGCGACCTCAGCCCCCTCTGCCCTGGAGAAATCGTTGGTGGCCATCCACACCAGTTTACAGGCCATTGATGGGAAGATAGAGGCACTCAACGGTCGCATGGACCATTTCTCCTCTAAGCTGGACAAGCATGCGGCGAGGATTGGAGAAGCCGAGCAGCGAATTTCCAACGCGGAGGATGGCTTGCAGCAGATGACCGCCAAAACCACAGATATGGAAAAACTGTTGGCTGTTATCCAGGCAAAGAATGAGGACATTGAAGCGCGATCACGGCGCAATAATGTGCGCATTTTAGGTTTGCCGGAATCTACAAATGTTGGGCGCCTGGAAGACTACATTGATAAGCTGTTGCGGGACATCTGTGGAACTGACAACCTTTCCAGTATGTTCGCCATAGAACGAGCTCACAGGTCTCTGGCGGCGCGGCCACCTCCTGGTGCCCCCCCTAGACCGATAATAGCCCGGCTGCTGAACTTTAGAGACAGAGATACTGTATTGCGCATCTCTCGCCAGAGGGGAACAGTGAACCATCAAGGTAACATCCTATCGTTTTATCCAGACTTTACGGCATCGGTGCAGGCGGCGCGCAGGGAGTTTCAGGGGGTTAAGAAACTACTCATGAAGGAACAAATCAAATACGCTATGCTTTATCCAGCTCGGCTGCGCATAGGCCCAGAAGGCGATGCAAGAATCTTCACTAACCCGAAGCTGGCCTGGGACTATGCTAAATCCCATTACATGCTACATATACTGTATATCGACTACCGTCCACGTGAAGGTGACTACTTTGGGAGATGTCCATAGGTGAAACGTATAACTGCTGCATTACCCTAACTGAGGCGGGCGAACTGGGTGGCATACTGGCCCGGCCTGTCCCTCGGGGGCCGCCTATTGGCCCACGCACGTCCCTGCTCTCCTGCCTGCACTACCTGGTGCGCCCTGCTTCCACTGCCAGTAAGTAGTTTGCGCTACGTAGACTGCACACCACGACTGACGGCTCCCTGTTTCTGAACTGGTGGGTGACTCCCCTGAGGTCGTGTTCGCTGTTGGTGGGGCTGTGGTTCCTGCGTCCTGTACCTTACAACCAAGATGGGCAAACCGGAGAAAAACCATTCCAGGCTTACCTTTGATCTCCGTAAAGGTGGTAAGTCCTCTCAAACCGCTGCCTCTGACTCAGAGCTGGATTCTGCGACCTCAGCCCCCTCTGCCCTGGAGAAATCGTTGGCGGCCATCCACACCAGTTTACAGGCCATTGATGGGAAGATAGAGGCACTCAACGGTTGCATGGACCATTTCTCCTCTAAGCTGGACAAGCATGCGGCGAGGATTGGAGAAGCCGAGCAGCGAATTTCCAACGCAGAGGATGGCTTGCAGCAGATGACCGCCAAAACCACAGATATGGAAAAACTGTTGGCTGTTATCCAGGCAAAGAATGAGGACATTGAAGCGCGATCACGGCGCAATAATGTGCGCATTTTAGGTTTGCCGGAATCTACAAATGTTGGGCGCCTGGAAGACTACATTGATAAGCTGTTGCGGGACATCTGTGGAACTGACAACCTTTCCAGTATGTTCGCCATAGAACGAGCTCACAGGTCTCTGGCGGCGCGGCCACCTCCTGGTGCCCCCTAGACCGATAATAGCCCGGCTGCTGAACTTTAGAGACAGAGATACTGTATTGCGCATCTCTCGCCAGAGGGGAACAGTGAACCATCAAGGTAACATCCTATCGTTTTATCCAGACTTTACGGCATCGGTGCAGGCGGCGCGCAGGGAGTTTCAGGGGGTTAAGAAACTACTCATGAAGGAACAAATCAAATACGCTATGCTTTATCCAGCTCGGCTGCGCATAGGCCCAGAAGACGATGCAAGAATCTTCACTAACCCGAAGCTGGCCTGGGACTATGCTAAATCCCTACGACGTCAAGGCCACTCTACAGCCTCCACTTCTGATGTCGATGACTGAGTAATAAGACTGTAATGCTCCTAGTGTTCGCTTATATTGCTTCGGATTGCATACTAATGCCTACCTCTGTATTGTAACATTGCGCACACCTGTTGGTATTGCTGTGCCCTCTTGGGATAGTGGTGGGGTTACATGCTGTGCTGAATGGTTGTTGCACGCTTTCATATCCTAGAGTGTTCTTATTTTGAGTCACTACATTCTTGTTAGCTGATAACTACAGGGCTTGCTAGACGCTATGGAGTGCCTGCGGAGGTGGGCTGGACGTCTTTACTGTTCTGGATTTATTACTGCCCCTCAGATTGTTATCATGGGTCTTACCCGACTTGCACTGTTGTCTGACAGATCTTTCCTCTGAGGCTCGAATGGGTGGATGGTGGGTGGGGTTTTTTTTCTAATTACAGTGGCGGCCCTCTCCCGTCTTCATCTGGGAGGGAGTCTCAGCTGCTACGTTCCCCCAACGGGTGCACCCCACAAGCTGTGTGATGGAACTCTGTTTTTGTTGGGGATGTTCTTGGCATTGGGATCTGTCTTTAGCAATTTGGGGCTGCTGAAGTGGGTGGGGGGAGGGTTGGGGTTATTGTTAATTACATTCGAAGGTACGAGGTTCAGATTGTGCTTTAACGTTGGTGCCCACATTACATGCTACATATACTGTATATCGACTACCGTCCACGTGAAGGTGACTACTTTGGGAGATGTCCATAGGTGAAACGTATAACTGCATAACATGGAACATACGTGGGCTCAGGTACTGACGTATTTAGACAGGCATGCTGCACACATTGCATTGTTGCAGGAGACACACCTGAGCAACCGCTCTGAGTTCGGGGTGGCACATAAATGGGCAGGCTTTCGGCTGGCGTCCTCCTACTCTAACTATGCTAGGGGTGCTTATCCTCATCAGAAAAGGGGTACCATTCCTGCCTATACATACTAGAACGGACGCTGAGGGCCGCTGGGCTATGGTACAAGGCAAGCTGGGAATGTCCATAGTTACGATTATTAACATGTACGGACCAGTAGTGGATGACCCAGCGCCCTTTCTCGACATGCTTCATGTTTTGCGATCATGGCCAGACTCTGCGGTCCTATGGGGAGGCGATTTGAACACCCACCTTAACCCACAAGTAGATAAATCCAATCCTTCCGGGGCACGCACTGTTAAAGTAGCTCAGTGTGTACGAGACGCAATGGCGGAACTCGGTCTGGTTGATGTTTGGCGGTTGCGAAATGCGGAGGCTATTGGGGGTACACACATCACACCAGCATTTAATAGCTGGTCCCGATTAGACTTCTGGTTGTTGAATGAAGAGGCTAATGGGTGGACTACAGCAGTACACATTCTACCGCGTACATTATCAGACCATAATCCTGTTAGCTTAACTATCGGCGTCCCCACAAATCCCCGTCGCCCTTTCACCTGGCGATTCCGAGCTGAAGCATTGCTTGATCCGATCTACAACGACACCATCGGGACCGCTATTGTTCACTATTTTGAGACAAATGTGGGTTCGGTGGAGAGTCAATCTACACTCTGGGAAGCATTTAAGGTGTCAATCCGGGGAGTGTGCATAAGTACTACAGCGGAGATTCTCAGAGACATCAGGGGCCAACTGTCAAAAACCGAAAAGGCACTAGGGGAGCTGGAAGAGCAGTACCTTCGTGCACCATCAGCAGATTCGCTAGCGCACATACACAAACTCTTGACGGAATATAATGCTCTAGCTGACACAGAGGCAAAATACATTGCAAGGCGACATGTGGCTCGTACGTATGGGGAGGGGGGTCGACCAGGCAAATCTCTGGCCTCCAAATTGAAGTTCCGAGCTGATCATCACCAGGTTGATCATATAATTGACTCCCGCGGCTCGGCGTACTTTACTCCACAAGATATAGTGGGTCAATTCCGACGATTCTATTCGGACATGTACACCACCCGAGGTGGGTTGGAAGCTGAGGCACTGGACGATTACTTATCGGATATAGCCTGCGCCTGGCTTTCAGACGCCCAAAGGGAGTATCTGAGGCAGCCCATTGATGAGACGGATGTGAGGGATGCTATTCTCTCTCTCCCTAATAATAAGGCCCCAGGGTCGGATGGCCTAACGGCGGAATTTTATAAGGCATATGCCGATCTCCTTATACCCCATCTTTTGGAAATGTACGCAGAGGCTCACGAATCTGGGATCCTCCCCCCCTCCCTAAGACAAGCCCTGATTATCACTCTGCTTAAAAAAGATAAACCGCCCACGTCCTGTGAATCGTATCGTCCCTTATCACTAATCAACCTAGATGCAAACATTTTAGCAAAGATACTAGCTATGAAAATTCAACCGCTGATGCCCCTCCCTGTGCTCCCTGATCAATCCGGGGCTTATCCCTGAGCGTTCCACCTCCCATAATTTGCGTACTATTTTTTCTATGTTTCATGTCCTTAATCCGGAGTTGTCGGCGGCTGCGGTCCTTTTAGACGCGGCCAAAGCGTTCGACTATAGAATGGAGATACATGTTACATATACTGCACAGAATGGGATTCCCTGAGGTTTTGACGAGGTGGGTACAGGTTTTATATACAGATGCGTCGGCGAGGGTGCGAGTGGGTGGCTTCACATCAGAGCCTTTCAATATTGAAAGGGGCACTAGACAGGGATGCCCCCTGTCCCCTCTTCTTTTTGCCCTCGTTCTGGAGTCATTGGCTTGCAAAATTCGACAGCGCCACAGGGAAGCTGCCTTAAATTTTAATCATCGACCGGTTGGGATCTCCATGTACGCGGATGACATGGTCCTATTCGTACGAGATCCTCAGCAGTATTTATCTCCAGTCATCCGCGAATATATTCGATTTGGCCTATTCTCAGGACTAAAAATAAACTGGGAAAAATCGGTCATCCTTCCCTTGACACTAGCTACGCCTTCGCCTCAGCTGGAATACCCTTTGGTTTGGTCCACAGGCCCGGTAAAGTATCTAGGTGTCTGAATACATCGCGATCCCGACATTGTCATTAAGGAGAACTACGGCATGGCCTATAATAGGCTAGCGCAACAAGTGGACAGGTGGCTACATCTCCCGTTGTCTTTGGCTGACCGAATAGCAGTGATTAAGATGGTAATTCTCCCTCGGTTTTTATATCTTTTTTGTAATATCCCGATTAAACTCCCTAAACACTTTTTCAAAACAGTACGAACCCAACTCTTGAGGTTGGTATGGGGTGATAAACAGCCCAGAATTAGCTGGCGTACATTAACCCTCGCTTACGATAAAGGGGGATTCGCGGCTCCTGATTTTTATGTATACTATCTTTGCGCCCAAGCCCAATACGCGTACTACTGGTTCCGGACGCATGACTTTAACCCACACATCGCGGTGGAGGACGGGGACGCCTACCCTGTTCCGCTTGCGAATATCCTCACATACACTAATAGACGCACGCCCAAACTCGAGATCAATAATATCGATACGACTATTGCAGCCTGGCAGGCGATCGGCAAGCGCGCTCAGAAGCTCCCACTCTATGCACCTGCTCTGCCCCTAGCGGGCCACGCTGCTCTCTCGGTAACTCAGGAACAGGGGCCCATGAGAACCCTTAAGGAGGTTGGCATTTCACACATGAGGGACTTATTTCCAGGAGGTGGTTATCTCTCCGAGGCTGATACGGGCCACATTCAGAATCCCACATTACTGTTTTAATACTCCCTCTATCGCCTAAAACGCGCAATTAAAGATCACTACCCTGACTTTCCGGCGGAGCCCCCTATCCTCCAGTCGCTTCAACTGCTATTAGTTACCCCGACTAAGAAGAAATTGATTACCAAACTATATGTGCAGGGAGAGGCGGTGACTGGACCAGACATCAGTCTAGAGCGCTGGAACTCTATATTGGCTTCCCCGATCCTCCCAAAGGAATGGGAACAAATCTGCACTCTCACAGGTCGCCTTACCCCTAATGGCAATCTGCGTATCATCCATTTCAAATTCATACATCAAATGTATCATACCCCGGCTAAATTGTGTAAAATGGGACTGCGGGATTCAGATCATTGCAAGCGTTGTGGCCTCCCACAGGCCGATTTTATCCACCTGGCATGGCAGTGTGATCGTGTGTATAAATACTGGGAAGGTGTGATTGCACGCATACAAACCATGACAGGAATAGCTCTACAGTGTACGCCTCTAGAATGTCTCCTTGGCTATGTCCCCCAGTTGAAGGCCGCTCTGAGTAAGTTTGTTAGGGTGGCTCTCCTGCTCGCCAAGCGGCGCATTATTGTAGGAAGGTGGAATCTGACTATATGGTTGCCCCCACTTTTTTTATGGTGTTTTGCTGGTTTATGACTTAGTTGGACTGGGATCCTGCTATTCAGGGCCCCAGTCTATCTGCTTTCTCTGTAAAATGGATTCCATGTGCCTTAGGCACATCTCTGATTGGGATCTGGAGTGCCCTTATAAGTCCCTAGTATATGGTATACTATGTACCAAGGGCATAGGTACCTCAGAGGCCTGCCAGGGGCTGCAGCATGTATTATGCCACCCCTGGAAGGCCATCCAAACTGACACCACAGGTCTGCTACTGCAGCCTGGGTAAGGTGGTGCATGCACCCCTTACTGTGATATAGGTTACCTATATCACGAAATACATACACACCTAGAAACCTATAAGTCACTCCTAAGGCAGGCCTTATCAATCCTAAAGGCAGAGTGCATGGTTCCTATGTGAGAGGGTGCCCCTGCATGAGCAGGGCCCCTCTGCAGCGTTCGGAGACCATCTCTGATGCTGTTTGTAGTGCAGCCTGACCATATACTCTTAAGCGCATTATATCCTCGCGGTAAAATGCTAACTTTGGAATGGCTGCACCTAAACATGTCGTGTTTGGTGTCAAACATCTTGAATACTACCCCCCGCCAATCCTGGCGGCGGGGGTAGCATTCCACCCTTCTAGAGGGAAAGACATGTTAACTCTGGCTTACCCGGTAACTTCTTTCTGAAGCCCTGGCATCACAAAATGGATGCTGCTGCCACAGACACAAGTCTGGCCTCCTGCTGCTGGACGAAACTCCGGCAGGGGAGGCCTGGACAATAGGTTTCCTGTTGCAGGGAGGTGTGACCACCTCCCCAGACAGGATAATGTGTATTGGGGCTGGGTGGGTGCACTCTTAGAGTGCTTTGAAGTCCTGCACTGGGGGAGCAAAAGGCTCCTCTGTGCATATGCCAGTTCAAACCAGCTCAGGGGCTACCTGCCCCTGCTCTGGCGCGAAACTGGACAAAGGGAAGTGGGTGTAGCCACCCCCTCCCTTGACCCTCCCATAGGTGGGGTCATCGAGTTAGTCCCTCCCTGTTTTACTAGTTAAAATGGGGAACCCTTGCCACAGCAAGATATCCCTGGACTAAACTTTGAAACTGAATCCTGGACCTTCGACGCTCTGCATCACGATTAGAGGACTGAAGAATCTCCCTTGGGGTCAAGGAGTGACTCCCCTGCTTGGCAGGCACCAAAAACGATAATGACGGTCGCAAACTACGCCGCTCCCGCCGGAGTCCGAAGTCCCTGCAGCCCAAGAAGTGGATTTCCTGACTTCTCCAAGGCCATCGTGAGTCCCTAGCGAAGCTGAGGCAAGTGGACCCCACGAGTGACGAGGAACCGCGACCCCTGGGTACCGTGCACTATTATCGAGTGCAACCCCTTCACAACGTTCTACGAACCTGTGCTTTGGACCACATGTGGTCCCAACCTCCAGCAGGAATCCCTCCGAAGATCAGAGGCCTACACCGTCCTGAGTGACCGTGGGCCCCTGTTGAGTGATTCTGCCCGAGGTGTCTTCGCGATCCCTTTCCAGCCGGCTCGTGGGTCCCCAGAAGACTTTCTAAAGAAACCAAAGGGCTCCCCTGGTTGCTCCAGGCCTGCCCTGACTTACCCTCGCTGGGTGAGTTCCCCAGACCTTGCTGGTCTGCACCATTGACGATCTTCAGCTACATCAAGACTTGCCGTTGCCAAGGCTTGTTGGGTCCAGTCCGGTCGCCGACACCGCAGCACTCGACAAACATCGTGTACCAGCCCGAATCCTGCTCCTGGTCGCCAACAACGCCTCCTGGACCTCGTGGCTGCAGAAACAAGACGACTGTCAACGCACCTGAAGCACTCGACATCGGTGGGCATCTGTCCATCGCCTTCCTGGTCACTGGCTAGTGACCCAGACTCTGTCCCCTCTGCTTTCAGGTTCTTCAGAACTCCGATCCACTCTTGTATCCACCCGGACACTTTTCTCCTGGTCGCCAGCAGCACTTTGCAGCAGATCACCATAAGAACCGACGACGAAACCCGACCCCGAAAGGCACCTATGCACCCGGCTTCCCTGGGTGAGGTAACACGAGTACTCCGGTGCTCCCGTGGGTAGAGACTCTTCAAAGTCCTAGATCTCAAAGGGTTTTGTCCTAGTCCTCTTCTAAGTGTCCCTTTCCTCTATTTTCCCGATCCCGACTTTCTCCATAGAAGTTAACGGCGTATCGCGGTTGTGTATTTACACTGCACGCGTCTCCCGTGGGTCCCCTGTGTCACTACCTTGGGTGGTTCCTTGTGGTCCAAGCACTTCTAGAGGCTCTAGGCCTAGTGTCTAGTTCAGTCGTGGTTCGCATACCACTTTATTGGTATATGGTTTGGTACGCCCCTAGGGCCCAAACGTGTATTTGTGCTATTACTGTGATTTAAGATCTTATAACCTATGTACTTCGAACTCTAGCCTCATAAAGAGACTAGAGGGGTGTGTTTAGTAATAAATACATATATTTTGAATATATACCTGGTGTGGTGCTCTTTCATTTGGTCACTCAAGAGATTATAGACTGGTAAAACAAGCTGCTTTACATTCCTTCAAGACTTAGCCTGAAGGCTGCTCTCCACAGCTACCACTAGGATAGCTTTCAATAAGGTTGTCTTTAACCTACCTACCATAAGAGTCGATTTGGACTGGTGCAAGGTGCCCACTATAATTAGTGGACAGCATATGCCAGGCCAACTTCTCACATTGGTGTGCAGCGTGTGGGATTCCAGCTTGCTATTGTTTTACCAGATAATCTCAATTGAATTGATCAACTGAAAACCACTAAAGGTACCTAAGGTACATATAATTTAAGCTTAGAATATCAGTAAGTTCTACTGAACTTAGAGTTGTGTGTTAAGGGATAGCACAACCCTTTCTACAACTCAAGAGAGTTTAGTAGGCCACACTAGAGTAGGTAGTGCATACACCACACCACACTAGTAATGTCTTTAAAAGCAGGATCTAGAGATGCCCTGCAGGAAGCCATTGAGCTTCCCCTCCAAGTATGACACACTCCCATTCTTGGAACTGAGAGCTTTGTGTAACGTGAGGAAATTAAGGACAGGCCAAAGTCCCACCACCCAACACCTCCAGGAGTTGTTGGTGGCTTATGATCTTAGTAAGTCTTCAGAGACTGAAGGGATAGGAGCAGAGGGTGGGCCAGCAGATGAGGAAGGGGCCAGGGGTACTACTACCCCCAGCCCCCCCTCTGAAACTGACCAGGAGGGTGACAATGACCCTGACCTGGAAAACCCAATCCCTTCTGGGGAAGATGAAGATGAGGATCTAGAGAACCACACCTTTGTCCCCCAGGAAGGATTATGAGTGTGCTCAGAAAGTCTAGGTCTCCTTCTCAGGAGTCTAACCACTCTGGCACCTCAATAGGGAGCTCTGTTTCTTCTCCCAGGAGGGAATCCTCTCATGAGAGAAGAAAGAGACTGGTCCAGTATGAGGAAACTCAACTAGAGATCAGGAAGAAGCAATTGGCTTTAGATAGAGAATCCCTAGATCTCCTTAGAGAGAGAAGAAAGTTGGGACTAGAGTCCCATGGTGGCAGCAATATCCCTAGAGATAGGGACAGGTCTTATGACCATAGAAACCTAAACAAGATTGTCCCTCCCTACCAGAGTGGGGATGACATCCACAAATGGATAACTGCACTGGAGAGGGCCTGTAAAGTTCAG
Source organism: Calotriton arnoldi (assembly GCA_963921515.1). Classification (NCBI taxonomy): domain Eukaryota; kingdom Metazoa; phylum Chordata; class Amphibia; order Caudata; family Salamandridae; genus Calotriton; species Calotriton arnoldi. The sequence continues at coordinate 1,096,688 of CAWUFW010005809.1, forward strand.
AAGGTCCCCCAGAGGCAGTGGGCAGCAATCTTGTGGCTCTCCTTTGCAGACAAAGGTAGAGACAAGCTCCTCACTGTAAGAGAAGAGGATGCTGACAATTACACAGTCTTGAAGAGTGCTCTGATAGATGGGTTTGGCCTAACCACTGAACAGTATAGGTTGAAGTTCAGAGACACCCAAAAGCTCAGACTCAAGACTGGGTTGATTTTGTAGATTGTGCTACAAAGGCTCTGGAAGGTTGGATACATGGCAACAAAGTGCATGACTTTTTAGGATTGTACAATTTGATTATGAGGGAGCAGATCCTTAATAATTGTCAAAACCAGCTTTTGCACCAGTATCTGGTGGACTCTGATCTGACCTCTCCCCAAGAATTGGGAAAGAAGGCAGACAAATGGGTCAGAACCAGAGTAAAAACTAGAAATCAGGGTGGTGACCAGAAGAAAGATTCTACTAAGTCCCAAGAGAAAGGTGGGGATAAATCTAAGGATAAGTCCCCTACAGGGCCCCAAAATTCCTCTTCTGGGGGTGGGTCCCAAACTCCTTCCTCTCCTGAAAAGAAACCATATTGCCATGTCTGTAAAAAGCCTGGGCACTGGAAAACTGATCCCAGTTGCCCCAGGATTGGCAATAAAGAAAATGTTCCTCCCACAACTACTACCACCCCTCCTGGTACTACCAGTAGTAATCCTCCAGTTGGGAGTAGTGCACCCAAAAAGTTGGGTGCTTTTGCAAGAGGAACAGAGGTGGGCCCTAGTTTAGACAGGGACACCTCAACAGACTCCTCTGACTCTGATGGTGGTATAGGATTTGCCACCTTTACCATGGGTCCCATAGCATTGGGCAGGTACAGACTGGAGCCAATGATTAATGGTCAGAAAGCTGTGGCATTTAGGGACACAGGGGCTAGTGTCACCATGGTGGCAGGGAAACTAGTCCCCCTCACCAGCTTTTACCTGAGTTTAAATACCAGGTGACCAACATTGATGGTGTCAGAACAGATCACCCCATGGCCATAGTCAATCTCAGCTGGGAGGGGGTCACAGGCCCAAAAGAGTGGCAGTGTCCCCAACCCTACCTGTAGATTGCCTGATGGGCAATGATTTGGAAATTTCAGCCTGGGCTGAAGTTGAACACCAAACCCATCTTAGGATGTTGGGCGTCCCTGCAAGGTTAGTGGGGCTGTGATGGCCACAGCCCCAGCCCAAGACTTTGGAGAGATGGAGCCTGAAAGAATGGCCCACTCTCCCCCAAAAGAGAGCAAAAGGGTTGAAGAAAAGTCTTCTTCCCCCAGACAGTAGGTAAGGGTCAGCCTCCTCAGGGAACTGACCCTACCCCTAGTGAAGGAACTGCCACAGAGGTAGTCAGGCCTGGCCTGGCCACACCCCTGATGGCAGAGGACCCTTCCACGGTGGTACCCAGTCTGGAGCAGGTAACCTGCCCCTCTCTACCCTGCCTCAGTCAGCCCAGGGCTGCAGAGGTCAGGGAGGTCAGTGGACCCCCGGGCCCCCTGTCCAGAGGAAGCCCCCATCAGCAGATTAGGGGCAGCCAGTCTAGTAGCCCTAGCCAGGTGAAAATTCCTCTACACACTGAGGGATCCCCCATACCTTTATGTAGGGACCTCCCCAGAAGGACTCTGGTAGGCAAGGGCAAACCTGGGACCAGAAGGTTCCAAACCTGCCATGTCCCTCCAGTGTTCCATCCAAAGGGACCCAACCGCCAGCTGTAGGCAGCCAAAGGTTGACCCTTAGAGCAAAGTGCAACTCAGTCATGGAAAGACAGGCATACATGGTGACCAGTGATCTGAGGAAACTGAGGTCAACATTCCTAGGGCCTCACTTCCCTACTCAGACACCTCACCAGCCTTGTACTTTACCTAAGCACACCAGAGGTAGTGATTCCCCATGGTGGAGACCCTCTCATACCCTTAGGGTGAGGGATTGCTTAGTGGACCATAACATAGGGGGCAACCATGCTAGTGCAGGTGCTTCCTTATATGGCCACTTACTCAATATAGGCTCAACTGGCCAAGGTTAGCCTTATCTCCTTTCGTTTGGGGGGTTATGTAGGAAGGTGGAATCTGACTATATGGTTGCCCCCACTTTTTTATGGTGTTTTGCTGGTTTATGACTTAGTTGGACTGGGATCCTGCTATTCAGGGCCCCAGTCTATCTGCTTTCTCTGTAAAATGGATTCCATGTGCCTTAGGCACATCTCTGATTGGGATCTGGAGTGCCCTTATAAGTCCCTAGTATATGGTATACTATGTACCAAGGGCATAGGTACCTCAGAGGCCTGCCAGGGGCTGCAGCATGTATTATGCCACCCCTGGAAGGCCATCCAAACTGACACCACAGGTCTGCTACTGCAGCCTGGGTAAGGTGGTGCATGCACCCCTTACTGTGATATAGGTTACCTATATCACGAAATACATACACACCTAGAAACCTATAAGTCACTCCTAAGGCAGGCCTTATCAATCCTAAAGGCAGAGTGCATGGTTCCTATGTGAGAGGGTGCCCCTGCATGAGCAGGGCCCCTCTGCAGCGTTCGGAGACCATCTCTGATGCTGTTTGTAGTGCAGCCTGACCATATACTCTTAAGCGCATTATATCCTCGCGGTAAAATGCTAACTTTGGAATGGCTGCACCTAAACATGTCGTGTTTGGTGTCAAACATCTTGGAATACTACCCCCCGCCAATCCTGGCGGCGGGGTAGCATTCCACCCTTCTAGAGGGAAAGACATGTTAACTCTGGCTTACCCGGTAACTTCTTTCTGAAGCCCTGGCATCACAAAATGGATGCTGCTGCCACAGACACAAGTCTGGCCTCCTGCTGCTGGACGAAACTCCGGCAGGGGAGGCCTGGACAATAGGTTTCCTGTTGCAGGGAGGTGTGACCACCTCCCCAGACAGGATAATGTGTATTGGGGCTGGGTGGGTGCACTCTTAGAGTGCTTTGAAGTCCTGCACTGGGGGAGCAAAAGGCTCCTCTGTGCATATGCCAGTTCAAACCAGCTCAGGGGCTACCTGCCCCTGCTCTGGCGCGAAACTGGACAAAGGGAAGTGGGTGTAGCCACCCCTCCCTTGACCCTCCCATAGGTGGGGTCATAGAGTTAGTCCCTCCCTGTTTTACTAGTTAAAATGGGGAACCCTTGCCACAGCAAGATATCCCTGGACTAAACTTTGAAACTGAATCCTGGACCTTCGACGCTCTACATCACGATTAGAGGACTGAAGAATCTCCCTTGGGGTCAAGGAGTGACTCCCCTGCTTGGCAGGCACCAAAAATGATAACGACGGTCGCAAACTACGCCGCTCCCGCCGGAGTCCGAAGTCCCTGCAGCCCAAGAAGTAGATTTCCTGACTTCTCCAAGGCCATCGTGAGTCCCCAGCGAAGCTGAGGCAAGTGGACCCCACGAGTGACGAGGAACCGTGACCCCTGGGTACCGTGCACTATTATCGAGTGCAACCCCTTCACAACGTTCTACGGACCTGTGCTTTGGACCACGTGTGGTCCCAACCTCCAGCAGGAATCCCTCCGAAGATCAGAGGCCTACACCGTCCTGAGTGACCGTGGGCCCCTGTTGAGTGATTCCGCCCGAGGTGTCTTCGCGATCCCTTGCCAGCCGGCTCGTGGGTCCCCAGAAGACTTTCTAAAGAAACCAAAGGGCTCCCCTGGTTGCTCCAGGCCTGCCCTGACTTACCCTCGCTGGGTGAGTTCCCTTGCTGGTCTGCACCATTGACGATCTTCAGCTACATTGAGACTTGCCGTTGCCAAGGCTTGTTGGGTCCAATCCGGTCGCCGACACCGCAGCACTCGACAGACATCGTGTACCAGCCCGAGTCCTGCTCCTGGTTGCCAACAACGCCTCCTGGACCTCGTGGCTGCAGAAACGAGACGACTGTCAACGCACCTGAAGCACTCGACATCGGTGGGCATCTGTCCATCGCCTTCCTGGTCACTGGCTAGTGACCCAGACTCTGTCCCCTCTGCTTTCAGGTTCTTCAGAACTCCGATCCACTCTTGGATCCACCCGGACACTTTTCTCCTGGTCGCCAGCAGCACTTTGCAGCAGATCGCCATAAGAACCGACGACGAAACCCGACCCCGAAAGGCACCTATGCACCCGGCTTCCCTGGGTGAGGTAACACGAGTACTCCGGTGCTCCCGTGGGTAGAGACTCTTCAAAGTCCTAGATCTCAAAGGGTTTTGTCCTAGTCCTCTTCTAAGTGTCCCTTTCCTCTATTTTCCCGATCCCGACTTTCTCCATAGAAGTTAACGGCGTATCGCGGTTGTGTATTTACACTGCACGCGTCTCCCGTGGGTCCCCTGTGTCACTACCTTGGGTGGTTCCTTGTGGTCCAAGCACTTCTAGAGGCTCTAGGCCTAGTGTCTAGTTCAGTCGTGGTTCGCATACCACTTTATTGGTATATGGTTTGGTACGCCCCTAGGGCCCAAACGTGTATTTGTGCTATTACTGTGATTTAAGATCTTATAACCTATGTACTTGAACTCTAGCCTCATAAAGAGACTAGAGGGGTGTGTTTAGTAATAAATACATATATTTTGAATATATACCTGGTGTGGTGCTCTTTCATTTGGTCACTCAAGAGATTATAGACTGGTAAAACAAGCTGCTTTACATTCCTTCAAGACTTAGCCTGAAGGCTGCTCTCCACAGCTACCACTAGGATAGCTTTCAATAAGGTTGTCTTTAACCTACCTACCATAAGAGTCGATTTGGACTGGTGCAAGGTGCCCACTATAATTAGTGGACAGCATATGCCAGGCCAACTTCTCACAATTATGTTTACTTGGGAGAGCAGATTGTCCCCTAAAGTTGATGAGTGGCTCAAAGACCTAGTGTATTGCCGCGAACAGTTAGAGTTGTATGTCGAGGAACTGCCTGTGTCGTCCCGACCTAAAGATATCTGGTCGTCATTAAGAGACTATTTATTATCTCGGACTCATAATGAAACTGTGTAAATTGCTTGCCTATGTATATTGGTGTGTTCTCCGATCTCTGGACATGGATAGATTGCTGCCTTGGGACGGGGCCAAAAGTATGCATGTAATGTAACATCTGACCATAATATGTACCTTTTCGAGTTTGTTCTTATTGTTTTTGGTTAATGCCGCCTATCGTGGCAGAATGTCTGTACGATTCTGTGAAAAATCCAATAAACAAATTTAAAAAAAATATATATATATTGGGCTACCTGACAAACTGTCGGGGAAGCTTCAAGCGGTCATGAATGATGCAGCGAGATTGATTTTCAAGCTCCCTAGAAGATTGCATGCTACACCATTGCTGCAACAATTACATTGGCTCCCAGTTAAGCAGAGGGCCAGTTTTAAGGGTTTGTGTATTGCACACAAGGCCCTGCATGGGACGGCACCTGACTACATCAAGGACCGTTTGAAGAGTTACATGCCAGGACGATGCCTCCGATCATCCGAGGTCAGTCTGTTGTCTTGCCCACGGTTTGACAAAGTCACCACGGGGGGCCAAGCTTTTTTGGTTGTGATTCCCCAGCTTTGGAACAAGCTGCTGGAGAGCCTGCATAGGGAAGCCACTCTACTTCCCTTTAGGAGGAAACTAAAGACCTTCTTGTTTATACAGGCTTTTGGACAAGCTAAGCCCTGACCGAGCAGGCACTGGGATGGGTAACCCTGGTTTTTGCTCTATCTTCCCTCACAAGCGTTTAGAGACCACGATTTTGCGCTATATATGGCACCCCTCGCCCACGTCGCCCGACAGCACAACCTCAACATCATCTCCTACGCCGACAACACCCAGCTGATCCTCTCCCTCACCAAAGACCCTCACACCGCCAAAGCCCACCTCCACGAAGGAATGAAGGCCGTCGCCGAATGGATGAGGACCAGCCGCCTGAAGCTGAACTCGGACAAGACGGAGGTCCTCATCCTTGGTTCCAACCCTTCAGCCTGGGACGACTCCTGGTGGCCAACATCACTGGGAACAGCCCCGCCACCCACCGACCACGTACGCAACCTAGGGGTCATCCTCGACCCCACCCTCTCCATGACTAAGCAGGTCAACGCCGTTTCCTCATCCTGCTTCAACATCCTCCGAATGCTCCGCAGGATCTTCAAGTGGATCCCCACCGAAACAAGAAAAACAGTCACCCAGGCCCTCGTCACCAGCAGGCTGGACTACGGAAACGCCCTCTACGCAGGAACGACGGCTAAGCTCCTGAGACGGCTGCAACGCATCCAGAACGCCTCTGCACGTCTTATCCTCGACATCCCCCGACGCAGCCACATCACACCCCACCTGAGAGACCTGCACTGGCTCCCTGTCAACAAGAGGATAACCTTCAAGCTCCTCACCCACGCACACAAAGCACTCCACAACTCCGGACCAGCCTACCTCAACAGACGACTCAGCTTCTACACCCCCACCCGCCAGCTCCGCTCGACCAGCCTCGCCCTCGCCACAGTCCCCCGCATCCGGAAAACGACCGCCGGCGGCAGATCCTTCTCCCACCTCGCCGCCAAGACCTGGAACACCCTCCCCACCAACCTCCGACAGACCCAAGACCTACTGGCCTTCAGAAGACTCCTCAAGACCTGGCTCTTCGATCAGTAGCAGCACCACCCCCCTCTTCCCCCAGCGCCTTGAGACCCTCGCGGGTATGTAGTGCGCTTTATAAGTGACATGATTGATTGATTGATTGATATATAAATGGCAGTTAACATAACATAACATTGTGGGACTTGCATCTGCAGAATTTTCTTTTCTCTGGGCATTTGCATCTGTTGTACTGGAATGTTCTGCATCTGCACTCCTCTCTGCATTTATACATTTCCATTTTCATCATCAGGATTAAGGGCTTTATTAAGATTTTGGTGGTCCCACAGTGGATGGTGCATGGACCACAGTAGTCCTAATTACCCTAAACCTACACTCCCATTTTCAGTGCCTGACCCTGTTACAAATGTGACAAGGGGTAGTTTTCTTCAGCGTTGCAACATCCATACCTGAACCTGGATTAGTGGGACACCTCTGCCTCTACCTTGTGAACCACCAAAACCTCCTGGATTATACTGAATTCATGTTTGTGGAACAACAACTCCCTGCATATTTCCTTGATGTTTTGCAAAGGAAGAATTCTGAAACTCTTTCTGAGCAAATACTGTCTGAGCCAACATGAATTTCTATTTAATCTTTTTCTGCTTCATCACTTCAAAATTTCGCCTACCTCAGGTCCTCATAAAGTGATGCAGATTACACTTGTTTGTATGTGCACATTAATCTCCGGTCTTAATCCTGGTATGCACTGTGATACAAAAATCCCCATGTCACTCCCTTTCGGATATTCTCTCCCACTGTGCTGCTGAAGCACCTGCAACAACCTCTCAAAGTACTCATGCCCTGATTCCTTTGTTTCTTGTGTAGTTGGCTTTATTTTTAACTAATCAAGATCTTTCAGAGGCACTTTGCCTTTCAGGAAAGTAATCACTGTTTCATATTTTTCCATAACTACAGGTGATGGTGCTTTGGGCATAACATCCTCGTTGGTTGTTCACGTGGCCATTGTGCAGCAAATTTACATTCAGCCCACAAATCACTTGGCACCACAATATCAAAGAATATATTCAAATCAATCCATAACACTTTTGAAATCTTCACAAATTGATCAACTGCACAGAGGTGTCTCTTAATTTTGTAAAACCTGCAAGATCACCTCTGCTCCATGGAACATACACTCCTCCAGCTATTTCTCTCAGTGGATAAGCTGAAGCTCCTTTCTCATCCTAGTCTTTATTTCACTCCACTAACTGAGATTGTTTCTTTCTCTTTTCATGTTTTCTTGCCCATTTATTCTCAAATTTTTCACAATAGCTCCATTTACAATTAGATTTGAGTCATTCTGTAATGTGCAACCGCATTCCTGAAGAACGCATTGTTTCAATTGCTTCATCATCTAATTGAACCTTATAACTTCTCTGCAAAGGATAACTTTTAGAAAGATCAACCTCATATTTTCGGGCCAACTCGATTAACTTATCATGTGTAATTGCTGTCCTTCTTGTAATTTCTTTACACAGGTGTATCAATTCCTTTTCTTGATATAGATTCAAATGCTCTGAATCTAAACATCTCCTAAAAATCTCTTCTAGTTTAACTTTTAATTTGGGAATATTTAGTGGCCACTCTTTTGCAGTTTTTGGGTTAACTATTTGCACAGTGTCTATTTAATCCTAGCCGCTTCTTCGAAACATGGGGGAAATATTCCTTCTTCAAACAAAATTGTTTCTCCCGGTGCTATTGATGTTGTAAAACCAATCCTTTCCCCAACTCTAAATGCTTGACCATCCGAGGTGGTCTCCATACAACAAACTGAGAACTCTGACAAGTTGGAATAAATCCTGATGCAGGTAAACCTCCTACAGCTACATGAACCTTGGGAGTAAAGTTCATGTTTACTGGGGCATTTTCAATTAGTGGAGGCACTGTCTGCATAGTTGCTGGTTGCGATACTTGCACCGGACCATTCGTAAGAGATGTAGTTATCACAGGTGGAATAACAGACTGTGGTTGAGCAACTCATAGTGGAGCAATCTGATGTATTTGAATGGGTCTCTCAACATGCACTATGCTATTTTCTACTGGGGCAGTAGCTATTGCACTGCTCGTAATGGCATTATTTCCAGTACTAACGGTTGGGGTTGCAAAAGGCGGGGGACACGCAGCTAACATTTTCTCTAAAATATCATCCCCTGAATCTTTATCTTTCTCCCTTTCTCTGGTATTTCAGTGGAAATAGCTGGGTATAATCGAGTACCTCCTACTGTGGCTTTCCTCCATCTCTGCTGTTCTTCATCCTATCTATGCAACTGCATAATTACACATCGCTCTTTTTGTCTTTTTTCCGAAATTTTTACCTTTCTTTCTCTTTCGCAACTTTCTTCCATATATTTAAAGTTTCATGTTGAGAGGGTCTAGGGGGCAGTTTAATTTCATACAATCTTTCTTTCAACTTCTCAATAATTCTAGTCTCAAAGGTACTATATTTTGGAAATTTTAATGGACCTTTCTTCTAATTAATCTTGTACCATTGACATGGCCATAAACATGTATGTAATCCCAATTCAGTTGTCATGTAATGGCCGTGGCCTCAAGAGGTGCCTCTTCACCTTCCCGCATCAGAATTGTAACATCACCCATCACAAAACCTCTTAAATTCTTTTAAGCATTTCATGATTCTCACACAATTGTAAGGTAAAACAGCCACAATTCAATATTTAGATTTTGTTCCGTAAACGTCAGATCCAATCCTGTCACAATTGTTATTTATCGAAATCCTGTTAACAAATTCCAATGCGATAATCACACAACCACTGACCTACCACAGCACGGCACCCTGACGTCACCAATCAATCACAGCGTGAACGTACAGCAACCAGCCAATCTCAGCACGAAACACTATGACGTATGATCTCACTCCTTGCAGCAGCTCTCCTTCCTTTACAATTTCTCTTGTACTTGCACAATTCAACAATCATCTTCAAAACGACAATAACAAAACATTTAACAATTCTTGTTTGCTCTCCTAAAGAAAACAATAGTACTTCAACAACCGGAATATTAAGGTTTGTACACCCTCTCACTTTTGTCACTCAAAAAGAATTTCACATTCGCAAGTGAAATCTCGACCAGCATTAAATCTCTCTAATCAATGCCTCACCCTTGGCGTAATCAGGTTCTGCTAACATCAATCAATATTAGAACAATCACAACAGTTCATTAGTGTCCCTGTCTCAATTGTGTAGGTGATGGTACATCACACTCTACACCACAAAAACCTGCAAACAAGAGATACCATTTGATGATGGCTACTTAAATGTTTTCTACACTTGTCTCAATATCCCAGGATCTTAGGCTATGTCTAGCCTGAAACTCTTCAACTTCTTTACATATAAACACTAAACCTCTCCATTCATCCAACCATTCACTCTCATTTCAATAATACTACAGTAAACACAATTACAATAGACAACGCATCACCCTAATAATACTCACACATCCAAAACAGCAACCGCCTTTTAAAATCGTACCTTGTCTTTTGTTCAAGTACCGGGCATCGGATTTCAGGATTCGGGTTTTTTATTCTAACTTAGGCAATTATTTTATAGCTCCTTGTTCAAGGTATAAACCATAACTCTGCTACCAGAAAACTCATAGCGCGGAGTTGGGACAAAATTTTAATAATGTGGTTCAACCTTTTTCTTACAATAAATTTCTACGTTAAGCCCCGTTCCCACGCAGGCTTCTGAGTATAACTCACTTCAGGTGACACATCTTTGCCACCGTGTGTTGAATCAGGAGCTATTTTATCATCATATGTTAAATAACAATGACAGTTCTAAATGCGGACAATTAATGAGAGTTTAAATTAGTTTTAAAAGTGTATTTCTTATTAAGAGTTTAGTAAGTTTCTTTTTGTTCTTTTTATTCAGATTAGTCGATAAATTCAAGTAAGTTTACAGAAATATCATACAAATATGGTTAGAACAAATCATCAAATAATGCACTAAGTGCATTCCATGATGGATAAATACCCTATCCTAAAGAACCGGACCAGAATTTTAGAGTTAGTAGAGCTCCAGAATTACTTTGAATTTAAAGGAAAATAGTAAGATAAAGAGAGCATAAAGCTCAAAATCAAATTAAAGCAGTCAAGCTTCCCATTTAAGGGTAGGTCATGAAACTCAGCGAGTCTCAATATTAGCAGCAAATAGAGAATCAATAATAAGCCAAAGGAAGAACAGCAGCAGTGGTAGCCACAGATGTCAGTCAATGAAAAGGTAAATGGAATAGGGATCTTGGATTAGCTATGTGAAGTGAGTGTTCTTCTACACTCGGAACACAAACTAATATAAAAGGCAAAAATTATGTTGCAAAATGTGTGGCAGGTCTCTCCTATTCGGATTCAATCAGGCAGCAGCATTCATCTGAGAGTGAGTTCAACTCTTCCTTTCCCACGAAATAACATGCAGCTCGCAAAGTTTTAGCGCAAAGTTTTTTACAGACATCTTACCTATGTAACTTCTCCATTTATAAGCCTTGATTCCCAAAGGCATAGAACACAGTTTAACTTTCTAATGTTCAATCAAGCAATCAATATGTACTTGTAGAGCATGGCTAATCACCCGTGAGGGTATCCAGATGCTGGGTTGCTGGGCTTAGTCGAAAAGCCAAGTATTGAGTCTCTTTCTGAAGTCCATTAGCGAGGGTGACATTCAGAGGTGGCGAAGGAGTGCGATCCAGGACTTGGCGGCGAGGTGGGAGAAGGAGCGGCCTCCACTGTGGCTATGGCAGATGAGTGGTATCTGAACAAGGGAGATGTAGCAAAGGGTTCTGGATGGTTGGTGGCAGTTCAGGCGGTGGTTCATGTATGCTGGTCCTTGGTTGTGTGGGGCTTTGTAGATGTGTCTCAGTAGCTTGAATTGGCATCTTTTCTGTACGGGGAGACAGTGGAGGATCCTCAGGTGTTGAGTGATGCCGGTCTGTTTGGACAGGTTTAGGATCAGTCTGGCCACTGAGTTCTGTATTGTCTGGAGCCTTCTCATGAGTTCGGTGGTGGTTTCTGCATACAGTTCGTTGCCATAGTCCAGCCGGCTGGTGATTAAGGCTTGCATGACTGTTTTCCTCGTGCTGCTGGGTAGCCATTTGAAGAGTTTTCAGAGCATGCAGAGGGTGTGAAAGCAGGCGGAGGAGACTGTGTTGATCTGTTGTTTCATGGTGAGTTTGTTGTCCAGGATGATGCCGAGGTTGTGGGCATGGGGGCTTATTTACAAGCCCCTTTCGCCGCTGGTGTGTCACTTTTTGTTATGCCCTGGCTGTGCATTTTGCAGCCTCATATTTACAAGGACATGAAAAGCCACCCTTTATGACTTTTCCTGTCCTTGTAAATACGGCCCCTTTACACGCAGCACTTTGCATGAAAGGGGTGTTCCATGGATGTTGCTGTGGGTGATCCCACGCAACACCCCTGCAACATGACACATTTCAAGTTTCCTGAGAAATCGTAAACCTGGAAATGCTTCTGAATGCTACGCCTCCCCAGGGAAGGGGTAGGGAAGCGCAATGAGGAGAAATGTATTCATTTCTTCTCGTTTTTTTTCTCTTTCTATGCATGCTGCATTCTTATGATTGTTTATGTGCAGGAAGGAACACCTTCCTGCACATAAACAATTATTCCCGTGATGCAGGCAGCAAATTGTGCGCCAGCGCAGGGGAGAGCAAAGGGATCTATCACATCCTTGTAGATATTTTGCATCCCTGTGCTTTGAAAGTGCTGCAGCTTGGCACAGCCAAAGGGTTTGTGGTGCCGCACTGTGGCACTTTCTTGTAAATGAGGCCCATGGTCTTTTGGCGTGGGAGTGTGTCCAAGTTTGGTGAGCCACCAGGTGTCGTTCCAGAGGGAGGCGTGGTTGCCAAAGATCAGCACTTTGGTCTTGTCAGTGTTCAGCTTCAGACAGTTGTCCTTCATACAGTTTATGACATTATTCATGCAGTTATAGAAGTTGGTCTTGCTGGTGGTGGGTTCTGGTGAGAGCGAGAGGATGAGCTGGGTATTGTCGGTGTAGGATATGATGTTGAGATCGTAGGTTCTGATGATGTTGGCTAGTGGCGTCATGTGGGTGTTGAAAAGGATGAGGCTGGTGGATGAACCTTGACGGCCGCCACATATGGCGCTCGTGCTTTCTGATGTAAATTGAGGTAAGCATAGTCTCTGCTTTCGTCCACTGAGGAATGATGTAATCCATCTGAGAGCGTCTACCTTGATCCTGTTCTGGTGCAGTCTTTTGATCAGTGTGTGGTGGGATACTGTGTCAAAACCTCCTGAGAAGTCGAGGAATATCAAGGCCGCCAATTCTCCCCCATCGAGTAGGGTGGGGATGCAGTCTGTGGGGCCTATCAGGCAGTCTCAGTGCTGTGTTTGGCACAGAAGCCGGATTGGGAGGCGTCTAGCAGGTTGTTTCTCTCCAGGTGTTCGGTGAGCTTCCGGTTGATGGTCTTCTCCAGAACTTTGGTAGGGAAAGGGAGCAGCAGTAGTTCTGGAGTTCGCTCGGTCTGTGGAGGATTTCTTGAAGAGAGATCTGACTTCTGCGTATTTCCAGGCATTGGGAAAGGCGGCTGTGGCGATGGATGAGTTGAGGATGGTGGTGAGTTGGTGGCTGATCCTAGGTGCTTCCTAGGTTGAAGAGGCAGTGGGGTCAGGGGTGCGTGGGTGGTCCTGAGTGGATGGAGTTCATGATTGCTGTGGTTTTTGGTGTGGTGAGCTGTTCCCATGCGGTGAGGTGCTGGTCGGGTGCAGCATTCGTTGCATCGAGGAGGCTGAGGAGGTCAGTTGGTTGGGGCTCGAAGTTCCTGTAGATGGTGGATACCTTGTTGTGGAAGTGATTTGCTAGAGCTTTGCAGAGTTCTTGTGAAGGAGAATCATGTTCTCGGTGGCTGTTATGCAGGAGAATTTTCTGACGATGGCGAAGAGTTCCTTGATGCGGTCTGCGGCGGTATCCTTTTTCACGTCTTTGAGTCAGTGGTGGTATTTGTTGAGGGCTGTCTGGAAGGTGGCTCGGTCTGTATCGTCTCTGCTGGTGCGCTATCTTATTTTTTATAAATACAAACAAGAAATACTGTTTTAAAATATACAAATATTTGGTTCAAGCATTATGTTAAATATGGGGTAAATAGGAAGTTTGGTAACCACAATCAGATGTTTCTTGGCAAAATATAATAGATTTGTTAAATGGAATATTTTGCAGTTATGACAAATATCTCTAAGCAAGTCACATTATAGCTCACTTCTAACTTAACTGAAGTGGTGGAGTGAGGCGTTAGCCGTTATGGCTAAACGCCTCACTCTGCCACTTCACAAACGCAAGGCTGCACCATATTTACGAGAATATGGTGCGGCCTTGCGTTTCCCCTTGCGCTGGCACTACACTTAGCAGTGTTGCGCCAACACAGGCACCTTTGCACCATAGTGCGTGTCTGTGTGCTGTTTAATGCAGCACACATGGAAGTCACAAAATGTCATTTTATTTTGAAGATTGTTTATGTGCAGGAAGGGGGACCTTCCTGTACATAAACAATCCAAAGCATTTCTCCTTGTTTCGTCAACTTAAGACCAGGTATTCCCTGGTCTTAATTTGTGTGCTGCCTCCTATTTACGCTGCCCTTGTAAATAGGGGGCAGCGTCAAAATCAATGGGTGTTGTGGTGGAACGCCCACCACAACACTCACTGCCCACCCCTTTCACGCTAAGCATAGCGTGAATGGGGACCTTATTTACAAGGCAGCGTTAAGCCACATTAAGTGGCTTAACACTGCCTTTTAAATAAGACAAGGCCCTAATCGCCATCAAGTGACGTTGTGATGGCGAAAGGGGCTCTTACATATCCCCCTCAGTGTTTCTGCAGCCTATACTAATAACTATGTCAACATAGTGCAGTCAGCAGATTTAAAATGCATTTCATTTCATCTTTACATTTTACCTTAATCATTGCACATATGACTATTATTCTAAATAATTTGCATCTTAATTAGTTAGCTTCTTCAATTGTCTATGATGGGAGGTAGTGGAGAGTTATCACAACTTAGATTACTGGTCTGGACCGATTGGGAGGCAGTTAGACAGCCAAAGGTTTGGCCTGAACCATCTATGTCATTAGATAGGCAATGGGCTAGGAATAATCAATGGGGGAGTGGAAATTAGAGGGATGGGGTAATGGGTCAAAAGAAGTGTGATAAGTTTAATTCCTCTTTGATGCTGAGAAAAATAGAGATAATTATACATTTGTATGCACTTGGCTTTCAACTCTAATAAAAAATGGGTAAAGCAAGATCAATTCTGTTTTTGTTTTCTTTTAATGATTGAAATGTCAGTGTGTAAATTTCATACTTTTGCTGCAGAGAAACATTTCTATTCTGCAGTATTATTCAAACCATGTGTTGTTTTGTTACTCGCTGCATCACATATATCTTTTTATGCTGTGTTAGAATTATTTTATTTACAGATTGAAATGTCAGACAAAATGCACCCTGTCTTGACAACAAGGCGGCGTCTTTGGGCAAAGCATGCTTCATTTGATGTAAGGATGGAATAGGCGAGTTTATCTATTTTTAGTTGAATATTCTATTAAAGCGTATTGTGCCGATGGATTGGGTACCACTGTTTAGTTTATGGATAGATCCATTGAATTGATTAAAAGGACTTTGCGTGTGAGATGGATTTGAGCGTTTCCGAGCATGTAGTTTATTGATGGATCCCAGTAAGGGGCTTGACATAATGTAAAATGGAGTTGCAAAAGCTATTCCGTCAATGAAAACGTATGTCATCTATTTGCATTTGCAGCAGCGCTTGGTTTGTCACATTTGACACCCTTTTCCATCAATAAAATGCATTTTGAAGACTGTATTGTATTGTGTCAGCGAAAAGGTGACTTGTGAATTTATGTACAAGAATGTTCATAAAAACACAAATGCTGTGATTGAAGTTCCGCGGTGCATCACTCTCGTTTTCAGTAATCCAGAACGATAGGCAATATGGTGATTGTGTCTTCCTTTTGTAACTACTGTTAGTTTTGTAGAAATTACTTTCAATTTACTATTTAAAGGTAAGAAAGAATGCTTTTGCACTAAATTTGAGGTAACGATTGAAGGGGCAGAGGGCATGGGTGTAAAATTTTCCATTCGCAGAAGAGGTCCCAAATTGCCAATGGAAAATAATTTTGCGAACCGACCTGTATACTGATGGAGCAGTAAAAATAAAAAAATTAACCCCTAACAAATAATATAATTAATTAATTAAAAATGTTCGTTTAAATGTATTAATCAACATTGTATATGTGGGAATGGTAATATGCTAATGTACGTGCCAAATAATCTACTAATGAATGTCCGTGTGTCTAATCATAACGTAAGAATAAAAAGCGTACTAAATAAAATAAATGCATGTTTGTGCTTCATAGAAATAAAATGTGTCGTTGCAAAAACAATAGTGATGGTAAGTAAGGAGCAGCTTAAATGTCGCTTTTTGCTAGGTAACAACTAATTGGGGTACGTAGACGGGAGGGAAACGAAAGGGATATTTTTCTCTATTTTAATTATGTTTTATTTGCCTCAAATTAGTGCTTCTAAAGTAGAACCGAGTGGCGAGATAAAATGGCCGCCAGTGGGAAGATGTGCGCAGGCGCAAGGGGACACGTGGTACGGGATGAGATTGAAGAAATCTGGAGCCTCGTGATGTCTCTGAGAGGCTAGGATGCAAGAAATGGTCAAGGCTGGTGTGACCTAATTGAACTGATAGTGTGCCGTGATGATCAGGAGAGAGTCCGTGGGAAAGGAGCCCAAGAGAAAGGACAATGACTGCGGAGTTCTTGAATGTGTCAAAAGAAGATACAAATGGACTGATCGAATCGGATGGAAATGTTTAAGCGTATGGGAAAGGAAATGATCCAAGGACCCTTGAATCCAAGAGAACTTGATTAAAGAATGAATAAGCTGACATGCATGGACCAATGAAAGAAAAGCGTGATATTAATGTTGCAACAGTTAGTTAGCAAAGTTAGAATTGGGGTATAAGAGGGCCTACTCTTAGTGGAGGGAGTTAGTTCCAGGGAAGTTCCAGAGAGTTGCAGTTGATGTCAGTCGCGGTTGCAGTCACAGTCAGTTGCAGTTCGAGAGTCGTGGTTGCAGTAGAGGAGACGGGTTGCAGGTAGCTGATGCTGACGAGCTGAAGTTGCTGTTGCGGTCTTAACTTTACAGTTGAGTATGAGAATCAGGCTATTTCTAATCCCAAAGTTAGGTTAGAAATCATTAGGCTAAATTAGGAAGCTAGGCAGGTAACTAAGGTTTTTGGCTTCATGACAAAATTTCCTTTCTGCAATAAATTGATTATGCTTAATAAAATTGTGAATTTAAAATGAATAATTGAATAAAGTATTAAATCTTTTCATGCTTTTAAAATTATATAAAATTTAAGATTCTTTAAAAACCAAAATGACTCAGTGGTTATTTTCCTAAATGATTGTGACATGAGTAATTGGTTGATTGTGATTCAGCTGGTCTTAATCACTATGAACTAATTTCTTAAATGAATGATTCATCGACAAAACAATGAGCAGGAATATCTTAAGAAATAATTAAAAGAAAGTGACAAATTAAGGTAAATAGATATCCTTGCTCTTCCAGCGGTACACAAAATGGTGTTCTCCATTTAGTTCTCATGCTTCTCCTAGGAGTACAGAATTTCATAAAGGTGTAAAAGGAAATCCAGGAGTGTGTGTGTGTGTTTAGGCGATGTTTATGGGCCCCATCGTCATGTGGATATGAGAAATATAGTTTGCCCCTGGATGACCTATAAGTAACCTGGGAGGAGGATAGTTTTTATTGTACGCGCTGCATCAGATTTCTTGGTAGCAGAGTTATGGTTTTCTATAGATTAGTTTAGTGATTATTGTTTATTGATTATTGATTATTTTGATGACTAACACTATATGTTGAGTCGCGTTATGTTATATGTAAGTTTTCACGCTTCTGGGATGTAGGAAGTGGAACACGTGTGGCAAGAGAAGTCACATGGAATTTGGTACATGGTCTGAATTCATTTTGGTTATAACGCAGGTTGTGTTATGTTAGGGATTTCGGTGTGAAAAGTGTGTAAATGAAATAGCAAATCACGTTTACTTGTGAAACTTTGGCCTTAATTCTCAGGAGCCTAGTCTCCACATGTGTCTTATCCCCAGAGAAACGAGTAAATTGTTTGTTTGAAAGAAGGGTAAGGTAGAGGGAAGTGCTACTTTATCGGCGAAAGTAAATAATTCTGTGGTAGGGTAGAGGTAAGCGCTGCCTACTGGAAAAACAGGATTCTTGTGTAAAAGGACAAAGCTGTCACTTTGTTTAGCGAATCAGACTATGGAATTGTTTATTTGTTGTAACTAACGGAGAAAACAGCGAAAAGAAAATTGCCGATAAATTTTGTAAAGGAGGGGTAAAGAGTAGAAGTGACGTGAAAAAGTGCCGCGCTAGGATTGGTCAGTGCACTAGTCACGTGAATACAGAGCAGGAGTGACGTAGAAAAGTGCCGCGCTAGGATTGGTTGGTTTGCGGGCGAAGGGAATTGTTCTGATTGGTGCGTCAGTGTGAGTCGCGCTGTAATTGGTTGAAGTTCATTATACAGAAACAGCGTTAGAGTAAAGAGAAAACAAAATAGAAGACATGCCGTATTACGAGTATGAAAGGGAGAGAACGTCATGGACGACGAAATTAAAGAATTTCTTTAAGAAAGACAAAAAGGTTGTGACTAGAGAGGGACAAGTAATTCCTCCGCCGAAATCAGCAGCTTCACATATGATGCTGAAATATGGATATCATACGTGCATATGGTTGGATAATTGGGTAAAATATACCAAGAATGATGGAGCATTGGCTTTTCCTGAAAATGGTTCTTTTAATGTAGCGATTTTACGGAATTTAAAAGAAAAGATGCTTAAATTGGAACCTAGACCTAGACCGACACAGTTTGAGGCTTTAACAGAATGGGAAGATGAGATGTACGAGAAAGAAAGATTCAGAGGTATGAAAGGTTATGAGTTCGTGCCCGGAAGAATGTGGGGAATGAATCATGAGGACAGAATAAAACGATGGAGATGTGCTAACATGACAGGAGGTTTGTTTCCAGCTTTTACAGTTGAGGAAGGGACTAAGAAAAAACGGACTGAGAAAAAGAAACATTTAGAGAGAGAAAAGTATATGCATGAGAGCGAAACGGATGACGAGTTGCTGGAAGATATATTAAATAAAAATCCACCTCCGTATCAGCAGAATTCTACAGTGGTGACACCAAATGCGCCACCAATAGAAGCTATGCGAAATGAAAGCCCAGAAAAAAGACAAGAAATAAATAGGTCACAAGAACAAATAAGAACTTCCCAAATTGAGGGAATAGAAAATGATAGTGCAAGAGAATTGGCAAGGACAACAAAAGAACTAACTGAGAAAATTAGAGAATTAACAAAGAATATGGAAGCAGTTACCGTACCCGTAACAATAGGTCCAGTAATACCAGTTTTCGAGAATCAGAAAATTGATGAACGATCTTTGGTGATTCCCTTGAGTTCGCAATTCCAAAGAGAAAAGGAAAGAATAGAAACAAGTCCAGGTACGAGCAATTTGACTAGTGCTTACAGACCAAGTCCACCTGAAAATTTGACAGTGAATGAGTGTAGCGGTAGGAAAATGCCTATGGTAACTGAATCTGCAACAGTGACACCTGAAAAGAGTGGAAATTGGACAGAAATAAATAGTACTCCTATAGGTCCGACTCCTG
This sequence comes from Calotriton arnoldi, assembly GCA_963921515.1. Classification (NCBI taxonomy): domain Eukaryota; kingdom Metazoa; phylum Chordata; class Amphibia; order Caudata; family Salamandridae; genus Calotriton; species Calotriton arnoldi. The sequence continues at coordinate 1,116,059 of CAWUFW010005809.1, forward strand.
ATGAGTTAAATGAGTGGATAAAAGCTTTTAAAATAAAAGAAACGGAAGAAAAACCATTAGATGTGATCAGATTGAAGATTGACATGGAAGAATTAATTCTAGGAACGATTGGTACAGAAAAGATAAAGAATTATCAGGATGATGAAATAATGTTTCTGTGCAAAAGTATAACATGGAGGGCAAAGAATTTACATGACAAACTAGAAGAAGTGGCCGGTGAGATTGGAATAGATTTTGCAAAAGTAAAAACGTTGCAGAAACCATACAGAGTAGATTTTTGTGAAAAAGATATTGAAAATTTGAATACAGCAGGAAGGCTGACACAGATAAAAGAGTTGATTGTTTTGTTGAGAAAATGGGGTGATGTGGACAGATGGAAGGTTAGATGGACAAAGAAGAATGAGAAAAGTGTAGACAAAGGTTCATTGGCTTTTATGATAACAGAAAAGGAACATGTTGTTAAAGAGTACCCTATGAGAGAAACTCCAGGTGGTAGTTATGTGCATGTTCCCTGGACTAGGCAGGACATCCTGTCATTTACAAATGACTTTCCAAAATTAAGAGAAAAGCCAGTTGAGTGGTACCGACAGGTAGAAAGGTTTGTAAAGGTCTCGAAAGTGTTGTGGATAGATTTGGATGGATTGTTTGACATAGTGGTACCAACGGATCTATGGTCAGAATGTAAGATTACAGTTGACTGGCCAACTACAGAATATCCAAGAGATCCTAAGACAGGAGCTCCAGGACCAGATGTGATGAAGAAATATGATAAGGTGATTACCTTTTTGAAAAATAAGATTCCTCCAAAAGAGACAGATTGGGTTAAGATTGATAGAACTACACAGGAAAGCAAGGAGAGTGTACATGCATATTATGAGCGATTGTTGTTGGTTTTCAAACAGTATAGTGGTTATGAGGAATTAAGTGAGAAGGATATGAGTCATTTTGTATACCGATTTGTATTTGGCTTGAAACAAGAAATAAGTGATATGATTAAGCAACATATGATAAACTGGCAGAATGCAAGTGTAGATGAGGTGCTGAGGTATGCTAAGTATTGTAGTGATGAAATAGAGAGTAAACAGCGTAAGTTGAAAGAAAAAGCAATGTGGGCACAAGTGAAAGTGGCAGAAAAACAAGAAGCTCAATTGGATAATAATAATGGAAACGAATCAGGACAAAATAAGATGCGACCAAATATAGGTAAAGGAAAAGGACAAGTGAGTCTAGAAGAGGCAAAGAAGAAATGGCCATGTCATAATTGCGGAAAATTAGGGCATTGGAGAAATGAGTGTAAGTTCCCACCTAAACCTAATCCGGAACATCAATCATTAACTCCACAGGTGCAGAATGAGGTAGTTGTTCAACAAAGTCAGGTGCCACAACCACCACTTCCCAACACTGTTAACCAGCAAAGATACAGTACAGAAGCAGGATTCTACGGAGGAGAGCAGGTAACACAGTTGCCGAGAGCAGCTAACATTTCCCAGTATTGGTTGCATCAGAGTGAGGATGACCCGGATGAAAGTTTCTGACGGTGCGCAAGAGAGGGGAAAGAGTGCGTGCTTGGCGCAACTCTAGAGGTAGATCAGTCTGGTCCCTTTGTGGATGGAGAAGTGAATGGAGCAAACGTAACATTCCTTGTCGATACTGGAGCTACCCGTTCTACTGTTAGGTCAGTGGAAATTCCGAACCTTCCTCTCTCAGGTGAATGCATCCAAGTGGTAGGAGTTGCCAATCAGCAGATTAAAACCCCACTTACTGAATTGGTAGAAGTAAAAATTGGTTCTTTTAGAAAAATGCATAAATTTGTAGTGTGCGATTGTAGTCCTGTAAATCTTCTAGGTCGTGACCTCTTGTGTAAAATGAATTGCACAATTTATTGTACACCAGATGGAATTGGTTTTCAGACTTCAGATGAAGATGCTTTGTATAAAGTAACTTTGATGAATCAGGAACCTGAAATGAATGGGTTGTTTCCTGCATTTGATGCAGGAAAACTTCCAGAAGAATTAAAAAGTGCAGTGAAAGAAAGTGTGTGGGATTTTACAGGAGAAGACATTGGATTAATGAGAGAAGTTGATCCTGTAAAAGTGACAGTGAAAGAAGGGATAAGTTATCCAAACACGCCACAGTACAAATTAACTCCAGAAATAATTGAAGGAATAACTCCTGTGATAAATAAGATGATTGAACAGGGAATTCTGAAAGAAATCATGAGCAGTCCATGTAATTCACCTATTATGGGACTGAAAAAGCCAAATGGAACATACAGAATAGTACAGGATTTGAGAAAGATCAACAAAATAGTTGTACCATGCTGTCCAATAGTACCAAACCCTGCAGTGATTCTATATCAAATTCCGCATGAAGCTGAGTGGTACACTGTGATAGATTTGTGTCATGCATTTTTCTCTATTCCTTTGCATCCAGATAGCCAGCCATTATTTGCATTCCGTTTTGGAGAGCGTATTTTGGCATGGTGCCGAATTCCTCAGGGGTATACAGAGAGCCCCTCAATTTTTAATCAGATTCTAAAGAAATCTCTGGAAGATTTAAAAATGCCAGAAAAATCAGTGATGGTGCAGTATATCGATGACCTATTGGTGGCATCGAAAACCAAAGAGGCATGTGTAAGTGACACAATTGCTTTACTGAACCATTTGGAGAAAAGAGGACATAAGGTGTCCCCTTCAAAATTACAGTTTTGTCAGAAAGAAGTCCAGTATTTAGGACATAAAATTGAGAAAGGAGTGCGGAAAATAGCGACAGAAAGAGTAAGAATGATTCAAGGAATGAGAGCACCAATGACTCAAAGAGAGGTAAGAATGTTTTTGGGAATGGTTGGATATTGTCGACAATGGATAAGTGGATTTTCTTTGATTGCAAAACCATTACAAAAATTGACAAAGAAAGATGTAAAAGACCCTTTTGAGTTAAACAAAGAAGAAATGAAATCTTTCAAAGAATTGAAAAGGAAACTGTGTGAGGCCCCTGCATTAGGCATGCCTGATTATGAGAAAGATTTTGAGTTATACTGCAGTGAAAGAGATGGATGTGCATTTTCAGTACTAGTACAAAAACATGGCACCATGAAGAGGCCTATAGCTTACTTTTCAGCTGTTTTAGATCCTATAGCAAAAGCATTGCCTGGATGTTTGAAAGCAGTTGCTGCTACTTGTGTAAGTCTGGAACAAAGTGAAGGTATAGTGATGGGGTATCCACTGAGAGTATATGTTCCCCATTCAGTAGAAATTCTTTTGACAAGAACAAAAACACAGTACATGACACATAGTCGGCTGACTAAGTACGAAAAAGTCATTTTGAGTGCAGAAAATGTGACCATAGATAGATGCATAAATGTAAATCCTTCGACTTCATTGCCAGATGAAGAGAGTATAATTGAACAAGATGAAGTAGATCATGATTGTCTGAATGTGCTGGAATATTGCACAAAACCAAGAGCTGACATAAAAGATGAACCGTTAAAGGAATCCGATTATGTCATGTTTGTAGATGGTTCATGTTTACGCACAAAGGAAGGAGTGTTAAGCGCAGCTTATGCAGTATGCACAGTGGCAACTGTAATGGAAGCGTCTTGTCTGAAAGGAGTTAGGTCTGCCCAAGTTGCGGAACTAATTGCTTTGATTCAAGCATGTAAATTGGGGAAAAATGTACGAATCACGATTGTGACCGATAGCCAATATGGTTTCGGCATCGTACATGATTTTGGCCAGATTTGGTCACAAAGAGGATTTTTGACATCTGCAGGAACACCTATCAGAAATGGAGATTATGTTAAAAAACTGCTTGAGGCGATACAGCTGCCTAAACAAATAGCTGTAGTGAAGTGCAAGGCGCATAAGAAAAACGAAGATTACATAGCGGTTGGCAATAATTATGCTGACGAGATCGCTAGATATTGTGCGGAAAACATGGCGTCCCTGAACAGAAATAGAGAAAGGGAGCATGTCTCTTGTCCTTTGCTTTTCACTAATGCAGTCGAAACATGGGATGAAGTAAGGCAGTTACAAGAAACAGCAAGAGATGAGGAAAAGGATTACTGGATTAAAGCAGGATGTAGAAGACAGGAAGATAATGGAGTGTGGGTATACAGAGATGAAAGACCAGTTATGCCTGATAGCATGATTGCAGACATGGCACGGATGTACCATGGACAAGCTCATATTGGGAGAGATGCAATGATCAGACTTTTTAGACAAACTTGGTATAATCCAAAATTCAGAGCCATTGCTGAAAGTCTTTGTCAAAGATGTCTTATTTGTCAACAATTTAACCCAGGAAGAAAAACAGTAGTGAGTCTAGGAACAATAGGACGAGAAGGAGGTCCATTCACAAGGATACAGATGGATTTTATTGAGATGCCCCCTAGTAACAGATTAAGATATGTTCTGGTGGTCGTCTGTTTGTTCTCTCGTTGGGTGGAGGCATACCCCACAAGAAGGAATGATGGAACAACAGTGGCAAAACTTATGCTACGAGAGTTCATTCCGAGGTATGGTTTTCCAGTCACAGTTGAGACAGATAGAGGAACACATTTTCAAAATGAGTTGATCCAATTGATTTGTGAAGCATTGAGTATTAAACAAAAATTACATTGTGCTTACAGACCCGAAGCTTCTGGGGTAGTAGAGCAGATAAATGGAACAATTAAAAACAGATTAGGAAAAATGTGTCAAGCTACAGGACTCAAATGGCCAGATGCACTGCCTCTTGTTCTGATGACCATCAGAAGCATCCCTGAAAAGAAAACGGGACTCAGTCCTCATGAAATGATCATGGGACGAGCAATGAGACAAGCCCACGTACCAGTCAACAAGTTATTGACAATAACTGATGATCTAATACTGGATTATTGCAAAGGACTGGCTGATGTGGTGCGTTCTGTGTTTCATCAGGTTGGACCGGATGCGACCACTCTTGAAAGAAAACCAGCCCACGACTTGAATCCAGGAGACTGGGTCCGTATTAAAGTCCACAGGAGAAGAAACTGTCTAGTTCCGCGTTGGGATGAGCCAAGACAGGTAATCCTAGTAACAACGACTGCTGTCAAGTGTGCAGGAGTAAAGAACTGGGTTCATGCCAGCCACACAATCAGAATTCCAGAACCTACAGATCGACATGTGAGTCGGCGTCTGGAAGTGTGGGATAAAAGTTTAACGGCGGGAACAACCAAGATAAAAGAAAGGGTGCCAGAACTTGAAGATCGACCTGAAAGTCGACATCTGGAGACCCCAACGGAAAACACCTCTAGAGAAGAAGAGGAACAAGAAGAAGAAGAAGAAAGAAATTCAGAAGTTCCAGAACTTGAAGATCGACCTGTAAGTCGACATCTGGAAATATCTGACACAACTTCAGGATCTGATGATTCAGCTGCAAATTGGGAAGAATTCCGAAAGGGAACTTGGGGTTATAAACCAATTAGAGAAGAAACTGAGCAAGAAATTGAGTTAGATGAACAACCAAGTACAAGTTATGGTGGAAATCATTCAGAAACAATATTAATAGATGAAGTAGGGAAAGAAGTACACAAAAAGTTAGAAAATCGAGAAGAACCCCGAGGAGCAATAGGGATAGATAGAAAAACAGGAGAACAGGGAAATTCAGAAGCAGGTAAGGAGGAAAACACCAAATCGGAAGAACCCCGAGGAGGGACAGTGATAAGGGAAAACGAAAAGGAGAAGATAGATCCACCAGTAGGAGATGACGAGATTATAAGTTTCAAAATAAGAGACAATAGTGAGACAGTTGAAACAGAAACAGAAGAAAGTGGAGGAGAGGAAAAAGCAAAGACTGAATCAAGAAAAAGAAATTGGAGGTCGGAAAGAGAAGAAAGAGAGGGTGAGGTCAAAAGGCCAAGAAAAGGAGATAATTGGCCCAACAGCTATGTAAGAAAATTGAGATATAGAATAATAAGAGCAGAAGATGAAGATGCTGAACAAGTAAATGAAGTAACAAGTCAAAAGGGACAAGAAAAACCAAGTGGAAAAAGATTACAAAAGTCCAAAAGGACAAGGAAAATAAATTCAAAATTTAAGTCACCTGAGTGGCTGTATATTGCACTAACAGATTACAAAGGAGAAGAAGAAAACACTCACGGAAACCAGAGACTGAGAAGTCGGATGGGAAAAGGTGAGATGCAACAAAAGGACTGAAGTGAAGACTTAAAGTGCTTCTGCCGGACGTGACAATTTTACTGGATGTGACAAATCACCGGATGTGACAACGAAAGAATTCTGGAGAGAATTAAAGAAAGTACCAAGCAAAGACTTTTTGAAAGCAGAGTGGCGTCTAAGTCATTTTGAGGTGTAGTGACACAATTTTCTGAAAATTTAACAAATAGAAAAAGAAAAAATGGAGAATAATGAGAATAGAAGAAATAAATGTGAATTTGTAAAGAGATGGTGCAAAATGTGCTGCTTTTGTACAGGGTTATTAATGACCATATGGATAGTATTAGCAATCACAATTCCTATTAGTGTAGCTGTGATAGAAGCAAAGAATGATACTAAACAAGAAAAAGAAACTAATATTAAAGAACAAGTTGTTTTAAGAAGTAGTGCAGAGTTGCATAAGGATAGGTCAGTAACAGATTTCTCAAAGAATGTTTTTACAAAATTGTTGTATGAGTACGTAAAAACAATGGAAGTGAGAGATTGTTATGTTTGTATGCAATTGCCTGCATCAGTATCTGAAGGTGTGACTTATCATCACTTACCTTTGACTTATGGAATAACATGTAGTGTAATAGCAAGTTTATTTTATAAAACAGGTAGATTAGAATCTTATTATACTGATATAGATAAGATATTTGCAAACATTCCTGTAGTGCCAGAACTTAACAAAGTAAAACCAGCAAAGGTTTTAGGAGAATTCTTTTTAGAACATAGAAAATTAACGTTAGAAGAAATAGTTAGTGACAACCTTACCTGTGAGTTAAAGAAAGAAGAAAAAGTATTTCTAGACATGGTTGAGGAAAGAAGAATGAAATTTCAAAAAGAAGCAATAAAAGAGGAAGGAAAACGTTTATGGACGTTTGAGGAAGGAAATCATGAAGGGAAAAAGATAAATGCAGCAATGACATTAGACTGGCCGCAAACAGGAAAGTTGTGCATTAGGAGAAATAAGACAGTCTATGACAATTACTTTGTAGGTTCCAGTGTCTGCCATGACAATTATCAAATTCTGGGAGGTTGGGGATTCAAAGGTGGAAAAGATCCAATATTTCCAGGTATCTATTATATTTGTGGGAATAGAGCTTATTACAGGTTACCGGACCATTGGTATGGAACTTGCTATGTAGGCCTGGTCTTTCCAAAAATCTTTCACATGGACAGAGAAGAAAAGGGAACATACAAGATGATTAATGGATTTAAACGTAGAAAGAGGGAAAGTTTTTCAGAAGTTGTAGGAGATATTTTTGGAGCATTGATACCAGCAGTGGGAATATCTTTGAATGCATTTAAAATTCGGAAGTTATCCACAGTAGTAGATCGTTTGTCTACAGATACTGCGGGAGGGTTCTTAATGGTAAATACCGAAATGGTTGCCATGAGAGCTATGGTGATGCAAAATCGGCTTGCCCTTGATATTCTTTTGGCAAAAGAGGGTGGAGTCTGTGGAATGTTGAAAGTCCAACATTGTTGTACTTACATTCCGGATAACAGTGAAAATATACAGAAGTATATTACAAATATTACAAGTCTGCACAAAGAATTAGTCCCACTGGAGGTTGAAAGTGTTTTGGGAAAACTTGGTAGAGGGTTTTCCTCAGTAGCAAATTGGTTAACTAGGATGAGTAAACTAGTAATAGGGAAAGTTATAATAGTAGCAACTATAGTGATATTGTTAGCCATGACATTGAAAATAGTAATAACATGTATAAAGAGAAAAGTAAGACAGAATAAGATAAGAAGAAATAACAGAATAATGAGAGAAAGAGAGAGAGAAATGGGTGAAATTGAGTTGGAGAAAATGAAAGAAAGCATGTATAAAGAGACTAAAAGGCAAGATGAAGAAGAGACAGAGATATGAATAACAGAAAGTAAAGGATGAAAGACATGCTGCCTGAAAAGAAGTATGACTTGGGTTTTATGTGGTGATTTAAAAATCACCAAAGGGGGATTGATGGAGCAGTAAAAATAAAAAAATTAACCCCTAACAAATTATATAATTAATTAATTAAAAATGTTCGTTTAAATGTATTAATCAACATTGTATATGTGGGAATGGTAATATGCTAATGTACGTGCCAAATAATCTACTAATGAATGTCCGTGTGTCTAATCATAACGTAAGAATAAAAAGCGTACTAAATAAAATAAATGCATGTTTGTGCTTCATAGAAATAAAATGTGTCGTTGCAAAAACAATAGTGATGGTAAGTAAGGAGCAGCTTAAATGTCGCTTTTTGCTAGGTAACAACTAATTGGGGTACGTAGACGGGAGGGAAACGAAAGGGATATTTTTCTCTATTTTAATTATGTTTTATTTGCCTCAAATTAGTGCTTCTAAAGTAGAACCGAGTGGCGAGATAAAATGGCCGCCAGTGGGAAGATGTGCGCAGGCGCAAGGGGACACGTGGTACGGGATGAGATTGAAGAAATCTGGAGCCTCGTGATGTCTCTGAGAGGCTAGGATGCAAGAAATGGTCAAGGCTGGTGTGACCTAATTGAACTGATAGTGTGCCGTGATGATCAGGAGAGAGTCCGTGGGAAAGGAGCCCAAGAGAAAGGACAATGACTGCGGAGTTCTTGAATGTGTCAAAAGAAGATACAAATGGACTGATCGAATCGGATGGAAATGTTTAAGCGTATGGGAAAGGAAATGATCCAAGGACCCTTGAATCCAAGAGAACTTGATTAAAGAATGAATAAGCTGACATGCATGGACCAATGAAAGAAAAGCGTGATATTAATGTTGCAACAGTTAGTTAGCAAAGTTAGAATTGGGGTATAAGAGGGCCTACTCTTAGTGGAGGGAGTTAGTTCCAGGGAAGTTCCAGAGAGTTGCAGTTGATGTCAGTCGCGGTTGCAGTCACAGTCAGTTGCAGTTCGAGAGTCGTGGTTGCAGTAGAGGAGACGGGTTGCAGGTAGCTGATGCTGACGAGCTGAAGTTGCTGTTGCGGTCTTAACTTTACAGTTGAGTATGAGAATCAGGCTATTTCTAATCCCAAAGTTAGGTTAGAAATCATTAGGCTAAATTAGGAAGCTAGGCAGGTAACTAAGGTTTTTGGCTTCATGACAAAATTTCCTTTCTGCAATAAATTGATTATGCTTAATAAAATTGTGAATTTAAAATGAATAATTGAATAAAGTATTAAATCTTTTCATGCTTTTAAAATTATATAAAATTTAAGATTCTTTAAAAACCAAAATGACTCAGTGGTTATTTTCCTAAATGATTGTGACATGAGTAATTGGTTGATTGTGATTCAGCTGGTCTTAATCACTATGAACTAATTTCTTAAATGAATGATTCATCGACAAAACAATGAGCAGGAATATCTTAAGAAATAATTAAAAGAAAGTGACAAATTAAGGTAAATAGATATCCTTGCTCTTCCAGCGGTACACAAAATGGTGTTCTCCATTTAGTTCTCATGCTTCTCCTAGGAGTACAGAATTTCATAAAGGTGTAAAAGGAAATCCAGGAGTGTGTGTGTGTGTGTTTAGGCGATGTTTATGGGCCCCATCGTCATGTGGATATGAGAAATATAGTTTGCCCCTGGATGACCTATAAGTAACCTGGGAGGAGGATAGTTTTTATTGTACGCGCTGCATCAATACTAATAGGCTTGTATACGAAATTAAAAATTGTAATGTGTCACAATTCAACTTACCTCAATAAAATGCATTAGACAGGTCTCAATTTGCGACCTACTATGATTGGTCAAAGTCACAGGCATGGTGGCCTGCTGGGGTCAGCAGACAACCATGTCTGTGATGGCCAATAAATAAAGCAATTTTTTTAAAATGCAGCCCCTATAAGGAAAAAACTGAGAAGTTATACAAACTTTTTTTAGGAGTAGGCAGCGGTCCCATGGTCGATCCCTAAAAACCCGTTTTTATCAACATTCTCAAAGGGAAAGGGATCCCTTCCTGAAATAAAAAAGATAGCAAAAAGTCCAAGAGAAAATGGACATCCCTTTCGGGCATCTCTCTTGATGGAATATGATTTTAACAGGAGCGCATAATGTTGTTTTTGCCTATATAATGCTTGTTTAATGCCTCAGCAGTTCCAACGTGTTTTGGCCGGGGTAAACTTAGTAAAATAGACTTCATTTTAATTACTGATAACCTGTATCTGGACGGTCTAACTTTTGGAATGCTCCATGCTGTTTTAGTGATCATAACCACCTTTTAATTAGTTTGGTCTGGTAGCCCACCATAATCAAAACGCAAGAGCTGATAGAGGATATTGAGGTGGTCAGATATAACGGTCCACTAATAAATGGGGGTATGTAAATACTGATCAGATATTTGCAGTGCTCATGGTGTGTCTTGAAAGTGGGTCTGAGGAGAAAGCTATTAAGAAAGCTTTCAAGGTTATCTCAATTTTAGTAAGCAGCTGTTGACAGGATGGAATTGCAGTGCAAGAAACAATTGCCCAGGATGGTTTGACCGGTCATACGCACAGCAGTATGGTAAACTGAAATCTACCCTTATTAAAGTTCCTAGAGACAGGAACCAGGTCCAGAGATGTAGTTGCAACTAGAAAGGTGCTCTTCAGATCAGGCAGACTATGATTAGAGAGGAAGTTTGGGCCTCCCTAGCAGTAGCCAGTAGAAAGTGTGATACTATTGTCTTTAAAAAAGTTATTAACTCTGATTATTTTAGGGGGAACCCTTTCCTTCCATTGCCTCCAAATTTAGAGTGAACAAGTGTCTGGAACACTTTGTTGAGAGCTATGAGACACCTCTTTCTGTTTTATCTATTGCAAATATTAATCTTCCCACCATTGCGACAATGAAGGAAGTTTTAACTGTTGATTGCTCGTCCGTACTTTTGGTAATTAATCTGAGTGGTGAGGGGAAAGCCCACAGACCAGAGGGGATATCCCTAGATTTGAATCGCCTGCAGAAGGAGTTTTTGGTGCCTGTTTTGATTAATTTTCTCAGCTCTGTGGTTAATATGGCCACCTACCTGGTATGTGTCCGTCATAGTTCCCATTTTTACAAAACGGAACAAAAAAGATTTGAAATGTTATCTCCCAGTTTTGCTCCTCAAATCCTCAAAGAAGGCCACATGGTGAATACTTTTGACTGGCTTAACCAGCTGGGCTGAGGGAAATTCTGTTTTAACTGATGATCAGTATGGTTTAAGACGAATATTGCCTGGAGTTACATCAGTTATTAGGCGAATACACTCTGGCTAAAGAGGGATCTCTGCTCTTGGTGTTTATGGATCTCTCAAGTGCTTTTGACGTGTGTGAACCACTCCAAGTTATGATTGATTATGCTAAACATTGGGGTGGATTTAACACCAGTTTTTGTGTCAACTGTATATTGATGTCGTAGCTAGAATGTGTTTTGAACCAAAAGGAGAGTGAGCCAAATCTTTAGAGATAGACAGGGGTTGAAACATCATTATTTAATAGAGCTTTTTTGTTTAATTTGTATATTAATGATTAAGACATTTTTTGGGTGGGCAAGGGACAAGACATGCCTTAAATTGGCAAGTGTTTGATCCCAGTTCTGCTTTACGCAGCTGATGTAGTTTTGATGTCAAGGATGACCAACAGCCTTTAAAGATTGCTGGGAGCTTTTACACTGTTTATGAGCCACCTGGATTTGAAAATCAACTTTAGCAAGACTTTCAAGATCATTTGAGGTTCTAAGGCTGTACAACCCGGTTCCCACTTTGACTAGGGTGCTAAAGGCTGCAGAGTTGGCACATTATTATTATCTGGGATTCAGGTCGATGAGATTGGAAGAACAGTCCACTTAAGAAACATCCATAAACAACAGTTTGAAAGTTTTATTGAGGGTTTGTTTACATTTGTAGCCAAATTGAGGTATAAGCCCATAAAGGTAATGTTTAATGTCCACGTAGCAAAGTAAAATGTGTCTGTGTTGATTGTGATGATTCTGGTCTATGGGGATATATAGATTTTGGAATTCTAGAAAAAGTAGAAAATGTATTTTTGAAGAGATTACTAGCTGTACCCCACAGTTGCTCAACTTACTTATGCCAGGAGGAATTGGACCTGGGTTTTGTTGAGGATTTGATAAGGATGCATTGCAGCGTTGTGATTGGTCAGGGGAGCCTGGGTGCTTCTTGGTTCCTGTTCGGTGGAGTCCTGATGCGGAGGAGAGATGCAGCGGCTAAAAGGTAAGTTATTAATTTATTTATATTTTTACATCTGCCCCAGCCCCGCCACCCCCGATTGGAGCCGGCCTCCATTGATAGAAGCACAATCTGCTGATAAAGTGAGACCACAACAACAAATCCAGATTTAGCTCCGAGACACATAAAGAGATGAAATGGTTGCAAAAGAAATATATAAACATTATCAAATTTGGGATTGGTACAAACCCAAATTTGATAACGTTTATATATTTCTTTTACCATAGAGATCCTAGTGAGGCTTCCCACACAAACCTCTTTTAACACAGTATAGGTAGCTACCCATTTCAACAGAAGTACAAAACCCAGCAGGCATATGCATTGCAGAAGATTGACGGCAGGGTTAACATCAGAAATTGGACATAAAACCTTTTTTCTTGAGAATTTACTTGCATAATTAATTTTGTGTATTAGACCTGCCAGGCTTAGGATGGTCTTCAGCCAAAATGTATGCCTTTACCTGCCTATTTTTTATTTTATTTGGTTTGGCTGAGCTTAGGACCCTGTGCACTTTACCACTGCTAAGCAGTGCTAAAGTGCCGGTGCTCACTCCCTAAGACATGGTAAAAGAGGCTTGCACCTGATTGGCATATTTCATTTACTTATAACTCCATGGTAAAGTGGTATGCCATTTACCCATGGCCTCTAAATTAAATGCCACTCGTGGGCCTGCAGCACTTATTGTGCCACCCACTTAAGTAGCCCCTTAAAACATATCCCATGTCTGTCATTGCAGCCTGAATGCAGCTTTAAACTGCCAATTTAAACAAACCACTTACTAAGACTTAACACCCCTGTTTATTATATGTATTTATATGTATGTCCACCTAAGTTGGACCCTAGGTAGCCCATAGCGCAGGGTGCATTTTTAGCTTCTACATGTCCTGGTAGTGAACAGTTCCTAAATTCATTTTCCACTACTGTGAGGCCTACCTCTTCCATAGGATAGCATTGGGTTGCTTTGCTACATTTAATAATTGGTAACTTTTAATTAGAAGCAGGTAAGAAGTTCATGCTTGGTGTCTGAGAAATTGTAATTCAAAGTCCTCTTTAATGGTAAAGTCAGATTTTGAGTTACAATTTTGAAAATGCCACTTTTAGAAAGTTGCCATTTTCCTGCCCTGGGTATTTTGCGCCTGCAGTCTGTTGCTGGGTCACAAGACTGGGTGTAGTTGGCAGTTTTACTTTTTTTATTCCTCCCAGACAGCCACAAAATAGAGGGATTAGGTGTGCCTGGATGGACCATCACTCACAGGATGGGGGGGGCAGAGCTGGGCACTGGCCCACTTGCAAATCAATAGGCTGTGCCCTTCCTTTATACAAAGGACTTCACACTACTGCATTGTGCTTGCAACCAGACTCCAGCCAAAGTATGGGAGGCAGGAAATTTCAAGCACTTCAAAGAGAAACTAGCTCTAGAAATTCTCTCTACTTCAAAGAAGGTAGCAGGTATAAAAATAGGACTCACTCTTAAGTTCACTTTCTGGACCTATGTAGGACTGCCAGAGGACTGCCTGATCCTGTGGCCTACTTCAGAAGATTGGTTTGTTGCACCTGGAAGATTGCTTTGCTGCCTGAAGCCTGCCTTGAACTCTCAGAGGTCTGCCTTGCTGCTTGAGCCATGTTCCACTGGTTGGACCCAGGAATAACAGAGTGACTCCAAGGGCTAGTTGGCTGGCCTCCTGGTCAGAACCTCAGGGACAGAAAATGCTCAAACCATCTTAAACCTGCACCTGGCCCCCGCCTGAGTGACTCCTGACCCTCCAAGTGGTGTCCCTCCAGTCCTAGACCCTTGGAACTGGGCCAAAGGTTCCCAGATATCCAAAATCCAAAACTAAGGACTTAGAACAAATTTGAGTAAAAAGTGCTCTGGGAACCGAGGGAAGACTGGGACAAGCCTGCTCATCTATCCACCCAAGTTGCATCACCGGTCAGCCCGACTTTGCGACAGCTCCCTCAACATTCTCTTCCTCCGCAGCAAATCCTTTTCAGCGGTCCTTCTCAGAAGGGGGAATCCAGCATCGTGGAAGACTTTGTCAACTAGAGCTTGCAGCTTCATCCTGCTGGAGATTTTCAACTCCAAAAAGAGACTAAGGGGCCAATTCCGATTCGGGCCGGAAAACGTACCGACCGACTCGGTACGGGAATCTAGTCCGACCGACACGTACCGGTGCCGTCTGACCCGGGTAGTACGATGAAATGCATGGGAAACACGACCGACTCGTACGGAACACAAGGCGAACGACCGACCCGGACGGAAACAAGCTATCCGGCCGGGAAACCACGCGAATCGAACCGACCGACACGCACCAGGAAATAACCCGAACAAAACGTACCCGCGAACTCCGACCCGCGCAGTACGATGCAATGCGTGGAAAACCAGACCGATTCGCACGGAGCCCAAGCCGTACGACCGACACGCATACAAAAGCCAGCCGAACAAACACAATACTCCGCGACCGACGCTTACGCCGCATATGAAACTGAGCTGAAACACAGCGGGAACGACCCGTAGAGGCGCGCACGAGACAACTGCAACGTCCTACTCGGTCAGAAGAACGACTCCTACATGCACAATAATCACAAATGAAAAAATAAAAAAAAAAGGGGCCAAACAAGCAATGCGATGCGATGCGATACCGAAGGGGATGATGGACGGAGCGCTTGAGCTAATCAAACACTCACCCCCAGTCAACTGATCTGGGTTTAATCCATCATCATTCTTTAGCTCACTCCACCACCCTAGTTCAGACATGGCCATATGCAAATCAGTCTGACCCTGTGCCTCATGGGAACAGTCCAGCCCGAACTGCCAAGCCATGTCTTCCCTGGACCGGAAACAAGCATCCTGGGACCGATTTCTGGCTATTCAGCCGTCATCAGCCAGGCTAGCTTGAATCCAGTGGCAAAGTGAACAAGGGACCCACGTCTGGGCATACCCTGCCAACTTAGGGCGAACAAAGCGATACCAAAGGGGATGATGGACGGAGCGCTTGAGCTAATCAAACACTCACCCCCAGTCAACTGATCTGGGTTTAATCCATCATCATTCTTTAGCTCACTCCACCACCCCAGTTCAGACATGGCCATATGCAAATCAGTCTGACCCTGTGCCTCATGGGAACAGTCCAGCCCGAACTGCCAAGCCATGTCTTCCCTGGACCGGAAACAAGCATCCTGGGACCGGTTTCTGGCTATTCAGCTGTCATCAGCCAGGCTAGCTTGAATTCAGTGGCAAAGAGAGCAAGGGACCCACGTCTGGGCATACCCTGCCAACTTAGGGCGAACAAAGCGATACCAAAGGGGATGATAGGCGGAGCGCTTGAGCTAATCAAACACTCACCCCCAGTCAATTGATCTGGGTTTAATCCATCATCATTCTTTAGCTCACTCCACCACCCCAGTTCAGACATGGCCATATGCAAATCAGTCTGACCCTGTGCCTCATGGGAACAGTCCAGCCCGAACTGCCAAGCCATGTCTTCCCTGGACTGGAAACAAGCATCCTGGGACCGGTTTCTGGCTATTCAGCCGTCATCAGCCAGGCTAGCTTGAATCCAGTGGCAAAGTGAGCAAGGGACCCACGTCTGGGCATACCCTGCCAACTTAGAGGCGAACAAAGCGATACCAAAGGGGATGATGGACGGAGCGCTTGAGCTAATCAAACACTCACCCCCAGTCAACTGATCTGGGTTTAATCCATCATCATTCTTTAGCTCACTCCACCACCCCAGTTCAGACATGGCCATATGCAAATCAGTCTGACTCTGTGCCTCATGGGAACAGTCCGGCCCGAACTGCCAAGCCATGTCTTCCCTGGACCGGAAACAAGCATCCTGGGACTGGTTTCTGGCTATTCAGCCGTCATCAGCCAGGCTAGCTTGAATCCAGTGGCAAAGTGAGCAAGGGACCCACGTCTGGGCATACCCTGCCAACTTAGGGCGAACAAAGCGATACCAAACAAGCAATGACAAAGCCAATAAATACAGGGGGTGAAAAAAATGGAACAAGGACACACCCTCAACTCCACTTACATAAAGGCCACAAATCCCTACCATGATCCTATGCAAATTCCACTGACCTGCCAGCAGAGAACACCATCACACAGCAAACACAGACACACACACAGCTCATCCAACACAAAAGCCACACACCATTAGCACCTCAACAAATAGCACCCTCACACACACCCAGCAAAACCTACACTCACACACCCTCACTTGCACACACACACACATCAATCACCACCACCACCCATCACCATGCCCCTAAAGAAGAATCCAAAGTTCCTAGATAGTGAATTGGAAGTCATGGTGAGACGAGATCCTGAGGGTAGAGCCACAGTTGTTTGGCACATTGGTCCAACAGACCCCCATGTCGCAGAAAACCAAGATGTGGGCGAGGATCGTCGACAGGGTGAACGCACAATCACCATGTTTGCGCACAAAGGAAGACATCCAGAACAGGTGGTATGATGTGCGCAGGAGGGTCAGGGACCTACTGAAGAATGATTACCTCATGAGCCAGCACACCGGCAGTGGCCCTCCTGCCAAACCAGTATACCTCAGGCCCTGGGAGGAGAAGGTGCGGGCCATCCTACCACCAGTGAGCGTATATGGACTAACAAACATCCCAGAGCCTGGTGAGTACACAACTAATATACACAATATTGTGTGACAATACACACACATCACTGTCAAGGGGACAGTCAAACCATGCACCTCTAGCAAATCAACAGCAACCAAAAGATAATCATCCCAAGAAGTGTATGTTAGTCAGATAAACACAATACATGCCATGTCATAGTGATATGTAACTGTGTCATGACATGTACAAATCCAATACCAAATTGAGCTAGCCAGTGGCACAATTCTAACCAACAAACACTGTCAGATAATTAGCCACCACTAGAACACCACCTCACAGGGAAGCTCACAGAAAGGAAGGAATCCTGTGTATGCTGGTGAAGTCAGTGTAACCAAGAGCATGATGGGACTCGTAGTAACAGATAATGGGCAGCCTCACATTTGGACCATCAACACCACTCTGAACCATGCTCACATCACAGGGAGTGGATAAGGACTGACAAGATGGCTGACACTGGCTACTGCTGTGGGGAGCACAAGGCCCTGCTGGGAACTGGGCACCAACAAACAGCAGGACACCACTGACTGACATCCTGAAAGCAAACTTGCATTCCCTGCAAAGCAAGCACGTTGCATGGTGGGATATCTGGCTGGGTGGGAAGGAGGACTCACAGCACTGACCATAGTTACAAGCAGCTCACCTCACACACCCCCTCAACACAAACTCCACATAACCCACCTGGGAGAATGCAATGCCTCACATACCAAATGAAGATCCCACAAAGAACCATCACCCTGGGTAATGCTGTGTGAAGCACAGGGACACTCTTGGGACTTGTAGCCAAACAAACGCAAGGACAACACTGTCAGCCTTCCTGTCAGCACAGGCACATTACCCCGCAGGGAAGCAGAGTCAAAAGGAAGGAAGTACGGGCATGCTGGGAAGGGGGGTGTAGGCAATAGCATGATGGGAGTTGTAGTCACAGATACTGCTCACCCTCACAATTGGCCCATCAACACCACTCTGAACCATGCTCACATCACAGGGAGTGGATAAGGACTGACAAGATGGCTGACACTGGGTACTGCTGTAGGGGGCACAAGGCCCTGCTGGGAACTGGGCACCAACAAACAGCAGAACACCACTGCCTGACATCCTGAAAGCCAACCTGCACTCCCTGCAATGCAAGCACATTGCATGGTGGGATATCTGGCTGGGTGGGAAGTAGGACTCACAGCACTGACCATAGTTACAAGCAGCTCACCTCACACACCCCCTCAACACAAACTCCACATAACCCACCTGGGAGAATGCAATGCCTCACATACCAAATGAAGATCCCACAAAGAACCACCACCCTGGGTAATGCTGTGTGAAGCACAGGGACACTCTTGGGACTTGTAGCCAAACAAACGCAAGGACAACACTGTCAGCCTTCCTGTCAGCACAGGCACACTACCCCACAGGGAAGCAGAGTCAAAAGGAAGGAAGTCCGGGCATGCTGGGAAGGGGGGTGTAGGCAATAGCATGATGGGAGTTGTAGTCACAGATACTGCTCACCCTCACAATTGGCCCATCAACACCACTCTGAACCATGCCCACATCACAGGGAGTGGATAAGGACTGACAAGATGGCTGACACTGGCTACTGCTGTGGGGTGCACAAGGCCCTGCTGGGAACTGTGCAACAACCAACAGCAGAACACCACTGTCAGCCATCTTGCCATTGCTGTCACACTCACACACAGTGAAGTCCACTCAAAAGGAAGGAAGTATGGGCATGCTGGGAAGGGGGGTGGAGGCAATAGCATGATGGGAGTTGTAGTCACAGACACTGCTCACCCTCACAATTGGCCCATCAACACCACTCTGAACCATGCCCACATCACAGGGAGTGGATAAGGACTGACAAGATGGCTGACACTGGCTACTGCTGTGGGGTGCACAAGGCCCTGCTGGGAACTGTGCAACAACCAACAGCAAGACACCACTGAATGACATCCTGAGAGTCAACCTGAACCCACTGCAAGGGTGACATGCTTCATGGTGGGATAACTGGGCTAGGTGGAGAAGGATGGCCGGATGTCCACCAAATACAACCAATGCTGGCCATGCACACACCTCAACATTCACATTCAAATGCCCCAGGTATGCATGACAATGTGCTACACCAATATCAACCTCTTACTGTGACAACTTAGGACAATGCAATGTACATGCCCGCATCCAGAGGTACAGTCACAACTGTCAGGTGTGTGAACCATTGATGCCTGTAGAAACATAACATACAATGTGTGCCTCTTCCAAATACAGGTGATGATGATGGGGACACAGCAGCAGGCGAGGAGGAGTCCCTGTCCCAGGCTCCGGGGGACACAGAGCTCACTGGTGTGGAACAGCCTCGGCCCACCTCGGATGGCGAAGACCTACCTGGCACCTCCGGTGTGAGTCATCATGCAGCACCAGCTTGAACAACCTCTGCACCCCCTGCACCCACCCCTCCAACAACTGCCAACACACAGACCACCCCCGCCGACACGGACAGACCAAGGACCACCGATGACAACAGCACAGGGCCCCAGGGCCACCGTGTAGCAACGGACGACAACACCACTAACAACCCCCAAGGGGGCCTCGGGTCACCTGTGCATGCCATCGCAGGTCCTGCACGTGTCGCCAGGGGTGGTGGGAGGGGTGGTAGACATAGGTCGCTGCTTGCAGAGGGGTCTGGACTGCATGATGACCCACAACTGGCACGCATCGCTGATGCGTACCAGACTAGCACCGGAGAGTTCAGCCAGGTAGTGGGGTTCCTCAGGGACATTCAACAGCAGCAGGCTGCCCATCATGCCCGCTTGGACTTACACATGTCCCGCATGGAGTCCAAGTGGGACACATTGCAAGAACTGACGGCGGTGCATAGGGACATATTACAATGCCTCCGCCAGATTTGCACCAACATGGCCACACCTCCCTGTGTGCCCACAACATCTGTTGCTGCAACAACTGACAAGGCCACAGGGAGGGAGGAGGACTCTGGCGGAGACTCCCCTGCACCGCAGCAGCCTGCACGTTAGGGTCCCCCCCCAAAGAAGAGGGGTCGTCCGAGGAAGGAAAACTGAGAGGTTGATGGCCACGTACATCCCCCAGGAAGCCAACACCTGTTCAGGAAATTCTCCTTTGTGTGCAAACGTTTCACCCTGTCGAATGCAACACTACTCTCCCACATGACATGGGGAGTTGAAGTTGGACTAATGTATCAAATGACTGTGGACTTCACTCAGGACATTTCTGCTACCAAGACTTCCAACTCATCTGGGAACTTTGGATCACAATCCCAATGTACAGCACCCACCATCCTGTGCACTATACACACACACATTTCTGTAATTAAAATCACTAGTACACCATACTTGCCTCTGTTGTTATTCAAATGTGGATACTGTTATGGTGATGATGATCTGCTAAATTACACTGTGTATGCTAACTGCTACAGCAAGTACAACACCGTCGTGTGAGTCATGGTGACGTGACACATATGAGGGAGACACACCACTAGGGCTACACAACACAGAGACACCAGGGCCATCGGACTCATCGCCCACAGTGACGTTGCCAGGAAATACAGTGGAATGCACAGACACCACACCTATTCAGAGTCTGTGGCAACTAGCCCACAGGTGCAGTAAGCAAATGTCAGTCAGATGTGTGACCACAGACAACGCACATCCCAAAGTGAAGCACAGGTTTATTACACATTTGCAACATGTTGTTTCCACTACAAATGCAAGGTAATCCCACGTGGCAGTGGCCACACAGTCAACAATTGTAGAAGAAATAAAGTCCAGGGGTGTGTGGCACATCACTTGTAGGCAAACTACTGCTGCCACCCTGAAAGCTGAATCATGGTGTCGGGGGATCCAAGTTGACCAAAGTACTCAGTAAGCACCCTGTGAAGGACAGACATGACACACAGTTAAAACCACTGAAGAACAGGACAGAACTGCAATACTCATGCCCAATACATGTCACAGAGACAACTACACAAAACCAAGTTAGCATGTCAAAACTGTTGGGGAGTACAGACTACCTGTAAGGACACATTGCTGCACGCATCCAGTCAAGTAGCACATGGCCACACTCAAAACACCACCAGAGCACCACCCACACATATCATGCAAACTCACATCATTCACATTACATCTCCCTGGATACACACATTCAGCTTAAGAAGTTGGTGATGAGCTGTGTGCGGACATCACCATCATCATCATCATCATCACTGGCATCGTGGTCCAGGCCAGGATCCTCCACAGGTGGCGGACGTTGGTCATCGTCATCCAGGATGAGAGGCAACTCCTTCCGCACTGCCAGGTTGTGTAGCATGCAGCAGACGATGACAATCTTGCACACCTTTGCTGGGGCATATGGGAGGGCCCCTCCTGTCTTGTCCAGGCAGCGGAAGCGGCTCTTCAGGAGACCAAAGGTCCGCTCAATCACTCTCCTGGTCCGACCATGTGCCTCATTGTAGCGCATCTGGGCTGGTGTCACAGGGTTCCTGAGGGGTGTCTCCAACCACGGCATGTTGGGGTATCCGGAGTCACCTACGGACGGACAAGTGCACATTAGCTGAGTTGGAAAAGTGGGTGGAATACTACAGATCAGAACACACACAATGGTACAAAGTCAGTACACACCGACAAGCCAGGCACGCTGGTTCTGCATCTGTGCCATCATCCTCGGGATGCGACTACTCCTCATCACGTAGGCATCGTGTGCTGAACCAGGGAAACGGGCACACACATGTGTGATGCTCATATCTGCAAGACATACCACCAGAGCATTGATCGAATGGTAATGTTTACGGTTCCGGTATGCCTGCTCATGTGCCTGTGGTGGTATCAAAGCCACATGTGTCCCATCAATGGAGCCAATGACATGTGGCATCCTCCCCAGGGCATAGAAGTCACTCTTGACGTCAGTGAGTTGTTGACGTGTAGGGAAATAGATGTACTGGTTCAGGCATCTCAACATTGCCTCTAAAACATCGCGTAGCACACGGCTGAACATAGTCTGTGACATCCCACCGGCAGTCGCCACAGTGTGTTGAAAGGTACCGGTGGCAAAGAAGTGTAGGGCTGCCATTACCTTCACCTTGGGGGTCAGCGCCGTAGGGTACGGCCGGCCAGGTTGCAAATGTGGTGCCAAGCGCACTGCCAAATCCTCAATCAGCTGCCTGGTGAAGCGGTACCGTCGGATGCTGTCACGTTCCACCATCGTTGCCAGGTCAGGGAATGGTCTATGGACAGCTGGACCCCTGCAGTGCATAGGTTGAAGAAAGAAAGATTGTCAGTCACCCCACATATGTGCCATTCACCATACTCAATTTCACATGATACATCATTACGAGACACAAGTACTTGATGTGTGTGCCGTTCTGTTCGGACATAACTCGCACCTACATGCCCATCATCTAACTTCTCAGTACAACATGTGTGCACAACTGGTACCAGGTTGTGCTATGGGAAACCATTAGGCTGTGTCACAGTACCCATTTACTGCTGTCACGTTCCACACACACACCACAGTGACATGTCTGGACAGATGCGCCACAGGCATCACAACTCATTGACAGGTAGATTCCCAGTGACCCTGTCTTGCCACATGGACTCTGGCATGACATGGCGTATCATGTACACATCAGAAAAACAAACATGACTCCCACAGGTAGTGGCCCCTGTCGCCTCCGCAGGACAGACATGGACGCCAGTGACGCACAACATCAAAGTCCATGCACAAACAACGTTGTTGTGGAGACTGTCTCCCATGGTGCACATGGAATCAGAGACATCGGAAACACAACATGCACACAGACTGTGGAGGGACATCACTATTTTGGCAATGGGTCATCCTGTGACGTACATGCCTTCCCCCATGGGACCCTGGGGGTATGTGACATGTCACACACATACACAACCTGGAAATGTGACCATGCCACATGCTCCGAAATGAACTGTTGCACATCACAGTGGTCATGTGCACAACACACAAAGGACCCTGTCCCCATGAACACATGCACAGCCTGGGTGTGGCTGCCCACAAGTGCCACCACAGAAACCACATGTTAACCCTCATACACAGAAAAGGTAATGCAGCCTTACATGCCTTAGGAAACAGTGTGGACTGGGTGTGGTGTTGTAGGTGTGCCCCTGGGTCTCTGGCACGTATATGTGGCTGGCATACGTTCACCAGTGACAAGCATGGTGACATATGCGACTGACCTGTACAGGTACGCGTTGTACAGCAATGGACCGATCGGTGTGCCCGGCCGGACCATTGCATCTGTTGTGTGCGGGTACGTGTTGTATCCCGAAATACGCGTTGTACAGCAATGGACCGATCGGTGTGCCCGGCCGGACCATTGCATCTGTTGTGAGCGGGTACGCGTTGTATCCTGAAATACGCATTGTACAGCAATGGACCGATCGGTGTGCCCGGCCGGACCATTGCATCTGTTGTGAGCGGGTACGCGTTGTATCCCGAAATACGCGTTGTACAGCAATGGACCGATCGGTGTGCCCGGCCGGACCATTGCATCTGTTGTGAGCGGGTACGCGTTCTATCCCGAAATACGTGTTGTACAGCAATGGACCGATCGGTGTGCCCGGCCAGACCATTGCATTCGTTGTGAGCGGGTACACGTTGTATCCCGAAATACGCGTTGTACAGCAATGGACCAATTGGTGTGCCCGGCCGGACCATTGCATCTGTTGTGAGCGGGTACGCGTTGTACAGCAATGGACCGATCGGTGTGCCCGGCCGGACCATTGCATCTGTTGTGTGCGGGTACGCGTTGTACAGCAATGGACCGATCGGTGCGCACGCATTGGCTGGGGCCTGGCATGGCAACGGACGGCGTTTCGAAGCTCCAACGAGTCTGATGCAGTGAATTCAGTTGGCCAGCCACAACAATGTTGCAAAATCATGGGTGTCATGAAGTTGAAGATTTGAAGGATGCTGTGGGCGTGTATTAGTGCTGCTATTCCATGGATTGGTCAGATTCAGAAGATGCAAACGACTTGGACCTATCACTTTGGACACATGGGACAGTATCTGCCTCTGCAGCACACATATAATGCTGGCTGTTCCCCTGAGAGCTCACTTGCCTGCACTACATGCTCCAGGACGACATCTGCCACCAACACTGCTGCTGTATATGCATCCTCTGGCTACTGCAATGGCACGTACTGTGGATAGAGCCCCAGCCTTCAGCCTTGAGGAGAACCAGGCCCTGCTGGACAACCTCCTTCCAGAGTACAGCAAGCTGTATGGGAAACCAGGGGAGCAGGTGAGTGTGCTGTCCACTGCCTTACTTATTGTGCATGTTGTCTGACTAGCAGGACTTACAGTGTGCACACCACTGGCTAGCATGCTCACTGAGTAGTTGTCACACCCCAAAGTGTGTAGTTACATGCACTGAACAGGTACAGTGCAGTAACAGTGCTTTCCAACAAGGTTTACTTCCCATGCAATGATACCATGTAGTGACTGCTGGCAAACTGTTCATAGCCATTGTTGCACTGCCTATGTACATCATATGCCCCTGTGATTGAGACATGTATCTCCAACTGTGTGATGCACGTATATGTTGCAGGTGTAGTAATGGCCTTTTCACTTTGTCATCCTCACAGGTTGATGCCCACCAGAAGCAGGAAATCTGGCTGACCATCGCCCGGGCAGTAAGATCTGTGGGGGTCTACAGGCGCAGGATCCGCAACTGCCAGAAGAGGTGGCAGGACCTTCGGGGCTGGACCCGGAGGATCGCAAGGGTCCAGCTGAAGCTGTCGCCTCCTCGCAGGAGGGGCGGACACCGGACCCTGACCCCCACATGCTCAGGATCCTGGCGGTGGTCTTCCCTGACCTGGATGGGCAGCTGAAGGGCAGACAGCAGCAAGGAGGGGGTGAGTCCATGACTGCACTGTGCACTTTGTCTGACATGCTATGTGCCCTCTTCTGGCCTGGTTAAACTTCCACAGTACATCAGTCATGTGGTCCAGGACCCTTGTCCCTCATTTGTGACATGCCCACTTCTCCTCTGATACGCATATGTGTGGCCCTTACAGTCAGGAAATTGTGTCACTTGGGGACTGTGTCATTGCATTTAGCTTCGCTCAAGGTGGGGGACAGCATTTGTTACCGTGACTATGTTGTGCGATTCATGGGTGGGTCAATTGCTTACACAATGCCTAAGTTCTGACATGTAATCTGGGTGTAACTTTGATATGTGATCCACATGCTGATCTGAATCACCACATGTCCCTGGGGAATTTGGCACACACCCATGCTGCGGGTGGGAACAATGTTTGGGTCTCAGGAGTATGTGTATCAAGTGTGTCACACATGCTTAGCCACCTGCCTACTGTCCATGACTCATCCCTCTTACAGGTGGAGCTGGACAGTCATACCTACTCCAGGGCATACAATACACTCTGTACTCCCACTCCCGTGTATCATCTGGCATGTTGTGATCAGTGAAATGTACCCTCAGGTGTCTGCCTCTGTCTCATTGTGCTGTGTCTTCGTTGTCAGGGCTACTGGTATGTTTATCGGTTAGGGCTCAGCATGCCATCGGAGATGTGACCATGATAGACGATACTTATGTGACTTATAGGTGTCTGATCACTTGACTGTGTACACAGGTGTATGCGACTGTGACTTTCAGGCAGCTGTCTTTCATTCCAACACAATAAAGAGGAGGGACTGGGAGCTAATTAGAAAGAAGTGTAGGTCCTGTACCAATGCTCCCGAGAACAACTTGTAAACCTAGAGTGGTATCAGTTCCTAAGTGAATAGAGGTAAGAGGAAAGAATAATTGGCCATCCAATTAGGGGAATGGTTAAACTAAAGTTTGTCTCCAAAAGAGAGTACAGTGCTCGTGAGTGGGGGAGAAATCTCCTTTCTGTTCTTGTGCCCTCACACACCCTTACGAGTGTAAAGCATCATCATCGGGCTATGCTCCGCGTGGGGGTGGCGCTGCAGTCCCTCACGGGCCCTACAAGAGGGCTCTCTGTTGGAGATCTTTTCAGGAGATGCCGCAGTTGTGCATGTGGGTGTGTGGGAATGAAGGTGATATAGTGAGTAAGTGATTTTAAAATTACCTGGTAGATACCCAGAGGTTTAATAAGGAGTACTCCAGGTAAGTTAAAAATGGGGCAGGGTTGTAGAGCCTCCTCAAATGAATAAAGGGGGGATGAGTTTGTTCCCACCGCTCTCAACCCGCGAGAATAGTGAGTGAAAATTAGGAATGTGAAGTGGTCGACATGTTTCGCGCAATCTGTCGGTCCCTAATGGATCCCTGTGCGCTTCTTCAGGACCATAAGAAAAGGTTAGAGATGTAAAGGAAATGGGTTTCGGGGAAACACACCCTATAAACCCACCATACCTATCTTAAGGTTTAAGGGACGTCACAGCGTACGAGACACGTCTTATTCGTGTGCTCAAGCTTATAAACCCTCCTCGTGGTAGAGTCAGGCCACATCGGCTGGTCGTGCAAATGCGGGGTGATAAGGTGGATCACCCCGATCTGACGTCTCTGCAACCTAACAGTCTGCCTTCCAACGCCGGTAAAGTTTCGGGCAATCGTATCTGTTACAAATACGTGGAGCACTTCCTGATTGAGTCACCTGTCAGGTGACTCAATCAGGAAGTGCTCCACGTATTTGTAACAGACACCCACATGCACAACTGCGGCATCTCCTGAAAAGATCTCCAACAGAGAGCCCTCTTGTAGGGCCCGTGAGGGACTGCAGCGCCACCCCCACGCGGAGCATAGCCCGATGATGATGCTTTACACTCGTAAGGGTGTGTGAGGGCACAAGAACAGAAAGGAGATTTCTCCCCCACTCACGAGCACTGTACTCTCTTTTGGAGACAAACTTTAGTTTAACCATTCCCTATTTGGATGGCCAATTATTCTTTCCTCTTACCTCTATTCACTTAGGAACTGATACCACTCTAGGTTTACAAGCTGTCTTTCATTCACAGCACACTGTGAGGTGCTCATGTTCAGAGAGTTGTGTTTCATGTCCCCCATATGTCCAATTGGTATGACGTGGACAAATAGTAGTTCAGATGATGTGGTTTTTGGGGGATGGACATGTGCACTTGTCAGTTACATAACTTGCATTCCCCATGTCCTAGGATTGTGACACAGTGCAGACTGTTGTTGTCTGGCTGCCATGGCCATGTGACTGGAGACAGTGATGTATGACTTTGCACGCATGCCTGTGTCATGGCATTAAACTTCCTAAGACTGATCCTGCAGGGGAGTGACATGTGCAACATGCACCCCATTGTGGCATTGACTATCCGGACATGGGTGCATCATGGTGTCTGGTGCTGGTATGCATCACATGCATTTCTATTTAGACTCTGGACATCCCTTTATCCGGACACCTGCACTGACTCAGTGGCAAGAGATGTGATGTGTGCATGTTCACATACTTCACCGTGTTCCCTGCAATGTCCAACAACTGTGTAGGTGGTGCATGTGTCCACACTGGGGTCTTACCATCAGACAGGCACCAGACAGATGGGTGCAAGGGCAGGAGGGGTGTGAGTCCCATGGTTGACCATCAGACTGACAATTGGCTTCTCCGAATCTGTGTGAGGACTTTAGGCAATGTACAACTAAGGATGCCAGGGCTTGCTCTGTGATGTGCTGTACTTACTGTGGTGTGTGCGGTCAGTGCAGGTGACTGATGTTTGTCTGTTTCCCTAATTGCTTGCAGATACATCCACGGCCACAGGAGGGGACAGCTCCACGGACCAGGAGGATCAGCGGAGCCAGACTGGGTCAGCATCCGACGAGTGGTCAGAGGGACCCAGTGGCACAGAGGGCGAGGGGAGCCACACCGAGGAGTCCTCAGCACCATCCACCTCAGCTGAGGACCACAGCAGCTCGGAGGATGACTCCCTTGTGGAGGCGGGTCTCAGCAGCCACCACACCCCAGCTAGTGTTGCTGTCCCCGCCACCACCACCCTCCCATTGGCTCCCATCCCTGAGGTCCGTGGAGGCTCCCGTGCTCGGGAGCGTGTCTCCTTCGTGCCAGGCACCGCACCCCCTGCCCCTGTGTCCCCTGCTGCCCTGAGTGAGGAGTCTGTGTACCTCCTTCGGCAGCTCCATGTAGGGCAGACAGCAATGCTGAGTGTCCTCCATGCACACACCACTCTGTTGACACAGCTGGTGTCGTTCATGGAGGGCATCTCGACGGGTATGTCTGCCCTACAGAGGAGCAATAAGTCCATGGACTCCTCCCTGACGGCAGCCGTGTCCCTCCTCCAACAGTCCCTTACCCCTCCCACCTCTGCCCCATCCACACTTCCTGCCACCCTACCTGTCCAAAGCACATGCACACCTGCACAATCACCCAAACACACAGACACGAGCAGCACAGACACACCCAAGAGAAAGGCAAGACGTGCACACAAGCATCCTCAGGGGACTGATACCACACACACAGGGGATGGGGAACAGACACACACACAGGCATCCACAGTCACTCCGCAGTCCTCCAAATCCTCTCCCTCCAAGTCCCCTTCCCTTGCCTCACCTGCTACCCCACCTACACAGCAGATCTTCCTCTGTGACCTCGGCCTCTTCCCCTCCGATCCTGCTGATCCAGCATACCGGAGGAAGAGGAAGTCCACCCACACAGAGGGGAGAGCCCCTCGCCCCCGGACACCCTCCCCCAGGCGCAGGCAGACACAGGACCCCATTCGGAAGTCCCCCCGGACCAGGAAGAGCAAGACCCCACCACCACCACCACGCAGCTCCACCACCCAGTCTCTCTCCTCCATCTCCCAGGCCACCACTCCACAGGTTCCCCCGCCACACCCTGCCCCAGGTTCCCCCACACACCGATATCGCATCCCCAGACTGCTTAGGCCCTCCCCCCCTGCCATTTGCTCTTCCACCCCCACCCAGACGCTCTGCCTGTTAGTGCACTGGTGTGGGGACCGGGTCCCCTCCCTCTGTCCTGCCCACCTCATCTGCCCACCCTTCCACTCCCTTGGAGTCATGCACTGCAGTGGAGTCCACAACCACCCTGTCTGACTCGGGCACTGCAGTGGGGACCCAGTCCACTACATCAGACCAGCCCACTGCAGTGGTTGCAGCACCAACACCAACTGACTTGTGTACCACAGTAGTGGCGCCCCCCCTGAGTCAGACACCTCCACTGCAGTTGCCGGTGACACTCCTGCACCCACCACCCCTTCACTGCCTCACTCTGCCATCCCCTGATCCTGTCCCTGCGGTGCCTGGCCTGCCCCTTGTATGCCCCTCCAAGGGGGATGTCCCCTGTCCGTACCAGTGCAGGCAAGCAATGGGTGACCAGTTGTCACTTATCACCCTGTTGGGACTGTGATTTTGGACTGGCCATTGGCCTTAGTTTCTTTTGGACTTCAGAGTTTTCCTTGACATTTGCTGAATAAAGCCTCTTTTTGTTTAATTGTGGGTTTTCTTTTGATGTACATGATGTGGATGAGTAGCATCCTGCATTTGCAGTTGTAATAGTGTTCATATCAGGAAAATGAAGTGTTGCTGTGATGGACTCCATGTGGTCCATGGGATATATGTCCTGTTGTAGTCTGGATCTATGGCATCCTTTGCTGCAGTCTGAGGGTGCAATGTTCAGCATTTGACACAGGGATGTACGTTTTGCATTTGTAAATGAACATCTTTGTCTTACACTGATGCACATCTGGTGGGCTTACTACTGTTCAATGTTCCGATTTCCATGACTGTGTGCCCAGCTCCACTGGACATGCAGTTTTGCACATCAATGTCGAAGGACTCATCTGTGTATACAGTGCAACTTGCTTGACACGTGTTTTGGGTGTATGCAGATGACTGACGTGACACTCCCGTACCCAGGCTGATGTGAGCAGAGCCTTCTGTGTGTTGTAGTTGTTGACTCACTGACGGAGTGTTCTGCTGACATGTTTGGGTCGTGCACAGACCAGGTTTGGCACAGCGGACCTTCCACAGGAGTGGAGTGCCCTCATGGGAGTGTGTAGTTCCGGTGACATTGCGTGGGCCTGTGTTGTGTGTTGTATAAGCATGTCTGTGCGTGTTCCCTTCCCTTTTCCTACACAGGCTGTGTCCCTAGGGATGTTCCTGTTTGTGATGCTTGCTGAGTTGTTCTGTGTTCATCCAGCATCTTGGACCTGGTTTCTCCATGATGTGGGTGCATGGCAAACTAATGTTCATGAGGTTGTCATCCCAGGTTGTCTTTGTTGTCAGGGCTGGGGATGTGGTCAAACGCAGATGGGACACATTCAGGCTTCCCCTTGGCACTTGTTGTTTACACAAGTCATGTGATTTACAGTTTGTGTTAGCTTTCAGTGATTGTGACACGTTGTGTGTGTGACTGCTGCCACTCCTCAGGGTCAGAGCTGCAATGTTGGAAGTTGTGTACGTGTGTTCTTAGTGTGTCACCTTGGCTTCTTCGTTGGTGTGTGACTATGGCCAGGATCCCATTGATTGTGGTGGATTTCACATCATGCCCATGTACGGCGTACTGTGCTGTGTGTCAGACATTGACGAGTCTTGTTGAGTGGCCATGTGTGATGGGTTTCTGCACCTTAGTTCCCACCACCACCCCTGGTATTGTCATGGGTGCATGTGCAATGTCACCAGTCCATGTGAGCTTCACTGCTGCACATTGGAGGAGATCAGGGTGTGTGGTGTTGAGTGTCTGCAAATGTGAGTTGTTGCACGGCTAGACCCCTACCTCCATATTTGCCTTGGCTGGCAGGCCATGCTGATTGATTAGAGCTTGTGTAGGTGTGATGGTAGTTTGTTGCTCAGGACACATGGCTGTGGTTCACAGTGTGAACGACATCTACCTTTGTCATCACAGTGGGATTATCATGCAGGCTAGTGACAGCACAATGTGGGGTCCCTGGGGGTAGTGCTGTGGTGGGTCTGTCTCTTGCTGTGTTAGTTGCTGTTCCTACAAGCTTGTGTGACATGTGTAATTTGGGCTCCCTCTCATCTAACAATGCCTGATTGCCCACATAGGGGTATCCGATCCATGAGTAACTTTTGTATGGCACTGTATACACATCTGTGTGGTTGGAATTCAGGCCTCCTCATGTGTTGTGTGGTTGCCTGGGGACACTGGCACACACCCCCATCACCTGTTGTGTTTGATATGCAGTGTGAGTCTGCCTGTTTGTGTTTGTGCCTTTGCACCACTGCATTGGCATATCTTGAGTGTGCCATTGGCTGTATGTTGTTTGGTGGCTTTCCCCTGCTGTCCCTGGGACTCCTAGGTCATCAGTCAGCACAATAATCATGGTTTGTATGTCCCATTGCTGCCATGGTATGGTATTTGTTCACCTGACATCTACAGTCTCCACAGGATATCTACATTTGTGTGTCCATTGGTGCAGATATGTGGGTCAGCATTATGATGGTCACTTCTGTCATTGTGTTATTTGTGAATGTTGACAATGTGGGCCCCCATGGGTGATGTTTGTATGTACATGGCCAAAACGATGTTTCAGTGACACTGCACTGTTTGCCTCGACCAATCTATGTTGCTATGGGACACAAGCACTACTGTGCCACTGATGTGTTTGTTGTTGTGTGACCAGGATTCATCCATGCAGTTTGGCTTTGGCAGCTTTTACCATGACTACACTTACCTTATGATCACTGTGGTGATGGTGCTTTAGGCCCCATTGCCACACTGTTCAAAAAGTGCATCAGCTATGGACACCACACTTACCTTTTGGTCACTGTGGTGATGGTGCTTTAGGCCCCATTGCCACACTGTTCAGAAAGTGCATCAGGTATGGACACCACACTTACCTTTTGGTCACTGTGGTGATGGGGCTTTAGGCCCCATTGCCACACTGTTCAGAAAGTGCATCAGCTATGGACACCACACTTACCTTTTGGTCACTGTGGTGATGGGGCTTTAGGCCCCATTGCCACACTGTTCAGAAAGTGCATCAGCTATGGACACCACACTTACCTTTTGGTCACTGTGGTGATGGGGCTTTAGGCCCCATTGCCACACTGTTCAAAAAGTGCATCAGCTATGGACACCACACTTACCTTTTGGTCACTGTGGTGATGGGGTGTTCGAGCCCATTGCCACAGTGGCCATGGTCGGCTTGCATTTTAGAGGCCACACACGTTTATGTGTGACACATGTGATAGGGGGTCACATTGTATGTTCAATGTCATGTTCAGTCTTGTAGGCATTTGACACAGACTACACACGCTTGTCATGGTGTTGGGGGGGATGTAATTTTCTGTCATTCCTTATGTGGGAGTATGCTGGTTGTGTCATGCATTACCCATCCTATGAGTAGGGGTGGTGTTAGTGGTAGGCATCCATACCCCTAAGGGTGGGGATGGTAGTAGTGACAGGCATCCATGCCCCCCTGAGTAGGGGTGGTGTTAGTGGTAGGCATCCATACCCCTAAGGGTGTGGATGGTAGTAGTGACAGGCATCCATGCCCCCCTGAGTAGGGGTGGTGTTAGTGGTAGGCATCCATACCCCTAAGGGTGGGGATGGTAGTAGTGACAGGCATCCATGCCCCCCTGAATAGGGGTGGTGGTAGTGGTAGGCATCCATACCCCTAAGGATGGGGATGGTAGTAGTGACAGGCATCCAGCCCCCCCTGGATAGGGGTGGTGGTAGTGGTAGGCATCCATACCCCTAAGGGTGGGGATGGTAGTAGTGACAGGCATCCATGCCCCCCTGAGTAGGGGTGGTGGTAGTGGTAGGCATCCATACCCCTAAGGGTGGGGATGGTAGTAGTGACAAGCATCCAGGCAACCATGATTAGGGGTGGTGGTAGTGGTAGGCATCCATCCCCCCATGAGTGGGGATGGTAGTAGTGACAGGCATCCAGGCACCCATGATTAGGGGTGGTGGTAGTGGTAGGCATCCATCCCCCCATGAGTGGGGATGGTAGTAGTGACAGGCATCCATGCCCCCCTGAGTAGGGGTGGTGGTAGTGATAGGCATCCATACCCCTAAGGATGGGGATGGTAGTAGTGACAGACATCCAGCCCCCCCTGGATAGGGGTGGTGGTAGTGGTAGGCATCCATACCCCTAAGGATGGGGATGGTAGTAGTGACAGGCATCCAGCCCCCCCTGGATAGGGGTGGTGGTAGTGGTAGGCATCCATACCCCTAAGGGTGGGGATGGTAGTAGTGACAGGCATCCAGGCCCCCCTGAGTAGGGGTGGTGGTAGTGGCAGGCATCCATCCCCCTAAGGATGGGGATGGTAGTAGTGACAGGCATCAATCCCACCCTGGATAGGGGTGATGGTAGTGGCAGGCATCCATCCCCCTAAGGGTGGGGATGGTAGTAGTGACAGGCATCCATGCCCCCCTGAGTAGGGGTGGTGGTAGTGACAGGCATCCATCCCCCTTAGGGTGGGGATAGTAGTGGTGACAGGCATCCATGCCCCCCTGAGTAGGGGTGGTGGTAGTGACAGGCATCCATGCCCCCCTGGATAGGGGTGGTGGTAGTGGTAGGCATCCATACTCCTAAGGGTGGGGATGGTAGTAGTGACAGGCATCCAGGCAACCATGATTAGGGGTGGAGGTAGTGGTAGGCATCCATCCCCCCATGAGTGGGGATGTTAGTAGTGACAGGCATCCAGGCACCCATGATTAGGGGTGGTGGTAGTGGTAGGCATCCATCCCCCCATGAGTGGGGATGGTAGTAGTGACAGGCATCCATGCCCCCCTGAGTAGGGGTGGTGGTAGGCATCCATACCCCTAAGGATGGGGATGGTAGTAGTGACAGGCATCCAGCCCCCCGTGGATAGTGGTGGTGGTAGTGGTAGGCATCCATACCCCTAAGGGTGGGGATGGTAGTAGTGACAGGCATCCAGGCCCCCCTGAGTATGGGTGGTGGTAGTGGCAGGCATCCATCCTCCTAAGGATGGGGATGGTAGTAGTGACAGGCATCAAGCCCACCCTGGATAGGGGTGGTGGTAGTGGCAGGCATCCATCCCCCTAAGGGTGGGGATGGTAGTAGTGACAGGCATCCATTCCCCCCTGAGTAGGGGTGGTGGTAGTGACAGGCATCCATCCCCCTTAGGGTGGGGATGGTAGTGGTGACAGGCATCCATGCCCCCCTGAGTAGGGGTGGTGGTAGTGACAGGCATCCAGGCACCCCTGAGTAGGGGTGGTGGTAGTGGTAGGCATCCAGCCCCCCCTGAGTAGGGGTGGTGGTGTTGGCAGGCATCTAGCCCCCAATGAGTAGGGGTGGTGGTAGGGTGGTGTTAGTGGTAGGCATCCATCCCCCTATGGGTGTGTATGGCATTGGTGTTGGCCATCCCACCCCTATGGTTCTGCTGTTGCTTGTGTACGTCATTTGTGCATCCCTATGTGTGTGTGACATATTTGGGGTACGTGTAGTTTGTTTGTATTGTTGGTGTTTGACTTACCGTCTGCGCCGTACGCGTACGTGCCGGTCCCGGTAATAGATGTAGAGTATAGGTAGGACCTGCGCAATGGGATTCATGCTTGGATCATCTCGTTCGGGTTTCTCGTGTCTTCGACTCGTACTCGTCGCTGGCTTGTTCGTCTCGTAGCCGTGGATCGTCTTGTGGCGCAAAACGGAGCTTATGTACGGCTCGCCCGGATGCTCAAACGTGCCGGACGTAGCGACGGATTCGGCGCTTACGGAATGCGCATCATACTAGTCCGGCCGGAAGGTGCTGTGTATTTGGTTCCATGCGGCTCGAATCGGCGTGTACGGATCCGACTCGGGCGGGGAACAGGGGCTGGATTGGGTGAGTACGGCTCGCTCGGAAACTGGGTTGTTATACGCATTGTACTTGTTCGTCCGGACGAGTGTACGAATCGGTCGGGAAACACGCATTTGGCTTGTATTTTTTCCGGACGAATACTGTTAGGTGCGCTTCCGGCCGAGATCGGATTCGACCCCTAAATCCGAACATAGAAATCTTCATTGCAACATTGTCTAGTGGCTCCCTGATGATGATGCCTCCTCCTTGGACACTACTTGCAGCCTTGCCCCGCTGAACTTTACCTTCTCAGACATTTTTTTACAACATTTCTTTAAAATCAAAGATAAGCGCTGTCCTTGCCCAATCCTTATCTTGTATCCAACTCATGCTCCATCGTGAGTCATATTTTTCTACTTTGACTTGCATGACTAGTCCGCGGTTGGTGCTTTCATCTTTAAATTTTAGAAATTCATGACTCCAGTTCATTTTGATGTCAATAATGCATTGCAATTTAGTCTATTTTTCTAAATTGATGTGGGATTTTTCTTGTGCTGTGTATTTAGTTTATTGTGTTTGTGTAGTTC
Organism: Calotriton arnoldi; assembly: GCA_963921515.1. Classification (NCBI taxonomy): domain Eukaryota; kingdom Metazoa; phylum Chordata; class Amphibia; order Caudata; family Salamandridae; genus Calotriton; species Calotriton arnoldi. The sequence continues at coordinate 1,151,392 of CAWUFW010005809.1, forward strand.
AGAAATAATTCACGCATGGCCTCTTAGTTAATCCTGACTGCTTTCTGCCAACCTACCGGGGGTAAGCACAGGTCAATTTAGTGACTTTAGTGATTCACCCTGACAGGGATTGTGGCTGTTGCTTCAGCAGGGTTGACATCTCACTCAACCAACAACCCAATTTCTCTCAATGTGTAAATGTTTCATCATGGCCTGAAACTGGATGGATGTTCCGTACTATTTGCATTTGAAACTTTCTATTGCAAACTCTAATTTATGCTACATTTATGAGATGAACTACCATTGTATATTACTCAGTGTAAGTATATTCATCAAAAATTATACAGTGACATTTTTCAAAACATTGATCCAGACTTCAAAAAAATAATTGAGAGGAGCATGCACTGCACGTAATATGGTGGCAGTACCCAGTACAGTAGGGTAGCATCTTTCTTTCTGGCCTTTTTGCTGGTCATTTTTAATTAGGACACAGAATGAAAAACATTACATATCCACGGTAACTTATCTGCAGTTTGGCCTCCGTTTTTGGAAAAATCAGATTCACTTATTTTGTGTTTTAAGTGTTTCTGTGGATGGGCTTTCGTTGGTGTGCTGGGATGTTCCAATTACAAATTCTAATTTTGTTTTAGATTTTTCTTTTTTTATCTTTTGTACATGAGAAGCTGTTCACAGATCCACACCAATTTCTGGGGTAATAAAATTAGGTTTTATATTGTATTTACAATTGTATAGTGCAGACTTTTAGTTTTGGAATTGTTTTTCCCAGTGCTATTGAAGGGGGTACATAAGGTAGTGTGCTTCAATATTTTATAGATGATTTTGTGTGCTTTCAATTGTTTGTAGTATATGTCTGTAGGGAATTGGAAGAGTGGCATTGTCACCAGATTCATGCCAGATTTTTTGGGCAATTTGTGCAGATGGTTGTCCTGGTCTAGGGTTGCGAAAGCAGGATGTTGCCCGTACAATTAATCTCTCATTTTTAGCTTTTTGAAGTATGTGTCAGAGAGTGGCCCAAAATGATTCCTGGATTTTTTGTGGAATTTACGTTTGTTAAAGCTATGCATCTAAAATGAAGTAGATGAGTGTGTTGCCAATACTTCTTCGATTCTGGTGCATTGATCTGTTGTTGACTGCATGCGTAAATTACATATGGAATAGTGGATATACTGATGGAGTTATTTGTTTTGTTTCTAGTGCTATGAGACTGTGAGATGTGGCAGGGAAAGAAGTCACCCGATTTAACAATTTTTGAAAATGTATTTTCACAATTGGTGAGCCTGGGGAGCAGTTGAAGGGCAGAAAGGCCAGTCTCATATTTACACATATTGAAACATTTTTGCCACTTATTTCTTGTGTTTTTAGATGTTGTGTGATATTGAAGGATGACTTTATTTAATGCAAACCAGAGTGCTTCTGGGTGGCTGAGTAAGAGGTACACTAGTTGTGTGGTTCCTATACTGGTCATCTTCTTCATAAGGCATATGGATCACAGCCTCTGATTTTCTGGTGATGTAACAATTAAGGCCTTCCTGAAGTCCCAAAGACATGTAGGCAGAGCAGTAAACAGTGATGGATTCAATGTACCACCATCATCCATACATTCATACGTAAAAAAGTATTTCTTCTTGCTGACATGGCTGTGGTGGAGACTGGTGTGAGTAACCCAGGACAGTTGCAGGACCCATTACTGGTGGAAGTGGAACAAGAAGACATTACATTTGTATTAGCAGATGAGGAACTTCTGATGAAGGTGAAAGTGGTGGTCACTCTAAATATCTTTTTCACCATCTTCTCTGTGTTAAATTTCCACATCTTCTCCAAGCTCCCTACCAGGTGATGATGACAATGATGAAGACAATGCAACTGGACACGAACGGAGACACTAAAAAGCAGTCTTTAATAAAGCCTGCTTGCCATTAGTCATAATGATGATGTTCTGCCTACCAGTGTACATGTGTTTGTTAGTGAGACTGAGGGCAGTAATATACAATGAGGTAGTATGCTATCCAAATGAGCTTACTGTGGCCACAAATTAAGAAAACTATCTTTCATGAAACTGCAAGTACAGTGCCACTAAAACAAATAAATGAATTTCCCAAGGCCCACTGAGTCTTGTGGCACCACCAGCAAGAGCACAGTTCAGTTGTTCGCTCATGGACTGCCAGAAGGAATGCCTTCCCAGTTTGGGATTATTAATGCTTCACAAGGACTATAGTCCGTTTTAATCTGCATGGTGTGCCACAAGGATGGGCATTCTGAACACCTGGGCAAACTTTACAGCATTGGGATCCCATAGAGTCACTTGGGAAGCACAACTAGAAGAGGAACACATGGGGTGCAAATTCAGCTCCTTCTGAATTTGCACTTCAACAATGGATAATAAAGAAGGTGTCGACGATGATGATGATGCACAAGTTAACACACCATGTCTAGCATGTCTTGCTCTTCCATGCTCAATGGCTAGTAGATTCAGAGCATATTCCAAGAAGTCATTTTGGCAACATGTAAAAAAACTAGTTCTAAGAATATATATCTCCTTATTGAGTTCCAATAGGTCCATATAAACAGGATACAATCATATATAATGTAAAACATATAGCATCTCGATTTAGCTAAACAAAATGCTTCAGACATCTTCCATAATTTTCATTTAGAACAAAATATTGCCTAAATGTCCCATTCTCGTTACAAAATAATCATCATTTCACATCATTAAATGGCTATTTGCAGCAAGTTTATGAAATAAGTATGAGATTCAGGACAATAAAATATGTGATGTATAAGATAGCCTAATAAAGTAACCAACACCAGCCAAAATATTATTTTCCAAAGAGAACAACTAGTGCACTTTTCCTGGTAATTATTTGATGACTAAAGATATATAGGGCGATATTCACAAGAACGTGCGATAAACATCGCCAAAATAGGCTAACGCAATTTTCCATATCGTGGGAAAATAACTCAGTGTCAACGTCGTATTCCCAACACGGCAGTAACATGCGATAGTTTCCCGAGAACGCCACAAATGTACGCGATACAACTACCGCAACGTCGATAAAAAAGGAAACCCAAACGTGAAAAAAGCTGCGATGGGCCCAACTGCGATAAAAATCCAGCGAAAAGCAGCGCCAGGCCCGCAAGTCCCACAAGTAAGGCGGGAACAATCACCATAAAAGCGGCAAAAATGAAATATAAAATAAAACACAAACAACTGCGAAGCACCATGGAGGTAGCCGGAGCAAGCACAGAGGACAACCCGAACCCCACAAGCCCCACGGAGGACCAGCCTGGGGCCTCGGGGTCAGGGAAGGGCAAGGAGAAGAAGAAGAGGAAGACGCGGTTCAGTCCGCAGGAAAACAGGATCCTGATTACGAGGTGACAGAACACCATCAACAACTGTTCGTCACCTCCACTGTGTCATTGGCAACAAAAAATGGAATATGGCAGTCCATCGTGGACAAGGAGAATGCAGTCGGAGTGCTGAGGAGGACAATGGAAGAGGTCAAGAGGTGCTGGAATGATGTGAAGCGCAAAACCAAGCTGAAACTCGCCAACAACCGCAAAGCAGCAATGCAGACTGGGGGTGGGAGTCCTGCGCCACAGAAGGAGCTGGATGAGATGGAGGAAATGGTGTCCACAGTCATCAGTGAGGAGACGGTGGCAGGAGTCGGAGGGCCGGACACTGCTCAACATGACCTGACACAACAGCAACAGGGTGAGTAACCACCAGGGACTGGGGGGACAGGGGGATATGGGCACAATGGCACACATGCACAAGTAAGTGCAGCACATGCCCAAGAGTCACAACTCCGACCAAGAGCCCAATTTACCCAAGTCTGCAACAGCTCAGCACTATATAAGCACAGCAGTGAAAGGCACACCGCCTGAAAGGGATATGGGCCAGCCAAATCAGAGCTGAAGGGGCAAATCGCCCACAATGCAGCACACACACATAACACTCAGAGCACCTCAACATTTACAACAAAGTGGACCAAACTGCAACACTTTCACAACAAAACAGAGGATACAACTGCTGCCACTTGTGTGTAGAAAATGGCCATTCGCATTTGGCATAGCAGGAAACTGTGAGATGATAATGGACAAATACAACCTCACATTCGTGATGGTGGCGAAATGTCAACTGTCCAGCATTCAATAGGCATCCCAAGCGCGTCGCCAAAATTCTGTAGTGTTCTCCTCAGTAATAGAATCACAGGAAACACCGAAGCTGGGTATAAGTCTTTATTGCCAACCCGCAGAAGTACAAGTAGACTCTCAGAGAAGAGCGTAGCATCTGACCGTAACATTCTATGCGGGAATATATATAAGGTGGAACATGGAATGGAGAAAAGGTTCCAACATCTAAGAACATTCACAGTTCAATGGAAGCAAAGGAAGGATAGGAACAAGCACGCTAACCATATACTAACCATATACTACAGCATCTCCACACAAACAGTCACAATGTACATTGACATGCAGTCTGTTTGTAAACTTGGCCAATGCGTCAACATACATGTGAACACAATGTCAAACTGCATCTCCCCCTCACATTGCAGAGGGAGAATCATCACCTCCTGCAGAGCAGACCGTACTCCTCATCACCGATGATGAAGAGGACCTACACATCATCGACCCCGACGCCTTCCAACAGCTCATGGACACCCTCAGCACCCCACCCCCAGGACAGACCATACAGCAGGAAGCACCCACCACCACGGCCGACTCCCAGGATCCCCACGAGCAACACATGGATTTTCAACGCCGTGTGTCGCAGGGCCAGAAGGGGACGGCAGAGCAGGTGCGGGTGGGGTTCGACCTCATGGCAGCCAAACTAGATGCCATATGTGGGTGTCCAAGTCCCATCAGGGACCACCTACAGGCCCTAACGGACACCCACAGTCCACTCCATGGTCTCCAACAATCCATGGCTGACATCGCCGGAGTCATGACTCGTAGACAAGAACAACTGTCCAGTCAGAGTGGCTCCAGCGATCTCAGCCGTGAGTTGGCCAACATGGGGAGGAACATGGAGCGGATGCAGGCGGGAAGAATGGCTGCCACGGCTGCACACCAGCGAGATGTAGCAGGGATCTACCATGCCCTGCAGATCCTCATCATGGCAGTGCTGCCACAAGGTCTGGCGCACATGAATGCTGCTGCCACTACTCCCTCCACATCACCGCCCCCTGATGTGTCAGTGCCTCACAGTGCGGCTGACAATGCACCTCCGGCCCCTGATGTGTCACTGCCACACAGTGCCGCAGACAAAACACCACCACCCACACGTGAGGCACATCACACATAGGAGGACGATGATGAGGATGAATCTGCCGTTGGGGTGAGTAGGAAGCGGTAGCATTCATCTCCGCCAAATGGCCTCTTTCTGCTTGGTTCTGCCCTCTGCATCATGCCCAGGAATAACACCCACCACTGTCCCCCTTGACACTCTGCGACACTCACCTTGGCCCCCGACATGGACTGCTACATTTGTTTAGGCAACCAATGACACAGTAATCAGACTGCGGACTGAACTCCCTCTCCTACGATGTACTTTTCCCTTCCCAAAGGACCCTGGCTGGCCCTCCACGGGGCAACATTGTAAAGTAGCGTGTGCATGGCCAGGTACTGGTCCACCTTCACCACTCCACCGAATGTAATTAAGATATTCAAATTCACACAGATGAGTCATGTCCATGATCAAGCAAGTATGAAAGTATGGATGTATGTAGGGGCAGTGATTCCAAACAATGGTGCTCCCTGGGAACTGATTTCAATGCGCATGTATGTCCGTGACCCAGATAGGTAGTGAGACGACTGGGAATGTGTGAACTAGCTGTGGCCTCATTGCTCCAAAACAACAATCTCGCTATTTCCAAACTCAGCCCCACGTCAATGTATGAAATAGGGCTGTGTGTCACAAAGGCAAAGTCACAGTGATGTGGAAGCCACAGCTCGGAGCAATGATTGGTTTGAGTGTGGAGCGCTTGGACTCCTGGGATGGTCGGTGCGTAAGTGTGAAGGTCATACCATGCAAGTGAACTACGAGCAAGGACTCCTGTGTGTGGGGTGTGTATACGTTGGTCTCTGGTTAGCGCTGTGCGTAGTGTGGGAGCCGTCAGCAGCTGTTATGGTATCGCTCAGGGTGTGCCGGGCGCATGCATTCCCAAGGTCGGAGGTGCAGATGTGCTACCGCCTTCTAGTTCAGACAGAGGGGCTGTCATCCACAATGTTAGTTTGTCATCTGCTTGCATTCTGGAAATGTGATGGGTATTGGGTGGGGGGGATGTCACTGCTTCGCCTTCCGGCATGGTTGAACCCTTACCAGCCATGTACGTGCCCTCACGGTCAGTATTGCACGCTCTGATGTAGCAGTGTTGTTTTGCTGCAGTCTGACAGTGATGGGTGCAGGTAGCTGTGAGGAGGTGGTTGACCACTCACCTTGCACCTATTAGCTGGCACTGATCACTACTCTTGATGGATGACGTCCGTGTATACATGTGACATGTACATGGCACATTTGACCAGGGGACACCTTGGTGTGTTCCACGCAAGGTGGACCTGCTGGCTGCTAGGCTGGTGTGCATCTCCCAATGTTGCTGAGGTGTCCACTGTGCCCACATCCCCCTTACGGCCATGTTGTACATGTTGTGGGACTCAACACACAGGGTGTATATTTGCATCAGGCAGGTACATCTCTGACACAAATGGCACCCTGTTGTCTTTTCCTGAACACCAATGACGGCCTTCATGTCATTTTCATGTACACGTGGGACGCTGATGAGTGACATGACGTACTACATGTGACACCCTGATATGGCATATCGAATACGTGACGCCCTAAACAGCCTCTCAGTACAGAGGTGACATACACACCATCTCTTCTTGCAACATATGCGAATGTAAGCACTCAATGTTGCACTTACACCCGTCAGAGTAATGTGCTAATGCAGAGGACTGACATGCACACGGGGCATGTGTGTTGCTAAGATTTTATTTGCACATGCTGGTCATGTGGTCATCTTGTATTGTGCCATGATTGCTGTGGACAGTCACAATGTGACGTGCTCATGTGAAGAAATTGTTGATGATTGTGTTCCTTCGGGCTATTCGTGCTGCGGCTGCAGTGGGGTGTGGTCCACCTGCATCATCTTCCTCATCATCGTCCGGTGCTTCTGGGACTTGGATCCATGGGGCATTGGTGCGTACACATAGGTTGTGCAATACACAACATGCAGTGATCATCTTGCACACTATTTCTGGGCTGTACAAGAGTCTTCCACCGGTGATGTCCAGGCACCTGAAACGTGATTTCAACACGCCAAACGTGTGTTCAACAACGCCCCTGGTGCGTTTGTGGGCCACATTGTACTGCCTCTGGGCCGGGGTGTTCGGGTGTCGGAGGGGTGTCATCATTCACGGGCAGAGTGCATATCCTTGATCACCTGTGAGAGGTAAGTGAGGTCAGTGTAAACTGGTGGTTCTGCATGCTGTGTTGGCCTACATACAAGTTTCGTGGTGTGTGATTTGTGCGACCTAGGGATTCATGTTAGCCCTGTATTGATGCTGGCAAATGTGGTAGGACAATGTGTATGAAGTAGCCTCACAGCTGCTCCTCCCTCCCACCGAGCCTATTTACTTGTGTGTGCTGCGCGGTTGCATCACTTGCACTCCTACGGCACACCATTGTCATGCCTGTCTGCGCATGTCCGCAGGACTGACAGCAAGACTGTAATGTTGGCCGTTGAAGGTGTGCGGCCACGTGTGTGTAGGCCTATGGTAAGGATAGGGCGGACACAGATGTGGAGTTCTGGCCTGGCTGAACTCGCGCTGATATTGAGGCTAGGCCTTCGGTTCAGGCAACGTAGATACACACACAACAGTTGGCATGTATGAGCCGAGACCCCGAGCGGTCTCGCGCTCCTTTATTAATCCATTCGGGCGAGGCCGCCCTCCTGGTGCATGCTACATTGCAACATTGTCGATTACAGGCCGGGTGGCGCAGACACTACTACGGAGACACACGCCATAGTCACTTTTGTGGCCAGGCCGGAACTGGACCACGCCCAGAGCCCAGAACGGAACCACGCCCAGAGCCCTGGGCCATTTCCCCGCACTCCTCACATGCGTGCACTGCCGCGGCGGTGCTGGGATGTCATGCGCTTCGGAGTACGTCACCAGATGATCTGCCCAGGCTTACCGGCGGCCTGCCTGCGACGGGGGTGGCCCCGTGACTGTGAAGGGCTCCAGTGGCGTTACCGACAATATGCTGTTGGCTACTGGAGGCGGACTTGTGGGGTAGCCCCTCGGGACAATGACTTGCAGTGCACTGAGTTCGGCCCACCGGAAGAGCTGAGCGGGTGTGCATCATGTTATAATGCTGGAGGATGGACGGTGACTTGTGGTGCACTGAGTTCGGCCCACCGGAAGAGCTGAGCAGGTGTGCAGCCTGCGATGATGCAGCAGGCCTAGTGGCTGGACGGTGACTTGTGGTGCACTGAGTTAGTGGCACCTGAGGCCCTGCGTCCGGCACGGGCCAACCGCCACGTGGCGATGACTTGTGGTGCACTGAGTTCGGCCCACCGGAAGAGCTGAGCGGGTGTGCAGCCTGCGATGATGCAGCAGGCCTGGAGGGGCGGACTGGAAAGGATGTGTATGTTACTTGCTGTACTGCAGTGTGGTCAGAAGGCAGCAGTAGCCAACTCGCAACTCCGCGGTGCCGCTGGGTGCGCTGGGGCCTGTTGCGCAGAAGCCACCGATCGGGGAGGAGGCTGCCAAGTTCATGGAGCCCGGCCTTGGAGATTGCACCGGCACGTGGTGGGCCCTCTTGGAGAGACTCCGGCAGGTTAGCAGTGAGGCCTGGGTGCGCAGGGGTGGGCATTCACCGCTGGACGCAGGTCGGGTCTGGGGATCAGCGGGCTGGGGTGCGGCAGGTGCACAGGATCACGCAGGCACCACCGGTCACGATGGCGGCCTCGTGGCAGGGTGAGGGATGCCGCCCTGGCAGACACACCACTGCAGGCGATGACGAGATGTGCGCCGGGTAGCGTAGGACGTAGCCACCTCGTCACCGGTGTGAGTTTGCCCATTGTAGGTGGTCAGCCACGTGTGTGTAGGCCTATGGTCAGGATATGGTGGACAAAGAGCCACACGCAGTAGTTACTTCGGTGGCCGTCCCGGAAGTGAACCACTCCCTGAGCCCCGGCCTATTTAGTCACTCCCCTTAGCTGGACTGGCGTGCGCCGGCCCTGCCCACTACGCTTACACTTACAGGGGGGCCGACATGGCTACTTGTCCAAGGTGTTACCCACTGCCTGTGATGACATGGTTGCGTCCACTGTCCACGACACTACAGACTCCAGCAGTATGTGTCCACATGGTCATGTCTGTGCTCTGCATACTCAAGACTGTCCAGCACATCACCGCCACACTTGGCATTGTGTACATTGTTATTCATAGGTCCATTGCCTCCTTCACACAATCGTGGTTCCCACCTCTCCCCACATTCTGCATATGTGTGGCAGAGGGGCTATGCCTTAGTGTATGGTTTGTCCACATTTCTGGCCCCTCTTACCACGGTTACTTGTGTTGTCGTGTCTGGCAGGTGTGCATGTTGTTTGGCATGTTGGATGTGATTTTGTTACGTGTCCATTCCCACAGTTGTGCGTTGTGTGATTGTGGAATTGAGGTGTGTGGTGTGTTCCGTTGGTACTTACCAACGAGCAGTCCATTTCCATAGGTGCCATCCTGAAAGCGCTAGTTGATGATGGACTGTCGGAAGATGTATGAGTCATGCACACTGCCTGGGTAGTTGGCGACGACATTGGTGAGCAGTCCCCGGTGGTCCACTATTGCCTGCACATTGATGGAATGCGTGTGCTTCCTGTTGCGGTAATTGTGTGCAGTGTTGGCAGGGGGCACAATTAGGACATGTGTGCAGTCGATTGCCCCCAACACATGCGGGAATCCGGCTATGGCGTAGAAGCCTTGCTTGGTCTCCAGCTGTTCCTGCGCAGTGTGGGGGAAGTGAAGGTGCTGGGGTATGAAACTGATGATGGCACCCAGGACAGGTGTGATGGCCTTTGATAGGGCTGGCTGTGAGACTCCTCCGACTCTGGCAGTTGTTGGTTGGAAGGTATCAGAGGCCAACAGGTGCAGCACAGCCAGCAGCTTTGTCTGCGGAGGGATGTTGGTTGTCCGCTGTGTTGGTACCGTCAGCCTGTGGGCAATGTGGGTCATGATGCGGGGGATGGTTGTCCTTTTGAGCCTGTAGTGGGCAATGACATCCTCTGGCATTAAGTCTGTGAGGCTGATGCGTTTTCAGAAGGTCCGCTGTCTTGTTCTGCGCTGCCTCAGTGGTGGTCCGGGGGGGGTGGTCCTGGAGGTGGGGGTGGTCCTGGGGGTGGTGGCGGTGGGTGTTGTGGCCCTCTTGGGTCTCCAAGCTGCATGATTAGTAGCTCCATGGCATCTGTTGGTCTTCAGATGTGGCTCTGGCCTGGGCTCCCTCTGTACTGCAGGTTTTCGTCCTACTTAAGACCAGTAATAAGCAGGTGTTAAGTCCCTGCTGCTACCGCGCCTTATCGCCTGTTTTTGTCCGGCATCGCAGATCTGGCTGGTCGTTGAGAATATCGCAAAGTGGTGTTTTCATGTGTTTTTGCACGGGAACGCCTACTCTGCATGTCATTAGCGTTGATTGTCGCTCTCATCCTTGGCGATGTGTTTTGCGGCAGCTATCGCAGGAAAACTGGCGTTGTCGACAGTTTGCACCAGCTTGTGAAAAGGGCGATAAGTCTATCGCTACTTTTGCGGTGCTAAAGTGCCGATAAATCGGCGATGGCTCCTTGAGAATATGCCCCTAAGTGTATTCTGTGGCTGCAGCTTCAACTACATAATTTTAGTTTGCCATAATTGTCGCATAATTTGCAACATATTTTGGCACATACTATGTAGACTTCACCAAAATTTAGTTTTTACTTCAAATGGATGAAAATACTAGCAGAGTATGTACAGCATAAGTGGCATTTTTGCTGCATAATTTAGATAAACATTGCCACATAATTTGCTCCTTCAGGCCACATAATCCTAGTAGTCCTGACAATGGTGAAATTATATGAAGTGGTTTGAGTGCTGTCATTATGATGATGGAATCCTTATTTCACAGAGAATCATTACATATTTTCCATATTTCACCATTCCCTGTAACCAATGGCTTTTATTTAACTTATTTTGGGCAATTAAACTTCCTAAACATTTATTATATATGAAAAGTTACTGACATCTCAAAGCAATTGGTAACTGTTTCACAAAGGGGAAGCTATGCCCATAGTTCACATTCTGGTCCCTAATCTGAGGTCTTCTCTAAAGGAATAGTTTTTCTATTAACAAAGTACTTGCTTTTTTAAGGGACATGGACTGCTTTAAAAACAAAAAAAGATTTCCTGCTTGGGAATGTAAACAGTTAACAGGCAGGGAGGTCGCAAAAATTCAGCGCACAATTGCACCCCATATTTGTAACTTGCCGGTTCATACATTGATCCCATGGGGTCTGAGTCACATACGTAAATATACACTTTTGTGTAAGTTTACTCTTTTGTGGTATTCACGAATAAACGATTTAATAGTATCTTTAAGACTGCTGAGACTCGGCAGTTGGGCGGAAAACTCAGCACTTAAAAAAAAAGGCCTGTCCTATCTTTTTATGTGTGGAGTTTGCCGTCCTGACAGTGGAGTCTCCGCAGTCTTAAAGTTAATATGAAATTGTTTGTGAATTCCGAAAAAGAGTATACTTGCACAATTATGTAAGTTTACCTTTGTGAAATGGACCCATATTTTCTAGAATTCTGATTATTTGTTTGATTGTTTAAGTAGAAGTTCCTTAATTGATCCATAGTACACAAGACCAGTTGTATAGACGGAAAAGTCCTCTGCATGGTTAGAGACATGTACCCCTTCCCTGAGTGCCCAACTGTACTGTTGCATTGTCTTGTTAGGTTTGAAAACCCCATTCTTTCTATACACCCGTTCCATGTTATATTAGGTTAGCAATGTGTGGCTAAATAGACACCATTTGTATTCACGTTATGCAACCCACTGAGTTATCTCTGTAATGTGCAAGCTTTAGTTAGCGAGTGTGACTCCATTTTGTATTTCGTAATCCCTATTAGGCTGCTTAGGCTGTGTCTGAACTAGGCCTCAGTACTCGTATTGCTTGCCTCAGCAGAACACTGTATTTCGTTATTATTTTCTCTTTTTGTTCAAGGCTGCTTCCAGACTTACTAATGAACAGGCCATTCTGCCCTCGCATACCTATCCAAGTGTGTAGTTCTGTTCCCACGTTAGGAGACGCTGAGACTCAGCGCGGTAACCTTGAATCGCAGATAGCATGTACACATCTGGCAGGTGGTAGCTCATCCTTCTGTGCCTCTTTGTTCATGTTCAGCCCAGGCCGGTAACTTTCCATTGTGGGCGTGGTTGTAGGCTTCTTGGGAAGAATGATTACTCACTGCTGACTGTTGGGGGGTACGTCCTTCAGCAGACATCTTAGGGTGCAGGTCAGATTGGACTCCTCTGCAGAGTATTGCTAATAAAATGTATGTTTGTATTCTCTACTGTCTGACCGACTCTTCATTCTTGGGAAGGCATAGCAGGTGGTTGTAAAAAACCCGAGTGGCCCTTGAGGGCCACTTCCTTCAGTTGGCGCCCGAACAGGGACCCCGCAAGGTGATCCGACTCACCCGTAATCGGGTTGTATGGTCGGGGTGCGCTTGGTTGGTTGGGCAGATCGGGGTACCCCACATGATTGAGCTTGGTTCTCGCAGCTGCCCCGCCCGGCTGATCGGGCGTCTCCTCGTCTAGTGGTCACCGGCTGGGGTCCTGAGAAGGCGAAACCTTGGAGTTGACTGTTTGGTCCGAAGAGTCGTCAGTGGAGAATAACTTGACTCGACCTGTGTGCACCAGGTGAGTGATTTGATTCTTGGAAAAATTACGCCATTCTTGAATGGCACGAGCCTATGGGCTGTGTCTTGGTACAGTCTCCGGTACTGTCTTGGTGCAGTTTTCATACTGCCTTGCTTGAACGGCACGAGCCGTATTTTGGTACAGTCTTTGGGCTGTCTTCTTGAACTTGGTGGGTTTGCGGACCCTTTAAAAGACACAGAGTGTTTGCGAACAATCTGCCAGGCCAACTGGAAATTTGGTCTATGCTTGAAAAGGCCTGGGGCTAGAGCCTGTCTTCTTGAACTTGGTGCAGTCTCCGGACTGTCTTCTTGAACTTGGTGCTTGAACTTGGTGCAGTCTTTGGACTGTCTTGTTCTGGTACAGTCTCCGGGCTGACTTGTGGTTTGATTGTTGTGTTTGGGTGCTATGAGGTTTGTGGACCGACGTCGGTGTTGGTGCTTGAGAAATGCTTGTTTGAGTGAGTAGCGACTGTGCTCTTCGTGTGGAGGTAAGGATGCCTTGCCTCAGCAAGCTGTGTTGTGTGGGGTTTTTGTTTGACACGGTCTGAGGACCGTCTTTGGGAAAAGTACTTGCAATTCCGTTGCCAGTCAAAATGATGAGTGTGGCCCCTTCTTGAAAATGTCTGGAATGAGTTTAATTTGGTCACTTGTTGTCGTTGTTGCTCTGCAGATGCCCATTGGAAGGAGGTTAGCTAGCGCCTCCTGACGACACTTTAAATTTTGAAGAATGGAAAAATAATAAATAAATAAAAATCTGGTTTAATCAGAAATACTAGCAAGAATGTACATTTGTTTTGACAGGAAGAGTACAACATGAGAAGAATGTAAGGAAGGGATGTGCATTTAAATTGAAAACAGTGTTGTGACGATTCAAGGTAATGTATATTTATGCTGAACAGACATGCATTCTAAAGGTGCAGTAAGGAGAGGTGAAATACACGTTCGTAATTCAGTAGCGCTGAATGTGTTCGGTCTCTCCATGAAAGGGGGGCCAGGAGTTCTGGAAAGGGAAAAAGGGAGCAGTGTGTCGGTACTTAGAGCTTTCCAGCTTCAGACACGAACTGCATTCTGGAAAATTGGCACGTAGAAATTCGGTGCAATGCTCAGAAGTTAATATATGATTGATTTGAGTGGGTGTGCTTCATTTGGATTTGCCCACAATAGAACGTGTATTTAATTTGGAAAAAGTGTTTTCAAGCACTCCAGGCAGTGTGTCTTTATGCTGAATAAAAGGATTTTCAAAGTTGAAAAACATAGCTTGTGAATTCAGTGTGTGGCAGGCTTGCTATGGCCTTCGGTGAGATAAGGGAGGAATTCCCAAGGAGGGGGCTCACGCTGGGGAGAGAGTTCTGTAAAGCCAGAAAGGAAGATGGGGGCCATGCCCAGCTCCTGACACAGACAGGCAGAGATGCACAGCGCGGAGCCAGACTTTCCTGAAGGGCAGAGTGCCAGCATAAGATGTTAATTGGGTACAGATTAAAAGAACAACACAGGAGCTAAAAAAATTCGTTCATGAGTTTTTTTAAAGTGTGTATCTAGAGTTTCCACAACACTGTGGGATAGAATGTCCTGGAACCGGTGGCATGAGATTCTTTGTGACTCAGTTGGTTATTGGATTAATGTTCTCTTATCATATTAAGGTGACATACAGTAAATATTGGTTTGTTTTCAAAGAAAGTTGATAGATGTTATTCTGAAGGATGAAGGGTACTATAGTGCTGGACAAGGAATGAAGTAGAAAGAGTTTAAGAAAAAGGAAAAAATATGATGGTACAGAGAGGCTTTGATAAGAAAAATTGTTTGCAGGGAATGAAAAGTGAGTTAAAATGCGTATGTACAGTCTAGAGGGGCCCAGCAGGAGACAGCCGTAGCATTGTTTTCAGAAATGTCAATTTGCAAATATCCCTCTGATTTTATTGCTTTAAACATTCAGCTGTTCTTTTCTTTCTGCTGTTCCTATTCCTGCTGTGATGTTCAGCCTGCTCTGGTTGTTGCTGTCAGAGGAAAGATGAGAGAGTGAAGGTGTTATTTAGGTTTTAGTGGACAGGATTTGTGTCTTAAAAGAGGAATTTGATTGTTTATTTGCAGATTCGTTTTATTGTGTTTTTTGCAATAGCGACTTGGTTGTAGATATTGGAAGTAATTGGTCTATATTGTTTCTTTCTGTTATGTATTTAACATAGTACAGTGCTATGCGTGTATTGGTGGGTGCTTCAGACACATTAGTTGTAGCATATGTTTTGCGCTCTCTTGCTCTGATTATTGGTCTTTTTTATTGTGAATTTTTCATTTCAGTTTATGCCTAATTGTGGTGAGCATGTGATGGGTTTGGCATCCTATTATCACTGCTCTCAGGCAGGTGAATGTCTAATGATGGACCTTATTGTAAGTAGGGAGTAGTGTTTGTTTCCCCCCACAGTTTTGCGGATGTGCCACCCACTTTGTGGGCAACAGGCGATGTAGAGCTGGGATTCCTACAGATTTCATGAGCCTTGTTGTGTATGATTCTGGATTTGGTTGAGAAAGGTGTTGGTGAGGAGAAGGCTGGTACATTGTAATAATCCCACTATTTCGATTGTGTTTACAATTTGTGACTGACCTGTGTGCAGTTCAAAGGAAAAAATAAAAATGTGGCCCTCCAGTTGCCTGCTGCTCTGGTTATTATTATGCTTTTTCTGCTGCTCAATATTTTTCTGTCGCTGATCTAAAGCGCATTCTTTGGCAGTATTGCTTGTAGAATATATATAATAGGTCCTTGTCTGGGATAACATTGGCTGGTAAAAGATATAGGCTCTGCTGCGCCTTTTAGCACCATGCAGAAAGACAGGGCATCTATAAAAAGGTTTCAAAATACAAGGTAGTTACTTGCTCATGGTTTCAGACACACAGCAAAGTTGTAGGGACAGTACAGTTACATAGTGTTAGACATGGCATCCTTGGCGTGGTTTTCCCTGACTTTTTGCCTCTACCTCCTATGTTTTTGATGCTGTGCTAATTGTGCCACCCACATGAGTAGCCTGGAAAAGATGCCTCAGGCCTCCCACCGCAGTGCCTGCGTGCAGTTTGTACATAGGACACCCCTATGGTAGGCCCAAGGTACCACCCTAGGCAGGGTGCAGTGTATGTGACAGGTAGGATATGTACTGGTGTGTGTAACATGCCCTGATAGTGACATACTGCCCATTTCGTTTTTCATTATTGAAAGGCTATCTTGCCCATAGGACAGAATGGGGAATGTGTTGTAAAATTTTACAAGCGTATCCTCCCATAGGGATAAGGTAGACAATTGAAGTCTGGTATCCCTGGACTCAGAATTTGATAACACACCTTTTAGTAAGGATGAGTTTTAAAGTCTGTGTTTGCAACAGGCACTTTTAGAAAGTGGCTATTTTCTTGTTCAATTTTTTGTGTGTTTTCTGCCTGATTGTGGATTGCCTGATTGGTTTCAGTGTGACAGAGACTGAGGATGTGCATTTGGTGTGGTGTCTTCTTGTGGTGTTTTTACTGTGTTACTGTGAGTGTTGATACACATACTTCACACATTGCCTTTGGGATAGGACTGTCTGCTCGTGCCCAGCTCCAAAGGGGGTGAGCAGGGGTTATCTAAAGTGTGTATTCCCCTTACGCTGATTGGAGGGAAGGGTCCCTATTTGAACAAAGGTACCTACCTTTGCCCACTAAAGACACTCGTTTTTTTTAACAAATTGTTCTTACCTTTAGCTTTGACTGACCAGGGAGTTTGTTTTTTAAAGGGGTAAGTATTTTTGACAGGAGGTTTCCTTCTCAGGTCACCTACTGTCGACAGGAGGGCAGGAGATTAGCTCCTTGGCGACTAGGGGACTAACATATTAAATGAGGTGCATGGGGTGCATGAGCCTTAACTCTGAATGCCTAACACTTGAAACTGTGTTTTTTTTCTTTGGCTTCTGTGCTTGGTACATATATTGTTGTGTGCTGTTTTGTGTTGTAAGTACACAAGATGGTTTGTCGTGCGCGCTTTCTGTCTTTGACGCTACCACAAGAGTTCTCCCGAGCGGTCTAGGAACGGTCATGACGGTGGCCGTCTCCATAAGACAATCGGTTGGACTCGCTTTAGCAACTAATTTCACAGATATGGTACTCCATGCTGTGAACACGCCCTTGAATAAACAGAGACACAGCACCTCACCAGTGCACGTCTAATTGGCCATAGAATACCACTGTTTGAAAAAAGTGTCATGATTAGAAAAATGTGTCACCTTGAAGTACGCCATGTTACTGCCCCTCCTTTCTGTAAATTGATGGAATTGGAATTGAGATGGAGATGAAAGGACGGGTAGACTAGACTGATGTTACCTTATTTGATCCTTAAGGGGAACTATATGTCAGTGGCCTTCGTTTGAATACCCAGGTGGCACCACCATTATTGCTCATGATACCGCAACGCTACATACAGTTGTAGAGACATCACAAATCCTTTATTAGTTAGCCTGAGTAACTGGGTTGCAACAGATGATGTGGGTAGGAATAATGTGTTTGCAGAAAATTATTAGAATAAAATGAGAGAATGTTTGTAGTAGGCCCTGCTGGGTGGGCAATGGAAATAAAGATGTCTAAGTTGAAAGTAAGGCACATTGTCAGGATGAGACATTGCTTACCCCGTGTACTGTATGGTGCACATGATGCACATTACTAGGAAGAGTACCTGTATGCCCCCCAATAATTTCACACCACACATTTCCCTTTTTGAGGTTCTTCAGACAAATAATATAGGAATGGACAGATGCAACGATCCAAAGTATGTCTGAATTGTTCTTTCAGAGCTCAGTAAATGAATTGAGGCTAACCCCATTACTTGGTGTTGGGAGAGAAAAAAATAAATTATATAAAGTTTTATCCTTGCCAGTTAACTAAAAGTTCATATTATACTCGCTAATAGGTCCGGGACGCCCTGCAGTCACAAAGAGAGAGAGAGGGGTCGGACGTGATGCACAGCCTGGCTGCTTGTTATGGAGCATCTATGAATACGACTGAGGCGAAGCTGCAGAGCAAAGAGGTGCTGGACGAGGCAGTATCACTGAAAACAAAAAGAGAGAAGGGCTATCCAGGAGCCCCAGCCTGTTGGTCTACTTGTGCCTGAATCCCAGCCCATTGAGCCTAGTCTGTGGGTTCGCCTGTGTTTGAGTCTCTGCCCCTTGGTCCCTCTTGAGTCTGACCCCCTTGTTCCCTTGACCCCTTTGTGCAAGGTACAATGTATGCCAGACGGAGGAACAGTGCACCAAGGTAGAATAGGATTAGTAGGGATGGACTTCATGGATGAAGAATAGGGTGTGGGTACCCTGTCTAAGGTACCAGCGATAGAGTGGAGGAACCGAGTTTGGTGCATTGTTTGGACAGTCAACAAACGGGGCAAAGGGACTGTGATTCTAGAGAGAGAAAGACGTTGCCCTGCAATGTGGGATCTGGATCCGAGCTAGACGCACATCTCCACCGCCGGTGCTCAATAGCGCCTACGCTAGATGAACAATAGGAGCCTACCAGTGATGGCTCTCTGAAAGACACTGGAAAGAAGAGATTTGCCCATCCTCTTGTTCCCTGGCCACCAATTCCAATGTGTTGCATTTCTCTCCCAACCACCATGTATCCGTTTGGTTCCCCAATTGACGAGGAAAACAGCCCTTTTGCACCTCCCTGTTCAGAGCAGGGTCAGTACATAGAAAGTACAAGTTGCATCCATAGTTGTTATTGTGCTAATAATAGTGTTAGGAACATCCTACTCCCTGAATGAGAAGTATCCTGTGCATTCCCAAGTTTATACAGCAACAGTTCCTCTTGTCAACATGTTTGTTATGTTGGCTCCTCGCACAGGGGAGCACCGGAGGGCATAAAGCGATAATACAAGTGCTCAGATTGGTGTACCTTCAATTCCGTTCTCCAGTCCTAAATAATGCATTTAGTGATTTACGCCCTACAAAAGAATGTGTACATTAGGCAGAGGCATGTCATGATAGTTAATATGACAGTTCGTTTTCGTATCCAGGGGCGGGGGAGATTAAGATGGGTGAGAACATATGACTTCATTTACAGACTGAACATGACAATAGGCCCGTCCTAGATCCTGCCTCATAATGTTCGCTTTGCCTGTGAGGGATGGTTTGCTAATGCTGTTTTTCTTTTCTCTTTTCCCCACTGTATTTGTTGCCCCATCTACGTATTGCACCTATCTTCAGGTACAATGTAAAACTATGTGACACGACCAATAGGCCCTTGTATGCACTGTCTCCCAGTTTGTTGCATCTACTGCGTAAGTACATTAACTGCTAAGGAAAGGACATCCACGCAATACAAATGCTAAGATCATGTTTCAGAAGGGGATAGAAGGTCCGATGAGCGTTGACGTAGATATCTTTTAGGTCAACATGTCTCTTATAGTTTCCCTGCTTAATAACGAACATTTGAATAGTTCTGATACAGTCTGATTATGACGCAGTGTTGGAGTATATAGTAGTACACCAGGGGTATACACCTGGATCAGATGGAAAGGAGGGTACCTTACATCCAGAAGATTGTATGAGTGTTTACGAAAGGTAATCAGAATGCCACATAGGTACAAAATGAAAAGTTGGATCTTCAGAGATTCAATGTGACCGAATACTTAAATTTTTACGTGATAATAAAGTCTCTACTATGATGATGCAAAAGATACAGTTTATGTTGTTGATACATGTAGGTATTTTTGAATACTAAGTAGATTTTGATACTCATGTGCTGCCTTATTCTCCCTTGTAACTTGAGTGTCTATGCATATTCTTTCTCCCCACTTAGAATTGTAAAGACCCTACCGGATAGCCTCAATAAAGCATTTAGCCATACATGCTAAAAGGAGGGTCTGTTAGGTTTGAAAACCCCATTCTTGCTATACACCCGTTCCATGTTATATTAGGTTCGCAGTGTGTGGCTAAATAGACACCCTCTGTATTCACGTTTTGCAACCCACTGAGTTATCCCTGTAATGTGCAAGCTTTAGTTAGCGAGTGTGACTCCATTTTGTATTTCGTAATCCCTATTAGGCTGCTTAGGCTGTGTCTGAACTAGGCCTCAGTACTCGTATTGCTTGCCTCAGCAGAACACTGAATTCCGTTATTATTTTCTCTTTTTGTTCAAGGCTGCTTCCAGACTTACTAATGAACAGGCCATTCTGCCCTCGCATACCTATCCAAGTGTGTAGTTCTGCTCCCACGTTAGGAGACGCTGAGACTTAGCGCGGCAACCTTGAATCGCAGATAGCATGTACCCATCTGGCAGGCGGTAGCTCATCCTTCTGTGCCTCTTTGTTCATGTTCAGCCCAGGCCAGTAACTTTCCATTGTGGGCGTGGTTGGAGGCTTCATGGGAAGAATGATTACTCACTGCTGACTGTTGGGGGGTCAGTCCCTCGGCAGAGATCTTAGGGTGCAGGTCAGATTGGACTCCTCTGCAGAATATTGCTAATAAAATGTATGTTTGTATTCTCTACTGTCTGACCGACTCTTCATTCTTGGGAAGGCATAGCAGGTGGTTGTAAGAAACCCGAGTGGCCCTTGAGGGCCACTTCCTTCAGTCTTGATCCCTGATGCTTGTTTTTTGTCATTGGTAAACACGGATCATGCATGTGCTCCATAACATAGGCTTATATCACAGATTGCTGTCTTGTTGGACGGGGAGGAGCACCCAAAGTCTTTCCCTCATAGTGGTGGAGGGCTACCACCTTTACCAAGAATTAAGCAGCAGGAGCACGCTGGTTGCAGCACATCATGTGGTGATCAGTAGCAATGAACAGGACCTTTTTGCCGAGTGTCACTGGAGTGAGGCCTAGAGGGTCACTCACCTTTTTTAGATTATCTGCTGCTGTGTGCTTAACCCACCCTTGGCCTACATCAGGTAGATGTGGAATGCTGTGCAGCGCAAGAGTAGTGACTATGCGCTGGATGCATGTGTGCTTGGGAAGGGTACAGTACAGGGATAGAGCAGTACTGTGCAGTGCATGTGTGTTTACTGCATGTAGTAGGTGTATGAATGCCTGTGAGAAGATAATTACATGAGAGATGTACTAGTGTGCTATGTGTGCACAATGAACACATGTGCTGGATGTGTGCATGTGTGACGTACAATACATGAAGGGTGAAGTGCTGTGCAGTGTGCAAATGGTGAGTGTGAGCTTGCAAATAGCACACCCTGGTACAATATACAAAAGCTTCAGTGCTGAACAGTGCACACATACTGAGTGTGTGTGCTGAATGCATGTGTTGCTGCTGTGTGCTTAGGCAGCCCTTGACCTACATCAGGTAGATGTGGAATACTGTGCAGAAGAAGTTGATGGACTAACCCTCCTTTTCCTTGCTGGGGATCTGGAAGACAATGGATCTTCTGAAAGAGTGACTTGCTCTTCACCTTCCTCTGCAGGAAGCTTGATCTTCTCAACTGCCCCTACTTCGGGAGGAACAACTACTATTGGGGGTGGTTGCGGCTATTGTTGCCCACTTATCTGAGTTTCCTGCATTGATTGGGTACTACTTTGCTATAATGATAAGTCAATTTCAACATCACTGCTCGTCGGCGTTGGACTCGTGATTAGATTGGCTGCCTCTGCGACAGTCATAGGCTTGGGCCTAGGTTGGTGGGGTGGGTCCACTGATGCGGGGGTGCTGCTCCCAGGTTGCTCCCCGGACACCGCTGCTGCAGGCACAATTTTTGGTTTCCCAAAAAAGGTCTTGGGCAACATACCGGTCTTGGTAAGTGGCAGTGCCTTCTTCTCACTGGCAACTTTCTTGGTACTGGACCTGGTACCTTTCTTTGGGGCCATCTTGAAGATGTCAGCAGCACACAGTGGCACAAGTTGAAGAGATGTCTGGGGTCACACGTCACGTGGCGTTGTGCGCAGCAGGACTTCTGTCTGGCAGTACAATGGGTGATGTTGTCTCCTCCCCTTTTGTGCACCTAAAAGCAAAGAAGCAAGAAAAACATCAGTGAAACGTGGTATTCATTGTTGTGGTTCAATTACTACTAGTACAAACAAAGAAATATAGTATATATCTTAGTGTGTGGTCACACTTGTTAGTGTTATTAATTTTATTAAATGTATTACCTCAGTTATTAACAAAACATAACAATACAGTGTAGCCATTTGCGAGACTTTGACAACAACAAGGGCTTTCATGGTTGGTGTACTGTAGTGTATAGTACACTCAGGAATGATAGGAAAGAAGAACAACAACAACAAAAATACAAATGTAACGAACCCAGTTTGGCATTGTGCATCACGTGGGATGCAGCATTCAGGGAGCTGCAACTGACAATGGATGGAAGCAATAAGCCAAAAGGAACAAAGGAAAGACATGCAGGCCTATGGCAAAAGCAGTAAAGCACACTACCTGCCACCACAAAATGGCCACCAGCCACATGGTCACTCACAAGTCACAACAACAACATGCAGGAGACCTGGAAAAGAATGAACTCAAGCAGGCCTATATGGAGTTGGACACAGACTTTACAAAATCACCCCTGGCCACATGGGGAGGCTCAGCTAAAGCAAATGCTGGCCCACTATTACAAACACACTCACACACTGGCCAGACAAAGGAGGCATGCTAAACAACACAGCTTTAATGCAACCTAGAGGTACTGACCCGGAAGAACAGCTAAATGATGGCATGCATTGCACGATGAGTGATTGTTGTTTGTTGTGAATGTCTATTCTACAAAGTGACTCAAGTCAATCTTTCCCTTCTTGTTGTTCAATAACAAAATTGTACTACTGCAGGCCGATCCATTGCATTTTGAGCCTGGAGTGGACGAGTCTGGAGGGTTCATTCGGGAGTCGGACACTGTTGGTACAGACTCGGAGTTAGACACCATGACCATACCCACATTCAGAGTCAGGTCAGGAGAATCAGAGATGATTGATGGAATAACTCAGGGCGTGAGAGTGACTACTTAGAGAAATGCCACCAGAAGAATATGGAATTTTTCAAATTCATTGAAACCAACCGATTTGGATGGTTGATGATGACTTTGAAGTGACCTAAAGATAAACAGCAACACAGAACAGACCTACATGTCTGTGTAGTGGTGGTGGGAAGCGAGTGTGGTGTGACTGACAGTGGTGCATTGATTTTTTACTTCATTTGGAAAATGCTATGTTGCTGTGTTTATACTATGTATGTGTGTTCAGTGCTCTCTGGCTCAAATTCAAATCTAAGTGGAGTTTGGGTGGGGGTGGCCACTGGCCTGTTGTTGGAGGTAACTGCTGGAAACAGAGTCTGATTTAGCCATGCAGCCTCTGAATGTCTTCTTGTTGCACTCCTTTTGCAGTTTAACTTTTTGTTTTCTCCTTGGTTTTTCAATACCCTTTTTGTTTTTCCATCTACAGGTCCTTTACCCTGCGCCATACTGGAAAAACAGCTCACACTTACCATACCAAACTGCATCCCCCAGGCACCCAAGATTCACGAGCGGATAGTCCAATAGGAATGCGGAGATGCAACTCCCAATTTATACAGTATCTTTTTTTTCCCTTCAATCATTACAACTGTGTGTGTTGTTTATGTTTGCTTATTTTACTCCTACAGATAATTTAATTGTATTTGCTATCTTTCTAAGCCCGGTACAACAGAACATAAATATAATGTATGTAACTTGGGTCTCTCTGGGGGCAGACAGACAATTTCATAATTAATATACTGCCCTGTACTTGTCTAGTACCACTCATCATCATGCATGCATTTCCTTTTCCTCCCATAACAGATTTATGATGGTCGGCTGCCAAGATGAGTGTTGTCCATGTGTAGTGTTTGTCTTTGTCAAACCTTTCCCTAAAATCCCCCTTCTCAACCATTCATCAAACCCCTAACCCTCTTCCCTCAGGCTGTGTGATTTATTGAGGTGTGACTTAACAATTTTTACACCATTAGTTGATCACACACTTGGTGGGGCGGATGTGGTGAAAGCAACACAATAATTCAGTGCAGGGTGAGGAAGATCTTATTCTTAACTAAGCTCATATAACCCAAACTAACAGTATATGTTATGCAATATCCACCCCAGCACAGTGTATGATTTTATTTTCAGAGGAACATCTCATTGCCAGCATCATCATTCAGGCACTGTATTAATTAGCTTCTAAGCCGGTTAAGCTTATCCACTTCGTACAGTTCGTAGTAGCTTAAAATTGTTCTGATTAATTCAATTTTTCATTGCTTATCATACTCTCTACTTGTGTCTGAGACTGAGTCGGTTCTAGTAGTCTAGTCTCTGGTGACTGTCATCAAGCTTGCATATAACGGCATTAACCTAGTTTTTTTTATTTCAGTTTGTTAACTTCCCTTTCAATGAATAGTCCCCACTCTCCGAGTCCTTATCCTCCAGTTCTAGTTCGCCTAGGAGGGAGTGGGACCTCGCTTCAGTTCTAATGAGTTTGCCTTCAATATCAAAAGAAATGCTAGCAATGCATTATGCTACTACTACCACCACCATGATGGCAGTTTGGGAAACCATCGAGCCCTCGCTTCATCTAATCAGGTAAGAGAAGTGAACTGTGGTTGATTGATCATTATTGAACCACAATCATTCTATACAATGATCCTTAGGGGTTAATAATAATATATAGTAGTAGCAGAGTAGACTGCAGATACTAGGAGGAGAGAGTAGTAGGATGTCACTATTTCGTTGTCACTATCAGCAGGTTTTTATAACTGGCTGCGGCAGAGGCAGCACTGAGAAGTAAAACAAACAATCAATAACCCCACCACATTTTTTAAAAATCATTTATAATCATAAAAAACCCAACAATGCCCCAACACCCACCCACCCACCCAAAAACAGATTAAAAAAGGTACTTAAGAGAAAACTAACGGCAGGGTAGGAGCTTCTGGAGGTGCCTCTACACCCGTTCCTGCCTGGCTTCCATATCCACCAGCCTTCGCATGGTACAGCACTCAAACTGGCAGAAATAAGGGGGAAAAAAGGGGGAGCAGCAGTGATGGTGGAATGGTGGTGGCGCTGGCAGGCACCCACTGGAATGTGGCGACGGTGTGGTGGGGTGGTTGTTGAAGCCTGGCTGGGGCCTGGGGCATCTGCAGCAGCATCTGCCTCATCCTCGGTAGCCACCAGTGGCTGGTACTCGGCCCTGATGGCATCCATTTTCCGGCGCCGGGCTGCAATCTCCTGCCTGGTCGGTGTTTTTGGAGCAGCAGGAGTAGCTACATATCAAGATAAAAAAAAGTTAAATTGTAAACAATACTCTTAGCAAAACACAGAAAATTATGCCATGGGTATAGAGGGAGGGATTGATGATGGGTGGGTAGGAAGGATATATTATGTTGTGCTTGAAAACTACTGTGATCCAGGGAGAAGTCTGTCTGAAATACCACCTCCTCAACCCTTTGAATAAAAAAAACCTTAAAAAAACATTCCAGGCAAGTAAAGGTGAGACGAACACCACTACAGAGGAGCACCATAGTTCCTTATTATCCTTCCCAAGGATTTTTACATTCATCATTGCATTGTTCTTCAAGTATTTTATTTTTATTTTTCACCCTTGGTTTTGCTGCTTACCACCATTTAAGTTTTTTACATTCTCTCAATCCACTCTTCACCATTGAAACTACCCACCCATCCATATAGCCATCCATCGAAAGTTCCAAACATGGCTCTCTGTCTCATTCTAGTCTCATGATCTCAAGTACAAGCCTTTCAGCAACATACATTTGACATTTACCCACCCATGTGTCCTTAAGTTTATTTCAATCAAAAGAAACCACCACAGGATTCCAATCACCCACCCAGGCAGGCATCCTTTCACACATACACTTTCACCCACCCAGGCAAGCTTCCTAGTTCCTACCCGTATACCAACCTTTCAACCATCCTTCACCCACCCATGCATCCTAGCTATCAGCCACCTATAGTACTATTTATGCATCCGGCACTTTCACCCACACATCCTTAGCTTTCAGTCATATATAATAAATTTCATCCAACCTTTCCCCTTCCATCCTTCCCTTTTCCAACAACCCATAGTTAAAGGTCTTGTTCATGCAACGTTTTCTTCTGAGTTGTAGCTAGGAGAGCCATTAGTTACCCAGCTCAACTTCAACTCCTGCTGTGTTCACCTGTTGTTCACAAGTCAACAAGACTACACATTTACAGTGAGTTTATAATTATAATTAATTGTCAATAATAAGCAAGCAATAGGACTTACCACTGCTGCTGGCTCACCCCCTTCTGCTGCCGCATCTGCAGACTGGCTGGCACCGTCTGTGCTGGCCCCGGCACTGGTGGTCGGTGCGGCCAGAAAAAAAGATTAGACATTTCTTAGATGTCAGATACACCTCCCCCTATTAATTGTTTTATAGCAAAATAAAAAAACACCACACACATCATTTACTACAATTGGATACATTACAGACAGTATCTTCTATAAAAAATATCAGGTTGGGCATTTTGTTGGTGGAAAGTTTAAAAAAAAACCTGAAGTCAGGACAAGAGACAAGCAGTTAAGGAGTGGCTGGAGCTATTGATTGATGAAGCTGATGTTTTGAGAACAAAATAGCATATGGCCTTGGTTGGCAAATGCAATAGGGGGTTCACTGATACAACATCGACTCTGATAACATCGAACTACAAAATTATCGAGTCAACAATATCGTAAACAAAAATATCAATACACAATACACAAAATAGAAATGACACCTACATTGATAAATAAATATCGTCTAAACAAATCTCGATTAGAAAAATATCGACGACAAAAATATATAAAACATAAATATCGATAAAATTAAATTAAAATGAAACACAACAAAAATATCGATATAAACAATATCGGCAACACAAACATCAATAAAATACATATAAACTATATCGAAAATAAAATTTAAGCATAAAATAATACTATTTACAATAATATAATACAATAACATATACAAAATATTTTAAAGAAACAATAAAAATAATAACAATGTAATCACATTAATTAAAACAAATAAATTAAAAATACAAAAACAAATAGATAAACAAACAATACAACATTAAAAATATAGCACAAATAACAGAAATAAAAAAACATAAATATATATAATATATAAAAATATATAACACATTTATCTACATATAAAATTAAATAACAACAATAAACAAAATAAAAACAAACAATAAATAAACATAATAATTATTAAACAAATTACATTGTAACAGCTAAAAAATTAAAAAAACTATCTTGACTAATAAATTTAAAACACACAAACACAAACCAATAGAAAACTCTAACTAATTAAACAAACACTATAAGAACAATTAACATAAAATTTACCGTATAATGGACAATGACGGAGGAAGAGTGAACCTTTGAGAGAGAAAAGAGAGAACAAAAAACAACTACACCAAAAACTATTGCAAACATCCCTCAATAAAGGTAAGCACAAAACGTTGTAACTAAATAAATGAAATAAGCTTTTAAAAATATTATAACATGTTTTCCTTTATATATAACAGATTTAACTTCACTAAAATTGCACCTAGAAAATTCAACACAAAGATTTACGTACACAACAACAATAAAATATAACACAAAGTAAGTATATGACTAAACTAATAAATAACGTAAATTATTTAAAAGTAACAAATTTAATAAAATAACAAAACATAGCTAACAAATGTTTTTCTTTTTGACAGTTTCTACAAACTTCAACTAAACCACAACATCTACCAAGGACACTTCATCAACTTAAAAAAGTAAGGGATCGATTCCGATCTCGGTCGGTAGGGCTCCGAATCGGATTCGGCTTTACCGGATCCGATTCGGAGCCCTATTTCCCGACCAAATCGTACGTGCGTCCGGGCGAGCGAGTACGATGCGTGCGCTCGCGAAATCTCCGACCGACGCGTTTGCAGGACCCGACCGCTCCGACCGACTCGCACGGGGACGACTCGCACCGCGCAATGGAAACGTTCCCCGGCCGGGTAAGTACGATGCGCACCTCGACCGCTCCGACCGACTCGCGCAGTCCGGCTCCAAGGAGCTGTCGGAGCTGCACTTTGGGGGTCCGTGTCGGACCCCCCTGGAAGCATAGGGGCGCGAGTCGCACACAGGGGGGACCCATGGGTCCCCCCTACCTGTGCATGTACGGCGCGACCCGCATCGACGCGAACACGCTGTAGGGGGCGCCCTTGTTTGCGTCGTGCCCATTGAGTCAATGGGAGCCCGTGTACGCGTCGTATGACTGGCTCCCATTGACTTCAATGGGAGTCCGACCGAATCGAGTCCGATGGCATACGTGCGCATCGTACTCGTTCGGTCGGGCTGCTAGGGTCCGATTCGGTCGGAAATCTCTCCGGGTCCGGCTCGGTCGGGGAGATTTCCGGCCTGAATCGGAATCGGCCCCTAAGTATATTTAATTACAAATAAATAAAAATAAACATTAAATAATATAAATAATCAAATTAACAAAAATTACAACATATTCTTTTATGTTTCACAGATTACACTTCACAATAACTCCACCCAAAACAAACATTACATTCGAAAACAAATACAAAATCAACATAAGAGAAAAATATAATACAAAGTAAGTATATAAATTAACCAGCGAATAAACCTAACTATGAAAAAACGATAAATTTAATAAAAACGAATTACTACTAACAAATACTTTTCTCTTAACAGCTTCTACAAACTTCAACAAAAACCAACATCAATGAAAGAAACTTCACCAACAACATTCAGCAAGTATTTATTTTTCAATTAAATAAAGAGACTAAAAAAGCGAAATAAACAAATATACTAACATTATAACCTTTTATTTTATATTTCACAGATTATACTTCAATAAAACTCCGCCTAAAAAGTCAAAACAAGGATTAACTTTGAAAACAAATATAAAAGCAACACTACAGAAAAATATAAAAATAAGCAAGTATATAAATTAACCAACAAACTAATTAATAAAAATGAAATAAATTAAAAAGCAAATATAACTAACAAATAGTGTTCTCTTGCCAGCTTCTATAAACTGCAACCTGCAACAAAATCATCGAAATAAACATCATGAATGAAAAATAGTAAGTATTTTTTTTCCTCAACTAAATAAAAATAGAAACTAAGGGGCACATTACGATGGCGGGCGGAAGCACCACCGCCGTGCTGGCGGATGCAAAAACCACCAGTTACCGCCGGCACGCAGCAGTCCACACGCCCGTCCAATTACGATGCGAAAAGTAGGCCAAACACCGCCGGCAAGCCAGCAACACCGTCCGCCATCAAAGTGCGCCCGTACATGTAGCGGCGCAGCTCAACTGACACACACCGTCCGACGAAACACGTCCCGCCCGGCGCATAAATTACGATGCCGCAAACAAACGGCTCCCACGGCCAAGAGATACCGTACGACAAACCGAAGCGGTAACACGGATGCCGAGCACGGACAATGAAGAAGCGGCTCCCGAGCATGAATCCAGCACTGCAGGCACTCCCCATGCTTATGCTGATGCACCACCAAGGACGCAACGTACCGCGGAGACGCAGGTAGGCACACACACAACAAGTGCACGCAAACAGCGCACACAGTGCAAGGGCGGAAAAAGCGGACAACCCCCACCAGTGCGTGTACACTACACATCCACCATCGCATCCACATATGACACACAGGCCAAATCGTAACATCGCAGAACACATGTGTACACACCACCTGGGACTAGGAACCAACCACCCCGTCACGGCCCCAAAGCGCCGATGACGCCGCCACACATGCGCACAACGCAGAGGCCAACCGCAGCGCCATGCATGCGTCGCACACAGACACAGGGACACAACCAAGCAGCACACACATCAGCCCCACCCCGAACGCACATGACACGTGACAGGCCGGCCACAGACATGTCCCCAACGCCCAATTCACGGACAACACCCAACGCCACACAACCGACGCACACATGTCAGTGAAGACACGCAACAGCAGGACACACCCCAGTGTAACAAACATGGCGTAGCACACAGCGGCGGCAACACCAACTAGGAGAAGCAGGGCCCCTTCGGGAAGAGGAACGCCAGTACCACACAGAAACACCCATACCACCCTGCACATATGAACAAGACATATAAAACGGAACACCAAAGAGCCCGGGACCGACAACAGGTGGCCCAAGAATAACATTCACACACAAGGCCCAACGCAGAGCGGAAAGGCAGCCTGCCACCCACACAAGGGAGAGCAGACAGCACTGAATGACCTTCCATTCCAACTCCGAAACCACAGCCCTACGACAGAAGCCGGTGAATACAGCCATTGTCCAAGAATATACCAACACAGGCATGCCGAGGAGACCGACCACAGGGCAGATAGCGCATATCACAGAAGCACACAACGGACGGGGAAGAAAGAAGAAAACACTCCCCATGTCGGCCACATGCAAGTTAATTGGAAGGAGTCACACAGCACTGACCTTGAACTGTCTGAGAAGCATGTGGGAAGAGGGCCCGTGTCCTCCAAACAAGCCAACAGAACACAAGTCCTGTCTCCCTACGACTACACAGAGCTCACAGCAACCCCGGAGCATGCACATTGCAGACTGCACACACAGCCGGAGCACGCCACCTCAACGAACCGCTGCGAAATGGCAACCGCAACACACCTACCCAACTACGCCGAACAGCTCAAGCTGTACAAAACCAACCTGTGCCATACATTGGGATGCGATCTCCTGTCCCTGCTGAACGTAAGTTACCGACTGACTTACCGCATCACATTGTTCAGCTGCGTCATGCCCGTCTTCTACTGTCGGAGGTGTCCCTACCAGCATCCCGTCGAGATATGCCTCTCCAACCCGGCATGTCTGAAGGCGGACCTGCTACCACTACTCCTCCCTCTGGACGCACACGACAGGGCCTGCTCTGCCTATGGGGGCATGGCGTATGTGGCCAACATCGCACCCGCACTGAAATGGGACCACTGTGCCTCCACACGACGGATCATCGAGAACAGCTACATCGAATGTCACCCAGCATGCCCCATCATGGTCCTCCAAGGGACAACTTACGAACAACACCTTGACAGCCACCATCCGCTACATTGGCTGGCAAACATGTACACCACCAATGACATGGAAGCCCTGCTGGACGGCATCGCATACCTGACAACCTGTAAATACGTCGGACCACAACGCAGGTTCCCCGAGTGACCTATGATGTCCAACCCCGCACCCATGCTTAGCTTCCGCACGGACTGGCCAGTCACCACCACAACAGCCATACCAAACGACCGGCAACTGTAACCACACCATCAACGACATCGCCATGACATCGGATATGACCGGGACATGCACACTGTTCCCCATCACATCCAGAAACACCGCATGCATCGTGGGAGGCAGTGGCATGGGCTCTGTGTATCGCACCCACATGGACGGAACTGCACGAACAACCAGGACACGACATGGATCCAGCGCACATGGACACACACACCGCTCAGTGGACATGAATAGGTCGCCTGGAGTCTGTGGGTGCTGCACCCCTCCCACCCCCGCCCCGGGAATCCCATACCAGGACCTTTGCATGGACGACAAGTGCATACAACAACAACACGACCCCAGTGACTGTGACATGTCCAGTAACCACCACAGTGCAACAACAAGTGGCACGCCGCTGCATGCACGCAAGCACATGCCCTGATGTCAACTCACATGCACGCGTGCATGAGGAACAACCGCAGCAAACCTGTCACATGGAACTGAGATGGACTGTGCCCATGATGCCAAGCGGTCTGGTAGGCTACATGTATACCGTCTGTGTCAAAGTCCGCAGCTCCGCAGCTATACGTAAATGTACATTAGCA
Organism: Calotriton arnoldi; assembly: GCA_963921515.1. Lineage (NCBI taxonomy): Eukaryota > Metazoa > Chordata > Amphibia > Caudata > Salamandridae > Calotriton > Calotriton arnoldi. Next base: position 1,183,189 of record CAWUFW010005809.1, read on the forward strand.
CAGCCTTGGCCAAGCAGATGTCACTCTGAAGCCCACATCCCACATGCAACAGCCAATCACATGTAACCCCACACCCTATCCCATTTGCAATCATGCTCAGTATATCCTCAGCATGTATTCCGCTGCCAGTAGTGTCCACTATACTGCATCACAGAGGACAGAAGACTCAATATAATGTTTGAAACCAAAACTGTCTCCGCTGACTCATTTCACAAGTACGAATGAGAGAGGATGAGAGTATGTGAAGTACACGGCAGTCGTGACATGACCATGTAGTCCACTGGTATTGGATGTCAACGCAAATGAGTAGCACTACTGTGGAAGACACACATGTGTCGTGTGAAGTCGTATGGACGCAGTGCTCAGGTGGGTGGGTGCGACGGGTAGATGCGCACATGCCAAGTTGGAGCACGCCGTGTTGGGAGGGGTCATGAACAGTACACCACCGCTTCCCTGGGCATTGTGAGAGGACACCTGTCGGGGGAGTGAACACGTGTGTGCACAGCAGCCGGGCACACGTACAAAGCGGTACCAGTCGCACCTCAGCCCACCCTCTGTGGACAAGCTGGATCCTGTTGTGTGCCCGCCATGCCCCTTGACAAGGCACACACAGCCCCAGTCGACCAGGTGTAACCCCAACATAGTCAATCCGCACAGGCGATACAGGGCACGGGATGGCAGTGGAGCATGGTGTGTGAGAGGTCTCCTCGCGCTCCTCCTGGTCATATCACGCAGGCAATAGAACCTCAACGTCTAGCATGGCACAAGTCACATGGAAGTGTAGGGGGACGCACCACAGCACGAGCAGCACTGACGTCACGGGAGGTGGCTCGCACCATCCCATCCATTGCCCATCATACCAACCACGCCACATGCCATTGCGACTAAGTGCAAGCGCGTGCGCCACCACCCCGAGCCCTCCCCAGAGAGGCCAAAGAGTGAATGTGTGGGCCATCAGCCACAGACGGACGCGGCCTGGCCGCAAGGGCAGCCACAGCCACTGGGTGTCGCAGGTGGCGGATCCGGAAGGCGAAGACTGTGATGCATAGTCCATGCAGGCCGGGTCTCCATTTGGGGCACCACGCAGGTGGACTGCGTCCCGCAACACATCATACCCTGAGACAGCCCACTCGTGCAACTGGACCCACACATACACTCCTTGCCCTCTCTGGTGCGAGCTTGGGGCTGCCTGTGCAAGCGCTAGCCTCGCAGGTGAGCATGCATATTGGGGGAGCGAGGGGAGGACATGAGGGCTGGGGCGAAGATGACTGTATCACTGTCAGTTAGTACAAGGGATGACCCAGATGTGGAAAGGAAGAGACGTGTCCCGTGTGTACTGCAACTAGTCGCCAATACAACTACCCCCCCATGTCCGGAAAGTAAGCCCGCACCTAGGCCCGCCCATCCGCCACATCGAACATACCACCAGCACGACAACCTTCCCATTCGAAACACTGACTGGGGGTGGCGACCAGTGTACAATCATGTGTAGCCTACCCACGCGTACATGTGGGCCCTCCATGATCCATGTCACCTGCGGCAAAGTCATGACATGCGCAATGAGGGAAGTGAGGAGAGCTGCTCGCCCCACGCGCAGAAGGTGCATCAGCTCCACAGACCCAGCAGCGAGTCCAGCAGGGGTCACATGTGCAGGGGCAGCTGTGCCTGGTGTGAAGGCACATGCATATAGACAGCACATCGACCAATGTGTAGTCTGCCCACATCTACAGTCCATCATCATGCGGACATAGGAATTGAACACAGGGCAACACATCTTAGTGGGTGCACCCACCGTGACCAACAATGCGCAATCATCGACGTACCCGCCCTGTGCATGGCCCCCCACCCAACGGAGGCACATCCAGTGCCACCATCCCACACACACAAGCCTTCCACGGAACATGCTGTGTCCAATGGTCAGTACAGAGTCAGCGCCCATCTGGTGGATCCTGAACAGGAGACACATGCACACACATGCCAGCTCCCACTATGTACGACTGCCACCTGGCACGTGCAATGTAACCTCTCACCTGTGACGTGTGACTGCAAGCACACAGCCGTCTTGGCATGGGGCTGTCAATGTGGACACCTGTCAATGTTTCGGGAGGTGTGATCCGTACAGTGCTGTACATAGGGTGCAGTGCTGACACCTACTACTGTCTCATATCCCTCGTGCCACAGGTCCCACTTGTTTTGGCCGCTCAGCCTGTGCCCACATCGTCGTCGTCGTGTGCCATACTCATCCAGCCGCGGAAGCAGTTCCATGCTCAGCAGACATTCATGTTGCCGTGGCGTTGCCGCTTGACGGATATGCAGTCAGTCCCCATCAGCACGCCCGCAAGTCATTGGGGCCTAGATCCCCATGTGCATGCACATGGCAGTGGTTTGTATCACTAGCCATTGCCATTGTTGGGAGACCTGTGTAAGTGTATTGTGGCCGTGCCGTCCCAGCTTGACAGCTGGGCTGTGGCTCATGTGCTTGCTCAGTCATGTCAGTGATGTGTATGCGAAATTGCTATGTGTCGTGTTGCATTGACATGTGTCCTCTGCCATTGTCCCTAGGCGGAGACCGAACATTGACCGCCCATACCAATTGCTGGCGGACATGGACGATACAGAGGTTATTAGGAAGTTTCGGCTGGACAGGCCAACCCTGCATCGACTGTGTGCCATGTTAGAACCCCATCTCCGTCCCCGCAGGGTGTATCCGACTGCTGTCACCCCCACGGCTAAGGTGATGGCCGCCATGCATTTCTTCGCCACTGGGTCATTCCAGCACACAGTGGGCAGTGGAGGAGGGATGTCCCAGCCCATGTTCAGCAAGGTGCTGAGGGATGTACTGGCAGCCATGATGCTGTACCGGAACAGGTACATCCGCTTCCCCAGGGCTCGTGAATTGGCGGCAGTGAAGGGTGCATTCTATGCCCTTGGCAGAATCCCACACGTCGTTGGAGCCATTGACTGCACACATGTCGGCCTTGTTCCACCACAGGCCACTGAGCACCTGTACCGCAACAGGAAGCACACGCACTCCCTGAATGTGCAAGTGGTGTGCCTTGCGGACATGGTGATCACCCACGTGTGTGCAAAGTTCCCAGGCTCGGCCCATGACGCACACATAATGCGCAACAGCATCTTGCCACGACTGATGTCCAATATGCAACAGGATCGTGCCTGTATTGTCGGTGAGTATGTGGAGTGGTGTAGCGTGCTGGCTGTGCGATGCTGTCCCCTGTCCAGTTGGATTAGCAACGGTTCTCTGTGTCCCTCACACCCAGGTGACTCTGCGTATCCGAATGGGGCATGGCTGCTCAGTCCATTGAGGAATCCTCGCACCCCAGCAGACGATCGCTACAATGAGGCACATGGGAGGACCAGACGTGTGGTCGAGCGTACCTTTGGCCTCCTCAAGTCCAGGTTCAGGTGCCTGGACCGCACCGGGGGTGCGCTGGCGTACTCCCCACAGAAGGTGTGCCGGATAGTGGTGGCGTGCTGCATGCTGCACAATCTGGCCATTCGGAAGCAGATCCCCTCATCGTGGATGACGGAGATCAACCAGGGCCCCAGCCCGCAGACCAGGACAGCTCGAGTGAGGAGGACAGCGGAGAGGAGGAAGCTGGTAATGTGCGGCAGCAGCTCATCGCCCGCTACTTCACTTGACGGTGAGTGTCCATGTACGACGGCTGATGTGGCTGTATCTGTGCAGGTGTGTGTGTGCTGTGTCAGGGTGGCCGCTTGTTCACTGCGTGCTGTGTGTCAACGCTCCATGGCCAGGGTAGTATGCCACTGTTGGTGGCTGTGGCATTGTGCCCTATTGCTCTGTGTGATGTGTGTACATTGCTTGTAGTTGTTGACATGTACTGTGTGATGGGTGTGTGACACACTCATTGAATGTGCTCCTGTTCTGTCTCCCACCCCTAGGTCCCTACAGGCCCTCCGGATTCAAATGCCATGCCACGCATCAGGTGCCTTTCCGCCCAAGGTGGCCGTTGTATTCCGTACAAATAAGACACAGGGCACAAACAGCAGTTAGTGAAAAAGGTGCATTTATTACAAACTGTGACATGTGATTGTGTGTAAGGTGATGACAAAAGTGGTGCGTGCAGTGACAATGAGCTGTCGGTCATGGCTGCGTGATGATCAGGGTGTACCCACTGGTTCTATGTCCATAGTCCAACACACACATGCCATCCAGATGGCTGTGTGGAGTGGGATCGTAGTCCAAGTCAATGCAGTGGCTGGTCAAGGAAGGCTGGCGGAAGGCTGGCTGGCTGCCTCACTTGCGTTTGGAGCGTGCGAAGTCCTCCCGGGAGATCTGTTTCCACTTCGGACGGCCCCTTCCACGTTTGCGAGGGGGTGCCTGCTTGCGACATGCTGGTGGTTGAGGTGTGATCACTGGCTGTGGACGCAGGGGAACTGGACACTGCTGCTCCACCCTGCGCCCCGGCAGGTGGTGGCGGAGGGGGAGCTGCTGTCCCTGGCTGTGACCTCACCGCCACCACCAGCTGTCCCATGAGGTCCACGATTTGGCCCATACGGGCGTCCATGGACCTCAGCACCCCCAGCACCTCACGCGTGTCTGAAGCAGACCGGACCCATTGTCCTTGGGCCTCTTCATAGGCCCCAAGGACTCTGGCCATGTGAGGCAGGGCATGGCTCCCAGGGGAGGCTGGCGTTTCCCTGACCCTGCTCCTCCTACCAGTCCTGCTGCCACCGGCCTGTCCACTAGCCACATTGCTCACCACGGTCCTCGCTGTGGCTCCCAGGGTGGATCCAGTCGTCCGGGCCACCACCTGCGCTGGGGCTGGTGCCAGCGAAGACGTGGCAGTGGTGGCGGCGGTGGTGGTCGGTGCGGCGATGGTGGCGGTTGCGGCAGTGGTAGTGGCCACAATGACCGTGGGTGTGGCCGCAACGACAGTGGCAGCAGGGGGCTGGGAATGTTCAGCAGCCCTGGATGATGGGTTGGTGGGTAGGAGGGGTCCTGGGGAGCGGCTGGGCCCTGCCACACCAGATGGGCCTGCTTGGTTGTCCGTGTCCGAAGAGGAGGACAGATCCTCCAGATCCGTGTGTCCTCGTTGGGGGCTTGTAGGCTGGCTGTGCTGGCTGCTGGCTCCATCCCCAGCATCCAGCAGTTCGTCACCTGTGGAGAGAATGAGATTTGTTATTGTGTTGCACCTGGCGAAGTATGTATTTGTCGTCTGACATTGACAGTTCGTGCAATCTCGTACATGGGTTTCCCGGAGGCGTGTGTGTGGCTGTAGCATCTGTAGTTGTGTGTGCTTGGCAATGGGACTGTGTGCTGTGCACATGTGGCATGGGACGGATTGGCCATGCCGATGGGTGTGTTGCTGTGCCCCTACTTATTGTGACTCTGGTGTATGCGGGCTCCTGGCCCATCCTGGGTCTGGTTTGTACTTTGCTTTTGGTGTTCAGATGGAACGCTTAGGAACGCATATGGCAACATGGGGGCCATGCCCCAGATTCGCATTTGGGAGGGGATATGCTTTTGGGGTTCAAATGGAACGCTTAGGAACGCATATGGCAACATGGGGGATATGCCCCAGATTCGCATTTGGGAGGGGATATGCTTTTGGGGTACATGCTGTGAGCCATGGGTGCCGAACGTGACATGTGTTGTGGCAGCATGACAGTGCATGGTTTGAGGTGTGTGCATGCTTGACATGGCCTGCATATTTGCTGTCTGTTGTGATTACTGGACATGGCATTGGACGCATCGTTATGAGTGAGTGATAGTTGTGTGCCAGCCAACGTATTGCAGTTGTCCCATCTCCTTGGTGTGCGTGCTGCCCTGTGCCATGTGCATCACTGCAGTGCTCGGGGGGGGGCCCATGTTGTGTGTTGTTGCTCACAGTGTGTCGTGCGCTTAATTGACTTCTGGCACATGGTTGGTCATGGGCATGTGTCTTAGCGTGACTGCTGTATGTGTGGCAGCTGTGCGGATGACATGCCTTTCATGAGACTGGGGCTGATGGATGGGATGGATGGTATGTTGTATGTGCATGGTGTGTCTGTGTGTTTGATGGGTTCAGTGGTGTTCGTGTGCATTTATGTTGTTCCGCTCTGTTGCGTCTAGTGTTGTTTGTCTTACATAGGCGTAGTTGTAGGGTGTGTTGTTGACAGGCAGTAGGGGCTACATGGACAGGACTTCAATGGTGTTTCGGTTGTGTGTGATGAGTTGCACAGTGGCTGCCGTGTGGGACTATATTCAGTGTGGCTTGTGCATGCAGACATGGCTCCTTGGGTGTTGCTATGTCTGTGATGGGTCATGTGGGGTGTGAGTCTGTTGTTCATGTCCGTGTGCACATTGTTCACTTGTTCGTGACGGTGGGCGGTGCTGCGTGTTCGTCTGCTACGTGACATGTCCCATGTGTTGGTCGTGTTCCGGTCCTCATGCCTCCAGTAATCCAGCCCTGTCCAGTTTCCCACCTGCAAGTTGTTCGTGCGTGCACTGTACTGGATGCCACATGGCTCTAAGCGGGGGTGCTCCATGTTGCAGGTCTGTGGGGGTGGGGGGGTGTTGTGGGTCGTGGGGGTGGCTGGACACCCACTGACACCAATTGCTGTGGACCGTGATGTCTGCCTTTCGGCTGTCGTTGTGCACTGCGGTGGCTGACACGTGGCTGTGGGGTGTGGGGGATGCTCCTCCTTGCTGTGCTGTGCTGTGGGACTGGGGCCTGGTGTGTGTTGTACTTGGGCTGTCCACCGTCCCACCCACTGCACTTTGTGTTCCTGCCACTTACCTGTTACTTGTCGGTTAGTGCAGCTGTGGCGGACACATGGGTGTGGTGGGTGCTCGTTGTGGCGCTTCTGGCATATTTGGGGACCTGTTGGTGGTTACGTGGCTGGCTTAGTGTACACATGTCCCCACGCATCTTACAGTTGTTCGGTTTGGGCTGTGTGTGGTAGTGTCTGTTGCATGTGTGTGTGATGTGTTGTGTATTGTGTGCTGGACATGGGGGTGTTTGTCCCTGGGAGCTGTGGCATGGTGGTAGTGCATGTGAGTACATAGCGGTGTGCTGGTATACATTAGTTTGTACTTACCAGCCTCCACTCCCCCTGCTAATCCGGCGAGGATCTCTGGATGTATTACGACTCGCACCTTCTCCTCCCACGCTTTGAAGGTCTTAAAGAGCGCGGGATTCCTCCGCCAGTGACGGCAGCCAGCTCTCTGTTTTGCCCTCCTTCTTCTTGACCAGGCTCTTTACGTCATTCCAACGTTTGTTAATCTCGACTCTGTTCCTGGGCAGGGTCCCGACTGCATTGACCTGGTCTACGATCCGGTTCCACATTCTGTTTCTGGTGGCTAGTGGTGTGTGCTGGACCATGTTCCCATAGATTTGTGGGTACACCTTGATGATCTCGTCGACCATGACCGTCAGCTCCATGGGCGTGAACTTGGGCATTCTTTGTGGTGCCATGGTGTTTGTGGTGCTGGTGCGGTGTGTGTTGTGTAATGTGCAGGGGGTTTGTGGTGCCGGTGTTTGGTGGTGGTGGTGGTGGTGCCGGTGTTTGGTGGTGGTGGTGGTGGTGGTGGTTGTGATGTGTGCGTTTCTGTGGTGTGCTGCTGTCCTTGCTGTGTCACTGTGTCCTCTCCTCTCCTCTCTGGTTTGCAATGTAGCAAGGGGTTGTGGTCTGTGGGAGTGCTGCTTTTGTACTCACCTATGTGGGTGTGTCCTCATGGTCTGTTGTTTTCAGGTGTGTTGTGTCTGGGGTTCTGGCCTTTGTATTTTTTGTTTGTCCGGGGGTGTTTTCGGGATGTGTACTGTGCTTGTGTATTTGTGCGTGCCTTGCTGTGTGGACTTGTTGGCCATGTTGTGTGCTATTGGTTTTGTGTGCGGATGGTTTCTGTGCAGGTACGTTGGCGCCATGGCTTCTGCCGTGTCGATTCTCATCGGCGTTGTTTGCGCTGGCGGGCGGTATATTTGTGGTTTTTCCGCGCTCATGTCGGTGCGATCGTAATGTCACGTGCGGTGTGTCGGCCGTGAGGGCGGGCGGTTTTGTGTTGTCGTGCGTGTTTCCGTCCGTGGCGGGCGGTTTGACTCCGACTCGGACGTTGGCGGGCGGTATTTTGTGTGCTTTTTCCGCCGATGGCGGTTTTCGGTTTGTGTAATCGTAATGGCGTGGTCGGTGTTCAGGCGGTGTGTGCGGGCGGATTTTTGCCGCTTCCATGCCTGGCGGATTTATTTACGCCTGGTATCGTAATGGGCCCCTAAATAATTAAAATAATACAATAAAATGTAACACTTAAATAAAAATAACATTTTGCTATTAAACCAACAGAAAAAAGAATCAACGGTTAAACATCAACAATCGAAAAAAATCCATCAAGAAAATCAAATCAAAATACATGTAACTTTGTTTTCAAATATATTAATGTTACAAAATATTTACTATTCAAAATCGTATAATTAATAAATATATATATTTATATATTCACAGATAGGCCAAAAAATGGCAGAAGGAGCAAAATTCATTAGTTCTCAAAAGGGAAAACTACTTCTGTGCTACACGGGCTACACTTACACACAAGAGGAAATAACTGGAAACAAAACATATTGGAAATGCAGTAAATATTACTCTAACTCTTGCTATGGGAGAGCCACTACAATAGAAACCAATGTAGTAAATGTCAAAGAACACAACCATCCCCCCAATGTAACTGAAGTTGAGGTTAGAGATGCTCTTGAGACAATCAGAGAAGCAAGTACCAGCTCCCAACAGACAAGTACCCAAATACTTAAAAACGTGTTAACTAGGGTACCTGAACATGTCACAGGACATCTACCATCTATCCCCACTCTGAAGAGGTTAATTGCCCAAACTAAAAGAGCTACAATTCAAACACCACCCACCCTTCAAACCTTTGCAGAAATACAAATATTACCAGAATACACCATCACCTACAAAGATGAAAAATTCCTTCTACATGACAACAGTCATAAAAAATGAATTATCATCTTTGCAACAAACAACAACTTACAAAAACGTAAAAACTGTGAAACGTGGATGATGGATGGCACATTCAAAGTTTGCCCCAAGCCTTTTTATCAACTATATACTATCCAGATACTAACATCCCCTTCATATATGCACTACTCCCTAATAAACAAAACACCACATACATAGAGCTTCTAACAATATTAAAACAATACACCGACAATTACTTTCCGCAAAAAATCATAATTGATTTTGAATAAGCAATGATTCAATCAATTTTAAAAATATACCCACATACTGCAATACAAGGTTGCTATTACCACTTTAACCAAAGATCTACTTTAAGTATAGATTACGTCACCAATAGCAACTTTGCCTGCCAAATAAAAAAATGTATAGCCCTGGCCTATGTACCAACAGCTGAAGTAGCAAACCATTATAACCTACTTCTTGAAAGCCCCTTCTATCAAGCAAATGAAACTAAACTAACTCCCTTCCTTAACTACTTTGAAGACACTTGGGTGGGAAGGCTACATAGATCAGGGCACCGTAGACAACCCAAATTCCAAATACCCTGGTGGAACGTCTACCACAGTACTCTAGCTCAAAAAGCTAAAACCAACAACGCAGTGGAAGGATGGCACAATGCCTTCCAAGCCACAATAGGAAGAGGACAACTAACCCTACATAAACTTATAGAAGCTATCAAGAGCTAAGGCTAGAACAATCCCTAACTAAAATTGGCTCTAAACTAAGTAAACAAACTAAAATGATTTATGAATACCTACAACACAAAAGTACACTATTTGGAAACACCAAAGGTCTAGAATACCTAGACATGATAGCTAAATCTATACTGTAAAAAAAACAATGCTAAACACCATAAGCATTTTAAAATTACCAAACATTTAAACAACATAATTCTACTATATTTTTAAATTAATAATTATAAGTATGTCATGTAAAATTTAAAACATAACACAAATATATATGACATAATAGAAATATTAAAATAAACAAACAAATCAATGTAACTAAAAACATTTCCCACCCATAATAATAAAAAATAACTTACAGTTATGTAGCAGTAGACAATCCTGGAAATCCAATAAATCCATAGAAGATAATTCGAAACACAAATCCATTCGGAAAGAGAACCCCCAAAAATTGCAAAAATACAAATGTAGAAAAAAGGCTCCAACGATGCAATCCTCATAAAAAACTAAACTCTAAAAAACCCTAAAATTAGTTTTAAGCAAACCGCAAAAATTAAACTGTAGAAAAAAGGCTCCAATGATGCAATCCTCTCCATAACAAAACCCTCAAAAACCCCAAAAATACCTTTAAAAAACTAAACGCTCCAACAAACCCCAAAAATAAAAGGAAATGTTAAACAACTTGTTTTAAATAAACAAGATACATTTTTCTTTTTTTATTAAAAAAAACTGCGTCGACACCACCATCCGTTCACGATCCGGAAAACCTGTAAAGAAAATAAAAGAGCACACACCCAGAAAAACACGTACAAACCCACAAATATTAACAAAAAACACAACATAACAGAATTAAACAACACATAACTAACACTACATAACACTCTACTCCTATCTAACACTACGTCAAACGCATAAAACACTAAACTACCAAAATAACACCTAACTACACCAAAAACGAACAAATAACATTTTAACAAACCTAATTACACTACTACTACCTCGACCCTACCCTAAAACTACCTTAAAAGTAAATTAAATCAAACGTACATTAAGCGACGAAAAGCAGCTCCCAATCGCGAGGTTCCATCTTCAAAAATGACCTAAAAACAAAATAGATAGATAGAAAAGTGAGGAAATGAGAAATAAAATGGCCGCGTAATAAAAATGAAAAAAAGACTTACTCCCCATAGAAAACAATAGAGAAATATTTCTTAAATGCAAAAAAAATGCATATTTTTGTTTACTGTCAAAAAAATTACAAATGTGAGAAAAATATTATAAAAATTGTAAAATATATATTAAATATTATATTATCAAAAATATATATATTTTATTGTATATAAATTAAAATTTATGTTTATTTCATGTACTGCAAATGTACCAAAAATATAAAAATGCATAAATAAAAAATATATATGAAAATATATATTTGTTATACAATTTGTAAATTATTTAATATATTAAATATTATTTAAATAAAAATAATATACTGAAGTAAAAATTTAAAAATACATATATCATTATATTAAAAATAAAATCATATAAAATGTATTTAAAAATTGTTTAAAAAAATGAATACAAATGTTTACTTTTTGTCATAAAAAAATCAATCAAATCACAAACAATCAAAGTCAAACTGTTTATAATAAATAAACTAAAAATATATTTACTTTACTATTACATAACTATACTTCAAAAAAATGTACCATTTTTTTAAAATGTATAAAAAAATATGTGTAAAAATATTGTTAATTTTCCAATTCTAAAAGAAAAATGTATGTTAAAAATATATTGTACTTTATAATAAATTTTGAACAACATCAAAATATCTGAATCATGTTTCTAATATTGTGAAAAAATGTATAACAAAACCAAATATTAACAAATAAAGTGTAAAACAAAAGAAATGTATTAACCAATAAAAATATTTACAATAATAACTAACATACATCTCCTTTCTTATTTGAAAGTACATACAAACTATAAAAATAAAATAACTAATTATGAATAAAAATGTACTATTCCTAACTCCCAAACCAACTAATCTCAGTTAAAACCATAATAAATTACTATTCCAACTCCAAAACCAACTAAACTCAGGTAAAGTGCTGGATAATAAAACAAATTAAATTACTATTCCAACTCCAAAACTAACTAAACTCCGAGAAAGTGCTGAATAATAATACCTAATAAATTACTATTCCAACTCCAAAACCAACTAAACTCAGGGAAAATACTGGATAATAAAACTAATTAAATTACTATTTCAACTCCACAGCCAAATAAAATCAGGAAAAGTGATGGATAATAAACCAAATTAAGAGGGTCATCACGATGGCGTTTGGACTTTCGTCCGACCTCCATCGCTGCGGTAGTGGGACCGGCCGCCTATGATGGCCATACTTTACTTTGCAGCGGGTGCTGCTGGCTGCAGCCCCTGCCGCAATGTAAATAGGGCACTGTTTACATTTCCCTGCACTATGTGGCAGGCACCCTGCGATGCCTGCCACATGGTGCATGGAATTAAAGGGGGGAACCATAGGTGCCCCCCAACCCCGAAGAAAAAGTGCCCGGGCTGAAGGGGGGCCCACTACAGGCCCCCAAGATCCCTTTCTGCCAACTTGTTCATAGTGGGTTAACCACCATGAACATGCCGACAGAAAGGGATATCATAATACTAACGGTGGTGCCTGGCAGGCACTGCCGCAATGCAGCCCAATGTTGCTGCTCCGACAGGCGGTCGGAAAAGCACCGCCTGTCGGAACTGTGGCGGTTGGTCTTTCCAATCACCACGCTTCACCAACGCTTCCCCCCTGCATCATTATATGGCGGGCGGAAAAGCGCTGTGCGATGGCGGAGGGCCCGCCACCTATAGGCTGTTGGTGGTGGGCCTTCCACCATCGTAAACAGGCCCTAAATTACTATTCAAACTCCAAAACCAAAAAAAACTCAGGGAAAGTGATGGGTAATAAACCAAATTAAATTACTATTCCAACTCCAAAACCTAAAAAAACTCAGGAAAAGTGCTGGATAATAAACCAAGATAAATAACTATTCCAACTCCATATCCAACTTAACTCAGAGAAAGAGGAGGCATTGCAGTATGCCCATATAGACCATGCGGAAACGCTAGAGACACTGCGGACAATAGACCATAGAGCATTCCTACAACGGAAACACACGGAGGCGGACAGGTCCGGTGCATTGCTCGCCCGCATAGTTAGGGATAGACCAGATCCGCCAATCATAACTAGAATCCGTACACCTACGGGACACATAGTCCATACACAAAGAGAAATACACACAGCCTTTTATGATCACCTTGGAGCGCTTTACGCACCACCGGCTCCTGTGGAGGGCCCCTCTATAGCGGAGTTTTTACAAGATCTCCCCTTTCCGGTAATTCCCGAAGATGTACGAAAAGACATAGATGGCCCCATAACTCAACAAGAAATTCGAGCTGCAATTAAGGGTCTGAATCGTAACAAAGCGCCTGGGATTGATGGATTACCAGTTGAATTTTACCATTCCTACTTAGAAACCATGGTACCCACACTGGAATCAGTATACAAAGTTGCCTTTGAGACTGGTCACCTACCACATTCCACCATGCAAGCACTGGTCACATCGATACCCAAACCGGGACGTGGTGGCTTAGAGCTGTCTAATTATAGACCCCTTTCCCTGCTAGCCACTGAATATAAAATTCTAAGCAAGGCCCTTGCTAATCGTATACAGCCATATCTTAATACACTCATACACAGTGACCAATGCGGGTTCCTACCGAACCGCAGCACATCCCTTAACACCAGACGGTTACACTATGTAATGAAGGCCACTCCACACGTTTACCAGTCAGAGGGATGCATAGCACTAGACCTTAGGCAGGCCTTTGATTCCCTCTCTTGGGACTTCATGTTCGTGACTCTGCAACGTTTTGGGTTCCCGGACACATATCTCAAATGGGTTCGCTTATTATATACATCCCCCACAGCCAGAGCACGCACAGGCCGTTACATCTCAGATCAATATACTATTTATAGGGGTACAAGGCAGGGATGCCCTCTATCCCCCCTGTTGTTTGTGCTTGCACTGGAGCCCCTGTCTATAGCACTTAGAGGTTCGGCGGACCAGCTCGGCATCCCCATTGCTGGTGTGGATCACCTAATATCCATCTATGCAGATGATATACTCTTGTATTTACGGGATCTGAAAGCTGACAATACCCCTCTTCCCGATGTATTTGCCAAATTTGAGAGCCTGTCGGGTCTGGCTATAAACCCGGGGAAATCTGCAGCCTGCTTCTTTCAGGAAACGCCATACCCAATTAACCTGCAGTTTGGCGACTGCACCCTACCGGTGGCCCCCACCACCTTTAAATATTTAGGCATTCAAGTCTATAGAATTGCAGGCGGATCAAATTGAGGGCAACATAGTGCGAGCTATAGCGGCCCTTCGTGCCAGTGTGGTCTTCTGGTCATCTCTGCCGTTATCAGTGATGGGGAGAGTCGCCATCTCGAAGATGGTGATGCTGCCTCGTCTATTATATTATTTCGTAAACTTGCCCGTGGTTATTCCACAGTCCATTTTTAACACAATGAATGCTATACTGATAAACCTCATCTGGGGCACAGGCCACAGACGAATAAGCCTGCGGAAGCTCCAATTGGAGACCCGAAGTGGGGGCCTGGGGGTTCCTGATTTCAGGGCCTACTACTACGCCAGTCAGCTCCAGTGGCTATCGTACTGGACTGCGGGAAGGAATCTGCAGGAGATTGGGTTTACGACACATAGGCTAGACCGGGGCGAGTTACACTCACTACTATTGCCTGGAGCCAAGATTCCTACAGATAGCCCTCCCCTACTGAAGACTGCCCTACAATGCTGGAGGAAGGCACTATCATACACCTCCCCAGCGACCCCTTACGCCATGAACATACCCCTCCTGGGTATTCCCACACCACAAGGCAGACTCACAAAAACCAGGATACAGGACTGGGTAGACACAGGGGTTGAGGACATCGGTGCATTCTTCGGGGATGGTACCATACTCGATCATGACTCTTTTCTGCAGGCCACGGTCGCATCACCACGCTTATACTTACTACACGCTACAGTGTCACATTATATTAGGAGCGCCTGGGCCCCACAGCAGAGTGAACCCCCACAACATAACCTGGTACACCTCTTATACTACATGGGAACTGGGGGGCACCTGGTACGTTGGCTATACACAGGCATCCGGACACAAGCAGCAATCGCACTCACGTCCCTTAGAGCGCACTGGTCCGAGGACTCTAGTGTTGAAATTACTGACAAGGCCTGGAAAGGTATGCTAGAACACCCCAAAAAAGTATCACGTAACGCGAAACTGAAGTTTATCCAGACGATGGTCCTTCATAGATCATACCTTACCCCTAAGAGGATTCATCGCATGTTCCCAGACGCCTCTCATTGCTGCCCCCGCTGCAAGGGCGATGAGGCGGACTTCCTTCATATGCTATGGTCTTGCCCCTGCCTTCGGGACTTCTGGGTGGGAGTCCGCCACGCTCTGAACGTAGTCACACAACTCCCGGTTCCGGACGATGCCCTGAATTGCCTCATAGGCCTCCGCAGGCGCTCAGGGGTGCAGAAGGTGCGGTTAAAGTTTTTAGACCTGGCCCTCATTTTAGCAGTAAGAGCCCTCACCATGAGGTGGAAGTCCCCCAGATGTCCCGCGGAATCCACTTGGCAGGCGGACATGCTTCAGTGGGGGAGAGCAGAGGGTGCAGCTCTTCGTAGAGAAGAAGAGAGGGGGCTGAGAAAGCAACCCATTTCGATGGACTGGGAGACTATGCTGATTGAACTAGAATCACTCGACTTATTACCCCCACAGGCCACCCCAACCCCATAACACACAATGTCGCTCATCTGTAGGTTCCGAGACCCAGACCCACACGTTATAACCCAAGGACACTACAGTCCTTCGAGTGTTACACCTATAATGACCTATCTTGAATACCACGGAAGCTGAAATAAGACTGACCAGGAGTCGGGGTGGTCGGGCTAGGGAGGGAGGGGGACGCGATTGAACAGGTTCGTTTTGTTAATTGAAAATATGAAGGCTTTATACTGACAATTTCTATATTGAAACTCTAACGTTTTAGTACCAACGATGTCATTGGAGATCATTGTCCTTGGTTTTTATATGTCACACAGAGTGAAATACGCGGAATCTGTATGTAACATATATGCTGTAACTATTACAAATACAAAAGACTGCCTCTGTAGAATACTCCTTGCATTGTACAAAGTAGTAAAGTCATCAATAAAGTCTGTTAAAAAAAAAAACTCAGATAAAGAGCTGGTTATTAATAAATTACTATTATAACTCCAAAACCAACTACACTTAGGGAAAGTGCTGGGTAATAAAACTTAATAAATTACTATTCCAACTCCAAAACCAACTAAACTCAGGGAAAGTGCTGGATAATATAACAAATTACTATTCCAACTCCAAAACCAAATAAACTCAGGGAAAGTGCTGGATAATAACCAAATTAAGGGCCCAATTATGATGGCGGGCGGAAAAGCACTGCGACCGCCGTGGTAGCGGAAATTAACCTTCCGTATGTACCGCGGGAAAACCGGCGGTCAGATTAGGATGAACCGCCAGAAAAATCCAACCGCGGCGGTCGGATTCCACGAAAGACCGCCAGGAGCGTGCGGAGCAGGTAAAAATCCATCCGCGGCGGTCGGTCCTGCAGTGGAAACACACAAATTCCCTGCACGGCCAGCGGACTGACCGCATGTTGAATTAGGATACCATTGCGGGGACAGCGGAACGATCAGCTTTTTCCGACCGCCGCAATCACAACCATTGGTGAATGGGAGAGCCGGCAGAAGGGCTGTTGCATTCCGACCGCCGCGATCGCAAGCATTGATGAATGGGAGAGCCGGTGGAAGAGCGGTTGTATACCCACCGCCACGCTCACTCCGGAACATCAATGGCAGTCGAGAAAAAAACACACAACAAGGCTACCAAGTGTGGCTATTATCCTGGCTCAGCCTCAAAAAACACCTAACACACCCCAATGACACATCCCCATGGCAACAAAAAAATACAAATCCCAGGTCAACCCACACAATGCACCTGACAGGAATACACCATTTTGACCCACCCACATAGCTGAGTATAAAACCAGCCCCTTCCCTGACCAGAATCCTTTG
The DNA here is from genome assembly GCA_963921515.1 of Calotriton arnoldi. NCBI lineage: Eukaryota > Metazoa > Chordata > Amphibia > Caudata > Salamandridae > Calotriton > Calotriton arnoldi. The sequence continues at coordinate 1,200,072 of CAWUFW010005809.1, forward strand.
CACTACTCCACTACTGAAGGGCCCAACCCCACAGCACAAAGGATAGGCAAATCTGCACACATCACACCATCACAACAACACACACACCACACACATCACCACCACCACCTTCACACCTGCACCTTTAACCCATTTGAACATCACACACCATGTCACAGAAGAAAATGCCCAAATTCACTGACAATGAGTTGTTAGTGATGGTAGATGAGGTAATCAAAGTAAAGACTCTCAAAAATACAAACATTACTGATGATAAAAAAAATGTTATTGGAACTAGCAGTGTTAAATCACACCATCGCATATGTTTATCTTGGGGATTGTTAAATCATATCATCACAAATGTTTTTTTCTTGGGGACTGTATAAATTCATGTGGTGTAATTGCACTTTATTTAGCATCACGTAGGTATTAGTATTCAGGACTTAAGGGGAGTAGTGGTATCATACTAAAAACTTGTGGTGGGTGGGTTTAGGGAACAACGTCATAGCAGTGAAAATAGGCGGAGACACGTGGGGTTTAAAAATCAGATACGAGTCAGCTGGGGTGGTTGTATAACGGAGGTTGAGCCGAGTGGTTTTCCGATGGCAAAGAATCGTTAAAAGATTAAAGCTACAAACTGGGGTTTTGGGAGAGATTCAGATAGACGCATGGTTTATAAACAGTTACGAGGACTATTGCGTGTTTTACAACGTTGTTTGAGCTAATTATTTTTCCGGTTGTAAACAACTGCTGAACAATTAAAAGTACAAACTGGGGTGATGGGGAGAGACTTAGATAAACGGCACAACCGAGGGGACTCATTTGGTTTAAAAACAACAGACACGAGTTTACGAGGGTGGTTTTACAATGATGTTTGAACTGAATAGCGGCTGTACTAAGTGCTGAATGACCACGAGAATAAACGGGGGCAATGGGGAGAGATCTTAGATGGATGAAATAACTGAGGGGTTAATCACCAGCGGCTCGGAGTAGAGTAAGAGTGGTTTCACGGTTATTTAGTTTCGTTCTTTAATTTCGTTTGTCGGTTTGGGGAGGTTGATTTTGGGTGCACAAAGTGGGGATTGATTGGAGGAAAAGTTAAACAGCAAGCACTATGGTTTAGGATATGTATGTTTATTTTTTGAAAAATTATTTTTTTAAATGTTATGCACATAGGACACATGGTTATTATTAATTTGAATTGTATTCAAATTGTGTGTGATTGATGCATATTTTTTAATCATTGTAGATACCCCTGAAGAAGGTCGAAATTTGACCAAAATGCATTGGGTGAATTAATATGTATTGGAGGATGGAGTTCACTTACGTGCCTGTGAATAGGCCCGGATAGGCAATTCCTGTGTAATTTAAATGCGTGAAAAATTTGAACTTCCTCTCTTTGACGTGACGGATTAAATGGTTAAAAAATGGAAATAAAATTGGATGAACTTTGGCAACACTATGGAGTACTTGTAAAATTGTTTCACAAATGTGTATCCAGCTGTGCAACTCTTTTGGGACACGAATTTCGCGTGACTCAACTTTGTTATGAATTCTTACCCATTGCGCATTTGGAACGGAGCGCATAATAGATTGAATGCACGCTAAACATGACAAATGGATTTAAATTAGAACTTTGGCAAACCAAGGTGTGCTTCAGACTTTTTTCAGATGTAATCAGAGTAAAACCACATTTGTTTGGAAACCTGGTCCAACAGACACCATTAGCCACCAGAATGCAAATGTGGGCAAGGATAGTCAGCAGGGTCAATACAGTAGGGACCATCCTGCGCACCAAGAAGGAGATCATGAAGCGGTGGCATGACCTCAAGAGCAAGGTGAAAGAGAAGAACAACAAGAACCGTGAGCTGGCTCAGAGGACTGGCGGTGGCCCTCCCATTCCACTACGAACATTCACCGTATGGGAGGAGAAGGTGCTTGGCATACTGCATCTAGAGAGTCTCACAGGAATACCCGGGGGAGTGGAGGCTGGTAAGTACCAACAAATGTCTACCATCACACTGCTATGTACTGTCTTGCACAACTACAAAGCTACACGTCCTAGGTCAAAATGCATGCATGTGCACCACACTCTCCCCAACACATGTCTCACAGTTCCAACATCCACTCCCTCTGATTCACCCCAAAGGTAGCTAGCAATATTACCATGGGGCAGGTGTACAGGCAGCCAGCACTACAACTCCCACCAGGCCCCCTTGTCCCAAAGCTCACCAGGATGGAGCACTCCCTCCCCCCCCCGGAGCAAGTGGCAGCCATTACATTCCCCTCATCAAACTAACAGGTAGGAAGCCATCTAAACAGGGAGGTTGTGTTTGTGGGTGGGAAGCCTGCACTACAACTCCCACCATGCCCCTTTGTCCCAAAGCTGAGCAGGATTGAGCACTCCCCCCCAGCCAGAAACATGTGGCAGACATTGCATTCGCCTTATCAAACTAACAGGTAGGAAGACATCTTAACAGGGAGGCTGTGTTTGTGGGTGGGAAGCCTGCACTACAACTCCCACCAGGCCCCCTTGTCCCTAAGCTCACCAGGATGGAGCACTCCCCCCAACCCCAACCAGAAGCAAGTGGCAGACATTGTATTGCCCACCTTCACCTAACAGGTAGGTAGCCATCTTAACAGGGAGGGGGTGGTTGTGTTTGGGAAGCCTGCACTACAACTCCCACCAGGCCCCTTGTCCCAAATATCACCAGGATGGAGCACTCCCCCCACCCCACCCAGAAGCAAGTGGCAGACATTGCATTGCCCACCTTCACCTAACAGGTAGGTAGCCATCTAAACAGGGAGGGGGTGTTTGTGTTTGGGAAGGCTGCACTACAACTCCCACCAGGCCCCCTTGTCCCAAAGCTCACCAGGATAGAGCACTCCCCCACCCCACCCAGAAGCCTGTGTCAGCCATTGCATTGCCCACCTTCACCTAACAGGTAGGTAGCCATCTTAACAGGGAGGGGGTGGTTGTGTTTGGGAAGGCTGCACTACAACTCCCACCAGGCCCCCTTGTCCCAAAGCTCACCAGGATGGACCACTCCCCCCACCCCACCCAGAAGCATGTGTCAGCCATTGCATTGCCCACCTTCACCTAACAGGTAGGTAGCCATCTTAACAGGTAGGGGTGGTTGTGTTTGGGAAGCCTTCACTACAACTCCCACCAGGCCCCCTTGTCCCAAAGCTCACCAGGATGGAGCACTCCCCCACCCCACCCAGAAGCAAGTGGCAGACATTGCATTGCCCACCTTCACCTAACAGGTAGGTAGCCATCTTAACAGGGAGGGGGTGGTTGTGTTTGGGAAACCTGCACTACAACTCCCACCAGGCCCCCTTGTCCCAAAGCTCACCAGGATGGAGCACTCCCCACACCCCACCCAGAAGCATGTGTCGGCCATTGCATTGACCACCTTCACCTAACAGGTAGGTAGCCATCTAAACAGGGAGGGGGTGGTTGTGTTTGGGAAGCCTGCACTACAACTCCCACCAGGCCCCCTTGTCCCAAAGCTCACCAGGATGGATCACTCCCCACACCCACAACCATGTGGCAGCAATTCCCCTCAATTGTGTCACAGTACAGGTAGGTAGACAGTGCATGCACCCTGCCATTCCTCTCAAAAAGCATGGAGCCATATGACCATACCACCCCTCACATGTCACCCAACATGGCATACATCCAATAGTCACTTCCTGTGTGCAGACAGCCAAGCGTATGTAACTGGCACAGAAATGTAACGTTAAGCCAGCAAGTCACATTGTGAAGACATTCAGGGCACAATCATGTCCAGCACTGAATGCTATGTGTAAGTGCCATGGTGGCAGAGCATGAAGGCCCATATGAACACAAAACATGCATGGTCAGTTGTTAAAAGAAAGTAAAGTACATGATATTACAAAGTTATGCAGAAGATTACATTGGCTAGTTCTTGCTCAGATGTAACGTCTTCGTTGCAGAGCAAACCAAAAAGACAAATCACATAAAGTTGATGGGCTGCAAGTCGGTAGATGATGACATGTCCTTGTAATCACACAATCTGTACGTGGAACATGGTATCTATTTACATGTCACACCATGGACAAGTAATGTATGTACCTACACATCATGGCATGATGTGCAGTACCTTGCAGCTATACAAAGTGATATCAATGTAAACTGTGTGGTGTAACACATGTAACATCCAAACATCTAACACCATGCTTGTTGGGTGTACTTTAATGACCATTTCACCTCTGTTCAACAGGAGATCAACAACTGACTGTTGCAGAAGACAACACCAACCTGCAGAGCCAGTCTCCACACTCGGAACATGGACTCTCGGATGCAGACTCCATAAGTTTCTCGGATGAGGAGCACCAACCTGGCCCGTCCGGACTGCCAGGGCGCACCACGTCCTAGGCCCCCACTGTCCCCACCACCTCAGCAACAACAACACCGCTGACCCCTGCTGCAACGACCTGTGCAGCCTCAACCACCACCACCACCGCTGCCTGCAACTCTCGTCCTGCCTCAGTGGTTACCAACACCATCACACAATCAGAGGAGGGCAGGGAGAGTCTGCGGGTGCGTCGAGTGGCAATGCCAAAGGTCTGGGACAGCAGGGCAGGTGGGAGGGCAACTGGGGGACAAAATCGAGAGGACACTGGGACCGAAGCCCTGGCCAACATCGCCAGAGTCCTTGGAACATACGAACAAGCCCAGTGACACACGGGCCAGGCTCTGGAAGAATCACGTGAGCTCCGCCTGCTGCTGAGGTCCATAGACACGCGTATGGGCCAAATCGTGGAACTCTTGGGCCAGCTTGTGGGTGTTCTGAGGGACAGACCTGTGGCCCAAACTACGGCTCAACCCCCCTCCAGTGGCCCGCAGGATGATCCCCCCACCAGCCCAGCTGCAGCCACAGAGAGGGGTGAGCAGCAACAGGATGACTCCTCAGACACCGCTGATCCCGCAGCAGGAGCCCCCCCTGGAAAACACAAGAAGGGCCGTCCGAGAAACACCACAGGAGGATCATGTGGCAAAGAACCAGCCAAACGCTAGTCAAAGAGACAGCCATGATAGCACCTCTGTACACCTTGACATTGACTTTGTTGACTATCCTTACCCACACTGCCATGTTAATGGCAAGTGTCTGTTGGACTGTGTCACCTCATCAATGTGGTGACTACTCTATTGTCTTGTTTGCCATCACTGACAACTCATTGATTCACTTAGCACCATTTCTTGAAACATCACTTGTCTGTCACAACCACTCAATGTAAATAAACACTCTTTACACACCTATGTCTTTGTGTCAGCTCCATGTTTATTACAATATGTACAATGTTTACTCAAAACACAATGTACCAGAAGCTTAGATCGTGACGAGGCGTTGAGAGTCTGAAGGGACCTAGAGAGACACAAGAGAACGACATTTACTCGTCAGGTGTTGGCATCACAGCCAGTACACAACACTAGTCATCAAGGTACACAAACCAGCACACATCACAAGGAGAAACAATCTCAACATAGACATCATGTAGCTGGTCAGGACTACACTGTGCCAGAAACATCAGCCATCAGCACAGACTCAACAACAGGCAGCAGTCAAAAAGCTCCTCTCGACCTCATCACCACCATCAAAGACAGCAGACAATGGCACTGTTGTACAATGTTACTCACACTCAAGGGAAGTAGCGGTTGATGATCAGTTGGTGCAGGTCGACACCTTCCTCCTCTCCACTATCCTCATCACTGGACATGTGTGGGCTTGCAGGGGGGGCATCTGCGGTGCATCATCGTCCAGGAGCAGGGGGATCTCCTTGCGCAAGGCCAGGTTGTGGAGCATGCAGCATGCAACAATTATCTGGCACACCTTTTGGGGAGAGTACATCAGTGCACCTCCGGTCCTGTCCAGGCACTGAAACCAAGACTTCAGAAGCCCAAAAGTACGCTCCACCACACGACGTGTCCTCCCATGGGCATCATTGTAACTGACTTCACCCGGGGTCTTGGAATTCCGCAGTGGGCTCAGCAACCAATGTCGGTTGGGATATGCAGAGTCATTAGGTGTCAGATACACAGAAGAATTTTGTAATGTGACTGTAGCTGCGGACAGCATGTCACACATACAGCACAATACTTGACTCAGCTAACTCACCTACAAGCCACGCACGGTCAGGATGCAGATTTGCCATCATCTGTGGTACGATGCTGTTATGCAGGATGTTGGAGTCGTGGGCTGAGCCAGGGAATCTGGCACAGACATGTGAGATGATCATATCTGCCTGGCATACAACCTGCACATTAATGGAATGGAAATGCTTCCAATTCCCGTAGATCTGCTCACGCGCCTGTGGTGGAACCAGGCCAACAAGGGTGCAATCAATGGCACCAACAACATTAGGAATGTGGGCAAGGGCATAAAAATCACCCTTCACAGCTGCCAAATCCTGTCTTCATGGAAAATCGATGTAGGTGTCCTTGTATACCATCATAGCGGACAGGACATCACATAGCACCATGCTGAACATTGCCTGCGACATCCCATCTGCGCTGGCCACTGTGTACTTGAACGAACCAGTTGCAAAGAAATGCAGGGCCGCCATCACCTTACATGTTGGTGACACAACAGTTGGATATGTCCTGCGAGGCCTCAGATGGGTTCCAACTGAGCACATAGGTCTTGGAGGGTTTGCCGATCCAAACGGAACTTGCCGATGATGTCCACATCCTCCATGTCCACCAGCAATGTGAATGGGCGATGCACATTTGGTCGCCTCCTACATAAGATAAAAGGGGACACTTGTCAATTCAATTCCCCTATGAGATGTGTCCAACATCTTACGTCTTGACTGACACAGCACCAACAATGACTGGCCTAAAACAACAGCTTACAGCACAAGTCACATGCAGAGACAACTTGACCCCAAGTAGTTGTACACGTGATCAGTATGTACATACTGAGTACACCCGAGACAGATTCAGACTATGTGAATGAAAAATGGGACATTCCGACATCTTCTGTCACCAGCCCTGAGAGTACTTGACACAGCACATGTCTTAAACAGCAACACTGCTGTCTCCTATGTAGCTGCTGTACCTGCCACACCTTCTTGCGTGAGTCGGACAGGGCACACATTAACAACACAATGAGCACAGTGTGTGCATAAAGATCAAGTATCAACATGAGTTCAGCAATCTACACAGTGAAGTAGGCACATTAAGTAGTCAGTCCATCATTACTGTGTGTTGCTTAGCCATCTCACACATTGACATGTTTCCATATTTGAGAGTCCATCACACAACAGATCTGTGTACATGCACAACAACATCATCAGTGACATGTGAGGGAGTACATGCCAATGCATGTAATCTAGTGCACTGACATGGCATGTGTAGACATCAGTGAGTTAAATGTCACACTAGCATTCAATTTAACAATCTGGTGGCATGATTCATTGTAAGTGTGGAGTGTTCAATGATGAGAACTGGCCATTGCCATGCTACAGCATGATGTGTCCATAGGTGCCCTAAGCGTGCACCGCCACTGCAATCACAGTAATTGGCATCAATAGAAAAATGACAAATCGCGGTAGCGACCGCCTGGGCCCCGCGGTGTGACACCGCCAATGCCCATGCCCATTCAGACAATGGGAACCACAATCGCCCTAGTGGAATACACTTTTGAAAATCGCGGTAGGCGTGCTCCGCTACCGCGGGGCCGGTCATTGGATACAATTGTAAGATGCACGATTGCGGTAGCGACCGCCTGGGCCCCGCGGTGTGACACCGCCAATGCCCATGCCCATTCAGCCAATGGCAACCGCAATCGCGCTAGTGGAATACACTTTTGAAAATCGCGGTAGGCGTGCTCCGCTACCGTGGGGCCGGTCATTGGATACAATTGTAAGAAGCACGATTGCGGTAGCTACCGCCTGGGCCCCGCAGTGTGACACCGCCAATGCCCATGCCCATTCAGCCAATGGGAACCGCAATCGCGCTAGTGGAATACACTTTTGAAAATCGCGGTAGGCGTGCTCCGCTACCGCGGGGCCGGTCATTGGATACAATTGTAAGATGCACGATTGCGGTAGCGACCGCCTGGGCCCCGCGGTGTGACACCGCCAATGCCCATGCCCATTCAGCCAATGGGAACCGCAATCGCGCTAGTGGAATACACTTTTGAAAATCGCGGTAGGCGTGCTCCGCTACCGCAGGGCCGGTCATTGGATACAATTGTAAGAAGCACGATTGCGGTAGCGACCGCCTGGGCCCCGCGGTGTGACACCGCCAATGCCCATGCCCATTCAGCCAATGGGAACCACAATTGCGCTAGTGGAATACACTTTTGAAAATCGCGGTAGGCGTGCTCCGCTACTGTGGGGCTGGTTATTGGATACAATTGTAAGATGCACGATTGCGGTAGCGACCGCCTGGGCCCCGCGGTGTGACACCGCCAATGCCCAGGCCCATTCCGCCAATGGGAACCGCAATCGTGCTAGTGGAATACACTTTTGAAAATCGCGGTAGGCGTGCACCGGCACCGCGGGGCCGGTCATTGGTTACATTTGAAAAAAGCTGACATGGAACACCAATTGCAGCAGCTGAGTACCACTGAAACAACCCCAGTGGGCTATATATGTCTGTGAGAGAGCCACACATTTCCACTGCATCCATACACTGCTGCCTGCCATTCTTCATCCCCAACTGCTGCTGTTCCTGTCTCCTGGACCCAGTGATGGCGAGAACTGAGAACATCAGGGCCTGTCCCTTCACCACAGAGGAGCTGGAGGTCTTGGTGGACGAGGTGCTTACACACTACGGGAGGCTATATGGTGCTCCTGATGTAATGGTAAGTGTTTCAGAGTGAAATTTGGAGAGTGCATAGAGTGCTTACATGATGTTGCTCTGCTGTAGTATGTACCTGTGAGTGCAAGTTTGTGTGATACACTGCCGAGCATGCTGACTTCATGTCAATGGGGTGTGTAGCCTTATTACCACAGATCCATGGCTGCATTGAAGGATGGGAGGGACATGCAGTGTCTTTGCAGCCATACAGTAACACTGCTGGTTTGGAAAGTGGAAGTCAGAACAAACATTGCCTGTGCTAATGGATGTCAGAGTCCATTCGCTTTTCACATGCTCATTTGGGACATTACAAATGTGTTTCGTCCAGAGGGTACTGAAGGATGTGTGTACACTTTTCATATTGTCACCATGGATATGTGAGCATTATGCACAAGATTGAAATGCCTGAGGGTGACACTCTTGGTGGAAAATCGCCTATGACACATCAGATTGATGTACTTTTGAAACATCCTCCTTCCATTGATTTCATAATGTGTACTGACTCGCAGGTGTAGGCACTGTTTGACCTCTCATATTGTACATACATGTGATTGTTCAGATGGGCCAAGTTTAACCTCAGTGTGAGTCCCCCTGGCCTGCACAGATACTGCCCAATTTGACAGGGACCCATCAGTAAATGGACAGAATGAGACATATGTGTTGTCTGCCACCCTGTTTCCCAATGAGCTATCTTAGGCCTGATGAATGCACAAGACAGACCTTGTGAGAAGGGTGTGAGAATGTAAGATCATGTCCCTAGATGTGACATCCACGACACAGTGAGCCCCTCATAGGCCAAGGACATTGAGGGGTGTGTAGTGTTGGACACAGTGAGTCAACCCCAACACATCATTTCCAACATGATGTATGTCTTGCTCCTTCACATACTGCATCACAGATGAGGGCCTTCTTCACATTGCTTTGTGTGCTGCCATTCTGCATGTGTATGAGATGGCCAGGTTCTGTGTCCATCCTCATACCTAAATGCATTTCAATCCGATTATCTGATGCAAATGTACTGCTTGTCATGCTGTATGGCCTCTGCTCAAGGTTTCTGTACAGCTGTGCTAAGTGTTTGCATGCTCCTGTACTGAGACACAGTGGAACATGACCCAGTGTCCCTGAAACTTCCTCTTCTTGTCTCCCATGCCTGCAGCTTAAAGTCCGCCAGCGTAAGGCCTTAGGGAGGGCCATTGCACGCAAGGTGCAGGCCCTGGGTGTCTCCAACCGACGGCACACACACTGTCACAAGAGGTGGGATGACATCTGCTGGCTGAGCAAAAACGTGGCAGAGATGATGCTGGGGCTGCTCCCTTGGACTGGAAGGTTGTCGCGCAGGAGCATGACACCACTAATGGCCCGCATCTTGGCTGTGACACAGCCAGAGCTGGATGGACGTTTGAGGGCCCATCAGCAGCAAGTTGGGGGTGAGTATTTTGCGAAGGGTGACTTTGGGTGTGAGTGACTGCATGTATCCCAACCCTGTGCCAGTGTTGAGCTCTGTGATGTTTCTAGTGTGATGCAATGGCTTGTAAGTGGCCTCTGTGTTCAGTGCAGCTGCCATGCATTTTTGCTACATGTACTTTCTCATGTGTTTAAAATAATGGCCCTTGACATTGCAAGATGATATGTGGCCTCATGCCATCTGCTGCATTATGTGTGTCATAGACATCACCGGGAAGTGAACAGCTGTGTTCCTCATCTTAGTGTGCTTTTGTCGATGTGTGCAGTGCCTGACTTTGAAATTGTGAGAACTACACATCTGACAACAATGTGCAAGGGTCGTTGTGCTTCAAAGCACAACATGGTGGACATCAGCAGCTCATGGCCATAGTATAAGGACATTCTGGAGTCAGTATCAGTGTTGTCCCCTTAAAATGACTCTGTATGTGACTGTGACAACATGTTGAGATGTACATCTATCTCACCTACAGGCACTTAGGTATGCTTACAGGAATCAGTATGTCAGGTAACAAGGAGGCACAGGCCAGCTATTTGGCAGTGTGAACGTCACATGGGTCATTAATGCCAACTATGCATGTTTCCATGCATCTTCTGACTTTTGCATAAAGCTTGCACATGCAGACTGCACAGGGTGGTGTGCAACATTGGGGTATCATATTCTAGTTTTGTGCTTTGGTTGCATATGATGTTTGTGAGTAGGGCACTATACTGAACCTACGTCTCTGTCTTTTGCAGCATCTACCGAGGGCACAGAAGGACAGGGGACGGACACCAGTGGTGAGGCATCTGGCACGACTGCTACACATGAGCTCACTGACACTGATGTGACCAGCGCCTCAGAGGGGGACAGGAGTGTCCTGGAAGAATCACGCCCAGAAACACCAACCTCAACATCATCTGACTCTAGCGGTGACTCCTCGATGTTGGCGGGCACAGGGAGTGGGAAATCTGCCTCTTCTTCCACCACACATCGTCCTGTGCCCACCCTCCCAGCTACTACCACTAGTGCTGCCCGTTCCCGCAGCAGTAAGAAGGGTAGAGTGTCCTTCCCCCCCAGGCACTGCTGCCCCTGCCCCTGTCTCCCCTGCTGCCCTCAGTGTTGAGGCGGTGGACCTTTTGCGCCAGCTGTGTGTGGGTCAGACTACTCTCCTGAATGCCTTCCAGGATCATGATAGGAAGTTGGCACAGGTAGTTGCCTTCATGGAGGGCATTTATTCTGATGTGGGTGGGCTGCACAGAACTGTCCAGTCTTTGTCCTCCACAGTGACGTCAGCCATTCAGCTGTCACAGGCTCAGAGTCCGGCTCCAGTCCCTTCGGCAACCACCCTGCCAGTGGCAACATCTGACGAGAGTGACCACACACCACAGCCCTCAGGCTCCAAGTACTCAACACACAGCACACAACAGCAGCACTCCAAGCGGCCCAGAGCACAGACACCATCCCCCAAACCAAAAGCAGGCACACAGGAGCGCAAAGGCAAAAGACCTTCTGGTGACACTCGGGGGCATCAGGCCTCAGGCTCACATGCATCCAAATCACCCCCATCCAAGGACACTCCCGTCCCCAAACCTGCTCCCAAAGGAAAACAAGCAGTTGCCCTGCCTGCTGTGAAGCTGGTGCCTGCAAAGAGTCCGCACAAACAGCTCTCTAAGGCAGATTCACCCACAACCTCAACTCCCACCCACACCCCTGTGAAGCTGGGACAGGAGAGCAATGTGGGGAGTTCACCTGGTCAACACGGGATGGAGGGGAAAAGGCAAGCCCAGCCCAAGCGTAACACCAGATCCAGCAAATCCCCACAGAGAGAGCCACCTGCACCTGATGCACCTTTGGTTGAGAGTGAGGCTGTTGTGCCCACCCCACTTCCCACTCCTACCAAGACAATTCTTACCTATCGAATCCCCAAGAAGTGGAAAGGCAGCCCTCAACATTCTCCCTCACACACTGTGTCTCACAGCAGCATATCTCTGCCTCCCAGTGCCACCATGCCACCTGGTCCAAGCAGCCCTCCGGCTCACAAAGCCACTGATGCCTCTACCTCAGCTGGTTCTCTCTCTCCCAGGTCCAGTCCTCCAACTGGCCCCGACAATCAGCCACCTCCCAGTTCAACTGAGAGCCAAGTGTGAGGCAAAGTCCCCCTCCCAAACCCATCGCTCCCACAGCAGTGCCTGGACTGCCCATTTGTATCCCCAGAGCTGTGCTGATTCCCATGGCAGTGTACGGTGTTACCCATTCCCTGTGCAGTTCCTCATGCACACATGTACATACTTTGAACTATGGACTGGCCACTGGCCTTGCTGTTTGTCACTTTGGATGCCCATTCCCTGTGCAGGTTCTCATGCACACATGTACATACTTTGAACTATGGACTGGCCAATGGCCTTGCTGTTTGTCACTTTGGATGCCCATTCCCTGTGCAGGTTCTCATGCACACATAGACATACTTTGAACTATGGACTGGCCACTGGCCTTGCTGTTTGTCACTTTGGATGCCCATTCCCTGTGCAGGTTCTCATGCACACATGTACATACTTTGAACTATGGACTGGCCACTGGCCTTGCTGTTTGTCACTTTGGATGCCCATTCCCTGTGCAGGTTCTCATGCACACATGTACATACTTTGAACTATGGACTGGCCAATGGCCTTGCTGTTTTCTACTTTTGGTGCCTATCTGAGTAATATGTAATAACGACAGTTACTCCTGTTGTCTGCTTTGTCTGTGTATTTGCTAAATAAAAGGTTTTATGTATGGGTATGGTTTCATGTGACACATGCTCTGTATGCCACTTCAACATAGCCAATTGGTTGTTTTACTTTTTCAGAGTTTGGCAGAGGTGACAGGCATTTTAGTTCTTCAAGACTGTGAGGCCTGAGGGTGCAATGGTGGTTGTTTGTGATGATCTACTCTTATCCTAATCACTCTATGGTCAGGTTTACTACATTGTACACATGTCATGTTATGATGCAATACCACAACAGAGGTGATTTCTATCCACAGGATTACTTGCGGGGTGGCCATGGTCCATCATATCTGTGTGATCTTCCTTGATGTGTGAACAGCAGTGTTGATGTGTGGTCATCTTGTATAGGCCTGTCTTCCTAGTCACACGGGGTACATATGAATATGTGAACTTGAGTGGTCATACAGTGTGAATGGGCTGTCATTGTCAGTAGTGTTGATGTGTGTGTGCCCCTGCAATGCCAACTGCACACATGTATGATCCAGGTAATGAGTGCCTGTTTGTTTCAATTGTCCTCCATGTGCTTCAGATTGTGGGCACATGTAGGAGTTGTAGGTTGGGCACTGTGCAGTGTGTTGGTGTATCCTTGCACTCATGGGGGACACCTACTTGTTTTCGCTGCCAGTTGTGAGTATGCAGTTTGTGTGCCTGCCAAGTCTGTGTTGTGTTTTGTTGATCAGCCATGTGCTTTGTTACTGTTTGTGCTCACTGTGCAGACCTGCTCAGCCACACTGACATTATTTGTGAGTTTTATCATGCATTGCTGTCACTTGACCCACTTTTGGCTCCAGTATGGTATGTGGTATGTGGAGTCATGCCATCCCCTATATGTGCTTCTGATGCCTACACATTGTAAGTAACTGCTCTATATGTTTGTGTACTGTTCACTCCTCACCTGTCCACTACTGACGTACACACCACTTCAATCTCATGTCTTCCACCCCATGGCTTGCTAGTGTGTGAACCTCCCCACCACTTCATAGTGTGACACTATGCTGTGTAATTGTAATTGTAATTGTAAAAACATTTGTAAAGCGCCTGGTTACCAAAGGCATCCCAGCGCTAGAGGCCGAAGTTCATGAACTACATATCAGTTTATGGAAACAAGAAGGTTTTTATGCGTTTCCGGAAGACCAGATGGTTAGTTTCACACCGAATGGCAAGGGGGAGGGAGTTCCAAAGCCTAGCGGCGTTATATGAAAAGAGGCGACCCCCTGTGCGGGCTTTCCTAATTCTAGGTACAGCTGCCAATTGTTTATTGCACGATCGCAGGGTTCTCTCAGGATGGTAAGAGGAAATGAGAGAGCGTGTGATAGGTGGGCCAGAACCGAACAGCACCTTGTGTGAAATGCAGAGAGCCTTAAACTGCACTCTCTGCTGAATGGGCAGCCAGTGAAGGGCGGCCAGGGCAGCCCCTGCTGACTGTCGGCTGGGGATATTCAAAAGTTGTTGTGCCGCACAGTTCTGTACAATTTGCAGTTTCTTAACCGTGGAGCAAGGTGCTCCTAAGTATAGAGCATTGGCGTAGTCGAGCCTAGAAAGAATAAGGGACTGGACCACCACTTTCCTTGCAGAGAAAGGGAGGAGAGGAATGATTTTCCGTGTCATCCTCACCAGCCCAAAGCAGCTACCAGCAACCTTCCTTGCTTGCTCCCCAAAATCAAGGTTACGATCTAACCAAACTCCCAAACTCTTGATATGATCTTTGGGGGATGGGGGAGAACCAAAGCAACTCGGCCAAGAAGATATTATATTGGGTATAGAAGGTTTACCCAGAAACATGAGCTCCGTTTTAGATCCGTTCAGCTTCAAGAATGAACCCTCCATCCATGCTGAGATCTCTCGAAGACACATGGCCCACTCCGGGGCGGTGTTGTTGAGCTGATTAAAAGAGACAATCAACTGCGTATCGTCGGCATATGTGATGATTTGGATGCCAAAAGGCTCCACAACACCTGCCAAGGGGCTCATGTACACATTGAAAAGAGTGGGGGACAGGGAGGATCCCTGAGGAACCCCACATCGGAGTGGCAGAGGGTCAGAGATACTGTCTTCATGGAACACTTGAAATGACCGGTCATCCAGAAAGGAATAGATCCATTTAAGGGCCAGATCAGTCACTCCTACATCTTTAAGCCTCTGGATAAGCAGCTGATGATTGACTGTGTCGAAGGCTGCGCTCAGATCTAAAAGCACAATGGCAGCGCAGCCCCCTTTGTCTAGGATTTTCCTAGTTCCCTCAACCACAGCTAAAAGGGCGGTTTCTGTGCCCTGTTGGGGTCTAAACCCAGTTTGAGATGGGTGAAGACAGTTATTGTTTTCCAAGAACACGGACAGAGCACTATTCACATGTTTTTCAGCAATTTTGCTGATCCCTGATAATAATGAAATGGGACGATAGTTCCCTAACATTTCAGGGTCCAGGTTCGGTTTTTTCAGCAAAGCTTTAACCATTGCTTGCTTCCAAGGGGGAGGGACTATGCCTGTCCGGAATGTAGCATTAATCAAATCTAGGATAGTAGTGGACACTGTATCAAAGATTCGATTTAGAATGAGGGGGGGAACTGTATCCCTGGGGGAACCTGACTTCAACTGGCCAAGGATACCTTGCAGGGCGGAATGATCCATGAGAGGAATTTCAGCTAAAATGCGATTATCAATGCCTCCTTTGTTGTTAATTGGGGGGACATTAATTAAAGCTGTGGTCTGGTGAAAAGAGGTATAAATATCTTGGATTTTATTGAAGAAAAAAGTAGCTAATTGATTGCAACGAGATGACATATCATCGCAAGAAATAGGTGGGGGAGGAGGTTTAATAAGAGATTTCACTATGCGGAATATTTTGCGAGAAGAATTGGGGGCTGAAAGTATTTGGTTTTCATAGTAAAGTGACTGTGCACACTTAATTTCTTCCTTATACCTCTTGATATCCTCCCTATAAATCATTTTATTAGTAATGGAGTAATCTTTTCTTCATTTTCTTTCGGACCGTTTACAAGCCTGCTTAAGTTTACGTAGGTTGGGGGTATACCAAGCTGTTCTATTTGCGCCACTTTTATCCTTAATTTGTTTCTTTGGGAGCACCATGTCTAAAGAAGAGATCAGCCATTTTTCAAAATTGTAACTTGCATTGATTGGATTGGACTCTGGTGCTGGTCTGGTGTCATTGAGTATTGATACCCAACGTTCTACTGGGAGTTGTGACCATAAGCGGAGCAGTTTGGTAGATGTTACCGCCGATCTGCTACTAGCTTGATAGGTCCAAGAAAAAGGAATGAGGGAGTGATCTGTCCAAGGAAGCGAGATAGGATTTCCAACCTGAAGATCTGTGGCGTTAGTAAAAATAGGGTCAAGTAAATGACCCTGGCAGTGGGTGTGCCCTCTCACTTTTTGGGAAAATTGGAGGGCTTCCATACTATCCAATAGGTCACTTGTGGCTGGTAAAGAATAATCATCAAAATGCATGTTAAAATCTCCCAGAAGGGAAAAGATGGATAGGGGGCTAGCTAGGTTGGCTGTGATCTCGGGGAGGTCTGAAATGTGTACAGGACCAATGTGCCACTCAGGACAGTTTCCCAAATTAGTTATGTGTTATTTTCTTCAACTGTTTTGCAGTCATGGTTGCTCATGTGCAGTGCATATGTTTGAGCAGCACAGTCCTCTAGTCATGTTGTTTGCCCCTGGGTTTCCCTTAGTTGTGCATCTGTAGGTGATGGTTAAGCTGTATGTGTGTTTGCTGAGGTACTGCTACCCTTCCTGAGTGTGATGTTCTCTGTGTGCTGTGATGATTTGTGTTGTGGGAGTTCATGGTGTGGCACTTAGATATACGTGCTACTGGTTTGGTTGGTGTGCACACAATGCTTGGTGTGCTTGCAGTGCTGTCAGTGTGTGTTGCCTTGTACTTGCCTGGTGTGCATCCCCCTGATGTCCAGCTGAGTTTGCTATGTAATGGATTGGTATGTGCATCTGTTGTGTTTTTTTTAGTTGTGGATGTATGCAGTGTTTGGCCCGTGTTGGCTCTTTCTACTGACAGATGCTATGTGTGTGTGATATTCTATTTGCATGAGATTGTGAGTAGTTGTTGCTGTGTGATACATGCAGATGTGTGTTGCAAGTGTAGTGTGCATTACTTGTGTGTCTGGCACATGCAGCAAGGTGGATTCTTGTTCCTGAGCTTGTTTTGAGTGCACATTGGTGGTTTCTCATCCTATTTTTGACCTGTCACTTGTCAGGATTGTGCATGTGCATGCTTGTGGTACACTGTGACACCATGTTCACTTGATGAGTGGTGTGGTGTCTCAGTCTGTGTCAGCTGATTGTCCCATTGATCCCAGTTGTTGTTCATGTTTGTTTTTGGATGATGCGATTCTTGTTTGTGTTGGGGTATGGTGTCTGGGCATTGGCCCTGAGTGACAATGTTGTGTACTCCTGTTCTGTCTGTGGTCACATTGCCTTTCCACTATTTGGCTGCACATGTCTGGGCTTGTTGGACTTCTGTGGGTGTTGTTTGTGTGCTTTGTGTCTGGCTATTGTTTTTGTGTCTGCATTGGTTCAGGCATCCCTGAGTGCGAGTGTGAAATTTGTGGATGCACCACAGGGAGTGTGATTGGTTGTCATTGGACTCACAGGACATCATTTGGACCATTCTGTGTGTTTCTCACAGGTGTTGTGTGCTGCAGGTGTGAGGTGGGTAGAGGAGGGGTATGTGTGAAGGTCCTACTTGTGTTTGACAGTAAAGGAGTGTGACAATGAGCCATGTGTGTTGTGCTGATGACATACACATGTGAAGTAAGTGGAGACAGATGTGTGGCTGGTCACTTTATGACTTCAGACATTTCCTATCATTCCTGTGCATATGCATGGCCTGCCTTGATGTCTCCCTGAGTTGTTGCACAGAGGTCACTTTGGCTTAATTTCACTCACTGTGCCACCCATGTCTGATTTGATGGCCTAAGGGTGGTGTGATATGTCCCTTCTCTTGCATGTGATGTACAGATGCTATGTGGCTTGCTCCTTGGTTTTCCAGCACTGTCCACTTCACTTTTGGCTGGCCCATTTATTGTCCTCCATTGCTGCTGACCTATGGTATGAGTATGTGGCTGGGTGTCAGTGTGGGGTGTTTGTGAGTGACTTGACAGGCAGTGTGAACAGTTAATTGGATGTTCATAGGCAGTGTGAGTATTCATTTTGTGATCATACTCAGTTTGCTTCACATGAGTGGAAGCTTGGTGTGAGGAGGAGGGTTGTCCAGCACCTGAGCTTCTGTGCAGGATGTTCCTCTTCACCCCCACCTTCCCAGTCAATCTCCCTTGTCCTTTGATGTGTGAGGTGCAAGGTCTGGCTACACCTGGCAGATTAATTGTGCAGGGGGGCACAGGAGGAGCACACAGCATGTTCCCAAAAGGGTTTGGGAAGAGTAGTGTGGGAAGGGTGAAGGTGGAGCCCTCTGAATCTTTGCGGACTGCTCATGCCTGCCGCAGGCCCTGCCTACTACATTGTGCGCAGGTTTTCCCGCGTCTTCACCGCTGTGGTGACATGACCGGGACATTGCTGTGATTTCGCAGTTGATGGGTGACCCGGATGCAGAGGGATGAGTTTCTGGCAGGTGGGAGATGTGTGGGTACACTGGGGGATGTGTTCCTGTCCCCATCAGAGTGTCTGATGTGGACAGGAACCGTGTGTCAGCAAAGGAGTTGTGTGTTGTGGTTGTGTGCGGAGTTGTGTATTTGCGTACCTGCGGCGTTGTGCATTATTTGCTGGTAGTGGATGAGGTACAGCACCGGAAGGGCTTGGAGAGCTGGATCCATTGCGGTCAGGACCGGGTGGAGGGGACTGGGAGTCTGGTTTCGCGCTCCACTGTGGTGCTTCCGCCGTCTCCGGGTGGGTGGCTTCTCCGCTGCGGTGTGATGGGCTGTTTGCTGCATCGTGATTTGTACGGCGGACGGAACGTCATTCCGCACGGCGGTGAGTCTCTATTGGCTCCCTCCGCTGTGGTGGCGGGCGCAAAATTCTGGTGGTTCACCTGACTCCACAGCGGATGGAAAATGGGCTATGTTTGCCCATCGTAATATGGCGGACGGGAGGACCGCTGCTGGAGTGCGGAAAAGGGAATTTTCCGCCACCGCCAGCACCACGGATGTGCCTCCGCCCGCCATCGTAATCAGCCCCTAAATTACTATTCTAACTCCAAAACCAAAAAAGCTCAGGAAAAGTGCTGGATAATAAACCAAATTAAATTACTATTCCAAATCCAAAACCAAAAAAACTCAGGGAAAGTGCTCGATAATAAACCATAATAAATAACTATTCCAACTCCAAATCCAACTAAACTCAGGGAAAGTGCTGGATAATAAAACTTATTAAATTACTATTCCAACTCCAAAACCAACTAAACTCAGGGAAAATGCTGGATAATAAACAAAATTAAATTACTATTCCAAATACAAAACTAACTAAGCTCAGGGAAAGTGCTGGATATTAAACCATAATAAATAACTATTCCAACTCCAAACCCAACTAAACTCAGGGATAGTGCTGGATATACTAACTTAATACATTACTATTTCAACTCCAAAACCAACTAAACTCAGGGGGGAAATGCTGGATAATAAAACAAATTAAATTACTATTCCAACTCCAAAACTAACTAAACTCTGAGAAAGTGCTGGATAATACAACCTAATAAATTACTATTCCAACTCCAAAACCAACTAAACTCAGGGAAAATGCAGGATAATAAAACATAATGAATTACTATACCAACTCCAAAACTAACTAAACTCAGGGAAATTGCTGGATAATAAACCTAATTAAATTACTATTCCAACTCCAAAACTAATTAAACTCAGGGAAAGTGCTGGATAATAAACAATAATAAATTACTATTCCAACTCCAAATTTATAATTTAAAAAAAAAAAACATTTGTTACCAACACAATTTTTATAATAAAATTATAAATTAATAAACTAATCATATTTCTCTTTAAATTTACATTTTTTTAAATAAATTTGAAAATATATAAAAACATTTACCAAAAAAAAATGTAATTGCAAAATTGTGTAATTTTTTAAACATTTAAAAAAAAATTTTTTTTTAAAAATTATTCAAAACTTCAAAAAGTAGTTTAATAAAAATGTATTTTAAACACCATTGAAAAATTACTCCCTATCCTTATCCCCAACAAAAACAACATAACACTACTAAATTTTCTCAAAAAATTCTAATAAATATTTAAAATGTATAAACAATATTTTTAAATTACTGCCCACCCTTATCCCCTGTTAATCCAACATCCCACTACTATAGTTTATCAAAAATTATTTTATACATTTAAAAATTTTTTTTTAAAAATGTTCTTTAAATTACTCCCCACCCTTATCCCCTATGAACCCAACATCCCACTCCTAAAACTTTACAAAAATTAAAAACATATTTAAATATTAAATATTAATACAAAATGTTTAAATTACTCCCCACCCTTATCCCTTATAAACCTAACATCACACTCCTAAAACTTAAACAAAAAAAATTACATTCTTTAAATTTTAATCCAAATTTTTAAATTACTCCCCACCCTTATCCCCTATAAACCCAACATCCCACTCCTAAAACTTAGTAAAAAAATAAATACAAACATTTTAACATAATTTTTTAATATAAAATATGTAATACCTAATACTAAATTAATAATAGAAAATACCAACATTAAACAACAACAACAAAAACAAATCAATATTATTTAGAGCTATATTTTTAACATCGAAATTTACAAAATTGATATTTCTACATTACATTAAAATCGATATTTTTAACAACGAAAAAATATTACGTCGATATTTTGCACCATCAATATTCTTGACTCGATAGTAAGGCAATTTGATATTTCTACGTCAATATTCTGTCTCTGCACCGCAATATGGCCATCTTCCTCGTACTTCCTCCTAGACATGGTGCACAGTGATCAGTTCACCAACTGCTGCTAATAATTCTAGGCCTAGCTAAGAAGACACAACTTTGGGGTCTCCAATGTGACCATGGCCACTCTCTTGTTTCAGTGATTTAGTCTTCTCACCTCAGCAAACATGGCTAGAGACCTTACTTGGGCAATGGGCATGCAATCTGCACGGAAGAGGAGTAGTAGCAGTATGTGACAAATGGGTTTTCTGAGTCTTAGAGTACCACCACTAGGCAGTCCACAACATAAGGGGAGAGGGAAAGCTGATTGACAAAGCAGAAGAAAGGAAGCTATAGACAGACTAGTAACTACAGACTAGAGACAGTTTGAAGTAAAGTACAGAAACTTGAAATATAGAAAACAAATAAATAGGATAATGCAGGGATAACAAGAATCTAGAAATGGATGGATCAAAGAGGATTTGGAAAAAAATGTGAAACGGGTAGACATTATTCAAAAAGGAGCGAAAAAGTTAGGGGAATAACTATAGTAATGTTAACACCAGGAAGACTTACTGGGGCCAGCAGAGCCATCAGCTGAGGAACACTGGGAGGCACCTCGTGCTCCCAGACCCTCACTCACCTCAGCCCTCTTCTTGCCCCTGGATGCTGATGTAAAACATAAAGACAAAAAAAGATTAGTGGTAATAAATAATATCTCTCCAAACATATTTGACAGGCAAAGGCAATCACAATAACATTGAACTTTTGTAAATAAGATCAACTAGTAGTAGTATATCCCGGACCGTCCTATCCTATTAAAAATTTCCAAAAACTACCTACCTAGTCCACTCCTATTCCAAATTTAGTAAACTGCATTTTGGAATTACTAATAATAAATTGCAACAAATCATGATGTTTGCTTCTTCTCAAATCTCATTCGCAATCTCTCAGTATCAAGTCAACCCCCTTTTACGGGCCAATGCACTAATCACTAAGGGCCTTATTATAATAATTACAATGATGTCGGGTGAACGCCATTGCGGTTCTGGAACCGCCAGACCTTAGGTCGGCGCCACAGTCACGATGACCGCACTAGTCTTTTGTGAATTGATGCGATCGCCCATAGGACATAGGGCAGTCGCAAACCTCCATTTGTCAATGGAATCTTGTGTGGCAGGCAAAAGAGGCCTGCTGCACAAGCTTTCATTGAACCCGCCGCAATGGTAAAAATGGATGTTGTGCATTTCCCTGCACTACGTGTCAGGCACCACGTGGTGCCTGCCACATGGTGCAGGGAAATGTTGGGGGGCACTATGGGTGCCCCCCAAGTGCACAACTGAAATGCCCCTGCAAATGGGGGGCCTGCAACGGGCCCCCAAAGTACATCCCCGTCAGCCTGTGAATGGAGGTTGAACCACCATACACAGGCTGGCGGGGATGCAGCATCCTAATCTGGTGGACGGTGCTTGCTAGGAACTGCCACAATTTTGTGGATGCAAGGTGGGTCCAACAGACAATCGTATCGATTGCCTGTGTTGAACCCGTGGCGGACGGACTTCCCGTCCGCCAGCAAACCGCCCGCCATCCTCATCTGGCGGGCGGAGAATGGCCGCACGATGGTGGATAATCCGCCACCGGCAGGCTGCCGGTGGCGGATTCACCGCTATCGTAATGACCCCCTAGGTTAGGTGGGTAGCGCCAAGTGAGCTAAGCACCTGTCTAGAATAACAGATTATTACATAATATTTGAAAACTTAACTTCCTTGCATATGAGCAGCATGCTTGCTATTATATGGGAACAAAAGATTAGCTATAGCATAGAACACACAAGTAATAATAAAGCTTTATAATTTTAATAATTACTCACCTAGCCCCGCAGCTCAACTCCTAGCAGGTCCAGCAGGTCCTGCTCTCGGTCCAGGATGTCGGACCAGCGGTGGGCCAACTACTGATGGGTGCGCCGGACCCCAGAGCGTTAAAGGTAAACTGCGCGGCGCACCCTTGCCCAGCGCTGTTGGCGCTCCCGCATCCCGTACCCAGACCCAGGCCTGCCGCCTGCTGCCAGAATGAAGGGGAAATGGCACTGGATATAAAAACCAGCGCTGCCTTCTCCACCTCGGAAAACAGGGCAGAGGGCTGCACCCCTGCCTGGCGCCGCCTTCCGCAAGGAAGGCAGCCGCGCCTAGGTGTGCCCTTGACCTGCCATGGGGCTGGGTGAAAAGAGAGAAAAAAAAGAAACGGGGAAAAAGAAGGAAGGACTGGATAGTAATAAGGAAGTAGGAAAGCTAAAAAATAAAGTAGAAAACTCACCAAAAACACACAGTAAAGTAGAAAAAAAACACAAATACACACTTAGAAAGACAAAGGGTAAGATAATAAATAAAAAAGATGAGAATAAAAGTTTTAAAAGCCAAGGATTACAGAGATTAAGGGAGAATGAAAAAGTAGGCCCCAGCACCATAAACAGAGTTAGAAAAAAGATGGCTGCACCGATGTGCGACCCCGTGGTGCAGTTTGTGCAATATTTCCTCCCGAACACACAATCCGCGTTGACGGGCGGACGGGACAAGCAACTCCGCCTGCTCGAGGAAGTCCGCATAGCACGGTGGAGTTTTTTTGCAACTTTGCGTAGTTCCGCGTAGCACCGCTACGCGAACTCCACCCAGGCTTAGTAAAACGCAAGAAAGGTAGCGCAGTACGATACAGAAATATATTCGCACGAAACATGTTTTATGTGACACACATGATACACATGGCACACATTGAACAACATGTACAAAAATCTAGAATTACGATTTCCTAATTGTGAATCCTACCAAATCACAATTAGGAAATTGCAATTCCTGATGTAAGGAAACTTACATCTTTCAAATAGCAAATCCTAGTGAGTCGCAAATCAACCTACCTCATGAATATTAATGACCCATTAACAGTTAAGAGCATCACAGGGGGATCGTGGCCTGCTGGGGTCATAAGATCACCATGTTTGTGATTGCTTTTTGATAAAGCAAACTTTTTTTTTAAATGCAGCCAGTGTTCCTTAAAGGAAAACTGGAGGTGTTTAAAAAACAGAAAATTAAACTTTGAAGTTTTATTTTTTAAGAGTAGACAGTGGTATGTGGCACTACTGCCTATTCTTAAAATGTTTTTTTTTCCTTTCTCAAATGGGAAGGGATCTCACTGGGACCACTGCACATTTGTAAATGGGTTACCACCTCCTTCAAGGAGTCAGTAAAATATTAATGTTTTGCGACTGGAATTTGGTTGGAATACATTGATACATCCCATTCAGAGTTCAGAAATTTGGAAGGGATGCCCAAACCACACCTCTTCCAAATACTGAATCACAAAAATAAATTGCGATTCGGTAAAGTGCTACCAAATTGCAATTTGTGCTTTGAACATATCTAAAAACATTTTTGCAAGCAAAAATGGTGCAATCCGGACGTTTCTGACCATAAAAATACTTTGTAAGTACGGTCCCATGTTTGTAAAATCACCATCATCAGTGTTTCCAACTCCATTCAGACTGCACACATCCATTAATGTCTGAACTCTTTAATGGATCTGAGGGCCAGATTTATCAATATTAGGAATAGCAATCATCTAATTGCGATTTTCTGCAAATCGCAATTAGAGAATCGCTATTCCTAATGTGTGAAACTCATAGAGTTTCATTTAGTGATTCCTAGTGAGTCGCAAATTGACCTACCTCATGAATATAAATGAGGTAGGTTGCAATTTGCGACCCATTAGCAATCACTAAAATCACGGGAGTGGTGGCCTGCTGGGTTCAGCAGACCATCCTGTCTGTGATTGCTTCTAAATTAAGCAATCATTTTTTTTAAATGCAGCCCTTTTTCCTTAATGGAAAACGGGATGTGTTTAAAAAAGAAAAATGCAACACGCTAAAAGCCATGACCTCGGCCCACTGGCACCTCATCCTTCACTTATTGGGCGCAGCGCGTCAGACCATTGCCTCCTGCTGGAAGCGGCCCCACCCCCGCCTATTGCTGCATGGCTTCTCCGACTATGGGACGTCCTCTCCCTAGAGTTGCTTACTGCCCGTCTTACCCATACCGACAAACGCTTTGATCGCATATGGCGTCCTCTCGTGCACCACCTCACTAAAATTGAACACTCCTGTCTGATGCCTCCTAGACTGCGGGCTCTGCAATTGTTTGACGATCCTTTGGAACCTTATTCTAGAGGCAGGAGGCCAGACCCCTCAGAGTAATCCGCAGCGCCTGCTGGACGAGCACCCTGAGCCCTGAGATCACCGTCCTCCACTCTAGAACTTGGCCTCGGTCCCTCCCCTTCCCCTCCCTGGCGCATCCGCTTCTCTTCACCCCTCTCTTCCTTACCCTCGTCACCTTTTGTTTCCTCTCCTCTCCTCTGTCTTTTCCTTTTCTCTTCTGTCTCTTCTTAGTCTCCCTCTTTCTTTTCTTTCTTTTTTTTTTTTTTTCTGTTCTATGATGGTTTCTATGTTGTTTGCCACAAACTGTAATGGTATTATTGCACTGTGACCTGTGCCTTACGAGTCGACGGGGGCTCTGTTCTGCCTAACTTTTGTTAATTTTGAATCCTTAATTGCTTCCCTCCATATAGTCGGGACCTTTTCATGGTAGTCAAACTCGTCCTTATTGGACCTTGGTCCCTTGGTCCCATCCACGGCCTCTCCCTGAGAACTGAAGGAGAACCCTTCCCATAAGACTGACTTTTAAGTCCTGGACTTTTGCTTTGTCCCAATTCCATATGTGATGATCCTTCTTGAATTTTCTACCCCCCTCCTTGATGTCGGGGCCTCAAATTGGGGACCTCACTTTCCTTGATGTTTATTTGCTATCCCCCCGCCCCTCTCCTTCGCTTCCTCTGGCGTATATTGTTTTCTATTTGCTTCTGTTCAATAAACAGATATTAAACAAAAAAAAAGAAAAATGACAAGTTTTCTTTTAATTTTTTAAGAGCAGGCAGTGGTCTGGAGGCCCACTTCCTGCTCTTAAAAAGCATTTTCGCAACCATTCACAAAAAAGAACGGGTCTCTTGAAGAGTCCTTCTTGTTTGAGAATGGATTACCACCTACTTCAAGTAGGCTGTAAAATTCTTATGTTTAGCGACCTAAACAGGCCCGTTCCAAAAACCAAATCGGTATGTATTCGCAATTCCAAATTGCGATTCAGTAGCATGTTACAGAATCGCATTTTGGGAATGATATGTACCAAAATGCATTTTTTCGGTTGCAAACGTGACCAGAAATATGCTTGATACATCCGGCCCTAAGTAAGGATGGATGGCCTAAACAAGCCCGCACTTTGCCTTGAGGTGTTCATTTGTCCTTTTTCTGTGTCCTAAGGTGTGCCAAAACAGTTTGAGACTTTCCATATTCCTCTTAGCACTGACATTTTTTAACATTCCCGGATTACGTTTTTGCCAGAAAGTTTGATATTCTCTGTTAAAAACAAGTTCAGGTTCAGGCTGGATTATTCTACTTCAGCAAACTTTGCTTTTCTTTCGGATGGTTTAATGCTGGTTGTTCTGAGGCAGCAGTAGCTGGTGTGAGAGATGGAATGCAGGCGTTCCCATAGTGTTAGATGCACCACATGTGCTGTTCAGATCAGCAATCAGCACTGTGGATAAACTGATCGTTTAAAGAGCCAGGACCTGACTCTTGCTCACTGCTGAGAATCGGGTAGAGCGGTCACAACTAATCATCCATTGTGGATATGTGCTAGGTTCAATAACAGGAGGTTATTATTTGTAAGCAAAATGAAGAGCTGCATTATCCTCTTTCGCTCCCTGTGTGCAAATAGTTCACAATCCCCCTATTGATAAACGTGGTGGTAAGAAAATGTTTTCATCAGCTGGTCGAACTGAAAATCATTCTGCTCATTCTCTTCCCAGCTCATAAAGTTCTAGTAATAGGTACAACAGTGAACTCCAGGCTAGGAGGCAAAAGTCACATCTTTAGTCTTATTCAGTTCAACCTGTCTAAAAAAATCGAAAGTCGATAGCTCTGTTCACAGAACAGTTATACGGAGCAAATGTTGGCTGTCTATTTTGAAATGGTTTTTAATTTATTACATAAAGATATGAGCAGTTATAATTAGTAAGAGTTATATTGTGAAGAGCTTATCTTTGGAGACTCCTCTCTTTGTAATTCCATGATTTACCATGTAAGAGTGATAATGTGCACAAGAACCTTGATGCTACCCAATAGCCATCCTATATATAACGGTCTCAACTAGAGTGAGGATTTTTTCACCTGCCTATGATTAGTTCAATATTAAATCAGAAATTTGTTGCACATCTCGTCAAAAAACAAGTTCTTATGCCTACCTCCTTATATGAAATTTTAGTCAATTTAACTTTTTTAAAGAAAAAGATAGTACGTTTATTTGCACGAGCACTTTTTTCCATAACACAGGATAGTCATAGGGCCCACTGGGACACAACTTATTATTTCGATGGCTAAAATGAAATACATTTGATTTTTCAAAAAATGATCAAACAATTTGCACACTAGACTTGATTTTAGATATTTATGATGTAATAAGTATTTATTAAGGTTTTAGCATTTTTAATGGCAATATGGCAGCTTTTAAAGTTATTTATTATTAAGCTGTATCTGTTTCATGGCCAGTCACATATGTGAATTTTTAGTTGATGTAACTTTTTATATGTGATCGAGTCTTAGATATATTGTTTCATTCGAATTGCCAACGATTATCTAACATCTTTTTGCAGTATCAATTTTTTGTATCACTGAACAATAACATTATATCAATGAGCAGTTCGAAGGCAGTATGTGCGGACCCACTAGGGTGTTATTTTTTGGCATTTATGCATTTATGAATGTACAATGGGAGGACAAGAGGGAACGAATAGGTGTGACTTTCCTGTCCAGTTCAGTGGCATTTTGCCGTATCTCAATTGAATATATCAATGTTCATTGATACTGGCATATTTGCACTCTATTACATAGCACTGATGGCTTATTTGCACGTGATATTTATTGTCTTTTAAGTTACCCATTTTTATCATGATCATATACATCTGTCCGCATTTTTTGAATCTATTCAATAAGGTTCATTAACATTTGCGTATTTGCACATTTACATTTAGCACTGTTTGCGTATTTGCACAATTGCTTTAATGTTCAGAATTGATGTTTACTCCGATGTTTATAAGATGCAATGATTTGAAGTAATACTTCCTCTATGTCTATCTGTACCACTTCACGTGGTACTGCACTGTCACTTTAAATATTTGGGTCACTCCTCATGGCGACATGTGATCAAGGCCTCCTGAAGGCCGAAACGCGTCATGGCGGTGGTGCTGGGTGTACTTATTGAATAAAGAACCTTGCACGAAGTCTTCTGGGTCCTTGTTCGTCTTTCCGAACTATTGGGAATATCGGGCGGAGTTCTATGCATATATATATATTCACTCAAAAAACCATAGGTTTCAGGGACGTTATAGTTAGAAATTATCATTTAAAAAACCTTTGAAATTCACTGAAAAAACCATAGGTTTCAAGGACGTTATAGTTAGCTGGACATTTCACTCGTACAAAACCATAGAAATTCCACTGTTATAGTTAGTTCAGCTAACTATAACTCGCGCCCCCGCAATGCACTGCTGATCACATCACATCTTACATCATTCATGACATGGTCAGTGACATCACTGATGACATCACTGATCACATCTCAAAAGACATCACTGATGACATCACTGATGACATCATCCAGTGAATGTGTTTTTCTTTAAAGTTTAAATATGTATTATATATATATACCAAGGTGTATTGAAGAATGAGTGGGTGTATAAGTGTCTGGATGGAGGATTTAGTAGGTGTGTGACTGACTGTTTAACTGAGTTATTACATGTGTCTTACTGAATGCATGGGTTAGTGACTAAACTGTGTGAATGTCTATTTCAGTCTGTTTGCTGTTGTATAATCTGCTGCATGGGATGGTCAGTAGCTACATGAGTGTCTATATGGGTTATTAATTGGTTGCCAGAGTATTTATATGGGTGCCTCAGTGTGTGTGTGGGTGCGTGTTGGGTGTGTGACTCTGTGCATACATGTTTGAGTGGTTGATTCACTGGGTGTATGGGTTCAAGAGTGCATGTGGAAACAGCTGTATGCGTGGGTGAGTGTGTGTATGGGTGTGTTAGTGAGTAAATGGATGTCTCAGTGGTACATGTCCAACTAACTACATATGTAAAAGACAGTGTATGTGAGAGTTGGAGTATATAAATGACTATACGTGAGAGTTAGTGATTGTGAGAGTGGCTGTATGGATGAGTGTGTACTTGTATCAGTGATTGTATAAGAGACTAATTATGCGTTTCTTTCTGTTTGAATAAGTGATGTGTTGTGTGTATAACTGTATAGGTCAGTAAATGGAAGTGTGATTGATTATTTGCATGACTGACTAGGTGTGTGAGTAACTCTGGATGAGTGCTGCTGTGTGAGTGTCTGTGTAGGTGTATGAGTGCATATGATAGTGTTGTATTGATGAGTGACTGCATGTATGAGTGATTGTATAGGTGAATGGGTGGATGAGTGTGTAGACCTAAGAACCAGTGATTAGATATGTAATAAGTAGTATTGGTGTGTCTATGGTTTCAAAAATGGCATTCTGTTTTTTGGAGTTGGTGTATCAAAGGTTATATTAGGGTGTGAGAAGATGCATCAGATTGTCACATGGATGATGTCATCAGTGATGTCATTTGAGATGTGATCAGTGATGTGATCAGTGATGTCACTGACCATGTCATGAATGATGTAATATGTGTTGTGATCAGCAGTGCATTGCGGGGGCGCGAGTTATAGTTAGCTGAACTAACTATAACAGTGGAATTTGTAGGGTTTTGTACGAGTGAAATGTCCAGCTAACTATAACGTCCCTGAAACCTATGGTTTTTTCAGTGAATTTCAAAGGTTTGTTAAATGATAATTTCTAACTATAACGTCCCTGAAACCTATGGTTTTTTCAGTGAATTTCTAAGGTTTTTTAAATGCTAATTTCTAACTATAATGTGCCTGAAACCTATGGTTTTTTCAGTGAATTTCAAACGTTTTTTAAATGATAATTTCTAATTATAATGTTCATTAAACCTATGGTATTTTCAGTGATCTTAAATTATCATTCCATCCTCAACCTAGTGAAAACAGCCAATATCGCCAGTTTTCCAACAATAGCTTCTGCAAAAAAATTTGCCACAAATGAGAGCGACAACTAACGCTAATAATATGCAGAGTAGGCATTCCCGTGCACAAATAACACGAAAACACCACTTCCCGATATTTGGAACGAGCAGCCAAATCTGGGGTGCGATCCAAAAACAGGCGATAAGCTGCGTTAGCAGTAGGAATTTAACATCTGCCTTTTACTGGTGTAAAGCAGGACGACTACCTATAGTGTGAAAGGGATCCCAGCCCAGAACCACATCTGAAGACCAACACATGTCATAGAGCTACTGACCATGCAGCTCCGACACCCAAGAAGGCCACAACACCCACTGCCATCACCCTCAGGACCTCCCCCCCGGACCACCCCCATCCCTACTACCACCGAGGCAGCGCAGAACAGGACAGCGGACCTTCCAAAAATGGCATGGTCCCTCAGCCACACAATAGCTGAATCTTGGGAGATGTGGCAACCAAGTATGTGTGAAGGACATAGTGGAGAAGTGTGGCTCAATGGTTAGAGCGGCAGACCCTGATGCAGAGATCTGGCCCGGGACCAGGGTTCAATCCCCGCCTCGGCGGGTCTTGGGCTCAATTTCCTCGGACCTGATAATTCTCGCCTCTGTGCCTATTCTAATCATGGGTCCCACTCTGCAACTCTGGGCAATAGCTTGCTTAATCTCCACAACGGCCCCAACAGCGCTGGGATGCCTGGCTTCACCCTGGGGGTGCCCAGGAGTGGACATTTCACAGGGAAAAGCCAGGAAGGGTTCCACAGCGGTATGCGTACAGCGCCTGGACACCCCTTTGGGGGTATAGGTGCGCTTTACAAGTACAAATTTCATTTCATTTCATTTCAAGGATGCAAGTCACCCATCAATAAAAATGCACACAATGCCAAGTGTAGCGGTGATGTGGTGGACAGACCTCACTGTGCAGAGCACAAACCTCTCCATGTGGACATATACTGCTGGTGCTTGTAGTGTTGTGGACAATAGACTCAACCATGTTACCTCAGGCAGTGGGGAAGATCTCGGTCATGTAGCTGTGTTGTCCCCCCTGGAAGTGGAAGCGGAGTGTGCTGGTCCAACGTATGCCACTCCAGCGTAGAAGTATGAATAAATAGGCTGGGGCTGTGGGCGTGGTTCACTTGTGGGAAGGCCAAAGCGGCTGCCAGGGCGGCAGTCCTCACCCTGCCACGAGGCCTCCACCGTGACCGCCGGCCTCCTCGACACAGGCCCGCTGCGAACCCAGCAGCAGAGCACCACAGACTTATGTCTGTACAGACTACTGCCTTCATTCTACACTGCGGACAGCAGGGCTCACAATTCAGATCGAGTGGCGATTGCAGATGATGCACTGCAGTAGGGAAGAGACATTGATCCCTGTGCGGCCCGCCCGGACCACGCATCATCGCAGACTGCGCACACACTGAGTGCTTCAGGTGCCACTAACTCAGTGCACCACAAGTCAACGCCACATGGACTTATTAAGACAGAATTCATTAGGCAAAAGACATTGCTACCAGTGCAGCCCACCCGGACCACGCATCATTGCAGGCTCCACACACGCTGGTTGCTTCAGGTGACACTAACTGTACAGCTCAACTCAACGCCACATGGCTGTGGGCCCTTGCTGACCGCTGCCTCCGGCCTACACTGCGGTCATCAGGGCTCACATTTAAAATTGACTCTTGATTCATTAATTGCAGAGTCCAGTAGGCAACTAAGTATTACGTCCCTAAAACCTAGATAATATCATTTTAGTATCCTTGCTTCAAGAACTTGTTTTATATCAGTTATAGCTTTAGTACAATGACCAAATTCATCTTGCAAGTCCAAAGGAACACTGAATGGCAGTCTACACTGCGGACAGCAGAGCTCACAATTCAAATTGAGTCTTGATTTATTAATTGCAGACAGAATTGTACTCTATGTCCTCGAATTTTGTCAAGAGGAAGTGACAAAAAGCATTCCTTGATGTCTGTGCTGACTACTGCCTTCGATCTACACTGCGGCCAGCAGGGCTCACAATTCAGATTGAGTCGCGATTGCAGATGACGCAGTCCAGTAGGCAAGAGACATTGCATCATCGCTGGCTGCGCACATGCTGAGCGCCACACCTACCACTAACTCTATGCAGCTCATGTCAACACCACGTGGCTGTGGACTCTTCCTGACCACTGCCTCCGGCCTACACTGCGGTCACCAGGGCTCACAATTCAGATCGAGACGCGATTGCAGATGACGCAGTCCAGTAGGCAACAGACATTGCATGATCGCTGGCTGCGCACACGCTGAGCGCCACACCTACCACTAACTCTATGCAGCTCAAGTCAACGCCACATGGCTCTGGGCTCTTCCTGACCACTGCCTCTGGCCTACACTGTGGTCAGCAGGGCTCACAATTCAGATGGAGTCGCGATTGCAGATGACTCAGTCCAGTAGGCAACAGACATTGCTCCCAGTGCGGCTCGCCCGCACCACGCATCATCGCTGGCTCCGCACACGCTGAATGCTTCTGATGCCCCTATCTCAGTGCAGCACAACTCATGAACCCTTTATGATACAATGTTTTGTGTATAATTTCACATCTGCTGCCCCTACCTCAGTGTACCACAAGTCATGGACCCTTTACGATACAATCTTGTGTGTATTATTTCACATCTGTTGCCCCTACCTTAGTGCAGCACAAATCATTGACCCTTTATGATTGAATTTGTGTGTCTGATCAAATGATTACTGTTGTACTTGTTGCCAGCACCAACCATTCCCGGACGGCTGGCTTACACTCACCCCACACGCATCCAGCACAGACGTCACTGGACATGTGACCCTGGTAATAAAAATGAGTCGAGCGCACGTGCCCGTACCCAGTTCCACTATCTATCTGTGTCCGTGTGTTCATTATGTATGCAAGATGCCGCCCCTGGGCCCTACCACATTACATTGTGCTGTGGACAGGGTATGCAACCATGTTACCTCTGGCAGTGGGGAAAACTTCGGTTATGTAACTTTCTCTCGGTCATTGTACAAGTACGTACGTAGAGACTGGATCATTAGAGTACTGCAAGGAGAGTGTATAGTGAATTTATAAGTGCTTGGAGATTGGCGGAGTAATTGTATAAGTACATATGTTGGCGCAGCCTAACCCCGAACACAAGCTTGGCTCTAATTGGCTCTAATTGGCTGCTCTCCAAACTGAAACTTGAACTTTGCATGGCCCTGTATTGCTACAGCTGCAACACTCCACTGAATGTGCAATAAACATTCATATCCACACAGATGTGTCATGTCCACCATCTTTCATGTGTGGAACTATGGATGAATGTAGGGTCAGTGATTCCCCGTACCTTCCATGTTGGCCATGTTGTGGGACTTGGCTCACAGAGTGACACATTGGCGCTTGCGACCCGGGTGACGTCAGCACTACAACAGGGACACCTGCATCAGTTGATTCCTCATACAGCCCAGGACGGAGCCACGCCCATAGCTCCGGAGTCATTCTTCACAGCCTCACGCAGGACTGGCATACGCCAGGCCAGCCCACTCCGCTTACGCTTACAGGGAAGGACAACAACGCTACATGGCCCAGATTTTCATTGCAGTGATCTGCTGGTCACACCCTAGTTGTCAGTACGCCACAGCCACTCCCTCACGGCTAGTATACACCCACACCACACCCATCCAGCACAGGCGTCACAGGACACGTGACCCTGCCAATAAAAAAGACCGGGCGCACGTGCTCGACGCCATTTCAGAGTTGCTCGCACCGGATGCACTGCGGCCGGCACAGGCACACCGGCACGGGACGGTGACTTTCGGTCCACTGAGGTACGGGTACCGTAACTGCTGAGCGGGTGTACAGCCTGCGGTGATGGCCCGTCCCGGCGGTCTGGACAGCTCAGGTTTTGTGTGCCCTGCTGGACCGCAGTGTAGGCCTGAGCCATCAGACAGCGCAGGCCTACCGGCACGTGGCGTCGCCTCGCTGGTCACAGAGTTAGTGGCACCGCAAGGGCTGAGCGGGTGTGCAGCCTGCGATGAAAAGCCCGGTGCACTGGTATGTCCTCTGCCATGGCGAAATCAAGACCCAGCACCAAATGTGAGACCTAGTGGCCTGCGGAGCGGGGCTGCATGATATGCAGGGTGTTGTGTCCGCGGGCCCAGGGCTTGGGGCTTGCAGCGGCATGTGGTAGGCCCTCTTTTCTACACACAGGTTGCGAAAGGTGAGCAGAGAGGCTTGTTAGCGCAGCGGCGGGCAGTGACCTCCGGGCAGTGGGAGTGGATGGGGTGCAGCAGCCTGGGTGCGCAGCGGCAGACAGTCACCTCCGGGCAGTGGGAGTGGATGGGGTGCAGCAGCCTGGGTGCGCAGCAGCGAGCAGACAACTTTGGGCAGTGGAAGTGGATGGGGTGCAGCAGCCTGGATGCACAGCGAGCAGACAACTTTGGGCAGTGGAAGTGGATGGGGTGCAGCAGCCTGGATGCACAAAGGCGGGACAGAGAATTCGGCGTGTGCAGTTGTATGTACTCTGCCATTACTGATTCCATCCTACGATTCAGATGAGTAAGCTTGAGGGCTTCACAATGTTCCGGCACGTGGTTGGAGACACACCGGTGATGGAAAGGTGAGCTGTGAGGGTTTTGTCCACAGTGTGGGCACTCACTGTCCCTCTCCATCTCTTCCTTTCTCTCCCTCACACTCTTTCTCTCTCTTTCTCTCTCTCTCACTCTATCTCTTCCTCTCTCTCACACTGTTTTCTTTCACTCTCTCAACCTCGCTCGCTTTCTCTCTCTCTCACTCTTCCTCTGTTTCTCTCTTCCTCTTTCTCACACTTTCTCTCTCTCTTTCTCTCTCTCACTGTTTCTCTCTCTCTTCCTCTCTCTCTCACTCTTTCTCTCTGTCTACCTCTCACTGTTTCTTTCTTTTTCTCTCTCTTCCTCTCTGTCACTCTTTCTCTCTCTCTCTCCTTTGATGGACGCATGACGCACAATGTTATCTTGCTTTTTGTCTAGCAGGCTGTGATTCACATATTGACGACCCCCCCGACACGGACCTCCCGCCACGAGGCGATGACTTCAGTTCCACTGAGTTAGTGCCACCAGAGCTGAGCGCGTGTGCAGCCTGCGATGATGCGTGGCCATCCTGCAATCAAAACCCACTTTGAATTGTGAGCTCGGCTTGACCGCGTGTACGCAACGCCTGAGGAGGTTGCTTCGGCACGTGGTGGACCCTCTTAGACACACGCCGGTGGCGGAAGGTGAGCAGAGAGGCTTGTTTCCGCAGCAGCGAGCAGTCACCTCTGGGCGGTGGGAGTGGATAGTGTGCAGCACCCTGCGTGCACAAGAGCGGGCAGACACCTCCGACCAGTGGGAGTGGATGGGGTGCAGCAGCCTGGGTGCACAGGAGCGGGCAGACACCTCTAGGCAGTGGGAGTGGATGGGATGCAGCAGTCTGGGTGCGCAGGAACGGGCAGTCACCTCCGGGCAGTGGGACTGGATGGGATGCACCAGCCTGGGTGCACAGCAGCGGGCAGACACCTCTGGGAAATGGGAGTGGATGGGGAACAGCAGCCTGGGTGCGCAGAGGCAGGCAGACACCTCTGGGCAGCGGGAGTCAATGGGGTGCAGCAGCCTGCGTGCGCAGGGGCAAAACAGAGAATTAGGCGTGTGCAGTTGTATGTACTCTGCCATTACTGATTCTATACTATGTTCAGATGACTAAACTTCAAGACTGCACTATGTCCCGGCACGTGGTTGGAGACACACCGGTGGCAGAAAGGTGAGCTGTGAGGATTTTCTCCACAGTGTCAACACTCACTCTCCCTCTCCATCTCTTCCTTTCTGTCACTCACACTCTTTCTCTTTCTCTCTCTCACTCTCTATCTCTTCCTTTCTCTCTCTCACACTCTTTCTCTCTTTCTATGTCTTTTCCTCTCTCTCTCATTCTTTCTTTCTCTCTCTCTTCCTCTCTGTCTCACTCTTTCTCTCTCTCTCTACCTCTCTCTCACACTGTTTCTCTCTTTCTCTCTCTCTTCCTTGTATCTCACTCTTTCTCTCTTTCTCTCTCTCCTCCTCTCTCTCTCACTCTTTCTCTCTTTATCTGTCTTCCTCTCTCTCACTCTTTCTTTCTCTGTCTCTTCCTCTCTCTCACTCTTTCTCTCTCTCTCCTTTCATGGACGCATGACGCACAATCTTATCTTTCTTTTTGTCTTGCAGGCTGTGATTCACAAATCTTTCGAGGGATGACACGCCATACCTGTACCTACTTTTATTTTGTTGTTTTGTTTAAATAAAATGTTTTATATGTAAATCCATAGATGACTGAGATTCTTATTTGTCCAACCTCACATGCATCTTCTTTACTATAATTGTGCGACATCAGCCAATTTGTTACGTTCCAGATTTCCTAAGGTTGCTGTCACATTTGTTTGTGTGGGGGGAGGTGAGAGGGGATGGTGGACAAGGGGCTGGTGGCGGGGGTGTCGGAGCAGTGTTGGCTGTCCGAGCTGCATGATCGTTGGCTCCATTGCATCTGTTGTCATTCACTTTGAAAGTTAAAAATATTGTCTCAAATACTTAACCACTACTACAAAACACATAACACACCTTCTTAATTTCTAATTTACCTTCGTAGTTGGTATGCAGATTTCAAATGTCACAAACGCATGCAATTCTTTTCTTGTCACACAGTACATCTAATGCACCGCTTTCATCAAGAATGGAACCAGTAATGGCAGAATTTCCCTGTTACTCCACACATAAATACATATAAAGAACAAATCAAAATAGTTCCTTATTTTTTTTAGATTGCAAAACCTCTCTTTATTGGTTATTTTTGAACTTTCCATATAAACAGTTTTTTAAGGACACATACAGGTGAAAAGTTCAAGGTATTGTATCACCACTTTCTAGAACATTCTACGACACGTGCAGGTTAAAAGTTCATCATTTTTTTAAACCTACCGATATTTCTTTTTGCAACATTTTTTTCAACATTTAACGGCACGTGGAGGTCAAAAGTTCACCATTCTTTCAAGTTTGAACTGCACCTTCCAAATACAATTAGCAGGTGTGGTTGAGCTGAGCAAATTTCATCCTATAATATGTACTCCACGTATAAACTGCTTTTTTATTAACCAATCACAAAGATGCTTTTCATTATAACTAATATACACCCTACCTTTTAGGACACAATACATTTCATCTCCCAATCGGTTAACGTTTTGTATGTAAAAAAAAAGTAGTTCCCCATGTTTAAACATATCTCTTATTCTAGGAACAGACTGCATGAGCTACAGACATTTATCCATATCTTGTAGCCATACCTTCAAAATGCTAGTGTGGATTGTAGGACATAGCTATGTTTTCTGGTGCAAGAGGTATGCAGAACAGAGACGTATTGACTTAGACCTAGGTTTACAAAATGTGCACATTAAATGGTTTGCACAGAGAGGATTGAAGTGGCACCAATTGCTCCCTTTGGTTAAAACCTGTTTGCATCTCCAACACCCTGATCTCATGATTGTGCACTGTGGTGGTAACGACCTAGGCACATTGACTGGGGTAGGTTTGGAAATGCTTATGAAAGACACCTTTGGACAATTGATGTTACTTTTGCCTCAAACTGTCTTTGTATATTCCAATATATGCCAAAGACAGAAGTGGAAATGGTCAAACCAATTTTGTCATAAGATTGAAAAATCTAGGAAGAATGTCAACAAAGCTGTGTCTGCATACCTCAGAGACCATAGAATGGGGTCGATTTACAACAACAACATACGTTTTGATATGGCTGATATGGCTACAGAAGTGATGGAGTACACTTCACAGATAAGGGAAACCGAGTTTTCCTGATTAACTTGAAGCTGTGCATTCGCACTTACATGTAGCTCCAACTAATAAACACAAGGGCTCTTTTTAGAGCCGCCTTATATTCCCAATTTCGGCTCGCAGAGTGTCACCTGCGGGCCGTCGGGCAGGCTCGCAGATGAACAGCTGCGGCCCGTGGGCTCAGCTCGCAGAGGGAGACCTACGAGCCGTTGGCTCGCAAAAGCACAGCACCGTACTGGTTCGCAGAGGGAGAGCTGTGGCCGGACTCGCAGAGGGAGACCAACGGGCCAACAGGCCTGCTAGCAGACACACAGCTATCAGTTAACGGGCTGGCTCTCAGAGATACAGCTGCAAGCCCTTCGAGCTGCAACCCGACGGGCTAACTCGCAGAGGGAGAATAACGGGCCGACGGGCCTCCTAGCACAGACAGAGCTACGAGCTAACGAGGTGGCTCACAGAGGTAGAGCTGCGGGCCCGACGGACTGCCTTCTAAAGGCATAGCCTCGAGCTGATGATGTCTGGAGAGGGAGCGTAAAAGGAGCATCTCGCACAGACAGCCCTGCAGGATATTTTCAGTATTGCCTCACAGAGGTAGAATTACGGATGCAATGCCTTTTAGAGGGAGAGATGCGAGCTGACAGACTGAGTCACAAAATGGCTCACAGCTCACAGTCGCAGAGCTGCGAGCCGACGGACTGGCTTCTAAAGGCATAGCCGCGAGCTGGTGATGTGGGGAGAGGGACCGTGAAAGGGGTATCTCGCACAGACAGTACTGCGGTATATTTTTAGTGTTGCCTCGCAGAGGTAGAACTACGGACCTGATGCCTTGCAGAGGGAGAGTTGTGAGCTGACGGACTGAATCACAAAATGGCTGCCAACACTTCCTAGCTTCAACAGTTTGCAGCCAATGAGCTGCAAGCTCGTGCTCGTAACGCTTCAGCCAATCAGATGTCAGAATTCTTAAATATCGATATCTGGCAAATTTGATATTTCTCTAAAACTACTGAATGGATTTACCCAATTTAAACAAAAGTGTGCTTTCTGGACCAAGACCTTTCTCTGTGCCAAATTTTGGCATAATTCCGTTCAGCAGTTTGACCTGTAGCCTTGTCTAAAGTTTCCTATGGAAATTGCATGGAGAAAACACGTTTTGGGACCCCCATTTTTTCTTAGCCCCCCCTTGACGAATCCCCCCCAAACTTTTAGGATAGGAGCTGACCTGAAAAGAGGAACTTTTTGGAAAATTTCGTAAAGATTCGTCAAACGACGCCAAAGCTATAAGCACATCAAAAAATGCTTTTCCTATGGAAACGTGGTCCTGACTATAACTACCTACTGGCGACCGGCAGTAGGTAATATATATATATATATATATATATATATATATATATATATATATATATATATATATATATCCAACGAATTCCTCCCTAGAAGAAAAGAGGGTCGCACTCCAGCAGTCTTGCTCCAGTGATAATTTATTCTTTAAGCAGGCACAGACCAAACCGACGCGTTTCAGTATCACAGATACCTTGATCACGGTTAATTACTAGCCCCGTCCCCCTTCCTTTTGAAAATCCTGATAGGATGCAGTATTACATCATTTCCTATGGGGAGATCAGGCATAGTACTTGGAATTATGGGATATGTAGTCCCTTGTTTTTTTGACTATAACATAGTGTGAAAAAACATTCAAATTAAAAAAGTGTTTGTGAACCAGTGAAGTGAATTAAACAGATCCTATATATATGTCTCTATAGGCGTTCTTCCTCACTATGTACATGTCCTCATTATTAATTGTCCTGCACGCAATGTTTTCAAACAAAGTCCACGTATAATTTTTTAAAATTTAATTTTATTGTTTTTCGAGGTCACATCGCATCAGTTTCCTAGGGGGAGTCGTTCCATTCTCCTTCCCATTTTCCTACCCCATGTCTTTTGACGTTGTGCATTTATCGTATGTGCCTTAACTCCCTTTTTTTGTTGTTTCATTTCTTTTTTTATTTGTATTTACATGGACTGATACCCTCCAATGGGTTTACTTGTGCTTTTATTTATTCGTGCATTGTCGATATTTCTTCTGATTTTGATGACTTGTACATGAGGTTTCTTTCTTTTTTCTTTTTTCTCTTTTCTCCTTTCTTTCTTGAGGGTAGACCATCATTTTATAGGTGTATATACAATTCCTCTGACTGATTTAAACCGTAAGGTGTCATGCTGCGGAGATTTAAGATATGACGCGACTCCTTTTGCCGTAGTATCTTCTCACGATTACCCCCTCGTGAGTTCGCTGATACAGTTTCAATCCCATAGAAGCTTAGTTTCTTCCAATTTCCATCATGATGTTGCTCCATATGTTTAGCTACTGCGTTGTTCCTGTCTTTATTCTTTGTTGCACGTACGTGCTCTAGTATCCGTTTCTTCAATTCACAGATGGTGCTACCCACGTATTTCAATCCGCACGGGCACTCGATCACATACACAATGTATTGACTCTTGCAGGTTATGAGCTCCCTTATTTGCCAAACTTTGTTTTATTAGCTGTCATGACTTCTGTTGTTGGTTTTGCTATTTGGCATTCTTTACATCCTTGACACTTTACAAAGCCTTTTGTTTTTAACCATGTCTCTTTTGGTTGTTTTCCCTTGAAATGGCTATGTATCAATCGATCTTTTATGTTCTTTGCTCTCCGGTAAGTTATTATTGGATGAGGTCCCATTTTCTTTCCTATTGTCGTATCTAACTGTAGGATTTTCCAGTTCTTTTTTACTATCTCCACAATCTGTTTGGATTCTTGTGAGAAATTCATGATTAATCTTATGGGTTCCTCATCTAGTTGCTTCTCGCAAGTTTTTGACTTCAGGCATTCTTCTCTGGACCGCTCATTCGCTCTATTCCAACATTTGTTTATGATGCCTTTGTTGTATTTTCTTGCTTTGAGTCTTTCCCTACTTTTATTCCTGTGTTTCTTCCATTCTCCTTCTTCACTGCAAATTCTTCGCAGGCGGAGAAATTCCCCAAATGGTATGCTGGATATTAATGATGGTTGATGAAAGCTTGTTGCTTCCAATGTAGCATTTGTTGCTGTGCTTTTTCGATGCAGTGTTGTTTCCAATGTGTTGTTTTTTACATACATTTCCACATCGAGAAAGTTTACTCGTTCTTTGCTGATTTCATGGGTAAACTGAAGATTAGGTACACTGATGTTTAAAATTTCAAAAAAATCACGGAAATCCTCATTTGTTCCATTCCAGACGATAAGAAGATCATCTATGAATCGCATCCATTTAATTATCTTTTTTGTGTATCTTTCATGCTTGATGTTTTGCGCAATCTCCTTCTCCCACCATCCCATTACTAAGCAAGCGTAACTTGGGCTGAAGGCAAAACCCATAGCCGCTCCGTTGCGCTGTCGATATAGCTCATCGCCAAATGAGAAAACATTATTTGTCAGACATAACGAAATCATATCCATAAGCATTTCATTGTGTTCTTTGTAATGGATGTTCCTTTCTTGTAAGAAACATTTGCATGCTTTTAAGCCTAAGGCGTTGTCAATGTTTGTGTATAGAGCGATCACGTCCATTGTGATCAAATAATAGGTGCTTTGCCAGGTTATTCCACAGAGGGTTTTAAGGAGATCTGTTGTGTCCTTTATATACGAGCTCAAGTTTGCCACATATGGTATGAGAAAATAATCGATGTAGTTTGCTATAGGTTCCAGAAGGGAACCTTTTGCTGACAATAT
The DNA here is from genome assembly GCA_963921515.1 of Calotriton arnoldi. NCBI lineage: Eukaryota > Metazoa > Chordata > Amphibia > Caudata > Salamandridae > Calotriton > Calotriton arnoldi. Next base: position 1,241,765 of record CAWUFW010005809.1, read on the forward strand.
GGGTCTGCCCGGTGGTTTTTTGGGGTCTTTATGCAGTTTTGGGAGAAAATAGATTGTTGCCAATATCGGGAAATCCACTGTCAAATATTTGCATTCCTCTTCATCAATTAATTTTTTGGAAGTCCATGCCTTAAGTTTTTTATCAATTTCTCTTTTATTGTTGTGATAGGATTTGTTGGTAACTTTTCATAATACACTTCGTTATTTAATTGATGAGATGCTTCTTCAACTTATGCTTTTCGGTCCTACACTACCACATTTCCACCTTTGTCTGCCATTTTTATTACCAGTTGATGGTCATCACTTAATGTATTCAGGGCTTCCCTCTCCGTCTTTGATAAGTTGTCTTTGTAGCATGTTTTTTTCATTTTGTATAGGTCATGAATAATCGCTTCCTGAAAAATATCAATTTTGTTTCCGGGTGCGAGCTGGGGATAAAATTTAGATTTTGGTCGCATTTCACTCAAACCAGCTCCCAGCTGGGGACATGCTGTTTCCAGGGGTATCTCTTCCCCTCCTCCGCATTCAAATTTAATAAGGTCAGAAAGTCATTAGATTCCTTTGCCGTAAGTGTCAATGTTGGTTTTTCCACTGTTCTTATTATTTTCGGTCTATTTTGATTTTCCATGAAGTGTTTGGCCAATTTGATCTTCCGGATATATAAGTAAAGATCTATTCTGGTCTGAGCTAGATCCATTCTTTGTACCGGGCAAAAATTGATTCCTCGTTTAAGTAGTGATACTTCTGCTGGGGAAAGTTCACGATTTGAAAGGTTCACTACTTGAAGTTCATCCCTTATTGATCCTTCCTCTGTCTCATGCTCCTTGTTTTTGTTCCTATCCTTTCGGATGAGCTGTTTGCATCTTCGTCCCCTTCGTTGCGGTTTCGCTGGTGCCATAATTTCCCTCTTCCCCTTCCTCGTGATTGTCTTGGCGCCGATGCTGTTGTTCCCATTGGCCTTGCTGCAGGACAAGGCGCATGTCCCCTAAAAAAGCCAATCTTCTGCTATCCATTGGTGTTTCAGGTTCCCCACTACTTAGGTCCGTGGAGGTTAGGGAAGATAGACTGCTTGATGCGCCCCAATATTGCTTTCCATTCCTTGTTGTTTGAAAGGGTCAAATTTGCGGGAGAAAGTGAAGATGCGTCCCTCAGCATAGTCAATAGTATCCCGTACAAATTTGTTATGTTTCCTCTGTCGGACCACCTCCTCATGCTTGTCAATTTGGCTTTCTAAATCTGTTTTAAATTTCAACATTTCTGTATTTAATTTGAGTGATTCCAGCTCTTTCTCCGTTTCCTGTAATTGTGATTTGATTTTTTCCAAGGAGATCTCAATATGTTTAACAAGTATTTTTATTAGACCCAACAATGAATTCAAAGTATGCTCGCCCCACTCTTGTAATAAGTCATTTGTGGCATCCTGGTGGTTAGGCATTAGCTTAATTCTTAGGCCTCTCGGGACCCGTTGTACATCCAAATATTTTTTCAGGGTTACAAGCTCCCAAGATTTATTTATCTCTTTTTTGCTTAATTTCTCCCATAGTCGCAATTTACTTTTAATGTCCGATTTTACTGATGAGTGTTGGTTATCCGATTCCTTTTGCATATCACCTTTCTCAAACATTGTTGTTAATTGTTCTTTCCTTTTATATATATTCACTGAAAAAAGCATAGGTTTCAGGGACGTTATAGTTAGGAATTAGCATTTAAAAAACCTTAGAAATTCACTGAAAAACCCGTAGGTTTCAATGACGTTATAGTTAGAAATTAGCATTTAAAAAACCATTGAAATTCACTGAAAAAACCATAGGTTTCAGGGACGTTATAGTTAGAAATTAGCATTTAAAAAACCTTTGAAATTCACTGAAAAAACCACAGGTTTCAGGGACATTATAGTTAGAAATTAGCATTTAAAAAACCTTAGAAATTCACTGAAAAAACCACAGGTTTCAGGGACGTTATGGTTAGTTGGACATTTCACTCGTACAAAACCAGAGAAATTCGGCCGTTATAGTTAGTTGAGCTAACTACAACTCGCGCCCCCGCAATGCACTGCTGATGACGTCACATATTACATCATTCATGACATGGTCAGTGACATCACTGATGACATCACTTATGACATCTCAAATGACATCACTGATGACATCATCCAGTGAATGTGTTTTTCTTTAAAGTTTAAATATGTATTATATATAAATGCCAAGGTGTACTGAAGAATGAGTGGGTGTATAAGTGTCTGAATGGATGATTTAGTAGGTGTGTGACTGACTGTATAAGTGAGTGATTAAATGTGTCTTACTGACTGCATGGGTTAGTGACTAAACTGTGTGAATGTCTGTATCAGTCTGTCAGTTGGTGTGTAAGCGGCTGCATGGGTTAGTGAGTAGCTACATGAGTATCTATATGGGTTATTGATTGGTTGTTTGAGTATCTGTATGGGTGCCTCAGTGTCTGTGTGGGTGGGTGGGGGGTGTGTGGCTCTGTGCATAGATGTGTGAGTGGGTGATTCACTGGGTGTATGGGTTCAAGAGTGCATCTGTGAAGGGCTGTATGGATGGGTGAGTGTGTGTATGGGTGTGTTGGTGAGTGAATAGATGTCTCAGTGGTACATGTGTGAGTAACTACATATGTGAAAGGCAGTATATGTGAGTGTTGGAGTATATAAATGTCTATATGTGAGAGTGAGTGATTGTGAGAGTGGCTGTATGGATGAGTGTGTGCTTGTATCAGTGATTGTATAAGAGAGTAAGTATGTGTTAGTATCTGTATGAATAAAGAGGTGGTGTATGTATAACTGTATAGGTGAGTAAATGGGAGTGTGATTGATTCTTTGCATGACTGACTAGGTGTGTGAGTAACTTTATGGATGAGTGGCGGTGTGTGAGTGTCTGTATAGGTGTATGAGTGCATATGATAGTGCTGTATTGATGAGTGACTGCATGTATGAGTGACTGTATGGGTGAATGAGTGGATGTGTGTGTAGACCTAGGAATCAGTGAGTGGGTATGTAGTAACTGGTATTGGTGTGTCTATGGTTTAGAAAATGGTTGTCTGTATTTTAGAGTGGGTGTATCAAAGCTTATATTAGGGTGTGAGGAGGTGCATCAGATTTTCACGTGGATGATGTCATCAGTGATGTTATCAGTGATGTAATTTGAGATGTCATCAGTGATGTCATCAGTGATGTCACTGACCATGTCATGAATGATATAATTAACCCTGGGCGAAGTTCGCGTAGTCGCGCTACGCGGAATTCCGTGAAGCCGCAGAAAACCTCTGCGAGCTACGCGAATTTCCGCGAGTGTGCGGAGTTGCTTGTTCCACCCATTCGCGATGCGTCTTTCCTGTTCGGGAACGTGTATTACGTGCTCGGGGATGCTTTTTGCATGCTCGGGGGCAAATATCGCACAAACTTCACCACGCCAATGGGCGCTGCCATCTTATTTTTCACTTTTTGCTATGATTCTGGGCCTGTTTTTCTATCCTCCCTATATCTTTTCAATTCTTTGCTTCTAGAAACTTTTTTTGATCTTTTTTATTTATTATCTGACCCTCTCTATTCCTGATTGTATATTTTGCATTTTTGCCTACTTTTTTAGTGTTTTTACTGCGTTTTTCACTTTTTCTATTACTTGCTTTTTTCATTTCTTTTACTTACTTTCTTAGTTCCTACCTTTTCTTTTCCGCCCCCCGCCTACCCAGAACCATGGCAAAGGACCGTGGGAAGAAGACGAGTCAGAGAGCTCGTACTGAGAGCCGCGACCGCCTTCCTTGTGGAAGGCAGCGCCCACATGGGGTGCAGGCACGGGCCTTATTTAGTGAGGCGGAGGTGGCCGCCCTGTTTTTTTTATCCAGCGCCACCTCCCCTTAACCCTGGCAGCAGGCAACAGGCCTGGGTCCGGGTACGGGCTCTGAGAGCATCACCGGCGGTGGGCAAGGGTGCGTCGGGCAGTTTTTCGCTGCTCTGGGGTCCGGCGTACCCATAACCAATTGACACACCAGTGTTCCTGATGGAGCAAGGTTTCAAAATTGAAACTTGCTTGTATGCAATCTTCCTCATAGTATTAATATATTAAAATTTGTACTGTCAATACTAATCCTTGCATTCACAAACACGAAAGGGATAGACGCTTGCCTATGTGTTTTACTAATGAATAACGCTTGTCCATAAACCAAGATGGCCGCTAAAAGCGCGGGACTTTATTGCGCATGTCACAACCTGATCACATGGTGTGACGTCTTTCTTTGCTTGGTGGGAAACTTCTGCTTCTGCGCAGTGTGTATTAAAATGGCCGCTAAATGTTTTCACATGCTTAAGCTTGCTCTTATGTCATTATTAAATTGTCGTTTTCTTAACGCTACTAATGCAGGATAGTCTTATGATTAAATGGGAATAGAGTTAGGGAAAGTGGGTAAACAGTGAAACTTTTTATTTGTGATTTTAATATTTTCTTCTTGCACTTTTAGTAAATCGTAAACTTGGGCCTGGGTTGGTGTCTTGAAACTCGAGAAACAGAGGGTTCTGCGCATGTGTCCTGTATGCCTGCCAAGTGAAGTCAACTTGGACGTCTCCCAAGGCCACGACCTATTGGCCGAAGATGATGTACCCAATGTTTCCGGCGGAACAAATTGTTACTTTTCTCCTGTAAAATGTATAACATTTGTCGTGAGACGGGTGGGAAATAAAGCGAATGTATTAATTTGAAGGGGAGGGAACGTAAAGACAATAGGCTTTACAATTTAGGCCAAAACGATATGGTGCGAGAATCCACCCCCTGTCCCTGTCCAATCAGAAGTAGTGGTCCCATATTTTAGCAACATTAAGGGGAGGTATATGGGCGTAGAAGGGTATAATAGAATATAGCATTAGTAAATTAGTCAGAAGAGCATACTTTCACGAAGCACAGGAGAGCGGAGATGCTGACAGACGAGCTCCAGACTGCCATGCTGATCGGTTGCTGACCGAATTCCTGTCCGGAAGAGGTCCTGAGGAGGGGGCGGCGGAGTCCATTAGACGGGAGAATCGAGAGAAGTCGAGTATCAGAGAGGGGAACGGCGCAGGCGTCGTTGTAGAGAGGTCACCGGTCCTGTCCTGATCCTGGAAGAAGTCTTTGCTCTTCATCCTTCCTGGGTCCTATCTTTTCCAACTCCTTGGCTAAGGGGCTTGGTTCTCGCATTTTAGGTAACTATACTGCAACCTTTAGTTGCGCTGCTGTCTCTATCTTCTCCTCTTCCTTAAACACCGTCATTTATTAGCAAAATCATTTCTATGCTTTTTCTTGGGTATTTCAATCAAGTACCGTGTTTTCTGTATTTTACTCTGCCAAAACTTTAGATAAACATTTTAAAACTTCCTGACTCAGTGGTTATTTCAGGATTATGTACTATAATGAATGTCACTCATTTTAAACTTCCCAATTAGCAAAGGATCCATTGGTAAGTTATTACTCTTCAATCAGAAGGTAATTGGTAGCAGGGACTTTGATAAAAGAGTACATCTGACACCCAGCGTAAGTATTAGTGTAGTGTGAATGTATGGGCCCAAGTGAGTATATGGTGTATGAATGATGTTGGCTAATATTGCGCTGGATCAGTTTTCTGGTAGCAGAGGATGGTTGTTGTTACTCTTTGTTAATTGGGTAATGAGAATTTTATTTGTATTTTTATGAACTAACATCCGCTTATTTTTGAGTTTTGTTACATGTTGTCCAGAATACCCGGGGTAGGTAAAAAGAATAGTGGGTGGCAAGTGGAAGCCATACTGCAGTGAGGTTATCTGTCAGGCAGAAATAGTACTGAGAAGTTAAGCAGGACTTCAAGTACTCGTTAGGGACTCTATGCGTGTGAGTAATAGCAAAAAGGGTACGCTGATAAAAATTTGATGTTATATCACCTAGTAAGGGTAACATTGGAGAAGTAACAGGTACTTCTGGAGCTTGTGTGAAGAGTAGACGGAAGTGTTTTACTCGTAGTGTATGTATTAGTAAACGGAAAGGTTTTACTAAAGTGTGGAAGAAACTATCTTTTCGAAATTAGTGGAAACTGGCACGATAGCGAATGTTTTATGTTGTTACTGAAATTTAATTAAGATTTATAGAGAAAATAAGTTTGCGTAAATTTTTGTAAAGGGAGGGTCAGTTGCCAGAGAGGGAGCTGACGTCACAAAACGCCGCGCTGTGGTAGGTTGAAACAGTGGGTGTGGAGAGACACTTGTAAAGGAGGGGTCAGTAGTCAGGAGTAGTACTGACGTCACAGGTGCCGCGCTGGGATTGGCTAAACCAGCAAGGACAGAAAAGAGCAGATTGTAAAGGAGGGGTTGACAGAGAAACATCACCAAAAGCCGTGCAAGGATTGGCTCGGAAATAAAAGATAGCAGACATTTGATTGGTCGAAAATATAGAAGCAAAATTCTTAGTGGATAAGGATTGCATGTTAAAACGTGATCCGACTTTAACAGGAAGTCGTCCGGATAGGAGATTCCTAGGTTTTGCAGAATATAATTTTGTACACAGAAGATTAGATAGAATGTACGGAGAAAAGAGAAAAATGTCATTCTTACAAAAGATTAAGAATTATTTTAAAAAGGACAAACCAATCAAAACTAGAGAAGGAATTATTATTCCACCAGCTAAAACGCCAGCATCATTTATGATGATGGAGAGAGGTTATCATACCTGTGTATGGATGGAGAATTGGATAGAATACACCAAAAATGATGGAGTATTAGCATTTCCTCAGAATGGCACATTCAATGGGCGAATTCTTCAGAACCTGAGATTGAGGATGAATGACTTAGAACCCAGACCTAGATTAACCCAGTACGAAGCTCTAGAAGAATGGGAAACCGAGGCTTTTGAGCGGGATAGATCTAGAAGTAATAGGAGTTATCCAGGATTTTACCCCAGATATTTACGTGAGTCGAGAGAGGGTCAGATGAAACAATGGAGAAGGACAATGATTACAGAGGGACTGTATCCATTATTCACAGAAGGAGAGAAATCAGGAGGGAAATGTACGGAAAAGACAAAACATTTAATGAGAAATGAGGATTCAGAAGACGAATTTATGGAAGAAATGTTAAGAAATCCCCCACCATATCAGGAAGGGACAAGTGGATGCCCTCCTAGTGCACCACCACAAACTCCCATGGTACCAAAGGTAATGCATGAATTCACCCCGACTAGATTACTTCATGACAAAGAAAAAGAAGCCTTAGAAAAGAACAGAGCAGAATTAATACAGAAAATAACTCAGATAAAAGTACATCCTGATTCGTTGACCATACCAGTAACAATTGGTCCAGTAGTTCCATTATATGGTACTCAGGGAAATTGTCCTCAACCCATACTTGCACCTACTCCTGTGAGTAATCCCAGACCTGAAGCTCCAGTTATAATTGAGGATCAATTTAGTGACTGTGAATCCACAATATCACTTATGGATTTGCCTATTCGAGGTTCTGTAAATAGTACTCCAAGAAAAGATGTGCCTGGAGGTTCAAAAGATGTAAGTTTAGTAACTTCATCAGGAGCAAAAAGTGCTACCATAGTAACACCTGAAGATCTAGAAAGATGGGTACAAGGGTCAGTTAAACAGTGCACACCTCCAAAAGTACTGGATATCCATAAATTGAAAGTTGAATTAGAAGAAATAATAGCAGGGAATGTAGGAGTAGAACGCTTGAATACCTATGATGAAGAAGAATTATTATTCTTGTGCAGGAGTATCACTAGAAATGTAAAGATATTCCATGAAAAATTGTCCAACTTAGCATTACAGATGGGAATCGAAATAGGGAGATCAAAAGTATTACAGAAACCCTATAGAGCAGAATTTGCAGACAAAGATTTAGAAAATATGAATGCATCTGGAAGAAGACTACAAATAAGAGAATTAATGTTAGTTTTACAAAAATAGGGAGATCTAGATAAATGGAGATCTAGATGGGCCAAGAAAAAGGAAGAAGAACGAACAAGTAGACTAGCATCAGAATATGTGATGAAGGAAGCAGGAAAAGCAGACCAGATGTATCCAATGCGAGAAGTTGCGGGAGGAGGATATGTACATGTCCCATGGAGCAGACAGGATATTTTATCATTTACGAATGATTTTCCAAAGCTGAGAGAAAAACCAATTGAATGGTACAAGCAGGTTGAAAGGTTTGTGAAAGTGTCAAAGGTATTGTTGAAGGATTTAGATGGTTTGTTTGACATAGTGGTACCTGCCGATTTATGGACAGATTGTAAGATCACAGTTGATTGGCCTAGTGATGAATATCCTAGAGATCCGAAAACAGGTGCCCCGTCAAATGATGTGATGAAAAAGTATCAGCAGGTGATAACATACCTAAAAGGGAAAATACCCCGAAAGAAACAGATTGGGTGAAAATAGATCGAACAACCCAAGAAGCCAGTGAAACAGTACATTCCTATTATGAGCGTTTATTGCAGGTGTTTAAACAGTATAGTGGATTCGAGGACATTGGAGACAAAAACATGAGTCAGTTTGTGTATCGGTTTGTTTATGGTCTGAAGCCAGAGATTTGCCAGATGATTAAACAACATATGCTGTGTTGGCAGGGAAAGCCCATAGATGAGATTCTGAAGTATGCAAAATATTGTGGAGACGATATTGAGGATAGACACAAGAAATTGCAGGAAAAAGTGATGTGGGCTCAGGTGAAAATGGCAGAGAAGCAGGGAATTAATTTGAAAAATCTTAGTGAAAATCCAAGAAAAGATTCTGGAACGAGTGGTGATACGGGAAATGGTGGAAAATTTAGAGGACGAATGAGTAGAGAAGAAGCTAAAAAGAAATTTCCTTGTCATGGTTGCGGAAAATTGGGGCATTGGAAGGATGAATGTAAAAAGATTCGGAATAATAATGGCCCAAATCAAAACTTAAATCCACAGACGCAGAATGACTCTCAACAGGGTGTAAATCCCCAGAGTCAATTACCACCTCCACCTGTTCAGGGTAATGTAAGCAGAGCAAAACATGGTACAGACATTGGATACCCAGGAGGGAGTGGTAAGAATGATTATATGACATCACAATTTCTTTTGCAGGACAATTATTGTAAATTCGACTCATGACGGTGCCTAGGAGAGGGAAGAAGGAGTGCATACTTGGCGCATCCTTACAGGTAGATCAGTCTGGTCCATATGTTGAAGGAAATGTGAAAGGTAATGATATTACTTTCCTTTTGGACACTGGTGCTACCAGGTCTACTGTGAGATCAGCAGACATCCCAGACCTTCCTCTCTCTGGTGAAGATATCCAAGTAGTAGGGGTAGCTAATCAAAGAATTAGAACACCTCTTACAGAACCAATGGAAGTTAAAATAGGAAACTTCAGAGAAATGCACCAATTTGTAGTGTGCGATTCTAGCCCATTAAATTTATTAGGTAGGGATTTATTGTGCAAAATGAACTGTACAATTTTCTGCACGCCGGATGGTGTGGCAGTTCAGACACCAGATGAGGACCATGTTTATAAAATTATGGTTGCAAAACAAGGTACAGAAATAGATGAAATGTTTTTGCTGATAACAAAAGATAAGTTGCCAGAAGAATTAAAAGGTACAGTAAACTCAATAGTATGGGATTTCACCGGAAAAGAAGTAGGACTTATGGCAAAAATAGATCCAGTTCAAATTACAGTAAAAGAAGGTGCAATTTTCCCAAATACTAAACAATACAAAATGAGTGCAGAAGTAAAAGCTGGAGTCATTGAAGAAATCAATTGAATGGTAAAACAAAACATCCTAAAAGAAGTAATGAGTAGCCCATGTAATTCACCAATCATGGGACTAAAGAAACCTAGTGGAAAATATAGGATTGTTCAGGACCTGAGGAAAATAAATAAAATGTTAGAACCATGTTGTCCCATAGTACCAAATCCTGCAGTAATTCTATACCAGATCCCTTGGAATGCAGGATGGTTCACAGTAATTGATTTGTGTCAAGCATTCTTTTCAATACCATTGCATCCAGACAGCCAGTATCTTTTCTCATTTAAATTTGAGAACAAAGTCTATGTGTGGAACCGTGTTCCTCAGGGGTACACAGAAAGTCCTTCAATTTTCAATCAGATACTGAAAAAGTGCCTTCAAAAACTAGTGATGCCAGGAAGCTCAGTTTTAGTTCAATATATCGACGACTTGTTAGTAGCTTCGACCACCAGAGAAGACTGTGTTGTTGATTCCATAGCATTATTAAATCTTTTGGCTGAGGAAGGACATAAAGTCTCACCTGAAAAGTTACAGTTTTGCAGGACAGCTGTTAAATATTTGGGACACCAAATTGAGAGGGGAAAAAGAAGAGTAACCTCTGAAAGAGTAGAATTAATAAAGATAATGCAAATGCCTGTAACTCAAAGACAAGTGAGAATGTTCCTAGGAATAGTAGGATACTGTCGACAATGGATACCAAATTTTTCCATGTTGGCTAAACCCTTAATTAACATGACGAAAAAGAAAGCAAAGGACCCTGTTGAATGGGAGGATGAAAGTGTAGAAGCTTTTGTAAAATTGAGAAACGCACTTTGTTCAGCACCTGCCTTAGGCATGCCTGATTATAAAAGAGAATTCGCATTATTCTGTCAAGAGAGAGAAAATTGTGCACTTTCTGTCCTAACTCAGAGACATGGACTAGACAGACGTCCTATAGCATATTTTTCTGCTACATTGGACCCAGTAGCAGCTGCGTTGCCAGGATGCTTAAAAGCAGTAACAGCGACGTGTTTGAGCATTGAACAAAGCGAGTCAATTGTGATGGGACATCCTGTAAAAGTGTATGTTCCACATGCAGTTGTCATTCTGTTGACAAGAACCCGAACTCAGCATCTTACTCCTAGTCGGCTGACTAAATATGAAAGGATAATAATGGGTGCTGAAAATGTGACCATGGTAAGGTGTACAATAATAAATCCAGCAACTTTATTGCCAGACCCATATCATGAAACAAATAAAGATGACGAAGAAGATGAACATGATTGTGTACAAATTACAGAATTATGTACAAAACCACGCCCAGACATAGAGGAACAGCCTCTTAAAAAGCCAGACAGGGAGTTATTTGTCGATGGTTCATGTCAAAGACATGAAGATGGTAAACTAACTGCTGCCTATGCGGTATGTGAATTAACTGGAATAGTTGAAGCATCTTATTTACCAGGAGTCAAATCTGCACAAGTAGCTGAATTGATTGCTTTGATAAAAGCTTGCAAAATTGGGAGGAATCAGAGAGTGACCATATTTACTGATAGTCAATATGGTTACGGGGTCGTGCATGATTTTGGCCAACTGTGGATGCAGAGGGATTTCATGACTTCTTCAGGATCCCCCATTAAAAATGGACAATTTGTAAGGGAATTGCTAGAAGCAATACAATCACCAAAAGAATTGGCTGTGGTGAAATGTGCCGCACACCAGTCAGGAGATGACTGGGTGGTAGTCGGCAATAGATATGCAGACTTGGTGGCTCAACATTGTGCCAAAACCAGAACATCAGTCAATAAGAGGGTGGAAAGAATTGGAATCAGCTGCCAACTTATGCTGTATATGCCACCTGAAACTTGGAATGAAGTGAAGAAATTGCAAGATGAGGTTGATGAAAGTGAGAAGAATTTGTGGATCAAAGTGGGTTGCTCCCAAAGAGGAGAAGATGAAGTGTGGATCAGTGCAGATGGCAGACCAGTCATGCCAGACTGTTTACTCTCACCATGGAGACTCACACATAGGCTAGAATGCACCATGGAGACTCACACATAGGGAGAGATGCAATGATTAGGCTGTTCAGACAAAATTGGTACAATCCCAAATTCAGGGCTGTTGCAGAGAGTCTTTGCCAGAGATGTCTAACTTGCCAAATGCATAATCCAGGCAGGAAAACGATAATTGGGTTTGGGAAAATTGGAAAGGCAGAGGGCCCATTTATAAGACTCCAGTTCGACTTCATACAGTTACCCCCATGCAGAGGACTAAAATATGTACTAGTCATAGTGTGTCTGTTTTCAAAGTGGGTGGAGGCTTACCCTACTAGGAGAAATGACAGTATTACAGTTGCAAAACTGTTGTTACGAGAGCTCATACCTAGGTTTGGTTTCCCAGTATCTTTGGAATCAGATAGAGGAAAACACTTTAATAGCGAAGTGATCCAGATAATCTGTGAAGCATTTCAAATCAAGCAGAAATTGCACTGTGCATATCGCCCAGAGGCTTCTGGAGTGGTTGAACAATTAAATGGCACTATAAAGTCAAGATTAGGAAAAATGTGTGCATCAACATCATTAGAGTGGCCAGACGCATTGCCACTTGTCTTGATGGGACTCAGAAGTATACCTGACAGAACGACAGGATTGAGCCCCCACGAAATAATGATGGGAAGAGCAATGAGACAAACACATGTTCCCACAAACAAATTAGTAAATATATCTGATGATATGGTTCTGGATTATTGCAAAGGATTGGCTGACCTAGTGCGTTCTGTCTCTCATCAGGTTGGAGAAGACGCAGTTTCCACGCAGCCTGAACTAGAACATGATCTGAATCCTGGTGATTGGGTGGTAGTGAAGAATCACACCAGAGAAACGTGTCTATCACCCAGGTGGAACAGACCTTGTCAAGTCATATTGGCCACCAATACAGCAGTGAAGTGTGCAAGATTTCCTAATTGGATTCATGTAAGCCACACAAAAAGAGTAACAGAACCTGAAGAAGAGAATACACAGACAACTCCAATCACTGAAGAAGCTGAAGGTTGCCCAGCTGAGGAATCTCAAGCTAGAGGTTCGAGCGAAGCTGACGGAGAACAACCGAGCACAAGTCAGGATTGGATACCAGTGGTAGAAGTTCCTGAACTATATTACAGAACGAGAAATCAAACAAAATTGGAAGAAATCGAAGAAGATCAGATAGGTGAAGAAGAAGAAGTTCAGGATCAAGAAGAAAAGATAGTAAAAGATCCTGAACTAAATCAGATAGGGAAAGAAAATTGGACTAAAAACATTGAAGATTTAATTGACTTTACACAGGGAAAGACAGGTTTAGAAGAATCAGGTCAGGCTGCAGAAGTTCACAGTGCGATAAGCCCTGATCAGAAGCAGTTAGATCAAGAAGAATTCACTAAAGAAAAAGGAGTTAATACAAATGAACATAAAGAAATAAAAAAGGAACAAAGCCAATATTTTGAAAGTCATTGTGGAGCTGCTGAAAAGAAACCAATCAGACCTGAAAAAGAACGAACAAAAGAGGCAGTAATCAAAGAAAACAAAACAGTATTGAGCAGTGAAAATAACGAGATCTTTGAAGACGTAAACAGAGAAACAGTGCCAACAAAGAAAACAAGAAAAGGAGATCATTGGCCAAGTGTCATCAAAAGAGTAAAATACCACATAACAACCAGAAGTGAAGATCCAGAACAAGTACCTGAAGTAACAAGTCAAACTGAACAAGAGAAAAAGTCAGGAAAAAGAAAAAGTAAAAGACTGAGACTTGTGAATAACAAATTCAAAGGTCCTGACTGGACTTATATCATTCTTGAAGATTTTGAAAGCTCAGAGTCAAGTGACAGTGGTGGCGAAGGAACAAGTGCAGAACTAACATACGAAGAAGAAAAAAGACCACCCTGACTAAACAAAAGAATCATCTAAAGAAAAGAAGAAAAGATAAGAAGAGCAATCTTCCTTGTCGAAAAATGCCTGATGATAGAGATACTGGGAGACCAAAACGAAATTGTTGTAGGAGATGCTGTGCAATCTGCATATGTAGTCTAGTATTGGTGCTTATAGTATGGTTAGTCCTGATTGTAGCAATTCCTTTCCTTATGATAATAGATAAGAAAATAAATAATGAAACTAAAGGGAGGACAGCAAACATGAAGGGCAATAGAGTAGAATTAATGGCAGAAGATGAGGCAGAAATTCATCATGAAATAGCTGATAATCGACACTAGTTTAAATGTTTTCACAAAGTTATTGTTTCAGTATGTAGACACAATGGAAGTTAGTAATTGTTATGTCTGTATGAAGTTACCTGAATCAGTAGCGAAAGGATTAACATACCATCATTTACCACTGACATATGGCATCTCATGTAGTGTATTAACAAGTTTATTTTATAGAACAGGTAGGCTACAATATTATTATTCAAACTTAGATGTGATATTTTCTGAGGTTCCGATTCGCAAGAGTATGAACCCAGTACTTACTATTCAAGATGCACAGTTTATGGGAGAGTTTTTCTTAACAATGAAATCGATAGACATAACACATGCACATAGACACAATCTAACATGTTCTTTACTAGAAGACAAAAAGATATTTTTGAATTTAGTAGAAGATAGAAGACATGATTTTCAAAAGAAAGCTTCAGAACATAAGGATCAGTTGCCACCTTGGGCGAAGAAGGAAGGGAGTTATACACCTGGTAGAGCTCAAGCTGCAATGGCTCTGGATTTCGTAAAGAAAGGGAAAATTTGTCTTCATAGGTTAAAGACTGATTATAACAATGTTTTCATCGGTACCAGTGAATGTGAACACAATTTTTTAATTATTGGAGGTTGGGGACTCAAAGGAGGAACAGATTCAGTTTTTCCTGGAATCTATTATGTATGTGGGAATAAGGCTTACTTTAGGCTTCCTGCAAGGTGGTATGGAAGTTGTTATTTTGGAATAGTTTTTCCAAAGATATACCACGTAAAAAGAAACACTGGAAGCAATGAAAACAATAATGAGTTAGTACGTAGAAAAAGAGCTAGTTTTTCAGAAATTGTAGGTGATATATTTGGTGCATTGATACCTTCAGTGGGAATAATTCTGAACTCAAGGAAAATATGTAAATTGTCTACAGTGGTTGATCGTTTATCAACGGATACTGCTGGAGGTTTTCTAATGATTAATACGGAGATGGTTGCGATTAGATCTATGGTGATGCAAAATCGACTTGCTCTTGACATTCTATTGGCAAAAGAGGGAGGAGTCTGTAAATTATTGAAGACGAAACATTGTTGCACTTATATTCCTGATAAGAGTGCAGAAATTGGAACGTACATTCAGAACATAACTAAACTTGAGAAAGAACTTAAACCACTGGAAGTTGATAGTGTATGGGAAAGATTGACAAATAGTATATCGTCAATTGGAACCTGGTTTGCTAATATAGGGAAAGGACTTATAGGTCAAATATTAGTACCCTTAGCAGGGATAGCAATAATAATTTTAGCAATAACAATATGGTGCAAATGCTGTAGAAAGAATGGAACATATAAAATGACAGGAAAAGGAAAGAACAGAAAACTAGATGAAATCGAACTGGAAGATTTATACAAGAAATTAAAAGGAGAGTGTAAGAATAGAAAAAGTAAAATTGAGAATGAAACGAATTGCTAGAAGTTGGCATCTGATTGAGGGTAGTATTTTCGATGGCTCAGAAACGCCATCAGAGAGGGGATTGATGGAGCAAGGTTTCAAAATTGAAACTTGCTTGTATGCAATCTTCCTCATAGTATTAATATATTAAAATTTGTACTGTCAATACTAATCCTTGCATTCACAAACACGAAAGGGATAGACGCTTGCCTATGTGTTTTACTAATGAATAACGCTTGTCCATAAACCAAGATGGCCGCTAAAAGCGCGGGACTTTATTGCGCATGTCACAACCTATTCACATGGTGTGACGTCTTTCTTTGCTTGGTGGGAAACTTCTGCTTCTGCGCAGTGTGTATTAAAATGGCCGCTAAATGTTTTCACATGCTTAAGCTTGCTCTTATGTCATTATTAAATTGTCGTTTTCTTAACGCTACTAATGCAGGATAGTATTATGATTAAATGGGAATAGAGTTAGGGAAAGTGGGTAAACAGTGAAACTTTTTATTTGTGATTTTAATATTTTCTTCTTGCACTTTTAGTAAATCGTAAACTTGGGCCTGGGTTGGTGTCTTGAAACTCGAGAAACAGAGGGTTCTGCGCATGTGTCCTGTATGCCTGCCAAGTGACGTCAACTTGGACTTCTCCCAAGGCCACGACCTATTGGCCGAAGATGATGTACCCAATGTTTCCGGTGGAACAAATTGTTACTTTTCTCCTGTAAAATGTATAACATTTGTCGTGAGACAGGTGGAAAATAAAGCGAATGTATTAATTTGAAGTGGAGGGAATGTAAAGACAATAGGCTTTACAATTTAGGCCAAAAACGATATGGTGCGAGAATCAACCCCCTGTCCCTGTCCAATCAGAAGTAGTGGTCCCATATTTTAGCAACATTAAGGGGAGGTATATGGGCGTAGAAGGGTATAATAGAATATAGCATTAGTAAATTAGTCAGAAGAGCATACTTTCACGAAGCACAGGAGAGCGGAGACGCTGACAGAAGAGCTCCAGACTGCCATGCTGATCGGTTGCTGACCGAATTCCTGTCCGGAAGAGGTCCTGAGGAGAGGGCGGCGGAGTCCATTAGACGGGAGAATCGAGAGAAGTCGAGTATCAGAGAGGGGAACGGCGCAGGCGTCATTGTAGAGAGGTCACCGGTCCTGTCCTGATCCTGGAAGAAGTCTTTGCTCTTCATCCTTCCTGGGTCCTATCTTTTCCAACTCCTTGGCTAAGGGGCTTGGTTCTCGCATTTTAGGTAACTATACTGCAACCTTTAGTTGCGCTGCTGTCTCTATCTTCTCCTCTTCCTTAAACACCGTCATTTATTAGCAAAATCATTTCTATGCTTTTTCTTGGGTATTTCAATCAAGTACCGTGTTTTCTGTATTTTACTCTGCCAAAACTTTAGATAAACATTTTAAAACTTCCTGACTCAGTGGTTATTTCAGGATTATGTACTATAATGAATGTCACTCATTTTAAACTTCCCAATTAGCAAAGGATCCATTGGTAAGTTATTACTCTTCAATCAGAAGGTAATTGGTAGCAGGGACTTTGATAAAAGAGTACATCTGACACCCAGCATGAGTATTAGTGTAGTGTGAATGTATGGGCCAAAGTGAGTATATGGTGTATGAATGTTGTTGGCTAATATTGCGCTGGATCAGTCCGATATCCTGGACCGGGAGCATGACCTGCTGGACCTGCTAGGTATTGATGTCCCGGGGCTTGGTGAGTAGCTATTTATTTATATTACTATTTTGTGTTCTTCTGTTCTGACTGTTATTTATTGCGATTGCGAATATTATTGTTTTCGCAAATAGCTAACATGCTGCTGCTGCAGTGCTTACATGCAGGTAAGGTAACCTATGTTTAAAAATGTTATATTATGTGATTGTTACTTCCAGACAGGTGCTCGGCGCTACTAACTAATCGTCGTACTTGTTTGCAACTTTGCGCTCGCTTGGGCTGGTTATGTAAGAGAGGTTAGAGAATTTAAGTTAGGTAGGTATTTATTTTAATCCACATAGGAAAGACTCCAGTCCTTTCCTTTGTCCTGTCAGGCTGTCCTGTCTCCTCCTGTCACTAAGATAGTGGTAGTAGTTAGTTAGTTAGTATTATTTGGTAATTTAGCGGCCTGCGTCGTGACTCGTGAGTGACGCGTCCTCACTCAGGCTCTCACATGACTTCAGTCCTAGTAGAACTTTTTGTAGTTCTTATAGTGAGTGAATAATAGCAACCAACCAATTTGGTGTATGCTGCAATTATGCATGCGTCCATCTATGCATTATGAAGAATAAATGCAGACTTAGTAATTGGCCCGTCAAAGGGGGTTGTTGGAGTTGAGACTGAGACTGTCTGAGAGATGATTGTGAATGAGATCTGAACTTAGAAGCAAAATGCAAATATAATTTTTTTGCAATTCATTCATTCCAAAGTCAGGAATAGGCGGGCTAGGTATGTTTAGGATTCAGGAATCGGAATTGAACTGTGGAATAATAATGATCTGATGGTACTCGACTGCGATACATACTAGTTGACTACTACTAGTCGAATAAGTCGATCTGATTGATTTAGCATAGGTCAATGTTATTGCAATTTATACATATTTATTTAACACAAATCATTTTTTGTCGCTTTACATGATCAGCATCCAGAGGCAAAAGAAGGCTGGGGCAGCTGGCAGTGCGGCGGGTGTGGGAGCTGGAGGGGCCTCCCAGGAACAGTAGGAAGGGGCCTCAGGCGCAGCCGCAGATGGCTCTGCTGCTGGCCCCAGTAAGTCCTCCTGGTGTTTATATTAATATTTCCCTAACTTTTACCGCTCTTTTATTTCCATTTCCTAATTTTAATTTTTCCAAAATCCTCTTCAATCTATCTGCTTCTCAATTCTTGTTTTTGCTCCACCGTTACCTATGATGATAGCCATGTTTAGATGGATGGATGCCTGGATGGTATCATAGTAGGTAAAAACAGAGTCAGACTGGATGAAGAGAATGTAAAAGAAAATTAAACCGTGCCAGAGTACCAAAGCCAAGGGTGAAGAATATTACGAATAAAAAAATAATAATGCTAGGAGAGCAATGCACTGAATGTAAATGAAAAAACAAGCCCTGGGAAGAACAAGGACTGTTTTTTGCAAGGTTTTTGATTCAAAGGTATTTCAGAATGGAATACTCCCTTGACTCAGAGTAGTTTGCAAGAACAACATATATATTGTGCATGACTAAATATTTACCCTACCCATAATCGCTTCCCTCCGACTCCGAGGCCCACTTCCGCTCCAATCCCCTCCCTGTGTCAGCCATGGGTGGCCTATCGGCTGCATGGTAATTGGTAACTAGTACTTACAAATCACTCAGTGTGTCATCATCATCACGTGACGTGAGTGACATGATGTCGTGCCGCTGTTTCTCATCATCCATAAGCATGTGATGATCATTAACCATCATCATGTGCCTGCAGTAGTGCAATCAGGGTGAAAGTGAAATTGTCTGAGCATTTGCCATTGATTTAACAGAGTATGGCCGTAATGGAAATATATAATTGTGTAGTGCAGCTGCCCCACATGCAGACAGTAGTAAAGTACATGAGTCTGCGAGACTGCAGCACGAGTATGTCCGTCTAGGGCACAAGCTGACTGAGCTGGCATGCCTACAAGATTAATTGTGCTAAACAAGAGAGAGAAAAAGAATACTTCTACTCTACTCCATACTTAGTGCCTGAAAGTATAATCATCACATCCAAATCTTAGGGGCAGAGGAAGGGAAGTGAGGAGGAGAGGAGGATATGACAGCTGCTAGTGCTACTGCTACTGCTACTACTGTGCCACTATAATTTTTATGTGTGGACTGTAATTTAATTTTGTGTTACTGTTTTGCTAAGAGTATTGGTTACAACAATTCTTTTTTTTCCTTTCTTGATGTAGCTACTCCTTCCCAACGCACTAGGCAGGAGTTGGCGGCCAGGGCCCGGCAAAGGAAGCTGGAGGCCATCCGGGATGAATATCGCCGCCTGGTTGTCCTGGCGGAGGAGGAGGCGGCAGCTTCTTCCTCCAATGCCCCTGGGCTCAGCCAGCCCCCCGTGCCTCCGGTGGTACGGTGCAGTGGTCTGGAAGCCACCCGCCGTCCATCACCATCGGCAACAACAACATCTACTGCTGCACACCCCTGTTGTTCCTACAGGAACTTTCGGCACCGTGTGCTCCGCAGAGTGGCGCACCTGGAGGCCCAGATGGAGGAGGTCCTAAAAAAAACTAGCCGGCACCCCCGCCGCTACACGTCAGACTATCACAACATCATGACCTCAGTCTTCTTTGACTCTTGCCCCTTTTTTAATCTTTTTTTTGGTGGGTGGGATGTTGGGACTAGTTGGGGAACCTTGGGGTTTACTTTTGGACATGGACATTACTGGACATTGGTTGGGGTTAGGGAGAGGGGTGGGTCAGGTGTTGTGGGTTTTTCTTATAGTTTATATTTGCTAGGGTATAATAAATAATTTATAGTTTTCCAGTACATATGATATGATGCAAATCTTTTCTGGGGGGTGGTTACTCTTTTACGTCACCTTGTTTGTTTTTGTTTCCTCCTTTTGCTGCAGGGCCGCAGCCAGTTTTTGAAATCTGCCAATAGTGTAACACACAGACAGATAGATAGATGCAGTACTCACACTTGTCCTACTAATGTCAGTCTCTCCTCCTAATCAATGCTTTCTGCAACTAAAACCCCTTTGTAGTATGTACTCGGAAGGATGTGGGTGTGTGAATTAATTTCCATAGGATATACATTATTGACTCCCCCACACTTCTTCTCTTACCTGTGATTGATGTTTAGCCGAAGCAATGGCTGCATGGTGATGGTTTGGTTTCATAAGGTCCAAATACAAACTGCTGCGCCGTCGCGCTCAGCCTCAAGCCGCACAGCCACATAAATGTACATCATCACGTTGCATAACGTAATTCAACTTAACCATAGTAATCCAGTGTGATCTGTAACTTTTTTCCAATCCATCTTTATTCAACATTAATCTTGAAATTTTGCTCAGGAGGCCAAGTGGTTCCAAACTTAAAGTACAGTTACAATGCCAATCCAGGCCTTTTATAACGACTCGTTTCTGTCCACTTTGTCATCTTAGGTCACCATGCATGTATTCACCCTCACCCAATGCATTTCGGGCCTCTTGCCCTTCGTCAGGGGTAGCCGCAATGCAAAAAAAAGGCCATCTGTAATTTTAAATACTTTCACATTTTTAACAATATATAAATCTATATTTGTAAATTCTCTCAAAACAATATAAATCATATACGTGTATGGAATAATCACCCCATAAAAGACCTCCTGCAAACCGTGACTTATGTGCCCCATTACTCTAAACACAAAAGCCTTTTCAAAACATATACAGAACGTGTTCAATATGCTTAAATAAACAGCGAAAAAAAACAGTGAAAGCAACCAGGTCTACCGCGCCAAGCTCCCCTTCCGACCCCTGCTCGTAGAACCCACAAACAAATCCAAAATTCAACTCACGGTCAAACCAAATAATCCCATACCTTACAGCTCTAGACACCATGCCCAACAGCGTCACTCCTTTGACTTTAAAAACGAAAATGTGCTCCAAAAAAAACCCAATTCACATTTAACCTCTCAGTGTATCCCAGGTGCTCCCAATCTCTTCAAAAAACATCAGGTGACACTAAACATGTGACTTCCAACCCAATCCTGCAATGAACATGAAAGAAATCCTGTGACAAAACCCCCGGTACACCTACCCTACGCGCAAAAAATACCATGAAAATATGCAGACAAAATTTCCACTTATCCAATAACTTAATAATACGTGCTGTAGCATAAAAAAACAATATAAAAGAATTAACATTCAAATCATTTCTATAAAGAATCACTTCAAATATGCCAGAGTTCGAAATGAATTTAAAAAAACTGTAATGACTCCATTTGATGTTGTCCATTCCACTTATGATACCCAAGTGGCCTCCAATGATGTTTGAAGTTGTAGTCTATTGAAGCTTTAATTTGGGGTGCAGTCTATTACGGGACAGTAAAGTATTATATCAAAGACAATGTTAGAATGCACACCCTTCCTTTTCTGTTTTATTCGTGTTTCAGTTTAATCATCCATTTTTTTGAAAATGCTCAAGGGCAAAAATCTTGGCGTGCAGGCTCAACTTATGCTCCATCCCAAGCAAGGATACAAAACATCCAAATACAAACTGCTGCGCCGTCGCGCTCAGCCTCAAGCCGCACAGCCACATGAATGTACATCATCACGTTGCATAACGTAATTCAACTTAACCATAGTAATCCAGTGCGATCTGTAACTTTTTCCAATCCATCTTTATTCAACATTAATCTTGAAATTTTGCTCAGGAGGCCAAGTGGTTCCAAACTTAAAGTACAGTTACAATGCCAATCCAGGCCTTTTATAACGACTCGTAACTGTCCACTTAGTCATCTTAGGTCACCATGCATGTATTCACCCTCACCCAATGCATTTCGGGCCTCTTGCCCTTCGTCAGGGGTAGCCGCAATGCAAAAAAAGGCCATCTGTAATTTTAAATACTTTCACATTTTTAACAATATATAAATCTATATTTGTAAATTCTCTCAAAACAATATAAATCATATACGTGTATGCAATAATCACCCCATAAAGACCTCCTGCAAACCGTGACTTATGTGCCCCATTACTCTAAACACAAAAACCTTTTCAAAACATATACAGAACGTGTTCAATATGCTTAAATAAACAGCGAAAAAAAACAGTGAAAGCAACCAGGTCTACCGCGCCAAGCTCCCCTTCCGACCCCTGCTCGTAGAACCCACAAACAAATCCAAAATTCAACTCACGGTCAAACCAAATAATCCCATACCTTACAGCTCTAGACACCATGCCCAATAGCGTCACTCCTTTGACTTTAAAAACGAAAATGTGCTCCAAAAAAAAACCAATTCACATTTAACCTCTCCGTGTATCCCAGGTGCTCCCAATCTCTTCAAAAAACATCAGGTGACACTAAACATGTGACTTCCAACCCAATCCTGCAATGAAACTGGGGTGGTGTGGTGAGCAAAAGAATGATGGATTAAACCCAGATCCTTGTGACTGGGGGTGAATGGTTGCATTGTCCAGCATTCCGTCCATCAACTGTTTCTTTTGCATATGTCGCCCTAAGTGGGAAGGGTATGCCCAGACGTGGGTCCCGTGCTCACTACACCACTGGATTCAAGCTAGCCTGGCTGAAGAAGGGTGATGCCCTGAAACCGGTCCCAGGATGCTTGTTTCCGGTCCAGGGAGGACCTGGCTTGGCAGTTCGGGCTGGACTGTTCCCACAAGGAACAGGGTCAAGACTGATTTGCATATGGCTGGGTCCAAACTGGGGTGGTGTGGTGAGCAAAAGAATGATGGATTAAACCCAGATCCTTGTGACTGGGGGTGAATGGTTGCATTGTCCAGCATTCCGTCCATCAACTGTTTCTTTTGCATATGTCGCCCTAAGTGGGAAGGGTATGCCCAGACGTGGGTCCCGTGCTCACTACACCACTGGATTCAAGCTAGCCTGGCTGAAGAAGGGTGATGCCCTGAAACCGGTCCCAGGATGCTTGTTTCCGGTCCAGGGAGGACCTGGCTTGGCAGTTCGGGCTGGACTGTTCCCACAAGGAACAGGGTCAAGACTGATTTGCATATGGCTGGGTCCAAACTGGGGTGGTGTGGTGAGCAAAAGAATGATGGATTAAACCCAGATCCTTGTGACTGGGGGTGAATGGTTGCATTGTCCAGCATTCCGTCCATCAACTGTTTCTTTTGCATATGTCGCCCTAAGTGGGAAGGGTATGCCCAGACGTGGGTCCCGTGCTCACTACACCACTGGATTCAAGCTAGCCTGGCTGAAGAAGGGTGATGCCCTGAAACCGGTCCCAGGATGCTTGTTTCCGGTCCAGGGAGGACCTGGCTTGGCAGTTCGGGCTGGACTGTTCCCACAAGGAACAGGGTCAAGACTGATTTGCATATGGCTGGGTCCAAACTGGGGTGGTGTGGTGAGCAAAAGAATGATGGATTAAACCCAGATCCTTGTGACTGGGGGTGAATGGTTGCATTGTCCAGCATTCCGTCCATCAACTGTTTCTTTTGCATATGTCGCCCTAAGTGGGAAGGGTATGCCCAGACGTGGGTCCCGTGCTCACTACACCACTGGATTCAAGCTAGCCTGGCTGAAGAAGGGTGATGCCCTGAAACCGGTCCCAGGATGCTTGTTTCCGGTCCAGGGAGGACCTGGCTTGGCAGTTCGGGCTGGACTGTTCCCACAAGGAACAGGGTCAAGACTGATTTGCATATGGCTGGGTCCAAACTGGGGTGGTGTGGTGAGCAAAAGAATGATGGATTAAACCCAGATCCTTGTGACTGGGGGTGAATGGTTGCATTGTCCAGCATTCCGTCCATCAACTGTTTCTTTTGCATATGTCGCCCTAAGTGGGAAGGGTATGCCCAGACGTGGGTCCCGTGCTCACTACACCACTGGATTCAAGCTAGCCTGGCTGAAGAAGGGTGATGCCCTGAAACCGGTCCCAGGATGCTTGTTTCCGGTCCAGGGAGGACCTGGCTTGGCAGTTCGGGCTGGACTGTTCCCACAAGGAACAGGGTCAAGACTGATTTGCATATGGCTGGGTCCAAACTGGGGTGGTGTGGTGAGCAAAAGAATGATGGATTAAACCCAGATCCTTGTGACTGGGGGTGAATGGTTGCATTGTCCAGCATTCCGTCCATCAACTGTTTCTTTTGCATATGTCGCCCTAAGTGGGAAGGGTATGCCCAGACGTGGGTCCCGTGCTCACTACACCACTGGATTCAAGCTAGCCTGGCTGAAGAAGGGTGATGCCCTGAAACCGGTCCCAGGATGCTTGTTTCCGGTCCAGGGAGGACCTGGCTTGGCAGTTCGGGCTGGACTGTTCCCACAAGGAACAGGGTCAAGACTGATTTGCATATGGCTGGGTCCAAACTGGGGTGGTGTGGTGAGCAAAAGAATGATGGATTAAACCCAGATCCTTGTGACTGGGGGTGAATGGTTGCATTGTCCAGCATTCCGTCCATCAACTGTTTCTTTTGCATATGGTGGGAGGTGGTA